>OY755083.1:51874193-53224823 GCA_963576655.1 Gastrophysa polygoni
TAGGAAGGTGAAAATTGTTGCTCTGTCTTGTTTCATAATCATGTGCACTATTTCGATATATTATAAATTCCTTAAAGTAGGGTGGCAGCATATCGTTTATAATCTTAAAAAAGAATATCATAGATGATCTGTAAAATCTGTCATGAATGGATAACCAACTTAATGTGTCTAACATTAACGAGACATTTGTGTACCGATTACATTCCAGAATTACTCTCATTCCTCTGTTTTGCAGTTTTTGTAATGTCTGATTTTATTTTGGTCCCAACCATATAATAGAGTGCTGCAGTACTCGAAATGGGGTTGGATTATCGAATTATAGATGGTAATTTCAGCCGAAATTGACAATTGTTTAGAGATTCTTGTGAAGAAGTAAAGTTTTTTCGCGATTTTGTTTTGTTATATTGTCCCCGAAGCTAATATTGTTATCCACCATGAAACCGAGGTATTTAAACTCTTTCACAAACTCAATTTTCTCATTGTTAATGTTTAGAACAACAAAGTTGAGGTTCAATTGTTTATATTTATAGTATGTAGTCAATACCATTCCTTTCGTTTTTGCAATATTTGAACTTAACTTATTTATATTCCAGTTGTTTACTATAATGGACATTATAGACAGTTCTCTATCAATCATGCATATTTATTGGCCATAGCGAAATGAAAAGTAATATTTAATGTTTCGTGTGTTCATTATGTTAATTACCAGTCATTGGATATTTTGGTATCAATTTCGAACTAGCGACAATTTTTTATTCGGGCAATTTGGCAGCGTTGATAAAATGTATCCTCATATGTCTCTCTAGAATATTGGGATGTGCCAAATAGTCCGATTGTTTTTGGATAGTGCTGTAATTCAAATTGAAAAATAAAGTGAGTCAGTTCACAGTCAGAACGACTGAAGCAGTTACATATGAAAACGCCATAACAAAGGTGGTTTCAGTTGGAATTTCGATGCGTACTTACATTTGAAATTGCGGAAGGGTGGTAGCAGGCAACAGCAGCGCCAAATCCAACAGTTTGGCAGTAGCCAGCTGCAATCTCAGCCAATGAGGATGTCCCAGAGCGTGTAGTCCGTTGTTACTGTTGGTGGCCCAGCTTGCGTCAAGAGATGTCATTAATTTTATGTGCGAACTAATCGAGTGAAAAGAAAATCAGCGTTACTTAAAAAAGACGAGAGATATAAAGAAAGGTTTCAGTGACGTGCGAAAAAGCTCAGCAATAAATGTTCACCAGTTATTAGAACTTCAAGATCGAAGCTAAAATCTTCAATTATTTATTTAGTTAGGAAATTCAAAGCAATTCACATGCTGAACGAGAAAAAACATAGTGTCGACCTAGCATAGATAACCAAGCATAAATCTAAATCTGAAAGGAGTCATGGACAATAAATATAGTGCGACCAATTTGTTTTCGTGAATTATTTATTGATCGTGCGAATTCGACCGAATTTTGTAGAGCTTGAGGAATTTGATTATATGACCAAAAAACCCGAAATTCCAACAAAATCCAAATTCTACTATGTCTATTTGCAGAACAGACATTTCAGGATTTCAGAATTAATAAATAAAAAAAATCATGCACATTACTGCACCTCTCAACACGAGCATATACCAAATGTCAATACTTTATCCTACATCGTTCATTTTGTCTAGTTCTGAGCAGATTTTTGGTACACAACCTGTCTCATTGAACGACTTACTTGTCTATCTGGGTGTATTTCTTTGAATTATATCTCAGCTTCTCTTCCCAGACGGATTTTATAGCGATGTACAATTTCTATTCTGCCTCTTTTGAAGTTAAATTTTCCATCATTACCAACACTACACAAACTGTTATAACTTTTCAACACTTTCGACACCTCACCGTTTCAATGTTTTTTCCATGCCTTGGTTCGACTATAAAAATGAATTATGAACAAAATCCTGGAAATTTACATTGAAAAGAAAAGAGATAGTGGGCCTTGGATTTTGTTGGAATATAGCGCTTTTCGGCCACATAATCAGGTTCATCAAGTTCTACAATTAAAAAAAAAACTTCGGACGAAATCGGAGGAACAATAAAGATTCTACAAGGTGACTCAAAAATGAATGTCACACTGATAAAAGTATTATTCGCTTCATGTACGTCCGGGCTTTGAACAAATCAATAATGTTTAATAAGCTCTCGTTGACATTATTGAGATGCGGCTATTAATTTGTGGATATCTTGTGACATCACCTGATAATGGAAAAAAAGTCAACGCAAAAATGTTACATGTTGATTTTCTATGCTTTCGGATTAGACAACTTTATTTGATCAGGAGCATTAAACAAACTTAGTAGTATAGTGTTAGTAATTTTGAATCAAAAAATAAAGATCGTTAGTAGAATTTAGTACTAAATTACCTGTTGTTCGTCCTGTAACATCCAGCCACCACAGCAAAACACAAACAAATAAATACAATTAATAATTTAAAACGTTTTACCGGTTATAAAGCGAACATTATGTGATTTTCTGAACATATATTTAGTGAATTTGCCCTTTTTTTGATATATATTTCTGGTATTCTGAAGTAATTTCCTTGCAAATTTTGCTATCATTTGTGATTGTTTTTTATTGTCAAATTCTGAGGATAACTATCTACGTTACGTTAGTTACACTCAATTCACTTAACACCACTTTACATCTTGTGCAAATTAATTGAGCTTGATTTTCTAATATTATATAGCTTCAAATGAAATTGGTGGAACTTCAAATCAATCGATTGCTTTCGAAGATATCGAAATAATGACAAATTCTGAGTGAATTTAATGTTTTCATTTTTGTATTAATTACCTTTTTGTGACAATATTTTTCTACTCCAACTATAATGATATCACCTTCAAAGAAAATATTGACAAGTGAATCATATCTGCATCCATAAGGATGAATGAGCAGGAGAACCTCTAATTGAGATGATTTTTTTATGATTCCAAGATTGAAGAAAATGTCCAATTTTTAATTGATAGGAGTAGAACAAATATGGCCGATAAATGCTTTGCAGGTAGTCTCTAGACTAGATGAATGCTGCATACATTTCTTGCACTGTCAATAACTAATTGCTGTTAGTAACAAATTGCGGCACAAGAATTCAGGTTATCACAAATTGCTACCTCAAATTTTAAAAATATTATAGTTAAAAGACTACAAGATGTAATGTCAACGACTACCAGAATCATACAGTATAACTGAAACTTTGGTACTTCACGATGTCTCATCTGGAAACAAAGAGAATTTTGGAAAATGTGGTTCGAATACAAAATGTCTCTTCATTTCTTTGAAACCATTCTGCAAAAGTCTGTAGAATCTACATAAAATCAACAACTTGTGAACAAATATTCAGAATTAGAATAATTACCGATTCATGGTAGTTTCATTTCATTTTATATATTATAATCCACAATTACAGTTCAATTTCTCGACAAATATGTTATTTCTTCAATTATTCCACAAAAAAAGAGTGCCACAAAAATCGATTCTGCTCCTGTATTTTCAGGCAATTCAACAACTTCGAAAATTCCCAAAGTTCAGGTACCACTATATGTCCTCAAAAAGAATGATGAATCGGATGAACAAAGTTTTTCTTTCGACAAAAATCTCACGCACCTGAATTCCTCGGTATCGGTAGATAGTTCCTGTTCGATTTGCAAAAACACCTGCAGCATTTCGCTTATGATTATCGGCCACAAAGAGGTGACGTGCAAAGGGCTCATCCTCAACAGGATCACCCGAAAACAGAGAAACACTTGTGCTTGCACTCCCGGCACGCTCAGTCTCAAAGAACTCGTTAGTTGTTCTAAAAAAACACAAAAAATACTCCTGCAAAATCGTCAATGTCAATATTGAATGTCAAAGTGAAAAGTCAATGTCAAATGTCATAACGAAAAGTCAATGTCAAATGTCAAAGTGAAAAGTCAATGTCAAATGTCATAATGAAAAGTCAATGTCAAATGGAGAATTAAAGTCAAATGTCAATGTCAAGTGGCAAAGATTACCTTGAATGTCTGGCATGTATTTTGCATATTGGTCCATCTCACTGCAAAATATTACATAAGCTAGCCTCTTCAATAGCTGAGCTTTCTGTTCGTATTCTTGTTCCCTAGATGAAAATATGCTCAGGCTGCCACTTTGGTTCATAGAAACGCGATCTAAAAAGAAAAATGCGATTCATCAAGATGTAGTAACAGTAACAGTAATAGAATGTTGATTGAGGAATCAAGGCAACGACGTATCTACCTTCAGAAAAAAACTGAAAAGTGGATGTTTTTTCGCCAATTTGTCTCATTTCACAATTCAAATGTGTACCTATATTTTCACTATTTTTTCATCAGTTCTGAAAGTTATTGGTTTGAAGAAAAATACTGGCGAACATTGGCAAACAATTGGTATTCCATAGTGCCAAATGTGTTCAAAAATATATGTGAATCAAGAAGATTTAAAATTACACATAAAAAAAACTTTCTATCAATAATATCTGATTTGATCACCTAGGTATGTTAATACTTTCATATTAAAAGTATGATTTCAATTGTGAAAAAATTTATGCTCAGCAACGAATGAGTTGGAAAATATACAGCAAGTAAGAATAAGAAGAACAAAAACTTCATATAAATAGACCTAATCGTTGAAAAAATACGAGGTGTTGATTTGAAATTTTTTTTTTTCGTAAATGACTCAAATATTATCTTTAATCAATAGATTATGAACAAGCTGACAACAACTATCAAGTTGTTTACCACGTACTGTAATCGGTTCAGCATCCGCAAATTATTTCCTTTTTTTCTCCATGTTTCTTGAGTGGCCCATACATATATTTCTCTCGAAAACTAAGCAAGATACGAAAAAAATCAAAAGACAAAAAGTTGTAATTTTAAATGCTTAATGCGAAAAATATGAATATTACAAAAAACTCTTTACATGTGTACATGGTCAATATTTGTTATGGTGCCGATAAATTCAAGTTAGGACGCATGTTTATAAGATATTGTCTTAAAATCACTCAAAAAATCGTATGTTGAATTTGTGGTACACAATAAATTGATACCCTGTACTGTGTATTATGTATTGTCTACTAGAAACGAACATAAGAAAAAGAAACAGCTATCGATTCGTCTGGATGTGCAACAAAGAAAGGTGCAATTTTGCCAACAAACAGCTGGTCACTGCTGGTTGCATCTCTCTCGTTTGCTGTTTTCATTGGTTGAATTCCTCTGCCTTTCTCTAGGCGCGAATTAGGGTCCATTTGGAATTTGTTCGACATTATTCGATAACTCACCTATGAACTGATATGTTTTGATATCTCGAACGAAGTTTTTAAATTCTTCCTTCACATGAACCGGCTGAACCAACTAGGATTATTTACAATATTCAATAATTTAATTTTCAATATTCAAACAAGTAAAACTTAGTTCCTTTGTTTTTTTTGGGTAGCTTTTAGAGATCGTTGTCAAAATGTTTCAACAATGCCAACAGTCATGTGATATTTTATCGCTGCGTCTCTTTCTGATGGTCGTTTCTATTCCATTCTCTTTAAGCCCGATCTAGTAGAGGAAAAAAAACTCACTCATCAAATCCCTGAAGGTCGTATTATCGTGCGTCATCAAATTATCCACGATAACGCGCCAGAACTTCAGACAGGAATAGTCCATCTGGAAGAGCGCGTTGTCCAGCAGCAGCTCGAAGGCGTCCTTCTTCCACGCCTTGCGCGTGTACTGGTAGCTGCTCAACGCCGCCACCAGCTTCGAGCACGCGCTGAAGCTGGGCATGTTGCGCACCGTGTGGGTTTTCAGATAGGGCACGATGTTGAGCATCAGCGAGGCGAGGACGGCGTTGACTTTGTCCTTTTCGGAGGAGCCGAAGCAGATGTCGAGGATGGGGGCCAGTATTTCTGATAACACCTGGAGAAATGAATGAGAAAATCAAAAAATGCTCACTTCAATTTTATAACTGTAACTTGAATTTGAGTTATATTGCACCTAGACCTTTAACATCTGTGTGTGCAATGTTAGAAGAATGTTTTGGAGGATTACAGTAGATCGGTACATAATCATAATATTGAAAGAAAATAATAATAGAATAACGATAAGCAATATTCACACATAAACACATAAAACTGGTTCACAATACATCCAGATATTTCGAAATATTTTGATAAATATGAGTCTCACATCTGGTAGAAAATTATTTTTGGAAAATGAAGGGAGCAAAGTTTCATTTACCCCAAAAAATATAGTTCACAATAGTTTACAATAGTAATACAGTGTAGACTCGATAATCCGAACGTTCAATAATCCGAATTCTTCAGTAGTCCGAACAAGCATTTTTAATACATTGAGTACTCTATAATCCGAATTTTATAGTACTCGATAATCCGAACCTATACCTTTAGGCCTATTTATTTCCCACAGGAATTGTGAGTGAAATGTTCAGGGATTCCCCTAATTGTTCTTTTGTTGGTATCTGGGATTCACATTATCTAACTCTAATTTTTAGAGGTTGGTGAAATGCTTAATGTTTTGGCAGAGCCAAATCTTACAAACGTGGAAATATGTAATTGGGTGGAAATTGATGAAGATTTGTTACCGTTAGAAGAAGCAGATGAAGATGAACCTGAAGTTAGCGACCATGAGTAATTAGATAATCCAAACAAAACTGTTAAGAACGTTGAAGCAGCTAAAAGTTTTAATCTGCGTTTGAAATGGGCCGAAGAAAATAATATTCCGTTAAATGATATTCTTGTACTTCGAAGATTAAAAGAAATGGCCTTTGTAAATAATCAAAGGTGTGTTGAGCAAACAAAAATTACAAATTACTTTAGAAACTAGTATTATATTCTTACTTTTATGCATATTTTAGAGTTACTTTTTCGTATTTATGTTTTTTTTGCATTTCGTAATAAAAAATTAAAAAAAAAAAACTGCTTCGGTAATCCGAATTTTTCGGTAATCCGAATCGCCTTGGTTTTTATTAGTTCGGATTATCGAGTCTGCACTGTACACGGTAAATAAACAGGTGAAATACACAAAATGTTTTAGAAAACTTTGTATGAGAGCTCTTTTTTCTCTCATCACGCTTTGATGAGTATGTTTGCCTTTTCTATACACCATTCACTTTTTTTAGGGACAACTCAAAATACTTCATATAAATCAATAACAAAAATAATAATATATCAAATATGTACTTGAGTATTAATTGAATACTGTGTTAGTGTTTTCTACATTTTCTAGGATTTTCTCTCCTCGTTTCTGAAAAAAAAATTATATTAATTATTTCGATATATTTTTAGTGAGGACAGATTTATGCTCTGCCCCAAACTGTCACTGCGCACGAATTCAACCTTCAGATACCTTGAAATGAAAATGAAGATCAGGTCGGATAAAATTGAGATACGTGTGAATCAGGTTTGAGATGAAACTCACCAATTGTGCTTGTACACTGTAGCTGGAATTGATGAAAATCTCGCTATTGCTGCCGCTTATGATACTACTTTCAGTAGCATTGTCTTCATCCTGCTCTTTGACAGCTAAATTCCGTCTCAACCACGTGGTCTGTTCCAGACATGAACCACAAACTTGAGAAATACAGTCAATCAACTGAAAAAACGTAACAATATTAACAATGAGCTTACTGCACACAAGACAATTGTAGCGAATGAAGAAATTGTTTTTATAGATATTTTCTCATTGCAAGATGAAGTATTAATCAAACAATCACTAATATTCAGTGTGGCCAATTTCCTTTTGAAATCTTCTTCTAAATTACAGAATTCATAATCACTCACCAATTGATTTTGACCATACTTATGATGAAAGATTCAGGAAAGCCATACGAAATCTAACGAATGCTTACTATATTTAAAAGTTGAAATCACTCTGACAATAATTGTATTGATGTTTATTTTTCATCTTCTACATCTTTAAGACAGATGTAACATCTGCTTGTTAATAAAATGTTATTTAGGCAGTTACCATACTTGAATTGTGATTATCTGATTATCATTACTATTGATATTCTTCCTTTTTACCTTCGTGGTTACATCTTGTAAGTCTTTCTGGTCCTTTCTCTCTTCTATGGGACAACACTTGATCATTATTTCGTGCAAAATGGCAGCCAACAAGAACTGCGACGGAGGAGATAACGCACAGCCTTCTCTGATCAGGGACAAAAGAGAGCTCCAAGCCTCGAAAAGTTGCGTAGAAGATGCATTTCGCATATAACTAAAACAAAAATTCCATAAGCCACCCATTAAGTAACTTTCAGGAGTATGTAATTTTATTCAGTTGACAATCTAACAGCACACGCTAGAGAAATCTAATGTGTGAATCATAAATATAATATTAAATACTATCTTCAAAAATGAATATAATATTAGTTTGAACAGAGTAACGAAAGTCAGAGTCACATATCAAAGTCAATGACAGAAAATGTCCCGATGTATGGAAACCAGACAGACTTGATACATAATAATAAAATTAATGAAATAAATAACCTCCCAATATACTGAAAATATGGGGTAAAAGTGTTCATTTAGTTCTGTTATTGGCACTCAAACGAATAACGTATGGAAAAGAGAAATACCTCTTGTTGATCTTGTTCGAGCAAAGCAAAGCAATAAATCATAATGAACGAATTCAACGATTGTAATGACTTTATATTCGGCCATTGTTATCCACGATCACCAACATGATAAATTTTTATTTATTTTTACACTGTTCACGACAGGACAAAACAGAACAAGACATTTCTTGCAAAATATGCCAAGTTACGCGTAAATGACCTCAAAAATTAAACCATTTCTATCTTTTTCAAAAACTTGCGTCAAAACATGCAGACTGGCATGCGCAGTTGATGTTCAAAAAAGTCCACAAATCGAATAGCAAGCAATTTCTTGAAAATTCTGTGATATAAGAATAGTATTAGTACATTTTAGAACTTCTATTACATCGACCTTCCAAGAGAGATCAGTGATAAGGAGAGACCGCAATCCCTTATTTACAACACTGTCGCTCTAACAACGAGGATCGCTTTTTAAGTACGGCATATTAATTCCGGATATTTTCTATAATTCATTAGACCTGATAGATTGGAAATCATAACTACGTTTCGTTTCCAGAAGATGAATAAAAATGAATAACGATGAACTGAATGAAGCAAGAAAATAGTACCCAACAGACTTTTAAATTATTATTATCCTATGAAGAAATCGAAGTGTAACAGTGGAGCATTCGATCTACTCACCAATAAAACAACTCCAGAGCCGACACATCCAGGCAAATATCGGCCGACAAGCCCTCAGTGGGTGGAGGATTCTTTATCACAGCCGTTACGGTTTGTACTAAATTGTCTAGCGGGATGACTCTGATGGCCGATATCAGGTACACCAAGTTGTTTTGGCCCGCGTTGGGTTCAGGAAGAACCTACCAAAAGACAATATGTAGGAACGAACGAATGAAATCGTTTTGAGGACGTGGAGAAATTCTCGAAAATGTCCTTCCTCAAAGGTATTCTAGGCGACCTAAACAAGGCATTTTGCCATTCATATCAAATGAAAAGTGAATTTAAAACGAGTCTAACAATTTCCAGGTTGACTGTGACACCTCCATTATAGTGACAGATTTTTTACCAGAATCGTCGACTTTTAACGAGATATTTATCAGTTCGACTTGACTTAACAATTATCAAAGAAAATACCACAATCATTCAGATTTTATTGATGCACTTATATTTACCACGAAAAATTGTTTATTTGGAAAAAAATTGTGAACAAACCTGAGAAGCTGTGATTTAACCTAATTCGACTTGTTTCAAATCAATCATATCGTCTGATGGATATTATAATGAGCAGTTATATCTGGAAACATTATTTTTAGAATGGATTATACAGAGAATATTTCAAAAGAATCAGGGAAGGTTAATGTAACTAGTTTTAACAGTTCAATATAAATAAGCTAGCCAGTTTTATTTCTACATATTTATTTTGACATGTGATAAAATGATCAATCCTGTCCACCTCGTCTTGGTTTCATGTGTATATGAAACTATATAGTGTGCCCAAGATGAAGATGTACAGGGTGGGCCAAATCGGACACTTTTGAAGGAAAATTCCTATTTCTAAACAAGATAGATGAAAACTGATGACGATGTCTGAGGGTCAGCTTTTTTGAGAAACACGATGGTGAAACCAGCTTATCGATATCAATTGTCGTTCATGAGTTACAGCGTGTTTTTCGAAAATGTGCAAAATTTTGCAAAGTTTCTGTAACTCTTTCAAAATCATCTCAAAAACATCTCCAGAGCACTTTTTCACGTACAATTCAAAGGTGTGAGTTATTTATTTTTTAAAATTATATAACAATATTTATTGACAGAAAAATACTTTTTTCAAATAGGAAAACCTGTATACTTCAATCGAGCTAGAAATTACCGTTACAAAAATATAGCACACTTGATGTTTTGCTGAGGTCATCTCTGAAACACTAAGCATTTTAGGTATTTACATGTAGACTCAAAAACAAGCAAATGTTTACTAGTAGCTGTCAAATTATGATTTGAGCAGTAAAGAAGCTGGTGAAGACATTTTGAGGAATGAGATACGATCATTATTAGATTATACATTGAATTTTGAACAAGTTTGATGAATGATGTTTCATCACAAGAGTTAATAGTTTAGGAATTATGAACATTTGTAAATTATTATTTTGACTACCTTTGCACTAGTTCTAAACTTCTAAAACGCTGCGTTTTCTTGAGATACTCTGTATAAATCAAACATAAACCGTTGAAGAGATCGTATGAATCCCTACAACTTATACAATTACCAATTTTTTGTAATACGTAAAAATAGAGAAGTCACGGGGGGGACTTTTGGTCCTCATATGTATCACTCATCGAAAAAAAGTGAATTTTTAAATATCAATTAATTTTTTTCGACATTATTAAAAAAACTGAGAATATTTTTTCGAACCCACTTTTGATACAATTCAACGTGGTGATACTGATTTCTTTCTACGACGTTTCGTATTTATAACACCATCATCAATTCAATTTTTCATCACACTTTGGTCCCGTATAAAAAGAATTACATCCCATCCCATCATAAAGTAGTTTTCCAAGTACGAGGAGGAGGAGGAAAAGGAGTTGTTTCAATTTCATTTGGGTGAAATAAAACTGGGACCACCTATCGGTCACCTACTCACTGTTTTGACGCTGCTAAACGGATTGCGGCGCTCGAACCAAGCCACGGCGATCGCAGCCAAGAAACTGGCCCCGTGATGCACCGCAATGGGACTCAAAAACTCCAACAACTGCTGCCTCACCACCTTGCTGCCACCGTACACCCCGTTGTAGTCCCCCTCGATGCTCACGATAGTCTGCCACAGTTTAGCCACGCTAGATATGATCCTCGGCATGTGACTCAGCACAGTCTTCTTAGCGTTCTGGTAATTATCGGAGTTCTGTTTCATCGAAACGCTCAAGTCGCCGCTCAAAGGCGAGAAGAACGCGTTGAACAAGTTGTTGATGATCTCCCCAGGGTGCGGCACCGGATTAGCCGGCACGTTTTGGTTGATGGTTTGCGTCGAATCCAGCAAACAGTAATGACACAGGATCGTCAAAGCTTCCAGCTGCGTGACAGCGTAATCGGAGCACGCTTCCTCGCCCAGCTCGGTCGACTTATAGCTGGTGGCGATACCTTCGACGTTGTTACAGATCTGGTGGATGACGCTGATGGCGATCTGCTTCAAATTGTCGCCGAAGTAGGGCAAACAAGAGGTGAGCATGTGCAACCACTTCTCGTGGATATGCTTCATGTTTTGGTGGCGCAGCGCGCTCATTATGGCGGACAGAAAGATCTGTTGCTGGGGTATCATCGGTTCGTCGCTTTTCGCCTGGAACACGTTGAATTCCAGGACTATCATCGAGTTGATCAGCCGCAGGATTTGTATTTGGAAAGCTTCCACGTGCTCCCCGACTCGATTGGAGCTGTCGCTGAGCTGGAAATTGTTGTAAGCCAGAACTTCCTCTGCGAAAGTCATGTCTTCGTCAAAGTTCCTCACAGAGGTAATGAGACAGTTCAACAAAACTTTTTGCATTTTGCACTTCACCAACAAATCCGCGATATAGCTCGAAAACCCTTTGGTGTTCTCTTTAACCATGGTTATCAGTTTTTTCGTGATTACATCCAGTATATCTAAGCTCTGCAGCTGTATCTTCAAATTGTTGCTCATTTCCTCGGAAGCCAACGGAGATTCGTCCAAAAACGGATAAAAACTCCTAGCGTAGTCCAAGCAAATAGTGATAATAACATCCAGGAACATGTAGCCTCGGTAGTAATTGGTATAGTCAGTGGTCAGTTCACCGGAGAAGCCGAAACCTAGTAACGATTTCCTGTGCCTCGCCAGCAAGTACAGGATCTCGTTGTTCTTGAGATTTTTAATGCCGCTAGTGGCCAAACACTTTATGAACAAGTGCGGATCTGACGTTATACAACTCTTCAAAGTCTGCAATGCATACATAACCTGCCTGGATTCGAAAACATCGCAGTATAAACACAAATGCGTGTGGATGGGATACAAAACGATGTTCCTCGGCGTATGAGAGTTCACTTTAGGCTTCAAATCCAAGTCCATCGGTCGTCTCGAGCAAACTTTGTCCACAATCGAGTTAAGAATATCTTTGACTATCGTCCTCTCTTCGTTTTTGCCAGCGAAGAAATCTTCAGCGCTCTTACTAAGCTCCAGCTCGTGGTTCACATGCAAACTAGCAGAGTCTGAGATGCAGTAGGACCAACTTTGGACTAAGGAGCTTTCAATGTCGGTTGTTTTGGCAGCTCCCATGTTCTCATCGAAACTATGCGACTTGAGTATCTTATTAGTTTTGAATTCATCGGCACTGATGCCATCGGCGATAGGCTCTATGCTTTCCAAAAGCGACTTGGCTATCGAATTGGACAACTCCGTTTGGCTGCGATTCTTTAGACTATCGAAGCCAGAGTCTCGCTCTCCTTCTTGATAGAGCAGTGTCTCGCTGTCAGAAAGACTCTCCGATGAAGAGGTCGACTCCCTTTTGGAGTAACTACCTGCTAATCCTACAGGGTACACTTCTTTAGTCCCCAAAGGGTTGATGATCAATTTGACTGTCTTCGGACCCTTGTCTGATTTAGGAGAAGCATTGACCCCCTTGAAATCCCTATTCTTCTTTGTCACAACGTTGGAATCTTCGGTGATGCTAGTGGTCATGTTGATAATCGACGAAGAATACTTTTTGCCGGTTTTCGAGAATGTGAACCACTTTTTCTTCAAGGGTTTCGGACCTGGCTCATCTGTAACATGATACATTATGTTGCCGTTGATGCTACTGACAGCGTATACTTTTTTGCTTGGCACGTTTTCCATTTTGCTGCTTTCCAGAGAACTCGTATCGCTTTGGGAATCAGAGTCCTGGATGTTAATGTGTTTTATCGACACCCTAGCAGTGTTAGAAGCTAAAAGCTTCGAAAGAATCGGGTTCAAAATTCTGGAAATGTCGTTTTGTAAAAGGCTGTGCATCAGGAAGGACTCTGAGAGCAACTGCAGGTTAGGCCTCTCCTTGCATTGCAGATTATCCAGGATTTTCAATAGGGACCTGTCGAAATTCCGGATGTTCGACTTATTCGGACCGAACTTTATATTCAAGTCCCGACCCAAATGCCACAGCAGAAAAAACTGCTTAATGTATTGCACGTTGATATTCTCCTGGGTTAAATATTGACTAATAATGTTTTCGACGAAGACTTTAGTGTCGAACGTGTTGTGGATCTGGTACAATAAGGTGGTGCAAAGCATCAACTGATTTTGGTTGTCTAGATGCCCTAAAAGTTTCCATAATATTTGAGCCATTTCCTCAATGACAACAGTATTTTCCTCGATGTACTGGACGTGTGCAACGTCCAGTATACCTGTGACGACGGCATTGGCGCTGCCGTCAATCTGTCTATTCAACACTTGGTTATTCGCCATACTGAAGATTTCTAAAAGGGTATTCATAGAGGTCAGCTGTATTTCTCTGGATGATTCCTCGCAACAAGCGACAACAATTAGCGCTTCTACCCACACAGGCAAATCTTGTTCCAATTTGTTACCCAACAAGTTGGGGAAAGCAGAAAATTCCAGGAGAATATTAGAGGCTACGCTCATAGATTTATCGTAGTAGTTGGTAGATTTCTCTTGGAGTCGATCAGCGGAAGACACAACATTGTACTTTGTGAATACCTGAGTAAAATTCACCGGTTTGAATTCTGTTCTAGGCTCCCGTATCCTCGCACTAAGCATTTTTATCAAATATTTTGTCCTCTCATCTTTATCTCCGATAAGAGTTTTGAACGTCGCTTTTATATCAGTGTTGGGTATCAACTTGGCTCTGATAAAGTGCACATAAAAGTTTTTGTACTCTTCCAAACACCTCACGAAATACTTGTTCTCGATTTTGAATGTTTTCACCGGGGTTTCGACTAGCGTTTCCTCTTCTTTTTTTTCCGGAGACACGCCGTCCGAGCTCAGCGAATCGCTAGTCTCGTTCCTCAGGTCATTTAACTTGGGACTGGACTTGGATTTCTTGTTTTTCGTCTTCTTCTCTATTCTAGGGCTATTTTTCTCCTTCTTCTTCGACATTTGGTTGCTGTAGGACCTTTCTCTACCGGAGTCGTCAACAGTCAGTTCGTGTCTTTCAGGGTTGCTAGTATTCTCGTTGATCCTCGAGTCCGATTTACTTTTCTCTATCGTTCTTTGCGCCTCCTTCTCTTCCGTGTCTTCTAAAATAGTAGTTTCCAGCGATTTGTCTACAGTTCCATGCAAAGACTCGGTTTCTAGGTCTGGTATTGTCGGGGTTTGGACCATCGAAATCGGCTGCACTTTCGTCAATATCCTAGTGCACAGCTGCAAACTCTCTGCAATCTCATGGTGATTCAATTCCTTCAAGTTAGATTTCAAGGTAACGACAATGTTGAGGAACAAATTGGGCAGTATATTCGATGAGCTCTCTGTGTAAGATTCTATAGGTATGATATCCAGCAGAAAGTCAGTCAAAATGCAGATTTCCAAGATATGGGGAGCACCGCTTCCAATCTCGTTGACTTGACTCCTCTCTCTACACTTGTAACTTTTAACGTTCTTCACAGCGTCCACGAAAAGTTTCTCGATGTAGGACCAGATATAATAGCTCTGCAGCGTGTTGAACAACAAATTAGCGTTCTTAATCAAATCCTGACAGTTCTTGGTGGCAAACTGCTTGTTCAAGAAAGTCTCATCGTTTTTCAGAGCGTTGAAGTCTCCATTGAAAGAAACGCACCGTACATTGCTGTTCCTGTGTTTCTGTTGATACAAACAGGACAGATACAGCGTCCTAAAGACGTCGTACAGTATATTGTCGAGTATGACCATTCCGATTTGCGGTTTGTCGAACAGTGAGGTTAGGAGTCGGTAGGGCTTCACGTCTATGGGTGTTTCGGAGGTGCAGCGTTTCAGGATCACTTTCAGGGCGTCGTTCAGCAAATCGTAGGCCGTGGAGTGTTGGTTCGAGTCGGTCTCTGCGATTCCGTCGTCTTCGTGCTGTACCACTGCATTGTTTACTTCCGTTCCCAGTAACCAGGAGTACAAACGCCTAGGAATGATAAATTTGTTGAAATTTCATCATCGAATTCGATATTCACCATTGGGATGTCAGGAATTATAAAAGATATCGAGTCTGTGAATTTAACGAAGTTTCCGAAAATTCAGTTGTGAATTTGGATATCCGGCAGTGCTAATCAATGTATGTAAAATGAGGACAAATCTGAAATATTCACATTTTCAAGGGCTTGTTTGCTGAATCGATTCTAATTATAAAGAAATAGGAAAATAATCGAAAATTAAGAATCGACATAAACACATTTAGCTCAATTGCGAGTTTTTTTACATTTGTATCCGGGTTGAGAATTTTCTCGATTTTTTCAGCTGGGAAATTTCTCAGCAGATTCCAGATTCTCAGAAATTTCCCAGAAAACTTGAGAATTCCTGGGAATCTATTGGGAAGTGTAGTATTTTTTGGTAAGATTTGTATCAAGATTTAAAAAATTTCTCGAGATTTTTCCGTATTCCGATGACATGAAAAAAAATTCTGAAGAAGAAATGAAGTTTCTCTCAGATTTTGAATATAGATTATCAAGAATCCCAAGAAGAAAATTCTGGCACAATTTTCTGAAAAAAAATCTGAGAAATTCTTTGTTAGTTCAGAAGTGGTATAAGTAAACAATAGGTGAAGAAACCATAACGAGATAAGCCTGTTAGTTCAAGTATAACTCCTTGAGCATTATATGGTTGTTTAGTCTAGCTGATTTGTTTTCCAGAGTATAAAATCAAGTTCATAGTCTATAATGACGTGACGTTTGGTATTATCGTTTCTAATCTGGGAACTCAATCAATACTTGCAAAACCTAAATGTTAGATGATTTAAAACTGATGGAATTCAATAGTTTTAGGAGATACTGAATATTTAAATATTTATTTGTAATGAACGCGCTTTTTATGGATTGTTTGGAAGCTCATGAACACGAAATATAGCACAGCATTACATTATTATTATCGATATCCATATTTGAATAATTCGTTATAGAGGTGAATGAATATTTACCATTCAAGTATCATAATTGATATCATAATGATATACAAATATCACTTTTTGTATACGGGCGATAGCACGAAAAAAATAATCAATACATACCATGTTTCGAAATCATGCAACACAAATATGAATATAAATTATGATGAAACTCTTGATGAATTTTGAGCAATCTTTTCTACCCAATTCCTTTATATATAATTGAAGTAATATTTATAATTTTCATAGTATGATTCTATAAAATATCTGTTTATTTGACACACTCACAGGGGCTATCTCTGCTTATATAAATGAACAAAATGCATTCTTACATCAGATATTATATTATTTTTAGAGATTGAAAGATTTCTGAAGGTTTATCAAGATCTGTTAGATTTTATTAACGATTCTTGAGATACGTCAAATATTTTGAGGTTTATGAATGATTTGCAATTGTGATTTTCAATATTTGTGAGACTTCATATGGATTCACAAGATTTATTTCATTTGATAGATTCTGAGATTTGCATTATTTGGTAGGATTTTCGTGATTCAACGGATTCGATGAAAGGTTTAAAGATTGATAGATTCAATATCAAATCTACAAAATTTCAAGAATTGACCTGGGATTATAAAGATTTCTGATATTCAAAATTGTGTTTGCAAGATCGTCACAGTATTTCCGTTATTTCTGAAATTGAAGACAGATTTACAAGGAGTAGTCAAGTGGTATTTTGAAACTAATGTTTTGCTGCGAAATTGCAATATTCACGTCAAAATTTAACATCAATAAATGGCTTCTGGGTCACACTGTGTATGCAAAGTAAAAAGTGTAATCGCAAATATTTGTTCAAAACATAACATCAGATTAGGATACCAATATTTACCGGAAGAAAAACAACGACTCCAGTGTGTAAGGCGAGATATATTAAACTTGCTTTGTGCAAATATAACGTGGGTTTAAGCAATGAATACTTGTTGTCTTAATGAATCATTGACATAACTAGATAAATTATACTACAATGACGATACATTTACGAGAGTTCAAGTTATATTTAGAAGACAAATTTATTCGATTGGAGGATTTCAGCCATGACCTTCATAATTCAGATTGAATGCTTCATTGAGAAAAAAAATGAGTAAATTTCAACACTATCAGGAACACGCCTACATTACCAAGGATTCATGAATAATCGGTAAATATCCGTAAAAATAATGTCTATGAACTTTACATGTTCACTTTTTGTTGACAATGTTAACTGTTGTATTTCTATGAACACAAATGAATAATATGCTTGGTTTGAACTAGCTGTTGATTCAATAATATAGAAGATAGAAAATGAATGTATGTCCATTGGTTCATACTGTCCACCTAATCCCATTTAATTATATCTCAATTCTTGAATTAGTATGTTTTGACTAGTAAATATAAACTTCTTATCTAAACATGGTAAAACCATTACTCAATATACTTAAAACTGATATTTCTCACTTTCAAATCGGGTCAAAATCGCAAAAGCAATAAAAATCGAATTGAAAAGATTAGTGGGTCATACTGTGAAATATTATATTTCCCAACCCTGAAACGCAATGTGGAAATGTTGGCCAATGTCAAATCTCACCGGTTCAATGACATGTCCCTTCTCAAGATTGTCGTCAGAGCTGCTGTCACCAATCTGACCATATCGGCATACAAAAGTTGCTGGTTTTGCATGGGAAAGCATACCATCAACAAGTCAAGAGCAGCCCTTTGAACTAATACACTGGAATCTTGAACTGCAGCACATAAACCAGATACCTAAAATACATCAATTCGGATGATGATGGAAATTTCAGGAAAGAGATTTACAAGTTTCTTGGCATTTTCATTGGATTTGCAAGATATTTGAAGATTCAAGGAGTCTTTCAAGAGTTTATAAGATTCCTCAGAAATTTCTGGAATATCCAATATTCACGAGATTTATCAATATTTTTGGTGTTTTCTAAAGATGTGTCAAGATTTGGAAAGAGTTTCCAGTACATTTAGGAATAGTGAAATTCCTGAAATAGAAGCCATGGTTGAGAATCATTTTATTTAACCTTAATTTCCCTATTTTTTGTTTGAGACTGTACAAAGACTCGACGGTTATTTCATTTTTCAAAAAATCTGTATACTGCATCTGTATACAAATATTTACAAAAATTGTAAAGAACTGAGAATTTGTAATGTTTCTGATTTCGAGGAATTCCTTTATTGCATTTGATGTTTACAAGAAATAACATTATAATGCAATGGAAAAAAAATGCAATCCATAGAAAATATATTACTCTTGGGACCTCACCATGAGTCCTATATCATTTCCCATCAGATACAATTGATCCTCCATCGACAATTTTTTGCTATAGTGCGACAAGACATAGCTGATGGCAGGCAATCTCACAGGACTATTGTTAGCCACACACTGCCATATGCAGGTGTAGAAATTAGATGGTTCCACACCCTCACACACTTTTTCCAACAACTCATTTGTCCTGAAAAAGGATTAATAGATATACCAGGTGTCCCAGTATACCAATTCCAATGGGATATCTCAGCCAAATATTCATTGTCTGCCTGTTTGATCACAATAAAATAAATATGCTGCAATAGCAGCAGAATTTCAGAATAAGAGTGATTTCGAGAACAAATGTCCTCACCATAATTAGATAGATGTAATTGACCCTCAGTTGGTTTTCAGTAAAAAAGATGGATCACTATGATATTGTTATTCAAAATAATTAACCACATGGCACTTGAATATTTTCAGAACTTCATACAATTTATACATATATTTTCAAACTGTTTTTTCTTCTGGTTGTGGTCTTTTTTCTATACATCTATATGTATTGGCATTTCCTATTACATTTATTATATGTATAAGAGGATTCTGAGTAGTATTCCATATTGAATGGAAATCTATTTATCTGAATCAAAGGTTCTGTAGGTGATTGCTAATCTTTAGTTTCGAAACATATTTCCTCTATAACCTTCAATGTGAAAGTTTTAAAGTTATAAATCGGAGAGTGTGGTTAAATACTCAAATAAAAAATAAATATATAACCTGAATATTGTTGTGGTTTTTTGGGCTGTATATTTATTTTGTATTCAATGTGAAATACATTGTTGAAAATTGATTTTGAGTGAAAATCAATGACTAAATATTTGAAATAGTAAAATTAGAATCACTTCCACTCAAACTGGTGAATCTTGATTATTGTACAGCTCAAATTGAAAGCCTTCATACATATACATGTCGTTTCGTGGGGAAGTAAAATTTTCAACATCAGAAATAGCTAAGATATCTCATTGTGACACCCAGTATATCAATTTTATTTTCTGACTGCATCTGGATCTGCATTTTTCGTTCATCCTTACCTATCGAAATGATCAGTTCCAGTATCCAAACCAGGCAGAATGCCACTCAAAAAACCACTAAGGGCTGGACGTAATCTATCAGCTAGAGGTACAAAGTGTGTTTCATATATGGTTAGAAGTGTGGGCCTAATTTTCATAGCTGCATGACCCATAAGTGGAAAAAGTCCTAAAATGTATCACAAGAGAATATTCAGAAGTTGCTCTATCTTGTTCTTTGAATACTTTCAAAAGATTTTTTTTTAGTGTACAGAGGGTTTGTCAGTTCTTCAATTTTTGTTTACATCTTGAGGAGGGATACTCCTCAAACTTTCATTAATTACACTATTGAGAAATTAAAACATAAATAGAATTGAATGCAGAGGCGGATCAAGGGTATATTGCGCCCCAAGCTGAACCAAAATTGCAGGAAATTTTTTATTTTCTTTCTTTTGCTTGCTGGTTGATCCAGCTCTGATTAAATATATACAAAGACAATCAATCCATAAATGATATAGCAGTTACATCACAGAAATAAATTTTCAATGAATAATTTGTCAGTAATTTTTCCAAATGACTCAATAATCTGGGGAATAATGATGTAAAGTTTATATTCATACTGCACTGGTAATAAAAAGTATCTATGTTAAATATGCCCCTGTAACTTAAGTGTGTACAATTTATGATTTAATAATATTTATACACTACTTTTATTGATTTATTTATGACTGCCAGAAATATTGAGCCAACACTCTGCTTACATTGGTCCTGATATGCTTATCTATCTAATGCAGTAATTAAAAACAAGGAACAATGTTACAAGGAGTAGGAAATAATTGTACTAGGTAGTTATGGATCAATTTTTGTGCTAGATTAGATAAAAGTATAGCTGATAAAAATGTTAACTATTGTTGGATATTTGCTGCAATATGAACAGTTCTCATAACATATTTCCAGGTGGTTCTTCCAATCAAAATTTCAACTAGAGTTGTCCATACTTCCATATAATATGTACAGGGTTGACTATGAGTAAATGGTTGAAATTAAAAGAAAAAAATTATTAAAGTTAGTTATTTCAAAGGAATACCCTGTTCAATTCAAACCACTATTTTGTGTGGAAGGTATGTGATTGATATTACTTCAAGAGTTTATCTCTGCATATTTGAAAGAAGCTACCAATTATTTTTTCCATTTTGAAAACGGTATGCCTACTTTCTTATTGTTCAATTTACAATGAGTTGAATAAATGATTATCTATAGTCTATAGGATAGTTAGTGATGAAAGGATTTTCTTGTACAAAATCTGAATATTCATGATGATTCAGCAATTGGGACAACCACAATAATGCAAATTCTGATTTCAAGTTTTGAAACCAGATAATGGAATATTGACCTTGTTGGCCTACCTGCACTATAAATGAACAACTCATGTGCCAATCTTTTGGTTCCCATGCACCGAAATATTATATCATATGTTTCTAATGCCTTGAGATGAACTCCAGATGGTAAAGCAGGGTGCATACATTGTGCCAACCTCTTACTTATCTTTATACGTCTAGGGATAACAGGAAATTTGGTGTAGCTCAACAAAACCTGGAGAGAAGAAATATGATTAGTTGAGTAGACCTGTAGATTATGCATCGGATATTACCTTGTTGAGTTTTCCTAGTGCTGAAATAAGATCAGCCCATTCTGATGTATATTCAAAATTCTTCAGGGCTTTGTCCACCGCTGCTACATATAGTCGGTATTTTGAATCTTTCATCAAATCATACTCCTCCATAGCCACCGTAGACATTTTTCAGTCAAATAATAATTGCATCCGAAAATAAAATATTTTGATGTGGCTCACATTATGAGTTATTGATATATGCCTTCTGACGATATTGAATTATGACTAAATATAGATCACCTAATTATTTCCAAACATGCAGACAACAAATTGATCAGCTGTTTACCAAACGTACTGCACTTTTAAATTGGCAGTATTCTCATTAAAAAAAATCCAGCTCTTCGAATGAGGTTGAATTCACATTAAGGGATAAATCACCAGCAAAAAATACTAATCAGTTTTATCACAAACACAATTTTTTGTTATCGAATTTCCCAATTTTCACTCTGGGATTTCTAAACACACAACACACTGAAAACTGGATACGTCGTCCATAAGAATCACAGGACGAATCATAAATCACAAATAGCAATGAATGGGGAATCAGATTAAAAACCTTCAATTGTCACTATCGTTATCTCAGAACCACGGAAAATACGGTGGCAGAACATCTTTGTGCGATGTTGCCTTATCTGGATTCTGAACGTTTTGTTTGGTCAATTCTTATTGAAAATCAATATTATATGATATATGATAATATTATATGATGAATCCACAGGTAAATTTCCAGTGAGGTAAGTCCTCTGTGACCTCAGATGAGGAAGAGATGTCAAAATATATCTATCAGCTTTCTGAGTGGCATCTTACATTTGTTTCAGTTCAGTGGAATCGCAGATCGCATATTTTCAATGGTTATCAAAATACGGCAACAAGGTAGATGCTGTATAGGTGTTTTTGTTTATTTACCTGTCACGTCATCTTACGTCATCTTCCAAAATAAGGTAAGTTGATTATTTATTACCTTCTGCATCGGGATATTTCATCATATATTAATTTTCAATTTATCAAAAGTATTTCGTTGTTGCAACTTATCTCGCACAAATTCACTTGAAAGATGCTAAGGGAAAAGGGGAATGAAACGTATCTATATGGTACTCCTCGCAAACCTAACCTAATAGTAGAAGAATATCCTGAAGGAAAAGATCGAAAAATCGCCATCTATGGATTAATATTTTCTATTTTGGTGATTGCAGTGAAAACTCTCACAAAATACCGTAAGTATAGCAGCATGTTTTTGTTTAAAGTATAAAGAATGTGTCACCCATAGCTTATTGACTAATGGATGTACCTTGGCTTCATCTTGTGAATTGAAAACATGCTTCTCAAACCATGCTTTTTGTTTTCAGGAGACTCCATTGAGAAATTGATCCTGGAACAGCAACTAGTATCATATCAGGTACTCTCTGAGGATGGCAATGAAATGCTTCGCTATTCATGGAAAACAGTGGCAAAATACAGCAGTATTTGGTTTCCAGCTATATGTGGTATAATGAGTAGTTACTTCACTTGGATCATGGTTTATCTGGATTCAAATATACCTGGAGTTCAACCACCGAGTCCGCTTTCACCCACAAATATCAAGTTAGTTTCATTACATATTTTGAATTAAGTATGTGATTTGTATTGTAGATTCATGATTTGTTTATTTTTCAGGAAACAATCTGGACATACATTCCATTTGAATTATGTATTTGCAATACTTGTAGGAATCCTAGTCTTCTTCTATATGTACTTCAAAGGGGCATCAATCCAGTATTGAAGAATTCATTTGATTTAGGTACTCAAGGGTTGGATTCTGGATTGACTAATGATAGATTTAGTTACTCTACAAATCTGAAATTGCTCTCAAAAATTGATTCTTTGGTAACTAATGACTTGATTTTAACAAATAATTGTTATATTGCTCGCAAAGTATATCTAGGAGAATAACATTTCAGTCAAATTGACTGAAATTGACTAGAATTATCATATCAGAAATTGGATTGATAGTCTGACAATTATCAATTATATCGGAAATATTTATTTTTAATTTATTATAGAATTTATGCTTATTGTTGTACACATTATACATAAAAGTATTGTATTAACTGAATAATTATATTGTACTAGATTGAAACATGGTATTTCACTTATATTGCCCACATATATGAGCTTGAAAAAAGAACTTTCAACTTCATATCCTAATTCATGCTTGAGAATTCTACATGTATTCCAAAAATTTGTTCCCAAATAGGATGGTTATTTTAATTTACAAAAAATTGCAATCATAGGTAGGAATTGTATTTGAAAGATAGTAATGACTGAATAACAACCCAATTAGTATTTAGTAGTCAAGTTACTCATTGAAGAAACTATGATACTTGATCAGATTAATGAAAAAAAAATGAGAATTTTCACTCTACAGATAAATAACTCCAATTCCTCTCCTCAAGAACCATAGACAAAAACATTGACTTTCTTCATTATTTGATACTAGGACCAAACAAAATATAAATTACTTCATACTCTCATTACAGAATATTGTGCAATCTTGTTTCAGATTTTTCAGGTATAGGTCCAGATATTATGTGATGTTGATCAGTTTAACTTTGAATTTCAGACAATCAACAAAATATCGGGAAGGAAACAGAAGTGCATCTTGAAGTTTTGAGACAGTCCGAATAACAATAAGATGGAAAAAATTAGCATTTTTTCAGAAAAATTCCAATCTCTTCTAAAAACTGAATTTAATAGTGTTGAAATTGACAGCAGTGCTAGAGAAGGTGAGTTTTTTTCTATTTTAGTTTTTTTATCATTCAGTGTGTGACTCATCAATGCAGGACGCTTTTCTAAAATCTTAATAAACATCAATTCAATTTCAGTGCTTGAAAAACTGTGGATGATAGAATGTGAATTTTCAATACAAAAACTAGTTCCTGTGTTATAGACAATTAGAGATGTCAATTAAGAAATCATATTAGCTTTTCTAAATCAAAAATATACAAGCTTTTTTAGTTTTGAGGTAAATATTGACCTCGATATTGACATTCTGTTCTACAGTAAAGGTTATTGAGAGCACTATAATCAAAAGAGTTTCATGAAACTGAATTAAAATTTCATGGAGTTGACGTGCTTACATGATTCCACAGTTTAAATTGTCTTTCGAATTTCACTAAGTTCACTTATCACAAAATTTGGCCAAATTGCAAAATCTAAATTTTGAATAGTTGAATTGAAATGTTGAAATAAGGACAGACATGCGAATCTCAATCAATCAAATTTTAAATAATATCTAGAGCTCCTCATACTGAACACATATACTGATTTCAGAACCCCCAAATCTGACTGATACATGGTCATCAAGTAACGAGAAAAGTATGTCTTGCTCTTACTGCAGAGTTGAATTTTCTGATCCACAGTCACAGAGAGATCACTATAAGTTGGACTGGCACCAGTACAACTTGAAACAGTCTTTGCTTTCTAAACCGCCTATTACTGAGGAGGAATTTGACGAAAAAAATGAGAATGGTAATAAAAATCGAGTATTTGTGTAAAATACACTCAAAATATTTATGCATGCAGTTATCGATAAAACATCTCTATGTCTTCATTTACTTCTCTGAATAATCAACGATTTCTGATGTTTCAGATGACTCGTCGAGCGTATCTGGCTCAGATTCTGAGAGTGAGAACATTCAAGCAGTAGCAAAAGGCAAAGTTTTTTTGCAAGATGTGAATAAAAGAATTTTTTCCATTCATAGATGTCTCTTACTTGGAAAAAAAGTAAGTGATAGTACAGGTTTACTATATTGAAATATACATTTTGAAATTAGAATGAAACGTTTGCAATTTTGAATAGATCAATTTCTCATTGTATTGAATTGCAGGAAATACTTTGAGGTTAATGAAAAAATACAACTTTGTCTAAACTTTTCGAAAACGTGTCCTTAAGATCAGATGGACCAACTTGGATGCATTGTTGTATGCAAGTATGTGTTCAAAATTTCGCATCAACCTGTCCAGCAGATCTTTCCCTGTTATTTCATCACGGATTGTGTGGTTTGATAAATTTATAAATGAATTCAACAATTTTGAAGTTTTGAAAAGTCTTATTTCACGAAACCAGTTGGGCAAAGTTAATTGTTTCATAACTGGTGAAAAAATGTTCCCCACTATCATATTAAACAAAAAATCTCTTAGTTTGACATTTTGTGGCCGTTACTTTATTTTTATCGAAATTTCACATCGCAATAGAAAAAAAAAGAGCTATCGATTTGTCTGGATGAGCAACAAAGAAAGGTGCAACTTTGCAAACAGTCAGCTGATCACTGCTGGTTGGATCTCTCTCGTTTGCTGTTTACTTACCTATGTAATGATATATTCTGATCTTTTTTGATCTATTAGTACAGCTGAGATGGTTAGAAGAAGCTATAGACTGAACAGGACAAGAAACAAAGTTTTAAAACTCTTCCTCGACTTCATGGGCCGAACGAATTAGGATTATTTTCCAATTTTTGATATTCAAACAAGTAAAACCGAGTCTCTATGTTTCAACACACTTATAGATCGATAAACTTTGCTAAATATAGATATAGGTAATCTTACAGTAACAACAGATTCGAATGCAAATAACTGATAATGTCGTATTTGTCAATACAATGACAGCTTGATCTGGTACCGTATGAAGAGAAAAATCACCTAACAATACATTTAATTATTTAAAAATAAAAATGTATATTCCAATATGGAGAGCCCTGTATAACGAAGTAGGTTAAGATTAGTAGCTCATAGTTTCCGTGAGTAGATGTACTGTTGCATAGATTTTCGCTACAAAAACACAAGAGTTTATTTGTGTTTTCGTATCTTAGACAGCCCGATTTCAACAAGTTCTTCTTCGAATCGTATTCACCATAGCATCCTCTAGCTGTCACTGTATTTTTTCCGAAATGATCCACTGTTGTGTAACAGTATTTTCTTTTGTGAGGGGGGCACATGTACATCATGTTCAGCATTTCTTCGGACCTTGTCAGTTTGAAATAGTCGGTATCGCAAAAAGGCGTTTTATCTGTTTTTGTCGACGAATTGCATCTGTAACAAATGAGGTTGATGGAGTTTCGCAGGTATTCCTCATCAACTTCCATTTCTTGAGAGGTTGTGATCAGAGTACCATATACGATCAACGTAACGTGTAGATTCATAGAGCAGCTCATATGGATAATTCAATATTTTGTCACTGTCAACGAATAATGTGAATCAATTTTTCCATTTTACAAGGTGTTTGTTTTGTCATTGGTCAACTGAAGTTCGAGTGGAACGATATTAAGGTTTTCGCATGTTGGACTTCATAAGCGGAGTGAGACAATAGAAAAATCATTTGTTATTGAGGTCATGATGTGAAAAAGATATCGAAAAAAGACAATTGACCAGCTTATGGTTATAGTTATACAGTGTGGAACAGCCAAATGGAATAAATTTTCCAAATCGGTGGATAGGGAGACGCGGATCGATAGAATGGCCAGCACGATCTCCTGATCTGAATTAGACTTCTTTTTGTGGGGATATGTCGAAAGTATTGTATACCAAACTAAGCCACTCATGACTTGAAAAGACGAATCACGCTTGCGATTAGATCAGTCACGCCTGAGATGTTGAGTACCGTATACCAGATTAGCATGTTGCCAAGACGTTCGCGGCGAACATTTTGAACATTTCTTACATTGAAATTAATGTTTTTTTTTGTTTTTTTTTACATCATTTGTGATATAATATAATTTTCTTTTTTTAATGTTGATTCTTTTAATACATCTGAAAACACTTGATATTTCTGAAACAGTTGAAGATAGGTATGGGACATTGTACATGAATTATGTCTAGAATTTTCTTAAGAATCCAAAAAATTAATAATATACAGGGAGTTGTATTTAGAATAAGAGAGTTGGTATCGGCCACTGTCACATGACACACCCTATATAATTATTTTTCTTTGAAAAAAATGCGCATCTGAAAATACAAATCGACGTGTCCTAGCCTTTTTCCCAACACGCTCTCATTCATTCGTTATCGAAATTATTGCATTTGGCTGTTCCACACTGTATATTGATATACATGTGCATGTGACCTCTTCTTCTATATCTATACGAAAAAGTCGAAGGATTCGAAATATACGTGAAGACCTAGTACATATTCGAGATCTCAAAGTCCACTGAAAAAAAATTAAAAATCTACCAGTATGATTTTCACCAATTATTCCACTATCAAGTTGGCATATTTGTAAAATTACACAGTATTTTACCAAAAATACTGATGATCTTGTATATAACAAAAATTATAACGGCAACTAATCACGAATAATAAATCAATATAATAATAATAATAATAATAATAATAATAATAATAATAATTCAATATCCACTCAAATTTTGATAAACTATTTTCAAGTCGAAAATGAAAAAAATAAATATCGTTCATCACTGGATTCCTTGTCAAAATACGACAATTACCAAAACAATTTTGCATTCACTATTTTCCGATAACTTTCGAAATAACGGCAATATAGAAGATGCAAGAACGTACTGGGTAAACCTTGTACAATTTAAATACTGTCTGTAAGTTCTTCGAGGAGGTGGTACATTCATTTTTCAGCTTTTCGTGGGATTTTCTCTCCTCGTTTTTAAAAAATAGAGTAGAAGTTATTAAAAATTATTGCAATATATTTGTAGTAGGGACAGATTTGGGATCTGCCCCAAAATGTCACTGCGCTTGAAATTAAACCTTTAGATACCTAAAAGAGAAATTCTATATTTGTCAGTGACACCTTGTTTTGGAAAAAATTGGAAATACAAATATATTTGATAAGAATAAAACCTCTACTTATCTTGGTGGACGTTTCGGGAACGAATCTGCTCCCGTTCTCAACACAATTAATCAATATGTTTTCGGTTGAAAACATATTGAAAAATTTTGCGAAGAGAAAAATATTTTAATTGTGTTGAGAACGGGAGCAGATTCGTTCCCGAAACGTCCACCAAGATAAGTAGAGGTTTCATTCTTATTAAATATATTTATATTCACAAATTTTTTTCAAAAACAAGGTGTCACTGACCAATAGAGAATTTCTCTTTTAGGTATCTAAAGGTTTAATTTCAAGCGCAGTGACATTTTGGGACAGATCACAAATTATTGAAATAATTTTTAATAATTTCTACTCTATTATTTAGAAACGAGGAGAGAAAATCCCACGAAAAGCTGAAAAATGCTTATACAATTTCATGTACACAGGAAGAGCAACCGGAAGAACGCCGTCTCAGGTACCGCGTAGAAGACAACTGCAGCGTCCGCACCAAGTGGACCATTCTGATGGTGGGCGGCGGACATTTCGCGGGAGCCATCTTCGAAAACGGCGAGGTCGTGCGCAACAAGTCCTTCCACTACTACACCGTGAGGGCGGGCCAGGGCGGCACCCAGTCGTCCAGGGACGGCAAATCGGGGGGGTCGCAGCCGAAGAGCGCGGGGGCGTCTTTGCGAAGGTAAGTTTTTTTATTTTTCACTTGCATATCATTTGTTCGAGCCAAAGATTTGATGTTATGTATATTTGTACTCGACTCACCCTTGCCCCATCGACTTGAGGAGCATTAAAAAGAACATGAGAAATAAAATAGTCAGCTGATCACTGCTAGTTGCCTCTCTCTTTCGTTTGCTGTTTTCATTGGTTGGATTCCTCCGCCTTCTTCTAGGCTCGAACTAGGGTCTATTTGAAATTTGTTCAACATTATTCGATGACTCACCTATGAAATGATATATTGATCTTTTTTAATCAGTTAGTACAGCCATAGATTGAACAGGGCATGATGGGCTGAACTGGCTGAACAAACTAGAAATATTCAAACAACAAGTAAAACTGAGTAGATTTCTGCATGGTTCTTCGAAAAACAATGAAAGACTATGGAGATGAGTCTCGAATATACATACACCAATTTTTGAATCACTCCTATCATTTCAAGAAATTCAATTCAAGAAAATTGAAGAGTTCAAAAAATCAAAATGAATTTAAAAAACGATTGAATGACTACATTACTAGTTTGCCTTGTACATAGATACATAAAATAGTGTATTCCTAAAATTTCTGTGTTTATACATATAGTTATCAGCCTTCTCAATTGTGTCCTTTATTATATATGTATGTTTTATTCGAAAACAAACTGTCAGAACGAAGCTAGGATCGCTCTGAAAAAAATTGATTTCCACCTCATGCCTCCCACGCATCAGTTTGCCAACCCTCTAGAAAAACTTTCCTTAATCGTCGAGATATCGATTTCATTTTGATTTTACGACCTAATTAGGCGGTTTTTTGACCCGAAAAAGCTATTGGTGAAGTCAGAACGAAGGTCGGATGGCTTTGAAAAAAGTTGACTTTCACCTCATGCCTCCCACGCATCAGTTTGCCAACCCTCTAGAAAAACTTTCCTTAATCGTCGAGATATCGATTTCATTTTGATTTTACGACCTAATTAGGCGGTTTTTTGACCCGAAAAAGCTATTGGTGAAGTCAGAACGAAGCTAGGATGGTTCTGAAAAAAGTTGACTTTCACCTCATGCCTCCCACGCATCAATTTGCCAACCCTCTAGAAAAACTTTCCTTAATCGTCGAGATATCGATTCCATTTTGATTTTACGACCTAATTAGGCGGTTTTTCGACCCGAAAAAGCTATTGGTGAAGTCAGAACGAAGCTAGGATGGCTCTGAAAAAAGTTGACTTTCACCTCATGCCTCCCACGCATCAGTTTGCCAACCCTCTAGAAAAACTTTCCTTAATCGTCGAGATATCGATTTCATTTTGATTTTACGACCTAATTAGGCGGTTTTTCGACCCAAAAAAGCTATTGATGAAGTCAAAACGAAGCTAGGATGGCTCTGAAAAAAGTTGACTTTCACCTCATGCCTCCCACGCATCAGTTTGCCAACCCTCTAGAAAAACTTTCCTTAATCGTCGAGATATCGATTTCATTTTGATTTTACGACCTAATTAGGCGGTTTTTTGACCCGAAAAAGCTATTGGTGAAGTCAGAACGAAGGTCGGATGGCTTTGAAAAAAGTTGACTTTCACCTCATGCCTCCCACGCATCAATTTGCCAACCCTCTAGAAAAACTTTCCTTAATCGTCGAGATATCGATTTCATTTTGATTTTACGACCTATTTAGGCGGTTTTTTGACCCGAAAAAGCTATTGGTGAAGTCAGAACGAAGCTAGGATGGTTCTGAAAAAAGTTGACTTTCACCTCATGCCTCCCACGCATCAATTTGCCAACCCTCTAGAAAAACTTTCCTTAATCGTCGAGATATCGATTTCATTTTGATTTTACGACCTAATTAGGCGGTTTTTCGACCCGAAAAAGCTATTGGTGAAGTCAGAACGAAGCTAGGATGGCTTTGAAAAATGTTGACTTTCACCTCATGCCTCCCACGCATCAATTTGCCAACCCTCTAGGAAAATTTTCCTTAATCGTCGAGATATCGATTTCATTTTGATTTTACGACCTAATTAGGCGGTTTTTCGACCCGAAAAAGCTATTGGCGAAGTCAGAACGAAGCTAGGATGGCTTTGAAAAAAGTTGACTTTCACCTCATGCCTCCCACGCATCAATTTGCCAACCCTCTAGAAAAACTTTCCTTAATCGTCGAGATATCGATTTCATTTTGATTTTACGACCTAATTAGGCGGTTTTTTGACCCGAAAAAGCTATTGGTGAAGTCAAAACGAAGCTAGGATGGCTCTGAAAAAAGTTGACTTTCACCTCATGCCTCCCACGCATCAGTTTGCCAACCCTCTAGAAAAACTTTCCTTAATCGTCGAGATATCGATTTCATTTTGATTTTACGACCTAATTAGGCGGTTTTTCGACCCAAAAAAGCTATTGGTGAAGTCAAAACGAAGCTAGGATGGCTCTGAAAAAAGTTGACTTTCACCTCATGCCTCCCACGCATCAGTTTGCCAACCCTCTAGAAAAACTTTCCTTAATCGTCGAGATATCGATTTCATTTTGATTTTACGACCTAATTAGGCGGTTTTTTGACCCGAAAAAGCTATTGATGAAGTCAGAACGAAGCTAGGATGGCTCTGAAAAAAGTTGACTTTCACCTCATGCCTCCCACGCATCAGTTTGCCTACCCTCTAGAAAAACTTTCCTTAATCGTCGAGATATCGATTTCATTTTGATTTTACGACCTAATTAGGCGGTTTTTCGACCCGAAAAAGCTATTGGTGAAGTCAAAACGAAGCTAGGATGGCTCTGAAAAAAGTTGACTTTCACCTCATGCCTCCCACGCATCAGTTTGCCAACCCTCTAGAAAAACTTTCCTTAATCGTCGAGATATCGATTTCATTTTGATTTTACGACCTAGTTAGGCGGTTTTTCGACCCGAAAAAGCTATTGGTGAAGTCAAAACGAAGCTAGGATGGCTCTGAAAAAAGTTGACTTTCACCTCATGCCTCCCACGCATCAGTTTGCCAACCCTCTAGAAAAACTTTCCTTAATCGTCGAGATATCGATTCCATTTTGATTTTACGACCTAATTAGGCGGTTTTTCGACCCGAAAAAGCTATTGGTGAAGTCAGAACGAAGCTAGGATGGCTCTGAAAAAAGTTGACTTTCACCTCATGCCTCCCACGCATCAGTTTGCCAACCCTCTAGAAAAACTTTCCTTAATCGTCGAGATATCGATTTCATTTTGATTTTACGACCTAATTAGGCGGTTTTTCGACCCAAAAAAGCTATTGGTGAAGTCAAAACGAAGCTAGGATGGCTCTGAAAAAAGTTGACTTTCACCTCATGCCTCCCACGCATCAGTTTGCCAACCCTCTAGAAAAACTTTCCTTAATCGTCGAGATATCGATTTCATTTTGATTTTACGACCTAATTAGGCGGTTTTTTGACCCGAAAAAGCTATTGGTGAAGTCAGAACGAAGGTCGGATGGCTTTGAAAAAAGTTGACTTTCACCTCATGCCTCCCACGCATCAATTTGCCAACCCTCTAGAAAAACTTTCCTTAATCGTCGAGATATCGATTTCATTTTGATTTTACGACCTATTTAGGCGGTTTTTTGACCCGAAAAAGCTATTGGTGAAGTCAGAACGAAGCTAGGATGGTTCTGAAAAAAGTTGACTTTCACCTCATGCCTCCCACGCATCAATTTGCCAACCCTCTAGAAAAACTTTCCTTAATCGTCGAGATATCGATTTCATTTTGATTTTACGACCTAATTAGGCGGTTTTTCGACCCGAAAAAGCTATTGGTGAAGTCAGAACGAAGCTAGGATGGCTTTGAAAAAAGTTGACTTTCACCTCATGCCTCCCACGCATCAATTTGCCAACCCTCTAGGAAAATTTTCCTTAATCGTCGAGATATCGATTTCATTTTGATTTTACGACCTAATTAGGCGGTTTTTCGACCCGAAAAAGCTATTGGCGAAGTCAGAACGAAGCTAGGATGGCTTTGAAAAAAGTTGACTTTCACCTCATGCCTCCCACGCATCAATTTGCCAACCCTCTAGAAAAACTTTCCTTAATCGTCGAGATATCGATTTCATTTTGATTTTACGACCTAATTAGGCGGTTTTTTGACCCGAAAAAGCTATTGGTGAAGTCAAAACGAAGCTAGGATGGCTCTGAAAAAAGTTGACTTTCACCTCATGCCTCCCACGCATCAGTTTGCCAACCCTCTAGAAAAACTTTCCTTAATCGTCGAGATATCGATTTCATTTTGATTTTACGACCTAATTAGGCGGTTTTTCGACCCAAAAAAGCTATTGGTGAAGTCAAAACGAAGCTAGGATGGCTCTGAAAAAAGTTGACTTTCACCTCATGCCTCCCACGCATCAGTTTGCCAACCCTCTAGAAAAACTTTCCTTAATCGTCGAGATATCGATTTCATTTTGATTTTACGACCTAATTAGGCGGTTTTTTGACCCGAAAAAGCTATTGATGAAGTCAGAACGAAGCTAGGATGGCTCTGAAAAAAGTTGACTTTCACCTCATGCCTCCCACGCATCAGTTTGCCTACCCTCTAGAAAAACTTTCCTTAATCGTCGAGATATCGATTTCATTTTGATTTTACGACCTAATTAGGCGGTTTTTCGACCCGAAAAAGCTATTGGTGAAGTCAAAACGAAGCTAGGATGGCTCTGAAAAAAGTTGACTTTCACCTCATGCCTCCCACGCATCAGTTTGCCAACCCTCTAGAAAAACTTTCCTTAATCGTCGAGATATCGATTTCATTTTGATTTTACGACCTAGTTAGGCGGTTTTTCGACCCGAAAAAGCTATTGGTGAAGTCAAAACGAAGCTAGGATGGCTCTGAAAAAAGTTGACTTTCACCTCATGCCTCCCACGCATCAGTTTGCCAACCCTCTAGAAAAACTTTCCTTAATCGTCGAGATATCGATTCCATTTTGATTTTACGACCTAATTAGGCGGTTTTTCGACCCGAAAAAGCTATTGATGAAGTCAGAACGAAGCTAGGATGGCTCTGAAAAAAGTTGACTTTCACCTCATGCCTCCCACGCATCAGTTTTCCAACCCTCTAGAAAAACTTTCCTTAATCGTCGAGATATCGATTTCATTTTGATTTTACGACCTAATTAGGCGGTTTTTCGACCCGAAAAAGCTATTGGTGAAGTCAAAACGAAGCTAGGATGGCTCTGAAAAAAGTTGACTTTCACCTCATGCCTCCCACGCATCAGTTTGCCAACCCTCTAGAAAAACTTTCCTTAATCGTCGAGATATCGATTTCATTTTGATTTTACGACCTAATTAGGCGGTTTTTCGACCCGAAAAAGCTATTGGCGAAGTCAGAACGAAGCTAGGATGGCTTTGAAAAAAGTTGACTTTCACCTCATGCCTCCCACGCATCAATTTGCCAACCCTCTAGGAAAATTTTCCTTAATCGTCGAGATATCGATTTCATTTTGATTTTACGACCTAATTAGGCGGTTTTTTGACCCGAAAAAGCTATTGGTGAAGTCAAAACGAAGCTAGGATGGCTCTGAAAAAAGTTGACTTTCACCTCATGCCTCCCACGCATCAATTTGCCAACCCTCTAGGAAAATTTTCCTTAATCGTCGAGATATCGATTTCATTTTGATTTTACGACCTAATTAGGCGGTTTTTCGACCCGAAAAAGCTATTGGTGAAGTCAGAACGAAGGTCGGATGGCTTTGAAAAAAGTTGACTTTCACCTCATGCCTCCCACGCATCAATTTGCCAACCCTCTAGAAAAACTTTCCTTAATCGTCGAGATATCGATTTCATTTTGATTTTACGACCTAATTAGGCGGTTTTTCGACCCGAAAAAGCTATTGGTGAAGTCAGAACGAAGCTAGGATGGCTTTGAAAAAAGTTGACTTTCACCTCATGCCTCCCACGCATCAATTTGCCAACCCTCTAGGAAAACTTTCCTTAATCGTCGAGATATCGATTTCATTTTGATTTTACGACCTAATTAGGCGGTTTTTCGACCCGAAAAAGCTATTGATGAAGTCAGAACGAAGCTAGGATGGCTCTGAAAAAAGTTGACTTTCACCTCATGCCTCCCACGCATCAGTTTTCCAACCCTCTAGAAAAACTTTCCTTAATCGTCGAGATATCGATTTCATTTTGATTTTACGACCTAATTAGGCGGTTTTTCGACCCGAAAAAGCTATTGGTGAAGTCAAAACGAAGCTAGGATGGCTCTGAAAAAAGTTGACTTTCACCTCATGCCTCCCACGCATCAGTTTGCCAACCCTCTAGAAAAACTTTCCTTAATCGTCGAGATATCGATTTCATTTTGATTTTACGACCTAATTAGGCGGTTTTTCGACCCGAAAAAGCTATTGGCGAAGTCAGAACGAAGCTAGGATGGCTTTGAAAAAAGTTGACTTTCACCTCATGCCTCCCACGCATCAATTTGCCAACCCTCTAGGAAAATTTTCCTTAATCGTCGAGATATCGATTTCATTTTGATTTTACGACCTAATTAGGCGGTTTTTTGACCCGAAAAAGCTATTGGTGAAGTCAAAACGAAGCTAGGATGGCTCTGAAAAAAGTTGACTTTCACCTCATGCCTCCCACGCATCAATTTGCCAACCCTCTAGGAAAATTTTCCTTACGACCTAATTAGGCGGTTTTTCGACCCGAAAAAGCTATTGGTGAAGTCAGAACGAAGGTCGGATGGCTTTGAAAAAAGTTGACTTTCACCTCATGCCTCCCACGCATCAATTTGCCAACCCTCTAGAAAAACTTTCCTTAATCGTCGAGATATCGATTTCATTTTGATTTTACGACCTAATTAGGCGGTTTTTCGACCCGAAAAAGCTATTGGTGAAGTCAGAACGAAGCTAGGATGGCTTTGAAAAAAGTTGACTTTCACCTCATGCCTCCCACGCATCAATTTGCCAACCCTCTAGGAAAACTTTCCTTAATCGTCGAGATATCGATTTCATTTTGATTTTACGACCTAATTAGGCGGTTTTTCGACCCGAAAAAGCTATTGGTGAAGTCAGAACGAAGCTAGGATGGCTTTGAAAAAAGTTGACTTTCACCTCATGCCTCCCACGCATCAATTTGCCAACCCTCTAGGAAAATTTTCCTTAATCGTCGAGATATCGATTTCATTTTGATTTTACGACCTATTTAGGCGGTTTTTTGACTATGTCTAAATTCTATATTGTACCTGAAGTTGATTAATATTTTTATCATTATTATATTATCGTTTGACAGAATGTTATCCTATCCACATTTTTTTAGGCACAATGAACAGTCTCTAGCACAAAACATCAAGGACGCTTTGACAGTGTGGCAATACGACATAGAAAGGAGTTCCCTGGTTTTTTACAGAGCTTCCGGATCGAACAAGGCATTTTTGTTTGGAGCTAGCCCTCTGTTGGACCGAACTGATAAAAATTTGAGGGTAATTCCTTTTCCGACACGAAGGTCCACTTTTACTGAAGTCAAAAGAGTGTATTCGTTGCTTTCGACATGTGAAGTATATGGTATGTATTGGTTATACAATTTTCAAATTTCAATTTTTGCAAAACGGTGAGGAAGTAGGTGATACTACTCGACTCGTATTATTCTAAACTTGAATCAGAATCAGTTGAATTGGTGATATCTTTGATCAAGAGTTTTGGAAAAGAAAAGAAATGATATCCAGAAATTTTCAGAATCTGTGAAGGGATGATCAGGACCGTATTTGAAAAAATTAAGTTGATAATGGTTTCACGAATACGAAACGTCGGGGAAATAAATCAATATCTCCACAAATTCATGTCAAAATTTGTTATGAAAAACTAATGTCAGTTCTATTTTTAATAAAAACGTTAAAATAATTGAATGGAGTTATCAAAAATTCACTTTCTTCGATACAACGGAAAACCTATAAATAATTTTTGAATTTTCAAAGACTTTTAGAATGGCGCAACTTTTTACCCATTTATCCGAATTTGTATCTCCCCCCCATTTCCGGGATCCCAATGCTATGCATCCTTATCTTGGTCATACTGTCTAAACCATAGCAAAAATAATTAAATCTTTGAATCATTTATCGTATTTCAGAATCTATGGAGAAAGTTACAGAGATGTTGGCGAAGCAAATTCCTCCAGAAGTTGACGTCAAAAGAAACAAATGTCGATCCACATGCGTGAACAGAGCAAAATCCAGAGAAATCGTAGATAGACCACTGCCAACTCAAGTATCCAGCGCTAGTAGCAATTCAGACTTGGAAGATTTAGAATTGTCTATGAATGATTTAGACGTATCTTTCAACGATCTCAAAGAGTTCGAAGACAGTTTGACGAGTGAACAGCGAAAAAGAGCGCCAAAAAAGAAGAAACCCAAGAAGAGCAAAACGAAAAAACTCAGGGAGCTCGAAGAAGCTAAGAAAAAAGAACTAATTGAAATATTGAGCAGGGGCGACTTGGAAAAACTGAAAATACTCATGGAAGAAAACTCTACGGTTTCTGAGGAACAAGACAAAAATTCGCAAGAAGAATTTGTGAATAAAATCGTTGACGACAATCAGAATACGTTGCTTCATATAGCTGCACTAAATGAACAAAACGAGGTACTTACATTCCTGCTGGAGAATAATGCCAATCCTTGTATGAAAAACAAAGCCCAACATACTGCCTATACTTGTACCCAGAGCAAAGAAATCAGGGAAACGTTGAAAACCTTCGCTAAAGATAACCCCGAAAAATTCAATTATAATAAGGTCAGTTTATCGTATATTTCGAGGATAATTTTTGAGATGAACTGCTCAACAATGCATAATAATCAATATCATTCTTCGTAATCAATTGTTGAGAGGTTTATATGATTTTCAGGCGCAAATACCGATGAATTCATTGACGAATGAAGAACTGGCAGAGAAAAAAAAGCAGATGAGGAAAATCAAGAGAGAAAAAGAAAAGGAAAAGAAAGTCGAAAATGAGATCAAGAAGAAGGAAGAAGAAGAGAGACAGAGATTCTTGAGCTTGAGTAGTAGAGAAAAGGTGAGATATTCGCTCTGTGAATTTCACAAAGTTTTAATAAACAATTGATATCAAATTGAGAAAAAAATGAGACAAAAATCGGAAATTTTGAATCATTTCTCATTGCATATAATACTTTATTATACAGGGTATTACTACTAAATTTAATGTACTCAATTCAAGAGCGTATTTATGGAAAAATTTCAAGTAGAAACATTTGTCTTAACATATCTGGTTTTCTTCTCAAAGTTTCTCTCTCAAATCAATTTTTTATTTGCATGCAAACATTCTTTTGTTGATATTGTTGAAATTTTTCAGTGTAATTTGTAGTAATAAGTAACTGCTACATTATTATAGTAGTAACGAGCAAAGGTGACTTGATTTATTGTAGCTGTTCTTAAAATTGTGATAAGTGATTTCAACTATATGAACAAAATGATGTTTGAAATATTAATGAAAAATCGATTAAAAAAAAAACTGGCACCACGAACCTTGAAAACCACACAAACAAATACATGAACTTTTTTACTCAGAACTGTTCCATAAATACGCCCTTAAATTTAGTACATACCTTCAAGTAACACCCTGTAGGCTCGTTGTTATAAAAAAACTGATGTATCAATTTTCCATATTTTTTAGAGGGCGTTGGCAGCTGAGAGACGTATTTTGGATTCAAAAGGCAAAGTAATTACTAGGTGTTTTACATGCGCTCTGGATATAACTGGTAAAGTGCCTTTCGAATACGGAATGTATTTATTTTGTTCTATCGTATGTTTGAAAGCGCATAGGGTACTCAATCCGCACTTTCGATGATACAGGGTGTTTGGTTACTATGGAAACAATAGGAAAATTCAAATTGAAGATCAACAATTTTTGTTACAGAAATATTATCTGAGATGCATCAAGTTATACATGAATATATATCAATACAATACATCTCATGAAATGTTATTCAGTATGAATTTGCAATAGAATTATTATAGGTACTATCTGGTGTAAAAAATTCAGCTGGTTTCAATAAAATCGCATCATATGATAACATTTCTATTTCATTTCTTTTATGTCCAGCATGCAAAAATACACTGACAATGTTGCCAGGTTCAATTGAAATCTCGGAAAAATATTGTTATAGTGCCAAATTTCTAGTACATTCTGTATTTCCAAATTTTTCAAAAACAAGGTGTCACTGACAAATGGAGAATTTCTCTTTTAGGTATCCAAAGGTTTAATTTCAAGCGCTGTGACATTTTGGGGCAGATCCCAAATCTGTCCTTACTACAAATATATTGAAATAATTTTTAATAACTTCTACTCTATTTTTTACAAACGAGGAGAGAAAATCCCACAGAAAGCTGGAAAATGACAGGTGATCCAAGTTTTCTGAGCAGCCGCATATAAGCCTGAAATAGTATCAAGTTTCATAGAACACACTGTATTTCCTAATTCAGTATTGTAGTCGGAATTAGTCAAAAACCAGAAATCACCAGTATCCTTCATAGGACGTTAGCAAATGAGAAAATGAATATGGTATCGACATAACTCCAAAAATATATATATATTGTAGATATCTTATTTGATTTCTCAGGAAACATTAGCGAAGTAAACCTTGGATGAATATAAATGGAAAATGAAAACAATTTGATAAAATCCATTTATTTTCAACAATTTCACGATAATAGAAATAAGTTTAGAGAGAGAAAGAGAGATAAGCAAGGTTTTCGATGTCGACCTGGTCCAATAGAAGTGCAGAAGCATACAAAGTGTAGCATATTTGAAGTGACTCTCTTTGTTTCGACCAAAACTGGTATTTGACGATTTCAATCGTTGAAACATCACTTTTAACTCTCCTGTTATTTCAATCTTTGGTACGGAAAATATAATAAAACTTTGACAACATCTAGAAAATTAAAATCTTGAAGATCTCAAAATACTTGGTCCATTGAAAAATAAATACCAATGATTTGGGCAAGATTCATTAATTTGGAAACGACAATGACAATGAAAATATCACCAATAATCAAACAGTACGACTTAACTATCAAATTAAAAAAAAATATATCGAAACACCAACAAAAAATAAAATTTAGGAACACTAAAACACTGCCTGATAAAAATGGTTGACAAATAACTAGACTAGAAAATGTCCTATCAAATATCACCAATAAAAAATTCAAAAAAAGTAATACTATCAATCTGGTAACTTAGGATTCATCACAGGTATCACGAAGTCTTCCATATTCGGAATCACCAAAACTTTCTGAAAAAATAACTCATTCAATTATAAAGAAGAGATCGAAATCAAACTGATGGAATAAGTTTCCATATTGATATATATTTCAGTGAAAGTTTAATTTTTTTGTGTATGTATTGTTTAATGTATTATATATTGTATTATATCTATAGAAAAATCAAATCTTTCAAATGATCAAAACTCCAGCGAATATTTTTCGTGGGCAGATATTCCACTATTTTTCAGTTGAAATCTATACCTGGAGATATGACAGATCGTCCCGACTGATTTTTTTTTTTGGCACCCCTTGAAAGGTCGAATTACATAATTGATTGAAGGAAAATTATGGTCATAATCGGGCCGTAATCGCAGTGAGAAGTCTCTAACTTGTCGGATAGTTTACAGGATTTTTCACACGTACAATTCTGCAAAATCAAGCAAAATGCCATTCTCATGCGGTGGGACTCGTCATACTAATCAAAACAAGGATTTATTTTATTATTATTTATGCCAGCGAAATTTGCTGTCGATATAGGATGATTCAGTGTATGAATATGTTGGCAAACGATGCAACTCGACAGCGTTATCCTCCTGTGTCGAGGTATGAGGAGTGCGGTATAGGTAGCTGATCACGTAGGCTAGATTCGTTCTGTATACTTTGTCCATAACGTCATAAAGGTGCAGATTTTTTGACAACAACGATTATTTACAGTATAGCATCTGGATTTCTTGGTAGTTCATAATATATTGTGACCGTTGATATATTAGCTCTACTTCTGGTCAAGTGTAGAAGTAGTGCCATTCTTGGAAACTGATTTTTCTAAACGATTTTGAAATACCAATTCAGCAAGACGTTGAAGTGTTCATCACAGTATGGCATCAATATAATCAGTTTATTTGTATGATTCTACCTGGAAAAATATATCATATTTCATCATACTCATATTTTCCTACATAGCTAACAATACTCTTGTATGAACACAACTGTCTAGAAGCGTCGTTAGAATAAACATAAGAAGGAAATTCACTTAACCTAGGCATTTGAATTCGAAAATAAAGAATATGAGTAAAACTTTCACAACGAATGACGCCGTTACATGATGTTTTCATAAGAGAATATCATTACAGAGGTGGTTTCAGCTGGAAATACGATAGGTGTGTACACCCTCATTATGTAATTGTAACCCTGAAGGAGTGCCATACTCGTAAAAAACACGTCGGGACGTTCTGTCCCTATCTACCGGTTTGATCCACTCACCTGGAACTCTTGCACCAATTTTTTTTCGATCCAATTAGTGACCATGTTATAGTTGATGTTTCTTTCGCCTACGATCGGCTTGGCAGAGAGCGACAATTCCGGGACGGGCCTGAAACCGACCCAGATGCGATCGCTGGGTGGGGGCGGGATGTTTAGCACCAAAGTGCCCACGATGGCTTTCACTTCCACCGTGAGTCTGAGGTGGGTGTTCGAAACACCTGAAATAACAACTTCCAGTCAGAACGAAATCTGGTACGAGGAAGTACATTATTGAATACATGCAGGTAAACAATTCATCATTTATAAAAATCGATTAGAAATTTTCATCTTCTATAAATCATATGATCAAGGGAATATGAGAATCTAATAAAATGGATAAAAAAAATAATTATGGAGAATTGTAAGGACTCAACCACAATATTGTACACTAATGGAGATTGTGTAACACTCAAACTCTCAAACTGTTTGATGATTCAGGTGTACCATACATTTTTCATGCAGACACACCGAACAAACCTATAGTATACATGACTTGTTATAATGCTTTATTTCTTAATGCACCTATATTTCTGCAGTTATCGACATTACCAGGGTAATTGCAAAACGGTGTAGGTAAAAACTAGAGTAACTTACTTTTTATATGAGAACAGAAGTCAGTTTCGTGATTCGCGTTCAGTGACAATATTTTAATTCAAACTTTCTTGGTGAAATCAGCGAGATACAAAACAAACTTTCCGCCTAAAACAATTGTCATTTATCCCTCGTTTTTGAGAGACGCTAAGTCTTGCATCTTGGCATTCTTGTATGGTGTGGCGTTTTAAGAAAGATCAGACTATTATTGATATTGATTCCAAGCAAGACATAATGAAGATAATCCTGTCAGTATAAGACAAGCCAAGACTGGTCTCAGTACTGGAATGTTTATTATATTTTTCTTTCTAGAAATGACAGGAGAATATCCCATAAGGTCTTAATCCCTGAAAAAACATATTATTCGCGAAAATTGATGTTGTTTTTTTGAAACTGTGACGAGATGAATAAGAGCAATTTCCTTCTCATAGAGAAACTGAAATGCTTCCTCATCCTCCAACAATTCCAAACAATTTACAGACACCAAATTCGTATGCATAGAAAAAATCTTAAAATTAACAATAAGGCGAAATAAATGTACGCTTTTCGTAACATTCGACACCACCATCTGATTCATCTTCCTAAAACTCTAACGTACAGCGCCTACTTGATATCAACATTTTATTCATTAAAGCAAAAATCAAGTCATGTTGGATCAGTATTATTGATAATCATATAATCAGTTGTATTAAAACAATGATCCTGAAGTAGTAATTTTAGATCACTTTTCTCAAAAGAAGATTGAACAAAATATTTACAATCTCAAATAAACTTATTGTACAGAAACCTGCGTAAATTACGCCATCTTCTGGGAAGTTTCAAAACTATTGACCCATTAACGATTTCACTTTCACATTGACTTTACCATTCTTCTCCAAATCGTTCACTCGACACTCACCTTCCATGGCCTTCTTGATGTACTTATTCTCAGTGGCGGCTTGGAAGAACTTGGATTCGGCCAGCCGGTCCACCATTTTGATGAACTTCTTGCCGCCCGAGTTGGCCGAGACGGCCGAAACGTCTTGCGGCACGTTGGGAATTTCTTGGGAGCCCTCTTCGTCGGAACTGCTCTCGGCCGAATCGTCCACGTCGGAATTGTAAATGGCGGATTTCCCGTCGGACGTCGGTTGTTTCTCTGCAAAAGAAAGAAGACATTGATACATAGAATAGGATCTCAGCCTTCTCTATATTCCGAGCTACGGAGGGCGAGATTTGACAACAGTGTCCAGCGGTTCCCCAAAGATTGTTCAAGTCTGATGTCAGATTTCCATCGTCAGATATCCTAATATGTCTTTTCACTTTCGCATCACGCTGAAAATGCCCCTCCTGTGGTCTCGCGTCCATCGCCTATCGAGCTCGACACGTTTCCCGGCAGAATCTGCACGACCTAACGGGTTCTTTCGAGTGCTCATGCAATTATAATCCATTATAAGTCAAAATTTGCCAACCTAGGAATAAAATTCCAATGCGCAAATAATCCAAAATTGAAGATTTTGCAAATTCTTGTAAAAGAAACCACTAATTTCTCATGAAATGTTGATACATTCACTAATTTTTGGAGGTTGTTTCATTGATTTGAACTACACAGACGAAACAGTGGGCCCTGGCTCAGCTCATCCAAGGATCATTGCATGACTTCTACAGAAATATGACAAACGGTTTATTTCCACTGATCAGTAAATAACGTGAATATTTGAGAAAAAATCTTGAGAGATCTTAATTTCGATAAATCCTACAAACCTTTGATATCTTTAGAAATCCTGATAGAGTTTACCAATAGTCAGAAAATCTCATATACAAAGCTTCAGAAACATCTTTGATACATCTCTAGAATCTTACAAATGATCCCCATGAATATTAAACAAATCTTGCAAATATTTTGGGAACCCTTGAAAATATTGATGAACCCTACAAATCCTAGAAGAATTACTCCAAATATTATAGATTTTAGTGAAATGTTTGAAACTCTTGCAAATCTAGTCTAGCGAATCCACAAAAATATCAGTAAATAACGTGAATCTTCAGAAAAAATTTTGATATTTCGATAAATCCTACAAACCTTAGTGAAATCTTTAGAAGTCCTGAAAAAATTTACAGTCAAAAAGTCCCATAAACAAATCTTCAGAAACATCTTAGATAATTTTCTAGAATCTCAAAAATGATCCCCATGAATATTGAAATATTCCTGTCAACAAATTTAGCAAATCTTTCGGGAATCCATAAGAACATTAACAACCCTGGCAGGAATCTCTACAACCGTCTGAACCCAGAGTCCCCAATTTCAACCACATCCGATGAATATTGAACAATTCCTATCAACAATTTTAGCAAATCTTTTGGGAATCCATAAGAACGATCAATAAACCTCGCGAGAATCTCTACAACCGTCTGAACCCACAGTCCCCAATTTCAACCACATCACTCTCCGATGAATATTGAACAATTCCTGTCAACAAATTTTGCGAATCTTTTGGGAATCCATAAGAACGATCTATAAACCTCGAGAGAATCTCTACAACCGTCTGAACCCACAGTCCCCAATTTCAACCACATCGGATGAATATTGAACAATTTCTGTGAACAAATTTAGCAAATCTTTTGGGAATCCATAAGAACGATCGATAAACCTCGCGAGAATCTCCACAACCGTCTGGACCCACAGTCCCCAACTTCAACTACATCCGATGAATATTGAACAATTCCTGTCAACAAATTTTGCGAATCTTTTGGAAATCCATAAGAACGATCGATGAACCTCGCGAGAATCTCCACAACCGTCTGAACCCACAGTCCCCAATTTCAACCACATCCGATGAATATTGAACAATTCCTGTGAACAAATTTAGCAAATCTTTTGGGAATCCATAAGAACGATCAATAAACCTCGAGAGAATCTCTACAACCGTCTGAACCCACAGTCCCCAATTTCAATCACATCCGATGAATATTGAACAATTCCTGTGAACAAATTTAGCAAATCTTTTGGGAATCCATAAGAACGATCGATAAACCTCGCGAGAATCTCCACAACCGTCTGGACCCACAGTCCCCAATTACAACCACATCACTCTCCGATGAATATTGAACAATTCCTGTAAACAAACTACAACTACATCACTCACCATACGCCTGCGGATTCTTCAGCCGCATCAGATTCACCTTCGTCTGCAACGTGAGCACGATCGCGCCGCGATAGTCCACCGCGACGTCCACCCACAGCCCTCTCTCGTCCACCGCCGGAGCGAAGATCCGCTCGACAAACGACGCCGTCCTGTCCAGCGTCAGCTCGGGGATGAGGATCTCCTCGATGAAGTACGGCAGCTTGACGGTCGCCAACTTGCGCTCGATGCGGTCCTTCGCCTTGCCGATGAGGGCGGCGTCGGCGAGGCAGTCGAAGAGGACGCGCCCGATGAGCGAGTTGAGCCACAGGAGGGTGGAGGGGTCGTCGGGGGGGTCTCGGGGGTCGTTGTCGGATCGCTTGCGCTTGGAAGTCTGAAAAGTCGACGATCACGACAGTTTACAAAGTTTATTTTCTAAAATAGTTTTACCCTAATGTAAACATTAGATTAATTATTGATAATAAAAATGAACCTACAGTCCTCTCTACAAAAATAAGATAAATGGAATCGAACGGGCACAGCGTAAATTGGTTAATGTATTAAATTTCCGATTCAACAAGAGACGACATTATTTCTCATATGAATGTAACGTAAAATTTCAAAAGCTTGGAGGATTCAAGTAGAGAAGACAATTCTTCGATATCTGTTTTGCCTATAAGTATTGTACTACTATCTATACCTAACAACAAGTATAGTTAAATATATGTATGAAGGTACTGTACATGAGATTGCTGTGGTAACAGAATTATTATGATATGTATATGATTGATGTCGGATTAAAAAAAAAGTAATTTTGTGAGAACAAGATATTTTATTACAAGTATTCAATATCATTATCGATTCACCATACTGTGTCAGTTTTTTCCTCTTGAATTGCACCCAACATAATGTGCAAAAACGGTTACTATTGGTACCTGGTAGGATAACCACAAATTTTATTTTTAACTTTGCACTATACAGATGCATGGAATTCTACAATTTTATAATTGATTGTAATTTTTTCTTCTTTCCTTCTGTTATTATGATAATCTCGAATATATTAATTTATTTCATGAATGCTTTCAGCATAATTTACTCTAACTGGTAATAGAAGAACACGTTGTATAATTATTCATGCTTTTCTTTCTTCTCTATATTCATGATATTTTGAATGAATTTATTTCATCAACTATTGTAGCATTGTCTACTATAACGTTTTTTTTTTATGTGTTGATTATTATTTTCCTTTTCCTTTTTACATGAAAATCCTGGTACTTTGATTACTCAAAAATGGTTTGGAATAGCTATAGGAACATTCTTGCAGGAAATGTTCTCATTCCAATTCTACATCACATTTGTTTCATTTGAAGAACTCGAGAAAAATTAGTTGCAGTTTATGACTCGAAAGGTGCATTAGAGAGCATGAATAATAAAATGCAGATGAAAATGACTTTAAGACTCAGTTCGTGTACAGTTTGTCCATAAATTCAGTAGATACATACCTTAAAATTACTCATGTACTTCAAGTACTCGAGTTCAGTCTGAGCAGCTTCAGAAAGCTTCTCTGTAACGGCCTCTTGAAGATCAGGATCACTCAAATCCATCGACATGATGCTGGGGCTCTTGTGAGTGGCCATGCACAATCTCCGAAACCAGTCTTCTTTCTCTCTATCAGTCCGACCGAACAAGTAGATTTTCAAAGCGTTCTGTCTAGTCTGTGTGGCATTTTTTGAAGTTTGTTTTTCATTAATATGTTCATTCGTTTAGTGAAAATTTATAACAAACACTTTAAATGAACATTAACAATCATGAAACTCGGAATTGTAATGGACTTCCAACCATCAAGATAAAAACAAATTTTGCAAGAAAATCAATATTTTTCGAATGGATAAATATATATCATTTTCTTCCTAATCCGAAACAGTAACACTATACTCACATCTTCTGAGGGTGATTGCAATATGGAATCAGCACCATCTACTGCTCCACAAGATTTGTCATCTTTGCTCACTGGTGGGTTTTCATCATCTAAAATCGGAAAATCTGCCACATCCTGTGGAAAAAAATTGAAAATGAATAATTCCGAGTAAATTGATTGACAGGTTTACCGAAATTTCAACGGAAGGAGTACTCGCTCTAGAATCGGAATCCATTTCGAACTCTTCATCCTCAGTCAATTTACTGAATCTTTGAGCCTGAAAAATTCAATGGAAATTCAAACATGATAATTTCTTGAGTTCCAATGTGTGAGAGTGAGGAATTTTCCAAAATTTTGATTATTTCATCCGGCATAGAAATAATTGCTATAAAGTTATCAAAATCATATTTATTATAATATCAAAAAGTACAAATTTGGCACATACAGAACAAATTCTATTATGTTTACGCCATTTCAACGTGGCCGGTTTCATTGCTTCATCCGATATTTGAGAATTTATCAACAATTGGTTTTCAAGATAAATATTCATGGTGTATGTAGTGGAGAATTATTTTGGATGGTTTCACAAGTTGAGTTACAAGGGAGGAAGAATACATTTATGGCGAATAACCCTGTATATTATGATATGACTATTAACACTTTGCAGGTGATATGGACAGTTGCCAAACTGATATAAAATTCTAAAAGTGAACCAGGAATCAATCTTACTTTTTCCAAGAATGATTATATCATAAGATTTGTCACTTTTATAACAAAATATGGAGCTGTATATTCATTTATTACCTATGTCACCATAAACCTCACAGTTTATCACGTCAGAAATCATTGATTGCGATATTTTGAGAAAAATAATTTGGTATACTCCAACACTCATTTTGGAAATTATTGAGTTAAATTTAGAGATAATGAATTTGATGAAATCTCATCTGAAGGAGACTTCCTCACTCTCGAGATTGAATGTGAGTGCTAGAATTACCATCACGGGATATTCCTTCTTCCTGAACTTCTTGAAACCTCTGCAAGATTTCTCCTTTTCTGATAAACCAATTTTTTCTTTATCCATAGTTTTTTGTACCTCCAAATCCATATGTGAGAGTATTTGTGGATCAAAACACATTTGATCACTGGACAGAGTTATACAAATGGGATATTTCTTACTCCACAACCTAAAATTTAGTGTAAAATATATTTTGCAGAAAAAAAACGTGGACGTAGAAAAAAAACTATTAGAGGATTATTCTTCACCTTTTCCTTGCCAGTCCCTCCGGTAGAAGAGATATTTTTGCTCCAATCAAATTGTATATTCTATGCCTGGTGAAACTAGCCTTTATTTCAGGTTCATTAAACATTGCTCTCCTGGAAACCTTATTTTTTGAGTGGCTTATTCTCAATAAATTACCCTGCAGCCGCAAAAACACCGACTGGGTTTGGAAAATATGGTAAGTTTCTGGACTGTAAACATCTGGATATTCGTTCACCCAACCCTATGAAAAATCAACGAAACCAAATTCAATAGAAAAATTGAATAGTTAATAATAAATTATACAATTATTATAATAATTACAAACAAGAACTGTTTGAGCTTGTAGTCTCATTAAATTTTCCGCAACATAATGAAATAGTACTTTGATGATGATAAAAAACAAACTTATACACAAATTATGAACAATTGTGATAGAATTAGATAATTTTGCACAAAGTGAGTCAAAATGTTACAAGATGCTAAAGAACGTGAAATCAATCGAGGACGTTTTGACTTCTTGAATGTATAATGAAGGTATAAAAAATATCATGTGTTAGAAATACAACGTCGATTGGCTATGATGTCTTCCCCAAACGGTCCGAAGACAGGGTTTTCACACTTTTTCTTGGATTATCTCGAAGAATAGAGGATTCCGTTGTTAATAATTACGAAATTCGGGTTCCTGAGGTCAAGATACGTGTGTACGTAAGAAGAAAAAAATTGGAAAAACTATGGATCACATGCTAAGTGCAAAATTACCAGAAATCATGGATCATCGATGAAAATATCCAAAAAATATGATGTTCCTAGGAGAACCATCACTTACCTCATATTTGAGTAGTGGCTGATACTCTTTGACAGCTTGTATTTCAAAATAGTTGCTCGACTCCGGACGATCTGGCAATTCTGTAACTATCTTCATTGCACTATCTGTATGCAATTTGGTGTATAGAATGAAAATAGTGTAGGACAAAATAATACCAGCTGCGAGTCCTGCCGAATATGGTGAATAACTGTGTATAATGCAATACAACACTACAGACAAACCAAGGATTATGAAAGGCCTAAAACAAAATAGACTGAATGAGGCAATATTTTTTTGCATTATCTTATTAGACTCAATTATCCTAATTAAACTTCATGCATCAATAATAGAAAACACTTTATTACTCAGCTACACTTTTACCAAGCAAATCGTCTGCATAGAAATTCAATTCCTCAAATAATAACAATAATAATCAGAATTTATTCTTTCAACTCATCAATGAAAAATCAAACCTGCGGTTATATAAATCATTAAATATTATGCCAGATGATGGAAATAGAAATCATCAGTTGCAATCATAAACATTATGACAACGATGTACAAAACACTGGTGCAGTCACTGATGGTGTTTTGTTTCGTCAAAAACGCTAACGGCATTTTCCGCTATAATGGCCCAATAGTTATGAAACTCCCCAGAAGATAGTGACATTTTTACAGATTTCTGTACAAATAGTTGACGTTTTGAGATTATAATTATGTATTTCCATCTAAAATTGAGAAGTAACCTGAATTACTACTTCTGAATCAACATTTCTATAACACAGATTGTGCAATCATGAATAATACTGATTTTGTTGTCATTTTTGTACCGCCATCTAACAACTAACATATGAGTGATTTTCCGCTATATTGAATAAAATGCTGTTATCAAGTTAGCTGTACGTTAGAGTTCTGGTTGAAGAAATTTGATAGGCAAATAGGCAGAATAGCTCCACCAGTGTTCTGTACATCGTTATTATGACATAATCATGTGTTGAAATTTCAGAACATAAATATCAAGTGCATTTCCATATTTGATTCAACTGTTCAATTTATTTTTTCAACTCATTTCTTAGAAAAAAATCAGAATAGTCAATTTTCAAGGTATATTATGTATTGAAGGATATTTTTTATTTACGAAAAATTATCAGTATTCATCAGTTAGTATCAAAAACATTGTTGAATCGTTGTTATGTTGTGGTATCATGTCAGTAGGTATATTATTGTAAAATGTTCTCAATTCATTTGAAGTATTTTTAAAGTGTGAATTCAGTGCCTCAGTTATTTCTAGATGACTGTTGATTATATGGTGATACATTTCTAAAGATTCAATTATTTTTATAAAGAATTAATTTATTTTTCAAACAGTAATTTATTGTGTTCCCCATTTTTCTAGATTTCTTTGAGACTCTTCAAATTTCTAATTGATACAATCTCTTTTTGCTTTTTTATCACAGCATTAAACTTCTTGCTTTGAATTTTGTAGTCTGTGAGAAATTCTGCATTCACCATATTTGGTTTAGATATTTCAAATTTTTGATTAGTAATTTCAATTTCATGAATTCTTACTTAGTGATTTACTTGGTAACAAGCTGTCGTAACAGTTGCCGAATATTTCTGGCAAAATTCACTTTTCCAATGTTACAAATGATTATTCATTGATTAATGCTTCTCCACTAGGCATATGAAAAAACATTGTGTTCAATATGTAAGAACAGTGATAGTTCTCTTCACTCATAGAACAATCAACAATTGCACTTACAAATAGTTCGTTGGAGGGCAGATCTTTTTCGGACGTAAATCCACAAATCCGGTAGGTGCGAATACAGTTTTTACTGTATCCTCGTTGCAGTCGAAGAATTTTTCTCTCAGCTCCACTCCAGTGACTTCTTTGACATTGACAACATTATCTTCATCAACTTCTAGATTATCTATCTTCTGGGAGATGGTTTTCAAAACTTCTATAGGATCAACTTTGGCGGTGCAAGGTTTTTGGTCTGTTTCATCTAGAGCATCAACTGCACTTTCTACCCCTACAAAGAAATCAAATTCACATATCCGTATACAAGGTGATTTTTCGAATTTTATCGATTTCAATTTGGGTTATCGAAAGTTTAATTTTTCAAACGTCATACAAGCAAAAGCAAAAGGGATTTCAATCAGAAATGAACTTCCTTTATTTTCGACATTATCGAAAAAGCTCATTTAGAAAAATTGTTTGGAATTATAAACAATTTGAACTGTTATCGAAACAATTCAATCAGATTTGTAATCACAGTCACCTACGCGATTGGAATGATTGAAATGCAACATTACCTTCAGAATCTTCTGGGAGGGCTTGTTCAGCAGATTCCGTATTAATGTTATAGAGTTTCGACAAATCATTCACCTTCACAGTTCCCTCTTCTTGGTGATGTTTTTTGAAAAACCTGAACCTGTGACGAAGGACACCAGATGATTTTTCCTTATTTTTGTCCCGCTCCAAGGAAGGTGTCTCTTCATCACTGGACATCTCAACGCCTAGAAATGAAATAACGGTACAAATATAATACCGAAGAACATTTTTCAGCTTGTAGATTTCTTTTAAATTTTGTTCACATCAAAATATATGAATTTTGACATTTTTTGAATTTTTGACAAATTTTAGAATTTTCTGTATCGAGATGAGACAAGTCATCTTGTCTAGTGAGATGATTATGATTTGTTGGGGAATTATATAGAAGTTGATATAGATGATGAGGATGTGAGAATAGAACATGTATATAAAAAAAATCATGAATAGGGGTTTCATCAGCATCATGTAATAGAAAGGAAGGAGGTTTAATATGGTATATTTTTCTGTTACTGTTCGAAATATGTATGCATTCTGCCATTGGGTGATGCTGAATTATCTATCTGTCTACTCAGGGAAGTCCAAGTGAAATTAAATTTTTGAACCTACCTTCTGTGGTTGAAATTACACCACACGTTTTAGAAATACTGCTCTCTGATAAATCCTCTGAGTCAGAAATACTAGAATTCTCTTTACTGTCTCTGATCGATTTCATGTCAGTCTTTGGCTTGTGATGTGGTGATCCTTCATCTTGATTTCTCGCCTTTATCTCGGTTATCTTTTCTTCAACGCTTTTCGTTATTTTACCCTATATTCAGGAGTAAGCATTCAGTATGTCAAATTCCAAAGTTGACTTGAAGAGAAATCCTCAGATGGGTCGATTTTTTTTTTTTTTAATTGTATCACATCTTTTCATATTTAAACTGAAATTCTTCTTGTGCCTGATACTATAATTGATTTTGTCACAGTTAAGTTATACTGAACTGTTATTTTGCCGATTGCCAGAAAAAAATCAACATGTCTAAGGAGTTCTTTAATATTTTTGATTCAGGATAAAATGAATTCATTCCCTACTTTGTACACAATATTTGACGTGTACACAGGGTGTTTGGGAGATAGTGCAGAAAGCTGAAGAAGGAACTAGGGAAGGTTATTCTAGGACTGATGTGAGCAAGTACATACACTATTAGCTTACATCTTTAGCAAGGGTTTTTGTGAATGTTATTGAATAGAAAACACAGAACATACATTTTGAACATTTATTGATTGATTTCCCCCCTGTTTTTCATCAAGTACTGAGCTACACAAAATTCTTCCGTAATGAAATATTGATTTTTTTCCAATATTAAATCTGTATGGATTAGGGAACAAGAAATTTATTTGTTTTATTACATAATTATGCATCATATTGACTTTCGACTCCTTCCTGACAATGTTAATGAAACAAAAATGTTCATTTTATGTAATGAAATATCATTCAGTTTATTTTTAGGAGCGTATTGATTATTAGTTGATCCCAAGAAAAAAGCACTTTATTTTATTTATAATTTCATCACTGATAAATTTGAACTTTCCCAAATTGATATTGAATATTCTGAATAAGACTGAAATGAATGCTTTCAAGATATCTGACTATATAGAAATTCAAAATTTCGAATAAAATGCCTATGATGGGGTTGAGTTTATTTTTTGAAGGATCTATATGTTGAGTACAAAATATTTGTCAATAATAATTAACCTTCCCTTTCAGTTTTTTGCACTATCTCCCGAACACCATGTATATGATAAACGACTCCCTACCTTGATATCAGAAAAAAATCTCCATGGATCGGAGGGAGGCGAGGCATCAGTTGGATGAGAGTTGGAAACGTCAACACTGGTAGATCTTTTTCCGAGCCTATTCAAATATTTCAGAGGACTGGCCTGATCCGGTTCACCTGAAAAGCGAGACGTTTCACTGCACAATTGTTTCATGCTTCTGTACACATCATTCAGATTCATTTCGATGATCAACGATTCGCATGAGAACTGAATAAGATTGTAATTGAACTGTTCAGTAAATATATCAATGTTCATTATGTTGATAATTGAGCAAACGAATTTATCGAATGGTATTTAGTTACACTGATAATTGCAACCGATAGATATTTATTCAAATAATGGGTAGGAAATTATCAGTTCAAGTAAGCTCAACAATGCTTTACTACATTGTGTAAGAAAATTGAAACATAGTTTCTTTCATCAGGGATTTTATTATTTATTGATAATAATGAGAGTATAGTTCGTAAAAAGATCGCATTTTACCAAAGAAGTGAAACTCCACGAGTCCATAGTTGCAATACAACTCGAGTTGTGTACTATACTCTTTCTACGATTACAGATAGATAGATAGATAGTTTATTTAACTATGTTATATACAAACGTATATTAATAGCAGGTCATTTGTGGTTTGTTGTAAAATCTACAGATTATGTAAGCAAGTTAAAAGAGAAAACACTGAACTATAGTAACATCTTAAAATACGTAAATAAATGAAGACTTTAAGAAGTTTCGGTAAGTACGTTCCCAAACACAACACATGGTTTTGATGTTTTTTCAAGGTATTCACTGACAGAATAAAAACTATTTTCTGAAAAAAAAGATTTCATTTCATTCATACAAATAGTGAGTATCAAAAAGTTTGCCTCATGAATAACATTAATATCATCAATTTTTTCACAAAAATTCTTTCTTGATAAAAGTGCATTCCATAAAACCTATACTCATATCAACAATTTTCTAAATTCAAAAACGGTTTACAAAGGAGAACAAAAATAGGAATTTTGATTCATTGTAAAGCATCATCATTTTCCACATAATCATGAAAGCATATTCAGAAAAGTTGTTTATGATTGAAATCAATTTAAATATTTGAAATTGAGATACTGTTAGAAAATTTAGATATTTATTGATTCTAATGGAACTTTTATCGACAATGAAATTTTCTGACAAATCGGGAATAAAAATGTCATGTTCAGATGGTGCAAACATTTTGACACTCACTGTATATCCTTCAAATCTCGGTGTGTACGTAGGTAGGTGTATTCAGAACATTGTATCGTGGAAAATAATGTGGAAAACTGGACATGAGTCAGTAATTGGGAATGTTTGGTCACCCGTCCATATATGTTTGGTGGTTTGGTATACACTATTCATGTGATTATTGGGTATTTATCAAGGTATTCATACAGGACCAATTACCACAGAACAATTATCTTCAATAGATAACTCGGACCAAATTGACAAAAAACATTTTCAATTCACTTTGGAGCATATTTAGAAGTGGAAATAAAATAAATTCTGTAAAAAAAGATTGGCCTCCGTGTGATTCGGACCTACTTCTAATTGGTGATTAGATTACAGCTCGACTCATTACACTCTGAGCCAACGACAACTTTAATTTTTTTTTTTAATTTTTAAAATTGAATGAAATGGTGAAATCTCAAGTACAAAACTATTTGTCTTCACTTGCGTCGTTTTCATGACATGTTATTCAAACATTGTTTTTTTGTAAATATTTCAAATAAATATCTCCTTAAGAAGTTGACAACTGTCAAGCAAGATGCTGCAATTGTTTTCCGAGGCAAACCCTGATCATTTCCTGTTTATCTCCATGTTTCTGGTGTGGTCCCTAATTGAGCAGATTTTATTTATTTTTATTTTTGATTTTTTTTCTCAAAAATTAAGCGAAGTACCAAAAAAAATTTAAGAGACAAATGTTTTTCTAGATGCTCAATCTGAAAGAGACATAAATTACATAGAAAACTTTAATTAAGGTGCCACTCAGGACGCCACTGAATCTTGAAGAAAACATTCATAATTTATTCATGTAGGTTAGGTAGGATGGATGAACAGATGGAAGATAATAATATGTTTCTACCTTACATTATGATTGCTCCATAGTTTTGAATGAACCTTGCTGAATGAAAGTTTTACTACACTATTATGGGTTAGGGAATTAATCAAATCAAAAATGGCCGTTGTATAGTTAATGGAGATTTTACACCCCACTTCACTAATGCTGATCAATTGCATACCAAATGAAATCAGTATGTTGAAATTCATTTAATAAAACCTATTTGTTGATTTAATCAAATGAGGAAAATTTCATATCATTTCAAGTTAGTAGTTAGTCATATTTGATATTTTCATTGAACTGGCCAGTTCGAAGATTTATGATCTATGAAATCTAACTATGTCTTCTGCCTGTATTTGAACGTTGCCTATTCATAGAATCATTGGATTTGAACATTTTACTAGCATTCAGAAATAACAACATCTTCTATAATATCTGATCTGATTGCAAACTATTGAAGATTGTTCACACATAACTTCAAGGATTGGAACTTTTATTGGTAAAAGGTGAAGATTTTATAGGAAAAGTATAGGCAACATGACCAAATGAACTTACTTATGCTGATTGGTGCATTTGGAGCAACAGGAGATTTGTCTTCACTTTTCTGGATTTCTTCCTCAGTAGCATAAAGTTCTTCTATTTGTTCTGCATTAGCATGGAATTTAATGGATATTGATGGAACTGACGTAGTAATCGATTTACCTTCAATTAAAGATAAACAAATGTAAGTAAATAAACTGAAAAAATAACTAAATATATATAACCTGAAGCAAATAGCATCTACACATCTAAATGTATCTGTTTATTACTCTTTCATATCTAATGGCATACCTAGCTATATATCTATAACATCTCAACCAGTTGATCAAGAAGTTTATTCTATCAAGAACAGGCGATGAATAATCAACTACTGACAATTTAAATTTCACAGTACATTAAATTTCATTTTTACCTTTCAGCATTCCCAAAGTCACTTTATGCTTGGTGTTTTTCCTATTCATATTGAAATGGGAATGCAGTATTTTCAAGAAATAAATGAAACAGGTTATTTTAGCTCAACAATTCCTACAACTTGTTAAATTTATTCAAATACCATATGATCTTACTTTTATTATCCATGGTTCAAGAGTCCATAATCTTTACCGACACAATTGTATTTCACCGAAATGTTACCTATTCTTAGTCGATACAACTTGTTAATTCAGATTTAATTGTTATTTTCATCACTTCAACAATGGAAATGTCGATAAACTTTTTTGGAAATCGAATATTTTTTTTTCTCCTGCTTAGCTGTCAGATTTATTATGACAGTAGTGACAGCCGGTGCTACCAACATTCGAATAACGAACACTTAAAATGATCGATGTTGCCAACCTCAAAACTTCACATTTGATCATTTCAGTGGGGTCTACTCATAGAGAAAACAAGTTGTTGTCTGTGGGTCTACTAAATGAACAGGTGCCAGGTATCCCTTGAGAGGACGCTGTCGACAGTTACTTTTCGAGATTTCATTCATATTTCAAATCCATCATATTCAAATCGCCTAAACATGTACGCGAAGTAAAAGCTTTTCAGGAATGAATATGAATTCGCCTACCATTATGGGTAATTTTTGACAGTTTCAATTTTTAGAAGAACTATTCAACAGGAAAACAATGAGATTAATATGTCGATCGATGCAGTTTCGTCAGACACACACTGTAGATAGCAGATAAAAAAATTGAACAGATTTGTTCTCTGAAACATCGACCAAACTGATAAGAAACCATTCTGTCATCAATTAATTCAGCAACTTGCGGTTTTGGCCCGGAAATTATAAAGACCTCCCCCCCTGGCAACTAATAATGATAAAAAGGCACACTCTAGATCGCAAAAGGAAGGCAAACCGTAAAAGATAACTTATCTTCGAGAAACGATAAGATTAGAGCGGCAGTGTGAGAAAATGCGACTAATGCGACTAAGCCAGTGACCGACAATGATGGAAGACAATTGTTAATTTCGTACATCATTACAGAATTACAGAGTAAATAAAGAAAAATACACGCCGGCTAAAATCGATAAGGACACTGTGTTCACCTGACGTGGTCTTTTCAAATAGGATATTAATGAGGTGTGTATTCTATTCCTGTATGCGCCCTATATCACTATTTATTTGTCTTCGATTCCTGAATGAAGGAGGCAGCAAATTTCGTCTGGGATATTTACTGATATGTATCCGGGTGGTTTTATAACACAACATTTGAATCTGGATATAGAAAAGGTAGGACATAAACCAAACTTTTATATATGAAGTGTATTATTTTCACAAATTAGTTGAAAAAATAATCTTGAAATACTAATCGCCCTTCAAATTCAATTAGATAATTAGTTCATGTTTTCTTCACTCGTAATATTACTATATATTATCTTTGAAATTACCCCATGGAGAATACTTTTGTCTTTGATGGATTTCTTACAGAATTTTTCAGTAACCATTGGAAAATCGAAAATATTTAGCTGGATTTTGGAATATACTGATTGCCACCGAAAATAATAAACAATGATGAACAGATAAATAGGTAGTGGCATTATTTTTCAGGTTGCCCAGAAGGTGTCAACTTTCTTAGCGAAAAAAGTAATGACGATGTTTCAATCTATTTAGTTCTGAAAATTCTAAATGGATTATCCAACAATCAAAAGCAATAATCCCCAAGTCACTATATAGTGAAATTTTTCAGTGAACAGGTGAAAAAATCTTATTTGTTGAAGCGTTTGGGTACAACACATTCTCTTCAAACCCCCCATATATTTCGCGTATAGTTGAAAAATGTCTGTTATCTAAACGGAAATATCAAATTGTTCATGCCATACTTCATATACAACTGACTATAATATATATTATAATTTTGGAGCAGATAAAATTAGATTGTATGCATTTTCACGACTTTGATTATGCGGATGTTATTATATTATTATTATTACGAAACAGGGATCAAAGATGAACAATTCACGATACAAATAAATGGGAACTTTTTTTTTAAAACGACCTCGAACGAATCACTCTCTGAATCTTCGTACCGTAGTTAGGAAACACCCTGTATGATTGTACTGCTCACCTGATGAATCAACTTTGAATATCTACACAGTGGATAAGTAAATATTACTATAAAAGTATATATTTGTAACAGGAATTGAGTAAATATTATATGCATTATGCATTAGTGCGATATAGGTAAAGGGGCCTCCGGCCCGAGGAATGGATGTCAACCAATTAGCGTAGTTAATACCTGATTAATTATCGTGATAGATGCTCCAGGAATATTCTGAAATGCACAATTAACAAAACGAAGGAACAAAAAATAATAAAATCGAAAAGAAAAACAGAAAAATTAAACCGCAAAAATGTATTATCAGATTGAAAAGTGGTGTGTCTGGGTCGAGGTTGTGTTAATAGCGCTGTAGCCGCATTAGACTCATTAATTTCTTGATTAAACATTAGATTAAAATTCACTTAGAACGCAAACTTTCAATGTTTTCATTTACAATTTCAATCCCGAACTTTGCATAGAAACTGTGACATTCATGGGTGGTCACGATAGTGATTTCAACCAGGTAATAAACTTGTTATCCATTTTTCTAGTTTTACGATTAAATTTGTCGACAATTATTCATATCTCTTTCCGCTTTATTCATTAATAGGGAGAAGTTTGCATACCCAACCATTATTTCTGTAATATATTATAACGACAACAACTTGAATTTATGGATTCAATTTCAGTGGCGTGACTCGAAATTGTTCCACCTTGTACAGAATGAGTGTCATTATTCCTAGAGCCAATAGTTGAAGCAAAAATAACTTTCGCCACCCAAATGCATATCGAAATAACATCCATTACGATACTGTTATTTTATTTTCTTGACATTGGTATTATTGAACTGTCAGTAGACTTGATAGTCTTCGAGATACAGCTTTACAAAATTTGGCAAATCGAAATTAAATGAATATAAATAAATGAAGATTTCAAAATTGAACTTTCCTCAGGAAGTGTTTTGGAAAAAAATATGTCATGCATATCGACTGAACCACCTTGTATAAGACACTAGATTCATCGCTGATACAAGCATCCTCTAGTCTAACTTCTCATCAAGATTACACCCCGAGACATTGTTTTCTGTAGTTGGCTTCGACATTACATATTCTGTTACAAATTCTGGTTTGTCGAAAGTTTCATCAAAACGTCATTCAATTTCTTAGGTTATTGTCACATGACTTCATCGAATAGGAAAAAACAGAAATGGCTGATGCAATTTTCATGGCGGACTACAACCAATCATAAAACGTAGTTACATTCTGCAACTGCCTCACGTGCTATCTTATTCTTATCTGCTACTACGACATTTCCGCTTTGTACTGTGTTTTTTATTACCAAAACAAATTCAAACAATGGCTGTGCTATTCTCGAAGGTAAACTAGCGCACGTATAGTGAATGTACAGTCATAATGAAATCAGTTGAAATTCTCGTTACGAGTTCTTATCAATATCAACATATTAGTCACTACAAGGAATATTCCAACTCTTTTATCTTCGTTAAACCTAAAACCTATAAAGATGTTTCCAGTCGACTACAGCGTTCTAACTTTAGCTATAATTATGTCACGAGTATATTCAACAATTTTTTATCATCTGAAAAATTGAATGTTTATTTTATGATTGAATTTATGTGACTGAAGTTGGGTCAGTCAACTTTACGTACATATTTCAGATTATTTTTTGCTAGTCCCAGTTCATTGTCATTTCTAAACTGTATTTTTCCGTCAGCTTCGTTTAAAATATCACTTTGTCTGTTAAACTGAATAACGAAGAGTTTTTTATACGATCGTTTCTTCTTTTGACAACACGAAAGAAAGACCAATGTTCGAGGAACATCCTGTTAGCCAGAGGAAGAATGTTGAGTTCGTCAGCATCAAGAAAGACTTCAACTGTCACAGACTTCCATATCTTTGCCTTTCTATCGATAAATGATGCTTGGTAGAGCAAAGTTCGACTATGGAAAAGAGAGAGACCTTCTGAAGATGTTCTAGAGAGGACAAAAAATTCATGAGTGTAGTATCACCGACTAGGCGAATAACTCTTTTCGAATCTAAGCGAGCGTCAACGTGTTCGGGAACTGAACTACATGTGATCATTTGAACATGTGATCTATAATCCAGGACAGGTCGAGCTTTGTAGATCGTGAGCTGAGTTGTAAAGTCTCCCTTTGCAGAGAACAATAAAACAATTTTTGTGAGGCAGTTCTGTTGATGGTGATACCCGAGCATGGATATTGACAACTTCACAACTTGGTGAACATACAAGCTTGAGTTTTTGTTGCATTGAACTCTACTAGATTTTCAGATCCTCATTTCAAAACCCTTACCGGATCATAATTTATAACATCGACTTACACATCTGGCCTCATCCTAAAAACCTGTGGACTGGGCAAGATGTTACATCTAACAAAAACAAAGTTGGTGCCAAGACAGATCCCTTTGTGCACTCTATCAGTGCAAAAAGTTCAATTTTTTCAATAGCCATAGATTTTTTTTAGAATTCTGTAGTATGCAGAATTTTCATGCAGAATTGCATGTCAATGTTTGTACCTTCTTTATGTATTCTGAAGGTGGTGTGTACTATCGAAGTACAAAATTCTGATTGGAGCTGATGTCGCAGAAATCATCTGATTGTACAGTTGGTTGCAACTCTTCCTCAGTGACCATTGTTTCATGAATATCATAATTTCAGATAAAATGTTCGGTTATTTCTTCTCCCCAATGGCAAGGGTTGTGACTTGTGACTATTCTATAATCTTCTTTTGATGCAACTCTGAGGCTAAGGCCAATGTGGGGATCAGAAAAATGTATTTCAATCGAAGCTTCGACCTTTCTAGCCTCAAGATTATTCTTTCTCGCAAATTCAGTTGAATAGGCACGTCCAGTGATTTCCAGGAAAAATATATCTGAAAATGAATGGCTCTCAAGTAACTCGTACATATTTACTGAGAAAACTGCAAAATGATTCAATTCGAGCAAGTGCTGAAGGGAGTAAGCCGTGTGACGTCAGTGCGCGGGGGGATTCTGATTGGTAAGTGTGTTCCATTACAAAATCGAACCAATCCAACCAACCGACGTCACAAATTTGGGGCGTTTGAAAATACGTGTTTGGATAAAGAGCTTCCACTATTGAATTATTAAGCAATGTGTCGAAATTATGGAAAAATTAATGGTCAGTAATGGTTAATGATATGTCGATAGAGACGGCAAGCAATTTTTTATGAAAATGATTATCCAACACGCCCCTGTTAACTGCACAGATCCACATAAGTGCTAGATCGGCAATAAATAGATGACTTTATATTACTTTTCCTAACCTCAGTAACCTCCATTTTATACATGTGTACATACTGTAACTTTCACGATAACGTATCTTTTTATCGCCTACGATGTACTTAGGTATATCTAAACAATGATAAGAGGATATGAAAAAACTCATTTTTGTCAATGATAATATCTCGGTGGCATTCAGTAATCTTCCAGCAGTGCAAGAAGTATTATCGAACGTTCGCAATTTGAAAAAAAAAAAATTGAAAGAATAAGTCACGGTCCACGGTCAAGATATCTACTCAAGGTTAGTTATTTGAATAAATTCATTCGGATTTTGGAAATATTTATCGGAATTTTAACGGTGAAATGGTGACTTGTATGAAAATATAGCAGAGTCTGCGAATGGGAGCAATGTGAAAAAGTGTTCATTTGATTCAAATTTGGTGCAAACCTCTAGATCAGTTGCTAAAGATGCCATGTTGCCAGATATTTTTTCCCGGAAACACACCGAAGTAATTCAAATGTATTCAAAAGAAGTCAAAATGGTGCCTCATAAAATTTTTATAATAATATACCTACCACCAATTATTCGGATTATTCCTGAAACTTCATTTACACTTTTCAATTGATCTAAATAGATATTTGCTTCTCAGTCGCCTCCAACAGATTTTACATTTTCTGATTCATAATTTTTTCACGTGAATAAAAAGTTGTAGGGTTTTATGTATATCTTTTTCACCATATATTTTTCAACATTTTCTTCAAGATAATGAAAGAATTGGAATTGGGGAGGTCAAAATATAATGACTAACCCTCTAACATAATTGTTTCAGCTTTTCTGTCGGATTTTTTCTCCTTGTTTCTCAAATAAAAAATGAAGTAGAAGTTAGAGAAAATTATTTCAATTTATTTGTAATCTGCCCCCCAAAATGTCACTGCTCTTGAAATTAAACCTTCAGATACATAAAAGAGAAATTCTCTATTTGTCAGTGACAACTTGTTTTTTAAAACATTTGGAAATACAATTATATTTTTACAAAAAATAAAACTTCTACTCATCTCTTTGGACATTTCGGGAACATTTTATTACGTTTTGCATTATATTTTTTTTTCTGATTGTATTGTAGCGAATTTTGGTAATCACATAATTTTATTTTATTCTATCTTAATTGTTGCAATAAACATGAAAACGATAACTTTTTTGCATAGAGAATAAAGAGACCTTCAAAACGATATATCCCAAGCCTATACTTCCCATTTGAAAAATTCGAAGAGGGTTGAAGATAGTGATCGCATTTTGACGTTGAAGAATGTCAATTCAAAATTTAAATTCCACGTGTTCGAGTAATTCTATAAATATGTACAGTAACCGAAATAATGAATTTATTCTGTTTGGCTTTCACACACTGTATAAAGGTAGTCATTTGTTTATAAACACAAAAACCAATGCCTCATTTGGTATCACCAGATTCGATTAGTCAGAAAAGTATTATCGCTCCCGATACCGATTGTTTTTCTTGCGATAAAATGCCTGTTGGCACGAATATTGAACAGTATTCGCCCGATTCTTTCCTGATAAAAATTAACACGGAAGGTGAGTCCAAGATTATTAAGTCAAGATTATTTGATAATTCAATGTAGGTAGCAAGAGCGCAGTAGACTTGCTGAAAATATACCACCCTGTATTCTGCTAATCAGTAATCGATTGTTGAGTTATGTATCCTGGTATTTTTGGTACTGCTGATCGGTTTTTTCCGCAGATAATCATTCCGCGTAGGAAAAACAAGTTTCTATAAGTTTTGAGATGTCGAGGATTTTCCTATGACGGCTTCAAATGAAATGCCTCGAATATTTATCCGATGACGATTTCCTTCAAAATTTTACAAATTATGACAGTTTTACTGTTTCAAATCGACCTCCAAGTTTATTAGACAATAAATTAATGTGTTTTGAAAAGAGTATAAAAATACCTCGACATTCAAATCAACAGTAGTTGTTAACATAATAAATTTTTATAACGAACATTAACGGATTTTATGTCACCAATGACCTATTTTCGAATAATTGCAGCATAGTACAAATGATTAGCTTTTCTTTTTCAATACTTACATTTCAATTATTAATATACATTTAAAATATTTCTTTATCTCAATTAGATCACAAAAAGTTTCAAACATGAAAGGAATTTTAAGAATTCAAATTCAAAACTTTTGCAAGTTAATAATTATTCATGCATATTGAAATACGTGGAAATACGTCAGAAGAAAATGTTGATCAAATTTTGTGATTTTTTTCTAATATAATATAAAATAATATATTTCCTAAGATCATAACATTCCTTGATTTCATCTCTAGACACACATTCAGAATAATTTTGTCTATGATATCCGAATCTCCATGAGAGATATATGAGGCGCGATAGCAAAATATACAAGGTGGAAACAAACTATAAAAAAACTGATTTCAGAAAAACAATCAAAAACGGTGATTGAGCCCATTGGAATCATGTTGTGACAGTTAAGGCATGTGGCTGACAGTATAGTTAAACCGATGTCAAGAAAATATAAACAGCGTATCGAAAAGGGAGGTATTCCGATGACAGACGCGAACTAGAAAAATATTTTTGCCTAAAAATTAAAAATTAATAAAAAATATAATCGAAACTACTTTCGGTCAAACCAGAAGCTCAAAATCACTCCCCGAGCCGTACGAAAAATTCCTATACAGAGCTGATACGCCACTGTCATTCAACTTGCGTCATGCGGTATTTTAAAGTACTAGAAAAAGAGGTATTGAAGAAGCCGTTTTCAGAAATTCTTTTTTTTTGTTTCAGATATTTTGAGATTGTTCAGAGGCGCCACGACCGATTCGACAATGAAGCGTTTCCACAGAATATGGAACACTACAAGAAAAGATTGATAAGGTGTCAAACGAGCGATAATTTCAGACTGAAGCCTTCGAATAAACCTCGTCAAGAGGGAGACCAAGAAAACGAAAAAGGACTTCCCGATGTTTTCGATAGCAACGGAGTAATAACGACTGCTGAAAACACTGAACGTAAAGCTATGAGACAGAGGAAAATAGCAAAGAAAAGAGCGGTTTGCAGAAATAAGTTTCGACATACTGATATGGAACTTTTCAAACTGGGAACCGGTAAGTCTGTCTACAATTTTTATTCCACAAATGCTGATTCACCTAAGAATGCGAATATTTATGCTGCGGCTTCTCCTCAACAAATTGAGTGAAAACATGCGATGCGCCGCCCATGGCGGCGAACATTACGCGATCACATTCTATAATGGTCTATAGATTTTTCCAAATCATTTTTTTTCTCTAATCAACGCCACTAAAAAAAATCCATATCCAGTCGAAATTTTCCTGATAATCGGTCGGCGCCTATCAAGAAATTTTCAAACGTATTCGCAAACGCATTCTTCTTTCTATCTCCATCAATTGTGGGTGACAATTTTCCGAATTCAACTTCACACCTGAAGAGTAGCTCGGAATCTAAAACAGAACTATGGGTCATCGCATCAGGAAAGAGTACCCTACTTTTCTATACTATACTTTTTCTACGACTTCGACGAACTCTAATTAGATTCTACACTCAGTTGGAGTTTATTTCCGATGAAAATTCGACATGATCAGTAAAATCATTAGAGAACTGATCACACAGTGTTTGAGAAAGTGCGTTGCCATATTGCGTGTTTTGAGGAACTCGCTATGGTGACGTTTGAGTGTTTAATCGATTATTTAGCGCGGTGAATATCAATACGATGAATGCCATTTTAGTTATATGAGTAGAAAAATCCTATGAAATGCTACATCTGCTTGCCTTCTATGAAATTGAGTCTCCTCAATCAACAAAAGTTATAAATATTGATCGAGTATTAAGATAAAAACGATATCTCTTTATCGCATACATTATCACAATCCCAGATCCAGATTATTTATCATCATATAGATAACCTAATTTGCTCGATATCGAAAATATTTTTCCAAAGGCTGGTATTGGAGTGGATATTAGATGAAATTGTGTTCGATAAAGCTGAAACCCTTATCGAAATCTCTCATTCATATCTCCGATTTGATCACTAATTTTATAGCAATGGAGTTCGAGGGATTTGCTAAGAACATCTACACTGAGAAAAAACTGGTCAACTAAATATGTAGTATCCCTTAGTATTTTTTCAGTATCAGTAATTGAAAATATTATGAATTTTATCAACAACATACCTTTATTAATAATAATATTTTCCCCCGTTATTAATCATTGATGAAAATAACATCCAGGTCAAATCATTTGAATAATGAAAGTTGCTTTCTTGTTGTGAAAACAAAGTCTAGTTATAGAGATATTAATAACAGCTGCCTATCATCCACAACTAACATGACATTTACCAAAAATTGTCTTTGACAAAATTGATTCTTCAGCTATGCCTACAAGTTTCAGTTAAACTGGGACCATTCCGATTAAATAATTAGCAGTATTACCAAGGCCAAATGTTATAATAATTTCTACCTGGTGAGAAAACTAAGTGGCTTAATTACGGCCAATGAAACTGGGTGGTTTCCTAACTAAGGCTGATTAGTTTCAACAACAGCCAAGTAGAATAATTGAGTAAACTGTTCATTTGAGGCAGATAAGTGTTCCCAGATAATCGAAGTAGATTGTGGCAACAACAAAACTTAGCTGTGAAAACTATTTTTTCAGTAAATGTTACTAAACGGTTGATACCGGCTAATAAATCATTATTGTTAATCACAATGTGGGTAGTTGAGAATTAAGTCTTTACGGAATAGAGTAAAGCATAATATACCATAAGTTGGTGAAAATGGCACCATAATAGTGACCAGGCAGGCCTATATTCTGAATTTCCTGAAACTTCTCAACTCTTCAAAAAAAAGAGCTGCCATACTTTAAATAATATTATGTAACCTGATCAAATACCTTAATCTAATCTCATATTTATTATCATAAAATATTATTGTTCCTCGACGAGGTGCTATATATTTATCAATTTCGAGAGATAAGATTAAATAAATCAAAAGCTCGTCGAGGTGTTAGCTTGGAAGGATAGACCAAGATTTTGTATACCTACAGATTAAGGTTTTATAGCTTCGACAACGTAAACAGAATCGAATAAATGCCTCAAAACGAAGTTATGACATGCCACCGGTGCATCAAGAAATTCTGATCTAAAGAGCTTGTTCTTTCAGGTAAGCCGACATCATTGTGCAAGACGAAGCAGTCCTACCAACTCTACACGGAGAAAAGCCAGCCGAGCGACCACAACAAACCCAAAGAGCCGAAAGAAACGATCACAGAGCTCATCATAAGTTCCATCGAAGGCAAGAAAAAAGACTTAGTTCGATCAAAATCCGCAGACACCTCGAATAAACCCTTATGGCGCCACAGTCTACCACAACTAGTCCCCGAAATGCCCCTGAAAAAAAAAGTTAGGTTCTCTTCGAGCGATGTCAATCCAAGACAAACTGTCACCAAGAGAAGAAAGACTGTGACTGGTACAGAGAGCTACCAGCAACCAGCTTCCCAAAGTGACATTACTAGCGATTGTGAAAGCGAACCTAATCTGAAAACCACGGCTGATTCAACGAATTCTGATGATGGCTCGATCGAGAACCTTGCATCACAGAACGATACACAGCCACAATCCGTTACATTACAGGCGGTTCGCAGTAACGTCTTCGATTCGGTAAATGCAATCGATGAGAAAGAATCGAGGATAGACCTACTCCGGAATGGAGGAATTTACAAAACAGTTCACTCTGTCCCACCTGGTAGTCTAGATAACTGTGCGCAAGTACAGAGGTCTTACCGATCTCAAAACGGATGGACCCACGAAACTATCAAACCTGTTGATGCAGGATACCCTACCAACGAACAACCCAGGTCGATGCATCCTGAAAACCTCCTTGGTCGGTTTCCTCCAGTGGATCATAACGAAAAGCAGAAGCTTCGGCTCAAGGGTCACGTAGACTATAAGGAGAGGCTGAGGGTGTTTTTCGCCCAAAACAGGAAGCCGCAAACGAAACCACCCTTGGAAAACGAACAGCAAAGGAACCAGCCGATTAACCTTTCGGTTAAGCAACCGAGCAAACCAGATGTCGTCCCTCAGCCAGCCTTCATATTTCCAGAGATCACCGAGCAAATATCTAGGCTGGGAGATAACCCCAACAATCGCCTAGTCAAAGCTGCGAAGAACGAAAGAAAAGTCGACTATCTGATCAATTACACGCTGGATATAGCCAAGGCGGCCATGACACTACCGTTCTCCATCGGCAACCTGCTGATCATGAACGAAAAGTACAGAGAGCTGCAATCGTATTTAGCGAAACCTTGCATCTCCAAGAACGTGAAACTCACTTTAACCGCGACCATGAACAAGATGGTCTCCTATGTTTGCTATAAAATTTTCGGAGATTCCACCAACATGCATTTGCGCTGGTACACGGAACAATTGCTGAACAGCTCTCTGGAACATCACAGATCGGAACTGGAGAATTTCATTCTTTCATTCAGTTACGGCGGCACCAAAGACGAGAACTGGTTCAGAGAGTTCCTTAGTTGGATAAGGTTCATTAGCAGAAAAACTGTGGATGTCACACTCAGAAGTCCAGACAAATGTGTTCCTCACAACGTACCAAGAGTTCCCACTAGCCCGAATTTCATGCCGCACAACCAATATAAGCCCTATATGGACAGAGATAGACAGTTTACCGTTCCCTCGTCCAATAGACATGCTCCCTCGAATCCACACGCTGCTACGGACACCCTACCCTATCCGAATCAACAGTTTCTGGTGTCGAGTCCATCTTACCTGACACATTTTTCGAGTCCACCAACTGTATCGAATACGCAACAGCTTCCACCTAATCCGATACCTTCACAATTCTCAATAAAACTTGCTAATACGATGCCTTATACGAATCCACAATGCCATAGTAACAATTCGAATACACAACTACCATCTCCTAACACCATGCTACCCCTTTTCTCATTGAAAATTGGTGACATGAGACCTTGTACAGATCCACAGTGTCAAACAATGAGTCCTAAATCATCCACATCGAATCCACCTCCGCCTGCAGAATTCCCAATGAAAATTGCTCTTCCAGAGGGTCAAACATTGAGTAACACAACATCATTGAATCCACTGTATTCAACGGTGGGTGCCAAAATGAATCCGAATCCACAGTTACCAATACATTTTCCTTATGGTCCGCGTGAAGTAGAATCTGGCACAGTGGAATCGAATTGCAAAGACAAAGAACACATTTCGGGAGCTAGCATGCCTATTGAAAATGAGCCTAGCAGAGAAAAACAATCCTCACTAACTGGGGAAAATGTGATTGCAGAAAATCACGTAACGAAGAGTGTGATAGTTAAAGACAAGTCTATGGAGATAACTAAAGGAGGACAACTTCTGAAGGAAAGAACTACGAATGGAGGCGAAGACGAGGTGATCTTAGAGAAGATTGAATATTCTTCTGCTGCTAGAAATAGAGTTGAAAAGGCAAGAGAGATGAGAACAGTGGAAACCGATCCAGACGATTTTGACGCTAGTCCAGATTTTCAACTTTTCAAGGAGATTTTGATAGAAGAGGACAAAGACGTGTACAAGAAGGTGCTGAAGAAACTTATGAGAGTTAAAGAGGATACAAAAAGGCCTGCAGTGATATTGATAGATGATGAAGAAGGTGAGCAACAGTTAGTTATACAAAAATGTTAGGTTTTTCAAAGTTGTACAGATCATAGTGCAGTAGAATCGCCGGTAGTTTTGCGCTAATTTTCGGATCCATATTTATTCAATGAATGTTTCTGCTACAGAATTTTATGATAAAAAGGGGGAATGCCTCTAGTTATCAAGATGATCCAGGAAAAGTGTGAAAATTCACAAAAAGAAGGATCAACATCCTCACCTTCTTAGACATCCTTGAGGAAGGTGGATCCACCTTATTTCATATGGAAGACGCTGTCAAATGAGAATCTGCTACATTCTCTCTCACAGAACACATAACTAGTTGTTTGTTCTGACACACTTTCTCATTTGACAGCGTCTACCATATTAAAAGTGAAGCCATCTTCCTCAAGAATGTCAAATAAGGTGAATTCAACTTCTTCAAGGATTTTTTTCATTTTCACGGTCCGAACAAGGTGATTTTTTTCGGAATTAATTTTTCGAAAACATAGACATTCACCTTCTTTCATTGTAAAATTTGGGTTCCTGTGGTTGAAATACATGGACGTATAAACAATATATGTTTAAACGTCCATGTTGAAATACCTACGCAGCGAAAAAAATCGAGTAAATATGGATCGCATGATAGGTACAAAATTACCGAAATGCCTATGAGATCAACCAAATTTGAATCATTTTTTGCAGATAATTCAATACGAAAAGTGCCCACCAGAGTAGAAAAACCTCCAATCGACCTCACTAAAGAAAAGACGCAACCCTTCTTGATCGATTTGACCAACACCAGTTCAAAATCTAACACTGGAGAAAAATGTGAACCACCTCGCAAGAAAATCAAGAAAAATAAACCGTTCCGGATATTCAAGGAAATTCTCGTTATCGATGATGATGAGACGACAAAAACAATGCAGATAGACGAGAACCAGAATTGTATAGAGAAAATAAGATACGATAAGGAAACATTTCATCCTGCGATTGAAGATATCTCTTCAGATGCCGAATCTCTCTCTACCCCGCAACAAATAGCTAATGGATCTATTCATAATATTACACCTGAGAACATTGACATTGCGAGTAGGGAAATCAAGAGGAAAACCATAGCGTCTAGTCCAGAGAAATGGAATTCAAGACATGAAGTCAAACACCAAGATATTAAATCAGTCCCAGCTCAATACGAAAAACAAGAAGCAAGAAGGGATAATATCCACCCAAACACAATAAGTGAACGAATAAATGACAGATCTCCAAATACAGAAAGCAACAATAATAATGTTGCCACTATAAAGACACTTGAAAATGGCTTTTTGTCAGGACAACTGGATGTGAAGCCAAGGAGGGATATTATAATCTCACCAAAAACTGCTAGAGACAATGAAGAAAACATGGCTGAACATGGTAATAAGACAACCACTCTGCTAGAACTTGCTGGAGACTCGAAAAGACAGCATGAAACTGCAAGTAAAATAAGCACCAAAACAGCGAAGGAATCAGAAACTCAAGAGATCAATAAAGCACAACAAAATGATCTGAATTTTGTTCTACCATCAACCAAAGCAACTAAAGAAGTCGCATGTAAACATACAACTGAAGAATACGATTCAAAAAAGACATACAATCACTATTCTATACAAGATAGAGAAGAACCTACACAGAATCCATCAACATCAACAAATGACAATGAGACAAAAGAAACTAATAACGTAACAGTAATTCCAATGGAAGAAACTAATAATAATACCATAAAAACTACGTTTGATGCAATATCAGCTGACCGGCACCAACAACCAGCAGAAGAACCAAGAAGAAAAAGTATCATTTCCCCGCCAATCACCAAGACTCATTCTGATACGACAACGAAAGGAAAGAAACCAAATGAACTCGAACCACCACCAACTGACAACAGCGTTGATGATGCACCGACGGTTCTGGTTCAAGCAAAACCTGTAGAACCCCAACCACTTCCAGCCAATGGAATACCGAGGAGATACAGTCTCATTTCCCCACCACTGACGCAACCCGCCTTGCTTCACCAATCACAGCAAAAGAACGGATTGGCACTCCAAGACTCTACTGAGGGTCGAGAGAAAGAAACAGTGATAGTTCACACCAGGCCCTCCGTAAGACAAGACAGCAGATGTGCTTCGGCTGGCAGTAAAGAAGATTCAAGATCTAGGGGAGATACTTTAAACCACAAGGGCTATCCTTCACCTCCGTTCTCCAGATCCCTGTCGGTTCCAGTAGTGTGGAACCCTTGGTTGTCGCAGTCCAAAGGGTTCCCTAGTAGTAGAAGGCAATCTGTGGAGACTATAAGCAACGCTGGAAGTGACTATAGCCCTAACGTCGTGCCTGAAGCTACTACTTTCGAGATTAGACTAGACTCCAAGTGGTATCGCATCTCGAAAAACCTGTACGACAAGATCCCCAAGGGCAAGCTCCGTTGGATGAAGGAGAAAAACTCTTTCGTGAGGTACTGCGACGGTAATCAAATGGAACAGTTCGTCGAGAACACCACGGATGAGCAGAATGGGGACGATTTGAGGCGCGTGAAAACCCCAGCTAGGCAGAGTTTGTATTTGGGAGCGGTAAATACAGGCGAGGTGATAGAGATAGCGCAGGACGTTGTTTTCTCCAGCGAACCTTTCGTTTCGGAACCGGAAACGTTCTCCGAGGAAGTTTCCAAAGTGGAGAAGTTCATACCTTCGGATTTCTTCGGCTTCTATGTATACGTCACTGGTTTTCAAATTGTTAACGGGAATCCCCCCATTTCGTTTCACACTTTTTTGATGATGCACAATACGAATAGGACGTTGATGCTGTTGAAAAAATATATTTATAATCTTCTGACGACTGGTGAGGTTGACTTTAGTTTCACCAATCAAGAGTCATAGTCTCTGCTATTCCAATGAGCTCGATCAAAGTGCTTGAGTGTGATATTGCATGGAATTTTGCAACAGCTGCTAATTGCTTGAATGATGGGTATGAAATAGTATCTTGAAAAAGACTGAAGGATGAATAGGTTTTAAGTTAACTATATCAACCTACAGAAAGAGTTTTGCACATATTATGGTAACATATATATCAATGATAAATGTAGCTAGAATATTTTGATACAGCACTAATGTGAATAATCAAGAATCTGCTTCAAGATTATCAACCAGAAATCAAGAGGTTCTCGAGTATAATAATTTTGAATATTATTATTTCCTCAAAACATTGAGCTTGTCGACAGGAAATCAGAGTTCATGTAAAAATTTTGTGAATTATGTTAAAAACTCCGTTCATAAACATTGTGTATAAATGTATTGTATAGTGGATTCTACTTGAATGTGTACTTAAATACTTGTTATTGATTTTAATTGTATTTCTGCCTGCCTTTTCTTACATTTTATACTTTTTCTATGAATAAAATATGATTTTTTCAAATTTTTTATTGTTGAAATCAATGAGTATTTCTGTGTATTTGATACATACATCTTATTATCCCTTCTCTACTGAGTGATCCTTTTCTTAGCCTCCTCATTGAGAAACTGATGTGCTTCATCATAGTATGGATTGCATACTCTTCTAACATTCTCAATCCAGACATTAATATTTGGAAAATCTCTTCTTGGATCATACCCACAAAACCCTTGAAAAATTATTCAAATGAGCTTAGTCACAGAGAAACTCAATCGCACTCACTTGGTTGTTCTATTTCACAAGCAGCTTGAATATCTGAGATAGATATTTCATTTCCATGAATATATGGCATGCCATCAGAAAGGAATAACTTCTCAAAGTCTTTCAGGGACTTCAACATAGCTTTTTTATCCTTAGTTGTTTCTTCTACTGAAGGTTTTTTTCCAGTACGTTGTGGAACAATCCACTGTAATTAATTCATAATTGATTTGAATCCCAAGTGTTTTGAGTAATATAAGTATTGAGGTACGGCAAAAAGTAATGAGTTTTCTTCATAAAAAAAATCTCACTTGGTTTCGAAAGTACTGCAGACAAGCCTGTCTAATATTTGAATGCTGCCATTCCAGATATTCATCAATCTGTGCTTGCTTCTGGCTATCTTTGGGGTACCAGTGGTCTTCAATTGGGAATTCTCTAGCAATATAACGCATAATACTGACACTGAAAATAGCTGATGAATGAACGTATTATCATTAAATATAATATATTCAGGTACCTCTCAGTTAATCTGAAGCCATTGTGATGAATGAATGGCACTTTCTTGAATTTTGAACACTCTTGTTCGAATTTTTCAGTCAAATGTTCCCCTAGAAAAGTGTGTTTATAGGATTTCAACACTTTGGTCCAACTTTACAAACCTTTCATCAAGTTGACTGTACAAGTCTCAAAGGGCGTCTTTGTAATTTTAAAAAGAACATACAGAGCTCTGCAAGGCTGTGATAGCAAATCATAATATAATTTCAGAACCATTTTGTATCACTATGATGAATTGCACTTTCAACCACACGTTATCAGGCAGGTAGATATTCAATTCAAAATATTCATCTTAATTCTACATGCCAGTACAAACAGAGATTTCTGTGATAACAATATTCATAGTGTTGATGATATTTCAAATAAATGAGTTGTGATAAAATAGTATTTTTTAATAAATTCAACATACAAATTTCAAAGTGACTATTGCACCGACACCCGTGTTCATAATAAAACTATTATCAAAAGTATTTTCATCCTGATTTTACAAGGCAAAAAACAATATGAACAGGTTTCCTGATTCTAAGAACAGATTTCTGTTCTAACCCTTGCAGTGTCTAACTGCCAGTCTATAAGCAACTTTTGTTTTGTAATCAATTTTCAAATAATATATTTGTACCAATCACCCCCTGCATAAAACATTTTCATCAGCTTGAATATATCAATATCATTTATTCTAGAGCTTGGACTTTCCAGTACTTTCAGCAATTTCAGCTAATTCATTCAGCCTTTCATGGGCCTCATCATAATATGGATTGCACTCCTTCCTGACCAACTCTATCCATGTTTTGATTTTCGGGTAGTGATTCATAGGGTTATATCCAGCAATTTCTGGAGAAAATAAAAATGTTTTTATTTATTTTTAGATACTTAGAAGCTAATACATACTTGGTTGTTCTATTTCACATGCAGCCTGAATATCAGCACAGGATATCCTTTCTCCCATTAAAAAAGGTCCACTACCAGACAAGAATAGTTCTTCAAATGCCGAAAGAGACCTCAACATGTATTTTCTACTACTTTCATATTTTTCTTGTGGAGGTTTTCTCCCTGTCAACATTGGATTTGTCCACTAGAATAGAATAATTCTGTTAACGTACATATTGATAAAATGAGTGTAAGATCCTCTATACTCACATTAGTGATAAGATACACAGAACAATTCAACCTGATGTTATGATGTTGCCATTCAAGATATTCATCAACTTTTGCCTGTTTTTTACTGTCTTTAGGATACCAGTGGTCTTCTATAGGAAATTCTCTTGAAAGATACCTCATGATCCCAATACTTGAAGATGAGGAACAAAGATAATTATTTGCGCTCACTGCAATACTTCACTGATTTCATATGTTTAGATTTATTTATGAATGAAAGATTAGCAATAGCTAGTATAAATATAAATGATACAAAAAACTATATTTTTCATACCTTTCTGTCAACCTAAAATCTCCATCATGAATGAATGGCACTTTTTGAAACTTTGAATAGTTTTGTTTGAATTCATCAGTTTTATGTTCACCTAAAAGAATAAGGTGTAACTAAAGTAAACCATTTCAATAGTCCTTCTATGAGAAGTATCTGAGTAATGAGAATCGTGTAATTATATTTCAGTCATTAACTGTATTTGATGAAAACGAGATAAAAAAACCCAAAGAAACACTGAAAATCAAAAGTACGGACCTCTAATCAGGTCAACAGGACATTCTTCGAAAGGTATCCTGTTTAATTTCAAGAAAATGTATAAAGCTCTGGATGGCTGGGAGAGCAAATCATAATACAGCTTCAAAACCATGTTAAATTATTGTTAAGAAAATAGAAAACACATAAACAAATCAAGCAGCTGTGTGATGACAGTTTCACATAACCTCACTTGATTTGTAATTTGAATTTTCGTCTTCAATCTTCTGACCACCTGCTTAGTGCTGGAAACGATGTATTGTTGCTGAACAATAGGAGACAGGAGTAGAGAGAATCGGGTTAGGAACAAGTATATTTGAAAATGTAAATAAAAATTACAGTTCCAGAGATAATAATCTTTCATTTTTTATTCACCTATTATGTCATAATCTCACACTACTAGGTTTCTTCAAGATGTCAGCAAAAACTGGACTATTGATAATCTCCAATCCTAAGAAAATATCAAATATTCTGTCTACCATAGAAAAACAAGTAAAGAATACTCTCTATATTCAACTATTATCTGCATTAAGTGATCCGTTGGGAAGCTTCCACCATAATTCGTTCACTAGTTGGCCAAAGTTCAGTCAAACAGTATCAAAAATCTATTCACAAGTGAGAATAAATCAATAATATAATAACCAAAGATTAGTAACCAATTCCTCTTCCTACAGGCTGCTCATCATTGCAATAGTCTGGATGTGAAAGTGTTGCTTTCAGGAATAAAATACGATGTACCGAAAATACAAACACAAAGACCAATAGATTTTGTTATATTTGATAAACCATATGCACAAAATGAAATAGATGCATTTATTAAATCTAGAATACAAAACACCACCGATGATCTTGAAGTTATGACAGTGGACTCTACCGAAATATACACTAATGAAGAGCAAAGTACTGATGATGAGGAAGTTTTCAAACATAGTGTTCTGGGGGGCACATTTGATAGGCTACATTTAGCTCATAAACTGCTACTGAGTGAAGCTGCCTTGAGATCAAAAAATAAAGTTACTGTAAGAGTAATTTTAATTTTGTGTCCATTTTCTAATTATTTTTTATAGGTGGGGGTGACAGAAGAAAACATGTTGCAATCGAAAATCTTGTGGGAGCTTGTAGAACCCATAGCAGCAAGATTATTGAATATTGAGAATTTCCTGAAAGATATTTGTCCAGAACTTGAGTACCACATAGTCCCTATCAATGACCCTTTTGGGCCTGCAATTTCAGATCCTTCTATGGAAATGATTGTCGTCAGTCAAGAAACTATAAGGGGTGGAGAAGCAATCAATAGAGTCAGGCGTGGAAAAAATATGAAAGAGCTTAAAATAGTGGCAATTGAATTGATGGATGAACCAAATCCAAATCCAATAGAAGAAATGAAAATAAGTTCAAGTACAACACGTATCCGGCTATTAGGAACTCTATTGAAACCTGTAAAACCAAATGAGAATATTCCAAAAGTGCCTTATGTCATAGGTTTGACTGGTGAGGATTATTATTTACCCAAATCAATGAATGAAAACAGAACAGATATAGGGGGTGTTTCTGAATATCATCTCTTTATGGTGATTTTTTGGCTATTTCACAACTAAAAATTTATATACAGATCTTTAAGGTTTTTTCCAGTGTTTTCTTCATAGCTCCTGCCGTTTTTGAGATATTCAGTTGAAATTTGGAATGTGGGTCAAGCTGTAGAACTTACATCATTGGTTTCAGAGGTCATGCCTCTTTTTCACCTCCTGAATTTTTCGAGGATTTTTTTCAGGCAAAATGAGTTTCCTTTTTTGTTATGAACCTTTTTATTGTCGTGCGGATTTGTATCTGCAACCGTTGCCAAGAAATAAAAATGAAATTTCAATTTTTTAATTCCCTAGACTATATTGAAATTTTCAAAATGGTCTGTTAGACACTGGCTTCATTTGGATCGTCTCTTGTTTGTTATTATTCCAGACGGTTTAGTCATCATCACCTGTAGAAAATTAAAGCTGAGATGGGTTCTCAATCAATCAATACATTATTGGTATAAAGAACATGGGAATTCTTGTAGACACTTGTAAATTCAAAAATAGTAAAAGGTACAATTAGTTAGTTTACATATATAGAACAAGAAACCAAGTAAACTAAAGGTATCAGCATAAAATTCTTTCAAATTATGATTCAAACGACTACACAGCAAGGAGTAAACAGACTTTTTAAAATCATCTACAGTGCTAATTTCTGTTTAAAATTAGCTAAATGAATAAACATCTCGCAACCGATAAAAAAAATAAGCTGAAGAATACCCTTCTGGTAGTTATGATATTAAATTGTTATCTTCTGCATTGTGATTTATGACAGATACAGGACGTTTTTTTTATATAGTATATTAGCTATTATCTCAGATGATTCCGAAACTCTTCTGAGAATATTCATTGAAGAATAAACAACTTCATTTTTTTTATAGGAGGCATAGCTAGTGGAAAATCTGGAGTATCTATGCATTTGAAGAATTTGGGGGCTGAGATTATCAACTGTGATTTGCTGGCACATGAGATATACAAACCAGGAAAACCTTGCTATCAACAAATAGTGGAGACATTTGGTGATGCAGTTGTATCCGAAGAAAATGGTTATATTAATAGGCAGGTCTTGGGTGAGATAGTCTTTAACGATCAGGTAAGAAAAGATATATAAAAAAAAACGTTGACCAATATCTTATTCTTGATAGGAGGAAATGAAGAAGCTGAATAATTTGGTTTGGCCGGCTATAGCGGAAGAGATTAGAACGATAATAAAAAATTCCACCAAATCTGTTGTTGTCATTGAGGCAGCAGTTTTATTGACAGCAGGATGGGAAAAACAGTGTCATGAGGTAGGAATGAAAAAAAGAGAATTGCAACTATACTATTATGTGGATAGTTGACGAAATTTGACATATTTCAATCAAAGAAAAAAAGATATGCCCATGTCTAGGAAACTGATTGAAATACAAAAAATCAATCAATCAAATGAAAAAGTGGTTTATTTCATACTGTATCATAGAACATACCTTTACGTACCTGATTTCAATTCGGAAAATAGACTTTTACAGGATAGGCGCACGTAATATTTCATTACGTGCTACTATCCCGTAATGAAATTTTACCGGAATGTAAATATTGAAAACGCAGTTATTCGTCAAAAGCATGAATACATTTATTAAAAATTCAACAGCAAAACAATACACAGAAATTACTTATTGCTAATATTAATATTAACCGTTAAATTTTCGTTCCCATGAATATGGATACCAGCAGCTCCATTGGATGAATTATTTATTAGGGAGTTGCTACTTGCTGATACATTCCCATTTTTTTGTTGTAGCACTTCAACAAAGATTAATATTTTATTTTTCACTGTTCATTTTTGTTTTTTAGCAGTATGAAATAAAATGTTATACGTCACACGTCCGGTGTACTTACCGGACTAGTAACGTGAATATCTATTACAGTTATATGAACTTGGTTTGATTACATACATCTTTCTGTGACATATGTTTTTTCAAATGAAATACTATGATGATTTTGCCTCATCAAGTACCTACCTGGAATTCTCAATTTTATTTGTTGAGTTGTTTCATTTTCGCTCTACTCACATCGAGTTGATTAGCTTAGTTGAAATTCTTGATTCCATTCATCAAATCATGTTTGCTCCACTTATACACATCTATTGAATATTGCCGATATTTTATACCACAAAATCTGAAAATTGCTGGTTTGGAAGGTTTTGAGGGTTTTCAAAAAGGATTTTGAATTGGAAACGCTCTCTACATTGTTTTTTTTTTCGAGTTTCAAATGATACAATTCAAATAACTACATGCTGAAGAGAATAGAGTTATCATGATGATATGCACTTGTTTCCCATAAAAATATAAAGATAAATACATGTAAATTAATGACATGATGGATGATTAGTTGTAAAGGTTTTTGTAAAATTATAATACCTCAAATGTTACCCAAAGTTCAATAAAGTGCAATGCAATAATTCGATACATATGTGATACATCCTAATTTGATTAAAAGTAGCCCTATACCGGTCAAAGTTCATGTAAAGTATATACGATACATAATGAAAGAAGATTATTTGGGTTGGTACACATACTTCTAATATTGTACAGGATCGAAAATGTTTTTTGTCAACGAAACCAGCAATTGTTTTGAATATATTCATCGAATCTTCATGTTCGATTTTGCCTTCAAGCTTCGGCTCAGAATAAAACACTACTTTCTTCAAAACAAAAATGGAAAATAAAAGAGGTGAAACAAAACAAACATAATTTGGAATTCACGCAGGTATGGACAACAGTCATACCCAGACCAGAAGCTGTAAACAGGCTGAAGGAGCGAAATGGGCTTACAGACAGCCAGGCCAACATCCGTATCGATTCTCAGCCTTCGAACAAGTATTACGTCGATTCGGCTCACGTGGTCTTTTGCACTTTGTGGCCTGTAGAATATACCAAGGAACAAGTGGCCAAGGCGTGGGGATTGCTGCAGCAGAGGATGACGACATGATGTACAGGGCGTTTATTTAGGTACTACTCAATTTGTGAACATTGCGAATATATTTTTGGGAAGAAGTCTAGCATTATTTTATTATTATCTTTCTTTGAGAATACCTTATTTTCATCTGTATAAAAGCTGTAAGATTAGAAATAGTTTTCACAATCTCTGATTCTTCCAGTGCGCTAAATAAAATTACCGGATATTTGGCTTTAAAATCGAAATATACAGCATAGCATATTAAATTCAAGGAAGTCTATACATCATCTGTAACTTAACATGTACCCAATTTGTATTTTACTGATTGAATGTTCAGATACATTTTCGTATCATAATTCCAATCAATACCCTGCATCTCGAAAACGAAACTCCAAAATATTTATTCAATCGTTTATTCAATCAATTTATTCAATCGTTTCATTTTTGCGAGTTCTATCACCTCTCATAATTCTGTCAATTGAAATCTGAAACATAGATTCCAGAGAAATTACTTCCTAATGATTATTTTTGGCGTACTGGAGATCACGTTTTCTTTTAGAAAAATAGTGTTCTTACCTATTGATTCAAAATACTAATTTAAAAAGCAACATTTTATTCAAACATATAATTAGGTAACAAAACTTACAATCCATGTTTCTAAATCTAGTATCATCCATTGTATTCATACATATAACACAGCATAATATATATGAGCCTATTACCAGGCATTAAAGATATCACAACTTAATTCTAATATGTAGAAGCTGAACGAATAGTTGATTTAGCTATCATGGACCTAGAGATAAGTCAATGTGATTTAGGGTGAAAATACATTGGGATTTTTACGTCTGCCTGACCCAGAGACATTCAAGTGCAATCAGGCATGAAATGGTAATATTGAAAGAGAAAAATGTATACATCTTGAAAATTTCGTTTCTTTCTTGTACCAGTTGTAATGTTTCAATTTCTGCCTTTGATATGTATACATTTACATTTTCCAGTGAATTTTGTATAAGAAACTGAAGTTTTCCATTGGCCAATAATAATATTTCATTAAAAATCGAAATATTTGTTGAGTGATAAGACTGAAGAAAAATATCTGGAATTACAAAAATTGTCACAGTGATGTGAGAAAATGTCATGCAAACTAGTACGTCTAGAATATATTCTTTCTCGACATAGTTTGATATATCTGGTTGCGAGAAAATTAATTAACTTAGTGAAAACTAGGTGCCATAAGTTCGTCAATTATGTAGATAATATCAATAACATAACATGTGGATTAGTGAAGTGTGCTAGCTATTTACAACAAATTCATACTGAAACAAAATATACAGTAAATAAAAACCTTGTGTTTACAAAAATCCAACATGGAACATGAATTATGTCTAAGACAATGGAAAGATAAGAACAAAACGACCAAGCAAACTATAAGTATTTCATAGAACATTCAAATGCGACTGATGACGCTTTCACTACTGAAAGAAGTTATTGATTCCCTTCACACATTGATGTAATGAAATATTTTTTTTCCTAGAATTGCCGAGAATTTTCTAGATGCTTGCAGTAACACATTATGTCTGCCATTTCAAAAGAAAGAGATTGAAAAAGTATACAGGGTGTTTCATTGATGTTGCCACGAAACCTCGACGTCAGATTTGTTGGGTCAAAATATGGAAAAAGTTCACATAAATATATGCCTGGAATCGATTCTACAAAGTGGTTTAAAATCAGTGTAGACCTTTTCGAGAAATCAATGGGAAATCGATTTTTCTCAGCAAACTTTAATTTTGTTTATGTGAACATTTTTCATATTGTGACTCAAAAAATCTGAACGTGATGTTTTGTGCAATATTAATGAAACAGCCTGCATAATAAATGAAACAGTTGAGAAAACAAAATCAAATGATATAAGATAGAGAATGCAATACAATGGCATAGAAGAAGATAGACAGCATAGAGCGAGATCTCGACAGATGGGTCTGTGACATAATCGAGGAAGATCATTCAGAGAGATAGTCAGGAGTATTCGCTATTTTTTCGACTAGGGAGAGGAGCGCAAAGCAATAAATTCATCAGGTTGAATACACTTTCATTGACGATCCATTTTTCGAAACTGGACGGGTAGGGGTGTATAAACTGATGTATTTTTGTGACACAAAAGTTGATCATATATTAAGTTAGGTTAGGATTCTTGTTGCCTATTCGACGTATTCATCGTGATGAATAAGTTGAGTTGGCATCAAACAACTCCTGGGTTAGATATAACATTTAATACAAATTTCTATAGAATTTTTTGGTTGCTTTACAGCTCACTTCCCAATCCAATGACATCACTAGGCCGGTGTTCTATCAATCACTTCATTTTAGCACCATTCATTCCGAAATTTGGGTCCCATAATAAATGTATCTGGACCTAAGCATAAACCTGAAGCCATTCTTACATTACAGAAACTTTTCTGCAATTCAATTGCAAGCAATATAAGTAGCCTATTGGAAAGTAACACTCGTTTTCTTACATTCGAGTCTGTTTTTCGCAGTTTTCAAGAAATATTAAATACCTCTAGTGTGTTAATTGTGCACCTAGCTAATAACTGAGCTGTTTCAACTCCTTCAAACATTTTTCTAGAAGCTCTCAGAGATAGCAATAGCAAAGTTCACAGAATTTTAATAATAGTCCGACTCTGACCATGGTGAGCAGCTACCTATACCGCACTCCTCAGACCTCTCGGGTACTGTTCGGTGCCCAGACACATAGAAGAGGATAACACGTATAATTTGCCATACATCAGATACCGCGCGATCTGCTTTTTCCTACCCAGTGTCATTCCGTATCTACACGTATTTGCGTCTCGCTATTAAACTGAGAATATCAAACGCCCGATATGGAGTCATCCAATTGATATTTATTTCTTTGACTATGACAATAGTGACAAACAAAATTACTAACCCTATATGTAAATCCGATATTTTGATGAATATCAATATCAAGATATTTTCAAACCTTCAATGAACTTGTTTAAAAAAATCGTATCATTCAAGAATAATGAATGAATTCGTAGACACAGAAATAATTATATGTTGACGAATCCCCAGATATATGCAAAGGTGCATGTGAATGATGTCGATAATTATAAACATTTCTGATTTTCTTCATGCTTGAAAGTTGCATCAGAACAGTCCCATAGGCATGCGCAGTCAGTAGTAATAAAAGTGTAGGAATAAAATCACAGTAAATTCCTGTAAGTAAGAACATATGCAACAGAACGAATCGACTTCTGGAACTGCAGCACTATCAGCAAGATGAATTTCTTCACCTTCTTGTCGAAACTATTAGAATCTGCTCCAGGTCTCATTCCACGCTGTGAAAAGGCGTGTTGATGAAAGACTTATGTTGGTAAAATCATAATATTACCAGATATATGGAGACTGATTTTTAAAATGATTTTCCTCAAGCTTGTAAGTAGCAACAAAACAATACTGCAGTCAGTATGTGAAAAAATGTAGCAATAAAATTGCAGTAAACTGCTGTAACATAAGAACATATACAACATAACAATTCGACATTCCGCTCTACAAATTCCAGTACTTCATCACCCGCTCTCCTTTACCTATAGAAGCCCCCATCGGCTTTTCGAACTGCAGCACTATCAGCTTGCTGAATTTCTTCACCTCCTTGTCGAAAATATCGTCTCCTGTGTTGGCCAGAATCTGCCCCAGGTCCCATTCCACGCTGGGCAGAGGCGTGTTTATGAATCTCGCAGCGTTAGCGACAGACGGCTGCACGTGATTTTGCAGCGTCTGGATCTCCCAGAGGGAGCTGTTGATGGCGTTGGATTTCAGAGGGTCGCGCTCCTCCATGATGTAGGGGTCCGAGCTGGCTGCCTCGCAGCCCGGGTTGTGTAAGAGGCATTTCAAGCCGGGATGCCTAGATAGAATAATACAATTTATTTTATATTCTCTTGGCTCTTCAACTCGATAGATATCATGAAGTGGTCGAGATCAAAAATGTTTGTTGGCTGCTAATTCCAATGTTTGGATTGTATCGACTTGAAGATGTCGGATTTGTTTTTGTTACATCGCACAATTACCTGTCCGCTGAAATAGCACATATACAGGAGTGGAATTGATTTTGAAAAGTTCATGAAGCTGTTCTAATGATTGCAAATGCATGAAACAGCTGCAAAGGGATGGTGACTTTCTCGAGATTAATTCAAAATTACTCCTCATTGTTGGATATTTTACTACACTATATCAATCCATATTTCCTTGTACTATTACTGAATTGTTCATATAGATAACTATGGATTATGTTTGTATTCTCGGAGACTGTGAGATCTTGTTTTTGTTTTTGAAAAAATACAATTCTCAAGAAATGTTGGTCCATTTCTTGTCCATTTTTCGATATATATTACTCATATTATGAATTGAAGCATGTTCAGATAAATTGTAAACAATTTCGTTCTCAATGAGGAATCCATATGAGTTTTCTTCATATGAATTCCCATGGACCCAACTAAATGGTATAATAATAATTGTTTATTCTCGCAAAGTCAATGTCCTCATCATAGACATGCATCATCTAATTATAAGGTATTTTCATTTACAAGTTCAATTGGTTCACACTTCATTTGGTATGGAGGATTCACTGAATGAATCATTGCATTCTTAGGTGGATCACCGTAGTACCGAAAAGTTATTTTGATTTCACATAGTTTGGAATAATTTTTTTACAATGATGACATTTCTGGCATAACGTCTTACCTCGTCGATTCTGACAACTTTTATACCTGAACTAAAGATCTTAAATGGAGTCTGATGGAAGATAATGAGGTAGCACTATATGTGGTCCATTTTTGAGACTAGTGATTAAATTGAACTGGTACTCTGAACTTACCCATTTTTCTTCCATTTAAAGATATTTCCAAGTTATTCAACATTTCTTTCAACGTTTTTGATATGAAAAATTGTGAGATTTAGCTATGATAGGATGACAGAGGATGATTTGTTTACAACTGTAAAGTTTATGATATTATTGACTATTTGAGAATGACTAGAGAACAGAGAAAAAGTTTTGACATATCCCAGATATCAAGAGAGGACTGAATAATTATTGAGTATACAGTAAATTGAATAAGTAATCACCATCCTTTTAACTGTTCAAGAGTTTCCTCATTCAAGAAAATGCAAGTCTCCATAGATACTCACCTCAATATGAGATTGCCAATGAAATTACAAAGAATTATGATATATTCTGATGGTGCTATTAGAGCCAATCTTGCCATTCTCTTGGCAAACGCTGCTACCAGGTTCTCTGGCAGATGAGTCGAGCTCAGAAACAGATCGGACAAGTGAAACAGCCTTGCTTTATACTTGGTGTGGAAGATTTCTGGTTCAAACATAGAATACAGCTTGGCAAACAGATTGGGGTAGTCTAAATTGTGCACTTGGATCATTGTGAAGATTCCTTGAAGAGCTAGTAGGCTCACTGCACCTCCTACGTCCAAAGAATCCATAAGGAAATCTGTGAGTAGAAGAGGTTTCTCCAGGTGACACAGCACTTTTTCTAGCAGTACAATTAGTAATTGTTTGTGTGTGTTCGGAGTGTGCTCCCAGTGCATAACAAAATGCCATATTCTATTTAAATTTTTTTTGATGATATTTTCATCAAACGTGAAGAAGGAGGCTGGCGCTGCAATGAAAGAAATTATCAGTTGTTGATAAGAGTTATTCAAGTATCAAGGCCATAACACTGATATTTTCCAGCAACACATTGAGAAATAAGAGAAGAAATATTTGTATTTTATATAGTCAACTGACCATATAAACAAGACATTAGTTCAATATGGCCTTTAAGTAATTATATGCAACAGCAAAGTTAAAATGACAAACTCACAATTTCCATCACCACATAGGTACTTTGATTCAGTGTTTCTATAAACATTGAGCTTCTCCATGAAAACAAGGTAATTCATGATATAGATATCATTGGGGTTAGACTTAGCAGTCAAAGATGGCAGTATTTTCCAAGTGAAAAACAGTATATCATCAAACAACAAATATTCCGTATATTTGTTGATTAAATGCATATTATTTTGCTTATTTGAGAGCAGTTTCATTAGCATAGACTTCAGCTTCATCAGTGGTACATAGTTGTCCAGAGATGTTTTTACATCTAATGGATATTTTCCTTCATAGGATAGTAAATTCATAGCTGTGGCTAAACCTAGAAAAAAAAAATAATAAACTCGTATATTCATGACGATTATAGCTTCTTTGTTAGGTACCTTGTGTTTGAACTTTAGGTGAATTATGTTCCAAACATTGCAAAATCTTTGTATAGCACTCCTCATAAACATTTCTCAGCCAAGATTTAAACTGATTATCTTCTGTCTTTTCCACAGGTTTCAACGGTACGATTTGTATGAACATATGCTTTTCCTTCAAGAGGTTGGTGAAAACCATTTCCAGTGTTAGTAAACATGACGACAGATCCTCTCCAGCATCAAAGTGTTTCACAATATCCAACAAACTCTCTGCATTTCTACCAGACGAGAGAAAGTCGTTGGCTTTCATTCTCAGTTGTTTTGATATCTTCATTGGTTTTTCTTGGTGGTGGGCCATTTTTAATGCAGATATACGCAACAAAAAGGTGGACAACCCGAGGCACAACCACCACAACTAGCGAAAGCGAACGAGCGCAAAGAATGAGGTTAGATGTATTTCTTCTTCTTATTGATCATGCAATGATTTCATTGGTTGCCATTTGACAAATTTGTCAGTTGTCTGTCGTTTTCTGACATGTCATGTCTGGGCCAATCTGGTCAAATCTTCCTCTTTAGATGAGGAGAGATCAAATATCAAATGAATAGTAATAAAGGTATAGTTTTCATCGAATTAAGGAAATATGAAAAAGCGTTGATGTTGCATGAATAAAAAATGAAAATTAATGAAAAAAACTTATGTGCCTTCGCTGTGTCTGCCACCCCGGTTGATAAAGAGGGATATCTGAATAAACGAGGAGAAGTAAACAAGAACTTCCAAAGGCGTTATTTCGTATTGAAAGGAAATCTTTTATTTTATTTCGATAAGAAGGGCGAAAGAGAACCAGTGGGTGTGATAATTCTTGAAGGATGTTCAATAGGTATGTACTGAAAACCCAAATTTGATCCATTTACCAGTTTCCACGATGTCCTTGATTTCAGAATTAGCTGAAGATGATGAACAGTTCAGTTTCAAAATTGAATTTCATGGCATCAATAATAGAAGCTATGTATTGGGAGCAGAATCTCAAGAATCTATGGAACAGTGGATGAAAGCATTGGCGTGTGCTGGCTACGATTACATGAAATTGATGGTATCAGAGTTACAAAGACAGTTGGATGATATTGAAGGTGAGTATTATTTATTTTTCTGATCAAGTTAGATCCAGTTATTAATACTTGATGGGCTGTCAGTAGAGTAGCTATCATTTTTTTGAAATACATCATTACATCAAGAGGACTAACCCATTTCAAAAGGTGCTGATATTGATGGAACCTGATAAGATAAAATTTATTGATGCAGTTAAAAAAATCTCCTTATCATTTGCTTTATGTCTAGCAAATGTGGTTCATTTTGAACATTAATATGGAACACGATATTGCTAGCTACGAGAGTGGTCATAGTAGATTTTATGTTGTTTTAGAGACTCCTTTACCTCTTGCCACTGCTCAACCATTAGGATCTCCTGTACCTCCACCAAGAACAAGGCACAACCCGTTCAACAAACCTGATATGAATCCCCATCAGAGGTCGCATAGTCTTAGGTCCAATTCTTCAAATTCAAGTAAGTTTTTGTTTGCTATAGTGCTATTCAGATATGATAGTTGCATCTCAATCAGTCAAAATCATTGTTTTTATATTGAGTATTAATTTGGCTCAATGTTTCAGGTCGCCTAGATGATGGCAGAAATCCTGAGAATAATCAGGGTCAAGCTTCCTCGAAAATTGTCATAACTTTCAAAGAACTTCATAACACTTATGGTAGGCCCATTTTGAAAGATTTCAATTGTTGGAAATTTGAACAGAAAGAAAAGCAGGAGAACAACACTGAGAATCTTATAAGTTTCTAAGTTCCACTCCAAGGTAAATTTGCTATTATCATATTTTTTTTCTTGGAGCTAACACTTTCTGTTTACATACAATTGAAATTTCCTGTTTATAATTTCATATTCTCTGAATCTTCAGTGGAAAAAGAAGAGAGAAAGTCTACTTCCAAGTGTACTGAACAACTTTTGATTGATTAATAATTATTGGAGGAAACATTTCTCAGAAACAATGTTGAAATTTTTTCTGTGGTAATAGAAAATGGAGAGTCCTTATATATTTAAATGATCATATTGCTGAATTAATTATTTGCCGTCATTAATCTTCATCTGAGACAAAAATAGGTGTCAAAAAACAACAATGTCATATAGAATCCTCATTTCAATACAGATTGGAAACCATTTGGACAAAAACCTCCAAACAACTGTAAACAATCTATTTTTATTCATCAGAACACATCAAGTGGCCCATTTCTGGCACAACAATATTCACAAACCAGACAGAATTTGAGTGAAATTTTGTAGATATTAAGATGCATTAAACATTAAAGACTAGTGAAATAATTGGAAATCCTCATAGAATCCTGAGTTTCCTTCCGTGTTTCTTTCCATTTGGTGAGATCTATTGATGGCAACTCATCACATCTCACTATGGGGTTACTGAAAATGAAATAGAAAATTGTTTAAAAAACTTTCTGTCAACAAATAAATCAATTTTTAGCGAAAAAAATAACAAGCGAATTTTGTTAAGGCTGATAGTTGAACTTCATCAAATCCACATGAAAAATATGACACCATGATGTTAATTGATTAATTGATTGAATCACAAAATCTGAAAAAAAATTATCAATTAACTAATTTTTTCTAAATTTTCCGAAAATGATCCAATTTTTCATATAAAAAATTCTTGTATTAGAAAATCAGTTGGAACTTATTCGAAGGTAATTTCAATACTAAACTGTCATTGGTTTTTGTGCAAAATTCCTTGAAGTATATTATGTTATAATATAAAAAAATTTAAATTGATTTTCTCGGATACCCAACCTGTCGTTCATGATGATGAAAATATGTAAAAGTCAACATTTGTCGTGAGAAGAAATCCCCAATGCAACAATTTGAAATTTGGGTCCATAAAAATGTTCTTATTTGGCCACGATCACACACCAAAAATTAAATCACCCCCTTGTTGGATAAGCATTTCAAATATCTACCCAAGAAAAAAGAGTTTTTCAAAATCGATCGACTAATAACGATATTACAGGTCCTTCATGCGCTGTTGTCAAATGACAAATATTCAACTGGAACCAGTTATAAGCGCTGTTGCCAAATCATCAATATTTACTTGAAAACAGGAATAATCGATGTTGCCGAATGAAAAATTTTTCCTCGAAAACCGGAAATGTGGCGCGTACTCACCCGTCGGAAACCTTTTCGAACCCTCTCGGCTGCATGTACCCCACCAAGGAATTGTCGCACAGCAGCCGCGAAACGCTCGCTCGGCCAATCTCGGCCAGCTGTCGAGGGGTGAAAGCGGCGTTGCCGCTGTTCTCGAACCAGAATCGGTCGCCGCGACGCGTGTTCGAGAACTGCTCGATGAGGACGCCGAGGAAAGTGGGCCCCACGAGGGCCTCCCTGACGGGGGTTTCCAGCGACGCGCCCACCGTTAGGTCGACGTCGTCGGGGTGGTCGTAGAGCGTTGCCAGCTTGCGGACGTTCTGCGGGTGGCAGTGTTGCCAAGTCAGATTTTTTATAATTCACGAAATATAGCCATTGAGATAAACGAAACCTCCGCGTTATTGAAAAAAATATATATATAGAAGTTGCACTTCTGCGATCATCGTTATATATTTCGGTATTGATATCGAACTGGACTGAATTTAAAATTCACAATTGTAGAATTGCTATTATACTATTGCACAATTACACAATTGCACATTGACAGTTGCAAATTTTCCGCTATTTTAAATTTGTCCGAAGGTATGTAGATTTTTCGAAATTCTAAATTATTCAGATTTCATTATGTACAAAGACCCTAATTTCGGAATCATTAACTTCAATTTACAGAACCCCTCTGGAATAATTTCGAGTACGCTCCTAACATACGGAAAAAAAACTTAGAAATACACAGTTTTCATAAATCCTCAATTCTGTAGTTGATTTTTTTTTTGGTATATAGCTCTTTTATCGTTCATTGGTTGCCAATTTTGAGTGGAAGTACTCAATTTTGAAATAACAAACTTTCAGCTTTTTATACGCCTTTAAAGAAATAATTTCGATCGCGCATTTCGGAATTCTGAGATTCCCAAGAATTTTCTCAACTGATTAGTCTTAACCATTTCTTTACTACATCAGGAAATTATATAAAATATATTGATTGAAATAAAAATGTGATAATCAGGCAAACACGTTGTAGCAAAATTGTTAACTCACCTCTTTGCTTATCCAGTCTGAAAAGTCTTCGAACTTACGAGCTCTGGGCAAGTTCCAGAGCACCCTGTAGTCGTTGTAAGCCGCCAATCCGTGGTCTCTCGATCTCTGGATGTCGAAAGCTTTCAGATCTATCCCGAACGTTTCGTTTTCACCCCTAAACAAATACTGTGTGATCTGGAACGAATTTATTTCTTACTCATTTGCTGCACATACAAAATATTCGTTACGAACAAAACGATGACTCTTCCAGTTGTATTTCAGAAAGCATCAAATTAATTGCATAATAATCCATATCGAAATCATCGAAGAATTGTATTCACAGTATATCATCAAATAATCTGCTTGTATTCTATAGTTGATGATTCTTCTGAACGGAGACAATGATATTGCTTCTCGTTCAGTTGATACAGGTGAAACTTGGCATTCCTTTCATGCAACGGAATATGAAAATGGTAAATTCAAGATCAATCAATGAAGAAACACCCGTTGACCAAAAATTTCTTCTGTCTGACGGCACTAATTAGTGTCGAAGACTGCCAGTGCAAATATTAGAGAAAAAATTGATTTCCTTGTATTGAAAACGGGAGTAGATTCGTTCCAGAAACGTCCATAACAATAAGATAAATAGAAATATTGATATTCATTGAATATGTTAGTCTTCTGAACATTTTTAAAAAACAAGGTGTTACTGACAAATGGCGAATTTCTCGTTCAGGTATCTGAAGGTTAAATTTCAACCGCAGATCATAAATCTCTCCTTAGTACAAATATATCGAGATAATTATTTTATTTCCCAGCTTTTTGTGGGATTTTCTCTCCTCGTTTCTAAAAAATAGAGTAGAAGTTATTAAAAATTATTTCAATATATTTGTAGTAACGACAGATTTTGTGATCTGCCCTAAAATTTCTCTGCGCTTGAAATTAAACCTTTAAGATACCCAAAAGAGAAATTCCCTATTGGTCAGTAACACCTTGTTCTTGAAAAATATACCGGGTGTCCTTAAAAGGTCTTTACAAAAAGCTACCACATATTCTTCAGACCAAAACAATTCGATACAAGCAAACTTACCTCAGTAAAAAGTTGCTTAGTTTGGGCGCTAGACGGCTCTGAAGTTGAAATTTTCAAATCGATTTTGCTTCATAACTTTTGAACGGCTCATGAGATTTTTTTCAAATTTGGTACGTTGGCATAGACTCATCGGGCAATGAAACTCATATCATAATCATAATGAATATCATTCCATGGGCGTAGAACTTGATTTTTTCAGTAAATAAACATCTAAAACTCCTACGCCAATGGAAAAAAATTAGTTTCAATATGAAATCTAAATTATTCAACTCATTCACTACAAAAAAGGTACTCTTGACAAAAGTCGATTCCTCTCATGGTTTCGACAAAATTTTAATTTTAGTGATTTAGAGCATAATTAATAATAAAACGATTAACAGATATTTCATAAAAATTGTTCAAAATGTTCACCATTTTCACGTATACAAAGATTTATACGACGCAAAAAGTTGAAATGTACTTTTTGCATAGGTTATTTCTATTGAAAATAAGTAGCACTGGTTTTTTTTTCTGAAGACTATTATTATCTGCTCGAAAACAGTGATATTCACATTCTTGGTTTCCATAGTTTCATCTGTGTTGATTTGTCGAGTTTTATTGACGTTGATTGTTGATATCGGACTTTTCTGATTTATCATGGCCGTACAATACACCAATGAAGAATACACCGATATGTTATTGGTATTCGGATATTGTCAAGGAAATGGTCGAGAGAGTGTGAGGGTGTATTCGGCAAGGTTTCCAAATCGTCGCGTACCAAGCCACCCAACCTTTGCTGCAGTTGAGAGACGTCTTCGGGAGACCGGTCATTTTGCTCCTAGAACTGGTGATTATGGAAGACAGCGTTATGTAAGGATTCCCGAAGTCGAAGTAGAAATTTTAGACCGTATTGAAGAAAATCCAGAATTGAGTACTAGAAGTACTAAGAGAATAATTATTATACCCATACCACAAGACGCCAGTTCAAGATTTATTAATCCATGATTCACAAAGTCGTCTGATGTTTTGTAGGTTCATTAATTTGCAAAGAGAAATGAATCTGAACTTTGGAAAGAATATTTTGTTCACTGATGAAGCCTGTTTCACGAGAAGAGGAATAACTAATTTTCATAATGAACACGTTTATGCAATTGAAAATCCTCATTCCATTAAAATAAACCATTTTCAACACGAATTCAAAATTAACGTTTGGGCTGGAATAATAGGAAATTTTATAATTGGTCCTGTCATACTTCCACAAAGATTAACAGGAGACATGTATTTACAACATCTACGAAATACGTTGCCAAATTTGTTGGAAGATTTACCACTCCAACATCGGGTAGATATGTGGTTTATGCACGATGGAGCTCCACCACATCTTTCGGTGGATGTTAGGAATTTTTTAAACCAACAGTACCCAGACAGATGGATAGGTAGAGGTAATGATGCACCCGTGAATTGGCCACCACGTTCTCCAGATTTAACACCGATGGATTATTTTGTATGGGGTTATCTCAAGTCTACGGTTTACAAGACCCCTGTGAATACTGTAGAACAATTATGGCAACGTATCCAACAGGCGAAGAATAATCTTACAGGCGATGAAGAAGTTATGCAAAGAGTACATTTCAACTTTTTGCGTCGTATAAATCTTTGTATACGTGAAAATGGTGAACATTTCGAACAATTTTTATGAAATATCTGTTAATCGTTTTATTATTAATTATGCTCTAAATCACTAAAATTGAAATTTTGTCGAAACCATGAGAGGAATCGACTTTTGTCAAGAGTACCTTTTTTGTAGTGAATGAGTTGAATTATTTAGATTTCATATTGAAACTAATTTTTTTCCATTGGCGTAGGAGTTTTAGATGTTTATTTACTGAAAAAATCAAGTTCTACGCCCATGGAATGATATTCATTATGATTATGATATGAGTTTCATTGCCCGATGAGTCTATGCCAACGTACCAAATTTGAAAAAAATCTCATGAGCCGTTCAAAAGTTATGAAGCAAAATCGATTTGAAAATTTCAACTTCAGAGCCGTCTAGCGCCCAAACTTAGCAACTTTTTACTGAGGTAAGTTTGCTTGTATCGAATTGTTTTGGTCTGAAGAATATGTGGTAGCTTTTTGTAAAGACCTTTCAAGGACACCGTGTATATAGCCGATTGGGATAAAATTAAAATCATAGGAAAGGAAGATTACTTCTTGTTCAGTTGATATAGATAGAACTTGGCACCCACTTATGAAAACTGATTATGAAAATGGAAAATTCAGTGCCAATTAATGAAAACACCTTGTAACCAGAATTCCTCCGTCTACCAAATTGTCACTTTTCAGTGTCGAAACCGACAACATATTGAAAAAATTTTGCGAAGAGAAAACTATTCAAATTGTGTTGAGAACGGGAGCAGATTCGTTGCCGAAACGTCCACCAAGATAAGTAGAGGTTTTATTCTTATTGAATATATTTGTATTTCCAAATTTTACAAAAACAAGGTGTCACTGACAAATAGAGAATTTCTCTTTTAGGTATCTAAAGGTTTAATTTCATGCGCAGTGACATTTTGGGGCAGATCACAAAATCTGTCTTCACTACAAATATATTGAAATAATTTTTAATAACTTCTACTCTAATTTTTCTTCTAAAGTTCTTATAGTTAACTATATTTGAATATACACATTTTCAACAATTTTTACTAAAGAAAAATCATATCCTCACCTCGCTATCATGATATTGGTCAGAGGCGGATTGAAGTTGGGCTGTCATACCGCGAGTAACGGCTTCGAATCCGTGTTCTTCTTCTAAAGTCTGAGGCCTTCTCAGCACGTCGCTCAGTCGCATGCTTCCGTGCGAATTTCTATATTCGTCGACCAAACTATAGAAGAAAATGAAATAATGATAATATTATTAATTTATTAATCCATAGAAGTGTGTTGAAATAAAGAGTCTCAGTTTTACTTGTTCGAATTGTTCGTTCAGCCAGTTCAAACGAATTGATATATACTGTCTGTAAGTTCTTCGAGGAGGTGGTACATTCATTTTTCAGCTTTTCATGGGATTTTCTCTCGTTTCTCGTTTAAAAGCTGAAAAATGAATTGATATATCTTTCTTTTTCTAATGTTCGTTGCAATGCTTCACAAAAATCGATAGAGCAAGGATGCATCTAGTAGAAAACACATAATATCACATCTACGGTTGGCCCCAATGAGCTGTCGAATGTCGTTTGTCATACTCACTGCAGCCGGCCGACGATCAACGAATGGAAATGCCTGAAGGCGGCCGTGGCGTGCTCGTTCAACACCGTCGGATCCACGGACTCGTCGTAGTCGTCGACGCGTTTGGCAACGTCGTAAATCAACCTGTTGCGCAACGCCGCGCGTCTGCCGATGAAGTGCGGCAACCACTCGTAGTAGGTGATGCGTTGGTACGCGGCCACGTTGATTCTTCTCGCCTCCTGGAACAGTCTTTCGTCCGGCCAATGGGGGTTGAGTCTGGAGAGCGCGTCGGCCAGACGGTTGTGCTCACGCAGGAAGACGGTTTGGAGGAGGGCTAGTTGGGGGGTCTGGTTCACTCTAGCATCTCCTGGTGATATCTCCAATTAATAATGATAACTTGATGGTAAATGCACGAATAAATCGTTTTCGTAGAAGTCCACAATTATGGCACTAGACAGTTAAATTCCTCGAAAGCAAATACATTCAAGTCAAAATTCGGTCAAAACAATCGGTATTCCATTGTGAAATAATTTCAAACAACTCTTCCAAATGAGTTCAAAAATATACAAGGAACAAGAAGAATCAAAATAAAAGAATTCGTCACTACAACATCATCATTCCAGGATTACCTGCCATATAACAAGCGTCTTCTTGCTTTTGCAACCGGCAGGTTTCAGAAGCGTTGGAAGCTCTGGGAAGCCACTGCTGACCCCTTCTATGATCTGTTCTCAGTCGGCCATCTTGAAATTGCCTCAGTAACCTATTGGTCTTATCGTCGTTTCCATAAACCAAAGACAAATCCAAAAAATGATTGACACCTGTCAACTGAAAACCAATATGGTTTTTATTTTCACATTCTTCGTAGGCATACTGGAGGGAATTTTGAAAATGATATGAAACAACGATTTACTTGATCTGCAGGAGTAGACCCTTCAATGCAGTTTCTGTCTCTGTTGGTGATGCTTCTGTCGAAACTCATGCACTTGGTTTTCGTTCTGGAATGAGCAGGATCGTCATCTGGCAGGACGATGGGAAAACAGTGATCCGGCGATTTTGCCAGCTCCAATAGTTGACCATCCTCCGAACAACACCTTGTTTTGTAATGCCCTAAAGATACAATCGAACATCACCAAGTTCAATGAACTTCACATCAAATTTACTAGTGCATCCATTGCCTTCAGCACGAGTTCATTGAAGTCATCATCAAATTTATAGAACTCGTCACCAAATCAATCGAACTTATCGACTGTTATAGTTGATTAAATGCATCATTGAGTTCAATGGAATATGACAAAATTCATTCGACATATCACCAAATCTATTCTTCAAAGTCCATCAAATTTATTGGACATATCACCAAATTTACTACTTTACATGTCACCGAAGTTCTTGTGTAACATTCGTCAATATTCTTGAATATAATAGAGTTCAGAGTTCATTGAACTCTTCACCAAGTTTACGGGTGTATCACCGAATTTATTGAACCTTCGTCTAACGTTGTCCAAGTATATTGCTGTATGTATCATCGAGTTTATTGAACACGGCATCAAATTTATTGGACATATCACCAAATTTATTGAACCTTTGTCTAACGTTGTCCAAGTATATTGCTTCATGTATCATCGAGTTTATTGAACAAATCATTGAGTTTATCGAACACGGCATCAAATTTATTGGACATATCACCAAATTCATTGAACCTTTGTCTAACGTTGTCCAAGTATATTACTTCATGTATCATCGAGTTTATTGAACAAATCATTGAGTTTATCGAACACGGCATCAAATTTATTGAACATATCACCAAATTGATTGAACCTTTGTCTAACGTTGTCCAAGTATATTGCTATATGTATCATCGAGTTTATTGAACAAATCATTGAGTTTATCGAACACGGCATCAAATTTATTGGACATATCACCAAATTCATTGAACCTTTGTCTAACGTTGTCCAAGTATATTACTTCATGTATCATCGAGTTTATTGAACGAATCATTGAGTTTATCGAACACGGCATCAAATTTATTGGACATATCTCCAAATTTATTGAACTTTTGTCTAACGTTGTCCAAGTATATTGCTGTATGTATCATCGAGTTTATTGAACTAATCATTGAGTTTATCGAACACGGCATCAAATTTATTGAACATATCACCAAATTGATTGAACCTTTGTCTAACGTTGTCCAAGTATATTGCTATATGTATCATCGAGTTTATTGAACAAATCATTGAGTTTATCGAACACGGCATCAAATTTATTGGACATATCACCAAATTCATTGAACCTTTGTCTAACGTTGTCCAAGTATATTGCTTCATGTATCATCGAGTTTATTGAACTAATCATTGAGTTCATCGAAGACGGAATCAAATTTATTGGACATATCACCAAATTTATTGAACCTTTGTCTAACGTTGTCCAAGTATATTGCTTCATGTATCATCGAGTTTATTGAACTAATCATTGAGTTCATCGAAGACGGAATCAAATTTATTGGACATATCACCAAATTTATTGAACCTTTGTCTAACGTTGTCCAAGTATATTGCTTCATGTATCATCGAGTTTATTGTACTAATCATTGAGTTCATCGAAGACGGAATCAAATTTATTGGACATATCACCAAATTTATTGAACCTTTGTCTAACGTTGTCCAAGTATATTGCTTCATGTATCATCGAGTTTATTGAACAAATCATTGAGTTTATCGAACACGGCATCAAATTTATGGGACATATCACCAAGTTTGCTAGTGCACCACCAAAGTTTATATATAACATTCGTCAATGTTCTTGATTGAAATCGAATTCAGTAAAGAGTTCATTGAACTCGTCACCAAGTTTGTCGAACTATCACCAAATTTATTCAACTCAATATGACAAGGCTTACTGGATTCACCTAACACCAAGTTTATTGAACATATCACCAAGTCTATGGAAGTTTACTAGTCGACTTTACTCACTCGTTTGCGAACTTCCTATGGTCATGCTCATATCGTGTGTAACGATTTGGCTGAACTGCATCATGCTGAGCGTGAACACGGGATCAGAAACTGGTACGTCTGGGTAAACTGTCAAACTGACAGTTCGAGCTAATGGGAGTGCTCTGCCGTTCTTGGCTACAGCCGGCAGGCTTATACCTGAAAATCCGAAAAGACTTTGGCAAGAAGGCAATCCTATATTGTCCGAGGAACATCGTGTTAGTCAGTGGCGGAATGTTGGGAGATTGGATTTTTTCTTGAAAGTTCGTATGAGCGTCAGGAAAGACTCCACTAGGCAAAGAATTCAATAACTCGCCGTTCTATTGATGAATGATGTAATGACAAGTTCTCTCAGATATCAGGAAAAATATTGAGATGATCTGAAACTTGTGATAACCTTGCATATTTCGAATTGGAACCATCCAAATGTGCCCAAATATACGGGGTGTTCCATAAGATGGAAATGATTGGCTGCTTAACATTTCCAATAAAAAATCTGGCACATGAAATTTTATATGAAGTTTTATAATTTTTTTATCAATATTTCCCAAAATTATCAAGTGTATATTTGATGAAATCTCACCGTCTGCGTATTTGGGTGGTAACAACCTGCGATAGGGGGTGTCGGGCATCCCCAGAATGGGGCGTCGCAGGTTGTTGCAGGCCCCATCGAACGACCTGTATCTGGCGTGGGGGTCGCATCTTTCGGGGGGGCTGCCGCAACCGAGAGCTCTAGGATCTTGGGTGGTCGAAGTAGGCGGTCGGAAAGTGAACCCGTCATCGTGGTTCATCAAAGAATTGTCGCTGAAAATGCTGTACGAGAGATGAAGTTTCCGAATTCCATATTTGAGGAGTTCGTCACCGAGTAACATACTATGCTTTTTCTACGACATCGAATTCATTCAACAAGGTGTCATTGACTATTAGGAATCTAAAAGTTGAATTTTAAATGTCTTGGGATAGATCATGGATATGTCATTACTACAAATACAGGGTGATCAACTCATGCTACGGAGTTTCTTGAGTTTTTTTTATCTTTTGATAACTCGAAAGTAAAACCCATATTCGAGGTACATCGTAATAGCCGGCGGTGGAATGTTGGAAAAGATCAAGATAACAGGAAAAGGCCACTTTGAGCAATATTTTTCACATCGTGACTGATAATTTCTAATTTTCTGCTCATTTCATTGCTGTTAGTCTTTTGATATTACAGTTTTGCTAGTCAATATTTTCCGATTTTATTATAAACATTATAAAATTTATAAAATTTATAAAAATCTTGATAACTCAAAGGCTCAATAAAAGTATAATAATTTCAGTAGAAGTGATAGTAATAATTGATAGTAGTTCCTGAATTTGATATAAAATATACTGGGTGCTCTATTTAAAATAACCTAGAAAATCATGGGCGTGAGTTTTGGGTCACACTGTAAACAAAATGAGAGCTATCAAAAACCCGATGAATTGCGACAAAACTGAAATATTACGAAATTATTCTGACCTGGAAAGATTGATGCGCAGCGGTTGATTTTAAAATAATATAGGGTGACGATTTCATCAAAATTTCTGCATAAACATGGCCATATCTTGGAAAATACCTTGTAGAACGTGGTGAATGGAGGAAACGAGCGGTATTGAAATTGATAACTTTCAAATGCTCCGACTTTATGAAATGCCCTTTATATCACGGAATAATTTCAAAATGTGAAAGTTGACAGCATATGATTTTTGTTTCATATTTTTTTCAAAACTACAGAGATATCAAACTAAGTTGATTAAAAGTCAATCACCCTGTACAATTTAGATAATCATCATCATGTTCTGTCTTCATCCCGAAAAAATTAGAGAAATAAATTCACCTTACCTTTTACTCACAACCTGTGATTTTTCCGAGAAAATATTATCGAAAAAACTGTCGAGAGTGAAGGAATATTTTTGAGCAGAGTTCTCCTTGAACGTCACCAAGAGAATTTGGGTGAAAACAACCCAGAGAGGTTTTTTTAGCATTATCAATCAATCTGAAAAATAAAATCGATTTTCACTCCATTGTGCACACACCCTGTATAGAGTAGACAAATAAATCCTTCGACTGATTTGGACTTTTGAATCGATCAGTTTTGAGTTTCAATTCATTCATTACACTCACCTATGGATAAATCTATAAATAAATATCAAATATTGATTGAAATTCGCGATTTTCGAATAAAATTTTTGGCTTCGATTTGCCTTGTCAGAGCATCTCAAAATGTAACTGAGAACTGAAGATATTCCGCCAATGCCCCGTTAATTTATAAACTACAAATTTTTGAGAGAAAGTCTCAAAGACTGCATCAAAACGCATAGGTGTAGCTATACAGGGTTGGGATAAAGTATGGAACCGAGTAAATATCTTTAAAACGAAAGGAATTTGCCGTTGATGTACATTTTTTTTTGTTTATAATATACTTCCGGTTTAATCGAAAATGTCATCAACTTCTTTAATTTAAATGGGACACCCTTATATATTTTTATAGATTTTGAAAGAGCTTGTTATCGTGAATTTATACATACTGAGTTTAGTGTAGAAAAATTTTTAAAGACGAGGAATATAGCACTTTAATCGACCTCCTTTGAGTTTTTTGCATTAGAGCAAAAAACTATTTAGAAAAACTAATTGAAGTTGTTTGTATGCATAGTAATAAATATACTCAAATGTTTTCTACTGTTGCACTCATTAACCCCTCGAAGTTTGATCCACACTGTAACACACTGTATTTTCATGAATATGACATATGTATTGTCTATCAAACCATCTAACGGGTCACCGCTCGGGTTTTCTCGTTCCCGACTGCTGTCGTTTGCGTGGTAGTTGTCGACATTGATCAAGCAGGCTCACTTTGTGAATGAAAATGGGGAAATTTGGAATAATAATGATTCAAATATTTATGGTCGTAGGAAAACCAGTGTACATAACTCGTTGGGAAGTGTATTGTATGCACTCGGAATATTAGTAGTATTAATAGATAATAGTACACTATCCTTTGTAGTAAAATTATATTGAAAAAATCCGAAATCGACACATGCCTTTTGTATGAACTATATTCCAATTTTTTTCATAAGAATGATTAACTATTTCGGTTCTTCCATGATTTTTCTACGCTAATGGGAACACGCGACTAATATTTCGGGCATTTTTCAAATTAACGTGGTTAGTTCCAATTTATATGGAAGTATATCAAGAGCACCTTGACAATTCACGTAGCGTATCGATACGGGTACATACTGGTTTACAATCAATCGTCAAATTAGCAAATCAGGTGCAAAAAATTCATCGGTATGTATGGCAAATCAGTCCATTAAATCTGTTGATCGGTAATAAGAATGCGAAAAATAATTTTGTGACTCCGTAAATAACGAGATCAGCGTTCTTAGTATGCTGTGATTACATTGATTTGAAAATCGAAAATATCTACTGGGTGTCCTTGTTGGTAATCTCCCTGATTAATGTGCAGGGTGTTTCATTATTAATGAAATTAAGGGTGGTATACTTCCTCAACTTGGACACACTGTAAGATATATGTTCTCTGACATGTACCTATTTGAATATGAAATTCAAGGTGTCTATAACCCATTTCATTAAAAAAAAAAATACCTCAATAGCTGTTACTAAATTTTAACGACTTGATGTAGTTTTTTCGATATTTCTTTTGATCAGCCATAGTTTTTGTGTCATTTCTACCTCTGGTCCACAAATGAACGTCATTTTAAAAATTACTTTGGGAGTTTTGAAATGAAAAGGCTGCCCAAATATTCTAGGACATTCTATATGATATGGTTCTTGGAATAGACTGGGTTGGAAATAAAAATTTGACAATAGTCATTCAGAAAACGTATATTGGTGCTAGAAGCGCTGTAGTGAAAATAAAATTAATGTTATTATGCCATAATTATATCAGAATTCTGGTTGAAGAGATCTTTATATGATTCTATAGAGTCTTGCTGCAATGAGAAATTAAGAATTAAATCTGAGAATTTCGTTTCACAAATGTCCAATTCTTCCTCAGAGTAATGTGAAAAGCTCAGAATGTTGATCTTTTCTGGATTATAAATTTATTCAATATAATATAATGCATCAAACTACAAAAAAATCGAATAAAAGTGACTGACTTTTAGCATTGACTGTACAGGGTTTTAGGGAAAATGTGGAAATCTTTCGGATTCAGATAGAACCTTAAAAAATCTCATAATTTTTTTTCCTATATGCACTCTTCACGGAGACATGGACTCCTAAAGGACATCCTGTATAAAAAAAACGGTAAAAAATTGAATTTCGGTAGCTTGATCCTGAAATTAAAAAAGGAATCTTGTATATTATCGATAAAATAAGAAGGCAAAATGAAATAAAATCATGGCTCTTTACATTAAAAATAAAACATTCATTTGTTTTTTATTCTTTCCCTAGAAACAGATGATAAACAAGAATACCTTTTCTCAGTTTAAATTTCAAGCTATTCAAATTTTATTTTTCTTACGCCTTCATCAGATAAATTGACCTTGAGCAAAAAAGTATAATCAACTATAAATCTTTGCCCATCACTGTTAAACTAAGAGAGCTAAATATGTTTCGAGGACACCATTTTGAAGGGTCCTTATTAGTGTCCCTCATAATAAATTTCCATTGAATTATAATGATACTTTGAAAGTTATTCGAGAAAAAACGATTTCCAGCGGCAAAAGTAAATACTTTTACACATCAGCTATTTTGTCTCGAAAGCACAAATCTCAGATTATTAACAGAAATCTAAGATTTATAAAAACATCAATCAGACTCTCTGAATCATGACTTCCTACTCAGATCTCTGACTCGAGTATTTTGATTCTGATTCTGAAACCCATACAATCAGAAGTTTCACAAAACTCTGTACAATGTGTTACGATTTGTATTATGATTCTGTTCCAATTGTCACTCAGAATACATTTTCCTAAAAAGAAAATGTCAAGCTTCGTCAAATCTACATTTGTCGACGTTTCGACCCAAACAGAACCCTCCTCAGAGCTCAAAAATAACACACTTAGTGTTTCCTCAAACAAAAATGAATTTGGAATTTCTGACAATTTCTTCAGTTTGTTTTGTGCGTGGAAACCAATGACACACCTCACTTTATTTTTCGGTTCAATTGCTTGCTCGACAAAAACTGTCAAATCAACTGTCGAATCGTCGCGATCTTGAATTCAAGAGAAATACCTTCTACGTTGCCATTTTAAGAGTACAACACAGCTTGTAATATATGATTTAAGAGGAAATCTCAAGCTCTATTCATCAGTTTACTTTTGCCGACGTTTCAACCCAAACCAGAAGCCCCCTTCAGACCCCAAAAAGAACATGCTCTTGGCCAACACTATCGGAATCCTGGATTTCTGCACAGGAACGATCTCGAAACTGCTCAGCACGTAGAAAAACAACACTTTCGTCTCCAGAAGGGCGAACCTGGACCCGATGCAGTTCCTAGGACCCAGTCCGAAGGGGAAATAGGAGCAAGGCTTGATGCTGTCCTTGTTCTCGTCGTTGAACCTTTCCGGGTCGAATTTCTCCGGATCGGGAAACAATTCGGGGTCGTGTTGGATGCCGTATTGCGGAAAGAAGATCTTGGTGCCTTTTTCGATTAGGACAGGTTTTTCGTCTGGCCTCGTCGGCTGGATGGTGTAAGATTTTGTGCATTCTCTGTCTGTCGCCATATTGATCGGCCATCTACGTAGAACCTCTGAAATCGTAGAAAAAAACAAGCGGTCGTTATTAGGTTAAGTGGCGCAGTCGGTAGGTATAGCTCAGATAATGGAGGGTCAAAATGATTTATATGCGTTTTATTGCTCTGTCTTTTTCTTATATTCGTTGCATGGTCGTGCATCTAGTAGAGATTATATAGTATCATATCTTGTGTACTCTCATTAGATTTCCGTCTCTATTTGATTCTGTAACTAGCGTGTAGCGCGATTTTATAGGATTAGCTAAAGTAGGTCATCCTCGGATCATAATACGAGCCATAAACATCGAATTTTAACGTTCCATATAGCTATATTGTGGTACACAAACATTCGTTTTCTCCAGTAAATGATTGCTTTTCTGCAGGATCATTTATGAATATGAAATTATTTATACCATCTTGGGATCGCGGATTCCTCTATGCATTTCAAGGCAGTATCTGAAGGAAGTGATTCTAGACTGAAAAATTCATTCATTTTTCAGCTTTTAATGGGATTTTCTCTCCTCGTTTCTGAAAAATAGAGTAGAAGTTATTAAAAATTATTGCAATATATTTGTAGTAAAGACAGATTTAGGATCTGCCCCAAAATGTCACTGCGCTTGAAATTACACCTTTAGATACCTAAAAGAGAAATTCTCTATTGGTCAGTGACACCTTGTTTTTGAACAATTTTGGAAATACAAATATATTTAATAAGAATAAAACTTGAGGTAAAATTAAGATCATAGGAAAAGAAGGCAACAACCTAAAACGAAAAATCAAATAGTCTGCTTGCATTCTCATGAACGGAGACAATAAGATTGCTTCTTGTTCAGTTGATATAGATAGAACTTGGCACCCACTTCTGAAAATTGAATATAAAAATGGAAGATTCAATATCAATTAATGAAAACACCTTGTAACAAGAATTCCTTCGTCTACCAAATTGTCACTTTTCAGTGTCAAAACCGACAACATATTGAAAAAATTTTGGGAAGAGGAAAATATTTTAATTGTGTTGAGAACAGGAGCAGATTCGTTCCCGAAACGTCCTCCAAGATGAGTAGAGGTTTTATTCTTATTAAATATATTTGTATTTCCAAATTTTTCAAAAACAAGGTGTCACTGACCAATAGAGAATTTCTCTTTAAGGTATCTAAAGGTTTAATTTCAAGCGCAGTGACATTTTGGGGCAGATCCTAAATCTGTCCTTACTACAAATATATTGCAATAATTTTTAATAACTTCTACTCTATTTTTCAGAAACGAGGAGAGAAAATCCCATCAAAAGCTGAAAAATGAAAGTACCACCTCCTCGAAGAACTTACAGACAGTATTTGAAAAATTCATACATGGCGTCATGTGTTGGTTAGTAGAAGAGGGAAGCTGATTGTAACCCAAGATGGCCGCCATGACATTTGACCGATCGCATTCGACAGGTGACACGACAAGTGACACTTTTGAGAAGAGAGTGAGTGAAAATTAAGTTTGAGTACTCAGAAATCCCAACTAATAATGATTGAAAAATCACACTTGTGACATGATATCATAGACATGTTTTTTCAGATTTGTTAAATTTGTATTTTGAGATAATTGTTGAAATTCTGTTTTAGATCCTAAAAATTCCAACTAGCAATAATATAAAATATGGCGTAGGTTCTTTTCGTAACAGTTTGCTCAGGTTATTTACCTGATACGACCATGTCCATGTACTTCATATTGACTAGAGCCTCGTAGGTCAGCTTTCCTTTACATCTCGCCAACGTATCGTCAATTTCATCTGTCAGCCTTTCTTGAATGTCTGGATTCGCAGCCAACTCGTATGCGAAAAAACACATCAGATTCGACACAGAGTCGAATCCGGCGAAGAAAAACACAAGAGCCTGAGCCGTTATATCTTCGTTTGTCATTTCTCTCGAAATCTTTCCTGAAATGTTTTTGCGAAAATTATATTCTCAATGTCCTCGTGGCTGTAGAGAAAGTATGATATTTTATCGAACATACCCAGATTGGCCTCTTCCACTGTGGCAAAACCGGTATCAGTGATGTCCTTCTCTTCCTGTTCCTCGATGCCCTTTCTGGCTTCCATCAATAAATGTATCATGTCCGGACGGACGATGCCTCTCTCTTCTCGTGCCTTGATGGTTTCGTCTATCAGAGATCTGAAGAAGGCAGCCACGTCGTCCTCGAACAGTTTCAGCTTCAGAAGCTGGAATTTCGGGGAAACGAATTTTGAGAGCCACTTTTTGCAAAAATTGGACAATTTTTTTTTGACACGACGATACTCTAGATTTCAGTTCAGCACCTGACGACTAACATGACACAAGAAGCGTGAATAAGCGTCATGCAATCGTTAACAAATGCAAGAGTTGTTTGATGCATATCATCGGTTTCAGACATGGTATACTATTAGCAGGATGAAAGATGACAAATGAATCGACCTATCACCTATTGCGTCTTGGGGAAAGTCGTGAAAGCGTTTGTTTCCACATCTTGCATCTTGCTCTATTTCTGATGCAGTTGATAACATTGGGTAACCTATACAAGAATTCAAGGGGATGTGTAGTGTCTCTGTTCAGTGGCAATTAAGTTGTCAGTTCAAAAAATGTCATGAATTTATCGGATTTATTGAAATTTTGCAGAATCTTTCGCTAATGAAAGACTAAGTTATTTATGTCGCGTTCTTTGAAGAATCTTATTTGTTTATTGCAACACATGAGAAAACAATAATTATCAGAGTTAGAAGAGAAGATGTTTTAAAGGGGATCGTTTCTTCATATCGGGAAACACAAAAATCGATTTTTTTTCATGTCACGTGATCACAAACATGATGGCAGTTCTGTAAAATTCGTTCATTATTTTCAGATGGAAAGTAAATTGGAATATCCATCTAGAATAATTGAAAATTACTTTTTTTTCAGGTTGTGTTGTTGTGTGTTGTTTTACTTCGTTTTCCAGAAAACTTGATTGCTGCTGTCAAGAAAATAGGTCTATTTTGACATTGAATTCAGAAAAAATATTCAAAAAATATTCAGAAATATTGCATTTCTCGATTATTTCAGATATATTCCTCAAGTTTCTCATGATTAAATTGCAGACAACTTTTTCGAATATATTCTTTGGTATCTACATCTCATTTTCAAAATTGTCGCCATATTGGGGGTCACGTGACCTATATCAAAATCGATCCTTTGTTTTCTCACTATACTAAGCAATAACGATCTCCTATAAAACATTCGTCGTTAGAAGTTGATGAATAATCTTTTGTTTCTCCGGAAACAATGACAGCTGTCATTGAACGCGGTAAAATACTCACCCTGTACAAAGTAGGGAATATGGTGTACCCCATAAACCTGATTTGTTTCGAGAAACTCTTCAAATTCGTGGCTTTCACGCCCATCCTGTAGAACTCGTTCTGCGGCTGGTCCAGCGAGTTCACCTCCACGCCGAAAGAGGTCGTGGCGATGACGTCGTTGCAGAACCTGCTCGCCACGTCCTTGACCTCGACCGTGACGACGTCTTCGCCCTTGGCGAGGAAATGGCGGACGAACGTTTCGGCGCAGTCCTTCATCAGGCAGAACATGCCCTTCATCTTGCTGCTGGTGAAGGCGGGGCTGAGGGTGGGCCGCATCTGCCTCCATTTCGCCCCTGATCGGTGTTGCCAAATCAGATTTGCGAAAGTTACGTGCAACAGACATTTCTGCCTCGCCCTAGAGCGTTATGAGCTATAATGCTCGCTGATATACCGCTATATGCATTTTTATCGTTGTCTGAAGATATAACCTGATGATATTATCGTTTCTATTATCTTTTGGCTCGACAATATTTCTGATGATTTCGTAGATATAGAAGGGATCCAGAATGGTCCTGTATCTTTTGAACGGAAACAGTTATGCAAAATCTGATTGGACCATCTTGAGTTTCGAGAAAAAGTTGGACAGGAACGTGAAAATCGCAAGGCTCCTTCTTCAATAACAATCGAGAATCCTGTCAGTCTCAACCGAAATGAACCTAACGAGTGTTGTACTCTCTCAACTTCAACCCACTCATATTCTCACAACGTTGATTAAGATTCAACTTGGTTTCACAGAAAAAAACAAATTCGACCTGTCCTGGAGTACTGTTCACATGTTTGGAGCTCAGCCCCCAAACATACGCTTAAGCTCTTAGATTCAATTCAGAAGAGAGCTATTCGCCTAGTCGATGACACAACACTCACCAAATCATTGACCTCTCTAGATCATCGTAGAAAGGTCGGCGATCTATGCCTTTTTTATAGGTACTTTCACGGTCGGTGCTCAACGGAAATATCATCCATTATGCCACCACGCGCGATTCCTAATAGACAAACCAGACGAGCTCAGGCTGGTCACCCCTACACTGTCAGGCTCGAGACCTGTCGAACTGTCACTATACCAAGCATCATTCATCAATAGAACGGCAATGTTGTGGAATTCTTTGCCTAGTGAAGTCTTTCCTGATGCTTACAATCTCCAAACATTCAAGAAAAAATCCAACACCTTCCTTCTCTCCCAAAATTCCACCGCTGGCTAACACGATGTTCCTCGAACATTATAGGTTTCCCTTTCGTGTTGTCCACAGATGAAAAAAAAATATTTCGATAAATCAAAATATCAACGACTGTAGAGACAATAACTCTGTAGTGGCAATGCTGTCGATTGAAGAAAATAATTCAGTTTTCAGTGGAAAATGAAATCTTGTATGCACTCAGTGCATCAATAATTATTGTGTCTGTAAGAGCTATGTATGCATACAGTATGCACGTCGATATAGAAAAAGGTACTGAAATGTTTATTTCACCAGATTTTACACATTTTCGAGTAGTATTTCAGAAAATGTGGACTGTATTCCAAAAAATGTCCACAAAGACTATTTCTGAAAGAAGCCTGTGTGAGTTCACAGTAGAATGGAGAAAAAAGAGGAAGGACAAAATATGTACACCATGTTTTTGAAAGAACGAATACTCACCAGTGAGGGCGAACAAATTTTTGCCCCATAAAGGGTCGATATCAGCAGGCACGAACGTTCTGTGGTCCATGAAATAATCGAAATCCTTTATCGTTATCAGTTTGATCAGCTCGGGGTCCTTGACCATCAAATAGGGGGTGTTGAACTGGTAAAATCCGAAGTATCTACGAAAAATTAACAATTAGGTATCACAGTGGAAAACCCCGTGTCACACCCTGAATTCTATACAGAGTGTTTTTGAAATTGAAGCGATAAATAAATTATGGGTACTAGAAGACGAAAAGTCAGAACAAAATAAAAGAATTCACTTTCGTCGAAAGAGGATTATTTTTGGTGATGATGAATTGAATTGAAGATTTTTCTATAACTTTTGTTTACTACTGACCAGAGATCAACGACCGAATCTCAGTAGGCACTTGTTCGTGCTATGGACCGAGGAATCAACAACCAGTGCCTCTCAAACAAATGTTGAGGAAATCTTGGACACTTCGAAAATTTTCGAACGATCAAAAAACAAATATTTCGCGCTCCGATTCTAGAAACAATGTCTCACCTTGCATCTGAAAACGATTTACAAAAATTTTCTATCATGATGGCCGCGCTCTGACGTTTGAAAAGCATGAAATAACTGCCCATGAATGCTTTCAGTGTCGACTCTTGCCGCACGCCTCTGTCTCTCCAGTAATGCAAAGGCTTCATCGTGTAGTAATACATGAATAGTATCACTAGCGTTGTAATGAATAGTATGGTCCACATCTTGGTTGATGAATATCAACTGAAAATTATGATTGATTAGCACGTACATACAGGGTGAGTCAAAAATGTGTACCGAGCTTTCTGGGGGTGATGGAACATTGAAAAATAAGTGTAGTTTGATGATTAAACTCATGGCCCGAAATGCATATTAAGGGAGATATATCCTTCTAAAGTTGATAAAATTAAAATAATTTCTCCGCATAACTTCTGAACGATGAAAGCCACCCGATTGAAATTTTGTGCATGAATGTATGTTGTCAAAATACATTTTCTCGTCACACTTCCACATTTCTGATATTGTTATAAAGGGTGTTTTCAGAGGGTGAGACATGATTTTTTGTAGAAAACTTTTTTCCCTGTATTATTTTCGGTGAAAAAACAGGAGCATTTGATGGAGCGAAGAAAATTACATGAAAAAGGTACTCTTATTCAAATACAAAAAATTGAGCCGTTCGTGAGATATTTGAGTTTTTGTAGTTACATGATATCAGCAGATAGATTTTATTCATCGCGAGATTCATCGGTAACAATATTTCAGCAGGCCATGATGAATAATTTTGTTCTCAATTTTGACGTTCATGTCATCAACATTCGAGTCAACATTGTTGTAGTCGATTTGTTCGTGTGTTTTTTCTGTGTCATTTATCACTGCGATTATCAACTGAGATTTTGAGAAATATGGCAGGTTATTCGTTCTCTGAACAAACTGATATGCTTCTAATGCTTGGCGCGTGCTTCGGAAATGCAAATGCTGCTGAAATATCGTTATACCGATGAATCTCGCGATGAATAAAATCAATCTGCTGATATCATAACTAAAAAAACTCAAATATCTCACGAACGGCTCAATTTTTTGTATTTGAATAAGAGTACCTTTTTCATGTAATTTTCTTCGCTCCATCGAATGCTCCTGTTTTTTCACCAAAAATAATACAGGGAAAAAAGTTTTCTACAAAAAATCATGACTCACTCTCTGAAAACACCCTTTATAACAATATCAGAAATGTGGAAGTGTGACGAAAAAATGTATTTTGACAACATACATTCATGCAAAAAATTTCAATCGGGTGGCTTTCATCGTTCAGAAGTTATGCGGAGAAATTATTTTAATTTTATCAACTTTGGAAGGATATATCTCCCTTAATATGCATTTTGGGCCATGAGTTTAATCATCAAACTACACTTATTTTTCAATGTTCTAACACCCCCAGAAAGCTCGGTACACATTTTTGACTCACCCTATGGCATGAAATTTGTTTTGTATAGTTGACATTCAATTTTTGTTCGATTTCGTTCAAATCTTCCACATTCTTCACGTAAATTGATCACCTTAGATGGTCTCTTAGATATGAATCCAGTGGGTTCAAGACCGGATACTAAGAAGGCCATAAAAACATGCACCGCTCCGTATTTTCGGAGGACAAAATATTCTCAAAACAACGCAGGGAATAATCCCTCGAATCATTTAGATATGTTAACTAAACACGCTGTATATCTCCTAACATTTGCGATCAACAAAAATTGCATTTAATTCACTTACATGTTCTCGTATGTATCACCATCAAAAACCTGATGAGCAATTTCAGAACATCGCAGTGCGCATATAACCTTGGAGAGGCGTTCGAAATGTTTATTTTCCAGTCGGAATACAGATGCGGATCACATTAGAGTGGTTTATTTTGATGAGATAATCTTTCGATTAACTGATACAGGGCGTTTCAGGAACGTTCAGGATTATTCATTTCATTTGACAACCTGCCTTGCAACTCTAATTAGGACATGTGGTAGAAAGATGTGTTTTTTTATATACAGACATATTAGAGTAGGAAAACTCAAAGTCATCTCCACAATATTTAATGCTGTGGTTGGATTAATTGTGAATGGTGAAAATGGTGAGACATGTTTCGGACATATACAGGGTGTCCTTAAAAGGTCTTTACAAAAAGCTACCACATATTCTTCAGACCAAAACAATTCGATACAAGCAAACTTACCTCAGTAAAAATTTGCTTAGTTTGGGCGCTAGACGGCTCTGAAGTTGAAATTTTCAAATCGATTTTGCTTCATAACTTTTGAACGGCTCATGAGATTTTTTTCAAATTTGGTACGTTGGCATAGACTCATCGGGCAATGAAACTCATATCATAATCATAATGAATATCATTCCATGGGCGTAGAACTTGATTTTTTCAGTAAATAAACATCTAAAACTCCTACGCCAATGGAAAAAAATTAGTTTCAATATGAAATCTAAATTATTCAACTCATTCACTACAAAAAAGGTACTCTTGACAAAAGTCGATTCCTCTCATGGTTTCGACAAAATTTTAATTTTAGTGATTTAGAGCATAATTAATAATAAAACGATTAACAGATATTTCATAAAAATTGTTCAAAATGTTCACCATTTTCACGTATACAAAGATTTATACGACGCAAAAAGTTGAAATGTACTCTTTGCATAACTTCTTCATCGCCTGTAAGATTAGTCGTCGCCTGTTGGATACGTTGCCATAATTGTTCTACAGTATTCACAGGGGTCTTGTAAACCGTAGACTTGAGATAACCCCATACAAAATAATCCATCGGTGTTAAGTCTGGAGAACGTGGTGGCCAATTCACGGGTGCATCATTACCTCTACCTATCCATCTGTCTGGGTACTGTTGGTTTAAAAAATTCCTAACATCCACCGAAAAATGTGGTGGAGCTCCATCGTGCATAAACCACATATCTACCCGATGTTGGAGTGGTAAATCTTCCAACAAATTTGGCAACGTATTTCGTAGATGTTGTAAATACATGTCTCCTGTTAATCTTTGTGGAAGTATGACAGGACCAATCATAAAATTTCCTATTATTCCAGCCCAAACGTTGATTTTGAATTCGTGTTGAAAATGGTTTATTTTAATAGAATGAGGATTTTCAATTGCATAAACGTGTTCATTATGAAAATTAGTTATTCCTCTTCTCGTGAAACAGGCTTCATCAGTGAACAAAATATTCTTTCCAAAGTTCAGATTCATTTCTCTTTGCAAATTAATGAACCTACAAAACATCAGACGACTTTGTGAATCATGGATTAATAAATCTTGAACTGGCGTCTTGTGGTATGGGTATAATAATTGTTCTCTTAGTACTTCATGAACGGCATTCCTAGAAACTTCTAGTTCATTACTTATCCGTCTAGTACTCAATTCTGGATTTTCTTCAATACGGTCTAAAATTTCTACTTCGACTTCGGGAATCCTTACATAACGCTGTCTTCCATAATCACCAGTTCTAGGAGCAAAATGACCGGTCTCCCGAAGACGTCTCTCAACTGCAGCAAAGGTTGGGTGGCTTGGTACGCGACGATTTGGAAACCTTGCCGAATACACCCTCACACTCTCTCGACCATTTCCTTGACAATATCCGAATACCAATAACATATCGGTGTATTCTTCATTGGTGTATTGTACGGCCATGATAAATCAGAAAAGTCCGATATCAACAATCAACGTCAATAAAACTCGACAAATCAACACAGATGAAACTATGGAAACCAAGAATGTGAATATCACTGTTTTCGAGCAGATAATAATAGTCTTCAGAAAAAAAAACCAGTGCTACTTATTTTCAATAGAAATAACCTATGCAAAAAGTACATCTCAACTTTTTGCGTCGTATAAATCTTTGTATACGTGAAAATGGTGAACATTTTGAACAATTTTTATGAAATATCTGTTTATCGTTTTATTATTAATTATGCTCTAAATCACTGAAATTAAAATTTTTTCGAAACCATGAGAGGAATCGACTTTTGTCAAGAGTACCTTTTTTGTAGTGAATGAGTTGAATAATTTAGATTTCATATTGAAACTAATTTTTTTCCATTGGCGTAGGAGTTTTAGATGTTTATTTACTGAAAAAATCAAGTTCTACGCCCATGGAATGATATTCATTATGATTATGATATGAGTTTCATTGCCCGATGAGTCTATGCCAACGTACCAAATTTGAAAAAAATCTCATGAGCCGTTCAAAAGTTATGAAGCAAAATCGATTTGAAAATTTCAACTTCAGAGCCGTCTAGCGCCCAAACTAAGCAACTTTTTACTGAGGTAAGTTTGCTTGTATCGAATTGTTTTGGTCTGAAGAATATGTGGTAGCTTTTTGTAAAGACCTTTTAAGGACACCCTGTATATGTCCATCTTCAGTCTTAACAATCGGCGTAAATCTACAAGAAATTAAGTAATAGCTTAGTAATACCTTACTTAATTTCTTGTAGATTTACGCCGATTGTTAAGACTGAAGATGGACATATATATGTCCGAAACATGTCTCACCATTTTCACCATTCACAATTAATTTAACCACAGCATTAAATATTGTGGAGATGACTTTGAGTTTTCCTACTCTAATCTACTAACTCCACTTCGAGAATGGACTACTTCAATTCAACAGACATATTATCTCAGATGTAGAAGAAAAAAATTGCTTCGCAAAGTTGAGGAAAATGTATGGGTTGTGTATTTTTCGAATGGTACCTCCTTGGTTATGATTCCTCGGCTCGAAAATATGTGTTTGTCGACATTTGGTCCAGTCGCTTTCAAAATCTTTCAGTTTCAAGTTCTTCCGGTTACCACAAGAATCTCGCTAACAATGTGCGATATTGCTAACCATTTGATCGATACTTCATGGTAACTTTTGATATGGAATATTTCGTAAAACGAAATCAGATACATTTTAGAGATAGATAGAGATTGATTTTCGAGAAATTCAAAAAAGTTGGCAGCTACTAATGTTGACGGAGGAAATTAAAAAAATTGGATACTCCATATATCATTTCATTTTGTGATTCTACTCACCATTCGTACTACATGTAGATATGTTATACACCTAAGTCCGATCGTTTTCGACATATTTTAAATTTTATGTCAAAAATAGCATTTGCAAGCCTAAGCAAAATTCAATTTCAAAAATCAATTTCTCCTATATGGAAGGCTCATATTACTTAATTGTCGTTGGTTTTCTTGTAGAAGGAGATTTACTTCAGTGAATTGGGTTGATATTTTGATAATGAATAACTACAGGGTGATCAAAAAGTATTTTCTCAAAGCAAACCAACTATTTTCCTATTGTAAAAATGCTCTACGATTTTCAAATCGTCTTATTTGTTGCTCACGACGGCATAAGCAAACAATCAAATGTTACAGAAATGTCACTATTGGTTGATATTTAACATTAATTTGTTGTCTGGCATGTTTACTTTTTCATTTCCCATAGATAAATGAACCAATTCGAATATTCTCTTATATCTTAAAACGAATAGAGAATTCTTCTTTAGGTATCTGAAGGTTAAATTTCAAGCGCAGTAACATTTTGGGGCACAAATCTTTTATTTTTAGAGGCGAGGAGAGAAAATCACACACGAAAACTAAAAATAAATTGATTCACCACCTCTTCGACTAAACACTTCCACTCTGTAGATAGGCACCTATTATTGAACTCCTATTGAAATTGTCATAACATGCACTGCACAAGCAGATCATGGTCTACAATTAGGCATGAAGGCTGATATTTTAACCTCATTGAATCCATGCATATTCAAACGGAGTCTATGTGGGATGATGTAAGACGGCATATATTACACAGGGTGTCCCAGAAAACATGCAATCTTGAAACATAAGTGTATCTTCAATATTTATAGCTCAACATGAATGAACAATAATGAATCGTAAAGCGCACTGTATGATCAAGTGAAAAAGTTTCATTAGATGCGACAATGTGTCTCATAAAGCAAGTGTAATGCACTATTTTCTCCTCTATTTTTCATTAATTGTCACCAAAACTGATTAAGGCAAGGTCACGACAATTATGATGGGAGCCATAGGCGACTGTCATGTTGAATGTGAGTGTATTTATAGTTCATTAGATGTAAGTTGTATAATTGCATATATTTTTTCTACGAAGTATTTCTTGATGCTGACGACCTACACGAACATTTCGTGTTGACAAAATATGAAGAAAAAAATATTCCGAGCATTATTAGTTTTTCTGACAGATAATTGCTGTGTGGTAATTTTCAGTTGGTTGCAAACGTTAGTTGGTTTTTGTACCTTCGATCCTCATTGAGTATCTGTGATGAACGAATTAAAGTAGATGGTAGTGAGAAAAACAAAATGAAAAAATTGGAGATCTCATTGTGTTCAATCAATGTATGTCGCAAAAACTACTTGAGTTCGAATCCTTGTTATATTGTTATCATATCATCGGATAAGGTACTATCACTAAATGAACTGGTCACAATAAAATGATCGTCATGTTGCAAAATACAATCTGATCAGAAAGTAAAATAGGTCATTAGTGACGGCTTGTCAGTTCAGGACCTATACGAAAATAGTTCAGGCAAAAGTCATTTGTATCGAATTTGATATCAACTTGGATTTTCAATTATCATTCAACTTTCATACAACGTTGAAATCCGTATTGATTTACCTTCAGATTTCTGTCGAATATTGTACTTCTGCAAAAGAAATTTCAACTGTGCAGGAGTCAATAAGTATCAGAAAACATCATAGAAGGCTTTGGTGATAAAAATGGAAAACTTTCGATCTATTTCATGCAACGACACATGTAGCAGTTATAGTATTCTGGGTGGCCCAATGAAAACGAAACAAGGCCGATTTGACATAGTTATCGTTCTCAGAAAAAAAAAAACGCTGGAACCGGTTGATTTATATTTCGAGGAGGAAATATTTTGCGCATCATTTCATTTTTTCAAACCCCTCTGAGAGGTGAGCTTCAACCCTTGAATCTCAAATGGGATAAGGGGTCAAGTGATACATCATTTTGAAGGTAATCGAAATCTCTTACAAACGCATCCTTGTTTTTGGAATTCAATGCAGTAGTTCTCGAGAAAACACGTTTATGGAAATAATCGGCTAGTGACGCTTTTTTCCCTTTCATCATTATTTCTCATTTTGTAGTTAGAACGATGTTCATCTGAGAAGTGTCTAATGTAATTTTTTTTTAATCCTGTCCTATCCAACATCAAATAAAGAATCATTCATTCCAATGTCAGTTCCTTGATCTCTCAGTAAAATGCATACCTTGTTTCGTTTGGGCCACCCTGTATATTATCTGGCATCTCATAAAACGGATAAGAAACGGCGAATCTAGGAAGGCGAATCTAAGACATCGTCCATTAGGAGTGAGATATTTTGTTTTGCACATGCTTCTATAGAAAAACGGTAAATAGAAACGATATATTGACATAAAATAAATTTTTGAGTTTACGTTAGGATTTTAAGAGGATTCATTTTTATTTGAGAATCATCTTGTTTCTCTCTTTGAGTTGACATTACGTTTTCAACAGAATATTGTTTGCTTGAGATTTATTTCATTCTAGCAGAAACTGTTAATTTTATCATGTTGAACAAAAACGAAAAACTGTTAGATAACTCAACCACTACCAATTCCATCCAATTCTGTTTTCAGGGATGTTCAGCCCAATCCTTCAGTAATTCTGTAATCATAAAATGTCACGCTATAGATCCGAGATGAAAAATCTACAAAACGACGATTGAAGCAGTGTATGATAACAAACAGGTATCATCTTCAGTAATTTGGTCGGTATAAATCATTGATTCACTGATATCGAAGTGGCATCATCAAGATTTCAATGACAACGACGGCGGTGAATTCACATTGGTACAGTTAGTCTCAATAAAAAGATCACTCACGAATTGTTGGTGTGTCAAAGTCGCATACAGGACGCCACTTAAAAAAAACTCGTTTTTCGTTCGCTGCGCAATATCGAGTCGAGGATAGGTTGCATGTCGTGATTTTATTCATTTGTGTGGAAGCGAGTGTGGAAATCCGATATCGTTCTATAATTCCTTACGTGTACTGGGTGAGTGTGAATTTCCAAGACAAATCTGTGGAAATTATTGTGAAGGTACAAGGTGCATCACAGTTTTCTTACAAAAAATATCTCTGGTATTCGGAACGAGAAAAAAATCGACGGTCAGAATTTTTCGATACCAAAAAATAAAATAATTATCCATGAAATTATTCTGTTTTTTCCGTGATGAGCAGAATTCCTACAATTGCTTGTGGATAAATCAAAAAAAAAATTAAAATATACCTATAGAGAGGAGTTCTTTTATCCTCGAGTCTTTTTTACCAAGATTTTCGAATTGAGAAAATTAATGTTGGCCAATCATTATACTGGAGGTCCGAAAAATTGTATGGGTCGAAGTTTGAATATTAAAGACACAATAATCATGTTATTTAGTTATTTGGTTTCGCGATATCCGATATCAAGGGAATGCACTTGTATGATATTTTTTCTGCTAAAACTCTATCGATATCAATCTGCCCACACGGATATCAGACAGGATGTTCAACAAAATCCATGTCAGTAAGTAATTTTTTTTTATCTGTGGACAACACGAAAGGGAAACCTGATGTTCGAGGAACATCGTGTTAGCCAGCGGTGGAATTTTGGGAAAGAAGGAAGGTGTTGAAATTTTTCTTGAATGTTTGGAGGTTGTAAGCATCAGGAAATACTTCACTAGGCAAAGAATTCCACAACTTTGCCGTTCTATTGATGAATGAATATGAATATGAATATTAACTAGATATTCTGAGCTATGACCCAAAAACCCATCACAAATTTTTGATGTTTAATTACTCCGATGACAAATACTGATTAACCATCATAAAAAATTACTGAAACACCAGATCTACACCTCTCGGGGATGTAAATCTATCTTTGTGAAAAATCAATTTAGTATTCAAACAAGTAACTAGAAAAACAACCAGCCAGTATTCAAATTAGTATTTGTATGTTCGAATTCCAATGTCAAACGAAATTAATAATATGGAATGATGATTGTGATGAATGGGTATCTCATATAAAATCATTGAATCGTAATAGCAGGTTTGACGTAGGTATGTATCCATTTCTATATCATATCTCCGACCATTATAATCCAGGATCACCTTTCTTGTTATTCGTTGATAACTATATATAATGATAAATACATGTAGAACCTACAAATAATGACAATGATGTTGACAAACCAGATAAAATGTATTTATATATTCGTAATTAGATTCTCAACTGCAATAAAAAAAAACTTTGAACTCGAAAGTTGTAGGTAGGAAAAAACGTAACTTATAGTTGAGAAATTCATATGGACCTAAGTAAATGGTTTTTCTTGATATAGAAAACACTGCACATTATTATTCTGATTTTAAAAATACATTTGTTTCAATCATTTTTGAAGTCAGGGTGGAAAGATCATTCATTTCAGCTAATAGTATTCACTAGTAATACCACTAAAGAGGTCAAATCATTTCCGGATTTAATTTGAACTCGTTTGGTATTCGGTAAGAAAATTCCACACCAAATGTGTTTCCAACAACATCAATTTTCGTCTTTATCAATTTGACAAAACCTGTCATTATAAACGTCAAAAAAAATTTCCAGTATTGTTGGGTACCCACCAGGAAAAAATTTCCGATAAAATTCATCCGTGTCTATAATTTTCATAGTAATACATTCGGAAAACCACTATTCTATATATTGAATTATTTTCCTAACAAGTGCGCATCGTATGAATTTTTGTGTGCACGAGTTCACTTTGCACACGTGTTAGGAACGAAATTCTTCCTATACCAGGAAACACAAGAATAAAAAAAACATAATTCACTCAATAATTTTTAATTAGACATAAAAGAAAAGAACAAAAAATTGAATAACAATCAGAAATCATCCGACGGTACGGAAAAGTATAACTTTGCGCATCAAACTGCGTGCGGAAAAGTACTACTTTGCGTACGCTCGCGAGAAAAATAATTTTCTTGAACTCTGCGATGATAAAAGTTTACCGAATTTGCCAATACATTCAAGATATCAAGTAGAACACACAAAATAATTCAACTCACAACTTTATTTCTGTTCCTTACGATATTTTTTTTTCAGTTACAACTTTAATTCAAAATGCTGCAACTAATCATAGGAGTGGCTATTTTGGCCGCTTTGTTTTACTACTATGCGATTAGACCGATGAGTTATTGGAAGAATATGGGTGTAAAGCAGGGGAATCCCAAATGGTTGGTAGGCGATAACGGTGGTACTTTTCTCAAAACTGAATGCTTCGCCGATATGGTCAAACGAGTTCACCATGAGTGCCCACGAAATGCCAGGTAATATTTCTTACCAACTATAGTGAGTGGTCGATTTGATGATCGAGATAATTTTTTAAAGCAAACAGATTTTTTTACAATAGTTTGAACTCACATGAAAGAAAACCCTATGGGTAATTCAAAATCTGACGTGAATATATCAAGGACGTATTGTTGAGACTCTTTCTTTGGATAAACATGTGTCCTAAAATGAGCTACAGCCACTGTGAGTTAGGTAAAAAAATGATCATCTAAAGTTGTGACCTTCGATCATTGAACAGACTAGATAAGTAATCCACAGCCCTGGCAATACAGTTTGTTTGGAAGCAACATCTATAGTATCTATCTTTGTCTAAACAAGGATAGCAGGAGCTGATTCTCCCAGCACCAGTGCCGTGTTTTCAGAGGGGTCGAATTTATTATTAATTCATGATGGAACCAAATTGAAAATCCGTAACAATTTCAGTAGTACTTTTCAGCATTTCTTGGTGGGAAAATGAACAATGACGAGACACTGTCGCAGCTGACCTATGGGTATAATCAATATAATCTAATCAATTCAATTTGAATTCATTTTTATCCATTCCATTTGGGTAAATGCTTCAAAATCTCGAATGATACGACAATGGTAACTCACCTATGAAATGACGTGTTTTGATCGCCAGTTCAAATTGTCTTCAACACACCTCACAACGTCTCACCATTGTATCAAATCACCAAAACAGGAAATAAACTGAGTTTCTGAGGAATTCTGAGTACACAAAACTAAACACAAGTTGAATAATATCGATAAATCAAAACGTAAATGATGACAGATATCAAACAAAGCAATACTCACCGTTGACTGTCAATATCAAATGGCGGTGTTGCAACGTTGAGCAAAAAGTATTCACGATACCCATGCTGGTCCTCGAGCCCCCAAGAAAGTAAAATTGCTGAGTCTCAGAATAATGTAGCAATCTTCTATTAATCAGAACTGATTCATAATCGTCATGACCCAAATTTATTATTATATTTGTGCATTGAACTACATGAATTCATAAAGGACTAAATATTTTGGACTGTTTATCACTATTTGATGATGGGATATGACAACACTGGCGACGATTGGGTACTAATATTATGATAATTCTGGGAATTCATGTTAGCTTCAGAATATTTGTTTTGTGATCCTTCTAGTGGGTTTGTTGTTCGGAGGTTGTGACTATAATAACGGATCAATCTGAAAACTGGCATGTGCCTGTTATTTCAGACCCTCTATTTCTTCTTTGCTTCAAAACCCAGTTTTGGGGGTGTTGGGGGGTGTCGGAAATGTCCTTCCTTTTTTATACTCTGCATAGAACGTCGAACACGTTCTATATAATATCTTAAGAGTGTTTCTTATGGAACGGGACAGTAGCTGTAGTTCGTGAGGGGTGTATTTTAGGACACATGTTTATGTGTCCCGAAATGTTGCTAACATAACTTCTTTAATTTATGTTAGCGAAGTTTTTTCTAATTTTCATGATGGATTCATGAGAAAATTGAGGTTAAAAACTCAAAACTGGTTACACCGAAGCACTTTCAGGACAATCTTTCTTCTTAGCCACTATATATACATTTATCGCTGCTGTATAGAAGTTATAATTCAATCAATCGAAACTTGATGTGTGTTAGAAAAATACGAAGAATTATTCGAGTGCTTTTTCCAGATACTACGGCATCTATCAATTCACCATACCGACACTGCTGCTCAAAGATCCGGAACTGATCAAACAGATCACCGTGAAAGATTTCGAACATTTCATGGACCACAGGAGTTTTATACCGGAGGATGCGGATCCGCTATGGGGCAAGAATTTGTTCGCGTTGACAGGTAACGTCAATGTCATGGACAGTCATCCATCTTTTTTCATCGTTTTGGTGCTTACACCATCTCATCTCATCTCTATATCTAGAAATACAGGGGGGTCCAATGAAAACAAAACAAGGTATGCATTTTACTGAGAGATCAAGGAACTGACATTAAAATTAATGATTATTCATGTGTAATGTTGGATAGGACAAGATTAAAAAAAAACACATGAGGCACTTCTCAGATGAACATCGTTTTAACTGCAAAATGAGAAATAATGATGAAAGGGAAAAAAGCTTTAATTTCCATCACTAGCCGATTATTTTCATAAACTTGTTTTCTCGAGAAATACTGCATTGAATTCCAAAAACAAGGAAGCGTTGGTAAGAGATTTCGATTACCTTCAAAATGATGTATCACTTGACCCCTTGAACCATTTGAGATTCAAGGGTTGGAGCTCACCCCTCCCAGGGGTTTGAAGTGAAAAAGTTGAAAACATGCACAAAATATTTCCCCCTCGAAATAAAAATCGACCGGTTTTCTGAGAACGATAACATGTCAATTCGGCCTTCAAATTCACTATAGTTGGCTGGGTACTGGCCAGTATATTCTTCTGTTTATTATTTTTCTAAAAACTAAGGGAGCTTGCTACTAAATCATTTTACACCCCTAGTACTTGTTATAGCTTATAATTTCTTCGACAAGATAGCCTGTGTGGTAAAGGCATTTAGCCTGATGAACGAAAGCAAATTAGTTTTACAGTGATGAAAGATTATGGCGGGTTTTTCTATTATTGGCGGTGAGGAAGAGTGCCCTTGACGTTTATGGTTAAATTCTTCTTCTTTCTCTCATTCTAAAATACCTATGTTAATAATAGCCTGTGCTATTATAGCAGAGTTACAAATATCACAGACGCCCAGGCCTATGGACAACCACTGGACGTCCACTGAATCCATCCACTGGACATCCATCAGATGTCCATGTGTTGTTTATTTCACTCTCTGTTTTAGTGTTATTACTATTACAGGTATTACTTGTAATATTGTATCATATATTGTATCTGCCTCAGGTCAAAGATGGAAGAACATGCGACCGATCCTGAGTCCCTCTTTCACCAGCAGCAAGATGAAGAGCATGTTCGTGCTGATGTCCGAGTGTTCCGAAACTTTCATGCGACACTTCGCGAAGAGCAGCGAAGACGTCATCGAATTCGAAATGAAGGACATGTTCACACGGTTCACTAATGACGTCATAGCGACCACCGCTTTCGGCGTCAAAGTGGACTCGCTGGCCGAGCCGAAAAACGATTTTTATTTGATGGGGAAGTCGGCGACGGACTTTTCCGGGATATGGAAGAATTTCAAGTTTTTCGGGTACATGGTGGTTCCAGGTTTACTCAAAGTATGTGCGAATTCTGGAAAACTAGGTACCTACAGCTAGGTTGATGCGCCAAAAATACTCGATATAGAAATACTTGTCTCCTAATTTTGAACACTCATAATCATTATTATTCACACTCAATTTGTTGAGCATAACGGCGTAAAAACATTATCTATCCTTTTATATTTAACATATTAATATATATTTCTCGTTTAGTTCTTCAAACTTAGCCTGTTTGATAAGGCAGTATCAACTTTTTTCATGGATTTGATCAACGACACAGTGAAAACTAGAGAAGAAAAGAAAATCGTTCGACCAGACATGATACATTTGCTGATGGAAGCGAGGAAGGGAGTGCAACAGAAAGAAGAAAACAATATACCAGATACTGGATTCGCAACTGTAGAAGAGGCTGATTTAGGTGATGATGACCACACTAATCTCCCCTTCCTCCTTTCAATTCCTTCCAACTTCTCCAACCAATATTCTCTCAGTCAAAAGTCAAAGCAAATTGTGGCGTTCTGAAAACATCATTTTGATTCAAAATTTCAGAACGCGAGAGAAAAATAAGGAGACTTCTATCAATCCGAACTATATCTATTTCTATTATACTAGTGCTATTTTTTTTGTCGGTGGCTTGGAGCTTGAATAATATACATCTTCAAACCTCCGAATAACTTCTGTTCAATGATCGAAGCTTCAAACTATTACTTATAGGCCGCCAAAATCCTATGTCGAAAATTAGGATTTGAAAAAACGGACGAAAAATCTTTATTAATATGCTAACTCATTTCCAACATACACAGGTCCCTATTAATTTTTTTCTAACCGTCTGGATGAAATCAAATTGAAGTCAGCTCATGCTTTTACTAGATACAATTAATTACAGTATCGCAATATTTTTAGAAAATTCAAAGCAACATTTTCTCCTGTGACTTTTCTCAAGTTTTCAGTTCAAATTAATCGGATTTTCACCATAACAATTCAAATATCCTCTTCCTCGTCAGGTAAAGGTGGTGCTGTGAAGGAAATCACCAACTTGGACATCACGGCGCAGGCGCTGATCTTCTTCTTCGCCGGTTTCGATACCGTCTCTTCGCTGATGTGCTTCATGGCCTACGAATTGGCGGTGCATCCGGAGATGCAGACCAGGCTGAGGAAGGAGGTCCTCGAGACCTCGGAGGAGTGCCACGGCAAGGTCACCTACGAGGCGCTGCTCAAGATGAAGTACATGGACATGGTGGTGTCAGGTGAGGGATGAGTCAACTAAATTCCACTTCTGAGACGTAATCGGGAAATAAGTATCGGGATATCCAATGTCGGATTCCGAAAGTGGTCCAAGGATATTCCGACATGAAATGGGCATGTTTTGGATGCCGGTGTTATATGGACAACGGCGGTCCTCGAACATTGATGGATAATCTCATTAATTGCAGAAACCTTGAGGAAGTGGCCAGCGGCGGTGGCCGTGGACCGAGTGTGCACGAAGCCCTACACCATCGAGCCGAAGTTGCCCGACGAGAAGCCCGTTCATCTGAAAAAGGGTGCCGTCCTGTGGCTGCCGATCTTCGGGATACACAACGACCCCAAAGTGTATCCCGAGCCGGAGAAATTCGACCCGGAAAGGTTCAGCGACGAGAACAAGGACAGCATCAACCCGTACACCTATCTGCCCTTCGGGCTGGGCCCTAGAAACTGCATCGGGTCCAGGTTCGCCCTTCTGGAGAACAAAACCATCATGTTTCATATTCTGAAGGATTTCGAGTTCGTTCCCACCGCCAAGTCGCAGATTCCGCTCAAGCTTTCCACGAAAAGTTTCAATTTGCAGGCTGAGGGTGGGTTTTGGTTCGGACTCAAAAGGGTGAAAAGTTGAATGGAAAAACTGGTAGTCAAAAGACCGAATGGAAATGTACTCGATGGTATAGTATGCTTCCAAAGATTGAACCTGTACAAATTCTTTGTTTGAAAATATATAAATTCTGCACTATATTTTATAAACTATAAATGTAAATAAATACTTGATTGCAATGAATTCAAAACCTACAGTTGAGATAGGTACTGGCTAGATACAATTAGATATAGACTACTTTTTAATGAGATTCACTCAATCATGGCAAACTTTTATTTGATTACAGAAGTTGTATCAGATTTCAAGGTAAGGTTGAAATTTCATCAAATAAAGGTGTTGCAATGCTGAAAATGTATCTGGATGCAGTGTCTCTCTATCAACTATATTTTTATTATAGAAATATTTGATTTTTTATCACAGCACCTTATTTAGCTTCTCAATCAAACTGATTGCATGTGATTTTAGAGAATATAGAAAATATTTATCATAGATTTGTTAGTGAATTTCTAAATATCAATTCATTATCCATACAATTTTGCCCTCATCTTCCAAAATTCAAATTTGATTGTCTTGAAAAATGTTTAGTATCCAACTGCTATCTCAAAGAATGATGTAGGGAATAATGGTGAAGCTATCAACTAATACGTTCTGCCAAAAATCTAACGTAGAGTCAACAAAGTAGCAGAATTTATAATTGAATGGTTTAAAACATTGATTCAGAAGTATAATTTATAATAATAATAATAATAATAAAGCGGCTTTATTCATCATTTCAGTTTCTACAAAAAAAAGAGAACAAAACGTCGGACTGATGAATCGGCGAAGTGTCAGCTATAGCTGTTTTTCAACTTGACCTCAAAAAATAAAATAAAATAATAATAAAAAAAAAATTCAAACAGGTGAAAAAAAATATATATATCCTAACAAATACAAATCAAATTACCTACTATAACAAGATAAAGAGGAAACGACATTGAAGACAAACGTCATCATAATTTTGTACCTAGTTTTGAACGTAGGTTAGTTCCTAGATTTGTATTGATACATAACAAACCTACATCGTAAACCAATACAGTATTCAGAAGCGGGAAGTTTCGTACCTAGTTTTGAACCTAGTTTAGTTCCTTGTTTTGTATCGATACATAACAAACATACATGGAAAGCCAAAACAGAATTCAGAGCGGTATCTATCAACGTAAGAACAAAAACTGCCTATTCTTCAGGAGAAGTTTCAATCGCTTTTTAAAGTTACTCAGTGTGTATAGTCTGAATTCATTGGGTAACTGATTGTAAAGTTTGGCAGCATTGTACGAAAAACATTTCGTATAAATTGAAGTGGAGTGAGGAGGAATTACAAGAAGGTGTCTATTACGTGTTCTGAGGTCATTCAATGCCGAAAAAGTATTCAATTTTCTATGCAGGTATTTAGGAGTTTTCGTTACAAGAACTTTATGTGTAATAGACAGTAAGTGAAGATTTCGAAGATCGTTCAACCTCAGCCAACCCGAGTTATTAAATACAGAGCTTATATGATCAAATTTCCGAATACCGGAGGAGAATCTAATACATGAGTTTTGTATTCTTTGAAGACGATACTGATCAGATTTCAGGAGGGCAGGTCCGTAGACGCTATCACAATAAGAAAGTTTGGACATTATCAATGATTCGCATAAAGAAAGCTTCAAATGCTTGGAAAGCAAGTGTCTGTTAGGAAAGAGTTGTTTGAGGATGTTTCAGACTACTTCTCAGTTAATGATCAAATTACATAGTATATTCTTGAAACATCAGCTAGTCCTACAGAAATCTGCAGAAACAGCGCCATCTTTTAGCGAGATTTTCAACTATTATACCATTTTAGCTGAAAATGTAGCATCTTGGCGAAACAAAACACCATCAGTGACTTCACCATTCTTCTCTACATCATTCTTTGAAGTACCAGGGTGGTAGAGAAACCCAATAAATAGTAACAATATCACCATATAATAATTTCAAGTCCAAAAGTGGAAAGATTGAGACTAGATAAAAACTAACTGTCTCTTTCAGTTTCAATTCTGATTTAATCATCCTAAAAAACTATATCTCCAACATTGTTTAGAAAACCTTGCTGATCCTCTTCATCCACTCTACTGCTCAGAATCTTCTCTTGGTGATTCTTATATTGATCAGAAATTCGATGCTGCAAATCACTCAATGTGTCATTTTTGATACACTCACGGATTTTTTTGAAAAATCTCAAGTAATGATAAATGTTATGAATCATGATAAGCACAGGTGCCAAAAGCTCTTGAACAGTTAACAAATGATGAATATATCCTCTGGAATATTTTGTACATGCTAAACATTGGCAAGATGAAAGTATTGAGGAGAAATCATAGGCGTACTTTGGCTGTCGCAAATTCAATTCGTAACAGTCACTATCTTCCTCCTCATCTATCGTGAAGGTGAGTGCTGCTGAACGTTCTGTTAAGATTCTGCAATAAGATGTGTCGAACATGTCCACTCCTAGCTGGACGAGCTTCAAAACATTCAGAGGATTCCAACAACCTTGTACTGAGCATAACTTATCAGGAGGAATATTTTTTATAGTGAATTCTACCACTTCTCTCACTTCTTCATAAGGTAAAAACTCTACCTCTGGGCCATTATTGTGCAATCCATCGATGAGAAATCCGTTTAGGTGACTTTGCTCAGCTAGTAAAACTTTTAGGCACTTCTCCCTAGCATTGAGGCAATATCCACCAGATATTGGACATATAACAAAACTATTTTTCAGCACACTGGACTTTCTGTGTCTTTCCAAACACTGTTTACATAGAGTTATCGTATTTTCTACTGCTTTAGATATCCGTTTTTGGGAACTAGTCATGTTTGTATCTCCATCTGACAACAAACAGTACATGTCAGGCTTGAAAGATTCCACCACATCCATATACATCCCAGAATCATAAAGAACCTTACCCTGTTTAGTCCATATAGGCACTTTATTTTTGATGTGATGCCCTTGCTTCGTTAGGTTGCTGGGGTCGTGTAGTGTTAAACAGGAAAAACTGTATTTACTTCCGATGAATTCGGAAATGGTGCCGTTATAAAACGCCATTGTCTCTTGGAAACAGTGCATACTCACTAGAGGAATTTGCAAAATCTGGGGTTCGTTGCTCACTAATTTGAATACTTCATGGGTGACATGGGGAATATGGCCCCCTTGCGTATGCAGAAGTGCCATCGGAGTTTCTATTGCTACTTCCGGTCTATTGTCCATATCTTTGAGCACCCCTAGGCGCGGGGCACGTTGCTGAGGGGTGCGAATGAAAAACTTCATGTCCGTAGCCTCACTTAGAAATTTTCCAAAAATAATTATCACAAATTGAGGTTATGTTTATTAAAATCATCTTGAGTGAAGAGAACGATTGTTTCTAGTTTGACAAGTGGAAATGAAACTGGCAAAGGACCTAAGTGGATTTGCACGACAATATGGGTTTCATATGGTTACCGAAATATTTTGAAGATCGAATTCTTGGTGATTCGAAGTTCCACACGATATCATTGGTCATTGAAGAATAAGGTAATTGCTCTTTGCAATTATCATGCGATGGGTATTTTCTCGATAATTTTTTCGAAACTTACGTATAGTTTGATCTCAGGAACCAGAATTTCACTAAAACAGCGCAAAACTATATTTTTCGAGATAATCCAGGAAACATTATGAAAAATAAACTTCTTTTTCCGCCTCATTTTGGGTAGACATCATAGCCAATCGTAGGTTCATTTCTTACACAGAATACTTTTTATAACTTCCCTATACATTCAAGAAGTCGAAAATATGGAAAATCATCTTCGAGAGAGTTGAATTCATCGTCTTTGGCATCCTTCATGAATCCTCCTTTCATATGGACGGAAATCTGTGATATTATGACTCATATAGAACTAAGCTGTTCTGACATTGATTCTATTTTGACAGCGCCATCCGTATGAAAAAGCTGGATTCACCTCACTCTTAAAGTGCTAAAGAACGTTGATTCAACTTTTTTGAGGATGTTTTACCTTCTTTTCGACTTCTTGAATTTACAATGAAGGCATAAAAAGTATCCTGTGTGATGAATAAAACTCCGATAGGCTATGAATCTCATCAAAAATGGTCCGAAAAAATAAGGGTTTTTTCATACTTTTTCTTGGATTATCTCGAAATAAAATTGGTTTGCGCACGTTTTTATTGTGAAATTCGAGTTTCTGAGGTCAAAATACGTGAGAAGCAAAGACAAGTTTGGCAAAAAAATATTAAAAAAAGTATGTACAAATAAAAATTATTACATGACAAGTGCAAAACTACTAAATATATGCGTCACCCTCACGCACCGCCGCTGACCACACGCCGCCCCTGCCGCCAATTATTGATCCGCCTCCGGAATCGGGGTGAGCCGGCGCTCTACTCACCCTTCCGACCCTCGGCGGCAGCCCTCGTCACCCTCCCATCCGACGAAATCAAAAACCGGTGCACGACGCGCGAGAAGTATCGCTCATCTGTCGCTAGCGAAATGGCGGCCGGCCAGTGATCGCCCAACATGTCGATGTCGGCCCAAGGGGTGGTCGAACGCGCCTCGGCCGAGCTGTCGAAACGCATCAACGGGCTCGGCCTGCGGGGCCCCAAGCACCACGGCGGCGCCAAGGCCAGCGTCATGGAGCGGGTGACCAACGTCTTCTGCGGCACCAGCAACAACGCGCCCTCCGTCGGTGAGTGACAAGAACTAACGTTGGGATGACACGAAAAATATTAGGTGGATTTATGCAGCATCAGTTCAACAATTATCAATTTACAACTCGAATACATTATCGTTTATGCAGACCAAAGGAATGCACAAGTTTATGCACAGCGCTTTATCTTCACTCGTTCTCTTTCATTAATGCTTATTCAATAATACTCTAATGAAGGGTTTTTTCACCTTTATTATGCATACACTTTAACCAATCATGTGATATACTCGATATGATTGTTTGTGTTTGGATAGTTAATAGTATAACAATGTTTTCACTGTCTTACATTATTGCCTTCACAGGTGTTTCATTATTTCTGACCGGGGTTTTATAAGCTTATTTCGTCATAATTATGATAACATTAGAGAGGGTCACAACTCCCTTGGGACATTATAGATTTTATAATTTCCTCCACCTTTCACAAGTGAACACAGCTTGATAACAAAGTTCTGATTATAAATAAGTGACATAGCAACAACAAAACTCCTATGATCAACGGAACCTGATTCAATTATAGCGGGAAGGTTATAATGTCCCTTTTTAGGAGATTGAGATTCGAGTTATCGAAACATGTTCAGGAGTACAGGGATGAATAACAGGAAGATATTATAAGATAAGATAAGATATTTATTGAACTTCAAAAATTACAAAAATGTTTATGAGAAAAATTCACAACATAATTGTGTAGGTACGTCAAGACTATAAAGTGTAGTAATATAAATAAAATATGTTGAAATATGTAGAATAAAATATGTAGAAATAAAAGTAAAAAAAACAATGTAAGAGTGAAATAATCCTGAAAGCATCTTCGATATTATAAAGTGGATTTACAAGCAGTGATTTTTTTACATGGTGTTTCAATTTTTTGTAGTGAATGTTTTCCAATCCACCGGTATAAGGTTATACAGTTTAATTGGCAGATAGTCAGTCTGCTTCATTGTTTTAGTGTAGTTCCCTCGAGGTAGTCTATACAGTTCTTTGTTGCGGGTATTGTACTTGTGAATTTGGCTCCCCGTAGTGTTCGCATTTTTGTTTTTATGTACCCATAAGATGGCTTCTGTGACATATATACATGCATTTTGATGAACAATGGTTTGGCATATGTTCCCTCGGTCCGGCCTTAGCCATGGTTCTAACAATTTTTTTTTGATTTATCAATAACTGGTGGCACGCTGAACTTGTACCCCATAATAAAACCCCATACATTAAGTGGCAGTGAACCATACCATAGTACACAGTTTTCAGCACTTCAACTGATAATATTTCTCTGAGATTTCTCAATATAAGAATTGACTTCTAGACAACTTTTTTTGCAATTCCTGAACGTGTTCTTTCCAGTTCAGGTTAGAATCTATGTGAAATCCTAGTATCTTGACTGATGTATCATTTACTGTGTTTTTTGAAAAAGTAATTCCTTTAGTTTTCATTTTTTAGCTTTTGATGGGATTTTCTCTCCTCGTTTCTGAAAAATAGAGTAGAAGTTATTAAAAATTATTGCAATATATTTGTAGTAAGGACAGATTCTGTGATCTGTCCCAAAATGTCACTGCGCTTGAAATTAAACCTTTAGATACCTAAAAGAGAAATTCTCTATTGGTCAGTGACACCTTGTTTTTGAAAAAATTTGGAAATACAAATATATTTAATAATAATAAAACCTCTACTTATCTTGGTGGACGTTTCGGGAACGAATCTGCTCCCGTTCTCAACACAATTGAAATATTTTTCTCTTCTTAAACTTCTTTCGATGTTTTCGATTTTGACACTGAAAAGTGACAATTTGGCAGACGGAGGGATTCTGGTTACAAGGTGTTTTCATTAATTGATATCGAATTTTCCATTTTCATATTCAAGTTTCAGAAGTGGATGCCAAGTTCTATCTATATCAACTGAACAAGAAGCAATATTATTGTCTCCGTTCAGGAGAATAATAAGGTTTGTTCACAAATTTTTTTACAAATAAATTTCACAAAATACACAGTAATACAACATATAGATAGGTATATAATAAAATGGATTTATAATGAAGTGAAGAATGCAAGCAGACTCTTTGATTTTCCGTTTTTGGTTGTTGTCTTCTTTTCCTATGATCTTAATATTACTCCAATCGGCCATATGTTGTCCATTCTCAGTAAGGATATGCTCAGCTAATTTTGACTTGTCAGTATATCTTCTCTTTATATTGTTCTTATGCTCTTTCATCCTTACTGATAGAGGCCTGCTGGTTTCACCGGTATAATATTTTCCACAAACACATGGTATACCGTATATACAATTTTTTGATGATTGTTCTTAATTTTTCGGTTTTGTATGAGTCAAAATCGATCTCATTGTATTTTCTGTCTTGAACACTGTTTCCACTCGAAACTTGTCACCAACACGTTTAATTTTTTTTGATATTCCGGGAATGTATGGGATTACATTTGTTATCAGTGTTGGTTGTCTTTGTGTTTGTTGTATATTCTGTCTGTTCTCAATTTGGTGTATTGTTTTGTTAATGAAATGTTTCGGATAAGTGTTGAGTTGTAGAACATCTTTTTTATGGTTCATTTCGGCATTGAAAATTTGGTGGTTCGATGATATGGATTTGGCTCTATCATGAAGTGATTTGATTATTCCTTTCTTTATACTTTGTATGATGATTCGATTGAAAATTGAGGTATCTGTCGGTGTGTGTATTTTTACGATATACACTTGTTATCAAATTGTTATCTGATTTTTTAATGAGGACATCTAAGAATGGTAATTGATTATTACATTCGATTTCTATAAAGTGAATTTGATTGTTGGTTCGATATTGTTTATATAATTTAGAAAATTATCTAGTTCCATACGGTTATGTGGCCAAATAATGAAAATATCATCCACATATCTCCACCAAGTCTTTGGTTGTTTACTGAATTTTTTCACAATATTCTCTTCAAAATCTTCTATGAATATATTACTTAGAATAGGAGATAATGGTGAACCCATGGCCATACCAAAATTTTGTTGATAAAAATCGCATGATCTAATTGAAAGTAAGTTGTTTTGAGACATAGTTCCAAAAATTCTAAAATGCCTTCTACACTCAACTTAGTTCTTTCAATGAGTTTTTCATCATTTTTCATCATTTCATTTCCTTTAGTTTTGTTTTTATTCAACGATAAAATATTTGCGTTGAGGTAAGCTTCACCTTCGATTGATTTATTGTTGAACTATCTACAATGGGCTGATGGTTGTTTCAGAGTTAAACTCGGAATGTCCTCTGCAATCTATATACCATACCTATTTGCTAACCTACTCGATACTGTGATCAATAAATTGATCAATGTAACTATCATAGCACTTACGGAAATGCTGTGTTCAATCATTTGAGCAATATATTATAAACAGCCAATATAAGGTAATGAATTGGTACATTCATTCCGTTTCAATAATGAACAAATGGTCAGAAATAAAATTATTTATGTACCTACCACGGGAAATATTGAGTCTTGATAACTTCACGCAATTCGCATCGGCCCTTATGATTCCCTTGACGTTAATATAAATTCTATTCAGTTGAAAAAAAGAAGAGAAAATTATCAATGACAGATTCGCGCATGCGTACATCGCATCTACGTTCAGTTTTACGCTTAAAGATCAAGTCAGTCCCAAGCCTTAATACTTCTCATTTTCTTTAACGTGAAGATCCAGATCTATTTTCTGAAATGATTTTCAACCCTGATTCAAACACAACGTAACTTAGTCCTAAATCAACTAAACCAGAAGAGATATATTTGTTTTTTTTTTACAAACACATTCAAGCACAAAACTTAGGAACTTAAGTGTGACTCGAAAGAAATTCTTGAGTTGACCAACTTTCGACTTTAACACGAAACTTCGTACAAATCAGCTACTGCGCATGCTTAAGAACAGCAATATTATGGTTTTAATAAAAATATGAGAAAACTATGGTTCAAAACCCAAAACCGATAAGCACTCGGAGGCATTTGGATTGCAATCAGAATAAGGAACGGGCGAAGTGTCAGCTGATGCCGTATTTCACCTCGAACCCTTCCAGGAGCCCCCGAGAAGCCCTCCCGCCTGCTGCCTACCAGAGGCCTCTCCAAGACGTCGTTGAACGCCAACAATGTGAACGCCATCGCGCAGCCGCGGAAGAAGCTGCTGGCTCAGTACCCGCCGCCGTCAGCTTACCTCACGTTCGACCAGCTGCTCATGGACGAGAAGTTCCTGCAGAGGTTCTTTTTGTACTTCAACGCCTGCGAGAGGTGCATGTTGGCTCAGGTGAGGGCATCACTGTCGCATTTCAAATGTTTCATCATCAGAATGGAGTCACAGATTTACTGCGAACTCATCACAGGTTTAATTATATTTCATTCAGCAGTTCTATTACTGCCCCATTTCGAATGCTCAATGTTTGATTACAGTATAGGATGGTGAGATAACTTTAAGTTTCTTTTCGAAACCTGTCAAACAACCTTATACTCACCGCTTGAATATAGATGGCGATACGATCGTCCATCATGTGAAGTCAAATACGCTTTTACTGATAATGACGGATATCTGACAGCAACGGATAGCTGACGGTTCAATATTTCGTGTTGAATCTCGAATTGGAATCATATTTTTGAGAGTTTCCAAGAAAATCTTCGACATCGACAGAGGTGATGTCATCTACTGTCGTACTTGGGCAGCCTTAGTCAATCAATTTTGCTGAAACTAGAAAAAAAAGCTGGAATTTCAAAAATAACATGCTTCAGAGTATTGAAAAAGTGTGCGACTTTATTGCGACCCGATTTTTTTTATTCCCACAGGTTTGCATCCGATGGAGGGACGTCCTGTATAGGTCGCCACGCTATTGGTCCGGACTGGTGCCTGTTCTGCAATGCAGAGAGTTGAGAGCGGGACCGGGAAATGAAAGAACAAGGTGAAAAACAGTGTTATTATATTATTGTCGAACATCGCTATACCAAGCATCATTCATCGATAGAACGGCAAAGTTGTGGAATTCTTTGCCTAGTGAAGTCTTTCCTAATGCTCACAATCTCCAAACTTTCAAGAAAAATTCCAACACCTTCCTTCTCTCCCAAAATTCCACCGCTGGCTAACACGATGTTCCTCGAACATTATAGGTTTCTCTTTCGTGTTGTCCACAGAAAAAGAAAAAAAATTAACAGGACTGCACTATATCAGCGAATTATTTCTAGATGACGTTCACTAGACAGCAGACATTGAATATTTGAAGATAAAATAGAGTTTCTGCAATTGTACGCGATGACTGGAATTTGATTCGACGTGATTCGAAAAATTATATGAGATTTCCCCTAAGGCTGCTATAGGATATTTCACCATGAGCGCAAAATTTCAAGGTTCCATGAAACATGGTTTTCTGTATCAAAGTATTGAAATATAGTGAATCCTTCTCTCATTAATTTGCCTGGCTTTACAATTCGAAATTCAATGAAAACCCTTTCCTATTTCAGAAATTATAAAAGAATGGAAATTGAAAATGCGTCATAATTATTAGGCAATGCACCCCCATGATGGGCGTTGACCTCGCTGCCGGGACTTCGGCGACTTCCGATACGTGATATAGGTATATGTATCATGTACCACTGAAATTACACTATATGTTCCATTAATTTTTTCGGATTGCTCTGCAATTTTGCAGACACTGTTTCTGGTGCATTACTAATTCCACATTCTTTTCTTTGCATTCTTAGGTAAATCACCATGTATATTTTTTTATATATAAATTCCATATGTCTCCTATCGATCTATCATAATCATATAACATAACAATTGCCAAACTGGCGCGCAATTCAAATATTACGCTCTTTCTAGCATAGCCCTGATGAATATATGAAAAATCAAATTCCTTGGATCCCCTTCCATTCTGAATTCTGATTATTATTCGTTAATCATTTATTTTCAAGGTTATACGCATCTCTGCTGAGGAGAGGATTCCACAGCCTGTGTCTCATGGGCGCCTCAGACGAAGACGCCATGGATCTAGTCAACACATTCCCGTTAGCCTCGAAACACATACACACGCTCAGTTTGAGATGTTCTAGTATAACGGACAGAGGCTTAGAAACGCTACTAGATCACCTACAAGTGAGTTAACTGGAATCTAACTGTGTCATAACCTCTTCTGTGCGAGATTGAAACTGTTCAACTCACTGACTTTACGATATAATTCGATCGGATTCATCAGCGGTACTTTCGGCTTCTATACTGGGTGTCCCAACGAAAACTTTCCACACGGATTCACTGGGAAATGACAAATTATTTTCGGAAACGCTGAGACACGTCGATTTTGATTTCTAGGGGACACATGTCAGTGATGAATTTAGTCACGCAACTTCATCCCCCTGACAAGGGCGGCTACCCCATTGTGAATCATCATAGGGAACTTGGGTCGAGTGATACATCATCTGAAAGCTCTCTTCATTCTCTATCCAAACGGTTATTATTTTTTTTTCAAAATCGAATGACTGGTACTTGAGATTAGTGTGTTAATAGGTTTAATTTAAATAATCGATATCGTACCTGTTCCTATCGAAATTCAATTTATTAATTGCTCGAAATGAGCCCCTCCTACCTCCATACAATGATAAAGTCTACTTTCGGAACTATTACGAACGTTTTCCAATACTTCTGGAGTTATGCTGCCGCACTCGTTTACAATTCGACCACGTAGATCCTCTAGTGACTCTGGCGGAGTGGCAAAAACTTTGCTTTTGAGATGCCCCGATAAAAAATAATCCAACGGGTCGAGGTCCGGTGATCTAGCTGGCCACTCAATTGGTCCCCGTCGCCCTATCCAATGATTGGTATATCGTTCATCCAGAAAGTTTCTAACCGCTACTGCATAGTGAGGTGGTGCTCCATCTTGTTGAAAATGGAGGTTGTCTGCCTGGCTGTTTTGACTAATTTGTTTTCGTTTTTGGTGGGGTGACTGGGTTGCCTGACCGGATGGGATGTTGCCATTGTCTATCTGTCCACTCATTGAGTCTTGAAATAGTTAATAAATTGAATTTGAATAAGAACAGGTAAGATATTGACTAATTATATTGAACCTGTCAACAACACTAATTTCAATTACCAATCATTCGATTTTGAAAAAATTATACACGTTTGGCTAGAGAATAAAGAGAGCTCTCAGATGATGTATCACTCGACCCACGTTCCCTATGATGATTCGCAAGGGGGTAGCTGCCCCCGTCCGGGGGATGAAGTTGCTCGACTAAATCCATTACTAACATGTGTCCCCCTAGAAATTAAAATCGACCTGTTTTAGCGTTTCCGAAAATAATTTGTCATTTCCCAGTAAATCCGGGTGGAAAGTTTTCGTTGGGACACCCGGTATACGTCCAATAACTGCTCTAGAATTTTTAAGATGCTTTCGTTTATCTCTGAAATCGACTAAAATGTTCTCTATGATCGGTTGAAGTCGCATTTTTTTTTTATCATTTTTAAACGGTGCTCGCATTCGAGTAGATCCTCACGGTATACGTTAGTTAGAAAGTTTCGTGCTTTGAAAACACTTTAGAATTCTGAATTTTTGGCTTCCGGTTATACCGGTTGTCGCCAACAACTTTGGAATTATTAAATCCTTGGATTCCTGTGAAAAAGTTTTCCCATTTGTAAATTCTGAAAGATGTAGCCTTATTTTCGACTGCGCCTTTTACTCATCCTCAACTGGTGGTAAGCGCTTCTGAGGTAGACGTTAGCACAAGAATGATACTTTCGAAATCCAAATCACTAATTGATTTATTGATTTAATTCCCGAGGACTACGAGACCATTCAAATATTTTCTTTTCTGTAATACTCTTTTCGAACACCTGGTGTATAATAATTAATTGCAATGCATCTGCAGCTTCCGAATGAAAATCGGTAGATTTTCGAAAAAGTTGTAGCAACTTGAAAACCGTCAAAATAATTTGTGGCCACTCAATTCCTTACTATCATCAGACGGTGTTCGAGCTGGAACTAGCCGGCTGCAACGAGATCACGGAGGCGGGGCTATGGGCGTGCCTGAACGCGCGCTTCGTCTCGCTCTCGCTCACCGACTGCATCAACGTGGCCGACGAGGCGGTGGGCGCGGTCGCCCAACTGCTCCCCGCCCTCTACGAGTTCTCGCTGCAGGCGTACCACGTGACGGACGCCGCGCTCGGCTACTTCTCGCCCAAGCAGAGCAACTCGCTGAACGTGCTCAGGCTGCACTCTTGCTGGGAGGTCACCAATCACGGGGTCGTCAACATCGGTGAGTGGAAAGGCCTCACAATGCCTCTTTCTCTTTTGGCCTTGGGTTTTATCCTTTAGCCACTGTATTGCTTGGATGCTAATTAGGGGTAGGTAAGGGTAGATACTCGATAGACCTAACTTACTTACTCGTCGCTTGGTTTTAAGAGGGTTATTGTGTAGTGAAATATGATGAAATGAGTGTTTAAAAGTTGAGGAAAACATGCTTATTGATTGAAATATGAGGTACTTCTTCCTCCTGTGCCCATCTTCAATGGGCACAGGGCACTTGTTCTACGCTCAGAGTGTGACTATCCTAGTATCATCAATTATCAAACTGCTCCAACCAATATTTCCCTCTCTGATTATATATGAATTTCTATATCTCAGCAGTTTTTTACTGTCAATGGTCAATGTATTTTCCGTTCAATCTGAGTTCATACCGGTGATGGAATTATTAGTTGTACTGGGAAACTTCAAATGCAGTCTAGGCATGAATCTAATGTAATACCTTGGATTTGAGATGAATGTATTTATGGAGAAAATAAAATGTACTATGTTCTAATCTGGAAACATCAAAATTTCACTTAAGTCTACTACATTCTTGAATTTCTCACACTTTATGTTTAGCCGGTATTGGGTTCCGATTATATGGATTTTGAATTCGTGACAGTATAATGTAGTGGACGTTTCGGGAACAAATCTGCTCCTATTTTCAACACAACGAATAAATATTTTCCTTCGTTCGTGATTTCCTTCTTTTTTTAGTGTCAAAGAATGACCAAAGTCGAATCGAATGACGAAATAATGACCAATATTGTTGCAAAAGTGAAAAAGTTACTGAGGATTAAATTTTGAATGAAAATTGTCCAAAACTTTGCCAAGGAATGTATGTTCGACGTCACCAATGTTGATTTTCAGTGCATTCGCTGCCGAATTTGACGATCCTGAGTTTGTCCGGGTGCAGCAAAATAACGGACGACGGAGTGGAGTTGATTGCCGAGAATTTGCAAAAACTCAGATCCCTGGACTTGTCCTGGTGTCCCAGAATCACCGATGCTGCCTTGGAATATATAGCGTGCGATCTCAATCAATTAGAAGAACTGACTCTCGATAGGTGAGAAAACTTATTCAGTTAGATATCTCTGCAAACTCGAATTTGGAGAATCTGGTAGACCTTCGTTTGCTCGTCAAGGTATTCTGACTTTCACTTCACTCTCTTACGTTGAATCAGTCACTGTGATACAGAAAAATAAAACTCGGATATATATTTTCCAAGCATAATACCCGGCAACAAAATCATATGAGACTACCTTCACCATCAAGAACCTTGGTTAAGACTTATATTTAATGGTCTGAAGATGTATAACCACCTACCTAGTTAGTAAAAATTCAGGAAGAGTCTCGAATAGTTATTTATTGAAATATGAATTAGTGAATTAGAGGAATATTTTAGTAAAGTATTTTAGTAGTATAATACTTGTTGAATGACTCCCAAATCATAATTCCATACATGTATTCGTATGATATTTATTCAAATATGTTTTTAGGAGCACATATGTATGTATACATTTGATAAACGTTTGTAATATTATCTCAACAAGTCTTTGTCTATAAGAATTGATTATTTTCTCCTTGGACAATGAAGAATATTCTGGTTCTGAAAATATTCAGTTCAAAAACTTACTTGCATTTTTGTTTTAGGTGTGTACATATAACGGACATAGGAATCGGTTACATTTCGACGATGTTGTCTTTATCTTCCTTATATTTGCGATGGTGTTCACAAATTAGAGATTTCGGACTGCAACATCTTTGCGGGATGCGCAATTTGCAAATACTTTCTCTAGCAGGTCAGTACAAGTACAATTAGAAAAATATTCAATGCTTTAGAAATTCAATTATTGATATGAATATCTGTTTCCATTGCCTATATCTCATAATTATCATTGCTGGTATTTGTATAATAACGATTCCTTCTATGGTTTGTTATTCATATGTTATTCATCCCAAAAAACATTGATGCTTGTACATGAAGAGTATATAAGCATATATGAAATAATATATACATAACAACAAAAAAAAAACAAACAAGAATGGATTCGGGGATACTATCAATAAAATAGTCATCAAGAAATTCCTTTTTTATCCCATTATTTTCTTCACTAATTTTATATATAGTTCATAGTGTTCCTCCAAATATTTCATGTGAGGATATATTTTCCTTTTGTAAAGAAATTTATCTCGTTACTCCACTAGTTTACCTGTTTGGAACTGTTTATATGCCTCCACAAGATTGATATGATTTATTTAATTCCTACAATTCAGATTCCACTTAGTCTTCATCATATATTTTATTTGATTTTTGAACATTTTAATGCTATGTGATAAAAGTTGAGATATGTAAGTCAAATACAATTTATCACTCAACGAATAAATAAATAAAGACAAATTGAGATAAATTAGAATACCTGTTTCGATTGTATATCTCTCATGATTAGCATTTTTAAATTATTGCTGATTTTTTGCGACATGATGTATCCTTCCTTGGCATGCATATGTGTATATTTTAGATATATATATATCCATGTTATTAACAGTACCTAGTGTTTTCTGGGATAATTATAATGAACTCATGAATAATAATATAGTATTTTTAGGTTATGAATCATCTGTCACAGTGACAAGCTGTCATATATTGACAGCGATCAGAAAGCCACTAGATCCTTTTCGTATCTAAAAAATCTGTTTTGGATGAAACGTGTTTAACGTACAATTCTTACAGGCTGTCCATTGTTGACGTCCAGCGGACTGTCCAGTCTGATCCAGCTGCGTCATATGAAAGAACTAGAACTAACAAATTGTCCAGGGGCATCCAGAGAGCTCTTCGATTATCTTAGAGAACACCTTCCGCGATGCCTCGTCATAGAATAAGTAACAGATTGTCCACTTGTCGATATTTGATACTACCAGACTGTGCAATAACCCCTCTGAGACTACCTACCTTTATTATGGTATGCTAGTTTGTGGTCAACAACTGATTTTTTTTCTTCAGTCGAGATCACCTACTTTTGGTTTTGGTAATGTCAGTGTCAATTTCCAGTGTTGACCAGTTGATATTTCCTTTTAGGAACTGGGAAATATATGGTGTAAGTTGATGGAGGCATATCAGTATCTCCTTGAGCATGGAAAATTCTAATGTAATCAAGTTTAACTTGTCTAACATCGACAATCAATGGAAAATTAAAATATTATAAACTTATTTTTCGTTCTCAACAAATATGACGATACTTCACAACAAAAATACTATTGGTATTTAGTAGGTTTAAATATTCCATATCAATAAAAATAACCTACACTACACTGGATATTATTTTTCTTATATCTATATATATTTTTGTTACTGAAAATTTATGAAGCCTTTTATCAAATTAGACAAGTCAAACCTGATACATCAATTATTATCTCTGTTGACAAATAATACTGGGTGTAGAAATATTCAAAATTTTGCCGACAAATACGATAATATAATTGTTGGGCTTATTTGAATTTGCTCTCTGCGCAGTTTGATGTTCCTAGAATGATATAGAGCTTATGAGTAGATGAATTGAGCCATCATAGGATTTTGCTTTCGATTCAACAGTTGTTGATAAAAATGCGAGACAGTAATTGTCATAGTTTCACTCCCAGTTGGGATATTTCAATACTATTTATTCATATAACAACAGCGTAAAGTTTCAAGTCCAAAATGAACAATATGCTGTGTAATATACTGAGGAAATAAGAGTTGCTACTAGTATCTACTTTGAAAAATAAAAAAAAAAGTAGTTCCTGATATTATCAAGTAGAAATTTGTTCTTTTCAAATCTGAGATAATATTCTCTTTGGACGGGCTTGACAACCCTGAGTAAAATTACATTTGATTTGAATTATTTACTAACTGATAGATTTGAGCCTTCACCAACTTATGTCACCATATTATTTTTTTAAACCATTTATCTATGTTCACCATATCTTTTCTTTCTTGGTGTCCTGTAAACCAGGACAAGATATTCGAAATGCAAACAATAACAATCTTCAAATATGGGTCCTGATTCAATCAATTTTCAACACAGAATACCAAGTCCTCTGCAAATGGTCCATGAAAGAATAGCTAACATAATATCAAATGGCAATAAATGGATGACAGCAATAAGGAGTTTAGCATGAGGAATCAATCTGGACTTTGCTCAAATTGAATGGGTGTCAGAACATGAAAAATGAACCATTTGAATCTATCATTCCAGAACAATGCTATTTTCATTCATGGACTATTTTTCATTAATTGTGATGTGATGTTTGATATTATTATTTAATAAGTATATGTTAATGTTCCAGATTTATGTGATGTCACCAAATAATATAGATATTTTATAGGAACCTTCCCGAGTGATTATTGTACTTTAAACCCAAGATTTTTTGTTTTTCTTTATTTAAAAACTTAAATAATATCACATACCAAATACTTAGATTTCCGTAGGAAAACTATAAATTGTCCCACCAGGATAATAGACCTAATCCAGGTTCGTTTATGCTTCCCTAGAAGAATAATGATATTTCACTGATTAATCATGATCTAGATAAAATACTTACAGTCAACAAATATGGTATTTTATTCTCATTACTGTCTTGTGCTTCCTGCATGATTGCAGGACCTGCAGGACAAGTCTCATTGAAAGTTTCAGCAGTCACTCTGAATCTAATAGTTTCTCCAGCATCCATAAACAAATCATGCTTATTGCCATCACCCGTGTCGTATTCCCAAACCCAAGCTTGCTCATTCTCATCAAACCTTGAACAAAAATAATTAATCCAATCTTTTTAAAACAATCTTCTACTTGATTTACCTGGCTGGATGTTGTAATGCACTAGGTGGAATAACGATATCTTCGAAGAATCCCAGTGTTATGTGAACTCCTTCTTGGTTGCAGCTTCTGATTTTGCCTATCAAGATTTCCTCGATGAAAGGCCTAAAAACTATGAATCTGAACTTGACTCTGGTATGTGAGGCACCATCTCCTGGAAATATGTAGGACTCTTGAAGGCTGAGAATATCATATAAAGCAATACATAGACCAACATTGAGGACTACCTGAAAATTTTTTGCTTGCATTAAAAACGAAGGGGAAAATGTGTACAGTACAAGAAAAGCATTTGTGTTGGATTTGTGTTGGATTTGGGAAGGAACTCACTTTGTTGGCAAGTTTCTGATTCAGTTCGGCAGCTATCGCATCATTCAGTTTCATATTAAATAACTCTGGACGTATTCTTGTAACATTTTTCAATTCCGCAAGTATGAACATTTTGCTTTTTGAAGTTAACGTAAAAATGAGAAAGAACCTAAATAACGAATGTGAAAATAGCTCGCAAATCGCAAATATAGCCACAGAAGAGAGAGAGATAACTGGTGTGAAAATAGCTGGCAAAGATAGCAACTAAAGTTTACAAGGTCGACATGAAGCCCATGGGAGTCGGGACATCAGGATGGAAATAGCGTATTCATAGGAGGAAACCATTTCAATATTTCATTCAATGTAATTAATTGGGAACTGAGGAGATTTTTATGCTTTGTATTGTGAGAAAAAGATATTCATGTCAAAATAGAACTTTGGCATACAATTCCATTCAGAGGCACGGAGCAGGCACGCTAATTTGTCTCAAACTGTTGATATCTATCATATGAATAATATCCACCCTCAAAAATCCGCTGCACCACCTGCATAAAAAAATTGTAGTGGAAACTACCCCTAGCAGGCAATTTCATTTGAATGTTAGCACAGGGCTGACACGCTGGAATTCACCACAAAATGTTGGTTGCCATGCTCACCTACCCCCTGGTAGATATATAGTTTTTTTGAAGGGGGTGCAGAGAGTTCCTATGATAATAAGATACCAACATTTCGTGAAGTATTCCAGCGTGCTCTTCTGTGTTATTGTCTTCTTCTTTGATTGCAAAAAATATCCGTATACACTCATTCCTATATTGTTTATAATATTGAAAGTGCAGAAAAATAGAAAAATAAATATCTAGATCGGTAAATAGACATAAGTACAACCAAACATACGAAAAACAGTAATTATATATCAAGTCGCAGAACACAATTTTCTCAGCCTGTATTTTAGTTCTCGAGATGCTTGAATCGAGGGAAGTAAGAAAGCGAGGCGTACCTATTTTTTCTACTACTAATCAATAATAAAAAATGGAATGTCAAATATTATACATTTCCGTATCGCGTAAAGTGTGTGATATGCTATTATCTACAAACCATGATCATTTGTCTATGGAAGTTTGAGAGGTGTTCCATCTCAGTCCTCATCAATATAAATAGTTGATAATAATAAGTATAAATGTCACTCATAGCTGTCGAATGTCAATATCCCAAACGAGAATCAGATTCATGAAGCACTGATATTATTTGTTTTCATAATTCACTAACAGTGGAGAATATCTGGAAACTGGCGTGGAAAATGTAAGTAGTATTGTGTATTCAGTGAAATTCCAACATATTATTCCGATTATTATCGAACCTCATTTTTTCCTTCTTCCACGAGTTCTCACCATAGCAGAATCGCCCTGTACATGAAAAATCTGACAGGAAATAATCATACAGTAGTTGCAATTCAGTCATCGGGGATGACGAATGATAAAACAGGTTATGAATCACCCTTACCAAACCGGTATAAAAGCGTCGTTACTCACCTCATTCGTCAGTACTAGCGGAAACGCGTGTGGAGGTAGTCGATCGGTGTCAGTTAGAAATAAAGAAAGTTGATAAAAGTGAAATATTTCGATAATTTTTGCTGAACAATGAACAACGAGTGTTTGTGCAGTTGTGGACAATGTTTTATCAACTATTTGTGAAATCAGTGAATGTTTCTTGCTATAAAAAGTGTTTCATCATAGCCATCAAAAAACAAGTGAGTACTGTTATCTTTATTTTTTTGCGTGTTGTATCAGAGTGTGTTGAATTCGGACAATTTCTTCAGCCAATTCTAATAGTGAGAGATAATTTCGATTACATTGTTCGATTATCGAGATTTTTCCATTCTGATACTTTTCCGACTAGAAATAGAAAAATAAAACTATATGCCATTCTCAATCTGAAAAATACAGCATTCATTTTTGTAATTCCACGTTTTTTCACTAGGACATGAGTACTTTTTCAATTTTTCCACTGCAAATCGATACAGATTACCATCTTCAACATTCAAATAATTTTTCCACTTTGCCGAGTTGCAACTCGGATATCAAGCGAAAAATGAAAATAAATTAATATTGACCCTTTTACGCTTCCCTAGTTCATCACGTAAAATTCCAAAATATCTTCTCGCTCTCTGGAATTTTCGTTATTGCGTAGAAAAAATATATAACTCACAATTAATACATGTCAATATGTCATAATTTACATTCTCGTGTCTTGATAGCCATCATTGAATCATTATATATATATATATATATATATATATATATATATATATATATATATATATATATATATATATATATATATATATATATATATATATATATATATATATATATAGTGTGTCCACAAGAAGTCCAACCATCCATGTAACATCGTTATCATTCGATCGATCTTGAAAAAATTGTTTTTGTTGGGTAGGTATTCGAAATGCTTATCCAGCAAGAGGGTGATTTGATTCATTCTTGGAGTGTAACCGTGGCCAACTACGACCACTTTTATGGATCCGAATTTCAAAGTATGTGAATTCTTGAGGTGGACATACTGTATGATGTGTTTCCGAACTCATCATACTGATATTACTTTCCTTTTGTTTCAGGTGGTGTGTCTGAATGATGTATGAGTGTGGTTCTCTTGAGGTGGACCGTTAGAGGTGGAACTGAAGATCGAGTGATATTTTCATTATGCATGACTTGTCGCCGAAGAAGTGATTAGCGTTCTCAGAAACCTTGAGGCCTTGCTCGGCTTCGAGAAATAGACGCTGAGGGGGGCAATGTGGGGTTACGAACAATCTGCGGCTTGATCTATCACCCTTTGTATTCTACTTTTGAGCAGCAATCGAACGAAGCAAAGGGAGCAGTTTAGAGCTTTCTTCACGCAGTGGGTTGTTGCAGAAGTTTTTAGTTTGTTGATTCATGTGCAACTGAGGCTGACAAAAGGTCAGTATGGAGAAGAGAAGAGGAGGAATTGGCACATCGTGGGTCGTTGCTGAAGTCGTTTGTCTGTCATTTTTCTGTCGATGCATTCGCAACCGAGGCTGACAAAAGGTCAGTATGGAGATATAAGGAGGACAAGGAGATTGAAGGGGTTATTTTCTATGGTGTTACATGAAAACGTTGGGTTACAAATTTCAAACAGACGAGATCATCAGAATGAAATCAAAGAAATGTATTTTTTTTTTTCATAGGGGAATATACTCCGATTTGAAGAAATTAAGAATCGAAGTGTGAAAACTAAAAGAATTGAAACATCAGATAAAATCACGTCATTTCCAGGATAACTAGTTCCTAAAGAACACTGATTAGTGAAATAGAGTTGATGGACTAGTGATGAATTGTTCCAACTCTGGAATCATGTTCAATGACATCAATCTGAACAGAATTGAAAAATACGCTGAATAATTGTTTCAACTTGATCCTGAGCGATTTCATTCATTCATTCTGGGAATTCGCGCGTCTTTCCTATCCTCAATAACTTTTTATCATCACCTAGTTCAATTTTGTACAGTTCCAATAGGTGAAAAAGAACGGTCGACTTTTTCCCGCACGATAACACGACAGGTACCCTTACGAGGGGAGTGTATCGGCTTTGATGTCTGTAATTCCTCCCTCAAAAAGAGGTTGTCATCGTTCGAAAGTCAGGTATAAACAGTGTTTTTCGTTTGTTCTATCAGAGAACATGTTCAGGAAAAATTGTTGCCAGAAGGTTATCAAACACCAGTATTTTTCCATCGTTGTGAATTGCTGATTCAACTAGATCAACTCACATATCGAAACGTTATGATTTCTGTTTCGATTTCATCCACATTATAATACATTACATACATCCTTTTCATTCCATGTAATTCAGAATCTGAAGAAGTTTTAACAATTCTCATTGAAAGACTGAAAGAACACGTTATTTCGAGGATAACTCATTTCTGATAAACACTAGATGGTGTAATGTCAGCTATCATTCATCGAGTCGATGTGTCGGATGTTGTAATAAATTTTTCATTCCAACTCTGGAATCATGTTCAATAACATCAATCTGATACAAATCCAAAAATATGTTAACATAATTATGTTAACTGAGTTCTTAGCAATTCCATTCATTCAATCTCGGGATTTCAGTTCAATTTTGTACAGTTCCAATAGGTGAAAAAGAATGGTCGACTTTTTCCCGCACGATAACACGACAGGTACCCTTACGAGGGGAGTGTATCGACTTTGATGTCTGTAATTCCTCCCTCAAAAAGAGGTTGTCATCGTTCGAAAGTCAGGTATAAACAGTGTTTTTCGTTTGTTCTATCAGAGAACATGTTCAGGGGAAATTGTTGCCAGAAGGTTATCAAAGACCAGTATTTTTCCATCGTTGTGAATTGCTGATTCAACTAGATCAACTCACATATCGAAACGTTATGATTTCTGTTTCGATTTCATCCACATTATAATACATTACATACATCCTTTTCATTCCATGTAATTCAGAATCTGAAGTAGTTTTTATAATTCTCATTGAAAGACTAAAAGAACACGTTATTTCGAGGATAACTAATTTCTGATAAACACTAGATGGTGTAATGTCAGCTATCATTCATCGAGTCGATGAGTCGGTAGTAGTGATAAATTTTTCATTCCAACTCTAGAATCATGTTCATTAACATCAATCTGATACAAATCCAAAAATACATTGGATAATTATGTTAACTGAGTTCTTAGCAATTCCATTCATTCAATCTCGGGATTTCAGTTCAATTTTATACAGTTCCAATAGGTGAAAATGAACGGTCGACTTTTTCCCGCACGATAACACGACAGGTACCCTTACGAGGGAAGTGTATCGGCTTTGATGTCAGTAATTCCTCCCTCAAAAAGAGGTTGTCATCGTTCGAAAGTCAGGTATAAACAGTGTTTTTCGTTTGTTCTATCAGAGAACATGTTCAGAGGAAATTGTTGCCAGAAGGTTATCAAAGACCAGTATTTTTCCATCGTTGTGAATTGCTGATTCAACTAGATCAACTCACCTATCGAAACGATATGATTTCCGTTCCGATTTCATCCACATTACAATACATTACATACAACCTTTTCATTCCATGTAATTTAGAATCTGAAGAAGTTTCAATAATTCTCATTGAAAGGCTGAAAGAACACGTTATTTCTAGGATAACTAATTTCTGATAAACACTAGATGGTGTAATGTCAGCTATCATTAATCGAGTCGATGAGTCGGTAGTAGTGATAAATTTTTCATTCCAACTCTAGAATCATGTTCAATAACATTAATCTGATACAAATCCAAAAATATGTTAACATAATTATGTTAACTGAGTTCTTAGCAATTCCATTCATTCAATCTCGGGATTTCAGTTCAATTTTGTACAGTTCCAATAGGTGAAAAAGAACGGTCGACTTTTTCCCGCACGATAACACGACAGGTACCCTTACGAGGGGAGTGTATCGGCTTTGATGTCTGTAATTCCTCCCTCAAAAAGAGGTAGTCATCGTTCGAAAGTCAGGTATAAACAGTGTTTTTCGTTTGTTCTATCAGAGAACATGTTCAGGGGAAATTGTTGCCAGAAGGTTATCAAAGACCAGTATTTTTCCATCGTTGTGAATTGCTGATTCAACTAGATCAACTCACCTATCGAAACGATATGATTTCCGTTCCGATTTCATCCACATTACAATACATTACATACAACCTTTTGATTCCATGTAATTTAGAATCTGAAGAAGTTTCAATAATTCTCATTGAAAGACTGAAAGAACACGTTATTTCTAGGATAACTAATTTCTGATAAACACTAGATGGTGTAATGTCAGCTATCATTCATCGAGTCGATGTGTCGGATGTTGTAATAAATTTTTCATTCCAACTCTGGAATCATGTTCAATAACATCAATCTAACCGAAATTCAAAAATAACTCGATCCTGAGCGATTTCATTCATTCATTCTGGGAATTCGCGCGTCTTTCCTATCCTCAATAACTTATTATCATCACCTAGTTCAATTTTGTACAGTTCCAATGGGTGAAAAAGAACGGTCGACTTTTTCCCGCACGATAACATGACAGGTACCCTTACGAGGGGAGTGTATCGGCTTTGATGTCTGTAATTCCTCCCTCAAAAAGAGGTTGTCATCGTTCGAAAGTCAGGTATAAACAGTGTTTTTCGTTTGTTCTATCAGAGAACATGTTCAGGGGAAATTGTTGCCAGAAGGTTATCAAAGACCAGTATTTTCCAATCATTGTGAATTGCTGATTCAACTAGATCAACTCACATATCGGAACGATATGATTTCTGTTTCGATTTCATCCACATTACAATACATTACATACATCCTTTTCATTCCATGTAATTCAGAATCTGAAGAAGTTTTAACAATTCTCATTGAAAGACTGAAAGAACACGTTATTTCTAGGATAACTAATTTCTGATAAACACTAGATGGTGTAATGTCAGCTATCATTCATCGAGTCGATGTGTCGGATGTTGTAATAAATTTTTCATTCCAACTCTGGAATCATGTTCAATAACATCAATCTGATACAAATCCAAAAATATGTTAACATAATTATGTTAACTGAGTTCTTAGCAATTCCATTCATTCAATCTCGGGATTTCAGTTCAATTTTGTACAGTTCCAATAGGTGAAAAAGAATGGTCGACTTTTTCCCGCACGATAACACGACAGGTACCCTTACGAGGGGAGTGTATCGACTTTGATGTCTGTAATTCCTCCCTCAAAAAGAGGTTGTCATCGTTCGAAAGTCAGGTATAAACAGTGTTTTTCGTTTGTTCTATCAGAGAACATGTTCAGGGGAAATTGTTGCCAGAAGGTTATCAAAGACCAGTATTTTTTCATCGTTGTGAATTGTTGATTCGAGTAGAGATCATTTCTGTCTCGATGCGAGTTACATTACGATACGAAATACAATCCTTTTTTCCATATCATGTGATTCAGAATTTGAAGAAGTTGTGATAATTCTCGATAGGAAACATTGAAAACACGTTATTTCTGGGATAACTAATTTCTGATGGTCACTGGATGGTGAAATGTCAGCTACCATACATCGAGTCGATGAATCGGTTGTAATAAATCCATTATTCCACCTCTCGAATCATGTTCAATAACATCAATCTAACCGAAATTCAAAAATAACTCGATCCTGAGCGATTTCAGTCATTCATTCTGGGAATTCGCGCGTCTTTCCTATCCTCAATAACTTATTATCATCACCTAGTTTAATTTTGTACAGTTCCAATAGGTGAAATAGAACGGTCGACTTTTTCCCGCACGATAACACGACAGGTACCCTTACGAGGGGAGTGTATCGACTTTGATGTCTGTAATTCCTCCCTCAAAAAGAGGTTGTCATCGTTCGAAAGTCAGGTATAAACAGTGTTTTTCGTTTGTTCTATCAGAGAACATGTTCAGGGGAAATTGTTGCCAGAAGGTTATCAAAGACCAGTATTTTTTCATCGTTGTGAATTGTTGATTCGAGTAGAGATCATTTCTGTCTCGATGCGAGTTACATTACGATACGAAATACAATCCTTTTTTCCATATCATGTGATTCAGAATTTGAAGAAGTTGTGATAATTCTCGATAGGAAACATTGAAAACACGTTATTTCTGGGATAACTAATTTCTGATGATCACTGGATGGTGAAATGTTAGCTACCATACATCGAGTCGATGAATCGGTTGTAATAAATCCATTATTCCACCTCTCGAATCATGTTCAATAACATCAATCTAACCGAAATTCAAAAATAACTCGATCCTGAGCGATTTCAGTCATTCATTCTGGGAATTCGCGCGTCTTTCCTATCCTCAATAACTTATTATCATCACCTAGTTTAATTTTGTACAGTTCCAATAGGTGAAAAAGAACGGTCGACTTTTTCCCGCACGATAACACGACAGGTACCCTTACGAGGGGAGTGTATCGGCTTTGATGTCTGTAATTCCTCCCTCAAAAAGAGGTAGTCATCGTTCGAAAGTCAGGTATAAACAGTGTTTTTCGTTTGTTCTATCAGAGAACATGTTCAGGGGAAATTGTTGCCAGAAGGTTATCAAAGACCAGTATTTTTTCATCGTTGTGAGTTGTTGATTCGAATAGAGATCATTTCTGTCTCGATGCGAGTTACATTTCATATCATGTGATTCAGAATTTAAAGAAGTTTTGCTAATTTTCGATAAAACATCGAAAACATTGAAAACACGTCATTTCTGAGGTAACTAATTTCTGATGATCACTGGATGGTGAAATGTCAGCTACCATTCATCGAGTCGAATGAATCTGTTGTAATAAATTCATTATTCCAACTCTCGATTCATGTTCAATAACATCAATCTGATCGAAATTCAAAAATACGCTGGATAATTATGTCAACTTAATTCTGAGCAATTCCATACATTCATTCTGATCAATCTAATTGAATGTCCAAGAAACACTAGATAGTCATGTTATTGTAATCTTAAAAATCGAAAGAACTACCGCAGCAAATCATTTGAACGAACCAAAATTTTTGATTGTCGAAATTTCCAAAAGTCAAATTAAAGAGGAGGTTGTAGTCCACTCGTGAGTGAGTGGGGGTGGATGGATATGGGGATGGGAAGCCATCATATAACGAGTGTTACATGTCGGCTCTCGATCCTGGGCTTACAACCTCAAGAAGGGCAATACAGTGTCCTCGAGAGTCCAGATCTTATGAGACTGACCTCCATGATACTCTCTACAGTGATTATAGTTTCGGAGCCCAGTGTTTCCATTCCGAACTATCACGATTGAATCAATGAATCCATTGGTTCACTCTGAATTGGAGCAATTCCATCAATTCATTCTAGAAAGTCGCACTTCTTTCCTATCGTCAATAACTCTTCATCATCAGTTTCTTATTAATATTGTGAAGTACGTCAAATGAAATATTTAAATAGTTTCCTACTATGAATACGCTATTTCCATACTCATTTTTCATAAAAACTATCTGAATTATTCAATTATTATTCTTACGATTATTGTTGTCCCGACGCCCATGGACGTTATGCCGACCTTGAAAATTTTACCAATTATCTTTGTCAGCTGCTTTCACACCAGTACCACCAGGTTAGTTATTTCATCTTCTGTTTTTTTCATTCAGTTATCAGAAATGACCAAATGACCTACTGCGAAAACCGAAATTCGGTCGTGTCAGTTGTCACTATATTTGTCAGTTCATTGTTATTCAACTATTTATTTCATTATTTATTCAAATTACATTTTTCTCGAACTACGAATCTCGGTTATATTTATTTAATTGTTCAAATAATTCTGGTTCAATTTAGCCTTGTAGAGAGCTCGCGGAATTGACATCGTGATGTTCAGTGGCGCAATAAAAGACACCCCTTTGGAATATTCGAAAAGTAGAAGCTCCAGGGATGATAGAGACGACTCTAGCCAAAGTCCTTCCGACAGAAAAGTCAAGGGCTCTGGTCGCAGTAGCAGAGACAGGCGAGATACTGAGAAATCCCATGATTCAGATTCAAACATGTCCAATACCCAAGAAATCATGCAGATACCAAATGGGGCTGCTTTGGGACCATCTAGCATATGGGGAGGAATGATGGGTGAGACATCAAGATATTTCAACCTAGCCTGTATGACTAATATTTATTGGTAATGCTCTAGGTATGGGATATCCCATGGTTGGTATGAACATGTTGATGGACCCAGCAAACATGATGCCAACAGCTGCAATGAATAACTATGGTATCTTGCCCCCCTTGTTGACCCCTGCCACCACCTCAGAACCTAATTTATTGCCTTCGGAATCTTCTGTGACCAGTATGATGATGGGGCCTGTCAAAGAAATCATACATTGTAAGGTATGTGCATGTTTCCCAACTTTTGATTTGTATCATGAATGTTCGATTTTTTGTAGTCGTGCACTTTGTTTCCTCCCAATCCTAATGCTCCACTGCCTACAACAAGGGAGAGGCCCCCAGGGTGCAGGACTGTTTTTGTGGGAGGGCTACCTGAGAATATGACAGAAGCCATCATAATGGAGATCTTTGAAAGGTGGGAGCTACAATAATATCATCAGATATAGTCCTAATTCCAGGTTTTAGAATGGTTCAAACCTCAGTTCAAAAATGACATAGGGTTGGCCCATGAAATTTAGGGTTTCCTCTTTGAGAGAAAATTGTGTGTGCTACAGGTAACAAGATGTCAACCTAGCATTTATGATCTGATCTAGTGGAGCTTTAATGTTCTAAAAGTATCAATTGTGGAGGATAAAATTCTATTGTGTCATCAAAAACTCCAATCAGGCTAATCTTGTTTGTTTTATGAAAATTGTCTTATTATTTGTCAATTTTTCACCATCTACCATAAAAAAAATACAAGTATTGATGAATAAATATCCAAATATGCAATTTATCATTATCAATTGTTGAAATTTTCGAATCTATCAATGCATTGAATTCTATAACTATAACATATCTTCTGCCTTACTACAATTGAAATATTATAATATGGTTGCATAAGTTTGAATATTTCTAACCATTTGAGGGCTTTGACTTAGTACTTGATGAATTTAATTATTTTCATTTTCTTCATGATTTTCTTCCTGATATCATTGATGCAAAACACTTTCAGATGTGGAGAAATTACCACTCTTCGTTTGAGCAAGAAGAACTTTTGTCACATGAGGTTTGTCTATGAACCTTCAGTAGATGCTGCAATTTTTCTGTCAGGCTATAGAGTAAGAATTGGGTCAAATGCAGATGGAGCAAATACAGGAAGGCTCCATGTAGATTATGCACATGTGAGTAAACTGTTGGAATTCATCGAAATATCTTCATTGAAGAAAATGGTTACATTTTATGAAAAAATATAAAACAAAGAATTACACATGGTCGAAATTTTCTAACTAACTTGAATATTCATTGATAGAACGGGGTTTTGATTTAACTTTTATGTTAGGACTGATTTTACCACATTTCATCTATTTGAATGTTTCTAGCTAGTGCTGAAATAAAGAAACAAATATGGTGAAATGAATAAAATAAATATCCTTTAGGCTAGAGACGATCAGTATGAATGGGAATGCAGACAGAGACAGCTGCAAAGAGAACAAAGACATCGCGAGAGGATGGAAGAAGAAAGACTCAGACCTCCTTCTCCACCTCCGATTGTACACTATACTGATCACGAAGCTTCAGCGATTTCAGAAAAAATAAAGCAAGATGATAGCTTTGCCAAAGCTGTACAGGTGAGGAAATATTTGAGGTACACACACGAAATTTCCCAAAGATCATTCTTTTAGTGAGCTGATGTTATGAGTGTCTTGATTGTCTCATAAAACGTTGTTTGAAGTCATTTGACAAGAGAGTCTGAATCTAAAAACATATTTTCATTGCCAATTCTCGTGATTTCAGATTTACCATCCGACATTTCATCTTTTTGCCACCATCATAAACTTTATTATGTGTTTTTGTCTACATATTATTTCTCGGCAAATAAAAATATTTATTCTATTCTCATTTCATTGATGTTCAATCTGATATAATTTGATGAAATTAGAGCACAGAAAGTAATAAATAATTTCATTGGATTCCCAAGGTGAATTTGTTCTTATTTCCGTTTGCATGGTAAAATTTACCATTATTTTGATGCTTAGACCGATTAACATGTTACTTATGATGCAGTTGGCACCACCGAGAGGTTTCTGTTTCAAATGGCAAATGCTTCTCTACACATTCATTTTTGGGGTCTTCAATTTGAAAAAAAAAATCCATGAATTGACTCTGAATATTTGCAGACGCTTTACGTGCATCAGTATTTTTTCTTTACATTATTGTATTGTATATTTCCATGCGATCTCGTGTAATTTCAGGTTGTTATCACCTGGTTGGAAAGAGGCGATTGCAACAAACGCAACTCCAACAATTTCTATTCCATGATCCAATCGACCAATTCCCACGTCAGAAGATTGCTGACTGAAAAGACCCAGTATGAAGAAGAGATGCGCAAAGCCAGGGAAATAATGTGTGGGAGAATGCAGGGCATATTATTGCAATGTAAGTTTTCGTCTCAATACTATTACAAATTCTTATGGAAATCAGCGAGGTGTAGTAAGTATGTTAAATTTTCCTCTTGCTGGAAATGAGTATGCCTACATACTAGTTTCTCGAATGACTAACTTTATTTCATTCATTTGATCGATTCAATGGTTAGGAAAAATCTATATGGGCTGCACATGTCATTTGAAAAACTAAATCTGATATTGATGGTTAATATTCGCATTCCATGTTCTACTTTCACCTTGTGAATCAAAATTTTCAACTCAAAATGCCGTGAAGTGTATATTTCTGACATTATGCTCGAAAAATATATATTAACAAAGCACAAAGTAAGTAGTTCAAATGTCCATGTTATACGATGTTTGCAGGTGTTTTTTGATCAAGGTGAGTGTACATATTATGTATTGGTTTTGGGCTCTTCTTTCAAAAATCTTGTAGGTATACTCATTAGCAAGAAATGGTCAGTTCTTATTCGGTCATATTCCTATGCCATTCGAGAATAAAAAAAAATTTCAGAAATGATACCATTGCATTCATTTCAAATGCCTCTTGTTTTAATTTTTAAATGAACTATCCATAGTCAAGAGAATTTGAATTGAATGCAGAGTTTTGTATGAAAAATTCGATGAAATGGACGATTATTCATTTCAATTGTATACGATTATGTGTATATACAGGTTGGCTGAAATTCGAGTCGGAAAAGGCAAGATATATGGCAAAATTAGACAGTTTAATGTCAAGCAGAATCAAGGAATTTAATAAATTCCGAATACTTTCATAGAAAGTGGTTTCCTAGATTCCGCTGATGTTCTTTCAAATTTCGGTCTCTGTACAGGGTAGGGTGATTGGTAAACGAGTTGTTTTTCAGGTATAATTCTTTCGGGTACTTCAGAAAACTGTATTTCTCTTTTCTCAATATATATTTCATAAAAAAACTTCTTCATCATTCGAAATCATCCACCCGAATTATCTCATTGAAACTATAAGAAATTTCAAAATATACTATGAATCTAAAACAGAATGTACTGTAATTTTTGATAAATTTGACCAATTGACTTGCGATTTCCGGTATCAGATGTGATATTCCATCTTAACTAGAACAGCTGTAATAATCAGAGAAAATCATCAGAATACACAAACACATGGTATGAAGTGGAACCATTACTATACGGTAAATATTTGAAATAATGTCTGGAATACGAAGCCTCAAGATATCAACTTCATACCGAATTCTATTTTGTTTTTATCTGAGAATCCAAAAATATCAGCAATTTTTTCCAGAAAAAAAATATTTTTTCATTTCGAAATCAGATAGGTATAAGGAAGTATAATGTGTAGTTATTGGGAAAGTGAAACCAAAAATGATATATATTCAGGATGTCCTGTTTGAAATGTCGAAGTTGCAACTACTTTCTAGGAGAAGCAGCAATGGCAGATTTTCTGATTTATTTTTTTTTTTTTGGTCTGTAGGTTGGTAATTTTCCAGAATAATCTTCTATCTATCAAAAAAGTCAATAGGATAGAATAGAATACGCATTATTACATATTTAGGTAACGGAAACGTCAAAATTACTAAAAATACATGTACCTATACATACTATGACACTTTACAATAAAACTGAAAACAGTGGAAAAAATATTGTACCTGAGAAAAAAAATGTTTGAATGATTTCTAATTAACCCTCATCTTGGAAAAACTTTGTTTATGCCATGGTGTGATGGTTCCATTTTGACCCTGTGTCCTCTTTCTGCTGCTGTTTTCGCATTATTCTAGCTGTCCTTGAGATCGATGAAATATGACACCGAAAGATATAGATACCAAACTCATCCGTTATTTTCACCGCCCTGTACAATATGCATAGCAATAATCGTGTTACTGATATTTCATTGATGATATAATGGTGGTTTAATGTGATATCTTTGCGTGTGCTGTTAGTCGGTCAAATTGAGAGATTGTTCTTGGCGGCGTGCCACAAGAAGGTCTGGGACCATTTCACCAAGGCTCAGAGAAAGAACATAGAGACTTGGAAAAGGCAGTCATTGGTAGGTACCGCCTTGGACATTCGAAATGTTTGATTGAACTCGTCTAAGAGTCTTGAAGGAATAGTCGAAACATTCAAACATTGTATAAATTTCAGTAGGTGATGAGGAAAGTGATTACACATTTTTCTCGATGAAAAAATGTTATGGGTGATGATTCTTCGCGAAATATCGAGGACGAACTAGTCTTTATAGATACATAAGACATACTTGTAGAAGGAGAATAAATATATTGAATGAGGCATCAATATTTTTGGCAGAAAATCCATGTGTATTATTCTATGGTGCAGGTATTGACTAAAAAAAGACTGGTAAATGATTCACTCATCCACAATAACTCCAAAAGCAATTTCTTCTTGAAAAATGAGATGTTCTTTCAGAATTCACACGAAATTTTGTAGACTTGAACTTGAACAGAAAGAATCAATAAAATTCGAAGAGTAAACCCTTTACTCAAGTAACAAATACTACGAAGAAATCGAGAAAAATCTGTATCGCCCTGATTCGCTTCAACGCCCTGTAGCTCCTCTACAAACCTTACTTTAGGGTAAGATACTAGTTGTTCCTCCATATATTTTAGAAACTTATCACCAATGACATTTTTTCTGAAAAAAAAAAAAAAAATTAATCACTCTTGAAGAAACTTGAAATTTTCATGCTGAGACCGATGATTAGTAGCAAGTTCCTTGAAGACATTCCCTGAAATTAAAAACAAATTGAGATTTGATGCGTTACATCAACCCAGTGTGCTTTATTATCCATTTGTGTGGTGAAATATTCGATGAAATTACTATTCACACAGTTATTTTTCTCCTATGGAGATTATCTGAGAGTCAGTAAATTTTGAAAGTCCAAGGTTTTTGCATGTGCTTAGTTATAGAATAGTTCCGTACTATAAGATCACATTTATCGAACATGAACATTTTCACACTTTTTTCGTAACATACGACGATCAGATCGTTATTCTCTGAAAGGTAAGCGAAGGTAAGTTGAAAGAAAACGGTCAGTCAGCCCGGTCACGGATGTACCTAACCAAATCACTCGGTATATACTCCCTTATACGAGGTGCATGTATCGCATCTACGAGGTATTTAGGTAACACGAAAAAATTCCACCCGACGAAATTACCGGCGACAAACAATCATCATCACGTAACAGCATCCAGATGAAATTTTATAAACACTGTTTTTTTGTATTTGTCCTATTACTGTATATGTATGTTGGCAAGAAAGAAAACCATATGAAGCTACGGAGAATATAGGAAATGTAATGATAGTTAGATAGATTTGAGGAGTTACAGTTTTCAAGTAGATGGGTGTCTCACTTCAACAACATGTGTTTTAATATACGCCAGATTGGTCAAGATTAGAGAATTTTGAAGATTTCTAGAGATCTTTACAACGATTCCATTTTCTAATCATATATATATGTAGATTGTCTAAAGATTCGGTAGATTTTTTAAGATTTTTCAGAGGTTTTCTGAAGATTTGAAAGATTTACAACAAGAATTCAGAGATTTATGAAAATTTTCGATACCTGTGAAATTTTTTAAATCTTATGGATTCCATTTTTCAGCTTTTTGAAAAAATTTTACGAAGAGAAAAATATTTCAATTGTGTTGAGAACGGGAGCAGATTCGTTCCCGAAACGTCGGCCAAGATAAGTAGAGGTTTTATTCTTATTAAATATATTTGTATTTCCAAATTTTTTCAAAAACAAGGTGTCACTGACCAATAGAGAAATTCTCTTTTAGGTATCTAAAGGTTTAATTTCAAGCGCAGTGACATTTTGGGACAGATCCTAAATCTGTCCTTACTACAAATATATTGCAATAATTTTTAATAACTTCTACTCTATTTTTTAGAAACGAGGAGAGAAAATCCCATTAAAAGCTGAAAAATGAATGTACCACCTCCTCGAAGAACTTACAGACAGTATTATGGATTTCTATAAGATTTGCAATATATATGAAATAATAAGAGATTTCTGAGGATTTTCTGAAGGTTCGATAGATTTTTCAAAGATTTGCTAGATTTATTATTATTTTTTGAGGAAGCTACCCAAATTATTTCCAAGAATTATCGAGAATTTAGAGATTTCTGATAAATTTCAATACGAATAAATTATTGTTATGATTTGCGAAAGATTTGAGGATTGATTAGGTTTTATATTTACGATGCAGAGATTACGAATATTGTCACAAAACTGGATGGAAGGTTCACAGATCTCTAGAGAGGTAATAATTTTAGGATTCCTGATATTCGTGCTGGATTTGCAAAGAGGGCATTGTAGATTTCAAAGAATGTAGCTTGTGTTGCTATTTTTTCCAAGATTCGATGTGAAATGAACATCAGATTGTCACAGTGAGATAACCCCAAATATTTAGTTGCATAATAGTTATTTCAATGAATCGAAAATAAAGTGTCATATTTCATCGCCTAATGGAAAGTGAAATGTTCACCCCAATATTATTTCCAGAAATGAGATTTTAGCATTTTTTCTTCAACTGGAAACTTTCAAGTAATAGGATCATATCGATAATATATCAAATTTCATTAAGGGAATATTAATTTTATTATATTTTCATGAGAATATTCATTTTATTGATTTATTATATTTATAAATATTTGATTGATCGCAGACAAGTAATCATAAAACGTGTAGCTTCTATTATTGTATCTATTTCTTTGTTGCAAACATACTAAATTCCATTGTAGTTCAGAAAGATATGATTTGGTTTTCCGCATATTTCTAGCAAATAAAGAGCATCCAACTTGAAGATATGCCAATTGAAAGAGACGACGATGAAATGGACGTGTCTGATGACGATGAACCTTCGAAGAAAAAACAGAAATATGACGCCTGTACCGAGGAAAGGCACAATTTGAGAGAGGAAAATGATAGTCTCAAGTGTCAAGTGGAAGCGTACAAAAACGAGGTAGGAAATCACTCGCAAAAAGTGTGATAGCAAGGTTACAGAATATTAAAATAGGATATACACTGTGTCCAAGATAAGGATAAGGAGGACCAGTATGGGTATCTCGGAAACTACGGAATTTTCATGATTCCCATGCGGCTGATATTCGCACCGTAAATAACAAAAACCAAAGTATTGCTTGACATCTTGATAAAATTGAACTTTGTAATGATGTTCTCATACAAAAACATCATGTAACAGCGTCATTCGTACTCAAAGTCAACTCACATGCCTAATTTTCGAGTTCAAATCACAGCACTATCCAAGAACCCATTCAAACTGGTGACGTAATCATCCTGCCTAGGTTTTTAACAGGTCAAGTGAGTTTTGTCTTCTCATGTTTATTCCAACGACGCTTCTTGCCAGTTTTTTCCATGCAAGAGTATATTGTCAGGACCTATGTATGACATTGTATGATATTTAGGCATTATTTCAGATTGATTACTCTAGCAGTACATGTTCTTAAAGCTCTTAGATTCAATTCAGAAGAGAGCTATTCGCCTAGTCGATGATACAACACTCACCAAATCATTGACCTCTCTAGATCATCGTAGAAAGGTCGGCGATCTATGCCTTTTTTATAGGTACTTTCATGGTCGGTGCTCAACGGAGATATCATCTATTATGCCACCACGCGCGATTCCTAGTAGACAAACCAGACGAGCTCAAGCTGGTCACTCCTACACTGTCAGGCTCGAGACCTGTCGAACATCGCTATACCAAGCATCATTCATCAATAGACCGGCAAAGTTGTGGAATTCTTTGCCTAGTGAAGTCTATCCTGATGCTTAAAACCTCCAAACTGTCAAGAAAAATTCCAACACCTTCCTACTCTCCCAAAATTCCACCGCTGGCTAACACGATGTTCCTCGAACATCGTAGGTTTCCCTTTCGTATTGTCCACAGATAAAAAAAAATCTCTGATTGAAGATTGGCGGCCGACTGACTGGCACTAATTTTGACGTCACTAAATCTGTTCGTCTTCTGCTGCTATGAAAATCGCGAATTTCAATAATAATTATAAAAACGTAGTCCTCAGAGATGAACGGTTCGTGTGTAGTCAGTCTGTATTCGACGTTTTCCAGATGTTGTCTTTGCATAGAGTAATCAGTTCGCTTCTGCAGGTCGACATCCTGAAAATGGACCACAAAAAGGACATGGAGGACAAAGACAAGCAGTTCAAGATGCTGCAGCACACGCTGCAAGGCATGCAGCAGCAGCTGATCGACGCGAAAAAGCACAGGAACGAGGATCAAGCCAAAGTGAAAGAGCTGCAAGCTAAACTGCGACTGGAGAGGATCCGAAATGACAACGGCAATCCCGACGTGGTGATACTTGACAGCAGCGATAACGAGCAATCCGACTGCGTCAGTCTGACGGATTTGACAGCTGACAGCGCGCCGACGTTCGTCGAACGTCACGCCAAGTTGGTGGGGATTATTTCTGCGTTTTTGAACGTGCATCCTTTCGGCGCCGGGTTGGATTATATCTGGTCGTACGTTAGTAAGATCGAGCCGAATTTGAGGCCCTCCGAGATCGAGTCGCTGTTGGGCAGATTTCCGGCTGTTTTCAAGCAGGAGTTGGTGGGCATTGGGGCTAATATCGAGAGGCGGTGGGTGTTTAACGCCTTCAGCTCCACTAGTGCGGTTAGGAATTGAAGGGTTCTCAAATGGAAGTTGGTTTGTAGCTTGTTGTGTAATAAATTGTATATTGATTGAATTCATGCAAGATTTTTCTACCTTTCAATTTTTCTTCGTATGTAGGGTCGAGTTGTGGGTCATGAAAGAACAACTATTTTAAAAGAAAGAAACAAAAAAAAGAAGAAAAGAAAACAAATTTTTTTCTGAAAATAATTTTTTGCACTTTTACATTGCAGAATGTACAAGCTAGTCATATGAACAAAAAAGTATACCAACTAAAGGGTATGACGGTTTAGGTAGTCATCAACTGAATATGGTTCCAGTTCAAGAAGAAATTTCATGAGTGGCTTCTTTAATGTCTTAAAATTATTTACCTCTTTCATAGGTGGTGGTAAATTATTGAAGATTTTGATTGAACAGTATAGAATGCTCTTTTCAACACAGGACAGCTTATGAGCAGGGACGTTATAATTGTTGTCTCTTGTGTTGTGTGAGTGCTGCATTCTGTATTCTTTATAACCTTTATTTATCTAATTATATAGATAATTTAGAAAGAATTGTGAAAATTCGCCATCTCTCTTCACACCGTTTCGGGCGTTCCGTTTCTCACACAGGATACTTTTCTACTTTTATTATACATTCAAGAAATCGAAAAGAAGGCAACACATTCTCTAAGGAGTCCACGGACTTTACCATCTTGGATGAAGATGATGGATTCACCTTTTCACATATGGAAGGCACTGTCAAATGAGAATCTTCATCCAAACAACCTGTTCTGTGAGTCAAAATGTCACAGGCCCTCATTTAATCATCAATGTAGAATACATATATGCCATGAACAAACCAAAAGGTTTCAGTGGCATGTAAGGGATCAGGATCAGAAATATATTCTATTATACTTGTTGGATATTACAAAAGGAAATTATCCAAATAAAATTGTCACAGATGAGACTTTCCTATAAATTGTTGAAACAATTTTAATTTATCTATTCAAGTCACAAGCAGAAGAAGGTTAGAAGAAATGTTGCAAATGGGTCAGCTAAACATGTCAAAAATAAAATACTACCAGTCTTCCAAAAGCCATTGTACATAATGACCGAGAGAGAAACTCTGAAATTCTTTCATTTTTGCAAAAAATTTCAATGTTGTGGATTCAAAAAATAATGCTATTTCATCCACCAAAAAAAAAAAATCAAGTGAAATCAATATAATTTATTAGTTGTTGATTCAAATAACTTTTGTCAGGAGTGTTATACAAAATAATAAATAAAATCACAATGATCCAGCAAATCAGGAAGACATCTACAAGACAGTTATATACATTTTCCACAACATTTATTCAAGCCATCAATTTCTGGTTTATGATTGGGTGTCCAGGGACCCAAACTTGCATTAGCATAAAAGTCCATGGGATAGCTAGCACCTTCTTTATGCCATTTGGCATCCCCTGTCACAATGGAAGCTTCATATGGGGTGATGAGTGGTTTTGAGAAGGCAGTACCCCAATCAATCGATAGTCTAGGACAAGCAATTTGAACAAAAGCATCAATATTAGTGAAGAGATCCATTTTATGAGGGAATATTTCTGATAACAGAATCACAACAGTTTTCTTGGATGATTGTTCCAATCTCTTTCTCAAGTGTTCTACAACAGTTACATTTCCTTGACGGCCTAAGGTGCCCATGATAACTCCAAAAGTACCTGCACACTTCGCTTTCTCTATGGCTTCTTGCCTGATCTTCTCCATTTCTTCATGATGATAAGATTCCTTGGTGAACTTTTTTGCATATGGATCATATTTATATGCTTGAATGTGGGGATTTGCTATCATAGCAGCTTCTAAGTGGAACTGGCCATCACCTAGATAGATTAAAACATCAGCGCACTTCAACACTGGGGCTGTACAACCTAAAATTTCTCCAGGAGATAATGGTTTGAACTGTGGAATAGATATATTGTAACCAATTTCTTTCAGTTTACTAGATACACCTTGGAGGGTTGTTACGAATTGTATTGTACTAACTAGAGCTATTTTAGTGGAGACATCAAAGTTCACTTTGACAGTGTCAATGAAGTGGAGAGGATCAATTTTGATGTCAACAAAAACATACAACACTTTTATTCCACTATTTTGATCGGCAGGTACAAGGCAGCTGTGTCCATAGTGGATTAGTAATTCTACTCCCAAAGCTTTGGCAGTAAGGTCATCAATACAACAGGCTCCGTAAGTTACATCACCCATTATAATGGAATCTGCACCAGTGAAATCTTTTATTATATCCACAATGGTGGTAGAGAAGAGCAAAAGACCTTCTGGCATCTGGAGAGCTACAGTCTTCACTTTCAGTTCTTGTATTCGCCATATCGTTTTTGGAATCTCGAAATTGTAATTTTTTGGCAAAGCTGATATTGCTGCTTGCAGTTTGGGATTGTTCAATATGGATTCTGGAATCTTAGTGACTTTCTTGGCTTTGAATACCTTTCTTTCAGCTTTAGCTTTGACCACCAGAGTGGAATCGGTCATTTTATCGATACGTACAGGAAAAACACTTCCACTCAGCTATTTTTTGCGATAAAAATGCATGTTCCAGTTTGAATTGTTTTCTAGGTTAACTTGGTGAACGTGCGTAGTTCATTTGTATCATGGATGAACTAACAGTGTTGCCAAACATCGTGAATATGAGTAGTTCATTTGTATCATTGACGAGTGAGAAGAAATACTGACAGAGTGACTGACAGGGGACAGGGTGACTCAAGCTCAAGAAAAAATCTCAGTTGGGTGTGTTCAAAATTTCATTGTAAAAAGTTCTTAAAATAACCTGAAATTGAGTATTTTGATTCGTGTTGACTGACCAGAGTCCGCGAATCTACCGAAAAGGTAAGAAATAATGCATTGAAAGCAGGATATCCTACTAGTGAAAGGTTTATGGTTTTCAGATGACTGAAATCCATAGATTTGGAAATATCGTGAGCCCAATAACGTGCCATGCTTGGAACAAGGACAGGACTCGTAAGTATATAGTATACTTAACTTCCATCAAGGCAACTCCAAAATATTTCAGAAATTGCGTTGTCGCCCAACAATCACGAAGTTCACATCTACCAAAAGAGTGGTTCAGAATGGAAGCTACTGGACACCCTCAACCAACACGACCTTCGCGTTATGGGTATCGACTGGGCCCCAAACACGAACCGAATTGTGACTTGCGCTGCCGATCGCAACGCTTATGTTTGGACCCAAGACAAGGAGAACAAATGGAAGCCCACTCTCGTTCTTCTCAGAATAAATCGAGCTGCCACTTGCGTGAAATGGTCTCCTTTGGAGAACAAGTTTGCTGTGGGCTCAGGTGCCAGACTCATATCAGTTTGTTACTTCGAGTCCGAGAACGATTGGTGGGTTTCTAAGCACATCAAAAAGCCTATTCGTTCTACAGTAACTTGCCTTGATTGGCACCCAAACAATGTGTTACTTGCTGCTGGTTCAACTGATTTCAAGGTTAGAGTTTTCTCTGCATATATCAAAGACATAGAGAAGACTCCTGAAGCTACACCTTGGGGGAACAAGATGCCTCTTGGCCAGTTGATGGTGGAGTTTGTCAACTCTGATGGTGGTGGGGGTTGGGTGCACAGTGTTAGTTTTTCTCCTGATGGCAATAAAGTTTGCTGGGTAGCCCATGATTCTTCTATCAACATGGCAGATGCTAGTACTGGCAGTGTTGTTCATAAGTTGAGAACAGAGTATCTGCCTTTTCTGAGCTGTACTTGGATCAATAACAAATCGGTAATTGCAGCTGGTCACAGCTGTATTCCTATCATGTACAGTGTCAATGGAAGTGGGCAGCCTGTTTTTGTTGCTAAGCTCGATGCTTCTCAGAAGAAAGAAAGTGGGGGTCTGTCTGCCATGAGAATGTTCCATTCTTTGGATAAACAGGTAACAAGAGAATGAATGAACTGAGAATAATATTCAGTGAATTTTTCTGTTTGTTTTTTCAGGCTAGAGTTGAAACTTCAGATACCAGTTTGGATTCCATACACCAGAATGCCATTACTTGCTTGTGCATTCATTCTGGTACTAAAGAAAAAGTTTCCAAAATTTCTACTTCTGGTGCTGATGGTCAGTTAGTAATTTGGGATTTGTTCACTCTGGAGAAGTCCATTCAGAATATGAAAATTGAATAAGTGGATTGTACATACTTTCCTACTTGATTAAACTACTCTTGAACCTTATTGAATTGTTTTTTGACCAAATAATATTTGTTGAATTTCTGTATACCTTCAAAGTTTTGACACAAAATTTCAAATTGATGCAATGTTTGTTGTATAATTTGCAAAACAACGACAGGGATTGGTCAATCGTAAAATGAAAGAAAGACAACTGATAGATGTCAAATGCAAATGGGTGCTTTGTGTTTTTTTCAGTTCTGTGGTTGTTCCATTGTTTTGTTCCGACTGGCAGATTTAGTGTCACATGACGTGACAACTGTCAATTTATTGTCAAGATTCTTGTAATTTTTTTAAACTCATGAAAAATATTACTATTTTTCACAAATTGTTCATCAAGGAAAAGATTTTCTAAACGCAGACAAAAGCCCCAAAAAATTAATTTGTCATATTCAAGGTATTACTTATTTCGCATTATGAAATTCACTCCGCCATGTTGACTTTTTTTGTATATAGAAATCCTTAAGAACTGTGGTGTCATCACTGTTATCTCTGATAATTTTTGTGGAAATTGAACTTGAAACTTTTGTAGTTTTCTATCGGACCATCTAGAAGATCAAATCAGGAGATAGTGGAAAAACAAGGTAAAGTGGAATAATTGTTGAATGAAGGAACAACCAATAAGTGCTTTGATCAAATTATAGGTAAGTTCTCAATGTTTTTCAATATATGTCATAAATAGTCATATGCTTCGAATCAAGTACCCAAATTTACATAATCCAATTATTAATGTATGTCTTGTTGAGCCACTTATAGTATTCATCCTAGTCATACTGGATGGTTGCATTGTACTATCATGTTTTGTTTGGTATTCTGATCAGACTGAAAAGAAATGTTCCAAGCTAAAAATAATTTCTAATATCTCTTTTATCAATAGCATACCACTAGAGATAATGACCCAATTGAAAGATAAAATATGTTGAGAGTAAATAATTCATGAATTCTAGTGTCTGTTCAAATTTCTTGCAGGTTGATCCAAGAGCATCCATAGTTTATAAAACTAACACTTTATTAGGTCAATGCTATCAAATGATTGATTTCTTCTTTGCCCTATCATCATATAAAATTTTGCAATATACCTTTTAATTAACCTATTTGTATCTGAACTCGCAGAAGATAACAGATATCAAGTTTTGTTTTACTCAGATGCCTTCTAGGGACAAGAAATATTCCTGGTTGATACTAGCTACCATGCCATTGTTTGCAGGAAGTCAAAGAAATGGAAATATGAATATCAGACAAATCATGAAATTGAGTCATCCTCTATTTACAAGCATAGTCAGTTGAAATATTGATTTCCCATTATCTGCCTTAGAAACCCTATAATTACATAGACCTTTTAATGGCATGTTTGAGACCTTGCATCAAATGTTGCATGCCACATACTTAACAATATTAATGTTTTCACAGCATACTAGCTGGATTAACTTTCACTACAAAACAGCAAAAATATCAAAGTAAGTAAGTGTTTTCTGCCATTGAATTTATCAGTCTCATCTCAGTGTACTGAAATATAAGTATAAATTTTTGCATTCATTGGGTAAATCATGAGTTATAAATTTTATTATCAGTTCATTTTTAGAGAATCAACTTTTTTGAAGTAAACCTGTGATTAGATCATGTATTGTCAATTATATAAATGATACATTGACATTCTCAGAATGCAGAGTGAAATGTCATGAGGAACTTTTCATCCTAAACTTATGATTACCCATAAAGATTTCTTTCATTATCATTGAAAAATATTTACTGATTTTATATTATCCACTCCTCATCATATCATAATATATTTTTTTATCAATGTTTACAATGATAATTTTTTTCATTTTAATCTATGGTCTTTGTAGTCAGAATGAACATTTGAAACTGTCAAGATGGTAGAAAGAAATATAAATGTGGTGAGTTATGATGTACATATGATGTTTTGAATGCATTGTTTTAGTCATGAAAATGATCATATTGAATTCTGTCACTTTTATTGAATTCACATCAAACTGTTGGAATCATTCGATTTTGTTACCTGCCTATTAATACTTACCAAACAAATTAGGACCTTGCGAATCAGTCACAACAAAGGAATCAAGTCATAAAAATGTTGTTGACATGCTGGTGTGGGTTTATTTCTAGACAAAAATTTTCTTGTTTGCTCTGGTACATGCTAAACAGTTTTGAATAGAAATTCACACACTGAGATAGTCCTTGCGGAGGCTCATTTTTTTGTTTTTGAATTTGGATCCAATGATTTATCAATTAGTCATTAATGATATGGTAAGTCCATTATGTATCTGAGAAAAAAACTTTATTGTAGCTGTATTTTACAAAAAATTAAGGAAATTGATAATTCTTTGATATCTTCCATTCAGATTTTTTTGTTTTTGATAGTTTGTTTTCAATTTCTCATCATTAATAGAGAAAAATATATTTTAGTCAACTTTGCTTTGATTCTGACCATTTTTTTGTGAAGTTGTAAATGACACAATCACTTTCGTATCTGATTTTCATTTCAAGCCTCATCTTTTTGACACATGTCTTTCATTGACGTTTTTCTAAAATTCGAAAGTTAATGCAAATTACAAAAATATCAGATAGTCAAAATATTACAATTTGGTCAAGCACAATCATTATTTCAGCTAGAGAATGTCAATTACAATGATATCAAAAAATTGAAGCAAAACGAATGACAAACAAATGGACAAACATATTATATTCTGATATCTTGCATTCGTTCCCACGATATGAGATGAGAAGGAATCTTCTTGAACCCCTTTTTGAGAAAGGCTGTTTCTTCATTTTGACACCGGACAATCTTCTCTTGATAAATTTTGCATGAACACCAGTTGTTTCTTATTATAAAATATTATTATAGTTTAATTGAAGTTTAATGAATCCACCTTGATAAATCTCAATTTATAAACTTCGCAGCCGTAGCCGCAGTTGACGTAGCCGTTACAGTTTCAAGATGACAGATAAATATTATGTACATCTGGTTATAAACTTTGCAGTTGACGCACTTGCCGTTGCCGGAGATAACCAACTTCAGCGGCTTCGTCAAGGGCATTCAATCCAATCACAGAAAAGTACTAGGGCTTGCTGACAGTAGTACAAAGTGATCAGCTGATTTATAGTTTCTTTTTGTTTATTTTATTCCCATGAATTGCACACCAAGAGAACGAATTGATTCGAAAAATGGATGAAAATTCAGGTTGCCAAATGATCATGACTTTCATAACCTAAAAATTGGCTCAGATGCGAAGGCAAATTATACTTTCCTCAGAACCAAACAATTGCTGATAGAAGCGAATGAAAATGGCTCTAGTTTCAAACTTGCGTGGATGCCAGGACAAACAAGTAAAAATAAAGTAGATATACTGGTCAAACTTCAAACGGAACGAAATGTTCCGTTTGAAGTTTTCTAAGATGAAGAAGCCATTCTAAAACAGATCAAACTGAGCAATGGTAAAAAAAATTCTGAAACTGAAGGCAGCCCAATTTCTCCCTGGAAGCCATGGTATTTGAAAAACACATTCATAGACAGAAGTGAAATTACTAAAAACTGTCTGCAAGTTTTTCGAGGAGGTGGTACATTCATTTTTTAGAAACGAGGAGAGAAAGAGAAATTACTATTGTCATTCCATTGCGCACGAGACATTGTTCTATCGGAGAGCATTTATATAGACTGGTTATTGTCAATATGGTGAAGTGGAGAACTTAGACCATAAATTTTTGGAATGGCCAAGTAACAGAGAATTTCCATTTTTATGTAAAGTCTGCCAAAGTGTGTATTCCAAACCGTGCTAATGAACATGAACAGCTACAGCTAATTACAATGAAATTAATAAGTATATAATTTGTTGCAGATCAAAACATTCCTACCCTTTTAAAAACTGGGTGCTAACGTCCGAGGCAATCTTTCTTGGATGTGAATACTCCGCTATTGCCCCGGAGAGTTTATTGACGTCCTTTAATACATAATTATAGCTTTACCCTGCATTAAAAATGGATAACAGAGGTATGAGAAGTTCTTAGACCACGTTCAAAGTGACCCCACACAATTGGAGTAATAAATGAGAGCTGGCTAAATTTCGAATGGGAAAAGGCCAAAAAAGAAGAAGAAGAATATCGTCACAGATAACTGACAATAGTGACACGAAATTATGCGTTCCGTGCATGCGCTTGCGGAAATGTCATAATTTTATGAATTGAGCAGTTTCGCCACTACTGTAACAGCAAAGGCTAGTCAACTGCGGCTACTGCTGCGGAGTTTATAAATTGAGTTTCACTCTTCGTAGCGGTATTATTCATAGAGTAATGTTCTATCCCCAATACTGAAATATACTTCATATTTCATGGAGGCCGCACCGTATTTATGTTATCCTGCGTGTTGCAGATGAGACGCAACTCGAACGACATGCAGGTGAACGTGGCCGGCCTCCGGCGCAATCTCAAGAACTTCGCGCACAACTATTCGGACGCGCAGAAGAAGGTGCGCGAGGCGACGTCGAACGACCCGTGGGGCCCGAGCAGCACCATCATGGCCGAGATAGCCGATCTCACCTACAACGTGGTCGCCTTCAGCGAGATCATGCAGATGGTGTGGAAGCGGCTCAACGACCACGGCCGGTGAGTAGAGACGTCTAGATGAATTCACCCAATTTTGAGAGCTTTACGGCTGCAAAGTTCATTATAATTACATTTTAATTATATTATGATTATATTATCACTAAGAAAAACTCCTCGTTCATACAACACCATGTATGATATTTGAAATTCAATGAATTGTGGAATTCTTTTTTTTTTTTTTTTTTTTCATCTGTGGACAACACGAAAGGGAAACCTATGATGTTCGAGGAACATCGTGTTAGCCAGCGGTGGAATTTTGGGAAAGAAGGAAGGTGTTGGAACTTTTCTTGAATGTTTGGAGGTTGTAACCATCAGGAAAGACTTCACTAGGCAAAGAATTCCACAACTTTGCCGTTCTATTGATGAATGATGCTTGGTATAGCGATGTTCGACAGGTCTCGAGCCTGACAGTGTAGGGGTGACCAGCTTGAGCTCGTCTGGTTTGTCTACTAGGAATCGCGCGTGGTGGCATAATAGATGATATTTCCGTTGAGCACCGACCGTGAAAGTACCTATAAAAAAGGCAGAGATCGCCGACCTTTCTACGATGATCTAGAGAGGTTAATGATTTGGTGAGTGTTGTGTCATCGACTAGGCGAATAGCTCTCTTCTGAATTGAATCTAAGAGCTTAAGCGTATGTTTGGGGGCTGAGTTCCAAACATGTGAGCAGTACTCCAGGACAGGTCGAATTTGTGCTTTGTAGATCATAAGCAGTTGCTGGGATGTGAAGTATCTCTTCGCACGGAAAAGAAAACCGAGTTTTTGTGAAGCAGTTTTCGCAATGGACCTCACATGATCGTCCCATGAGAGAGCACTGTTGGTGGTGACACCCAGCAAGGATATTGACGACCTCATAGGAACAGTGGTACCCGACATCATCAAATTGGGCATTGTGTGATCAGCCTTCTTGGTGAACATACAAGCTTGAGTTTCAGTTGCATTGAACTGTACTAGATTCTCAGATCCCCATTTCAGAATTCTTGTCAGATCCTCATTTAAAGCATCGACCTGTCTTCGCCTTGCACCTCTAGCCTCGTTGGATGATATAGGGGCTCTAGAGGAAAAGGCGGAATGAAGTGTACTATCATCCGCAAAGCTATGAACTGGGCTAGAGGTCACATTCAACAAATCATTGATGTGGAGCAAAAACAAAGTTGGTGCCAAGACAGAGCCTTGTGGAACACCAGCATTGATCGTCATTGTATCAGACGAGACCCCGTCTACCACCACGTAGAGTGATCTATCTGCAAGAAAACTCGATAGTAAAAGACACAGTTGGGGCGGCAAACCATATGACGGAAGTTTCGCTAGGAGGCCTTGGTGCCAAACTCGGTCAAATGCTTTGGAGATATCCAAGGCTACAGCCAGAGACTCCCCATGTTTCTCTATTGACACCTGCCACTTATGTGTCACATAGGCAAGCAGATCTCCAGTTGACCTCTGGTGACGAAAGCCATATTGCCGGTCGTTCACGATTCTTGAGCTCTCTAGATATCGGATGAGCTCGATGTTGATTGCTTTTTCCATTACTTTATCTATATGTGTTCAATAATTGATTTTTGTCTTGTTTTTTCGTTTTTCGTGCTACTTGTGTGAAAATATGGCACCATCTCGATCACAGCGTATTGGACTTTTGTTATCTTCGTTGATCTTGTCTTTGCTTGTGTTGGTTCGAGAGAAAAGGTCACGAAACCGCTGATTTTGTGTGAGGAGAAGTGACAGGAATTCGATTTCATGCTCTATGTCTAGCAAATGACATTCTGGCGCATGCGAATGAGCTGTTTTCACTACGAATATGATGTAATTATAATGCATAGTTGAAAGGTGGCCGACTTTTTAGTGGACTAATGTAATGAAAATGCACTAATGCATTGCATGAACTCGCCGCATCAGTATTAGCGATTCAACTTTTCTCAATCATAATATAATTAAAATGTAATTATAATGAACTTTGCTGAAGCAGCCTTCAATTCATCAATTGTAATGAATATCTGAACATTAAATGCTCTGGCGTGCTCTCTTTCCTCCAACATCCTCATTCCTAACCTGATGATAATAATAATAACATTTAATAATCCCAAGAAACATACTTGTTCATGGTGGGACACGATAGAAAAACTAATGAATGCAATAACAAATAAATACTGAAAAAAAGATCAGAGAAGATAAACAGTTGAATCAGAATTAGTCAATATCAGAAGTAAAGAGAAGCGAGTTGATAGAATATATTGCTTCAGTTCTCTCTTAAACTTAGTGTCGATATTGATAGATTTTTTTCTGTTGGGTAAACGGTTCATTTCACAAAAATATGACTATTTTCCAAATTGATATTTTATCTGAACAGTTTTCAAATGATCACATTGTCTGGTGATTGATGTAATAAACTAGCTGGTGGGTCCACTCTTTTGGTGGGTCCACTGTTTTTGAATCCTTTGGATTCAAAAACACTTCATCAAGAAAAATGATATAGTGAACTAACCTTCATATCTCTATATTATCCGACTTTCGGAAATAACAAACAGTATAAACACGCATAACCACAGACTATACCAATATTTGTTGGCGACACTGACAAATCTTGAAACACAAAATGAAATCTGATTTTTATCGATCAGCGCCAGTTGGTTGGAAACAGAAACGAAACAATTTATTTCTGACATCTAGGTATCAAAAATGTAGGCATAAACATTTAAAATTAGAAAGTTGATGCCATTTTCAGAAAAACCGGAAGTTGAAAAGAATTTCTGAATATGTGAAAAAGTGCCATCTAGTGAGCATATTTGATGATAATAATAATAATAATTTGATGTTACATATTTCAGAAGTCTAGCTATGAAAACAAAGGAGAAAAGGGCTTATACAATGAGTCTGTGCAACCCTGCATGTAGAGTGACTTGAGTGATGAGATTATCCATTCATTTCCATATCAAAATTTGTCCTCTGATAACAATTAACTTTATTCATTTTTCAAATTTTTGTGGGATTTTCTTTCCTCGTTTTTAAAAAATGAAGAAGTTATCAAAAATCATTTCAATATATTTACAGTAAGGACAGATTTTGTGATCTGCCCCAAAATGTCACTGCGCTTGAAATTAACCCTTTAGATACCTAAAAGAGAAGTTCTCTATTTGTCAGTGACACCATGTTTTTTGAAAATTTGGAAATATAAATATAACCAATAAAAATAAAACTTCTACATACGGACTTATACTACAAATATATTGAAATAATTTCATAACTTCTGCTTTATTTTTTAGAAACGAGGCGAGAAAATCCCATTAAAAGCTGTAAAATGAATGAACCACCTCCTCGAAGAACTTACAAGACAGTATCTAAAAATTAACTTTACTTTGAAAACAAAAATATATATTGACCAGAACGAGAATTTCATTTTCTTTTTTTTTTTTTTAGGAACTGGAGGCATGTCTATAAGGCGTTGATGCTTTTGGAATACTTGATTAAAACGGGATCCGAAAAAGTGGGTCAACAGTGCAAAGAGAACATTTTCGCGATACAGACATTGAAAGATTTTCAATATTTAGAGGAGGGTGAGTTATTCCATTCTATCTAGTAGAAAATATATATAATATCATATATTTGGTTCCAGTACTCAATTGGCTTTTATCAAGCGTTTATCATAATTTCTTCGATAACCTGGAATATTTCTAAAAAATCCTCTGTGTCTCGCAGGCAAAGATCAAGGGCAGAACGTACGGGAGAAGGCGAAGCAGCTGGTGAACCTGCTGAAGGACGACGAGCGGCTGAAGAACGAACGCGCGAGGGCCCTGAAGGCGAAGGAGCGGTTCGCGCAGAGCGCCAGCGGCTTCGGCAGCGACGGCGTGCTCGACGCGCCGCCCCCTTCCAGCCCGCCCAAGTTCGCCGCCGGCGGCGCGGGCTACGGAGGCGAGTGGCGCGGCAGTCGCGACGCAGGTACACAATCGATAATGACAATGATGATGACATAGTGACTTTTCGCTGTTTCACTGATGTCGTTCATGATATAGCTAGCAGCAATCATTTGTATTTTTAGTAGTATAAAAAAATCTTGGGTCATCCCATCGAAATTATTCAGTCTTTCCCTAACGATAAAGGCCTTCTGTTCGTGCTGAAAAACTTCCATATCGTCTAAGTCCTCACACCATCGAATACAAAATGCCCCACAAAATCGATTTCATATTATGGAAATATATTTATACTGAATAACATGACCGTTAAGTGTAAATGTGCTCTCATCAGAAAACAAAACATCTTCTGATTGGATCATATTGTTATCTAACATTTCCATCATTTGTTCACAAAAATACGTTCTCTTGTCGAAATCGTCTTCCATTAGCCTGAGTTGGCATCATTTTATAAGGGATGCATTTTACTTTCTTTTAATATTCGAAAAATTGATGTGTGGCTACTATTGAACAGTGAGGCTGCTTTTTGACCAGAATTATGTGGGTTTTCTTGAAACTCAAGCATAACATCCAATTTCGTATCATCACTCACTGCATTGGCAGGTACTTTTCTTATTTGCCTCACATGACCAACCTCGCGAAACTGTTTTTCTATTTTGCTAATTGTTCCTTGGGATATAGGAAGAAAATTTGGAAATTTTTCGTGAAATAAGGGAGAAATTTGTGTCCGGTGTTATCTCCATAACCAATCATTTGAAGAATGGTTATTTTGTGCATTTCTGTTGAATGAACCATTTGTCTGATATTATTATGTACAGTTAACGAAATTCAAACGACAATAGCACTGACACTGATCACTACTTTCATACAAAAATAAACAAAACTGTTTTTGTATTTTTTTTTTATTTCATATCAGTAAAAAGGAACACATTATTGGTTTGTGCTTATTATATTCAGAGCTAAATGGGAAATAAGTATTGAGTGTAATATAGCGAAATTGTGAAATAAAATAATTTCCTTTTTTTAATGTTGATTTTTGTAGTACATCTGAAAACACTTGATATTTCCGAAACAGTTGAAGATAGGTATAAGACATTGTACATGAATTATGTCTAGAATTTTCTAAAGAATCCAAGAAACTAATAATATACTGGGGGTTGTATTTTAAATAAGAAAGTTGGTATCTGCCACTGTCACATGACACACCCTATATAATTATTTAAAAAAAAAATGCGCATCTAAAAATACAATTTGACGTGTCCAAGCTTTTTCCCAACACGCTCTCTCTTATTTATTCGTTGTCGAATTGATTCCATTTGGCTGTTCCACAATGTATAGACAGTCTATTATTATTATTATTATTAATGTTTGTCCTCAGTGGATTTGCCGCGAGACATCGAGATAGCTAGGCCGCAGACAGCTGGCGAGGAGGAGCTGCAGCTGCAGCTGGCTTTGGCCATGTCCCGCGAGGAGGCGGACCAAGAGGAGCAGAAGAGGAAGTCGGACGACGTGCGTCTTCAGTTGGCGCTCAGCCAGAGCCAACAAGATTTCAAGTGAGTCGGCACCTAGTTTTCACGATATTGTCTTTGTTATCTCAAAAACCGTTATTTATAATGAGGAAAATGCTGAAATTTGTTCATTGGGTTATTGAATTGAACAAAATATATTTTTTGTTTTAGCACTATGACGCCCATGGCGGCGATCATTATTTGATTGATTGTTTTCATTCTACCAAGAAAAAAATTTGTTTTTGATAGGAACATATACAGTATATTAGCACGTATACAAAAATTATTTTATCCTTTAAAAAGCTAGGCACCATATGAGAAACACTTTTATTGATGATTCATTTCAAATTTCAACCTGGGTGTTTGCTTTAGAAAAGACGAGAAATTGTCCACTTGGGCTGGGGCACCTTCACTACCTGTCAAAATTTATTTTTCTTGTAATTAATTGTTCAATATAGGCTTATTTGTTTGAATAACGAGTCTACAGAATATTGAGTTTCAGTTTGAAAATATTCACGGAGAAAGTTGTTTCTATTCCAATTCTATGGGTCATAAAAATCAACATTCCATTTCAACTGTTAGTTTTTGCCACTTTTCAATATTTGCGACTTTTCAGGAATATGAAACTATGATAAAACTACTACTGCTGACTCTCAAGCACTGAAATCGATAAAAATGTATTCTTTTATAATACACCTCCAACTTTTTGTTATCTTTGGAGCGAAGTAGATTATTTATCTCATGACTCTGGTATCATTTTATTTGATCAAATTTAAGATTGGTGTGATTGAATCGTAATAACTATGAGAAATTCAAACTGTAAATTATGAAAAACGGTGGTCTAATTCTTCGGCATTAATAAGTCACAGTGGGAATTCACAAATGATCGAAGTGGATCCGACTTTCAGTTATATATTGATTTTCTCTCATATCTAGTGTACGATAGATTTTGACTTGGTGTATTTCCAGTACTTTATTTCAATCGACTGACTTTTTCCAGGGTTCCTACTCAACCGAGCAATTTAGTCGACTTGTTGGACGTGAATTTAGGGGAATCCCCACATGTAGACCCGTGGGGCTTACCACAGCCACCTAGGCCACAAGTAAGTATTCCTTTACGAACTCTTTTATGCTCTCTTGTTTTTATTGTCACGTTTTTCATATTTTCATGTTTTTTTCAGTCATTGGATTTGAATTTGTTCGGGTTCTATCCCGCGGTATGTAAAAGTGTTTGGCTAGCAATTAGAAAAAAAAGGTATTGGCTTGAGTGGGGCTCGAGTGATATATGCTGCTTTTTGATCAATAATTTATTGGCACTAGAATCCAATATGGCCGCCATAAAAAATTGGAAAAAAACTCTAATTGGAAAATTGTTTATCTTGTAACATTTCCATGAATCCTTATTATGTATGTATTATTATTATGGTTGTCTTCCAAAATTCACCCCATTATCTGTTTATCAAATGGAGTTTTTCGTCATATTTTGAGAGCATTTTTTTTATCAAACTACGTCATCTATTAATGTTCAGCATCAAAGTCCGAAATTGGTCTCTAAGTTTACCACCTGTATATTCAATAGTTAACGATATCCCAATGTTGAGAGAGGTAAAAAAAGGAATCTAGTCATTGACATAGAAGCCAATGAGATATTTCATTCCTTATTGAACAGTATTTTATCGTTTCTGTTGCTATAGTTGACTAATATGTAATAAAACTTCAGTTCAGATATGTATCGAAAAATTTATATTGATGAATTCCGCGTGATATAAAAGACACTCAGAAATACATTTCATACAATTGATGAAATACAATTGATGGTTTCTGATGTCGAATTCATTATTCCGAAATTCATATGATGCTTTCTGAAATCGAAATGGCTTGTCTGCAATTGAACTGACTAAAATGCAATTGACGCTTTCTGAAATATGACTGAAAAAGGTATATAATTGAAATTATTATTTAAAACTGATATTACGTAACAATTTTTTTATTAAAATGTTAGCTGTTTACACTTTTCTTCAATTTCTTGCATTAAAAACAGACTTTGATTGATGAATTATGAATATTATCATATTCTCGAACATTATAGGTTTCCCTTTCGTGTTGTCCACAGGTAAAAAAAAAAGTTATTGTGAAAATGTATTCATTTCAAATGTAGTGATTAATTGATTTCTTGATAATAAAATTGTGTGCCTGTGAAATTTCAAGATCAAGTTGCGGTAGTCGTCTGCAAGTAAAAAATCTTCCAAAAGTCTTCTAACCCCCAAAACTACGATATCACGATCTGAATTATCTGGTTTAGGAATAAATATTGGTTGCACTGGCTGCACCATTGGTTTTGATCGCCAAAAAAGCAGCTAGTGACGTTATATAATAACTGAAACGAATAGAAAGCCAAAAACCCCAATAATATTTAGAAAAGTCTCTTAGCGATTCCTTAGTTTCTCTTTCACTTTTCAGGTCTACTGAAGATGGTAACTCGATTGACGAAATTCGTGTTTAGACTTTTCTAAATATTATTGTGGTTTTTTGGGTATTCATTCATTTTGTATTCTTCGAGTATTAACTAGACCAACGAACGAATAAATCCTTTCAATTCTGACCGACCGAATATTGTAGGCCTCCTCCCCGTGGCACCCGAGCTCCGCCTCTTCGCCGCCCCTCGCCGACGCGTGGGGGACGGCTGTAGGCGCGCCTCCGGCGGCCGCCCCGCGCGCCGACCCGTGGGTAGTGCCCGGGGCGGGGGCGACCGCGTCGCCTGATAAGCGCGACCCCTGGTCGCCGGCCAGCCACAGCTCGACGGATCTCGACGAGTTCGACGTGATAACTAACAGGTGAGCGAGTTGGAAACTAACGAAACTAGAATCGTTAGGAATGTGTGCTAAGAATTATTGTGCGGAGCCCAGAAGCTTTCATTTTAGGATTGATATTCAATAAATTATTGTGCGGAGCACAGAAACTTTCATTTTAGGATTGATATTCAATAAATGTATAATATATTAATATTCGAGCCGTATTTAACATTCAACAGATGACGGAATATTGTGGAATATGCATATAGATCATTTGAGAAGAAAACTGAATTTTGGGGATATCCCTATGAGGAACTAGAAGTTTTCTAGAACACACTCTGAATTCATACAAACCTGAACATTCACTGAATATGGTTTCATTCCAGCTTTTTGTGGGATTTTCTCTCCTCGTTTCTAAAAAATAGAGTAGAAGTTATTAAAAATTATTTCAATATATTTGTAGTAAGGATAGATTTTGTGATCTGCCCCAAAATGTCACTGCGCTTGAAATTAAACCTTTAGATACCTAAGAGAGAAATTCTCTATTAGTCATTGACACCTTGTTTTTGAAAAATTTGGAAATACAAATATATTTAATGAGAATAACCTCTATTTATCTTGGGGGACGTTTCGGCAACGAATCTGCTCCCGTTCTTAACACAATTGAAATATTTTTCTTTTCACAAAATTTTTTCAATATGTTGTCGGTTTTGACACTGAAAAGTGACAATTTGGTAGACGGAGAAATTCGGGTTACAAGGTGTTTTCATTAATTGATATTGAATTTTCCATTTTCATATTCAATATTAGAAACGAGGAGAGGAAATCCCACAAAAAGCTAAAAAATGAATGTACCACCTCCTCGCCTAACTTACAGACAGTATTGAACAAACAATATATGAATTTTAATGAAGTTGGTATATTCTCATGATACACGACAATTAGATTTATTGAAAACAAATCATTAGAAATTATATATTGGCAATCAATTTTTCACAATGGCATCATTTTATACAACAAACTGCCCAATGAATCAAAAAATATAACTGATTCAAAATCAGTCTCAAAAAATATTTGCTCAGATTGGAAGAAGTCATGAATATTCAATAATGAATTCCTTTTTCAATTGTATGCCTCATTGATTATTCATCATTTGTGAGTTATTGATTTTTCTTAAGTAATGTATTTTAATGTTGAACGAATCTGCTCCAGTTTTCAACATAATTCATATATTTTTTCTTCGTAAAATTTTTCACTTCTCTATGTCAAAACAAGCTAACATTGATTTTACAAATGTGAAGAAATATTTTTTTCTTTTTCTTCTCTCTAATGTTTCATTCAGGTGTATAGATTTATGTAAATATATTTAAAAGGTATTCTCGTACATGCTGAGCACTTAGTTTATTAGTTTGAAAGTTTATTCTATCCTGTTGTCGTTTTTATAAAAACATTATCATGAATGAAATCTCTTTCTCGGACATACGAGTATGTAAAATAAAAAATATGACATCCATACTCAGAAAAATGGGGAAAAATATGAGTAGACCAAAAATGGAAAGTGAAAATCGACGTGTTGAATCTTTGTTCCCAAAATGGCCATACGTGCTCACTGTATGTTTTTTATTTTGCTCAGAAACAGAACGGCTTCGCCGAAAACCAACGGTGCTAATAAAAGTGAAGCTAGCGGCGATCTGTTCGAGCTGAACCTTCTAGGAGACATTCTGCCGACGACGACGGCCCTTTCGACGGGCGACTCTGCTACGGGGGCTACGAAAAAAACGCCCTTGAGCTTCCTAGGGGAGAATTCCGCCCTGGTCAACCTAGATAATTTAGTTACAAGTAAGTTCACGATGAAAAGTGATTGTTTGTCGAAAGTGAATACAAACGAGCAGGACTTTTCCTCTAGGAAACGTATAGATCAAAGGTACTCCATATAATTTTTGATACAAATTAAAAAAATGTTTTTATTTTCAAGTGAACGTTGGAAATCAACCATAATTTAATGGATAGTAATTATAATGATTATTTCAATATATTTGTAGTAAGTGTAGTATTATCTCTATATGAAAGAAGAATTCGAAGACATTTTTTTTTACTATCCTGCATGTTGTAGGTAAACCGTTGAACCCGACCTTGGTGGCGAACCCGTTCAGCGGCGGGGCGGACAACCAGCAAGCGCCGCCGCCCCCGGGCCAGCAGCCGCCCGCGCCGCGGCAGGCCTTCAATACGACGCCGCCCAAGCCGACCATCAACGAGATCAAGCAGCAGACGTTTGCGCCGTTCGCGGCCGCCCCGTCCTCGGCTTTCGGGGTGGCGGGGGCGGGACACTTCGGGGCGTACCCGGGCAGTAACGGTAGTGCCTTCTCGAGCGCGCCTGTGACCCAGGTGAATAATTGATCGATGGATTGATTTCGACCCCCAAGAAAGATTACATCCAAAACGAATGATTACCCGAAAACCACAATAATATTTACATAAGCCTGAAAACGCACTTAGGCAACTGAGTTGTTATCTTCAGTAGACATAGAAACTAATGAAGATTAGCGACTCTTTTAGTATTTTTCAAGATGAGATATTTTCCAGGAATTACCATCGAGAGTGGTAATTTCTGAAGAAATTTCTTAACTAATAAGTTTTTATGGTAATTTCTGCAGAATATCTTGAAAACTACTAAGAAGTCGCTAATCCCTCTTACTTTTCAGTTCTCCTGAAGATAAATATTTATTTAGGCTTCTCTAAATATCATTATGGTTCATTTTTCTAGTTTTTGTGTGTAATTTTCTCTCTCTATTTCTGAAGAATGAAATACAATTCATTATAAATATTTCAATTTGTAATAAAGACAGATTTGTGATCTGTCACTGTGCTTGAACTTCAACCTTCAGATATCTAAGAGAGAAATTTTCTATTCCTAATAAAAACTGCACTCTTTTTCAACACAATTAGTATTTATTTGTGTTCGGGTATTCATTTTGTACTTGAGTATTCAATCACAGTATCCGAATGCTAACTTGAACCAAGAAACATTGTTGCTTATAATAGGGATGCATGAATAAATACATACACATGCAAACACATACCATGAATGGAGATATAACAATTATGGTGATGTGAAAAACCTAACAATAAAATTCAATGAAACATAGAATTGCAACAAGAATCAATTTCATTGTTAAATTTCAATGATTTCTTCAAATCAGAGTGTTCTGAGCAAATATTAGTTGAGGCTGATTTTAAATCTTCATGCTTCAGTTATATTTTTCAATTCATTGGGTAGTGCGTTGTATATTGTTCATTCGTTTATTGTTGGCCAATATTTGTTTGAGTATTGTTGCAGTCTGCAATCATCAATTTGATCTAAATTCCTGCTTTGCACATATTCCGGAAAGATGACGCGCTATATCGCTTTAGTACAATATTTCTCGAGACTTACTTCCTTTATCGCCTCAATTACCGCCGGCGGAGTGGGGGTAAAGCAAAAGGCGGTCGGCAGAGCAGCCAAGGCCAATATTGCGGCGCCCATGGCTCTCATCAGCTAACCGTGTAGCATTTCTATTCTCAGTGTATTGATGTGAATGTTGTTGTTTTGATAACACAAATCTACATTCACAATTGTGAAATATTATTTATTCCGTACTCTGATTAATATGCAGATTGAGATTGAAATTTATATATTTATAATTTCATTATAACGTAATGATGATACAATAGACAGGTGATTCATGAGAAAAGTCCGATATTCAAGAGAGTGAATCAAAACGATTCTCTATCTAAGAAAAAATGCGGTATGTTCAAATGGAAATTCATGTGTTTAGGACCCTTGGGCGCCAGTTAGCAGCACTAACGGCACTTCCACGTCTCCGTGGACAGTGAAAACTAGCGAACCTGCAAATCCCTTCTTGTCTTAACATACTGTTGTTGAACACTCCCACAGGATGAATGGTGAGTTTCAAATATCTCGAAAGCCTATTTCAAGAAATGTTTCCATTTTTCAATAGATAGAATGATTGATTTCTGAACTGCCATACAGAAAACACTTATTTTTTTGAATAATAATCTCCTTATTTACGTAACTTTATTAGACGATTATTATTATTTGAAAAAAAGGTTTTCCGAACGGCAGTTCAGAGCCGTCGAAAATTTCTTATATCATTGAAATTTGCGTTATTGGGAAAATTCAATCGAGACTGATGAATCCTATTTTTGCAGGAGAAAAGTCCGTTTTTTATATTGGCATACATTTAGTAAAGTAGTTCACTGTTTGATTCTATTAGAACAAAACTCTAGCTTCTACAGGGTGATTTACCTAAGGTTTTGGATGATAGGCAAGTGGACTGTAGAATCGTAGATTAACCTTATTGACCTAAACTAATTTTTTTAATATATTCAAACAGGTCTTGATGCAAATAATGTGTAGTTGTTCCAAGTCGTTGAATTTCAGAGGTCATTTTATTTACATTGACAGCTTGACGAATTCAGATAATCATAAATATAAATAATAATTCATGTCCCTCTCTCCTGCTTGCGTATATACGTTTTTGCCACATTCACAAAATTATATGTCCAGTGTGAATTACTCGCTTGGTTTTCTATCATTTTCTATTATTCAGCATTGGTCAGTGTATGTCAGAAATATATTTAGAATTTGAAATCTCACCCCAATTACAGCAGCCAATATTTATTTAATGAGTTGTCAAAAAAAATTTTTTTTTCTTCTATTTTTCTGTGATTCGTAGGTGTATTTGGACATTTGGAATGTATGTAATTTCATTGTCCCTTTGAATTTTAGTGTGCCTTGAAATTGATGAGGAAGAAATCAACAAAATATTGAATTGTCAACAATTTATCAGAAAAGTGTATTTCTGATAAAAAATTGTTGCATTGCAAATAACTTGATTTGATCTTTAAATACAGAGTGGAATATCAAATTTCCGCCGAAAAAACTAGTGAAAAATTGAACCATGTTGAATAAACGTCGATATTCGAATAGTATTATAAGGGAGGCTGCGAAGGTGTATTTTGAGATACTAGTCTATGAGGCTAAAACCATAAAAAATGTTGTTGCGCAGGTGGCTGTGATTTGAAATCTGAGGGTTGTTCCAATTTTAAACATCCTTTCTGAATGAACTATTTTGAAAATGTCGAAAGTAAGGGTAGTATAATCTTGACCAAAATTCCCAATTTTCGTTCTCCCATCAATATAGTTCGAAATTTTAGAATGAGGATTTGAGAAAAATGGATAATAAAATATTTTCCCACATGGTGCAAACTTTTGAAACTCACTGTATATCTTTAGGCATAAATAAAGAAAAATATTATCGTTCATATTATTCAGTGGATTGTCTTCACCAAGTTGAAATAATGTGAAAATAAAAAAAATTAATATAGTATATAAACATACCTTTTATTTTTTATGAATGCGCCGCATTCCTTCTCTTTCGAAATATCAATACTGCACTGCGATAACTCAAAAAATTTACAGACAGTTTCTCTAATGACTGAAATGAACTATTTCTCTTCTCCTTTTTTTTTTCTTTTTCATTCTAAGGTAAATCACCCTGTACAAATCGAAACGCAATTTCTATTGACTTGTATTCATTTCAGGTATACACTTTGGGACTATTGAATATAATAAATATTAAAGGTGCAAAATACTATAGTTGCTATTTACAAATTCTGTAACAAACACTATTTGTTCAATAATTCTTACACCGATCGTATTTTTTTCCCTTTCAATTGGGAACGTGCTTCGCTGGCAAAGTTTGTTCTGTTTGTGATTGAAATATTGCTCATTATCACTCTGTGTGCTCACTTCACCCATATTTATACACATATCTATATTTATACATTAAATTTTTATGGAAGCATCAGTACTGGAGACTTTTATGTTTGTTTGTATTTGTAAACTGTGACACGAACCGTACTGGATTCATGAAAAAGGAGCAATTCGAAGATTGAAGCCTAATTTTTTCAACTGCCTAACTTTAGTGAAAATGAGCTACTATTTTATATCTATTGTTTCACCCAACATTTCCATATAAGTTCCGATTCTTTTTACAGAAATTGGCGACAAATATCTTTTATGTTTTCAATTTACAATATTATTTATACATATACGGTTAATTACAAAATGAGAGGGAAACACACTTTTGGTATTGATCCATCCAATAATGACATATGTGATCACGAAACAGGTGTTTGATAGAATTATTTGTGTAATTTTTTTTGAGAACAATATGTGTATGCTGGGTGTTGAAGTTTTGAGTAGCAACAAATCTTATGTAGAAAAACAAATCATTGGTGAGGTACAGAACATTGAAAGTATATGGAATCTGCAACTCTGTACATTATATTTCATCATTTATCATGTTGTTCAGCAGATTCTCGTTATCCTCAATGATAATCTAAATTATTTGTTTAGATTTTTCAACTCTATAATCTCTTTTCATTTTTCAGCTTTTCATGGGATATATAATATATAATATATAATCTCTACAGTTATAGAAATATTTGTTTTAATAATAATGTCCTGTTCTAGTAAAGTTTTGCTAATTGAACTGAAACACTCAGTATATACTCACATCTATTTTTTTTTCATGATTTCGCAGTATTCAATTTAGAGTGATCTTGAAATAGTATGTTTTGTTGTTGAATTTGAAGAACATTTATTTATAGTTATCGTCAAATGTTTTCATTTAATATATTTCAATGAAGTAATTATTTTATTTTGTACATAAACCCTGATGAATTGAAGATATACCGATATAGTTATTATATTATTATGAAATTATTCTAATTTTAGCTACTAATAAATCTTGTATATAGTATTTAATATAAATATATACATATTGATTTGTAAGGTTTTGTATGATAAGAAAGGGCCCCTTATGGAAGGAAGTAATGAAAATATTGTGTCGTGACAGCTATTTTCACTTACAATGATGAAAGAAATAAAACATTTTCCAGTCCCGATATTTTATTCCGTATGTTCCTTCGAAATCATCGAACGATGAGTTGAATATATTTTTTAGTTAGTTTAGCAAGTTTTAGTGATAATTTTTCATCTTGTACAAACACATTCAACAAACAAAAACCTTTTTCTAACTGCATTTCATTGAATTTGCATATTTTCGAATTGAATTTCCTCGTTTTGAATTTTTTGCAACGAACATACCTGTCATCCGGAAGAAAAACCTATAATGTTCGAGGAACATCGTGTTGGCCAGCGCTGGAATGTTGGGAGAGGAAAAATATACCGAATTTTTTTCGAAAGTTTGGAGGTCGTGAGCATCACGAAAAACTTCATTAGGCAAAGTGTTCCACAACTTTGCCGTTCTGTTGATGAATTATGCTTGGTAAAGCGAAGTTCGACTGGTCTCGAGCCTGCCAATATAGAGGTGATCACTGACCAGCCTGAGCTCGTCTATTTTGCCTACCTGGAATCGCTTGTGGTAGCATAAATGAAGAGATTCTCATTAAGCATCGACCGTGGAAATGTCTATAAAAAAAGGGATAGATTGCCCACCTTTCTACGATGTTCTAGAGGGATCAATGAATTAGTGAGTGTACTATCACCGACTAGGCGAATAGAATAGAATCTAAGTGCTTCAGCGTCCGAACGTATCGACTTATCTTGGACCACTGATCTCATTGGATAGTATGAGGGCTCTGAAGGAAAAGGCGAGATGAAGTTTACTATCATCCTCAAAGCTATGGACTGGGCAGGAGTTGACATCCAACGAATCGTTGATGTGGAGCAAAAACAAAGTTTTTGCCACCAGCATTGGTAGTCATTATATAGATAGATATATAGATATTCATTATAGTTTATTATAAGAAATGAGAAATATAAGTCTAGTTCTGTTTCAAGAAATTTAGTATCTTTGGATGATTGAATCATAATTTTATTGTTTCTTTTCTTTGGCACCGGTGTCGTGTCATATATATAAGAGCGTGAATCGTTTACATATAAAATACTAGTGAAAGTGGACCCAAACCCCTCACCCCACCTTGAGGAGTGCCAATAATGGTATATCTAGGGTGATAAAAATAAAACTCTGAAATATTTCACCTCAATTCCTTTATAAAAGTATTGTTACCAACTTGGTCAGTCTTCTTCGGTACTACGAAATAAATAAAAACAGTCGCTACAACACTGACACTCAAAAACAAACAGAACCCTATGCCCACATTATACGTGGTCATCAACACTTGAAAAATCTTGGTCACAACCAGAGCCAGTATGGAATGAAACATTATAAAAAAGTGCGTCACAGCCGTTCTACACTCTTTCGGGAAGAAGTCGGGAATGAAGGTCACGGGAACGCTCCCCAGTCCCACCGTATGAACTATTATAAACAGGTACATTACTACAACTGACGTGTAACTCCAGTATGTCTCGTTAACCTCGAATAACACCACACAGATTTTAGCTATGATTAGCAGCACCACTCCACAGCTAGAACACAGTAACATCGTCCTTTTGTCATACTTGGGCGTGACGAAGATGCCCAGAGCGTTGCTGGCCAGGTAAAGAACCCCGTACCCTATGGCTATGGGCACGGGGTGTGGGCAGCCCGACTTGGCGAACAGTATCTGCGTGTAAACTATGGTGGCGGGCGCGCCGGACCATTGCTGGAAGAACACCAAGCAGGCGAAGATGCCCAGGCGCCGCCCCAGGGTCTTCCGCTTGAACACGTCGAGCAGGCTGTGATCTTGGCTGGGCCCGATGGCCGCCCGCAGGCGAGTCAGCTCCGTCTGCGGGCAGACCTGCGGCTTGAGGCGGGCCACCAGTCGTCCTGCGCGCTCCATCTGTGGGGGGAGAGAGGGAAACATAGTTTATTGTATCTGGTATATTTCGTCAGAATGACTTTCATACATTCAACATGCCCAATTTTTTGTTTTTTCTTTCGGAAACTGTATCTTAATTTTTTTCATAACAGTTATCGATTTCTAAAGATATAGATAATATAATCCTGTACAATTCAATTCAGTGTCAGTTTGACAGCGGCGAAAATTAGCTGCGATTTTTACATCGACAAATGCACTAGTGCATTTTTCACTTATTCATTTGTTTATCAATTATCCGGTGTTGGTAAGCAAAATAAATAGTTTCGATATATTTGTCAACAACTCATTGAATTTCTAAGCACTAACTAACGCCGAAATTAGTCAAATTGTTAATACCTGATGTGTGCCTACTAATACCGTTGCGACAATTTTCTACGTTTTGTTATTCATTGAATTGTCCTGCAAAATTATACTTTTTACATTATTTGTTGATATCAGGTATTTAATGTTTATCAAATTCCAAACTGTTTCCTTAATCAATTCGATTCGAAAAACTGTCGTCCTGTCAAATGTCAAATTCGTCGCGTTTTCATTAGTTGACAGTTTTGAATCTTTTGAAAATTTCGAATGATGTGCCTTTTATCTCATTTTACTTTGGAAATCCACATCGACAATTTATTCATCCTATACAGGGTATCCGAAATTTAATGAAATTTAAATTTCCTTGTACATTTTCAACGGTTTTCTTGTTTATATTTTATTTTGAAACAAGTTTATTTAGAAACAAAACGAACATGATTAAAACGCCAAAAATCCATTTGAATTTGAACATGAAATCAAAACAGGAACAAAACGAAATTCAGAACTAATAACAAATGGAAAACATAAAAAATTGGAATATAATGACCGCCATTTTGGTTCGAACTAGAGAAGAATTGTTGAACCGTGGTCAGAAGAACTTCGGAGGGATGTTTCGCAAGGAATACATGATAGAATCTGTGAGTATCATTTTTGTACTGTTGGTATTAATGTTTCCAAACGATATCTAAGAAACAGTATTGGAAATATGACTTCAAAAATATTTCTAGTAACCCTGGAGTCCAAAAATTGAGAATCCTAAGTTTTTCCTTTACTCGAAAACTTCCACCGTGAGAAACCCTATATTCATAGACAACAAATTGAAATTTCATCAGCGTAATACACTAGGAATTGTTTCAAATGAACTGAGTTCTTCTGTAGCAATAATCATCTATTATTCTTTGAATTCATTAATTTTTTTACGTTTGTAGAAGAAGATTATTCAGCATCAAGAAACAGCAGGAAACTTTACAATATCTTAAATCTCAAGACAGCCCTAACAAATAATCCGTAAGAAATCTTGTATACCTGGTTGGCGCGCACCAGCTCGCTGGGACTAGAGGGCAGCAGGAGGCACAGCACGAAGACCACCACGGAGGCCAGCAGCGCCACCACCGACGTCTGCCGGAAGTCCAAGAAGGAGCCGAAGGAGAAGACGGCCAACAGGCCGAGGAACACGTAAAGGTTGATGTGCTTGAGGAGGCGAGGCTTGAGGTCGTCGTCGCACATGTCGGCGATGTAGAGCTTGAGCTGGCCGGTGGCGAAGCCGTTGCCCAGGCCCACCAGGAGGCGGCTGCCCAACAGCCAGTAGATGTTCCTCGCCTGCCACATGGCGAACCAGCCGGCGATCATGAAGAGGATGCCTGCGGGAGGAGGTGGAGGTGAGTTGGATCGGGTTTTTTTTTTGGATTATTGTATCATTGTGAAATAAGTTTTCGAGATTATTTGAGGATTTAATTTCGGTAAAACAGTAAACGCATTAGCAATTTAAAAAGCGTTCATCTGCATAGATCAGAACATAGAGCATAATACAATAATTTTGCTTGGCACAGAGATTTTTATAATGGAATAGATCTTATGGATCAATAAACTCAGATCAACAATAGATTTGAGATTCGAATGAAAATAACTGAAAATGTCGTATTTCTCAATTGAATGGCATGGCACATTTTGACAACGCCAAAAGTCAGCTGTCTTTGATCGCTTCGTCTCTTTCTTATGGTCGGTTCAATTCATTTCTCTCTCTTTCTCTCTAAGCTCGATCTAGTAGAAGATAAATATCATAACTTTATAGTAGTGAAATGAGTCTTTATAAGTGAGGTTACCAACTAACTTTAGATGAAAACAACAATCAACGATTGACATTACGAGTAACATTGCATTTCAAAGGGACAAATAAGTGATTCTTCAAATGCTCTGATAGATGCACTCTTTGTTTCAAGGTGGAGGTTATTATAACCTCTGGTAGGGTAATTATGCATTTGGTGCTAAAATATGAAGAATTGATCAAGGTACAGGGGAGCATTACCAGAAATTATTTTGAAAATCACTATCGTCGAGAAATATAAGAAGCGATCCATCACATTAAGCCAATTCAATACTTCAAGCATTTTTCTAGTTAGTGTACTTCTCTTGCATATGACTTTCATGCCAGGCCCGAATTATTCGAAAATTTCATCATTCTTTTTCAAAAAGTAATTGAAATTCGCGATTTCGATCAAAACACGTGATATTTGGTCACGTCAAAGAATTAATCACGTTGTTTCGTTATTTAGAAAATTATTTTTTGAAAGCTGTGACTGTGCAGATACTTTCACTAATAATACTACGAATGTTTCAATTTCGGGTTTTCAATTCAATGGTATTCGGTAAGAAAATTCGACACCGAATATAGAAAAAACTCGACTGAACCTGAAGTTGAATGTAAATGTCATTTCACTTATGAACTTCAAAAAATTACCGGTGTTATTTCGTGCTTCTCCGCCCAAGGAGGAATTTCCGGAAATTAGTTTAGTTGCTATAATGATGTACAGAACACTGGTGGACCTATTCTGCCTATTTGCCTATCTAATTTCTTCAACCAGAACTCTAACGTACAGCTTGAGAACAGCATTTTATTCAATATAGCGGAAAATCACTCAAATGTCAGTTGTCAGATGGCGACACAAAAATGAAAACAAAACCGGTATTACTGATAATTGCACAATCAGTGTTTTTAAAAATGTTGATTCAGAAGAAGTAATTTAGGTTACTTCCCAATTTTAGACCGAACTACATAATTACAATCTCAAAACGTCAAGTATTAGTACAGAAATCTGTCAATATGTCACCATCTTCTGGGGAGTTTCATAACTATTAGGCCATTATAGTGGAAATTATAGCGTTTTTGACGAAACAAAACACCATCAGTGACTGCACCAGTGTTTTGTACATAGTTGTTGCTATGGTAATGGTACAAAATACAGACGCTCAATCGGTCGAAAATGTTAGGTGTGAAATTTTCATTGAAAAATACATTATCTCCGATATTCAGCTACTTAGTTTTGTTCATTGATATTTAATGAAGGTCAAATGATCTGATGAATCAAAGGCACCGACAAATCCTGGATTCAGGCCGCAGTTCATTAATATGTGACGAAACTGTACTATTCGTATCTACTGAGTATGTCAACTTATGCCTATTAAGAAAATTGAAATATTTTTCGGGGTTTTCGGATCAACTATGAACGTCACAACCTCTGAAAGAAGAAGATAGAGAGAGAGAGAGAGAGAGAGAGAGAGAGAGAGAGAAAATATACATTCTATTATGTATACAATATTAGAGAAATAAAATTATTATTATAATAATATAGACATGGAAAAATGTCAGCTTTTTTGAATCCTCGAATCGGTTCATAGATAACCAACTTGCAGGATGTTAGGGGGGAGGGAGATTCGTGACGAGAATCACCCTGTACTCACCTATGAGGATTCCGTATCGCGATCCGACGTAACTTTTGGACGAGATCGGCGTCCCCAAAGCGTTCCCGATCATCAGAAATCCGGCTATCATGGCGCTTTGATCGTAGCTGATGGGAATGGGGGAGTCTGGCCCCACGAGAGTGGGGTAGCTGGGGCACGGCCACCCCAACATCAGGCCGTAGGGGATGCAGCATAGCGTCGCTGGAAATTTTACAATAATAATAATAATAATTATGATAATAAAGCTGCTTTATTGAGTTTCAAATTCAGTTTGAGTTTTTGCATTTCAGTTTCTAAATATTGAAGAAAACAAAATGAACTAATATACATTAAACAAAGACTGACTGATGGAAGTGTCAGCTGCAGCTGTTTTTCAAATTGACCACAAAAAATAGAATCATAGAAAAAATAACAGTACTATCAATTACAAATCAAACTACGTACTACAAAAAAATAACGAGAAAAATAAATTCATTTTTCAGTTTTTGATGGGATTTTCTCTCCTCGTTTCTAAAAAATAGAGTAGAAGTTATTAAAAATTATTGCAATATATTTGTAGTAAGGACAGATTTAGGATCTGTCCCAAAATGCCACTGCGCTTGAAATTAAAAACAAGGTGTCACTGACCAATAGAGAATTTCTCTTTTAGGTATCTAAAGGTTTAATTTCAAGCGCAGTGGCATTTTGGGACAGATCCTAAATCTGTCCTTACTTCAAATATATTGCAATAATTTTTAATAACTTCTACTCTATTTTTTAGAAACGAGGAGAGAAAATCCCATCAAAAACTGAAAAATGAATGTACCACCTCCTCGAAGAACTTACAGACAGTATTTGAGAAAAATAAAATAGAAGGCAAACGCCATCATAGTTTTGTACCTATTTTTTTATCGATAAATTAACTTCTGTATAAAATGTGTCATTTGAAGACGACTGTTTTGTCATTTTGACAGCGATAAAAAAGGTGCATCGTTTTTTATCACAGATAAAAACGCCTGTTCCTCTTGAGCGTGCACATCTAGTATGCTTACGTCACTTTAATGTCTGCCCTGTCAGTTATTTGAGCATTGTTGATAATTGATACTAAACCATTACAACATGAGTCGTTAATTTATCTTGCCAAAAAACACTCGAGCTTTTCTCTTAAGGATAAATTTCTTTTTAACTCAAAAAACTGACATTTGACAAAATCACTCGACCTTCGGTCTCGCGATTTTGTCATGTCAGTTTTTCTCGTAAAATTACTGATTGGCAAAATTATTTCGTTACAAAAAGAAATTTATCCGATAAAAAAAAGCTCTTGTGTTTTTACTGTTGATACATAACATACATACATCAAAAGCCAATACAGTATCCAGAAGTGTGAATGAAATTGAATTCATTGGGTTAAGTATCTCTATAACTTTTACATCGTTCGATATGAAATTCGGTGAAATGGTCATATTTCTGGTCTGTTCCACCGGAAACGACCCTAACTTTTGATTTCCAAATGGGACACTCTGCTTTTTTTTGACATTTTCGTGTTCTTTCTGCATCGAATCAACTATTCTGATCATTTTTTGATAACATTTCAAGAACCGTATATTTCGTTTGATATTCTCCAATTATTCTTCAGTGTCTGTCTGTCTTTCGTTCTCGAAGATCGAAAAGAAATTTGTATAAATTATGTCATCTGATGAATCAAAACCCCAAATTTCTGACTATATGATAGAATAAGAGTTTATTCACCTCCTCACAAATGGTTAATTGATTAGAAGCAAGTGCATTTCAACAAACTGATGATAAAATATGCCTAAAATCATTAGCATAAACTGGGAAACATGGTTAATTAATAGTACTTACTGATAACATCAGGACATACTTTTGAGTTGACTACTAAAATGACGATTTTATTAGTTTATACCTACCAGGAAATAGGAATTTCTTGGTGGAGTGAAAAGGGTTCTGTAGAAAAATGCAGTACTCAAATGAACTGCATTTGATTCAATGTCATCTGGTGAATAATTCTATAAAACGATGCAATAATAATTGTGAACGAGAAAATTTGCGAAACATAGTTGTATTATAGTTATTAATTTCAGTTCACTGAAAATTTATGAAAGTTCACACATACAGATTTTTCATTGTTCAAAATCAAATCAGTATGAACTTCAATAACAAATCTTGAACTTGGTAAAGTTGTCAACATTCAGGATATTGATTCAATGAAACTTCCTTTAACTCCTCTAAGCTACTTGATTTTTTCAGAAGAAGCTAAATAAGCTTTTGAGTAGGGACGAAGGTGCAGTTTTTATCTGAAGTACAGATCTGACTTATTCCATAAATTGATTTTGGCAAATGACGACTTTATGGCAAGAACATCAAATTATTCTTGATAATTGCATGGTATGCATCATCCTTATGACACCACAATCGGATAATTCCAGATAAAAAGGTAATCCAAGTATTTGATGATACTATCTTGAAATGATCAGCATTTTCACAAATGTCCATAAACAGGTGTTTTTCTCATATTCTAAAACTACTGAGTATTTTTTATGAAAACAAGGGAATTATGTTGGAGTTGTTCAATAATTATACCACACATTGACATCCAAACAACGATAATACTTGATAGAAATACTGCTGGAAATCTTTTTGTCTTCTCATCATTCAATGTTGAATGACCTAACTTTGGGTAATTTCCACAAATTCATCAGAACTCTGATCTGATTTTTTCCAAAGCGTTTTTCTAATTGTTAGTAAGACATTCCCAAAATTTTCATAACACAGCATGTTAATATTGTTTAATGCAGATAAACTGAGAGAATAAATTTACATCATATTTTGAGCTTGTTTGTTATTTGTAAACATGTACAAGTGTTTTACATATTTGTTATTTGTATATTTATAGTCATTAGTTGGACGAAAAGTTCATTTTTCTTGTTAGGTCTTCTATTGTCAGACTTTCTATCAAAAAGAAAAATATGATGAAATGTTGAGTTTTTTTAACTATTTCAATAGCCATATAACTCGGAACGAAAATTGCTTACCACAAACACAGGGAACGATTTGCCACAGCCGCATATTTTTTCCAATACACTTGAAATACATTTTAAATGTCTTCTTGTGGGCATGTAAATGTTTTACTTATTTGTTGTTTGTTTATCTACATAAATAGTTATCTTTTGAATGACTCGTAATCACACCTTGTGAGGTCTTCCAAAGTAATCTATTGAAAAAAAATGTTTTGGGCTTTTTGAAAATTGTTTCGAACACCATCTGATTTAGAGAACCAATTAATAGATTACCAAAACTGAGGCAACAATTTACTGCATATTTTCCGCTTGTATGTTTTTGTATTTGTTGTTTGTTTATTTACACACTTGATGTCATTCGAATCAAATCTTGGAAGATAAAATAAAAATAAAATTTTGTAAAACTGTTTCTAACGCCACCCGACTTAGACAATTAAATAATAATAATAATAATCGTTCATTATTTACGATTTACAATGAAATAATAGCTTACCACAAACTGAGGGGACGATTTGCCACAGCCGCATATTTTTTCCAATACACTTGAAATACATTTTAAATGTCTTCTTGTGGGCATGTAAATGTTTTACTTATTTGTTGTTTGTTTATCTACATAATTAGTTATCTTTTGAATGACTCGTAATCACACCTTGTGAGGTCTTCCAAAGTAATCTATTGAAAAAAAAAATGTTTTGGGCTTTTTGAAAATTGTTTCGAACACCATCTGATTTAGAGAACCAATTAATAGATTGCCAAAACTGAGGCAACAATTTACTGCACATTTTCCGCTTGTATGTTTTTGTATTTGTTGTTTGTTTATTTACACAATTGATGTCATTCGAATCAAATCTTGGAAGATAAAATAAAAATAAAATTTTGTAAAACTGTTTCTAACGCCACCCGACTTAGACAATTAAATAGCTTACCACAAACTGAGGGGACGATTTGCCACAGCCGCATCTTTTTTTCGACAGCAGGCTCCTTATCTTTGTGCGGCTCGTCGTTGATGGAGAAAACATAAGTGACAGCCTCGAGCTTCGCCATTTTCTCCTCACTCCCCATTTTAGAGCCCCGTTCAAATATTTATTCGGCGACGATCCGATCCTATCTGCGTCGAAAATTTTGCCAAAATCCCACCGAACGATCACCATGTGTCCTGCGAAACTGATAATATTCAGATATTCGACTAAATCATCAGGGATTGGTGTGTTTTTAATTGGGCCGCAATAATTGTTCGTTGTGCGTCCACATGATGTTAATAAATTTCGATGAGATGCTGAGACATCCAGGATAGGGATTAGGCATTGTCAACACCATAAACGGAATGGATGTTTGTGTTATTTGAAGATTTAAATTTTATTAATATTTTGTTTGGACAATCTAAGCGGTGCTTCAATTGAATTGTGATCCAGAACTTCCAACTCGAATTTCTCACAATTTGAAACTAAAAAGTATAACTCTCTACGCAGAAAGTGATTTTTGTATCATCAATTTTCAACGCAGCAATAGATATTTGTGATACATAATTTTTTTCCCCATGTAAATTATGAAGAAAGTACAATTTTCAATGCTAAAAGTAATGCTTGAAATTCATAATGGTCTGATCTGATGAGATTCATGAATGAATTACAACTGTCAATGTAAGAAGTGACAATTCATGAAGCAAGGATTGTCAACACCCTAAATGTTTGTGTTATTTGAAGACTTAATTTTTAATAATACTTTGGTTTGGACAAACCAACTGGTGCTTCAATTTAATTCTGATCCAGAACTTCCATCTCGAATTTCTCACAATTTGAAACTAAAAAGTATAACTCTCTACGCAGAAAGTGATTTTTGTATCATCAATTTTCAACGCAGCAATAGATATTTGTGATACATAATTTTTTTCCCATGTAAATTATGAAGAAAGTACAATTCTCAATGCTGAAAGCAGTATTTGAAATTCATAAATAGTCTGTTCTGATGAGATTCATGAAGGAATTGCAACTGCCAATGCAGGAAGAAACAATTCAAAATTTGTGTTATTTGATGAATTGATTTTTATTAATATTTTGTTTGGACAATGTAACTGGTGTTTCAATTTAATTGTATTCCAGAACTTCTCAATATTTCAAATTAAAAAGTACGACTATCAATGCAGAAAGTGATTAGTCAAAGAGGTTGAATGTATTGTTAGATCCCTGCTTTCGGAATTTAATTTTAGATACCTAAAAGAGAAATTCCTTGAAGATAGGCATGACACCTTGTTTGGAAAAATATATGAATAATATAAATGCCCACAAAGATGAGTGACAAATAACATATATTTTCATTTTTGAAAATTTTCAAAAACATGACTATCATCGATAAAAATCTTTTTTAGGAATTTCCTTACTACAAATATATTGAGATAATCATTATATTTTCTATTTTTGAGGAAGGAAAATCCAATTGAGTCTAAATACAATGAAAGGATCGTCATGAATAATGCAGAAGTAGGACCTTTTTAATTCATTTGTTTTCAAACATTTCAGAAAACGACATTTGTAACTAAATTTTTTTTATATATTTCATGAAGATTGTACAATTTCAAATGTGGAAAGTGATAACTACAATTCATAAAACGATTGTTTTCATGCAAATCTTGAAAAAAGTTCAACCATCAAATCTGAAAGCAATATTTATGATCCATGTTCATGAATCATTCACGTTTTTTATGTTATCTCTAAAGTGCATTTGTTAATGCAGAAATCATGAAGAAAGTACAATTTTCAATGTTGAAATCCATGAATTTTTAATTTTTACGTTAAAAGCAATATTTGTCATGAAACATTTATTCGTTTGCGTTTCATGACAAAAATACAACTGTCACTGCGCAACGCGTTATTTTTAATTCATACAATATTTGTTTTCTTGTGCATATCATAATGAAGATGCATCATCCATGGATGAAAGTGCTATTTATAATATAACATTTTAACATAAAACATAAAAGCTATATTTGCAATTCATGAAGAAAGTATGGAAAGTGTCAATGTCAAGGAAGAGATATTTATAGTTCATAAATCACATATCATCATAAAAAAAATAAAAGTACAGTAATTTCTGAAAATGCTCATGTAATCTGTGTGAATATGATATATTTGATTACCAAATATTCTTGTGAATATCCTGTGTAATACAAGATATTTTCGGTAGTTTCCGAAATAAATTTGTATTTTCTTCTTCTTGAAAGTCCAACCCTGTGGAGGATTTCTGGGTATTATTTTAGTAGCGAATGATAATGCATACAAACATTTAATTTGTCTCAATTTGTTGTCGTCACTCAAATAAGCAAGACATCCATAAAAAAGATGACAGCGAGTACCTGCCTGTCATAAAGATATTGCACGTTCAAGAATAATTAATAAATACCATAAAACATCTACGCATTCCTCGTATAAACTTTGAGTAGGTTTAGTATAAATCGCATCAAGGTAGATAAGTCTAAGCACATGGCTTAGCCTGGGTGACGTTTTATTGATTTATTGGGTTGATATGTCAATCATCGGTTTGACCATGCTATCTCTCCCCTATAGTCCGTTTGGAAAGTAGAGAGAGTAGTAAATCAGTCGATAAAATGCAAGTCCGACTCAAATACCTTATTACCGAGTCGGTAAAATGAATTTGAAATTTTTGTAGCAAATGTATGTAATTCAATTATGAATTCAAAGATCCTTTCTTTCAGTGAACTATTTTATTTATTATTGTAGTACATCATCGTATATTATTCAAATATGTTACAGCACTGGCCATTTGGAGTATATTGATAAAGCTGAGACATATTTATGTGAAATATAATATGTGAAAATCTATTGGAAAAAGAAACTTTCACACCCTGTATATTAAAAATATTTCAACACACATGTCATGCTAAACACACTTTTCTACCTGAAATTGTTCCAGAAGTACGCCCTTGAATTTAGTACGTAGGTACCTTCAAGTAACACCCTGTATGCAAGCATCTCTTGCTGTATGTATAAATATTATTGTTTACTTATTCACTGGGTGAAAAAGATCCAAACGATAGATAAAAGTATGTCCAGAGTATTACCAACCTGATTCTTTTATACAGAATGTTACTAGATATCTATAAAATCAAACAAATCTTATAATTATTCCTTCTGAAGAAAAATAATGTCAAACAGTACAAACAAATCTCAACACAAAATCATTCGCTGGACTATAGTTATATTTCAAATAGGCGACATCTGTTCGGAAGGGGTGTTTTTTTGTTTAGAATTCATATTCTTTGCAACGAAATGTTGTATTTGATATGGTGCAGAGATTTTATAGGGTTAAAATTATATAGGCTCAAAAATTATCAATTGTATTTTGAATTGATCAAATTAATTTCAAAAGCTAACAGTTTAATATCCGAAATTGTCATTTCATCTCCTTATATGTCAAATGTAATTCATGAAGTGTCATTTATATTCAGAATAAATGATAGCACAGGTTTGTTAGGTATTATGAATAATGTATGAGGTGTTATATAATATTCAATCACCCTGTAGTTACTACATATGCAGATGGTAGTAGTATTTAGGATATGTACTGTAGATCGTTTTTGAAATAGGAATAATATATTGAAATGACGAATTTTGATATTGAATTTTTTTGAAAATAATTCGACGAATTTCGGAATTGAATTGATAATTTTGAAAAACATATGATTTGCAATACAATTGAATCATTTTGAAATAGAATTGATAATTTCGAAAATCATTTGACACATTCTGAAAGTCAGTTGACTAATTTGAAATACAATTGATACTTTTTGAATTCAACATAACGCTTTCTGAACTACAATTGGAAAAAGATTACTTAGTATTGGGTGAGTTCGGCTTTTGATTAATGCAATTCTGGACGTTTCATCTTTTAAGTCTCATAAGGTGATTGCTTTACGATCAAAATAACCGATATTTCTGGATCATCTTGAATTTTTCTTGTGAATTCTCGAACAAAACAAATCTAGTTGATCTACTTCTCCAAAGAGATACCTCAGAAATAATAATAATTTTTATACTACACTATCCAACAAATGTTCATGGGCGAATTTGTAAAATTCATTGATATTTCTATATAATTAAAATTCATGCTTTGTGCAACAAATAAACACTTTCTGCACATTATTTCCACAAATAACAATTTCTGTCAATCGTTTCTTAAAAATACACACCACAAATACACTTCGTTATCAAACTTTGAATAGTTTTCCTAAAAACCGTGTATTTTGATATTCAGGTACTTACAGGATGTCGTTGGCAGCAGCAAGGAACTGCATGATATTATTTGAAAATTCACTATCGAATAAATGTTCATTTGTGAAATTCCTTGATATTTCTAACAATTCGAAAGAATTTCAGCCAAACACGGAGCGCGAATGCTTCGTATGGAAACTATTAATTGCTACGCCACTGCTACAAAAAAAAAACATTTTCCTACGATTCTGCAAGAATGGTCCTGTAAATTGTGTAAACAGTTTTTTTTGTCCTTTCTTCATCTCGAGCTACAACTTCGTGTTTTTGCACACTAGTTCCACCCACAAATAACGATTTTTTCAATCGGTTCTCAAAAATACACACCACAAAAAATGACACTCAATATTAGCCTCAGATATGCTGCCGTTACACTTCGTTATCGAACTCGCGAACTGGCCTGAACTTTGAATAGTTTTCCTAAATATGAAAAAACCGTGCATTGATATTCGGGTACTTACAGGATGTCGTCTGTTGATGGTAGCATCGAGGAACCGTTCGAAGACTGACGATAGGACGAGCACATGCAGGCGAGTGCCTGCTAACATAGGCTAAAACTAACAATGTCTTTCGATCTACAATCTTCGGGACACGGAGGATTCTGAAGCAGTTGGCACCCCGAGGGGACAGCTCTACGAACTCGTTTTCCGACACAGCGAGGTTCATTCTTGTGGAATAATTTCACCTCGCGAATCTAAAGATGGTCGTAAGTGAAATTTCCGTATTCCAATTATTCGCACGCACGTTGTGATTGCTTTCACAGGGTGATTCGATGTTGTTATAAAGAAGGATTCATGGAATATTCATTATCATAACATTATCATTATAATAATAAAAGCATGCAAACTTGTTAGTGTAATGAAATGTATTAATTCATTTAACGAACACAGGAATTATAATTTTCTAGGCTTTCATCTTTTATAATTATAATGTAATGATGATGAATGTTTTAACGCCTCGTAAAATATATTATATTACTCTTTATCGGCTAATAATGGTCTTTGAAACAGAATTCTGTAACTGATGAATTGTCACATGAAAATTCAATATATCACGTTGTAAAACATAAAGAAACAACAAAATTACAAAAGACTTTTTTGAGATATTATTCTGCACGTTTTGTTTTGAATGAGTTTAATTTAGTTTGATGAAGAATCACAACTAATGGATCAGGACCATAGGCGCCCGTAGAAAAATATTCCAGGGATGCAAAATTTTTCATCATTATATACTGAAAAATAAAACTAAAGCAAGTACTTATTCGAGTTGAAACAGTAACTAATGAATATTACTTCTCAGCAGAGACTCATGGACAAAAAACGGTGATTTTTTTGTGAGTTCCATAACTTCTTCACTTTTGGTCAATATATCGTCAAGCTGTATTAATTATCTGATTTTATTACCACGAAAAATATATAATATGTTTCTCAAAAAATGAAATTCATACTTTCCTGAAGTTTGTAACTGTTTCCAAAGTTGAATGTTGAATGAGTTGAATAGGTTTGAAAATATACCTGGGAATTTGGGACCCAAAATTGTACCCTTACGAACCCTCAGGTATTTTTGTCTAGAATGAGGCGATATCAAGACTTTGGAAAGTTCAGTACAATTCCAGAGGTAACCCAATTGTAGAAATAGAAATGAAAGTTCGCAGTGGGTTATACAGGTAGCGGAGGTACTGAATGAGTTCTCAGATAGAAGCTTTTCCCCTCATAATTTGTCAATATATCGAATTCAATATGTCATTGAACCGATAAACGATTTTACAGTGTCAGGCAATCATCAATTTTTGATCGAGAAATACACGTTTTATTTATTATTTTATGAAAGTTTTATTGTGGCAAATGATTATGAAATTTTTATAAAATCAAGAAAAATTTTTCTGATAACAAAATTATACCGAGTGTATTTTTCAATAGACAACAGCACAATTTCTAACGATTGTTGGACAAAATCTAAACAACTTTGTATCGAATGTAACACAAATTTGTTAATTCGAATATGATATTTGATTGGTTAATTATGACACATTTGAGAATGAATTGTCGCAATGATGCCAGCAATCAACATTTTATCACCCTGTATAGGTTGTTTTATCTGACGTTTATATGAGCTTCGATAGCGATATTCGTTGCCAAGGGGAATAAATTCAGAATCAGCATTTTTTTGTTGCGTTCTAAATGATTCAAAGAGAAAGACTATTTATTCATTCATAATAACGTTTATTCGATTGCAGCGGCGTAACACTGGGAAATTGTGTTGATGTGATCTAGTTCAACGAAAATCGAGCCCTTCCTTGAAAAGGTAGTTATAATTTCAAACCGTAATTTTAATGAGAAACTCTATGGAATCCATTTGAATGGAACAATTGGATTGAACATTGGACTTGATAACAAATGAACATATGGTAATTCAACCTTGACTTACGATCAATTAATCCTGATGCTAATTATTTCATCAAGTCTCTAATCGATGCTCAGCTAGGTTCACAAGTAGATTGATTTGAATGATTTTGAAGAAAAAAAATTAGATCATATTTCCTTTCCATATTTTGATCAATTATTTCATATTTTGAATGAATTATTCTATTGATATATTTTTACGATATCGACTCGCCTATATATAGGGTGGCCAATGAAAACGAAACAAGGTATGCATTTTACTGAGAGATCAAGTAACTGACATTGAAATAAATGATTCTTTGTGTAATGTTGGATAGGACAGGATTTGAAAAAAAAAACACATAAGGCACTTCTTAGATGAATATCGTTATAACTACAAAATGAGAAATAGTGATGAAAGGGAAAAAAGCGATTATTTTCATAAAAGTGTTTTCTCGAGAACTACTGCATTGAATTCCAAAAACAAGGAAGCATTGCTAAGAGATTTCGATTACCTTCAAAATTATGTATCACTTGACCCCTTATCCGATTTGACATTTGAGGGTTGGAACTCACCCCTCCGAGGGGTTTGGAGTGAAAAATTGAAAACTTTCGCAAAATATTTCCCCCTCGAAATAAAAATCGACCGGTTCGAGCGTTTTTTTTTTCTGAGGATGTTAACTATGTCAAATTGGCCTTGTTTCGTTTTCATTCGGCCACCCAGTATAAAAAACTTTCCATCCATTTCAGTTGCTAAAAACAACCCATAATGGGTTGATGTACATCTGTTGACATTTGCCATACAGGAGGCTGTCTTGTAAAATGCCTCATCCATTACAAAAATGAAACAAATTCAACAGCACTACGCCCTTCGACCATTATTTTATGGTCGAAGACTACACCAACTGAAGCTTTGCATTATTTGGTATACTTTCCATTGCTTAGTAGGATTCAGCGTTTTTTTTTCTAAATTTGACGATGTAAAGCAGTTGAATTAAATTTTGTCATCATCAGTCGACAATTGGACATGCAATTTTTTCACTTGATTAATAATTCCGTCCATGCAAACCTATAAAATGAATATTTACATTTTTTTTTCCAAGTTGCAATGGTAACATTAACTTTATAAGTCAAATGTGAAAATTTCATCAATATTTTTCTTTTTCTGATTGGCTCCTTTACCTAACATTGGGTGTTCATGAAGGAATTCATTTCCATTTTATACTGACGACAATTCTACAGGTGAATGCCAATCAGTGATGATTATTATGTTTGGTATTTGATTATGGAGCGATACTAAGAATTTAGCAGTGGTAGATGGACTGTTTCGAATACCTCTGATACCGTATGGAACTTACGTAACGATATAATGTGCGATGGGTGATTCATGATTACAATATTCACATTTTTATATATGAATTCGATTATGCCATCAAAAGAATGGATAGGATGACGAGATTATGAATTTTTCGAAATCCACTTGGTACAAAATTAGTTACATCAAACTCCATATGCAACCCCAAATGAAAAATTCACAAAGTATTTGACTAAGCATCAGTCATATCAGAACTACTTTAGCACCTTCATCAATTCTTTCAAGGTATCACAATCGAATGATATACAAATGGAAAATAAATCCCTTCATGTTCAGATATTTCGTATATCTTCAAATTTGAAATGCATTTGGTGTAGTATCATTTTTTTTTTCATTTTACAATCACAGTTTCTACTTTCAATTGTTGGATTTGACAAAACGACACTGTAGTACCGGAAACTGACTTAGTCTGGCAGATATCTTATCACAAATTCAATTACAAGGTCAAGGTTGATTGAATAGAAATGATGTAACGGTATGAAATAACTTATTGGATATACATCAGTCACATTCACTAGGTTAAGATGAAAGAATTTGGGGATATAGGTAGTTTGTTTGAGGATCCACTAATGTTTTTTTTGAAAGAGTCAATTTTTTAACTGTTGATTATACAATCACTATAGCATGAACTTACGAAATTATAATTGTCAATTTGAAATCTCAATATTAAAAAAAAACATCGAATTAATTCGATCGGCCTTGACAATCAATTTTCATTCATGAAACTGTTTTATAGTTAAATTTCCAATTCTGTGGAGAAAATTTCTGGAATAAGTATAAAAATGATTTACGGGATTGATATTTGGGAATCATTTCAGAACCTTCTGATTTTATTTTGAAATTGATCATGAAATTGAGAATTCACAGGGGTGGTCCATATGAATTTCTATCATTGGAATAACTTGAATTTTTGATCAACAGTGAAAATTAATCATTGTACAAAAAGTGAATCTACTGGAACCGTGAATAATATGAAAATTAGAAATTTCGGAACTGTGAGTAGTGTGAAAAATGTTTAATGCCCTTTAGGTGAAGATCGCCTCCTACCTGAACCCAATATTATTTTTCTTCGATTCTATTCAGCTTGGAAGCTGTTGTAAAAAACCGTTCGCATCTATCTAATTGTATGAGCAGTACCACTTATCACTCAATTCCCACGATTGCTTTTCAACAACTGACACAATTTCACATTTTCGCACCCAATTTACAATTCGTTTGTCATACATCTTCCGAGGGGACCATATCTTCTCTTCCGCTATTAAGACTTAACAAGAGGTCATACTCATTATTTTTCAATCGAGTAACTGTGCCATAATCACTTCATGATTTCTTGTTTTTTCCACAATTTTGCTGGTCAGAAGATGCAAATAAAATATTCTTCCACGAGCGTATTATAGACATTATACACCAGCAGATTTTTTTTTGACTTGGTCACAGAGATTTGGCCCATATCTATAACAGTTATGTATCATGTACAGGGATTTTTCCGTTTCGGAAGTTATCAAAAAATAATGAATTAGAAGAAAATTTCATATTTTTTCTGAATCATTAGAATTTCCTGTTTCTATTCATCTTTCAATTTCAAAATAAAAATTGCAGTAGTAATCTAAAACTGTATTCTAAGAGAGGATGTCAATATTTTTTTCATATCCCCTAGCATATCAATCATATAAGTGATTTTCTCACGAGAAATTTGACGTTACAGTTGATGGAAAAATTTCGAGAATGGTCGAATAAGAATCACATTGTTTCCACTAAATCTGATGTATAGCAAAGTAAAATTAATATCGAATAGTGAAAATCATGAAGAAAGAATGGAATTAACTTATTCATTATGATGAACTGAAAATTTCAGATTGAACATTCAACTATGACAGAGTGAGAAAAAGAATGAATGGTTGATTTTATATATATTTTTTATATAATGTCAATAACGTGATATTGGCCACAGTATTATTATTATTATAGATTGACATAGTTGGTCATTTTTTTTGTAGAAAAATACATCTTCGTATTCTGCCCTAACGTACAATTCTCCAAACACTCTGATTCAAAAAGGAGTTTTTCGAAATTCATGATGAATATAAATAGAGCTTAAAAGAAAATTGGACCATATGGGAAACTTTTTTATTATCCATTCGCCTGAAAATGTTATTTCTGATATGACTTGGTGCATTCCAAATGAAGGAAATCAGTTTGTTTTCAACTATAAACAATTTTCTTGAAGCTGAATCCATTACACTATTCTTCTGACAATAGAAACAAAACACAAAACTCAAAAGTTTCTTTCAATTTATCATGTATCGATTAAGTAAGGCGGCCTTGAAGTAGCTGAAAGTTGCCGCAAAGTGAGTTCAAAAACTTGACACTTCAAGAACGTCAAACGTCAATTGTCTTGTCAATCGCCTGAAAAGGAAAATACGGAGTTGTTCCGCTTTCTTGTGAATCACACTGTATATTCGTTTATTATGTTATCATAGGAACTAACAGGAGAGAAGCCGAGCAATTTGTATGGTATTGTAATACTCAATGTATGCTCATACTTAGTCAAAATTTCGATGTTTTATATGAGTTTAAGCAACTCATTATCGTCAGACAGTGAAAATAAATAGTGATCGCCTTAAAGGAAGCCATTGTTGTCGGAAGATATCCAACGAAAAAAAGATTGTTTTCGAATAGAACGGTGTATATTATTTATTCGCTAGGTACCTATTCAAATATCACTCACCAATCTACGTATCACCCACGTATATCTATGAATAATTGTTGTTTCAGACACTCAGAATGTCGTCAGAATGTGTAACTTGTTGCCAAGAAATATTTGCGATTTTTTCCCTATACGCATACCGCGAACTAAATATTTTTCAGTAGACATGATTCATCAGTACTTGTACTCAAAATCTATCGACATTTACTATGCATTTTTTCGAAACGTTTTATCGAAGAACCGTCCGACAGTCCTTTGTAATATTTTAAAATGACTGTCACAAATTGGCATACAAAATTCTAATTGGCGTGACGATTAGCCATAATCTCTATGTCATTCTCATAATCACCCGATAAATACTTGACCCTTTATCCCATTCGAGATTCAAGGGTTGGAGCTCACCCCTCCGAGGGGTTTGAAGTGAATAAGTTGAAAACATGCGCAAAATATTTCCCCCTCGAAATAAAAATCGACCGGTTCGAGCGTTTTTTTTTTTCTGAGAACGATAACTATGTCAAATCGGCCTTGTTTCGTTTTCGTTGGGCCACCCAGTATAGAAAGCATCAGCAAGAAGTCACAATTTGATATCTACCTATAAGTATTTATACAATTCAATTTTATTGAATACATCAAACACCTGAAGTGAGAAAAAAGAAAATAAAAACGATTAATAATAATTGAGCTAAAATATTATCCAACTGTGGGCACTTCCGGTTATACCGGAAGTAGACACCAACTTCGTTATTTCAAATTTCGTTTAAATTCTTCAAGACCGAATATTTCGAAAACGACTAAACTCGGGTATATGGAAGGCTGATAAAGATCATGCTGAAAAAACCTAAAGAAGACCGTTTCAAGATGGCGCCGAATGGATTCTTGCGGTGTTGTTTTAAGCACTAGCAGATTCAATACAACACCAGACGGTGTCAAGTATCAAAATTGAGTCTGCGTAGGTGTCGAGGCGGAGAAAACGAAGCTTTCCGATTAACCTCTATCGCTGGGTACAGATCTATTTCCTTCCACACCGGGAGATTTTATACTGTGTATTTTTCTTAAACCTTTTTATATGTCCCCCATATATCACCTAGGGTACAAGGTTTTGTTATCATGGAAATCCTAATGAATCCGCATGAATTATTTAAATTAGTTACTTTATACTCATTCATAAACATAATGTGCTATAAATGGGTATTTCCAAGTATAGATATGCTGATTCAAAAAGTTAATATTGAATGATGGTTTTGAGATTATTGAAGTCTTGACACCTGCTTCCATATTTACCGATCACAGTTCATTAGGATATTTTTTTTCGACAGTATATCATTGAAATTTATTATCAAAAGAAGAAGTTCATCAATGAATTCACATTATTTCATTATTGCATGATTTTTCCATTGATGCATGATTATGGCATGAACAATCTTACCTCAATAAATAAAAAAAAATTTATCGTTGATTTTTTTCTTTCAGATGGAAACTAGTGATCTAAACTGGAGAAATCTGCCCTTGAGGCCTCTCGAGGTCAATTTGACAGTAGATCTCTGACCTTTTAATCATGAAATGGTACAAAACTCATATATCGATTGGTGGTTGTTAAAATACAAGACGTCTCTTTGACAGGATTCAGATGAATTATCTTGAAATTGCTGTTGGACGGCCCTCTGTGGCAACTGATAAGTTAACTGCTTATCGGAAAGGCGTGAGTAAAAAGTGAGGTTAGGTATTATAACGCTTGTCCTAGTATACCTCTGTTCCAATGGAATATCACCATTTTTTAATAGAGGTGATGGAGAAAATGTGCATTGAAATTGAATAAAAAAATAGCTCAGCATTAGGCTGCAAAATTTTGTGTTATCATCTTCAATCACAGAATATTATTGTAACTAACAAATCACATCATGAACTATACTGGAGCGAAACAAATATCACACCATATAAAACACTGTCTGTAAGTTTTTCGAGGAGGTAGCACATTCATTTTTTTAGAAACGAGGAGAGAAAATCCCACAAAAAGCTGAAAAATTAACACTGTTTTTTGTGGTGAAATTTTGTGCTGAAACTTTGTTGAAAAAAAGTCGTCTCTTTTGATGGAAACTGGGTATCTCTGTGATGGAACTAATGATCTCTATCAAAAGCATGAGTTGCATTTTAGATTCAAGTTGTATGTATTTCCAAATTGTTCGACCTTTCATGCGATAACGCATTGGATGGCTCTGATAATACGTGTGATGAAACATTATTCTGTATCGATACAGTTTAAATTTTCGATGCAAGTTGCATAAATGTTTCAGAACTTTGTAATGTGATCACCATGTTTATCTCTCTTGTGATAGAAGTGAGATGGTGAACTGGGTGAAAATGAGACATTCAGATTCATTTCCGGATGAACCGTGTGTTGATTCGATATTGGATCGATTCAAATTTGTATCTCTTTCAATATTCCAGATATTGATTCATGAGATATTCAACTGGAACAGGTATACTGGGACAACCGGTATATTTCAGTGTCAAGGCGACTAACTTATTGTGGCCTAGTTGATGAATAGTAGGTATATGTAATGATTAATACGGCTTCATTGTGATTTGATATTTCGCCCTGTATTTCTCATTCCATTTCATGGTTATTTCCCATTAAAATTATCGGTATATGTTGAAACCATTAATTAGAATTATGCAACTGAATCATTACCCAGCAAGCAAACAGTTGAACACATATGATCGTTTGTTTCTGCGACATGATATTTGCCAATTGTTTACAGTTTACATGATTTTAGACAAGTGGTGTTTGTCGTTCCGACAATAATTTATGGGACCGCATAGAATGACCTCACCAAAATAATTTCACTTATACAGATACCGAGGCATCTTTTGGATGTTTTAACCGCATTTCAAATAATTATTAAAATCCGCTATTTTCGTATCATCAGAAAACTACCAGACCTAGAGTAACAAATCAAAATTAATGCGAAAATTCCGCTTTTATCACTGTCCAGAAGCGTCATCGGAATAAACATTTGAAGAAGAAAATTCACTTACCCCTCTGACCTGCTAGATATCTAGACAGGATGATTACGTCACCAGTTTGAATAGATTTTTGGAAAGTGTTGTGATTTGAATTCGAAAATGAAGCAATTGAGTCAACTTTCAAAACGAATAATGTCGTCGTTATATGATGTTACTATATGGGGACATCATTATCAATGTGGTTTCAGATGGAAATTTGATAGGTGTGTATACTCCCATTGCGAGGCAAAATTATTGCCTTCTATGATCTCGAATACTTTTTTTTGTTCACTACTAGTGACTATATCAGCGCACCTTTCTTGTAGTTGCTATTTCTGACCGTAAACACAAGAGAGTGCAGTGATTAATGTTTGAGGAATGAACAACATGTTTCTGATAGTTCTAGATTAGAAAATTCATGAATAGACGAGGTAGACCAGGAGTCAATTTTGATTGGACTATCGATTGGTGGAAAGATCTTCATAAAATCATAATATGCTTCCTGCATTATCAGGAATGAAGCGCCTATATCTGATGTTTTGTAATATACGCGTTTTTGAGTTATCCTGTATACTGTAAAATAATTGAGAAATGTGCTGCTCATGAGCCTAGACCACCTCTGAAATTTTTGTTCATCTATCTCGAACAGCGAAGCCGTCTTCTCACTCACCCACACTATTGGTCCACCCTGTATATAAGAATAACAATATTTTTTTCTTTCAGCGATGGCAGAAAACCGGAATGTATTTTTTGTGGTGTACGCTTGAACTACTGTCTGTGAAGGAAACGAAAATGTATTACTGATATTTGTTATACTCTTTGTTTTTATTGTTGTGAATAAATGTATGACGTTTTTTTGAGTATAATTCTTCAACCCAACCTATACTAGATAGTACACGTAAGTCTGTTTTTCAATAGATACCACATGATCTCCTAACTAAAAAATGATTCTTGGTTCTATAGTCAGGAAAGCGATTGGCCCAATCGTTCCGGAGATATGAGGAGAATTTTGAGAAATAAGCGCCTTAGAGAAAAACTGGAATTTATTTTTCGTCCGAAAATTTTTCACGTTTTGGCCCTTTGGCTCCGATTTGGATTTTGATAATTCCAATCGATATGGGAAGCAATTACAAGACTAGAATTGGAGATCTTAGAATCTTATGGGTCAGGAAGACGATTGGCCCAGCCGTTTCGGAGATATGAGAAAAATTTTGAGAAATAAGGGCCTTAGAGCAAAACCGATTGCGTTTTCGAATTCGCCAGGTCAAACTCTATACAGCTGTGCATTAAAAAAAATTTCGAAATTTTTTGAACCAGAATTTATTTTACGCCCGAAAATTTTTCACGTTTGGGCCCTTTGGCTCCGATTTGGATTTTGATAATTCCAATCGATATGGGAAGCAATTACAAGACTAGAATTGGAGATCTTAGAATCTTATGGGTCAGGAAGACGATTGGCCCAGCCGTTTCCGAGATATGAGAAAAATTTTGAGAAATAAGGGCCTTAGAGCAAAACCGATTGCGTTTTCGAAATCGCCAGGTCAAACTCTATACAGCTGTGCATTAAAAAAAATTTCGAAATTTTTTGAACCGGAATTTATTTTTCGCCTGAAAATTTTTCACGTTTGGGCCCTTTGGCTCCGATTTGGATTTTGATTATTCCAATCGATATGGGAAGCAATTACAAGACTAGAATTGGAGATCTTAGAATCTTATGGGTCAGGAAGACGATTGGCCCAGCCGTTTCGGAGATATGAGAAAAATTTTGAGAAATAAGGGCCTTAGAGCAAAACCGATTGCGTTTTCGAATTCGCCAGGTCAAACTCTATACAGCTGTGGATTAAAAAAAATTTCGAAATTTTTTGAACCGGAATTTATTTTTCGCCCGAAAATTTTTCACGTTTGGGCCCTTTGGCTCCGATTTGGATTTTGATTATTCCAATCGATATGGGAAGCAATTACAAGACTAGAATTGGAGATCTTAGAATCTTATGGGTCAGTAAGATGATTGGCCCAGCCGTTTCGGAGATATGAGAAAAATTTTGAGAAATAAGGGCCTTAGAGCAAAACCGATTGCGTTTTCGAATTCGCCAGGTCAAACTCCATACAGCTGTGCATCAAAAAAAATTTCGAAATTTTTTGAACCGAAATTTATTTTTCGCCAGAAAATTTTCCACGTTTGGGCCCTTTGGCTCCGATTTGGATTTTGATTATTCCAATCGATATGGGAAGCAATTACAAAACTAGAATTGGAGATCTTAGAATCTTATGGGTCAGGAAGACGATTGGCCCAGCCGTTTCGGAGATATGAGAAAAATTTTGAGAAATAAGGGCCTTAGAGCAAAACCGATTGCGTTTTCGAATTCGCCAGGTCAAACTCTATACAGCTGTGCATTAAAAAAAAATTCGAAATTTTTTGAACCGGAATTTATTTTTCGCCAGAAAATTTTCCACGTTTGGGCCCTTTGGCTCCGATTTGGATTTTGATAATTCCAATCGATATGGGAAGCAATTACAAGACTAGAATTGGAGATCTTAGAATCTTATGGGTCAGGAAGACGATTGGCCCAGCCGTTTCGGAGATATGAGAAAAATTTTGAGAAATAAGGGCCTTAGAGCAAAACCGATTGCGTTTTCGAAATCGCCAGGTCAAACTCTATACAGCTGTGCATTAAAAAAAATTTCGAAATTTTTTGAACCGGAATTTATTTTTCGCCTGAAAATTTTTCACGTTTGGGCCCTTTGGCTCCGATTTGGATTTTGATAATTCCAATCGATATGGGAAGCAATTACAAGACTAGAATTGGAGATCTTAGAATCTTATGGGTCAGGAAGACGATTGGCCCAGCCGTTTCGGAGATATGAGAAAAATTTTGAGAAATAAGGGCCTTAGAGCAAAACCGATTGCGTTTTCGAATTCGCCAGGTCAAACTCTATACAGCTGTGGATTAAAAAAAATTTCGAAATTTTTTGAACCGGAATTTATTTTTCGCCCGAAAATTTTTCACGTTTGGGCCCTTTGGCTCCGATTTGGATTTTGATAATTCCAATCGATATGGGAAGCAATTACAAGACTACATTTGAAGATCTTAGAATCTTATGGATCAGGAAGACGATTGGTCCAGCCGTTTCCGAGATATGAGAAAAATTTTGAGAAATAAAGGCCTTAGAGCAAAACCGATTGCGTTTTCGAATTCGCCAGGTCAAACTCTATGCAGCTATGCATTGAAAAAAATTTCGAAATTTTTTGAACCGGAATTTATTTTTCGCCTGAAAATTTTTCACGTTTGGGCCCTTTGGCTCCGATTTGGATTTTGATTATTCCAATCGATATGGGAAGCAATTACAAGACTAGAATTGGAGATCTTAGAATCTTATGGGTCAGGAAGACGATTGGCCCAGCCGTTTCCGAGATATGAGAAAAATTTTGAGATATAAGGGCCTTAGAGCAAAATCGATTGCGTTTTCGAATTCGCCAGGTCAAACTCTATACAGCTGTGCATTAAAAAAAATTTCGAAATTTTTTGAACCGGAATTTATTTTTCGCCTGAAAATTTTTCACGTTTGGGCCCTTTGGCTCCGATTTGGATTTTGATAATTCCAATCGATATGGGAAGCAATTACAAGACTACATTTGAAGATCTTAGAATCTTATGGATCAGGAAGACGATTGGTCCAGCCGTTTCCGAGATATGAGAAAAATTTTGAGAAATAAAGGCCTTAGAGCAAAACCGATTGCGTTTTCGAATTCGCCAGGTCAAACTCTATGCAGCTATGCATTGAAAAAAATTTCGAAATTTTTTGAACCGGAATTTATTTTTCGCCTGAAAATTTTTCACGTTTGGGCCCTTTGGCTCCGATTTGGATTTTGATAATTCCAATCGATATGGGAAGCAATTACAAGACTACATTTGAAGATCTTAGAATCTTATGGATCAGGAAGACGATTGGCCCAGCCGTTTCCGAGATATGAGAAAAATTTTGAGATATAAGGGCCTTAGAGCAAAATCGATTGCGTTTTCGAATTCGCCAGGTCAAACTCTATACAGCTGTGCATTAAAAAAAATTTCGAAATTTTTTGAACCGGAATTTATTTTTCGCCTGAAAATTTTTCACGTTTGGCCCTTTGGCTCCGATTTGGATTTTGATAATTCCAATCGATATGGGAAGCAATTACAAGACTACATTTGAAGATCTTAGAATCTTATGGATCAGGAAGACGATTGGTCCAGCCGTTTCCGAGATATGAGAAAAATTTTGAGAAATAAAGGCCTTAGAGCAAAACCGATTGCGTTTTCGAATTCGCCAGGTCAAACTCTATGCAGCTATGCATTGAAAAAAATTTCGAAATTTTTTGAACCGGAATTTATTTTTCGCCTGAAAATTTTTCACGTTTGGGCCCTTTGGCTCCGATTTGGATTTTGATAATTCCAATCGATATGGGAAGCAATTACAAGACTACATTTGAAGATCTTAGAATCTTATGGATCAGGAAGACGATTGGTCCAGCCGTTTCCGAGATATGAGAAAATTTTTGAGAAATAAAGGCCTTAGAGCAAAACCGATTGCGTTTTCGAATTCGCCAGGTCAAACTCTATGCAGCTATGCATTGAAAAAAATTTCGAAATTTTTTGAACCGGAATTTATTTTTCGCCTGAAAATTTTTCACGTTTGGGCCCTTTGGCTCCGATTTGGATTTTGATAATTCCAATCGATATGGGAAGCAATTACAAGACTACATTTGAAGATCTTAGAATCTTATGGATCAGGAAGACGATTGGTCCAGCCGTTTCCGAGATATGAGAAAATTTTTGAGAAATAAAGGCCTTAGAGCAAAACCGATTGCGTTTTCGAATTCGCCAGGTCAAACTCTATGCAGCTATGCATTGAAAAAAATTTCGAAATTTTTTGAACCGGAATTTATTTTTCGCCTGAAAATTTTTCACGTTTGGGCCCTTTGGCTCCGATTTGGATTTTGATAATTCCAATCGATATGGGAAGCAATTACAAGACTACATTTGAAGATCTTAGAATCTTATGGATCAGGAAGACGATTGGTCCAGCCGTTTCCGAGATATGAGAAAAATTTTGAGAAATAAAGGCCTTAGAGCAAAACCGATTGCGTTTTCGAATTCGCCAGGTCAAACTCTATGCAGCTATGCATTGAAAAAAATTTCGAAATTTTTTGAACCGGAATTTATTTTTCGCCTGAAAATTTTTCACGTTTGGGCCCTTTGGCTCCGATTTGGATTTTGATAATTCCAATCGATATGGGAAGCAATTACAAGACTACATTTGAAGATCTTAGAATCTTATGGATCAGGAAGACGATTGGTCCAGCCGTTTCCGAGATATGAGAAAAATTTTGAGAAATAAAGGCCTTAGAGCAAAACCGATTGCGTTTTCGAATTCGCCAGGTCAAACTCTATACAGCTGTGCATTGAAAAAAATTTCGAAATCTTTTGAACCGGAATTTATTTTTCGCCTGAAAATTTTTCACGTTTGGGCCCTTTGGCTCCGATTTGGATTTTGATAATTCCAATCGATATGGGAAGCAATTACAAGACTACATTTGAAGATCTTAGAATCTTATGGATCAGGAAGACGATTGGTCCAGCCGTTTCCGAGATATGAGAAAAATTTTGAGAAATAAAGGCCTTAGAGCAAAACCGATTGCGTTTTCGAATTCGCCAGGTCAAACTCTATGCAGCTATGCATTGAAAAAAATTTCGAAATTTTTTGAACCGGAATTTATTTTTCGCCTGAAAATTTTTCACGTTTGGGCCCTTTGGCTCCGATTTGGATTTTGATAATTCCAATCGATATGGGAAGCAATTACAAGACTACATTTGAAGATCTTAGAATCTTATGGATCAGGAAGACGATTGGTCCAGCCGTTTCCGAGATATGAGAAAAATTTTGAGAAATAAAGGCCTTAGAGCAAAACCGATTGCGTTTTCGAATTCGCCAGGTCAAACTCTATACAGCTGTGCATTGAAAAAAATTTCGAAATTTTTTGAACCGGAATTTATTTTTCGCCTGAAAATTTTTCACGTTTGGGCCCTTTGGCTCCGATTTGGATTTTGATAATTCCAATCGATATGGGAAGCAATTACAAGACTACATTTGAAGATCTTAGAATCTTATGGATCAGGAAGACGATTGGTCCAGCCCTTTCGGAGATTTGAGAAATAAGTGCCTTAGAAATTGTTTAATCAATCATATTTGTCTAAAATGAAATATAAATTTCCGGAAGAAATCGGGGAATAAATAAAAATCTCGAATTCCTCAAATTCGTTTATTGCACATTGCACAGCACATAATTATTTCCTGAACAATTGTCATGTCCTCACACCAAGTTCAAAAAAATTCTTCTAGACTTCTCGGCTGCATTTCTCCTTGCTTGCTGCGAGTGACGCCAATTCCGATGAATCACTCTGAAAAATTGAAGTTATAAGTCGGAGCGACACAAAACAAATTTTCACGAATACACAATAGACATATCAAAATTTGGAATGCTCTCTCAGATTGTTTCTCTTCACCTCCTCGACTGTGTAATGAAGATATAAAAAGTATCCTCTCTGAGGAATGAAAGGTCTATTTGCTATACGATGTGGACATAAAATGGCCCGAACGGGTGGATTTTCTCACTTTTTTCGGCTTATCTCGAAAGATAGAGATTCCTATCCTTTTTCATAATGAAATTCGGGTTGTATTGTTGCCAGATGCATGCACGAAGGATCGCCTTCAATAGTCGATAATATTCGAAAAATGAATTCCATGTTATGTTATGTCATTGTCATGTATGTTTTCGTTCATTTTTTTGAGGTTACGTTATGTATACATTTCTAGGTGACTAGTCAGTTTCGCTTATTCTCGATAGCTACCATGCAACTCGAAATACAAGTCAAGAACGAGAATACCCGAGCGGTCACCCGTTAGATGATTTGATAGATGTCGATTTCGTTGAAAAAAAAAATATATAAATATATATATATACATATCCATCCTATATATATATATATATTTGAAGTAATTCCAGCAGAAACAATTTTCTAAGTGAAATATCATTGCATCATTAATCCCTACAAGCAAGCAATATTTCCACACTAGTGCGTTTCACTTTCAACTTTCCTTCTGCCATAATGGAATGAGCTACATTTTGAATACTTACTCTGTGCGAGTTTCTCGAGTCCGAACCAAAATCCGTTCTTCGGGATCAAGTTGACGCTGCTGGCGGACAATCGCACCGGGATCTGCGATCTGCCCACGGGCACTATCGCGAACCGCGACAGCAAGTGGAAAAAGGCGGTCTTGGACTCCAGAAGGGCGAACCTGGACCCGATGCAGTTCCTAGGACCCAGTCCGAAAGGCAGATACGCGTACGGGTTTATGCTGTCCTTGTTCTCGTCGCTGAACCTTCATTACAACAAAATTTCCAAGAGATTACAAACCTTCAACTTATTTGGATCTGGTTTTTCATTATAATAATGATAACATTTATTGATCCCTAGAAACCCCTTACTGATGGACAAGATAACAACTGAATTTATACGAAAATATCAAATCACCTGAGTGCGTTATTAACTACTGTCCATAAAAGATGTAGAGAAAAAATTATGCCAAGCTCAATAATCCAATATGGCAGCAAATTCTTCAACTCCCAATAAAAATTTGTGACTTCTACTATTCTGTAACCGTATTATATGAATTTGAATAAGATATATGGTTCAAAACACAAATTTATGCTCCCTAATTCATTGAGGTCTCCCAATGTTGCGACTTCATCTGAAGTAACAAGATGCAGGATAGCGATAAGAAGAGAACACTTTCACGACTCTTCCCTATACGATTCAAATTCAGATTGCCATCTCTCAGTAAGAATATTCACAGTAAAGTTGATAGTGATTCAAGCATCCAAGGATCAAACTATGTGGATATATGATCATCTTCGTTTATCATGCATATTTCAGAAAGTGCACAGGAAATGAAAAAGAACTTTCTAATAACAAGAGCTGGAAACAGACGTTCACAGTTTATTGTGTTGATGCGTCGACACTCGAAGATTACAGACATCTGCACAGATGTGCCTATGCTAGCTTCTACAACGCGTGTATCAAAGTTGCGGAATGTTACAAGAAAAGTTCGGTTGAGTTGGTGCCAGACTCAAAGATAGAAAGCGACAACGTTTTGGGATACCTTTCGGGGTCGAATTTTTCCGGATTGGGGAAGTACTGGTCGTCCATGTGGATGCCCTTGATAGGCACCCAGATGACGTCTCCTTTGGCTATGTGGACGGGCACTTCGCCGGGCAGTTCCGGCTCGATGGTGTAGGATTTCGTACACACTCGGTCCGCGAAAAAGCCTGCGGTCCATTTCCTCAGAGTTTCTGCAGAAAATAGTATATTATGTTACAAGTAACAGAATTTCGAATATTGTTCCGAATGTGCATCCATGTTGGATATTTTTTTTGTCGAGATATAAGAGTTTTTGGTTCGTTCATTATCTGATATTGAGCAAAAACATATTATGAGTTTTATCTATGCATGGTGAACCCGAAAGTTGCATTCATTGATATAACATATTTTGAACATACAGCTCATCAACCTCCGTTTGATTCTTCCATCCAACTGTTGATAACTTTTGAAATGTGGATGAAAATAAGGACTGAGGCAGAAAATGTTCAGTTTCATTATTTCACAGCTGAATACTTGTTAAGACTTTTCAACATCGTTTCCGAGCAAAATGACTCGAGTGAGTCACCGGAACTCACCGGAAAACACCATATCGAGGTACTTCATCCTGAGCAAAGCGTCGTACGTGACCACCCCGTCGCACTCCTCCAGCGTGGCCAGCACCTCCTCCCTCAATTTATCCTGCACGTCGGGGTTGGCGGCCAGCTCGTACCCCACGAAGCACATCAGGGAGGAGGTGGTCTCGAAGCCGCCGAGGAAGAAGACGAAAGCCTGCGAAGCGATGTCCATGTTGGTGATTTCGATCTTCTTGCCGATCTGCTTGCCTGGAACAAGATGAAATGCTCGATTTCAGTATCCTGAGATCCACCAGCGAGGATCAGTGGTGAATGGAGAAGATGCCACCAGTTCTGATTCTATACAATTTGTTATCCAATGAGCTCAAATACTTCTGATTGATTAATTGATTGATTGATTGTCTTCATAACCCAAGAAATGAATGAAGCATTAAAGAGAGAAAAAAATATTTGTACTATATACTAGGATTCTCACCGATTTCGGATTCTTTGACGACGGAAAAGCCGTCGAGGGTCTCAGTGTCTTCCTCGTATTTGAGAGTGCCTTTCTTGGCTTGCATCAGCAGATGAATCATGTCTGGTCGCACTATATTCTGCTCCTCCCTGATTCTGATCGTGTCTTCCACCATGCTGAGTAGGAAATTCTTCACTTTTTTATTGACGATAGTGAAGTTGAAGAGCTGAGGAGTCAGAAAATTGTAGCTATGATTGTATGGTTTCCATTTAGCCAAATGAATATCCAACACACCAACTGGACAAGAAAGCCCTACAATATCAGCAATAACTCTTTCAATTTTGGAACGATGTTAGTTATGTTATGTCAGTTTTATGGCGTTTCTATCTCAATCATCATCTGATTGTATTCCTGATGTTTTTCTCCATACAAAATCAAACCGAAACTCGTATTCTATTCTAAGATTCCGAAGAGCTTGTGAGGAAAATTAAACAATACTATCATGTGTCTTCCTATGTGATTACAAAGATTTCCTTCAACAGTCATTATTTTGAATTGTCCCAATATTTTCTTTTCAAAACACATCTGCTTTTTCAAATAGAACTATGCAAGATATAACAATCGCAAACAATCAAAACATTACATTTCAAACAAACAACATTATTATTCATTTTCCAGCTTTTTGTGAGAATTTCTCTTCTCGGTATCTAAAGGTTTAATTTCAAGCGCAGTGACATTTTGGGACAGATCCTAAATCTGTCCTTACTACAAATATATTGAAATAATTTTCGATAACTTCTAATCTATTTTTTAGAAACGAGGAGAGAAAATCCCACGAAAAGCTGGAAAATGAATGTACCACCTCCTCGAAAAACTTACAGACAGTATCGTTATTATTCTTCGAAACGAAGATGGGAATTACAATGATATTGGAAATGGAAAGAATATCATAGACAAATTAACCCTTATTTTGCCTACTCATGGGACGTGGTAAGGATCGAAGGATCAAAAATAAAAATTGAATGAAATAGTATATTCCCACCAAATTCCGTTGAGATCCGTCGTCTAAAATGTCAATTAACACTGGTTGATCTCCTTCTGTGGAAACTCTTCTTTGCCACCTTCTTCAAATCAATTCAAGAAAAAATATGATCAAATGCTTTTGATAAGTTTACCCCAATTCTTTACTAAGAACATTCCATAAATACCAAAGACATTGAACCAATATATGCAGTATTCTCAGCATGAAAAGTTGTTGAAATTTCATTCGGATAAGTGAGTGAGGCAACAAATGAAATTACCTAATATTTGTATTATTGAAGTAATCTTGTATGTAGTATGTTATTTTTACCATTTCGATATTGCAAACGTTCATGTACATGAGCAAACGACCTCCTTATGAACTTTGTCAGAGTTAATAATAAATAATAATATTATTTGTTTAAATGTTCTGTACAAACGAGACTGATATTGACGCTCAAGACATACAGATAAAGTTCAATTCTATTATTGATAGATATTGAATTTTCATTCAGAGATAAGGTTGCGAATTGATGTGCTCGTTATTTAGTATTTGGATGATGATCTGTAATCTCTCATCCAGTGGTGTACACAAACAAGAAAACACCAAAAATAATAAAAAAAATAAAAACTTATTTTGAGGATTTGTATCTTATAAAAGAACTGATGAAAAAACCCTACACTGTCAGGCTCGAGATCTGTCGAACATCAATAGAACTCCAAAAATGTGGAATTATTCACCTAGTGAAGTCTCTCTCGGAGCTTACAGCCTCCGAAGTTTCAAGAAAAAAAAAAACAACACCTTCCTTCTCTCCCAAAATTCCACCACTGGCTAATACGATGTTCATCGAACATTATAGATTTCCACGAGTATGTTGAATCGAAAGCAAAACAAGTCACTTTAAATTGCTCCGGCGTTTTATTGCTTTATCAGTGGTAAAAATTCGAATTAAAAATTCGTTTTTTCGCTCAGTGAATTATTGTTATAATTTTCTGCAAGTGTTTAGTGCTTTCTTCCAATATTTCGTTAGCTTGCTCTCAAAAGTGCATTATAAGTGTCGGTGGCCTGGTACCAGTGTAATAAAAACAAATAAAACCGTGACCACAAAAAAAAGGTCGTGAACTGTTTTTTTGGACTCCATTCGTAGTCAGTGCCAGTGTAATAAAAAACAAATAAAAACAAATAAAATCGTGACCACAAAAAAGGTCGGGAACTGTTTTTCGGATTCCATTCATAGTCCATGAGCCCAGACCAGCAATTCAAGCTTGTTGGAGTTTCACATTACTACAATGACCACCAAATGTTCCACCTGTGATGTTCTTCTGACAGATAAGTCTATTGCCTGTGATAGTTGCCATGCAACTATGCACCCCACTGAAAACTGCACCGGCCTAGCAGCCTCTGAATTACGGGCTGTTGTTATACAAAAACGAACTCTGTTCTATTTTTGTGTTGACTGCCGTTTAGCATTCAAAGGCGTGCCCAAACTCTTGCGAGAGATTGAAAACCTCAGATCTGAAGTTAACTCTCTGAAAAATGATGTTCTAAAACTCAGTGAAAACGTCAGCACACCTCCTCCTTCAACCGAAGAAATCTTATCCGAACTACACGAACGTCAAAAACGTTCCAAAAACTTACTGATATTCAATCTACCAGAACTAGCTGCTACACCTACATCCCATCCAGGAATGCCTAGTACCCAAGAACTCCCCTCTGCCATCTCAAATGACATAAGTCGTGTTAGGACACTATTGTCTAACGCTGTTGGAACCACTGCAGATTTAAATAGTGCAAAAATTCTTCGAGTTGGTAAAGCGAACAAGAACGGGCACCGTCCCCTCAAAGTAACCTTGTCCTCCTCCCAAGATGTTTATACTGTTATCAAGAACAAACACAAGATTAGCCGTGAAGATAAAATTTTCATCACTCCCGATCAAACTCCCAATCAAAGGAAGGCTCTTGAAGTAGCCAGAACAGAACTCTCAAATCGACTAAGTAATGGTGAACAAAACCTTACCATAAAATTTATTAACAATATTCCAAAAATAGTCCAAAAAAACCATTAATATATTCCAACCAGGGCAATCCTTCAGTTTACTATCAAAATGTCCGAGGACTTCGTACCAAATTACCTGATCTTGCTTTAGGTGCTCTTAACTGTTTCTACGACATCATAATTCTTACCGAGACGTGGCTTACTACCAATATCGAAGACTCGGAATTGGGAATGTTCAATTACAACATCTATAGGAAGGATCGTACCCCAGACTCTAGCAAACACAATCGAGGAGGTGGTGTATTAATTGCTGTCAAAAAGAAATTTTCAACTAACCTTATTCCTAGTGATCCCTCAGTTGAGCAACTCTTCGTTCACTTCAGTAATAACGATTACACGTGCATTCTCGGTGCCCTATATATTCCACCCAAATCGCAACTCAATCAGTATCAAACTCATTCCGATCAACTTACAATCATCAATGATACATTTCCCAACGCTAAGTTTTATCTTTTTGGTGATTACAACCTCCCTAATGTCACCTGGGAAACTGAAGACTTCTGCTCAACTGCATCTCTTCAACCACTCACTCAACCTACTCTGGGCGAAGCTATCGAAGTTGTTTCGAACATGTGTGCTCTCCACAACCTCTTTCAATGTAATACAATCACCAACAGTAGGGGTGCCCTTCTTGATCTCATTCTCTCGCCAGTGGAACTTACAATATCTAAAGCTGTAGACATCCTAATAACTCCTGATGACTTTCACCCACCACTCGAAACTTCCTTGCTGATTAGGGCCGAAAACACCAACACCCCTGGAGAAGAATCTTATTATGATTTCCGCAATGCAAACTTCACAGCTATACGCCAATGCTTGGAAGCGATTGATTGGGACGCAATCCTTGTCAAAAAGGACCTCTCCGACATGATCCACATCTTCTATGACGCTCTGTACTCCATTATTGAGCTATTTGTTCCACTGAAGAAGGTACGTACCAATACATTTCCACATTGGTACTCTACAGAACTCAGGAAGCTGATACGAGAGAAGAAGATGTCTCACATGATTTACAAAAGCTCAAGGTCACCGCAAAGCTATGAAGAATTCAGCCAGTTACGATCACAATGTAAACTTCTTTCAAGACAGTGCTACTTTAATTATATTCACTCTGTTGAAATTTCTGTTAAGAATAACATGAAGTCTTTCTGGAGTTTTGTAAGTAGTAAAAGAGAAAATAATGCTATACCAAATATGATGTTCCTAAATAACTCTAAAGCCTCTTGTGGCAATGATATTGCAAATCTATTTGCAATGCACTTTTCATCAGTTTATACTAAAAAGTCCCTGACTTTACAACAAGACCATATCCAATCTAAATTAAATGTAACGTCTTATCGCATCCAAATATCTACAATTTATGATAAATTATCCAAGCTCGACATCAATAAGGGACCTGGACCCGATGGCATCCCACCAGTTCTCTTGAAAAAATGCTGTTTCATATTATCCAGACCACTATTCCATATTTTCAACAAGTCTCTTGACTCTGGTGAATTTCCTGAATATTGGAAACTTTCTTTTGTCACCCCAATTTACAAGTCTGGTATGAAATCAGATATAAAGAATTATCGACCCATATCTATACTCAGCACTACCCCTAAAGTATTCGAGAATATTATAACTGAATTTCTCACTTTCGACTGTTCCAGCATTATATCCACACAACAATTTGGCTTTCGTTCTGGTAGGTCCACTGAATTGGGTCTGATTACATATGTCGATTTTATGTCCGAGGCCCTAGAGAAGGGTCAGCAGATTGACTCTATTTATACTGATTTCTCTAAGGCTTTCGACAGAGTGAATCATGAACTCCTAATTCATAAACTTAATCTGTATGGTTTGGATGGCTTAGCACTCCAGTGGTTAGGCAGCTATTTATCCAACAGGTCACAAATAGTCAGAGTAAATCATTACTACTCCCACGCATTCCAAGTAACATCTGGAGTTCCCCAAGGGTCACACCTGGGCCCTCTCTTGTTCAATTTATTCATTGATGACATCACTTCCTGTTTTCCAAATAGCAAGGCCTTATTATTTGCGGATGATCTGAAATGCTTCAGAATTATAAATAATCCCGAGGATGCTTTCCTCCTTCAATCTGATCTGGATAACCTATCAACTTGGTGCTTATCAAATGGCATGGACTTAAATCCCGAAAAGTGCCACATTATGCGATTCTACCGTTCCCATCACCCAGTTTTATTCAATTATGACATCAACAGGCAGTTAATAAACTCAGTTGACCAAATTAAAGATCTCGGAGTTATCCTAGACTCTTCTCTCAGCTTCAATCCCCATATTACTAATATAGTGCAGAAAGCCACGAAAATGTTAGGCTTTATCAAGAGAACAACCCGTGATTTCAATGATATAACTGCAATAAAAGCCCTCTATTGCTCCTTAGTTAGAGCTAATCTTGATTACTGTTCAACAGTCTGGTCCCCATACTACACAACCTATATAGCAAAAATTGATAGGATTCAAGATAATTTCCTAAGATACGTAGCTTTCAAATCAGGTCTTCACTGTGAATATGCACTACTGGAATACAATCTAAATATTCCCACTCTTGTGGTCCGTAGAAAACATAGAGATCTTATTCTGCTCTTCAATATTATAAATGGCAGATACGATTGCCCCAATCTCCTTTTGAAAATTAATTTCTTGGTACCTTCTCGGTCAACTAGACAAACTCAAACATTCCACATACCTTTCCACAGGTCCAACTATACTTTCAATAACTTCATCTCACGAACACTCAGATTAGCAAATTCTCTCAAGGAGCTTCCATTATTTGGTACATCATTAAATAGTTTCAAGGCTCATCTTAAAAAAATCAACTTCTAAACACAAATAGTTATTTTGAAAAATGTAAAGCTCTCATAGTTATTTTGAACAATGTAAAGCACTCATATTATGACATATTACCACTGTACTTTATATTCTATCTGCTTATACAATGTAATTATCTTGCTTATACAATGTAATAATTTTTCCTAAATGGGCTCGCCCGTATGAATAAATAAATAAATAAATAAATAAATGACAAAAAATATGATCGTAGACATTCAACTAAAAATTTTCGGAAAATTATTCGATTTGAGGTATTATAATTTCGAATCTCAACTCAAATATTTGAAAATATGAACGATAATATGAAATCAATAGTAAACGAGATATCCAACAATACAATTTGATTTCAATCTGTCAATAGGAGGACGGAACACACACAATTGTAAATGGAAATTTGTAGATTAAATCAAAACAAACAAATACCGCAGAGCACTTGCACGAATGAGTGAGAATACAAATGATACACGTTTAGCTGATGGGTGCCGCCACATTGGCCTTGACTGCTCTGCCGACCGCCTTTCGCTTCACCCATGCGATAGATGAACGAAAAAATTCGGGGCGATGGAATAAGAGTTTCACATTGACATAACCTTACCCTAATTATGGACGTTGGAACAAAAAAGTAGATGAGAAATTTGAGCCCGTTGAACACGGACGTCTGCTGGCCCAGCAAGTAAATATCGTTCTGGGGCTCGTTCAGCGAATCGGTTTTGATCCCAAAGGCCGTCGTGGCGATGATGTCGGTGGTGTATCGCGTGAACATGTCCCGCAGGTCGACCTCGATCAGATCCCGTTTCTTCTTCAGGTAGAAATCCACCAAGCTCTCGGCGCTGTCCGACATCAAGAAGAACATGTTCTTCAGTTTTCTGCTGGTGAACGAAGGGCTCAGGACAGGTCTCAGGTCTCTCCATTTTTGTCCTGCCGAAATACAGTGGTCAACAACAATGTATTTCTTCATTTGATAGTGCTCAACAAAACCAGTTTTCTGGCATAAACCGTTTTCTCTTAGTACTACCTACGATTTTTGGATAATTATTGGAATTTTTCGATTTTCATACCACCACAGAACGAACGTCACAGGTAATCAATAGAAGGTAAAGCGAAAATTCCGCATTTATCACGACATAATTGTCGACTACATCTGTATGTCATACTAATAGTTTCTGACACGGACACTCTTGTATGGACAAAACTGGTGGAAGTGTCGTTGGAATAGATATGAGGAGAAGAAGAAATCAAACGATTACGAGAGATCACAGAAAAAACTATAAGAATATTGAGAAGAATTGAAGAAAACAAAAGGAATTGTACATATTGCACATAGAAGAGCATGCACTAATAACCAATAATAACAAATATTTCGGTAATCTAAGAAAGCACAGATATAATGAATGATATTGATTGTATAAGTACATGAGATTGTAGATTTTGAAAGAATTTTATTAACTGACTATAATATTCAAGAAGGAAAGTAAGTTACTCGAACTTAAAATTATAAGACAGTGAAAGGTCTGCAGTCAATAAGTTTCAAATATAAAATAAAATGGATATTTTAAAATAAACATTCATATGCTTGTCTTGTTTTCTTCTATTTCCAATTATTTATATTTAGGTATCAACATTGTATCTTTGAAATACTTTTTTTCAATACACGGGTCACTACTATATGAACAAGATTCAAAAAATTTTCATCCTCCATGGTACCCAGAACGAATTTGATGAATGTAGACTTGCTGTTGAATTCTTGCTTCCATTTGAAAATGGAATTTTATTTTGTATATCAAACAAAATTACAAAAAGAGAACAATGAAACTCGCAAAACAACACTGTGTCCATTTTAGTTGACAAAATTTTTCCCATGATACACACACACTATTCTCATGAAGCTTTCGATACTAAGATAGAAGAAAAGCATATTATTTGTCAAAAAATCCCAAAAATAAACATTTTTGGAACGTGAGTCGTGGTAAACACAATCAATTTTATACTCACCAGTAAGAGAAAAGAGGTTTCTTGACCAAATTGGATCAACATTATCAGGAACTAGACTTCTGTGGTCCACGAAATGGTCAAAGTCCTTGATAAGAACCCTTTTGATTAATTCTGGATCCCTTATCAACCATATCGGTTTGCCAAATTGAAAAATTCCACTATACCTGTGAGAAATGTGCTTATTCAACCCAAACAAACCATAATAACGAAAAATGGGCAATCAGTAAAAGACAAATGATACAATTTTCAATTGACATCCAAAGGACATCAAAGGAACAGAAGATGTGTTTCATTAATATTGGAAAAAAAATAAGTTTAGTGTAGATTCGATTCAAACAATACACCATAAGTTTCGAGCCACTTGAACTTTAATATTATTATTAATAAAAAATGATTATTTGTTTTGTAGCAACTCCGACTGAAAATTTTAAAATTGAAAATTATAAAATACTATTGGCCGACATCAAGCGATAGTATTGAAACGAATACAGCCAAAACTGAAAATGGATTTGGTTACGTTTTGGATGATTTCTCTCACCTTTCGTTGGGGAATTGCCGATAAATTCGTACGACCATGTCGGCGAAACATTCCAACCTCAAAACCGTCCGCCAATTTTCTCCAAGAAAAGGCACTTGTAGTCGCTGTTTCACACCTCTTTTCGTCCAGTAGGTGGAAGACCACCCGAAGAAAGAGAGGGCTGCCAACGCGACCAACCCCAACAGTATTTCAGTCAACATAGTGGTTTTTTAGCCCAATAAGTCCATCTTCTGAGGATAAATCTGAAAAATTGGCGCAGTCGTTAGGAACATTCCAGTATATTTCTACAGTCGGATTGGAATAGAGTGTGGGTAAGAGTGGCATCTTATCGATTAATAACAAGATTTACTATTTCAGAAAACTGCAGATTGGGAAAGAGCAGAATGATGAACATCTATTTCTTTTCAAATGACGTGATCAGTAGGACTGATCGTCAATGATTGTCAGTATAATACCTTGAAAAGTTGAAGTGTCATTCATCGGCTCGATTAATATTATTTTTCGCGAAGTATATAATATGAATGTAGTAACATTCACCGGTGAGCAGGGTGGATGAAATTGTACATCATCAATTTGATGCCAAACAAAATTTCGTTCATAAAATGTTTTGCTCTATTTTTACGACGTTTATCCAGAGAGCATCATCATCAACTTTTTTTTTCAAATACTTACGGACAGCAGAAGCACAACGTTTCGTTTTTTCTTTCAACAGCATCTAGAATGAATAAAAATTCGCCTAGGACTAAATAATTAAAAAAAAAAAGTGGCAATTGGGCCACTTGTTAATTTTAGATGATTTTTTTAATGAATTTAGTAAAAGATTTATTTATCGCGTTGGAATAATATTTCACAATGAATTGCCAACAAATAATTTTCATGTCATTTCAATCAAGTCAATATAAGAATCGACCTAAACAACAATGAACGTCATTACTTCTGTTTTCAAGAAATTATATTGCATCATATTTTGTTGTGGTTCATATTTATGTTCCCTGTTATAAACATACAAGCAATGGTTTACAGGGGATTAAATTTCAAATGGAGCTCCCTTGTATAGCCTTACTCTCATGAATTCTACGAATCATTCTGAGAACGATCATAATAGTTTCGGGACCAAAAATTTGTACATTTGAATTCTATGAATATTATTATGGAAACCAAGCTTTTCTGATGAATAAGTACAACATCATTCTTGAGATATTCAACTATGATTATACCAACAAAATGACATGTGATCATTAATAATTATAATACAGAGACATTCACTTACCGATCATAAACATAACACTGAGTGGTCCTCTGAGCAGAGATAAAATAATTCGAGTACATATCAACAGAGGATATTATAATGATAAATTGACGACAGTGACGTACATGGAGGCCACATTTGGAGTGCATCAACATTTTTAATAAAATTCTCGTTCAGTTCGAGGTCACTTCTCAAGTTCAGATTTTTTCTATATATTCTATTTTCCGTTAAGATATGATGAATTTAAATTTCCAATGCATCATTGCATTTTTTCCAGTGCACTTCGAGAGGTGGATGAAAATTGAAATATAACATTAGACCGAAGAAAAAATTAAGGAATATTCAAAAAAAATCGAGAGGAAAAACTTCAAAAGGATACTAAAAATAAAATTAAATGTATTCTAGATCAGGAATCATTTGTGAATTCATAAATAATCTTGTACCAGTCATTTTAATCTGATTATTCATGATATTTTCCATTTGAAATTTATTGTATTGTGATTTAAGGATCAATAAAGATCCTTGAATCACAATAAATTATGTCGGAGTAAATAAAGCAAAATATAAAGTGATTGCTCCTAGTACTTACTTCAGTCTAACTCCAAGAATTATGTGAAGTAAATGCTATATTTTTTCAATGGGAAACCCACTTGATGAAGCATTAACTCAAGTACAATCGATTACTCATTCTAATTATACCACCCATTTAATATATTCATACTTCCAAATTATTCGAAAAACAAGGTGTCACTGACCAATAGAGAATTTCTCTTTTAGGTATCTGAAGGTTTAATTTCAAGCGCAGTGACACTTTGGGACAGATCCTAAATCTGTCCTTACTACAAATATATTGAAATATATTTCAATAACTTCTACTTCTTTATTCAGAAAAGAGGAGAGGAAATCCCACAAAAAGCTGAAAAATAAAAACCCATCTGCAATCATTTTTTGAAGATTATTGAGAACATTGTATTCGAGACCAGCAATTTGAACTGTTTCCCGACCCCTCATCGTTTAATTCATATCAAATCCGTATAATACAACAAAACAAAGACCCAACAACGAATCCCTCATGTCTCGTCCCCGCCGGTCATCCCCACCACCAATTCCGACTCGACGGCCGCCGCCTCCTTCTTGGGCTTCGCCGCCTCCGTCTCGGCGGCGATCTTCTGGTAGAAATCGGCCTCGGCCTGTTTCACGTTGGCGTCGAAGAACGAGTCGACGTCGACGTCGTCGTCGTCGTCGCCGTCGACGTCGCCCGCCGACGGCGTCTCGGCGGCCTGCACGCCGGCGCCGGTGTGCCGGCTGCGCTGCTTCAGGCGCAGCTCGCGGTTGCGAGCTTCGAGGATCTTTTCGCGGCGGCTTTCGCGCTCCAACATCTGCCGATAAACGAGACTCAAGCCGAAATAATATCATCAATAATCTCTATTATTCCCAAGTAACGAGATGTACATGTTTATAACAGGGAACAGAGATAACATAAATATGAACAACAACATAATACATCATAATCTGTTCTGTTGTTGTTGTATAAATTCATGAAATGTATAAAAGAATAATCACATAGATTACTAAATCGATATTTTCTAAATGAATGGTGTCATGAAAAAACTTCACACATATAAATATTCATTTTTCTAATCCACAAATATGGCATTAGACAATTGAATCCTTTGATAGCAAATATATTCAGGTCGAACAACATTGTCAAGCAATCGGTATTCCATGACGGAATAATTTCGTACTACTCGTTACCGAATATGCTCAAAAATATACAAAAACGGAAAATCAAAGAGTCTGCTTGCATTCTCCTGAACGGAGACAATAATATTGCTTCTTGTTCAGTTGATATAGATAGAACTTGGAATCCACTTCTGAAAATTGAATATGAAAATGGTAAATTCGATATCAATTAATTAAAACACCTTGTAACCCGAATTCCTCCGTCTACCAAATTGTCACTTTTCATTGTCAAAACCGAAAACATTGAAAAAATTTGCGAAGAGAAAAATATTTGTATTTCCAAATTTTTCAAAAACAAGGTGTCACTGACAAATAGAGAATTTCTCTTTTAGGTATCTAAAGGTTTAATTTCAAGTGCAGTGACATTTTGGGGCAGATCACAAAATCTGTCCTTACTACAAATATATTGAAATAATTTTTAATAACTTCTACTCTATTTTTTAGAAACGAGGAGAGAAAATCCCACGAAAAGCTGGAAAATGAAGGATACAAAAAGATTCAAAACTAATCACAAAAAATACTTGATCACAACATTTCAATTGTATCAATAATATCTTTGATTCGGATACTTAGACTTTTTTTATTGTGAACAATTTTTTTTTCTCCACCTTCAATGTTTCATCAAACAGTAATGTTTCTTTGGTAATAGAGACAATCAATAGATCAATCAATTTTCTCTTCTCGTTCCTAAAAAATGAAGTAAAAGTTATCAAAAATTATTTCAAAATTTATTTGTAGTAAGGACAGATTTTGTGATCTGCCCCAAAATGTCACTGCGCTTGAAATTAAACCTTTAGATTCCTATAAGAGAAATTCTCTATTGGTCAGTGACACCTTGTTTTTTCAAAATTCGGAAATACAAATATATTTTTAATAAAAACAAAACTTCTACTTATCTTAGAGGACATTTCGAGATCTTATCTGCTCCAGTTTTCAACACAATTCACAATTTTTTTTCTTCGCAAAATGTTTCAATATTTGCTTGTTAAATGTGATTAGTCTGTGAACACAAGCATCAGCAGAAGTATAATAAGAATATTTTCCTCAACTAGAGTCCAATTCTAGGGCGGCACTCATCAGTTATTTAATCATTTTTCCGATATTACAAAAATATAGTATATCGGCGAGAAACCAAAATATATGACATCCATCCGAATAGATTTCAGCAAAAAATCAGACTCACCGCAGTCAGCAGTGCCTTGTCATTTTTATTCGAAGCGGCTAAATTCTCGCTAAACTCCACCAGGTAGGTGGTGCCCTTTTGGTTCCCTACAGCAACCAGTCTGCCCATATCGTGGGTGCGCAGACATTTCAGCGCTTCGTCGCAAACCTTGACGCCCAAACACGCTTGTTTTTGTTGCTGCAAAATGTCCCAAACGTCGAGCGTACCGTCCGACCTTGTCGTGAAGAAAACTGATAACCTAACAGAAAAAATGTCTCAGTCGAACAACTGCCATCATTACTTGAGAATGAGCAATGATTATTTACATACGGTACTGTACTTTCATTGGAAATCCAATCGTGAATCATTCTTTGAATTTTGATCAACATGGGAGCGGGTCATTATCTAATATTGATAGGGCGAATAAATTTTATGGTATATATATTCGTCTCGATTCGAATGAAAATAACTAACAATGTCGTACTTCTCAATACGCTAAAGCCATGCTAATTTTATATATATAGCTGTGTCTCTTTTATGTGGTCGATTTAATTCCCCTCTCTCTTCAAACTCGATCTAGTAGAGAATATATAATATCATATCTTTGACAACCGTTTCAAACGCTCTCTTGCGGTCAATTTCTTTTTCCCACTTTGCTAAATATAAACCCCCCATTCTCTGTTCACCTGGTGGGACTCCACGCCCCGTCGGTGAGCATCGCCTTGTGGAAGCTCGTCCACATGATGGAACTCTCTCTGCAGTCCTCCGACCAAATTTTGGCCGTCCAATCGCCGACGGTGAGGAAGTTCTTGACGAAGCCGGGATTCCTCTGGAGCGCCAACACGGGCCCCAGGTGCGCCGAGAACCGCATCGGCATCTTCTCCAGCGCCGTCTTGCCCTTCCGGTTACAGGACACCACGGAACCCTGAGAATTGAAAATTGTGATGAGACGAATCGAATCAGAGTTGCTTTTTTGTCGAAAGGAAATGTTGTCATAGACAAAACATGGTCTTCAAAATATTATCCCAAGAAACATTACTCTCGGTGAAGATATTTTTCTTCTCAAAAGATTCAAATACCGTCACAAAGTGTATCCATTTTTGTCAGTTAACCAAGGGCGACTGATGAGGACTCTGCTGGGCCGAAACATATCTGTCTCCCTTCTACTCGACGACTTGGAATTATCTTCGAACAATTTCTTTCATTATAAGGATTCGTTATCAATAAATTCAAATTGTCGTGTTTCATGAGAATGGATTTTCGAGTTTATTTTGTAAATTTCAAGTGGCTTTGAACGTGAAATATTTGATTGCCTCTACTACCCCGAGAAACGTTGTTCATAATAGGAATACAATGAAATAAATAATATACAAGTAGTACTATTTATTATTTCCTCTAGGGCCCCTATATCATCCAATGAGGCCAGAGGTGCAAGGCGAAGACAGGTTGATGCTTCAAATGAGGATCTGACAAGAATTCTGAAATGGGGATCTGAGAATCTAGTACAGTTCAATGCAACTAAAACTCAAGCTTGTATGTTCACCAAGAAGGCTGATCACACAATGCCCAATTTGATGATGTCGGGTACCACCACTGTTCGTATGAGGTCGTCAATATCCATGCTGGGTGTCACCACCAACAGTGCTCTCTCATGGGACGACCATGTGAGGTCCATTGCGAAGACTGCTTCACAAAAACTCGGTTTTCTTTTCCGTGCGAAGAGATACTTCACATCCCAGCAACTGCTTATGATCTACAAAGCACAAATTCGACCTCTCCTGGAGTACTGTTCACATGTCTGGAGCTCAGCCCCCAAACATACGCTCAAGCTCTAAGATTCAATTCAGAAGAGAGCTATTCGCCTAGTCGATGATACAACACTCACCAAATCATTGACCTCTCTAGATCATCGTAGAAAGGTCGGCGATCTATGCCTTTTTTATAGGTACTTTCATGGTCGGTGCTCAACGGAAATATCATCTATCATGCCACCACGTGCGATTCCTAGTAGACAAACCAAACGAGCTCAGGCTGGTCACCCCTACAATGTCAGGCTCGAGACCTGTCGAACATCGCTATACCAAGCATCATTCATCAATAGAACGGCAAAGTTGTAGAATTCTTTGCCTAGTGAAGTCTTTCCTGATGCTTACAACCTCCAAACATTCAAGAAAAATTCCAACACCTTCCTTCTTTCCCAAAATTCCACCGCTGGCTAACACGATGTTCCTCGAACATCATAGGTTTCCCTTTCGGGTTGTCCACAGATAAAAAAAAAAAAAAACTAAATATAGTAGTAGTAGTAGTGACGATAGTGTTCTATTCCATATGTTCTGATTTCTATCTACAATGTACATGCATGAAGATTCATCATAATTCAGAGTTGACTCATGAACTTGTAGCCAAGATTTTGTACTAAAAAAAAATTATGCACGGAATACCAAATCTCTTTTTCAACAAAATATATCTAATTAGCCATATATCTACCTGTTCGGTGCCCACCATGAACCTGGTGGGAATGGTGCTCTCATACTCCAAGCAAGAGGCGCCCATGGCGTTCGCCAAAGACTGATCTTCGTCCTTGGCGTGGTCCAAGATAAGGGTCTCGGTCGGCTCTGACAGTTTCCTGATGTCCCACCTGACGACAATCATCAGAATATTACTTTCGGGTCGCAAACTGAAGAATACCGTGACGAGGCCAGACACCTCAGACATGAACATGCGCTCCGCTAAAAGCCGAAAGAATCGCGGGAGAATCAGAGATTGAACTGTATCGAGCTCAAGTTGAGTTTGCAGTCGAACATTTCATCTGGAAATAAATGCTTGTTTTAGAGTGGTTTCAGAAGTGGGATCGAAAATGGACGTGCAACCCTCCAGCGAACTCAAGTAAGTAAAAATGGTGTCAGAAGTGGGATCGAGAACAAGTGCGTGATCCCTCCAGGTAAAAAGAGACTCGATGATGACATCGTCCGCATGGAATACCCACCACTTGACCTGGCCGTCGGAGGAGGCGCTGAAAAACTCGGCGCCCGTCTTCGAGTGCACCCACAGCGCGCTGTGCACGGGCTCCCTGAAGCTCGCCTCGATGACGCTCAGCTCGACCGGCTCGTTGCCCTTGCGAGTGTCCCACACGGCCACCTGCCCGTTGATCTGGCCGCTCACCAGCGAGTGCGGGTCCTTCTGGTTGTACTCCAAGCAGACGATGGCGTGCTCCGGCTTCAGGGTGAGCAGCGGCCGGTTGGGGTTCTCTGGAAGCATCGTTAATAGAATGGGGGGGGGGGGGGGGGGTGCACACTTATCGAATTTCCAACTGGAACTACTTTTGTAATGATGTTCTTGTGTTAAAACATCATGTAACATGCTTCATTTTCGAATTCAAATTACAGCACTAGTTGGTAAAGCGAGTAATTATAAAATGTACGCAGACGATCCGGTAATTTTATATGAAAACAAGAATATTATCTTCAGAAACTTTGATTGATCTCCACTCTGACATTTAATCGATAAATACCAAAAAATACTAAAAATATGATTTTCAAACAAAAAAATGAAAAAATTATTTACTTCAATCTTAGGATAAAAAATGAAGTTTTGAATCAAACTGAACAGATAGGGTATTTTGGTTATTGCAATAAATGAGGTTCTAACAAATAAACTTGTTGACATATAAATTGAAAATATGGTTCTCCATTCACTTATACTCGGTCGCATCAACCAACTATTTGATGGAAGTTTTGAGATCTTGTTCCAAGAATGATTTCAATAAAATATCAACTTCATATAGAAGATCATTAAAGGAACGATATCGTCTTCAAATGATACATCAACCATCCAACTATATAAAGATACAAATGCATTTTCTCTGAAATAACAAAAACGTATATTCTTCAGATGAGCTCAATAAAATAGAAACTCTGAAAATAAAAATAAGAATTATAACAATTATCTCAATATATTAGTACAAATGGTATATGTGTCCCAAAATATCACTGCGCTTGGATTTCTCCATTCAGATACCTAAAAGAGAAATTCTCTATTTTCCAGGGACACCTTGTTTAAAAAAAAAATGGAAATACAAATATATTTTCAATAAAAATTTCAGAATCGAAAACGATAAACGTTGAAAATATTAGGAAGAAAAAAATATATATATTGTGTTGAAAAAGGGAGCACATTCGTTCCAGAAACGTCCACTAAAATAAATAGAAGTTACTACAAATATATTGAAATAATTGTTATAATTTCTCTTTTTATTTTTTGGAACGAGCAGAAAAATACCAGAAAATCTAGAAAAAAAAAATGGACATTTTATCATATCCATCCAAATTGTATATCTTTTAATATTTCCTTCGGTCTGTCTTATGGTTTCTTCCATTTCATAATAATCTCCCGGTCATTTCTGTCTGATTATGATATTTCCATTTGGAATTCATTATATTGCATTGCAAATTGCAGGATCAATGGAAAAATAAATAAATAAAATAAAAAAAGTAATAGTGCGTTTTACGGGCTTGATTTTTTGTTTTCGAAATTTCTTGTTGATATATTTGATTTATTCAATCTCTTCATCGATAATAGGTAGTGATAAATTTCGAGATCACTGATCAACTATACAGAGTGTTGGAACCCACCGACCTCCCAGATGTAGGAGAAGGTCGAACCGTCGAAGGGAATTTTTCCCCCGACTTTTCTCCTTGAAAACCCCTCGATTTATCGATCAACTATACAGGATGTCATTCCCGGTGGTACCCACCGACCTCCCAGATGTAGGAGAAGGTCGCCTGCTTCGGCACCGCCGCCTGGTACACCAGGTTGCAGTGCGACACCGCCAGCTTCGTCTGGTTGTCGGGCGACCAGGAGAGGTGCGTTATCGGCCGCGACGGACTGCACTGGTCCTGGTAGACGTTCACCGTGCGCGCAGTGCTCCTCTCCACCAGAGGGGTCTGCACCACGTCCGAGAAGTACTGCTGGTAGATGTTGATCGCGTTGTTTTGCAGGATGCAGTTCTCCATGTTCTGCGAAAACGACCGAAACATAAATACATATTTTTTTTTTCAATAAAAAATAGTAATAATGACATTTTTTTATTGACATTTTATATGGAGGGACAATTAATTAGAACTAACTTATAAGAAAACACATTGAAAAAAAGATCAAGATGAACAGTTAAATCAGAATTAGTCAACATAATGGGCATATTTCTTTAGTACAATCTTGAAGTTTGTGAGTTCAATATATTTTTTAAAGAAAATAACGACTTCTTTTCCAAATTGGGATATTATCTGAACAGTTTTCAAATGATCACATTGTCTGGTGTGATGCTCATGAGAGTCAGAATTGACATCGAATGCAAGATTCGAGTGCATTTTTTTTTTAAATTTATTGAAGTGGATGTAGATACACACTTTCATTTTAAAGACACAGTTAATATCTAGCAGATCCCCTGGTTTTTATAGACTAGATCCAAATATAGTAGTTTGAAAATACAATTAATGGCTTTATTCTGGAGAGATTTCAAAGATTTTGATATAGATTTTGCAGCAGTATCCTAGATTTGAATATGCGATGACCAAGATAGAGATTGATCATAACATTATTCAAATCCTAAAGTTAAAAATTGAACAGAAAATCCTAATGAGAAAATTACAATAAATGTGACTGAGAACATGAAATGTCAGAAATGAGTTAGAGTGAATGTATATGTTTTTTTTTTCAAAACCCTGTATCTCCAATACGGATGCCGTTCCAAAATCTTTCTACTGAACTAATCCAACTTATTTTGTAGTGTTTTACGTATCCTAGCAATGGGATGACTTTTTTTGAAACACCCTGTATATGCAGCAATAAATGACTTGTCTCAAAATGAGTTGATTATATTAGTTGCATTCATATTTCATGAGGTTTTTTTTCAGTTTATTCCACATACCGCATATTTTGAACTGATATTCTGTAAATAATAAATATAATGATTATAAGTTTATTCAGAGTATTCGCAAAATATACATTCAAATATAAATTCCAGATGAATGAAGTGAGAAAACCTTACGAAGTAAAAAACTTGTGGTGAGGATTAAAATAAATTACATATACATATGTATCAACATTGTTATCAGTTATATATATATATACTTATAATAATATATATCTAGCATTACATCTCCAAATTCAGATATCACAAGTTTTTATCAAATATTGATTGAAGATACGAAACTATTCGAGTCTAATATCTAGTTTTTGATTTTTGTCCAATAAGAATGAAGTGATTTTGTTCTCTTATTTTATCATATAAGTGAAGGAATTGAATACTCATAATTTATGCGTCTAATTGACTCGTTTGTTTCATGTTATAGTATCTTCATTTCTAATATCATGACTATGGTCTTTGAATTTGCTTTCATTTTCATTTTCGAAAATATAAATCAGTAGAGTAAATACATAAAGTTGATTTATATTCATATCAGAGACCTAATATTATCACTTGGATTTGACTCGAATCAATAAACACCTTCAAGAATCCTCATTTACCCAAAAGAAATCCCCAATACAACAAAAAAAAAACGTCCTCTACCTTAAACAGCTGCATCATGGTGTGGTTGAATCCCTCATCCTTCTCGATCTTCCTGCGGTACCTTTTGGTTTGCTCCTCGTCGGTGATGTTGACGTCCTTGGGCCATCCGCCCTCCACGTGGTTCATCGACGCGTTGGCGTATTCGGCGCGCGTCGTATTGAGGCTGTGCTCCGCCTGGATGGGGGCGCATTGCGTGCTCCTCGAAACCGGATCCCTGAAAACACCACATATATCATTTCTAATCGTATCCCTAGTTGCCGAAGCAACCCTCAGAAGCCCCGAAGGGGTTGTGCGAGTGAAGGAGACGGGGATCTACAGTTTATACGAGTGGAATCCAAACCACCGTGGCATTTGGAATAAATCTATGAAGAACTTTATAATATACATTGTACAGCGCAAAAATGAACCCAAATCCAACGACCAGCCAGGAATCGAATCCACGACCTCATGATTACCATGATATCGCTTGACCATCTTGACCACCTGGCCGCCTAATGTAGAAACTTTATACGGATAACAACAATGGGTTGATGGAAGTTGGAAGTTATGAAATTCATATGAATGATAAGAAATATATAGATATATATTTTTGGGATGGGTGCAAGATACTGGAAAAGTTACTATTCGTAAACTGTGGTTAAATACTCAAATACGAAATAGTAAATTCGGAACACTCAAAGTCATCTCCACAATATTTAATAGTGAAATATATGGGTGAATGGTGAAACACGTTTCGGACATATACAGGGTGAGTCAAAAATGTGTACCGAGCTTTCTGGGGGTGATAGAACATTGAAAAATAAGTGTAGTTTGATGATTAAACTCATGGCCCAAAATGCATATTAAGGGAGATATATCCTTCCAAAGTTGATAAAATTAAAATAATTTCTCCGCATAACTTCTGAACGATGAAAGCCACCCGATTGAAATTTTGTGCATGAATGTATGTTGTCAAAATACATTCTTTCGTCACACTTCCACATTTCTGATATTGTTATAGAGGGTGTTTTCAGAGGGTGAGCCGTTCGTGAGATATTTGAGTTTTTGTAGTTACATGATATCAGCAGATTGATTTTATTCATCGCGAGATTCATCGGTATAACGATATTTCAGCAGCATTTGCATTTCCGAACCACGCGCCAAGCACTAGAAGCATATCAGTTTGTTCAGAGAACGAATAACCTGCCATATTTCTTAAAATCTCAGTTGATAATCGCAGTGATAAATGACACACGAACAAATCGACTACAACAATGTTGACTCGAATGTTGATGACATGAACGTCAAAATTGAGAACAAAATTATTCATCATGGCCTGCTAAAATATTGTTACCGATGAATCTCGCGATGAATAAAATCAATCTGCTGATATCATGCAACTACAAAAACTCAAATATCTCACGAACGGCTCAATTTTTTGTATTTGAATAAGAGTACACCTTTTTCATGTAATTTTCTTCGCTCCATCGTATGCTCCTGTTTTTTCACCGAAAATAATACAGGGAAAAAAGTTTTCTACAAAAAATCATGACTCACCCTCTGAAAACACCCTTTATAACAATATCAGAAATGTGGAAGTGTGACGAAAAAACGTATTTTGACAACATACATTCATGCACAAAATTTCAATCGGGTGGCTCTCATCGTTCAGAAGTTATGCGGAGAAATTATTGTAATTTCATCAACTTTGGAAGGATATATCTCCCTCCATATGCATTTTGGGCCATGAGTTTAATCATCAAACTACACTTATTTTTCAATGTTCTATCACCCCCAGAAAGCTCGGTACACATTTTTGACTCACCCTGTATATGTCCAACTTCAATCAACTTATGCCTGGTTGTTGACTGTCACGTGTACAGTTTGTGTGTTATGTTCATTTTATGAAATCGTCTTGAAGAAATTCAACAAATGAAATGAGCCTCGCCACATAAAAATAATCACAAAAGAAAAACTTTCCATTGATTTCAATGGCAAACCCAGTTATCATAACATATAAATATTAAATCTTCCATTCGTTTATGATATTGAATACTCACTTTAAAATATAGTCCCTGTATAATCTTCTGTTGGAAGGAAAGTCGTCTATGAGATCCGGCCCCCTCAAGGAAAACAGGCATTGTCTTCCGAAATCACTTCTTTTTTTCTGATAAGCGTATTGAACCTCCATTTTCTGTCAAGCTGATTGAAAATCCAAAAGTTTAGTCGATGACAATGTTACCAAGGCGACTTTATACAGTATGATTCAAGTTGGACTAATAATGAAACTGAAAGAGATATCCGTGAAGGAAATCAAAGTACCTGAAAAATGAAAACTTAGTTACATGTATTTCATAGATTAAACGCCATATTTATGTATATGATTTGACCGATTTATATGAGATTTGGCTTCATTTAGTTGTCCATGACAGGTGTCGATATTTTGACTTCAACACAGTGGTGAAAAATTCTTTTTTTCTTCATTCCCTGAGCCTTGATCAACGCTGTATAAATATCGAATAAAATACCACATTATGTACTGCTTCGGGCCTTAGGAATTTGTGAATACAACATCTGGTCCTGAATACAGATTTGATGAATTGAAAACAACATGCGCCTATTATAGCAACCAAGGAATATTTCTTCAATTTCTTTAAAATGACCAATTATTTTCCATCATAAACAATAAATTGCTACTTACCTACTCATCAACAGATGAAAATGCGTTTCGCTGTTGAAATTTTTAGCTTGACAAATTTAGTTTCACGCAAAGCCCGTTTCGAAAAGGCAATATTCCGTCAAGAATTTGCGATACGCACCTTCCATTTTCTCGATATTGGTCCTTATATGCTTGGTGATATTACCAAAGTACCAGACAAACGTAAAATATACAATTATCTGTCGATATACCAATCTTACAGGTTTAAATAGAATTGATGCAAAATAGTCAAATTAAAGTAGCTGATATGCGTTTTATAACACTTGTCGCACTCCTCAGAGGGTACTCTTGAGGAACTCTAAATGTAAGTAAGAAAACCCTTAATCGCTGATACCATTAAAACTCCTAGTAATATATATCTGTGGATGAATTTGCGTTTCATTCAACAAAAGTATGCAACTCAAAAAAAATATGTTTCACGGGATTGAATGGATTTGGTTTGCAGGACAGGGATTGATTGTTCAAGAAGAGTTGAAGTGAAAATACCAAACGTCAACAAACAATTACCATGTTCATTTATTCATATCCAATTGAAATCGTGTTATATCATCAGTAAGAGACAAAACTGAAAAACTATACATTATATACAATATATACTCATATTTTTCTGGATGATGGTGTACCCAAATATGTGTAGGTAAAAATCGACAGTACAAATTACGTCTAAAGTTTTAAAACAATACAGTTTGAGCTCAAAAAGCATAAATTCGAATTTTCACCACTATTAATACAGTACAAAAATTTCAAATGTGGAAACGTCAACATACGCCAGTACAATTAGGAGCTGAGATATGTGTGATAACTACAGAGGAATAAGTTTTCTGAGTTCATAAGATTTTCTTTTCAGTTTTTGGAATATAAAAAATCTGGAAAATCCTACCGACTGCGCCATTATTAGTTCAACTTTATCATTTCCGCTTTGAAAATCGAGAATGAAACCTCAAGAACTCACAGAAAAATCAAAGAAAGAGAACAAATTATAATAGTTTGAATAGAGAGAAGAAAGCTGGAAAAAGGTGAGACAACATGATAATAATAAGAGCTTACCCTTTTTGGATTTAATTTTTCTCTCTCATCCATTTCAGTGTTATTTTTCTCAAATCCATCTCTTGACACTGTTTTCCCTCATCTTATCTTGATTTTAACTGATTTTGATATTTTCCCATAGTTATTAGAACCTGTAAAAACTGTTCAAGCAGTATGATTGTGTAAATCAATTGTATTTGGCAGTCCATCAACGTCACAGAACTTGAACACAAAAGAGGAAAAATCGTACTTCTGCGCAATAATTAATTTATTCTGTCAATCATACACTTAATCAACTGTTTCTCACAATCACATCAAAACAACTGGAGAACTCTGATGCATTTCCCAAGTTTTCAGAAAAAAATAATTAAGCATGTTTACATTATTTACAAGAAAGAATATTTCATCTTGACTGACAATACGCTGATTCCTAAAGTGTTCTTTTGCATTGTGAAGCGACGTCATCTAATGGCAAACTATTGGAATAATGAGTTTATACCACTCATGTTCGACTTCATCCTTGCCATTATTAATTCAAAATGACGACGGTAGGAAAAAGAATTCTTTCATTTTTTTTTAATAAACAACCTACTTCGATAATATATCAAGCTAAAAACATGTTATATTTTTGTTTGTACAAAAGGAAAACTTCGTTTATGGTGATTGTGGGTATCAAAGAATCCTAAAAAAATACCACTGATTTCCATCTACCATTGGCTGACAATCTGTAAATAGAGTTTCCCACTTGATCCTCCCAGTGAAAACCCAATTTTTCTACTCTTCGTGTTGAAATCCCGCATCGACCAACTTCGATCCCACTTCTGACACCAAAAAAAAAAGCCACCGAAAGCGCGCGCTCCCGCTCACAGCAGCCGCTCCATCTCCTGCATGAACTGCTTGTAGGCGTCGTCCTTCGTATGCCCGGCCGCCATCATGTTCTGGTGCATGTTGAACTCCTTCTGCTTCATCTCTCTGGCGAAGGCGCCGGGGTTGCGCGTCGGCCGTTTGTCCTCGCGCTTCACGCGCAGCGTCGACGGCACGAAGCGCGTCACGTCGGCGCTCAGATTCCTGATCTGCGGCTTGGCGCTGATCGTCGCGCCGCCAGCTTCGCCGGAGCGGTTGATCAGCTGCGGTGCGGCCGACAGGACGTTCGGTTGCGCCATCTGCGGCGGCCCTGGGATCCTGAAACGAATTCGTTCGAATTAGGATTGGATGTGGTGGAAATGGCGCAGTCGGTAGGATATCGTGGAAATGGCGCAGTCGGTAGGACGTTGTTGAAATGGCGGAGTCGATATTGTTGAACTAGCGAATTCTAGGTATCATTAATAGCATTTAGTATCCAAAAGTTTCCCACCAACAGAAAGATATTGTATGATATTATATCAACTATTCATAGCATTATTTTGGTATTCAAGGAGATGTTTGGAATCATACAATACAATATTTCGATAATATGCCAGTGATTCATTTTTAGTTCAAGTACGTAGCACCAGAATGTGTTGCAAATGACAGAAATTTAGATTTTTCAAAGTGAACTAACTATTTTCTAGAAGTGATCAAGTCAAGCATGCGAATGTTAATTGCACCTTGCTTTGTTTTTGAAAACAAGAAGATATACGCATTTCCAGCACCGAACGAATAAAAATTACCAACGAAATATTCTGTTCAAAAATTTTTGTCGTCGAAGGCAGACCGAAATTCAAATGAACTAGGTATGAACGTTAACAATACTAGATTTCGTTCAGAGCCTGTTAAGGAAGATATTGATTTTACTGCGCTCCGATCCGTTTGAGCAAACAGTCGGGTGCCAGAAAGATACTTTCTGAATGGGATAGAAACATCATTGTTCGTAACATCGATACAAAAGGAAGAATACTGTTTGTCGAATAAGCGCAGTCGGTAGAACATTATTGTTTGTCGGATTGGCGCAGTCGGTAGGACATAGTTATCAACACTGGCGCAGTTGTCATATAAATTTCCTTACCTGATGAGTCTCGGTGCCACTTGCGGCATCCTTATGGCCAGCCTGGGCGGCAGACCCGGAGGCGGGCCGGGCGGCATCAGAGGTCTGCCGGGGGGCGGGCCGGGCGGCAGCCGGATGCCGCCGGGGAACAGGTGGTGGGGCGGGGCTTGAGAAGGCATCATCGGTATTTCGGTCCCGGGCGGTAGCAACGGTCCAGTGTGTTCCTAAAAAAAAAATAAAATGGAGATTGCATTTGTTGGAATGATTTATCTACATTTTTTCTTGTCTTCTTCGAACATATGTATTCTCTCTGTTGAAGCCCATCTCTAATTAGCACATGACAGTGACAGCTCAGCTCACGTATGATTTGTGACATTTTTAGAATTGATAATTATTCATAATTCGGAACATTTTTTATAATAGCAGAAATCGCTTTGGGCTGTGGTGTATTTTGCAGTCTTATATATATTTCTTTTATGTTTCGGTTAATAAAGACTGTTTCATTGGTTGCATAGGCATCGGGATCTACGTGAGTGAGTATATATACTACATATCATCGACGCTATTGACAGTTCATCATTTACCTAGGTATAATTTCTTCATCAAAAGTGTTACTTCTCATTAGAGAAATTCCTTGAATAATGGTGATTTCTCAGGTCAGCAGTGGAAAAAATTAGTTCTGAATGTTTAAAATAGATGTCATATTCAATAGTCGCAAAGAAATATCTATAGTTATTATTATCGTAACGCTGCTTTTGGAATTTTGGTCTCTGGGTAATGACAATATTAAATACTGTCTGTAAGTTCTTCGAGGAGGTGGTACATTCATTTTTCAGCTTTTAATGGGATTTTCTCTCCTCGTTTCCAAAAAAATAGAGTAGAAGTTATTAAAAATTATTGCAATATATTTGTAGTAAGGACAGATTTAGGATCAAAATGTCACTGCGCAGTGACATTTTGGGACAGATCCTAAATCTGTCCTTACTACAAATATATTGCAATAATTTTTAATAACTTCTACTCTATTTTTTAGAAACGAGTAGAGAAAATCCCATTAAAAGCTGAAAGATCATTGGCAATATTCTTCACTATCTCGGTGCATGAAAACTATTTCTCTTACCGTCACCTTGCTCCTGGCCTCCTCCTCCTTGCCGGCGCCCTGGCCGCCCTCGATCTTCTTCTGCACCGTCTCCATCTCCTTCATGAACTCGTCGACGTTCTGCCCGCTGAGCGCGACCATCTTCTGTTGCAGCGACGTCGGCTTGACTGGGGCGGCCGCCTCCGTGAGGGCGGGGCCGGCCGCCTCCTCGGGCTCCGCCTCCATCGCCTCCGCCGCGTCGGGGCGGGCGCGCGCGCCGAACTCCTCCACCTCGCCGTCGTCGTCGACGTCGGGGGCGGGGCCGGGGGGTGGGCCGGGCGGCTCGCGAACCGGTTGACCCTGCGAAAGATTCGTCGACTGTTAGATTACGACGGTGGCATTCAAGTTATGAGGTTCCCCAGAAAGTGGCGACATTATTGCAGATTTTTGTACACATAGTTGCTTATTTGAGATTGTAAAAATGTAGTTTGATCATTAATTGAGGAGTAACCTAGATTACTACTTCTTAATCAACGTTTTCATAACAACGATTGTGCAATTATCAAAATTACTGATTTTGTTGTCATTTTTGTATTGTGATCTCACAACTAACATATGAGTGATTTTCCGCTATAACATATGAAATACTAAAAATTGAATTGGCTGTACGTTAGAGTTTTGGTTGAAGAAATTAGATAGCCAAATAGACAGAGTATTTGCACCAGTATTACCTAGATTGTTGAACTAAACTGGAAACGTCGGTCAAATTTAGAAATGAAAATTATGAAGATGTACATTTTTGAAGACAAACTTTTATAGATTGAAATAAATTGAACTTGGTGTACTATTCTTACAGAATCACAGCAAAATATTTAAATAGTGAAGCTTCAAGGACTGTATTTTTCAAACTTTCATTCTTTATTGAGCTTTGTTATGTTATTCATGCAATTTATATCCTGTTAAAAGTTTGAAGAAATGTATTTATCCACATAATATTCTGGATTAATCTTTTTTTCAAATCTATATTGTATCTTTACTGTTTTCCCTATCACATTTCCCAACAGCTTCCCCCAATATTGCCCTATACCCTATATACTATTTGTTACTATCTCAAATAAACTATGACCTAGTAATAATACTGATAATCACCATTCATAGTTTGTCATTTTGAAATCGAATATTAATTTTTTCAAAGCTTGTTTTTATTTTGTACTTCAGAGATACACAATACCTTTTAAAATTCAGGTTATATTGTTCTCTGAGGAATACTTTATTGTGACATAACAGAGAAATATAAAAGCTATCAAACTATTGTATTTCACATATGTCAGAGCAAAACTTGTGTATGCTAGTATAATATGGTCTCCATCTTATGAAGTCCATATTCAAGTGATGGTAAGGTGCAGCAAAAATTCATAAAATATCTACTAAACAAGCTTGACTGTACTTATCCTCGGAGAGAAATTCCCAAACGATCTTAAAGAGAAATGGAAAACAATATAAGCAAAGATAAAAAAAAGCAAATTTTCTTACCAATGCCTGAAGCTTCAGGGCTGTAGCAATTGAATATATGGTATGCTCCTGCTTTCTTTCAGTTGTAGGAAGAGGTATCTGAGCTGGAACATTATTTCCCAGTGCGGGCTGCTGAGGCAACTGTGGCAAAGGAATCTCATCCACAGTTACTAGCTGAGCACTTTTGACTGATTCATAGAAGGTCACTAACTGGTTCCTTTTGGACTCATACTCGTTTTGTCTTCTTTTCAAATCAGACCATTTCTCCTGGTCATCTTTGTACTAAAAGAAAATTACTATGAGCTTCCACTGAACACACATATTTGAAATTAGAAGCACTAAGTTATGGTAGATACTTACATACATACTGAGTACTCTATCCAAGGTGTCTCGAAGCTTTTTTCTCTTATCCTTTAGTACTTTTTCATTTAACGGGGATGGATGGTCAACATTGAATTCTGTAAAAGAATGAATCCATTGAGAAATGTTCATTTCCTTAGAAGCCAATGGTATTCAACCAAACACTGAAAATTAAATCATATGATCAACTTACCCATTTGATCAATTTTCTCCATTTCTTCCAGTATTTGAGATGGATCCTTTCCTTTCAAAACTGCTGCTCTCACCATCTGCCTCTGTTTCTTGTTCTTTTTCAACTCTTGTTTCCTGGCCTCTTTCCCTAAAAACAAAATGATGTTGAAATAACAATGACCAATTCAGCTCTTGGCCCCATCAATTAGAGTGCCCCTGGACGTATTCGAAAACTTACGTGCTTGATCTGTCGGGTTCATATATTTACCACTTTTAGTGGTATTTATAGATCTTCGTCCCATTTTTGAAGTTTTTCTGCACGGTTTTATGAATTGCAATCAAATATTCAAATAATTATCACTCACTCTCCAGCTAACCTACTGTAAACAACACTACTTCATCACTCGAACAACAATCATGGAATTATGGATACTCGATTGACATTGACTTCTGACGGTAAACAGAGGAGGAATCGATCATGACGTCACGCATGCGTAAATGAACTGGTAGGAGTTGAGCTCTGGTAGAATAATAGATGTTTATGAGGTGTGAGCAACTGTAGCACAGTATATACCTCTTTCACGCGATTTGTTGGAGCCCGCACATTATTGTTACATCATTAACGGAAATGTGTTTCGAGGTTCATGATCATTATAGGTTGTTATATCATTGAGGTTGTTATATCATTAACCGAAATGTGTTTTGAGGTTGATGAAAAGCTGATATGGAAAACATGTGGTTAACGATATATTTAAACAGCGTGGTACAAACATAGACATTCAAATGATAGGTTAGATGTTTATGAGATGGTGTAGCTATTGAGTTATTTATAGATAACTAGATTGTCGCCACTGTCTTGTAAAAAGCCACTGTAAACTAGACGACTCACGGTTGGACGCGATGCGATGTTCTTGTGATTCCACAATAGATGGCAGGTATATAGTTGTTATCCACTGTTGGCAGAACTCACGTTAGTTCTACCAACCCTACATTATTCAACAGCTCGATAAAAGAAACTTATGAAGTATTCTATTCATTTTTGTATCTAATGAAAAATTTGTGGCATAATGCAAACAAACATCCCGAAAATATTAAACGGCATAAAAACATCTCAAACGGTGTCGATAATACAGGGAAAACAATATTTTTTGCAGAGCTTCAACTCCACGTAGCTAAAAACAAAGCATTCGACATTCGAGGACATATATCTCTTCATATATAACATATATACCAAGTCATCTATAACTTGAATTTCAAGTGACATTTTGGGGCAGATCATTATGTATCTGTCTTCATTAAAAATATAGGTACATTATGTTTTAGAACATACCACACCTCTTCGATCTATACAGACATTATTCAAATTTTGATCATTTCCACCAATCAAAATAAATATCCAACAGAATATGAAATTATAATATGACTAGGAATTCAAATAGATAAGTCTTTGGTCTTTCTTTGATTTTGAAGCGATCAAATTCGCATGAAACTCAACTCCGATAGAGATGAATATACAATTTTGGGTATAAATCAGGGCTTAAACCCAGGTATGGTTAGGTAGTAAATGTACTTATATAAGGTATAACTGTATACTGAACTGCCACAACGAAGTATAATCCCCACTATAATCCTTGTCATAACAATTTGAAATTAACATAATATTATTGAAATGTTCTCACTAAACATATAGTCGATCAATTTAAAAACAATTTGTATACCTAGAATTTACGCACTTGCTTGCTATTCACATAAGGTAGGTAGGTTTATTATATTAACTCCTTATAGCTTTCGAAATACATTTTTTATCGGTGATATACTTACAGGGTGATTCATCTTATGAGTCCGCGAAAACCCATGTTATCATACAAGAGTGATGATATCTTTCTGAGCTGAAATAATGATTCAACAGTGTTTCGATGTTCATGAGTTACACACAATTCACACAGAAAAGTGTACATTTCAATAATAATGATGATAATAATAATAATAATATTATTTCCATATATATGCAAAATTATTATATCGATATGAAAATATGGGATGAAGGGCGAAATTCATGTTCTGCAAAACAAGCATTTGTAGAAAATGTTCTGACACTTGACCCCTGAAGAGACAAATGAACGAGAAACATAAAACGAACAATCTATCATTCACAATTCAATATGTTATAATATTTGAATTGTGTCAATGCAAAATCAAGTATTCACATCTGAGAATAGAACAAATAGTTTTTACTTTTATATATATATATATATATATATATATATATACTTATATTGACAGGCATAAAAGGTGTATTTTCAGAGAATAATGAAAGAAAAAGTGTACTTTCAATCAGCACATTTTCAGAGAAAGATCCAATATTTTTCTTTTGTATATAATCCACTGTGAGATCATATACAGGGTGTTACAGAACTATGGGATCAAACTTCTATAGAGGTTATTCAGTGCAACAGTAGAAAAGATTTGAGTATAGTGAAACCTGAATGCACCGATTTTTTCGGCGGACTTGACTAAAAATTTGATCCTCGTTTTGAATGATTTCAAAGTTTCGTAGACCAAAGACTTTACACAGGAAAAAATCAGCGGTTTGGGCACAGTTGGATTGCCAGAGGTGGAGCAGTTTCTTGGCCTCCTAGATCACCCGATTTAACGTCGCTAGATTTGTTCCTGTGTAAACAGAAACAATTCAACAAAAGTCATCAACGGTAAACATGGTAACAAAAAGCCAGATACCATTGTCAATATAACTTAATTATACGAATATTGTGTTAATTTAATTGGAACGAATTTGGAGAAAAAACTATGTTTCCCACGGCAGAAAACAAATAATACTATTAGAAAATATCCACATCTGAGAATTGAACAAGTAGTTTTCAATAGTTAATTTGTATTTATTTGAATGAAAAGCTTTGAAGTTTTCTGGTAAGCATTTGTAATCAAATTTAGAAATTCGATATTTGAAAGACCGTTTTAATATTTCGGTTCTAAAAGCAGGGATTGTGAGTTCATGACCTTTATGTTTAATGTTCGCATCAGATTATGTATATTCGTACGATATGTGATTTTGTTATATAGAGATAATAAGGTGGGTGTTTTTGTCATGAGTATTTCCAAGCGAGCATGTGGAAGAAAACCGACGGGCGTAAATCAGAGAGAGCAATAAACCGTGAATCGTTTCATCCCCTAAATAGATGGCTATAAGAAATGAGACTCCGTTCAGTTTATCTCATCATGTACTGCAAATAACGTAACTTCCGCAGATTGGCAAGGTCCCAACGTTTACGGGCCTTCGTTGTTGACCCAACACGCTTTTATTGGCAAATCCTAATTTGATATCCGATAGAGGCAGTTGGTCGATCCATCAATTTCCTCGATGTCGGCGAAATAAAGTCTTTGTTTGTACTAGCGATTGCACAGATTACCGACAGCATCAACAAATTACGTTAGATATATATCTATAATATAGTATAAGTGTTATTTTACAAGTTTCATAAGAAAGTTAGGCACAGTTTCATCACTTCTATTGGTTGATAAATGCCACGTTTCAGAATTCCTCCTATTGTTTTCGAGAAATATGTGCCCCAGAACTAACACCAGTTACCATCTTCTATAGCTGTAATAAGATCCCATCTATCTTGCAGATAGATCACTCTACGTGGTGGTAGACGAGGTCTTGTCTGATACGATGACGATCAATGCTGGTGTTCCACAAGGCTCTGTCCTGGCACCAACTTTGTTTTTGCTCCACATCAATGATTTGTTGAATGTGACCTCCAGCCCAGTTCATAGCTTTGCGGATGATAGTACACTTCATTCCGCCTTTTCCTCTATATGGAGCCCCTATATCATCCAACGAGGCCAGAGGTGCAAGGCGAAGACAGGTTGATGCTTTAAATGAGGATCTGACAAGAATTCTGAAATGGGGATCTGAGAATCTAGTACAGTTCAATGCAACTGAAACTCAAGCTTGTATGTTCACCAAGAAGGCTGATCACACAATGCCCAATTTGATGATGTCGGGTACCACTGTTCCAATGAGGTCGTCAATATCCATGCTGGGTGTCACCATCAACAGTGCTCTCTCATGGGACGATCATGTGAGGTCCGTTGCGAAAACTGCTTCACAAAAACTCGGTTTTCTTTTCCGTGCGAAGAGATACTTCACATCCCAGCAACTGCTTATGATCTACAAAGCACAAATTCGACTTGTCCTGGAGTACTGTTCACATGTTTGGAGCTCAGCCCCCAAACATACGCTAAAGCTCTCAGATTCAATTCAGAAGAGAGATATTCGCTTAGAAAAGTCGGCGATCTATGCCTTTTTTATAGGTACTTTCACGGTCGGTGCTCAACGGAAATATCATCTATCATGCCACCACGCGCGATTCCTAGTAGACAAACCAGACGAGCTCAAGCTGGTCACCCCTACACTGTCAGGCTCGAGACCTGTCGAACATCGCTATACCAAGCATCATTCATCAATAGAACGGCAAAGTTGTGAAATTCTTTGCCTAGTAAAGTCTTTCCTGCTGCTTACAATCTCCAAACATTCAAGAAAAATTTCAACACCTTCCTTCTCTCCCAAAATTCCACCGCTGGCTAACACGATGTTCCTCGAACATTATAGGTTTCCCTTTCGTGTTGTCCACAGATAAAAAAAAAACAAGATATCCTAATATAGACGTCGATTCTTATAATCATTGAAGAATGTTTTAGAAAAACTGAAAACCCATCGCATACCACTGAGAATCTAAATTCTCCTAGATATCGTCAGCTATAAATACAGGGTGCAACAGTAGAAAACATTTGAGTAGTGGGTCCCATGTCTGGAAAAGTGTCACTACGGCCCTAAGACGCGTTAAAATTTAGAAAGACGATGAATTGCCTAAATGGGATTTAATGCATTTAATTTTTGCCTTTTGTACACGATATTATCCTCGTTTTGAATGATTCCAAATGCTGCTGTAATTCGTCCAATTAGGTCTTGCTTTGTTTCTACTGAAGTTTCGTAGACTAAATACTTTACATGTCCCCACAGGAAAAAATCTAGCGAAGTTAAATCGGGTGTCCTAGGAGGCCAAGAAACTGCTCCACCTCTGGCAATCCAACGGTGCCCAAACCGATGATTTTTTCCTGTGTAAAGTGTTTGGTCCACGAAATTCTACTATATTCCAGCTACAAATCTTTGTCAACCAACTTCACTCAACCAAGTCAATGTCAACGTTGTTTCATTGTTTGTGATTGTCATAAATGTGTTTCATATAAGTTTCCTGTGCATTCATGACCTTTCGTTCTTGAATAATATAGTGAATAAGTCATGTATAATCCACAGAAATTGAAATCTTGTAAGAAAGGGAGGAGGTGATGGTCACATTACCAGACGCATCTCGCAGAAGAAACGAAAAGGTAGTACGGATTGAATTATGTCCCGATGCAAAATCGATCATAAATGTAAGTTTGCATATTTGACGATAATGTCAAAATGTTGGGAAAATGTCCAGGTAAAATGTCAATATACATTCATCGATCACTGCAAGCGTCAAAAGGGCTACTTTCTAAATACCAAACCAATTGCGAAAGCGCTGTTTCCTCGGTTGGTCGTAGGAAAAAAATATGTCAAAACAGCCGAAGACAAAGTTTTTTCTCGTCGTCAAACACCCCACCGCTCACAGCATAACAAGATGCTAATCTCCATCATCCATGACTCTGCCGACTCTCCCGCGAAAGAAAAGCCAATTTACGGGGGGCGGTTCGTCCCGCCCCCGCCCGCATTTGCATCCTCGGCGGCGGCGGCGGCGGCGGCGACGGGCGTAAAAGGCACCCAATACGCCGAGCGACATCAAAGCGTGCCCCGGAAACAAAATCCGAGCGGCGGATATACGGCGCGTAATCGGATTCCGTGCCAGCCTCCGGCTGCCTAATATACATTTTTCCACTGGCGTATCTTGGTAGCTTTTCGGGGCGGGAGGGGGGTACACGAGTGGATGGAAATTCGTGATCAAAATTGAAATAAAATCCGTAGGAATGAAATGAAATGTATATTTTTCTTTGAGGGGTGCTAAACGCTGTTAGTGTGTCAGACACTAACTACTACTAACTACTAACTACTAAGTTAACTATATACAAAACCATTATATCTCCTCATCTTGATTTCTGTGGAACATTCATATACTTGATGAATAATGAACAAATTGATACATTACAAAAAATACAAAATCGTGCTATGAGAGCCATTCTATTATGTAGGAAACGAACACCAATAGCTCACATGTTGGAATCCTTGAATTTATTGAATGTTCGACAAAGAGCTGCTTATAATATGCTCAAGTTTGTATATAAACTGAACCAGGATGCTTACCAACCTACCTAACGGAAGAATCAATATATCTCCAAGAAATACATAATCACAATACCAGATCACATGCTTCGAATGATTTCCATATCAATATTGTTGATGCTGCTACAAACACAGTGTTCATCAAAGGCCTACAGCTTTAATCTCGCGATGAATAAAATCAATCTGCTGATATCATGTAACTACAAAAACTCAAATATCTCACGAACAGCTCAATTTTTTGTATTTGAATAAGAGTACCTTTTTCATGTAATTTTCTTCGCTCCACCGAATGCTCCTGTTTTTTCACCGAAAATAATACAGGGAAAAAAGTTTTCTACAAAAAATCATGACTCACCCTCTGAAATCACCTTTTATAACAATATCAGAAATGTGGAAGTGTGACGAAAAAATGTATTTTGACAACATACATTCATGCACAAAATTTCAATCAGGTGGCTTTCATCATTCAGAAGTTATGCGGAGAAATTATTTCAATTTTATCAACTTTGGAAGGATATATCTCCCTTAATATGCATTTTGGGCCATGAGTTTAATCATCAAACTACACTTCTTTTTCAATGTTCTATCACCCCCAGAAAGCTCGGTACACATTTTTCACTCACCCTGTATATCATATCTTTGGTATTTTTAGGTCGTGAAAATCACCGAATCGTCGATAAATAAAACGTTTCACTTTTCGCAGTTGACCTCATCATAATAATTGGAAGGTATTTATTTCAAGCTTTTCACTTTCACATAATTCTATAATAGGCGGGGAACATCAAACGCACGTTCAAACGGACCGCTATCTCGATATGGTAAAATTTATATTATAGTAGCTCAGATAATATACGGCACACACCTATATGCGCACTGCGAACTCTGTGAAGTCTATTGTTTACACAAAAACGCTTGTTCAATTCCAGGCAATTACACATTTATTTTATTTATTTATCGGCGTTATTTGAGCTCGACGATTATTCAGTCTATACAATCGATATCTGTGGTGTATCTACCTACCTACACCTCTATACTTAGCTACCTACCATCACAACAATCAGTTCGGAGTAGGTATAATTGAGTAAACAACAGCTCAACGAAACTTCGTTCGAAGCCGGAGTAACTTTCAAAAAATGCTGTCTGTAAGTTCTTCGAGGAGGTGGTACATTCATTTTTCAGCTTTTAATGGGATTTTCTCTCCTCGTTTCTGAAAAATAGAGTAGAAGTTATTGAAAATTATTGCAATATATTTGTAGTGAGGACAGATTTAGGATCTGTCCCAAAATGTCACTGCGCTTGAAATTAAACCTTTAGATACCTAAAAGAGAAATTCTCTATTGGTCAGTGACACCTTGTTTTTGAAAAATTTGGAAATACAAATATATCCAATAAGAATAAAACCTCTACTTATCTTGGTGGACGTTTCGGGAACGAATCTGCTCCCGTTCTCAACACAATTGAAATATTTTTCTCTTCGTAAAATTTTTTTCAATGTTTTCGATTTTGACACTGAAAAGTGACAATTTGGCAGACGGAGGAATTCTGCTTACAAGGTGTTTTCATTAATTGATATCGAATTTTCCATTTTCATATTCAATTTTCAGAAGTGAGTGCCAAGTTCAACTGAACAAGAAGCAATATTATTGTCTCCGTTCAGGAGAATGCAAGCAGACTCTTTCAAAAAAATGATTTTGAGGATACGTCGATCTTGACTTTTACAGTTTCCACCAATGATTCACCGACTTTTTTTCATTATATTCTGGTATCCAATTTCTAACTACGATTTTTTTGTTCGGACAGTTCGGCAGCATTGACAAAAGTCATCCTTATTGGTTTCTCTAGGAAATTGAGGTGTACCAAATAGTTGCATGCGAAGCATGCGGGTCTATATGAAAAAATCATTACAAAGGCATTACAAATATGTTGTTTTATTCCTATACTCTCAAATCCGAAACTTGATATTCCAAAAAAAACAATAGTGTGTCATTTTTCGCAGACCAATGTTCACACAGGAACCTTTTTTGTTCATTTTCATGAGTACCTACCCTCCAGATATTGTCACACCACTTCGATGACACCCTGAATGTCTTCTAGGAAAATTTGTGAAGTCGCCGAGTAAATAATCATATCTAAGCCTCTGTGGTTTATTTGGGTTGAGTGATTTATGCACCAAAAACTCCGAATTCCGGACCGCAACGGGTCTATCAATCGTCTATTGCTTCAAACATAAGATAAACAAAGAAAAATATTAGGTGTACTGTCAGTGGCGCACCTAGAGGGGGGACAGGGGGCTACAGCATCGCCACCCCCCCTGAAGATTTGTAACAGTTACGAACAATTTCGATTTATAATAAGAAAGTTAGGACACACGTTCATATGACCTTTTTTTCAACAAATCTGACAAGGAAGCACCCCCTGAAATCGATGACATTGTATAAGTGCAACCCCGAATATGTTTGCATGATTCAGCCCCCCTCCGAAATTCAATTCTAGGTGCGCCCTTGTGTTCTGTATATGCAAGTATTCAATCACCCTCATCATCAACCAGAACCACTTGGTTCGGATTGTAAACACAGTAAATTAAATGATCGAATATACAGTTTAAAGAAATCACCAAAAACATTATGATCATGGATCATGGTGCATATTTTTCGGAGTTTGGTCGACGGATGTTCGAGATATTTGATATTGGAAATTTCAATAGTAATTATATTGTTTCGCTATCAGGTATCGAGAATAATATATACAGAAGATGCGTATATAGGAGGGCCAAAAAATAATTGACTTTCACACTATATTACCTAATTCCGACTTCAAAATCGAAATTCGATTCTCATCTAGAAATATATATGGACTTTTACCTTAAACTATCGACTTTTTTTATGTAATTGACGGTTTTTTCTCAGTTACAAATTGCATCAACTCAATTATTCCCAAAAAATATACAGTTTTATATTTACGATAAAGAATGGAAAAGGATATATTGCAACATATTGTCTTCTATGATATCATCTAGAACTAGAATATACAATGCATGGATCAATTACTGAAATTTGAATTACTCATGGAATTGTATATACTGTTCAGCATTGAGGTACAGATATACTAAAAGTTTGATTGTATGCAATCACATAAAAACTAAAATCAAACTAAGATTTTCATAAATACTGTCTGAAAAATAAAATTTTCATATCTATAACAATTCAAAAACAATGACTTTCAAGTTCACTGCCGAGTTTGAATGAAATATTACGAAAAGGAATAATGTTACTAAAGATGAAAATATATTGAAACCAAATTTAGTTAGTCTAGTTTGACAAAGCGCTTTGTTAGGAGGACGAAAGTGCGCAACCCCAAATTCAAATTTTGTAGTTCCTGTAGTTTCCGATATCTGAATATTTGGGGGTGGAATTCGAATTACCCTGTATACATACTGGGTGGCCCAATGAAAAGGAAACAACGATTTGACATAGTTATCGTTCTCTGAAAAAAAAGCTCAAACCGGTCAATTTTCATTTCGAAGCGAAATGTTTTGCGCATATTTCCAGCTTTTTCACTCCAAACCCCTTGGAGGAGTGAGCTCTAACCCTTGAATCTCAAATGGGATGAGGGGTCGAGTGATACATTATTTCGAAGGTAATCGAAATCTCTCACCAACGCTTCCTTGTTTTTGGAATTCAATGCAGTAGTTCTCGAGAAAACACGTTTATGAAAATAACCTGCTAAGTGATGGAAAGTAACGCTTTTTTCCCTTCCATCACTATTTCTTATTTTGTAATTAGATGTTCATCTAAGAAGTGACTCAAGTGTTTTTTTTTTTCTTAAATCCTGTCCTATCCAACATTACATAAACCGAACTGGGAACCCGAAAGTGCAATCTCGTTCCTTGAAATTTGTATAACGCCTCGACACCATCGACTTTCAGAAAGTACCTAACACCACCAGGCAGATAAGGAAAGTGCTCTAAAAGGCGATAAGTCGTTAATTTATCGAAAAATTTCTCCCACTCGAGATGCCAGTAGAGGCCTGGCCATGTGCTTGATCGTGCGATGTTGAATTGTGAAAAGTGGGAAGAAGTTATTGGCTTGATAATTGATATGTTCGATGATAAGAAGTTATTAACAACTGCATTGGGTTTACTTCTACCTGATGGCTCTCTTTCTCTCTCTCTTCAGACTGATGGTGGTTGTGATGGTTCTCACTGCATGAACCTTTCACCCACTTGACATTCTTTTCCTTTTTGGGTCTTTCCACGTGTGATGCTCAAACCAGAAGGGCTCAACAATACATTTAACAGACCAAGAGACAACATAATGTGTTCGCGTTATCATTTTCATTTTTCCAGCTTTCGTGTGGGATTTTCTCTTTTTTTTTCACAAAAAAACGTGAGCGAACTTATATTTCCCGAGATATCCCAGGAAAAAGTATGAAAGTTTCTTCAGCTCGTTTTCGGTAGGCATGGAGTTTCTTTTCTCACGCAGGATACTTTTTATACCTTCCTTGAACATTCAAGAAGTCAAAAAGAGGGGAAAATATCCTCGAATTTGTTAAATCAACGTTATTTAGCATCTTGGAGGAAGGTGGATCCAGCATTTTTCATATGGACGGCGCTGTCAAATGAGAATCTACGTCAGAATCTCTAGTTCTGTGAGTCAAAATATCACAGATTGACATTTGACAGCGCCTTCCACATGAAAAAAGGATTCATCAAAGATACTGAAGACGATGAATTAAACTTCTTAGAGGATGTTTCTCCTTCTTTTCAGCTTCTAGAATGTATAAGGAAGATATGAAGAGTATCTTATGTGAGAAATGAGACTTCGAATGGTGCCTATGGTGCCTACCCAAAACAGGCCGAAACAAGAAGGGTAATTTTCATACTTTTTCTTGGAATATCTCGAGAAATATAAGTTTGCGCACGTTATTATTGTGAAATTCGGGTTCCTGATGTCGAAATACGTGAAAAAAAATCGAAAAAACCTATCGCATGATATATTAGTGCAAAATTACCATTATTTCAATATATTTGTAGTAAGCAGGTCAGAATGTCACCTTCAGATACCTAAAAGAGAAATTCTCTATTTGTCAGTGACACCTTACTTTGAAAAAAAAAACTGGAGACACAAAAATATTTCTAATTGAAACAAAACTTCTAAGGTATACTTTTCGGATGTTCGAGAACAAATCTGCTTCCGTTCTAAACACAATTCGATTATTTCATCTTCGTAAACTTTTTTCAATGTTTCCGATTTTGACACTGAAAAGTGACAATTTGGCAGACGGAGGAATTCTGGTTACAAGGTGTTTTCATTAATTGATATTGAATTTGCCATTTTCATATTCAGTTTTGAGAAGTGGGTGCCAAGTTCCATCTGTATTTCAACTGAACAAGAAGCAATATTATCGTCTCTGTCTGTCAGAGAAATACAAAAATACTATTACACACAATAAAATGTGATTATTATTGCACACCTATGTTGATGATTCTTTGTTTTGTTATGCATTTCTGTTGACTCTCTAGGTACTTCAGATTCTTAGGTAGAAATTTTCTTATATTCCGAATAATGATGGTATGGTGCAAATAATCTGAAAACAGTTCACTCTGTGTGAAATCTAATATTCCCACGATATTCCTTGCGTGTATTATATTTGGGTTGGGTAATAACAAAATTCATCAAATGGAGATCTAATTGAAAAAAGAAAAATTAGGTTTCCATTTTTTCATCGTATTATTGTTTTATCAAAATTCAGCATCGAATGCCAAAACTTTTCCCTGATTATTACATGAAATACGAAAGTTGTAGAAACTTGAAATATCGATATTGATGAAATTCCAACAATTTTCTCCATTACGGAAATTTCATCCTGAAATTAACTCTCGACACAAGCTCTGAACCATTCATGACCTACTTCGATTAAGTCTGCAATATCAATCAGGAATTGTTAGTCGACCTATCGAAAATATTCAATTGTGACGGTGATTTCAATTTTCTACACAGATTTTTTTAGGTAATTTGACGCTGAATAAGAATAATGCAGACATAATAATGTTCATACCTCAGTATCAAAACACAGTAAGTCATTATTTGAGCCCAACACGCCGAAAAAATCAAAAATAGGTTCTCACCTACTATTCCACCGATCGAGGATTTTGAATACATAATTTCGAAATCAGATACGCTCATATTCAAATTCTCGCATTCATACGACGATATCAGTTTTACGATCAGTTAATCAAAGGGCGAAATAAACTACTGGGCGTGTTACAATTTCGAACCGTTCGTCACAGAAGTGAACAGATGTCTAGAAAATGAACTTTTTGGGAGCAGAAAACAATTCGTCTGACGACGATAATATCGCTCATCCATCATCGATGTCGATGAAAAAGTTTTGTCTGAATATTAATCTATGTCACTCGATCGGTTCCGGGCTTAATGAAAATACCATGCACGATCGAATCGCATACACACAATTCGGGAAGTGAATTTCCTAATAATGAATGTATGTACGAATTATCTCCGTAATGGACGTGCTCAGTTTACACCGAAGTCGGTAGGTTTAAGCCTTCTGCTTATCTCTTGTGCCATATGTTCTGCAAAGCCAGAAACACACTTTTCTAATTTGGCCCTCGGTAGCAGATTATCTTATTATCGTCGAAATTAAATAGGACCAAATCACATGCATGTCGACTTTTCGTTTTGTGACAGCTTGATATTCAGGGTGTCCCAAAATTGTTGGGACACACGTGTAAAAGACGTCGGAGTAAGTTGATTGGACCCAACTTTTTTATGTGCCAGAATGTACCGTTTGTCAGTGAGAAGAGTTCAAAGTTCACATAAAAAAACACATTTTTGCATGCTGTTCAGAAATAAGTGAAACAAATTTGATGAAATTTGACAATGGTGTATTTCAGAGAATTACTCTCCTTTTGGTGATCAAAGAAACCTAAAAGAAATTATAGAACGGTTAAAACCACCCTTTTTTAGGGGTAGTAATACGGTTCTCAAATTTTTTTGAGCTCGATGACTGATCAATTATCTCCATTTTATTACTGTTGTAAAAATTTCGTCAAGTCGTGATTTTGACAGGAAACAAATTCATTAAGAGAAATCGATATTTGATAGCAGCTAAAATAACAACAACAGTTAAATAATAATAAATGGTCGGAAATGATACTTGTAATAATAACAAAATTGAAGAATTTATTGAAACATTTACACTTTCAACTCTTCTCACGGACAAACGGTACATTTTGACACATAAATAAATTGGATCCAATCAACTTGTTTCGACCTATTTCACATGTGGTAGCTCTGTGTCCATGCAATTTTGGGACACCCTGTATATATATTCGTAGGATATACCTACCTTATTATGAGCAACATAGCAACCATCTTCATTTTCAACCTGTTCATTATTTTATTGTTATACCTTGTATACGGTGTTGTACTCTGAAACAGTCATAATGCCCTAGGACGATTCTCTTCTAGATCCAACTTAGAGAGAGTAACAACCGTAAAGAAAGAGACGCATCGATCAAAAATCACATGACTGTTGGCAAAACATTTCGATGTTCCCTAATATGCCATTGTCACTTATTTGTATTGAGAAATACGACATTGCCAGTTATTTCATTCGAATCGAGTTGATAGTGTAAGATTATTCACTCGAATCAATCGTTTATATTGCGAAGTTTATTGATCCATAAGTGTGTTAAAACAAAGAGACTCAGTTGTACTTGTTGTTTGAATATTGACAATTGGTAAATAATCCTAGTTGATGGGCTACATCAAGTCAAGGAAGGATTTTCAAACTTTTTTCGAGATTTTGTCCTGGTTCATCCTATATGACTGTAGATACTAATAGAGTCGAAAAAGATCGAAATATATCATTTCATAGGTGTGTTATTGAATAAGGTTGAACAAATTAAAGTGATTAGGACAAGACAACAGTACCGATTTGAAAAAGATTTACCCTCTTCCGTCAACAATTAAAGTAGGTAGGTAGATACAAAAAGAAACTATTCATCTAGATTTTGACATCTAAATTGTATGACCCTATAATTCCGAAATCTCGTCGAGTTGACTGAACGCAAACTAAACTTTGTTCGTCAGATGGAAGGAAATGCAGGTATATATTATATCGGCCGAGGCTGTAATAAACAGAAATACTTGGAACGCATCATTCCACGTTTTTGAAAACCATAATATAATGATAAAAATAAAAATATTACAAGCCCCAAGGAGAACAGGCACACGACTGCCAATGCCATAGGCGTACATTTCTTTTTATCTGTTGAGAACACGAAAGGGAAACCTATAATGTTCGAGGAACATTTTGGGAGAAAAGGAAGGTGATGGAATTTTTCTTGAAACCTTGGAGGTTGTGAGCATCAGGAAACACTTCACTATAGGCAAAGAATTCCATAACTTTGCCGTTCTATTGAGGAATGATGCTTGGTATAGCGATGTTCGACAGGTCTCGAGCCTGACAGTGTAGGGGTGACCAGCCTGAGCTCGTCTGGTTTGTCTACTAGGAATCGTACATACCTTCTTAATTACTGAAGATGGATCGAACGAAGAAATATTCACGAATAGATCTGGAGATATGGCCACAATTATAATATCAATATGTAATACCTAAGAGACTATGGAGAGTGGAACATTTTTGGACTGGTGTATATACATTCTGTACACAGATACAGAGTCATGAATGCCCAACATATCATATGCTTTTCATATGCCTCATTTCATATGCGAAGTGCAAAGATTTTTCGACCCAATATTCACAAAGCTTCGATGGCAAATGCCTAACTTTATTCGGTCCGAAGTTGTATAATTCAAAGCAAGAAACGTCATATTATGTATAATACTTTTGGCATGAAATATTCATTTACTCTCACTAAAAAAGGTTTTAGCGAAATTACCATGTTACTTTGCTCAAAGTTATAAGATCTTTAAACAATTCTGTATTTGTCATGATGAACAAGGACCTTTAGTCAATTTAATTGAGATATTGTCTTTAAATTACTTGCTTCGAAACAAAAGACAAGCATGCGTGCTTCTCAAGTTGCGGGTTGGGGTTCGAATCCCATTCAAAGAGGAACTTTTTTTTTATAATTGAAACATGTGGGTCATATAAGACGCGATGAGCTTAGGCTATAGGTTACGTCTATATCGGCTATTCAGTTTCACAGAGGTCCCAGATGATCTTGAGACAAGACTTCTGCTGGAAAAACTGAAATGCCAGCGAAGAAATTTAAAGTTCTCAGCTTGATATGCTGGGTTTCTTGCCAACCAGTGCGAAATGTGAGCATTCCACAAGGGTTGCCATATCAGCTATAGGTACAATAGAAAAAAGAAAAGTGCACATTGTATATTACAGTTAGGTTATGTTAGATAAGGAATCGAGACAACTTGCAGAGAGTGAAAGTGTGTATTATATTGCAGATTTCATAATTTGAAACATAGAAATTGGTGAATGCAGATTGTTTCCAAACGAAATGAAGAAGATTGATATACCTCGTGTACACTTTATACCCACCTCTGCGGACGTCAATGGAAGGAGGTACAAATAAGAGAGTCGCCGACAAATAATGGCACAGTCGGAGGTAGCATTCGGGTGCAAAACACTTTTGGCATTTTACTCCTCATAAACCAATAAAATCGAAAAAAAAAAAGAGAAGCTCTATATACTTGTCTCTGAAAAACTGGATCGAACCGAGAACGGATGTCGAACCAAGTAGTTCACAGCTCATGCTGATCATATATAATATACCATACTGGGTGTTTAAGCCGTAGTAGCGGTCGCGGCCAAAGATTTTCGCCGGGTGCCAATTTGGCGAATATTTTCGATATTTCGTCATTTATTTCACCCATCGCCTACGAAAGTAAGCCTCAGGAAAAGAAATCGAAGCATCTATGACCATATAATATACCATGTTCAGAACACAATAGTTATTTCCAAGTACCTAGCTATTTAGCTATATACAGGGTGAGTCAAAAATGTGTACCGAGCTTTCTGGGGGTGATAGAACATTGGAAAATAAGTGTAGTTTGATGATTAAACTCATGGCCCAAAATGCATATCAAGGGAGATATATCCTTCCAAAGTTGATAAAATTAAAATAATTTCTCCGCATAACTTCTGAACGATGAAAGCCAGTTGATTGAAATTTTGTGCATGAATGTATGTTGTCAAAATACATTCTTTCGTCACACTTTCACATTTCTGATATTGTTATAAAGGGTGTTTTCAGAGGGTGAGACATGATTTTTTGTAGAAAACTTTTTTTCCTGTATTATTTTCGGTGAAAAAACAGGAGCATTCGATGGAACGGAGAAAATTACATGAAAAAGGTACTCTTATTCAAATACAAAAAATTGAGCCGTTCGTGAGATATTTGAGTTTTTGTACTTACATGATATCAGCAGATTGATTTTATTCATCGCGAGATTCATTGGTATAACAATATTTTAGCAGGCCATGATGAATAATTTTGTTCTTAATTTTGACGTTCATGTCATCAACATTCGAGTCAACATTGTTGTAGTCGATTTGTTCGTGTGGTTTTTCTGTGTCATTTATCACTGCGATTATCAACTGAGATTTCAAGAAATATGGCAGGTTATTCGTTCTCTGAACGAACTGATATGCTTCTAATGCTTGGCGAGTGCTTCGGAAATGCAAATGCTGCTGATATGCATTTCGGGCCATGAGTTCAATCATCAAACTACACTTATTTTTCAATGTTCTATCACCCCCAGAAAGCTCGGTACACATTTTTGACTCACCCTGTATACGAGTTGGATAGAAGATTGAAATTGAAACTTCGATAATTTAGATCTACTATATATGCACCCTTGCCCTTGACATTGAAACGAACGTAAGAAAAAGAAAGAGCTATCGATTAGTCTGATGGATATGCGACAAAGAAAGATACCATTTTGCCAACAGTCAGCTGATCACTGCTGGTTGCCTCTCTCTTGTTTGCTGCTTTCATTGGTTGGTTTCCTCCTGGATTCTATTTGAAATTTGTTCAACACTATTCAATGACTCATCCCATGAAATAATATATTCTGATCTTTTTCGAATCTATGAGTATATAATCATAGACTGAATAGGACACCATTTCCAACAAAGTTGTAAAATCCTTGTTTTGATGAAAATATAACAAAAATGTTCACTGTATTGTACCTAATCTGTGAAATGTCAAAATACGCATCGCGTAAGTGACAGTCAATGGTGTCTAGCCAGTGAAAAACTACAAAATCGTATTGGTATGAGTATAGCAGCCCATCAAGGGACGATATACAGGGTGTCCCATAAACATACCGACAAACTCTAAGGGATGGTAGAGGACATCAAAATAAACATTCTTGCTCGATAAATTCAAGTCCGGAAACTCTTCGTTTTCGAGATACAGGGTGTTTTTGTTACTTTTATTTTATTTAATACATTTCATTGCTTTAGCACCCTTTATTTGTCGGTATGTTTTGGATAATCTTTCCAAGATATTAAAAATGACGAATATTTTCCAATTAAATACAAAACAAAAATGATTAAAAGTCATTTATAATAATTAATGATTAGTGAAAAAAAGTCATCGGAAGTTTTAATAGGTTTTCAATATTTCAATAAACGCATTGGTAAATTGTAAGGTATAATTTTGAAGCATTTAATTTTTTTTTCAGAGATGTAAGAGATATGGTTTTTATTTTTTTTTTTCTTCAAAACGTAGATACGGAAAAATTTTAAGGGACAAAAAAGTTGCATTTTTAGTTGTTCATTAAAAAAAAAATTATCATGATTACCAAAAATTCTACTGGGCGATATTTATTTTGTGCAAAAACTATCCGACACATAGCCCGTGGGCACGCCCCTGAAATTATTGGGCAAATTCTAATAGCTCCAAAAGATACCTTATAAATGTATCAATAATATGTAGAAATTTCATTGAATTCGATGAAATCGTTTTTACGATATTAATAAAATTCGATTTTTTAAAAAAAATTAACACCCTGTATCTCGAAAACGAAGAGTTTCCGGACTTATGTTTATCGAGCAAAAATGTTTATTTCGATGTCCTCTACCACCCCTTAGAGTTTGTCGGTATGTTTATGGGACACCCTGTAGATCACTTTCGGTCATATTTTCAGGATTGATATGATCCATCATTTTCAGGCACGATAGGCGAGATTGACAGTCACAATCGAACGACCTTGGATAAGTACGAATGCGACTCGAAAGGGACAGTTGTGGCCCTTTGTGCCTAATTTTGTTTATACGTGTTTACCTTCGGAGGCACAATCCAACAAAGCCGGTGTTTACAACTGAAAATGTCACGGTTGTAGATGGACGTCGCGTGGTCTGTGCCATAAAACGCTTTCGAGGGAAGTAAAAGTAATCTGAGGGAGCAGTAAAAGTACCCGGGCCATAAAATAAAAATTAAAACGAGAAAGTATATTATCAACGGAGACAAGGTCGAACTCGCCAACTCGATATTATATCTACCTACCGAATGTCCTTCCGAAGATATTCCATTCCTCTGTGATGTTACTGTTCTTGAAACTGTTACTCTGTTTGTTAGACCTGCTTATTAGGTTCGAAGGATTTCACCCGGTTTACCTCTTTCCGACTCCGAACTAGTGAACAGTTATATACAAAGAGGTCCAAAAATATTTTATGTTATACATTATAGACGTTACGCTCGAATATGACTGGATACCAAAGTAAGGTGATCAAAATTTAAACATTGTAATGAGGGAGGCGCGAAAGGTATATACTGGGTGGCCCAATGAAAACGAAATAACGATTTGACATAGTTATCGTTCTCAGGAAAAAAAACGCTCGAACTGGTCGATTTTTATTTCGAGGAGGACATATTTTGCGCATGTTTTCAACTTTTTCACTTCAAACTCCTCAGAGGGGTGAGCTCCAACCCTTGAATCTCAAATGGGATAAGGGGTCAAATGATACATCATTTTGAAGGTAATCGAAATCCCTTAACAACGCTTCCTTGTTTTCGGAATTCAATGCAGCAGTTCTCGAGAAAACACGTTTATAAAAATAATTGGCTATAGTGCATGATGGAGAGTATCGCTTTTTTCCCTTTCATCACTATTTCTCATTTTGTAGTTAGAACGATGTTCATCTGAGAAGTGCCTTATGTGTTTTTTTCTTCAATCTAGTCCTATCCAAAATTACATAAAGAATCGTTTATTTTAATGTCAGTTCCATGATCTCTCAGTAAAATGCATACCTTGTTCCGTTTTCATTAGGCCACCCTGTATATATTATGAGATAATATTCTCTGTAATGCTTTAATCCTAACGAATCATTAAAACAATTGTTTTTGTTGCGAAGTGGCTGTGATTTCAAATCTGATGAATATATACCTCCAAATTTTTCACAAACAAGGTGTCACTGAAAAATAGAGAATTCCTCTTTTAGGTATCTAAAGGTTTAATTTCAAGCGCAGTGACATTCTGGGGCAGATCACAAAATCTGTCCTTACTACAAATATATTGCAATAATTTTTAATAACTTCTACTCTATCTTTTAGGAACGAGGAGAGAAAATCCCACAAAAAGCAGAAAAACTAATGAATATTGTCTGTGAGTTATTCAGAAATTGATTCTGGATAATCAGTTACCATTTTCGGATGTATATATACTTATCGAAACATCAGACAACGTTTTGATAACAAGTGGTACATCAAAAAGATACACCCACCAATCATTTTCAATCAAATCATCAAACGAGTATCAAAAGAGGAATAATTAAATCACTCCATTATAGAGCTGAATCCATATCATCTGATCATCAGATTGTTCTTCTGCAGCTCAATTCTCATCCAAAACATTCCACCAAATTGAAAAAGAAAAGAATACACAACAACAACAAAGACAACCAACGCTGACAACAAATAAAATATACCAAACATTTCTGAGAAAAATTAAACGAGTGTGGAAAGTTTGAAGTTGATATACATTGTTCAAGACATTGATGAGATCAATAATGAGATCGTAATAGAAAATGAAGAACAATCATCAAAAAATTGTAATTGAAGTATACCAAGTATTTTAGAAAATATTATATCTACAGGTGAAACAAGCATGTAAGGATGAGAAAACATAAGAACGAAGAAAAAAAAAATTAGCTGAACATTTATAGGATAATTAGGAAAAAAACTGATCAATATTGTTTTCAACAACTTTTAACAACTCTTCTGAATAAACTTTTTTGATAATGTTGAAAATGAGGATATAGTTCATACTCCTGATGGACTAAATTCCTAATTTTTGCTCAGCATTACTGATGTATATACTGTGCATTCCTCGCAGACAGAAGAGTTCATACAAATATCAATTGGCTATTAATATGATCAAAGAATTCTTCGAATGAAGTTTAAACTCCCTTCATATAAAATATATGTATATTGTATTATACACTGAGAGAAAATTTGCATACCAGAAATCTCATCAAAATCAAATCAAATCATCGGTTGATTATACGTTTTCGATTACGATTATAAATATTTTCGATACGAGATTAGTCAATTGGAAATACAATTCATCATTTCCTGTATGTACCCAGAATGAATTCAATCTTAATTTGTTTGTTTTCAATGAATCATGCTAACAATGGAAAATCTTATCACTATAGTTGAGAGGGTATTTACGTGTGTAACATAAGTGAAATACTTGAAGGACGAATTCCTGAGACAATTTAAAAGAAAGTATTTTTAATCTTGTGTCTTGTTTCGGAGATTCAGGATGTTGGAATTGATTTTTTTTCGTTTTTTCAATACCTGATTACATTTTATAATTTACAAGTTTTCCGCAAGGTATTTGTTATAACCGGGATTTTTTGAGGTGGGAAATTATAATTTCGTATCAATTTCCATGTAGTGATCATTGTTTATTCAAAATTGCTATTCTGAACACAATTTAGAGCTAATGAGCCTGAATGCAGGTAATCCATTGTTATTTTTTTCATTTTTGAGCATCAGGTTATTAATTGTAAATAGAGTTTTTGGCAACTAACAAATGTCAAACATCAACAATATGATGTCATCATGGATCACAAACCAAAGCCTATTGCACTTCTGTTACTATGATGAACAAACTTTGATGATAATGCCTGTTCAGAACGTTTTCACTGTTCAATATGTCAGAAAATATGACAGCTATTGGCTCATATATATTTTCGAGATCAGAAGAACAAGATCCTGAAGAAAATATAAAAAATGATGGAAATTAAAAAAATATATTCATTCGTTCTTCACGTGACCTATGAAACAATCGTTTTATATATATACACATGAAACCCTTTCACTTCTAACTCAAACTTTTTTGTACATCGCTCTCATGATGGGGTAGTTGAGGGGGTCAAAATATAATGAAAAACCCTGTATACCTATATTGCCTATATACCGTTTTAGAGGCAATCACATAATATTCGACAATTGACCATTCCAGGCAATAATGTTTTACTGGAACTTATTATATGACATAAAAAATTGAGTTTTTATGAGTGAGGGAATCGTAAAAAATCCTGTTATTTTGGATATCCTCGAAACCTTCAATATTTTTTCATATGCGTTACAAAATTTTATATTTTGATTAACAAGAAAATTTAGTTGTCAATCACTAATTATGTCAGGTTGAAAAACAAATCGTGTTGTTGAATTAACAAAATTATTTGTTGAACTGATAATATCTAATTGTTCGACGCAGGAATACATCAATATAATATAATTATATAACAAATAAGGAATATACCTCGAAATGACTATAATCATATTGAACTGTATTGTTGAATAAACATTATTGGATGCTTTTTGGAAGTTATTCTGTTACGAATGCGAAATAAATTCGCAAAAATAACAAACAAAATGGCATAGATTTCAGACGAAGAATTCGATGGTAATTGTCAATAACCTTGTCAGTTTCAACAATTCATTCGAATTATCATTATGATCGTTGTAAGAAAAACTGCTATATTTTTCTTTTTCTAAAATGATTCGCATTACTGAGAAGATAAATAACCTACTCTTCAAAAGTTCCTTTGAATGAAGAACATTTTTTTAATTCAACTAGATGAGAAAATTCGCCACCATACAATCAAAAACTAAATTGTAATGCAAAACGTATAATGAAACGTAAGACACTAAAAAGGACTATGAATGTCAATGAAAGTAGATGTTCAAAAACGATGACCTAGATGATGACGTAGATGACCTTTCAAACGATAAATTAAATTCTTCCCATTCGAAAAAATTCGAAGAGAGTTGAAGGACGTTGAAGAATGTCAATTTTGAATTCAAATTAGGATTTTTTTTTATGAATATGTACATCAGTAACAGAAATACTGAATTTACTCCGTTTGGCTTTAACACACTGTATATTGATCGATGCAGTTCCCGGAGGGACACCCCGTAAAGAATTCATACGACTCGCAATGTGAAATTAAAGTGATAAAAGGATTGACATCGACGGACCAACCCGGTACGTAAGCCCGGCAATCGGCATTACTTCACAGCCGCAGGGGCCTCGAAAACAATCTCGCGTTCACGATCGCGTTACCCGCCAAAGCGAGCCCGGCCTTTGATCTTTCGCCGCTCGGCCAATCGCAGCGGCGCGGAGGGGCGGGGCTTGCCGCGGCCCGGCTACCGCGGCCACGGGGTGGGGGAAGGGAGGGGGGGGGCGGTCGAGGGACCGCGTCACTCGCGTCAGTCGATAGTGGCGAAGCTGGCTGGATAGACGTGGGAGGGAGTCTCGCTTGTACGATAAGAATAAAAAAAAGGACAGGTTTTAGTGCAGCTGCTGCTTCTGGGCTTGTGATCGATGACGAGTGACGGATTGGAGATACGCCTCAAGAACGAACATAGCGGTGAGTTTTTTGATTCCGGTGCTTTGGTGTTACTAATTTTTCGAAAATTATTTTCTGTGTATTTGAATGACAAGAGGCATTTCTTCAGGAGGAATTTTCATTTATGGATAAAAAAAATAAAAAAAAAAATTTTGAATTTCAACTTGGACGTTTTGGTTTGAAATCTGCCAAAAGTATAATACATTTTTTTAGGTATTAGTGATTGCTTGAAATAGGTTTATTTGTCTGAATTCCAAAAATGTTCACGGATAAAAGTTGAAGCTCTTTTCTTTCTACACAAAGAGTCTCTAATATCGAATGGCCTATGGCAAATTTGATTTGTTTGCATTTTTTTAATATTCACGCAATTCAAAAACAAAAACTAGTAGTTCTATCATGGTAATGGAATAATAATTATACTCAAGAAAATTTACATCAAAAAAAGTATCCATTGACGCGAATTTCGCTAATTATTCAATAAAAGACGTAGGAAGTCCTATAAGAAAAAAACGGCGTATATGCCAAGAAAACTAGTTTCATACTGTCTGTATAAGTTCTTCGAGGAGGTGGTACATTCATTTTTCAGCTTTTCATGGGATTTCCTCTCCTCGTTTCTAAAAAATAGAGTAGAAGTTATTGAAAATTATTGCAATATATTTGTAGTAAGGACAGATTTAGGATCTATTATCCCAAAATGTCACTGCGCTTGAAATTAAACCTTTAGATACCTAAAAGAGAAATTCTCTATTGTTCAGTGACACCTTGTTTTTGAAAAAAATTTGGAAATACAAATATATTTAATAAGAATAAAACCTCAACTTATCTTTGTGGACGTTTCGGGAACGAATCTGCTCTCGTTCTCAACACAATTAAAATATTTTTCTCTTCGTAAAATTACAAATATATTGCAATAATTTTTAATAACTTCTACTCTACGAGGAGAGAAAATCCCATGAGAAGCTGAAAAATGAAAACTAGTTTCGTTGAATAAATATACTATCTAAGAAAGAAGAGATCTTTTTTGCTAAATACGCCCATTGCATTCACAATTATGTTCAATGAATGAACAAAGAATGTAAACCTATATACCTCTCACCTTAGATAGCTAATAAATTTAGAGGTCATACGTCATAACCGACGACTCGTATTTTTTAATGGATACCTACTCAAGTAGGTGTAGACTATTAGTGAATAACACCAAACTTGATATGTCATTTACGGAATTCTTATTGAAATGGGTTGGGTGATGATGAAATGAAAGTCATTTGACAAAATGGTAAAATAGGTAACAATAAATGGATTGTTTTAATTTGATTAGTATGTTGCCAGTTTCTTGCGTCAGTTCTATCACACAGTATAAAATTCGACGGTGTAAACTTTTACATCATAGAGTAGTACAAACATTTGTCACCGAATGGTGTTAACTGTGACACCATTGACATTGGTCAGTCTGAAAAACTCCGTTTTATATGGTTTTACACCTGCCCAAAGACATTTACAATATTGGACACCGCTAGTGTTCAACATCGAATCCGCAAGTGGTTGAGACAACACCGTAGAGAGCGAATAAAAACTAAGACGCCATATTAACGCGTCGTTCGTGGTTCCTGTTAACAGTGAATCCAGTCCCTCCAACAGGCCCTTTGAAGTCGGAGGTCGTACGCGTCCTTATCTATCTAGACCTGTACAAGCCTGTTGAATTACCAATTAGATTCCCATTTTTACTCGAATTTTCGGTCGTCGGTGGATCGCCAATATCTCTGGTGACAGGTTAGTGTGTTCAATAGTGCAGTGTGATAGTGTGAACTGGTATTTATGTTTTGACTTCCTATGTTGTACCTGTATGTTCATTTTTGAAAGGAGACATAATGGCAGCTTCCAATTGAATTTGTGTATTTTATTATCATCTGTCAGATGAAATTTTTGTCGTTGTTCATTATTGGAGAATAAATACTTATATATAATCTCTATGTTTTTTTCTCACTATACTGCAACTGGATACAGATACCTCAAAATTATTCTGAAACATAAAATAATATATGAAAGAAAGAACTCATTCTTTATACATTCTATATCATATATTTTTCACCAGAATTCATTTCGAATATAACTGTCTATTGAAACTCCAATAATTTTTACAGAAGTTGTGTTTTCTGATGTATTTAGACAGAGGGTACCGGAAATGATTCGTTTGAAACTCTGAAGGTTATTCTACATGTATTAATATTGACAGGTTCATATGAGTTATTTTTGAAAACTACAAAATTTCTGCAAAAACTCACAACAAATGTTGTTTTTCATATCATGTGGAATGGAAGTACCCATTGAATTCGACCAACTATCGGTGCGAAACTATAACCACTTAGATATTTCAACACTCAATTTGGTGTAGAAATCTTTTGATAATTATTGGTGTAAAATATCTGCAGTGAAATATTTCATGGTGTAAGATCCACCATTTTCAATGGTTGTATACTCTTTTTAGTGTTTTTTTCACACCTCTCGGAAGTCAATTTGACACCATCGTAGACAAATATCAACAACTACCGGTGTGAAATATATTCACCATCACAGTGTCAATTGAACACTGCACCTACGTTGTTAAATCGACACAAAAATGGTGTGTATGGATATAGACACTGTCAAATATCCCATCGATTTTTCTACTGTGCACGAGTGGGATGATCTGGCAATATTGTCGATGCGATTTTTTGATTCGTCATGTTGAACAACTCCCAGATACTGAATTTCTTTGAAATAATGTTCAGTTTCTTCGATACTCAGGGGTTTCTATACTTTTCCCTAACTCTACACATAAATATTACATATAGGAGTGAATTAAATTTTCATTTTTTTCTACATAAAATTCATCCAAGCGTTGGTATATAGGCCAAAAGTTCACCATATAGTTATTTTGTAAGTCTTAGTTAGCGTGAGGTTCATATAGGTTTTCCCGTATATTTTTGCAATAATGTACAGGGTGTTCCATATTTTGAAAACTTCCCAAAAAACCCTCGTAAGAGTTATCATTGACGAAAATTCAGTATATTCAGTATGACCCATAAAATATTGCCAAGAAACATAATGAAAGAAGCATTAAAGAGCATTTTGATTTGTATATAAAAAATATCGTCCATGACGAAAAATCCTGAAACCACTTGACAAATTCTGAGACATAATATATGTGTAACCATCAAAATATAATATATGTAATCGACTGAGTATTAAAGGATAATCTGAACAAGTCTAACACGGTGTACTTGTATAATGCCTACTTAGCACTATGAAGAGAAAATTTCAATAAGTTCGCGTATAATTTCGGACGTCAAGTTCTAAAGTAGGTACCTATACCTTATCATTTCTCTCAAGAAAATTTTATCATTGAAAAACACTCGGACTTGAAGATTATCAATTGAAAAAATTAAAATAATCATGGATAACAGGTGCTTCAATATATTTCTTGCGAATGTAACATTTTGTTTGTGTTTGCTGTCGCTAACATACCTTACGCAATATAAATAATCCCTGTAACATAATTTGAGACAGACACTCCAAACTCACCCTGTAGATGACTCGTGTAGTTGTTCCAAGAACTGTTATTTCTACACCGATCCTAGAAAAATAAAATGGAGTCATATCATTGGATCACGCACAAAGAAAATATAGTTACACCAATAAAACTATAGGCACGACCCACAGATTTCCTCTTTTCTCAAACATTTTTTCTGTTCTCGTTTTATAACAATAAAAAAGTGTCATATTGAGCGACAAGATCATTCGGTTGTGTATATCGCGATGCAATGTAGGTAATATAACCGTATAGGCACTTTTCGAACGTGTATAAATTTTTTAATACAAATTACTTTGCGACTATTATCAGTATCAATTGGTAGGCCACTTTGACGCGCCATATCTCCAGAACGGTTAGATTTACAGATGAGATCGACCCACCAATCGATTTTTCACACATTTTTCTACTCTGTAGGAAAAAATCAGCTTAATCAGACGAAAAATAAAAATTTTCGTTAATGGTCGAAAATTTCATGTAATTTTGCTTTTATATATACAGGGTGCGTCAAAAATGTGTACCGAGCTTTCTGGGGGTGATAGAACATTGAAAAATAAGTGTAGTTTGATGATTAAACTCATGGCCCAAAATGCATATAAAGGGAGATATATATCCTTCCAAAGTTGATAAAATTAAAATAATTTCTCCGCATAACTTCTGAACGATGAAAGCCACCCGATTGGAATTTTGTGCATGAATGTATGTTGTCAAAATACATTTTTTCCTCACACTTCCACACTTCTGATATTGTTATAAAGGGTGTTTCCAGAGGGTGAGTCATATGATTTTTTGTAGAAAACTTTTTTCCTTGAATTATTTTCGGTGAAAAAACAGGAGCATTTGGTGGAGCGAAGAAAATTACATGAAAAAGGTACTCTTATTCAAATACGAAAAATTGAGCCGTTCGTGAGATATTTGAGTTTTTGTAGTTACATGATATCAGCTGATTGATTTTATTCATCGCGAGATTCATCGGTATAACGATATTTCAGCAGCATTTGCATTTCCGAAGCACTCGCCAAGCATTAGAAGCATATCAGTTTGTTCAGAGAACGAATAACCTGCCATATTTCTTAAAATCTCAGTTGATAATCGCAGTGATAAATGACACAGAAAAACCACACGAACAAATCGACTACAACAATGTTGACTCGAATGTTGATGACATGAACGTCAAAATTGAGAACAAAATTATTCATCATGGCCTGCTAAAATATTGTTATACCAATGAATCTCGCGATGAATAAAATCAATCTGCTGATATCATGTAACTACAAAAACTCAAATATCTCACGAACGGCATTCATGCACAAAATTTCAATCGGGTGGCTTTCATCGTTCAGAAGTTATGCGGAGAAATTATTTTAATTTTATCAACTTTGGAAGGATATATCTCCCTTAATATGCATTTTGGGCCATGAGTTTAATCATCAAACTACACTTATTTTTCAATGTTCTATCACCCCCAGAAAGCTCGGTACACATTTTTGACTCACCCTGTATATATATATCATTCTATTATAAATAATAAATGATTGGCCTTGATGGTGTTCAACGAGGTGTTCAATGACAAAATATATTTCTTGCGATATTGTTCTCAATTTCAACTTAGTGAAAACAATAATACTATATACATCAGTCGAGGTCGTTTTGATTTTCGGGACAGTAGATAGCCTTTAGCTATTTCGTAACTGATGGGTTTCTATATACTGTAGGTTTATACAGGTGCACGATCTCGAGATAAATTACGGTCCGGCCCGAATACACCTAGCTAGATGAAACAAAAAAGCAACTTTGAAACCGATATTTTGATATTTACATCTGTTCCTGATGATGCCCGGAGCGTCACCAGAAAATTGCCTGTTGCACGGCACACGATTGAGGTTAGGTTAGCGAATGGACAGCTGCGTGAGACATAATTTGGTTTTGGACAGGGGGATGCGATAAAACCGCTTCGGTGATACTATCGGGAGTTTACTATCACAAGGTATCCGAAGAAATAACTTTAGATCTAATCGAACCCAGCACGTCACTTTCACAATTTCAATTAATTGATTACGAATAGAAAGATTTTGCTATTCTCTTTCTGGTTTTAGTAATTGCTAAAGGGAGGGACACATTTACCCACCTTTTTTTAATTCGTAGGGATTGATTGATCTTGTGTTGGAATTGATATAATAATTCAGATGCTCAAATATATTATACTCGGTTCTTGTAACCAACTAATCATTAGTTAAATCATGTTAATTTTGAAAAAAAAATTGGAACACATCTCTATAGACAAATTATAAATATTTGTCAGACAGAGAGATTGCCGATGTCACATCACATGGCATTAAAATGAATTGTGTGATTACCTATATTAAAATATATAATATAACGTGCAATTGTGAAATGCTCTCATTTTTGTCAAGTATTCAATTCTACCAGAAATGAAATGTAAACTTCCATATTATATCTATATCTACCTACCTACGAATGTTGAGTAGGCATAATGATGCTTTATACAGCTTGATTATTATCAGAATAAACACCATAAAATGTGTTGAAATTTATTCTTCTTGTTGAATTTGAATAATATGAATATGAGACTCAGTTCAGTATATCCTTGACGCTACTCATCTCATACAGGGCGTTAGAAAAAAAAGAGTCACAAAATGATATGGTGGATAGTCTCAATAAAGGAGAGTCTCAATAAATGTCCCCAAATGGTTTCACAAACAACAGAAACATATTAGAGTCAAAGTGCTCACCCTCCATTTCAATATCATACACCCTCATTCGCTATTATAGGATCCGTATCTCCGAAACTGTTAATTAGCGGACATTTCTTCATTAGGACTTTTCTGCATATTTTGGATCATTTCCTTTCGTTTTACTTTTTTTAACGCCCTACATATTGCATATATCTGACATGATCGGACCCCTTTTTCCCGAAAGTAATTCTCTAAATGATGATAGTAGAAGTACGGTTCGGATTCCACTATAATCTGTGGGTCTCACTTCTCCTGAATCTTCTCGAAGGCAAGTTGGTTGGTGCGTTAGATGAACTGTGTCGACATTGGGTGATTTCGTCTTCCAGGGTTAATAATTCCAGAAATATTCAGAAAATTATCAAATTCACAATACTTGAATGTATTACTTCATTGTTGCCTTATTTCCACATGTTTCCTCTGTATATATAGAATAACTAGAAAATATCTCAAGGAAAGCTCATTTTTTAGGCAAATGATTTTCCAATTTTTTTAAGCGTCAGCCAATCATCAAAAATGAACCCAAAGGTGATAACATGAAATTTGGAAATAAAGATTGGGAACCGCTGGCGTATCTAAACATTTGTGGTTTAGCTTTATTCATATAAATAAGAATGCAGACTACATAACACTATATACTTATCACACTTTCTCGTGTAATATAATATATCGTGAAGATAAATATTGGAAAAAATCCATATGGTCGGTCTCTTTGATGATAAGGCAGAGAAATGGTTCTAGTAAGTGGCTCACTGTTACTGATAGGTGCCTATGAATGTAATGTGTGATATAGGGGGTTTTTGATTTATCATGCGGGGAAATGATAACAATGAGGAAGATTCGAAAATATCTAGTCTCTTCTACTAACTAGCTTTTAAAGTGTGGCATTTGAGGATTTGGGAAATCCAGTTATAGTGGAAATTTACATTTACTAACACCATTCACCATTCATTTCCAATATCGAGATGATGATTGCTCAAAGACGATGCGTTGGTTCAAAAAATCGATAATGCCAAATCAATTAACATCAAAAGTTGCCACGTAGATATTACTTCGGTTTTGTCCTAAATTCATCATCAACGCCAGATAGAAAAAAAGAAATCTACAATTTCAGTTTTCGAAAATAACTCGAAAACGATAATCGGTTACTCTCGTAATTTTCGAGGTACCCATACTGGTCCTCCCTATCTTATGAACACAGTGTTTTCGAAATATTGCACCAACTGTGAATTTATGCAAACCCAAAGATTTATTGAATTTGGTTTCATAATTAGACTCAAAATTTGTTGTTTTATTCAGTGTGTGAAAAACGAACTGAAAATATATAAACTTGAATTTCAATGAACCATTCTCATGATACACAACAATTGAATTTATTGATAACAAATCTTTATGAATCGAATATTGGCAAACAATCAATTTTTCACAATTGAATCATTTTATACAATGCACTGCCAAGTGAACTGAAAAATATAAATGAAGCAAGAAGATTTGAAATCAGTATAAAAAAATTTTGCTCAGAACACTCTGATTGGAAGAAATCTTTAGAAATCAATGAATCATTCTCATGAAACACGACAATTGAATTTATTGATAACAAATCTTTATAAATCGAATATTGGCAAACAATCAATTTTTCACAATTGAATCATTTTATACAATGCACTGCCAAGTGAATTGAAAAATATAAATGAAGCAAGAAGATTTAAAATCAGTATAAAATTTTTTTTCGCTCAGATCACTCTGAATGGAAGAAATCTTCAGAATTTGATAATGAAATGAATTCACGTTCAAATTGTATATATTTCATTGGTTATTTATAATTTGAAATATACTGCTAATTTTTTCATGGATTTTTTTTGTTATATATGATATATTCTATGTTAGATTATTATTATGCATTTATTATGTGTATGTATTCTTTCTCATATATTTCTGTTATGAACACTTATTTTTTTTTTTGGAATAATAAATAATAATGATGAAAATTTTCTAGTTACATATAAGTTTGCCAAAAATTTGCTAAGATAAGTGCAAAACTACCCCAATTAATATCCCCCCCCCTTCTTCCACCTACAGCATCACCCACCATCATGTACGGCGGCTTCGACAGGATCAAGCAGGAGGCGGACAGCACCTCCCTGCTCCCCCAGCACCCTTTCAACCCCCATCACGGCGCGTGCGAGTGGTACCCCCAGTTCGAGAACCACCCCATCGCCCAGCACGCCGTGCCCACCTACCCCGGCTACAACGTCATCCTGATGAACCAGTGGCTGCGCACGGCCGCCGTCTACAGGGGGGCCGAGGGGGGCAAGCCGCCCCCCAAGGCCGGCGCCGGCGCCAGGCCCAGGAAGCAGTTCATCTGCAAGTATTGCAACAGGCAGTTCACCAAGAGTTACAATTTGTTGATTCACGAGAGGACGCACACCGACGAGCGGCCGTATTCCTGCGATATTTGCGGGAAAGCTTTCAGGAGGCAGGACCATCTTAGAGATCACAGGTAATGACGGATTTTGTTTTATTAATATCGCGATTCGAATATTCTCAGCCTCGTGAACCTAGCAGGACCAATTGCATTCTTCGAAATCTCAAAATAGTAGCATTATTTATTTTTTTTTATCTGTGGACAACACGAAAGAGAAACCTATGATGTTCGAGGAACATCGTGTTAGCCAGCGGTGGAATTTTGGGAAAGAAGGAAGGTGTTGGAATTTTTCTTGAATGTTTGGAGGTTGTAAGCATCAGGAAAGACCTCACTAGGCAAAGAATTGCACAACTTTGTCGTTCTATTGATGAATGATGCTTGGTACAGCGATTTTCGACAGGTCTCGAGCCTGACAGTGTAGGGGTGACAAGCTTGAGCTCGCCTGGTTTGTCTACTAGGAATCGCGCGTGGTGGCATAATAGATGATATTTCCGTTGAGCACCGACCGTGAAAGTACCTATAAAAAAGGCACAGATCGCCGACCTTTCTACGATGATCTAGAGAGGTCAATGATTTGGTGAGTGTTGTGTCATCGACTAGGCGAATAGCTCTCTTCTGAATTGAATCTAAGAGCTTTTGCGTATGTTTGGGGGCTGAGCTCCAAACATGTGAACAGTACTCCAGGACAGGTCGCATTTGTGCTTTGTAGATCATAAGCAGTTGCTGGGATGTGAAGTATCTCTTCGCACGGAAAAGAAAACCGAGTTTTTGTGAAGCAGTCTTCGCAATGGACCTCACATGGTCGTCCCATGAGAGAGCACTGTTGGTGGTGACACCCAGCAAGGATATTGACGACCTCATAGGAACAGTGGTGGTACCCGACATCATCAAATTGGGCATTGTGTGATCAGCCTTCTTGGTGAACATACAAGCTTGAGTTTTAGTTGCATTGAACTGTACTAGATTCTCAGATCCCCATTTCAGAATTCTTGTCAGATCCTCATTCAAAGCATCGACCTGTCTTCGTCTTGCACCCCTGGCCTCATTGGATGATATATGGGCTCTAGAGGAAAAGGCGGAATGAAGTGTTCTATCATCCGCAAAGCTATGAACTGGGCTGGAGGTCACATTCAACAAATCATTGATGTGGAGCAAAAACAAAGCTGGTGCCAAGACAGAGCCTTGTGGAACACCAGCATTGATCGTCATTGTATCAGACGAGACCCCGTCTACCACCACGTAGAGTGATCTATCTGCAAGAAAACTCGATAGTAAAAGACACAGTTACTTATACAGGCTGTCTGTTGTTTTTTTTTTATCAGATAAGACAAAGAAGTACAAAACACTGGTGCAGTCACTGATGGTGTTTTGTTTCGTCAAAAACGCTAACGCCATTTTCCGCTATAATGGCCTAATAGTTATGCAAATCCCCAGATTTCTGTACAAATAGTTGACGTTTTTGAGATTATAATTATGTAGTTCGATCTAAAATTGAGAAGTAACCTAAATTACTACTTCTGAATCAACATTTTTAAAAACACTGATTGTGCAGTTATCAGTAATACTGATTTTGTTTGCATTTTTTTGTCGCCATCTAACAACTGACATCTGAGTGATTTTCGTCTATAACGAATAAAATGCTGTTATCAAGTTAGCTGTTCGTTAGAGTTTTGGTTGAAGAAGTTAGATAGGCAAATAGACACAATAGCTCCACCAGTGTTCTGTACATCGTTATTATGAGCTTTATAATTGTTTAATCAATAAATGTGTTGTTGGTTTGATATTACGAAAATACCCCCCTTTCGTTTATTACGATTTTCTGGCAAACGGTTAGTTGATGTATGAAAAAAATGCAAGAGACCGAATTCTTGGATTTTTTCATGGTCCAGAAGATTTTGCCATTCAAATTCAAAGTTTCTCTTTATGAACATGAAATTTGGGCCAATAAAAGTGTGGACCCCCTTCCAACTCCTACGAAACTGGATTCACATGATTTTTGAAGCAAAAAGAAATAGAGGCACTGAAAAAACAAGAAGGGCATGACAATTTTTAGAAGATTTGATCCTTTGTTACAGTCACAATTTTAGATAGATAAACAAGTACTCTTTTGTTCTCCAAGTGTCGAATTGTAATTGACGGAAAAAAATTTCACAATCACCATTATTATTTAAATTATTCATCATGGCCTGCTAAAATTTTGTTACCGATGAATCTCGCGATGAATAAAATCAATCTGCTGATATCATGTAACTACAAAAACTCAAATATCTCACGAACGGCTCAATTTTTTGTATTCGAATAAGAGTACCTTTTTCATGTAATTTTCTTCGCTCCATCGAATGCTCCTGTTTTTTCACCGAAAATAATACAGGGAAAAAAGTTTTCTACAAAAAATCATGACTCACCCCCTGAAAACACCCTTTATAACAATATCAGAAATGTGGAAGTGTGACGAAAAATGTATTCTGACAACATACATTCATGCACAAAATTTCAATCGGGTGGCTTTCATCGTTCAGAATTTATGCGGAGAAATTATTTTAATTTTATCAACTTTGGAAGGATATATCTCCCTTAATATGCATTTTGGGCCATGAGTTTAATCATCAAACTACACTTATTTTTCAATGTTCTATCACCCCCAGAAAGCTCGGTAAACATTTTTGACTCACCCTTTATATCGTCCTACTTATTTTACTTTCACTGAATCTCATATACTTATTTATTTCGTTGTTACTCATCTTTTGGAACATTCTATGTTTTTTTTTCTTGTACACCACCCAACAGAAATCCATTTACAGGGTGGGAAAATTATATTATTTCAATTATAATTATAATTAAATTATATTTCATACTTTCATGCTATTTTCAGACTGTGCTGACAGTTATACTTTTCGATTTTATTTTTTCAATGTTTATTCACATCATTTTCTTACATCGAACTGTACTTTGTCATTAAGATTCCATTCAGAACACCAAAGCTTATCTAACCCTGCTTTCAATTTTTCCAGATACATCCACAGCAAAGAGAAGCCTTTCAAGTGCAATCAGTGCGGCAAAGGCTTCTGCCAATCGCGCACCTTGGCCGTCCACAAAATCCTCCACATGGAGGAATCGCCGCACAAGTGTCCGGTGTGCAACAAGTCCTTCAACCAGCGCTCTAACCTCAAAACGCACATGTCCACGCACTCTGACCGCCCTGTAGAGTGCCTCGCGTGCTGCCAACACTTCGCCGATCCAGAGGACCTAAAGGCGCACGCCAGGTCGCACTCCGAGGAGCGACGTTTCGACCCTCCTCGACCGTCCTCGGACGCCTGCCTGGATTTGACCAAGAAGGTCGATCTCGTGACGACCAAGGTCAAGTTGGGCTTCTCCATAGAGGATATCATGAAGAGATGAGATGTTTTCCGTCATCGGGTTTCGCCTATTGTTTTTTTTTCTCTGTAAATTTCGTTGCCAAAGATATCAATATTCGACTACCTCTGTTATGTATTGTACTATAGACTGATTGTTGTGGGATGTCGCAGACTTTGTTTGACTCGGTTTTATTATGTTTTCCATGTGTACATTTATAGCTAATTGAATATGAAATATAAATTATCTAAAATAAAATAATTAGAATTCGTGATTATTTTCTTTAATGATTCCCCTCGAAAACAGAGTATCTATTATTTGATGATATTACTAAAATATGTCCAAAAGTGGTTACGGAGACAATACACAGGGTGTACATTGTACATGCATAAAACTAACAAAAATTGAGGTAGATATTTCATGAAATAAATAAGATAACATTATTTTCTCTGTAACTAGCAACATACAAAAAAAATCAGAGCACACAAGAGAGTTTTATTTTCAATTGCGAAATCTCAGAATTGAATTTTACTTGGACAAAATCAGTGACATGACATGATTTTTCATATTATTTCCACCTTAGTGGCTCTCTAGGACGTCATTATATCTAATAATTGAATAAAACGTCCAAATATTATTTGAAGAAGTATTTTGCTATTGAATACTATCTGCCCAAATTTCAAGAAAATTCATCTAGTTGTTTTTTTGATAACTCAGATAACCTGTATCTGGAAAAAGTCTTGACAAAAATATTTTAACCGAATTATATTCTTGTATTTTTGAAAAAAAAAATCCTCCAAAAAACTTCACCGCAGCCTAACTAAAAAATTGGAACGTTTCCGGGCAAACGTTCAGTTTGTTTTATTCTCGAAATTGTCTCAAGAATCACTACCGGAAATATCATGGTATTATCATCACATCATTATCATACAGGATTCACACAAATAAGTTGAAAATCAAAGAAAGCAAACGACTGTTTCTATAGTTTTTGAAAAATCTATCCATATATCGGTTGTTTTTCCCTGAAATCTAGGTAATTTCACATTCATTTATGGTGTTTCATTGTGACCAATAGGAAGCTGTCAATCGAGATGAGATTTTATTTGAAATTCAAAAACTTGACAGTTAGATGGAAGCAAATTTTATGTTTTACATTCAAGAGACAGAAACTCATTTCTTTGTGGATGATATATTATTGAGGAAAAGAAGTATAATTTAATTTTATTCATGAAAAGTAAAGTGGCGCTACCTATGATAGTGATGGAAGCACTAGAACACAAATTGTACGAGCGAAAATACTGTAATTACAGGGTACTCAGCGCCATCTTAGGGTGAGAACACAAAACTGTCACCGTTTTTGAAAAAATCAATAAATCGATCGAGAACGAGAAACTGTGATGACTGATTATTGTTAAAAATGAAATCAGACTGCTGTCAACAGCGCTGTCAATCAACTTTTGCTGCCGCTGGCGTTAATATCCAACTTTAGCACACGAATGGAGATTTGCGAAAAGTCAATAATGTCTCTACTTCTATGGTTGGAAATAAGAAGAGCTGATTTGAATAAACGGCCAGGAAACTGATAGTACACTGTTTGTACACTAGATGTCGCTATACTGATCAAATAATCATTTGAGTATATTCGATCATAATAGTTATATAGGAGAATATTGTACTGATTGACCTAACAGCATCATGACACACTCCCATTTCTCCTTCAATTTCGAAGATAAATTATTGATATTCCTAACATCATTTTTTCTTACTAAACGTCACTTTTCGACACATTTTTCCACTTCCGGTTTCACACCGAATATTGTTTCAGTATCATAGAAATCATCAGTGATTATCCGTAACCAAACATGAAATAGTACAGGGCGTCAAATTCAATTCGAAAGTGGAACTGGAAGTGAAAAACAGATATCTCATATGTCATGAAGTGGCGCTCAGGATGTCCTGAATTTCAATAATTTATATTCAAATCTGAAGGAGAAAATGAGAACAAAATAGTTTTATAGAACTTGTGAACGAATGGTAAGGTAATTATACCGGGTGTTCTAAGAATAATGATGCATATATGAGCTGACACTTTTACAATCAATCTAGAGTGCACTGAAGAAATTTCATGAGGTTGTATTTAGATCAAGTATATACTTACAAAAATGTTTGATTAAACTCGGGAACAAATACCTGATAGATATACAGGGGGTTCCGGAAGTAATAATATGAGCTGATTACTTCTAAAATCCCTTGAAAATACACAATTTCGTTAGGTTATATTATTCTGCGATAATAGGTGATGATTAGGTATATAATTATAACACATCTCCCCTGTATGACAAGTATACCTATTTATAATACTTATTGCTTTGATGTTTCCGCTTGGAAGTTTTTATGCTGGTTCAATTTAGATTAGATATCGTCGGATTAATTCGTAAATCACAAAGATGAGTTGCACGAAAAGATAAACTTTTACAATTTGTGAGAATATTTTAGCTGGATTTATTATAGAGTCTCACATTATTCGTGCATTTACCATGACAGATCTTATATTGATCTAAAATCAACCTTTTCAGATCTACCTCAATATCCGTAAACAATATGTTCAGTCGAAAACGTTCTCAAAAGTCTGTCGAATATCTTGCAATATTTATTGGAGTGCCACAAGGCACCAATCTGGAGCCAGTACTGTTTTCATTTACGACATTGGTAATGTCATTGACGTAAAAGTACTGCTGTATGCGGACGACCTAAAGTTTGCATGAATCAAATCAAATAACAGATCGAAGAACCAAATATATGAGAATATATATTCTGCACCATATGAGGAGAATTGAAAAAAACTTAAGAAAACGAAAGAGCTATCAATTCAATGAAGAAGGTGCAATTTTGCCAACAGTCAGCTGATCACTGCTGGTTGCCTCTCTCTTGTTTGCTTTTTTCATTGCTTGGATTCTTCCCAATTTCTTTAAGCGCGAACTTGGGTCTATTCAACTTTTCAGTTTGATATTATTGCATGAATGTCTGAAAAAAACGTTCAAATGAAGTAACATTTTTCGAGAACATCCATTCTCAGGTTGAGAGAGTTGGCATGACACATCAAAATGTTTTGCCAACAATCATGTGATTTTTGATCGATGCGTCTCTTTCTTGTGGTCGTTTCTATTCCGCTCTCTCTCTAAGCTCGATATATAGTAGAGAATATACGTATACCTAATATCATATCTTTTTGTATATAGGACGAAATCTTGCCGAATGTAATACTGAAATCGGATACAATCGTTTTCAATCGTTACTCAATCGGTAGGTGATATTTGATTTACTTTCACTCAATTCATATCGAGCATACAGATTTATGGTTCGCAATAGTCATGATTTCAAAGAGATAATAGATTAGTATAGGAAACTGTATTTCAGAACTCAATTGATGGGTATTTCGGAAAAATAAATTTCTCCTCGAAAACGGTCATAGATATATGTACCTATATAGGTATAGAAAAACCAGGTAAGGTTATTGGGTTATTGGTTATTAGGTTATTATATACCTACACGGGGTTCCATTCGGAAAAAAATGAATTTTGCTAACTGAATAACTTCATAACGGAATTTATATTGTTTGTATCTGACAATCTCAAAATATCACAACTTATGTTCATAGAAAAAAAAATATTTCTCACCTCGAAAAAGGCCAACAGATAGGTAGATGAGTTGAATATCAGGTGGAGATGTTAGAAAAGCGATAGAGATACCAAAAATGATATACAAGGTGTTCCATTTGAAATATCGGAGTTGCAACTACATTCCTGGAGAAGCGACAGTGTTGAATTATTTGAAATATTCTAGACAGGTACAACATATCCACTTCTGCATACTACGAAAATTTCAGAATGATCTGTCGGCTAATCTTCCAAAAACGTCTGATTAACACTTATCGTGATCGTGAAAAATCCAAGAGCATGAAGGAACAACTGATCCATTACCATGTTTTGAATGATACGTGCCTCTGTATTTTTCATAGGTATTCCGCAAAAATTCTCACTATACGAAACCATTAGGCATGGTTTTTCCAATTTCATAATCGGTTCAGAAACAATCGAGTTACAAGGGGGGGGGCAATTATATCGAATCAGTCAGATGAAATCGCGCGATAAAACTTCGAACCTTCCCACGACATTTACGATATAAAAAAAAAACAGCTACTAAAAGTACCATTCCTACCCGCCTCGAGTACCAGAAGGCGGGCCCTCACTCGGTCACGCCCAACTTACGACCCGCCCCCTTCATCGCGCCGCCTCTGGCCGCCTCGTCCGACACCTAGCGCCATCTGCCGGACAACGTGCGAGCTGGCAACGGTGTTGCCTAATCGTTTTTCATCCAAGCAATAGCATATGTCTCACAAAAACCAGTAAACGTATATCAAGATTTTTTTGGTAAATTCAGTCCTGGTAATAACAGTGATCAAGATCAATTAATAAACAAGGTGTTCTGATTATATTGTGAGAAAATCTTAAGGAAGATACTTCCTTCATGAAAAAAAACTTTTTCTTAAAGATACTTATTCTGATGCCATCATAATTTGTCATACTCTTTTTTTCAAAAATTTGTTTTTCAAGATTCAACCATTGTATAATTTCTTCACTATTTCCATCATTATTATCATATCTGATGCAAAAAACAAATTCCAAGGGAGTCGAGAAGGAAAGCTTTTCAAAAAATTGTTGAGGTCCGTTTTTTGTTTGGAAAATTTCATCTGAAAGAACTACGGTGGAGAGATGTCAAGAATTAATTTTATATCTTCAGCAGATTTTTTCATAATATTATTATCTACAACACCCTGTGTTGTTAATTGTCATACTGAAAAGACGAAATATTGCAGACATTCTCTATTCTTATGTTTAAAACGGAAGAAAGATTCTTTAGGAATCAATGATTATTGTCTTTTTTCCGAAATGAAGTGAACATCCAACGAAAAACAGTTCGACAGTACATCGAAGTGAAAAACAGTAGATCTACTGCTGAAACAGTAGAGCTGGCAACTGTGGGTGGCATTGTTCGTGCTGTCACGCCCACCCACGAAAAAACGACTGAAAGCGCGATTTTTTTCCATACAGGGTGCGTCTGAGATATGATGCATTATGCATTATCGACGGTCGAAAGAACAAAGGACAGATTTATTATAATCGACGATAAAGGTAAGGTACAACAGGTATCATTAGTTTTTTCTTTTTTCTTTTTTTTTTCGAGTCGGATTGTGGTTAATGAAATATTATATAGATATAGAATGATGATGGGAATACTAGAAATTGCTTGAAATGGTTTAATCAACGATACTCAATAAATAACACAATATCTTCTAATATCTCTTCACTATATGAGGCAATGAGGTCCTTTTTAATTATTTGAGGAGACCCCATATTTCCTTCGATATTTATTGATTTTCGACAACTGATAAATATTATTGGTCATGAAGGTCATCTAACCATATTTTTCTCATTCCATGTAAGTAGACTTCAGTACTTTCAAATTCCGTTTCTCTTTCTGAAATATATATATATACAGGGTGAGTCAAAAATGTGTACCGAGCTTTCTGGGGGTGATAGAACATTGAAAAATAAGTGTAGTTTGATGATTAAACTCATGGCCCAAAATGCATATTAAGGGAGATATATCCTTCCAAAGTTGATAAAATTAAAATAAGTTCTCCGCATAACTTCTGAACGATGAAAGCCACCCGATTGAAATTTTGTGCATGAATGTATGTTGTCAAAATACATTTTTTCGTCACACTTCCACATTTCTGATATTGTTATAAAGGGTGTTTTCAGAGGGTGAGTCATGATTTTTTGTAGAAAACTTTTTTCCCTGTATTATTTTCGGTGAAAAAACAGGAGCATTCGATGGAGCGAATGAAAAAATTACATGAAAAAGGTGTACTCTTATTCAAATACAAAAAATTGATCCGTTCGTGAGATATTTGAGTTTTTGTAGTTACATGATATCAGCAGATTGATTTTATTCATCGCGAGATTCATCGGTATAACGATATTTCAGCAGGCCATGAACAATTTTGTTTTTAATTTGTCGATAATATCACCTCCCTGTGCCACGTTACTGAGCAATAAGTACATAGCATAAGTCTGTCCCAACAAGGTTTGAATAAAAATAAAAGTTTGATAATGTTTTTGGTACTTTTAATTAATACATAATTTTCAATGGGAGAAAAAGGAAAAAAACAAAATAAAGTAGCTGTTCGAAATGTCCACCGTGACTCACCCTGTATATATAGGCTCCTAATATTCAAATAATTGCATAAAAAAGGGGTTATTAGGACTAAGTGACTATGAGTAACGTTTGTCTGTTTTGAACAGTAACCTCTGATTTAGTGCTTATTCAGTTGAATTGTATGAAAGCTCAAGATATTGCTGTTCTCCTGAAGTCCTGAAGATGAAACAATAAAGTTTCGTAACGTCGACAATTTAACTGCTGGGTTTCTCCAACATTTCGACCAAATTCCCATCAACTTAAGCGAAGTTTATTGATCCATAAGTGTTTTGAAACAAAGAGACTCAGTTTCACTTGTTTGAATAACAAAAATTGATGGTGAATAATCATAGTTGGTTCATCCTGTTCAGCCCATGAAGTGGCTCAAAAGTAGGGAAGGGTTTTAAAACTTTGATTTTCGAGATGGTGTTATCCTGTTCAATGTCTGTACTGATAGATTTCAAAAAAGACCGGAATATATTATTTCATGTGTATATATAAGTTATTGAATAGTGTTGAACGAATTCCGAATAATGAAAAAAGTTCATATAATTATCGGTCCAGAAATGGCCCACAGGGAACTTGTATATAGCTATCTAAAAGCGAGCCTGATATGATGGTTTTATGTGAATATTTTCAAAATCATCTTCGATGAAACAACCAAATTCTGTTTTAGTACCTAACTTTCCATATCCGATTTGGAAATGTTAAGAATTTTCCGAGATTTTGATCAGGAACGGGACACATTTTTACCCAACTGTTTCGTTCACTCAATTTTCGGTAGTTTGACCAGGGAATATGGAAACCCCAACGTTTTCACTCAAAAACTGCACTCTTGTTTAGTTTCCGTAGCATTCACCATTTCCGAAATAATTCGATATAAAAATTCTACTGTGTAATGAAAATAGTGCTTTTTCCTTCATAGGGTACCAAATTTTCTCAAAAAATATGGTGTGACAGAAAATACCCCTTCTTCCAACTTCTACGTTTGATGTTTGATCCAAAATATGAGGAAAGCAAAAAAAAGAATGAATTGAAAAATGATTTAAAATTGCAAATTGCAATTCCCCTAGCCCCACGTCCCTGATCAAAACTTCAGAAAATTCCCAACTTCTCCAGATCGGGCATAAAAATTACATATACTGGGTGGCCCAATGAAAACGAGACAAGGCCGATTTGACATAGTTATCGTTCTCAGAAAAAAAAACGCTCGAACCGGTCGATTTTTATTTCGAGGGGGAAATATTTCGCTCATGTTTTCAACTTTTTCACTTCAAACCCCTTAGAGGGGTGAGTTCCAACCCTCGAATCTCAAATGGGATAAGGGATCAAGTGATACATCATTTTGAAGGTGATCGGAATCTCTCACCAACGCTTCCTTTTTTTTGGAATTAAATGCAGTAGTTCTCGAGAAAACGCGTTAACGCTTTTTTGCCTCATTTCATCACTATTTCTCATTTCGTAGTTAGAACGATGTTCATCTAAGAAGTGCCTGATGTGTTTATTTTTTTTCAAATCCTGTCCTATCCAACATTACATAAAGAATAATTCATTTTAACGTCAGTTCCTTCATCTCTCAGTAAAATGCATACCTCGTTTCGTTTTCATTGGGCCACCCTGTATACACGAAATTCGGTTATTTCATCACACAGGGGGTCGAGAATATTCTTCACCTCACAACCATCATCTCAGACGAAAACTCTCTCTATGCAATTCCGTGACACCCTGTATAACATCATAACGTTCGGTCAGATTGTATTGGACGCGTGAGAATCGAGTCGAAAAACTCTCGTTCCATAATCTAATCTAGCTAATGCCATCGCGGCTCTCTGTGAATTCTCTCCAGTCGACAGTCGAGCATCGGTTTCGGGGGCGGTTGCGAGCTTCGCATCACAACCGGCAATTTGGTAAAATGTCTAAAACACTGTCGTGGGTCCCGGTCTGGCCATAATTGCCGGGTGGGAAGTACGCGGGTGCGACCCATCGGGCGCCACCGGCGACCGCCAGCGGCGTCCCTGCCATACAGGGTGTTCAGTCATTGGGAGCCTATAATGCACGGTGTGGTGGATCCTCGGGTGATTTCGAGGAGGAAAGCTTCCATCAACAATACCTCTTCTTCCTCACAGTTTTTGAGCTAGAGAGTGTTGAGATTTTTCATCACTGTCTTATAACGTCGTTTCAAGGAGAAACTCTGTAAACAGTGACCGAATTTTCGCAGCACAGAAGAGAATCATTCGAACTATGTTCAAACTACCTCCAAGGGAGTCATGTAGGCCCTACTTCATTTTTCACGGAAATTCTAACATTCCCATGCTTGTATGTTTTCAAATGCTTATTGTATATCAAAGAAAACTTCCCCAAATTCGAAACAAATTCACACTACCACAACTATCCTACTAGAAATGGTAATCTTCTATACATACCGAAACATAACAAAACGAAATTTGAACAATCTCCCACCTACCAGGGTTATCATATTCTACTACAATCACTTGCCTGAATCAATAAGAAAGCTGGACACAAATGTGTTCAAACGCAGAGTGAAGTCATTATATTAACTTCCAGAGGTTATTATAGCCTCGAGGAGTTCATGTCGGACTATAACTTCGATGAATTTGTTTGATGAATTTGTTTAATGTTTCATATTTATTTTCTTTCGTTTTTTTTTTGTAACCTCAATGTATATTTGTATCAATAAAGTTGTAATTCACATTCCCTGTATATGCTCTGTACTACACGACCTGTCCTATACATTTTTTGTAATGACAGGGTGTTGATTCATTGGGAGCCGATAATGCACGGTGTGGATCCTCGGGTGATTTCGAGGAGGAAAGCTTCCATCAACAATACCTCTTTTTCCTCACAGTTTTTGAGCTAGAGAGTGTTGAAATTTTTCATCACTCCTATAGATACTCAAACGAAATTTTATACACACCCTCTAATAATTTTTAGAAGCGTTTTTTGACGTGAAATTTCCGCCAGTTACGCCCGTACGGGCTTTGAACTGAAAATTTTTCAAAAGAAAATTGGTAAGCCACTGATTTTCCTAAGAACGAAAATCATTTTTGAGCAAATTTGGTTCCCAGACTAACTTTCGTGCAACGCACCGTTTTCGCGTTAAAAAAAAACAAAATCTTTTTTTCTACAGTTCATTGAGACTGTTTTTGATATTGTGTTGAAATTTAGTTGGCACCCATCACTATGAATGGAATAGTTATTTGTCTTACTTGGCAGAAAAGTACAAGATTTAATGCCGCGGCTGGTGTTTCATAGCCAAGGCATTGAATATTGTTTTCTGCCATGTGAAACATATGATGTTTTCTCCAAATTCGTTCCAAATTCACACAATATTTCAATAATTAAATTATTTCAACAACATTTCGTTACTATTTTAAACATTGAAAATTGTATTGATTTGGCAAAATATCTGAAGTTACTTAAAAAAATCCCGAATTTTTCAAAGAGAACAAATCGAGAAATTCTCATCAGGGGCGCCAGCTGAGATATTTTAAAATTTTTTTATTCAAAACTCCATCATTTTGTCACCCAATGTCATCGTCAATTTTGATTGAATATTTGGGTCAAATTATTACTTGGGACGTTGCATTGCAACAAATTTTTTCTGCCTAGCTAGAAAAAGTCCACTTTTTCTGACTAGGCAGTGTGGTTAATATATACACCTTTCATGCCTGTCAAGTGTCATTAAAAAGCCACTTTCGATATCATTTGGAGAAAAGCACTTTTTTGAACTGAGTTTTCCACTTTCACCAGTGATGTTCACGTAGACATGATAAAAAATGAGTGATATGAAATTATGATGAAGAAACTCACTTTCTTCTTAAAATTTCAACACCCTTCAGCTCGAAAACCAAGAGGTTTAGGATATAATATGTTGATATGAGCTTTTCTCCTCAAAATCCCCTGTATTATTGACACTCAATTTATTAACACCCTGTATAAGTTGATATAGGCCATCGCAGTCAGGTGGATCACTGATTGGACAACAAAAAAGCAACAAAAGTAACCGATGAGAAACTTATTGGCCTCCAGAGTTGATTTTTTATTATAAATGTGCATCTAGTAGAGAATATTCAATATCATATTTTCGATTATCGTACTGATAAAACTAATCTTCGATACAAAGCATTGATCTATTACAACTTCTTCGTGTCGATTAATGTGTGATAAGTTAAAATTCTATCAGATGAATTTTTAATTCTAACGGTATTCAGGTGAATCGACCTCGTCAAGACAAAATCAATTCACTGGGTAACTTTGCTACTCCCATCGAATTGTCTAGACTTCTTCCCCGTCCCCTTTTGTAACAATGCATTGCACGCCCCTGCTTATTACCTAGTCATTGCTGGTGAAATCTCTAGATTGCATTAGAATGTAGAATTATAGATATTCTTTTAATGTTCCGCCCAAAGATTCTCCAACGTAACTGCTGCAGTTTAAGGTCCCCCTAATTACATAGGCGCTTGATTGGTAGGTAGTCTGTCACTATTAACTGCTGTTCAGAATAATATGGGAATGTCCCAAACCCCACATTTATGACAATTTTGAGGAGCGAAATCGTCCGACTGGCTGCAAATTGATGAGATTTATTTTCCACCAAATGATACGACTTGAAATTGCATAGACTTTAAGGGTGAGTTGAACATTATATTCGGTGCCAAATCCTATGAAAATGTTCCATCATGAGTTCAGACTGGCTGCAAATTGATGAGATTTATTTTCCACCAAATGATACGACTTGAAATTGCATAGATTCTAAGGGTGAGTTGAACATTATGTTCGGTGCAAAGTCCTATATGAAAATGTTCCATCATGAGTTCAGACTGGCTGCAAATTGATGAGATTTATTTTCCACCAAATGATACGACTTGAAATTGCATAGATTCTAAGGGTGAGTTGAACATTATGTTCGGTGCAAAGTCCTATATGAAAATGTTCCATCATGAGTTCAGACTGGCTGCAAATTGATGAGATTTATTTTCCACCAAATGATACGATTTGAAATTGCATGGACTTTAAGGGTCTCGACGGCAACGGCAACTGCGGCTACGGTTGCGGAGTTTATAAATCGAGCTTAACGGAATTCGATCGCTATACTTATAAGTAGACTAGCCGCGTTTTATTTCATTCCCAGCAGTAGGAAAAAAAGTTGAAACAGTTCTTCTTCGATCCATCAATACTGATGGCAACGGCAACCAATATTTAAGCAATTATAAGTGGAACATTTGATGCGCAGTCGAAAACTCGCAGCGAAATTATCTTTTCTATCACAATGACTAAAGTGAGGGGTACACGTACGAATCCACCACATTCGGAAAGATTAACGATGAAAATCATCTGGAAATCACGGAACAATTACCAACCGGCACTATTAAATGATTAAATGTAATTTATTTCGGTACGATTCCCATGATCCGATGTCAGTTCGAAGATTGATAGATGAAGAGGGTGATACGCCGCGGCGCAAAAATGCCCCTACGGAGGAATACTTCACATTTTTTATTTATAGGTGTACAGGGTGCACAAACTTCCGACTAAATGATAATCATCACGAACGAATACCACTCTCGTACTTTTCGAAGTTAAAGTATCATGTTTTTGAACGATGGTAGTAGTTAATTATTAATTTTATAATTCAATTATTGGTGCTATGTAGCAGCTCCTTTTTTTTATTCTATGTTTCATAGATTGTAATGTTTTCATTCTTCCACTTTTTCTCTTTCCTTGATCTGGATTTGAATACTCTTTCATTTTATTCATCAAAATGGTTATAACTTCACTGTAACTGTTGGTTAATAAATGCTATCATTATTATTATTATTATTATTATTATTATTATTATTATTATTATTATTATTAAATAATTTAAAATGGTGATTGACATATTTCGCACGAGTAAGATTCCCAACTTATTATGTGTGCACTATCTTTCCTTACGACCATATATACAAGGTGTTACAGAACTATGGGATCAAACTTCTAGGGTTTATTCAGTGCAACAGTAGAAAACATTTGAGTAAAGGGTCCCATGTCCGGAAAAGTGGCACTACGGCCCTAAGACGCATTAAAATTTAGAAAGACGATGAATTGCCTACAAATAGGACTTAATGCATTCAATTTTCGTCTTTCGTACATGATATCATCACAACAATTTTTCAAATTTTTTTCCTTCAACCTCAATACACCGATTTAAACGTCGCCACATGATTTCGGCGGACTTGACTAAAAATTTGATCCTCGTTTTGAATGATTTCAAATGCTGCTATAAATCGTCCAATTAAGTCTTGCTCTGTTTCTACTGGAGTTTCGTAGACGAAAGGCTTGTAACAGGAAAAAATCCGCGGTTTGGGCACCGTTGAGGTGGAGCAATTTCTTGGCCTCCTAGGTCACCCGATTTAACTTCGCTAGATCTTTTCCTGTGGGGACATGTAAAGTCTATATAATCATATTTCAGCTATCATTTTTTATAACCGATTTCACTCAACTAAGTCAACTCTGTTTTGCCATAAATGTATCCGTATAGTGATTCTGTTATGGATAATATAATATAATATATAATATATATAATATATATAATATATATAATATATATAATATGTATAATATAATATGTATAATATAATATAATATAATCAAAATCAGAAGAGGGTAAAGGTGATGGTCTCATAAAACCAGACGCATTTCGAAGAAGTAAGAGAGGGTAAAATATATGATAACTAGCATATGTGAAAATTTTCAGATGAAATATCATCACCTTCATCAATCACTGCGAGCGCGCTTTCTCAAAATACTTCAATGCGTGGTAAGTTGTACCATCACGTTCCTGTGGCCATAATGAAAACGGTTTTTTTTATGAATAACAAACAATATAAGGTCGTAGGAAAAAATTGATTCGTGTATTCAAGACCAGCAATTTGAAGGTTAGGTCGAAAATAATGAATATGAGAGACATAATGAATGCGTATGTCGTGATAAATGAGGAATTTCCCATGAATCTCGATTTGATACTTCAGCAGTTCATTTCTGTTTGAGGGTGGTGACCGAATTACTCAGTAATGTTCGTAGTCTACCAATATTGAAATCGCGAATTTCAATAATTCTTCACAAAAACGTTGGAGGTACTCTGAGAAGAACGATTCGTGCCAGGAAGAATAGGTGAAAATGTATTTTGTTAAACAAGTCCAGTTCGTCCAAAGAATTTTCAAGGTTAGGTTTTGATCACACTTGGTCTTCTTTTTTATCTTCATTTCGATTGCGTCTTGCCATCACTCATCATTTTATGCTCGTACAAGATAATTTTCGTCTCTGTGAGAAACCGTGAATAACATGAAAGACATAATGGATACGTATGTCGTGATAAATGAGGAATTTTGATTTGACAATTTAGCAGTTCGAGAGTGGTGGACGAATCGAGCTAAGATTTGACCATCCTGTTCCCCTTTCGAAAAAATGCAGATTATTCATGCGACGCGAGCAGGTAGGCGCGAGCATTTGTTTTGGAATTAATCACGAGAGAAGAGAGAAAAGAACGACCGGAGGCTATATGCTGACGAAACAGATTGCAGCTACCTCCGAAAAAACGGAAAACTAATTCTGTTTCGACAGCGGGGGGCCCCACGGATTCGAACAATAATAATAATTTATTCGGTATATTAGCATACCGGGTGGACGGGGAAGCCGCGATGACGTATTGGAAATATATGGGCATTATGCGTTTGTATTATTTTTCGTCGACGTTGCATTAAGATGTTTGATTAATGTACGGGTCGTCTACACTTCATCCACCTCCGCCATATTGTCGTTTTTTTTTGCTGCACAGACGAAAACTATGTGTATACGGAAGTTGACCTCGTGTGGCCTTTTCACAGATCTTATATCAGTGATTATACAAGGTTGGGATGAAGTATGGTACAAAGTGATTATTTTTCAAACGAGAAGAACGATAATCATGAAAATTCGCAGGTGAGTGCAATGGAACGAATTGCATCTGATGTACAATTTTTTATCAATAATATAATTCCGGTTTAACCGGAAATGCAATCAATTTCTTTAATTTAAATGGGACATCCTATATATTTTTTTACAGATTTTGAGAGAGCTTGTTATTTTGAATTCATACAAACTGAGTTTAGTGTAAAAAAAGTTGTAAAAACGAGGAATAGAGCACTTCAATCAACCTCCTTTGAGTTTTTGCATTAGAGCAAAGAACTATTCGGATGAACTAATTGATGTTGTTTGTATGCATAGTAATAAATAAACGAGTACTCTTTTGTTCCCCAAGTGTCAAATTGACGGAAATAAATTCTACAAACACCATAACCGATCATCATTAAAATTTCAATACGCTCTTTTTCACTCAATTGAACCATTTTGAACAAGAAGCAATATTTTTGTCTCCGTTCAGGAGAATGCAAGCAGACTCTTTGATTTTCCGTTTCTGGTTGTTGTGTTTTTTTTTCTATGATCTCAATATTACTCCAATGATAACTTCTACTTTACTTTTTATTAACGATGAGATAAAATCCCACAAAAAGCTGAAAAACTAATGTACCACCTCCTCGAAAAACTCACAGACAGTATATCATTATTTGTTTACGGTACATCATCCATAAGACACATAAAATATCGATTGAAGAATTCCAAATTCCAAAATGTGAACAATGTTTCATGCCATAAATATTTTCAAATTGGTGGTATATAATCTATTTTTGAGGTAATAAGCTATTGTAGGATCTTGCAGTTCCGAAGTAAAAAATTCCAGTGTAATTTTATGCTCTTAAGAGGATAAAATTTCTGGTAATTTGTTCAGTTGCTATGGTAACGACGCAAAATACAGGCTTCCAATCGGTCATAAATTTCAGTCGTGAAATTGTCGCCAACAATTCGATCGCAATGAAAATCACCGGCATAAAATAGTGATTTCAGTTCCCCGCCGCTGGCGAGAAGAGGGCGGTCGGCGGCCTATATACTTATCCGTCTCCAGAGGCGTTCCTCGGAGGGTTGCGAATAGGCGCGGTATAAAAAGCATGTCTCGAGGCATTCTTCGCAGCGACCCCTCAATTTGAATGTCGTGTGGGTGGAGTGGACCTAGCGAGCGCGTAACGTAACCGACCGATTATAAAACGATTCGAGAAACTTTCCCAGGACATTATTCGGATCGAGGATCGAGGAGAGCCTGCCCTGCCTCACTTTCCGTAGAGAAACTGCGCGACGGTCGGCCGCGCGTTCTCGAGATTCCTTCCTTCTTTCTATAGCGCCATTGGCGTAGCCTCCAACAAAATGTTGACCGCAATATCGGTTCATTTCCTTGGGAAACTCAAATGATCCTCTGGAAGTTCAGAAGTTTTCAAACAGACATACCAACAGAAATCCATATTTTTTTTCGTCATTTTGATGCAATCGCAAGAATATTCTGTCGATTAAACTGATTTCAATATTGATCTTGCATTCAAACTAATCGCGAGGTTCATTTTGCGATTGGAGCAATTGACAAATTCATCTCGCATTCAGGCTAATTGCAAGATTAACCTCTTGCAATGAGAGCGTAACTGATAGGCTTATCTTGCATTTAACGCAATAATATTTTGTCAATCAAGCTTATTAACAGATCTATCTTACAATTACTTGATGCTCGATTGGAAAATTTATCTTGCATTCAGGATAATTGAAAGATTGGTATTGCAATAAGAGCGTTATTGATATTTATGTTGCGTAAACCTATTCTAAAACTATTCATCTTACGATTGGGGCTCAATTGACAGGTTTATCTTGCATTCAGGGCTATATTGACAGATTCATCTCGCATTTACCGCAAAATACTTGATCGGCAAATTTATCTTGCATTCAGGATAATTGCAATATTAACCTTGCAATGAGAGCGTAACTGATAGGCTAATCTTGCATTTAACGGAAGCATTCAGGATATTTGCAAGATTAACATTCCAATAAGAGCGTTATTGATGATATATTTATGTTGCGTTTAAGATAATTAAAAACCTATCCTGAAACTATTCATCTTACAATTGGGGCTCAATTATTGACAGATTCATCTTGCATTTAACTCAAGATTATTCTTCTTATGATTTATCTTACAATTACTTAGAGCTTGGTCGGCAAATTCATCTTGCAAGACTATTCATCCAATTAGGATGACTGACGAATTCATCTTGCTAGATAGATAGATATAAATGCTTCATCTCGCAATCAGAGCTCAATCAACAGATTTACTTATAACATGTAATGCACTATTCAATCAATGTCAATTGAGCCGCAATTGCAGAATTCATCTCGCAATCAGGACTCAATTGACAATTGAGTAGCTGCAAATCACTTAAAATTGTAATTCAGAAACATCACATGACTGTTGGCATTGTCAAAACATTTTTATGTGTCTTGTGCCACATGTTCAGTTTTTTTCATTCGAATCGAGTTAATAGTGAGAGATTTTCCTCTCAAATCTTTTGTTAGACTCCATTTAACTTGATGTTTGAAAATTAAAAATCGGTGAATAATCCTAGTTCGTCCAGCCGGTTCAGGCCATTGAGTCAAGGGAGGATTTTAGAACTTTATTCGAGATGTTGTTGTCTTGTCCAGCCTATGGCTTTACTAATAGATTCGAAAAAGATCATGTCATAGAATAAAGTCGACCAAATTTCAAATAGACCCGAATTCGCGCCTAGAAAGAGGCGGAGGAATCCGACCAATGAAAACAGCAAACGAGAGAGAAGCAACCAGCAGTGACCAGCTGACTGTTGTCAAAATTGCACCTTTCTTGATATTGAGAAATTCCGAAAAAAAGACGGTATATGCTACATCTCGTGCAGAGTTGACCAACACTAATCGACACAATATAAATCTATAATAATGAGAAAATCCTGTAATCGATTCGGCGGTGACGATTATGAAGGTGATGGTGCGCGACAATGAAGGCATTAAAAAATAGTAGGCGGCCGGGACAATAAAAGGAACAACATTTGCTTGTGATTCACACAATCCAATTTTGCTTTAACAAATTTAATAGGTTGTATCTCATAACGTTCGTATCGAATCCAGTTTCTCATGGCAGGCATACTTCGCCGCTGTTATGTGGAGTCATTAAGAATAAATAATAAAAACAAAAGAACCATTAAGTCGGAGAAAAAAAAATGTTGAACCGCAACCAACAAGTGATTGGTCAAGGCAATAAACTTGTCCAGCTGACACGAGACTAATATTTCATAACAGAACCCCATAAATTATCGACACAAAAAACTGTGAGCTGTCAATCGACATTTTTCGAATTTCGACCTCGAATAATAAGGCAGGCCGGGAAAATCGACCGTCCGGCGTTTATTTCAACCCCATCAGCATGCTGGTACCGGTGGTGAATAATTGGTCGACGGTGGTCTAATCACCTTCGATTGGTGCGATGCTTATTTTAATAATAATAATAATAATAATACCGTTTATTGTGCATAAAAAAAATTAAATTTCACACACAAAGGGAAAAAGGGTTAGCCATAAGCTATCTTCCACCCTTCCCAAAATTGACGTGTATTTTCGTGGTATAATTAAATTAAATGCATTGAATGAATAATGAATAATAATAATGAATAATAATGAATAATAATAATAATGAATAATATTTTCTTTGATTTCTGTCGTGAATATGTACTCAAATATGTACAGGGTTACTATGAAGTATGGAACCAAGTAAATATCTTTTGAACGAAAAGAACGATACTCATGAAAATTTGTACATTTTTTTATTAATAATATACTTCCGGTTTAACCGGAAATGTCATCAACTTCTTGAATTCAAATGGGACACCCTATATATTTTTACAAATTTTGAAAGAGCTTGTTTTGAATCCATACATACTGAGTTTAGTGTAGAAAAATTTGTAAAAACGAGGAATATAGCACTTTAATCAACCTCCTTTGAGTTTTTTGCATTAGAGCTAAAAACTATTCAGATGAACTAATTAATGTTGTTTGTATGCATAGTAATAAATAAACGAGTACTCTTTTGTTTTCCAAGTTTCAAATTCTAATCGACGGAAATAAAATTTACAATCACCATAACTGATCATCATTAAAATTTCAATACGCTTTTTTTCACCTAATTGAACCATTCTACATTGTACAATTTCTAAATTGTATGTTGTACAAAAATAAATCTTTTTTTTCTCCAAGTGCCAAGTTCTAATTGACGGAAATTAATTTTACATTCACCATAACCGATCATCATTAAGATTTCAATATGCTCTTTTTCACTTAATTGAACCCATTATCAATTGTACAATTTGTAAACTGTACGTTGTACAAAAATATATCTTTATCCACTCCAAATGGTACTATTATCAATTCGGAACTTACCAAAAAATGTTCTCACGTATTCCCTAACACAATCTGTTCAGGACAATATTTGAAAATCCGCACTATTGGTCATAGTTGTCGATTTAGATTTTTTTTCATCTATGGACAACACGAAAGGGAAACCTATAATGTTCGAGGAACATCGTGTTAGCCTGCGGTGGAATTTTGGGAGAGCAGGAAGGTGTTGGAATTTTTCTTGAAAGTTTGGAGGTTGTAAGCATTAGGAAAGACTTCACTAGGCAAAGAATTCCACAACTTTGCCGTTCTATTGATGAATGATGCTTGGTATAGCGATGTTCGACAGGTCTCGAGCCTGACAGTGTAGGGGTGACCAGCTTGAGCTCGTCTGGTTTGTCTACTAGGAATCGCGCGTGGTGGCATAATAAGTATAGTGGTCTTTCGGGTATCATATTTCGTATTTGATTGATACAGGTTGGATATTTTCCTGCGATGTGCCACACGAATCTGTGTTTCTTGGGTGTCGCCAAAAGATGGGGTGCAAAAATATACGTGCAAACCTCGTACGCCACTGGATCCGATGTTTCGGATCGCGAATTCGACTTGTCCTGGAGTCCTCGTAGATTATATAGTCGGTGATACTAAACTAGTGAAGTTTTTCCCAATACTTACAACGTCCAATTACTTTTCGATCAACATTCCACGGCTTATTCACAGGATGTTTCTCAAGTTTTATGAATCTTTCTTGGGTGTCGCCAAAAGATGGGGTGCAAAAATATACGTGCAAACCTCGTACGCCACTGGATCCGACGTTTCGGATCGCGAATTCGACTTGTCCTGGAGTCCTCGTAGATTATATAGTCGGTGATACTAAACTAGTGAAGTTTTTCCCAATACTTACAACGTCCAATTACTTTTCGATCAACATTCCACGGCTTATTCACAGGATGTTTCTCAAGTTTTATGAATCTTTCTTGGGTGTCGCCAAAAGATGGGGTGCAAAAATATACGTGCAAACCTCGTACGCCACTGGATCCGACGTTTCGGATCGCGAATTCGACTTGTCCTGGAGTCCTCGTAGATTATATAGTCGGTGATACTAAACTAGTGAAGTTTTTCCTAATGCTTACAACCTCCAATTACTTTTCGATCAACATTCCACGGCTTATTCACAGGATGTTTCTCAAGTTTTATGAATCTTTCTTGGGTGTCGCCAAAAGATGATGGGGTGCAAAAATATACGTGCAAACCTCGTACGCCACTGGATCCGACGTTTCGGATCGCGAATTCGACTTGACCTGAAGTCCTCGTCGATTTTATAGTCGGTGATACTAAACTAGTGAAGTTTTTCCCAATACTTACAACGTCCAATTACTTTTCGATCAACATTCCACGGATTATTCACAGGATGTTTCTCAAGTTTTATGAATCTTTCTTGGGTGTCGCCAAAAGATGGGGTGCAAAAATATACGTGCAAACCTCGTACGCCACTGGATCCGACGTTTCGGATCGTGCTAGAGCTTCAGGCAATTCAGCAAAACCATTGCGAGCAATTCATCGGATTCATGTTCACTAAAACTGTTACGTATTGAACGGACGTCTTCCTATAAGGAGGTCGATTCCTACGAACAGAAAGATCTTACAGCCAGAGGACATGCGGGGGGGGGGGGGGGGGGTTCCCAGCATCGAAAAATACCGAAGTTCACACCGTAATTGCCCATAATTCGGCGTACTCGAAACTATTCGTACACATCAACTGGACTAAAGATCAGATGACTAATTCTCGATGGTTAAGCGTGAGAACATCTCTAAAGCTGCCTGCCGGCTACGGATAATTATATGTTATTACACACGTGGTATAAACATGAATAAAACCTTCGCGAGACCACCTTTCTACTCGAGGCGCTCTTTTTTTGTCAAGTCACACACAGAAGGTCGAAATCGATGATATTATAGGTATCGGGAGCACGGGTTATCGGATTGTGGCACAGGTGTTTGAAAAAAATCATTCCCACAATCAGCTGACGATAACAATTCGTGAAATAGGATATAAACCTTTCGAATTAGAATTTGGAAAACGAGTCAGAATTAGGGGTGGGCGATAACAGTTTTGAAATATCGATTATCGATAATCATAATGTATCGATATTATCGATTTATCGATAATATCGATATTATCGATATTATCGATATTATCGATATTATCGATATTATCGATATTATCGATATTATTGATATCATCGAAATTATCGATATTATTGATATCACCGAAATTATCGATATTGTAAGAATCATCAATATTATCGATATTGTCAAAATAATCGATCTCATCGATATTTCGATAATATCGATAACTGCTGATAGTTTTGATAACCTCAATATCACTGATGTTGATTTTCGTCGACTAAGTATTACTTCGACCCATGGCATTGCCCAGCTATTGTAAATCTTCCTTCGATTACAATTTCGATAATATCAAAAATATTGATGATTTCCAAGATTATCGATAAAATCGGTGAAACTGGAAGTGGAAAAGAATTCGTTTGTATGTCAAAACACGTGACGTTTATCAACTTTATGGGTCATTCCAAATTTCAATCATTCATCTCTCGAACTGAAGAAGAAAAAGGGGGTGTACCATGATCCTGTTACACCCGGTATACCGGATATCAATAGATTAGACTAGCACTTTTGTTTTGTTTTGTTCAAAAAGAATATTTAGACAGTAATTGTTTCAGTATTTCTGGCTTCACTGGCTGACTAATCTTCCATATTCAAAATGGAACACTGATACTCTGATAATATCGATAATATCAATAATTTCGATTATATCGATTATATCGAAAATGTCGATAATTTCCAAGATTATCGATATTATCGATAATATAATATAATAATATAATAATATCGATGATATCGATATTATCGATATCATCGATTATATCGATAATATCGATAATATCAATAAATCGATAATTTTTTTCCCAAATTATTATCGATATTATCGATAATTATCGATATATCGATAAATTTTCCCACCCCTAGTCAGAATAGCCAGTTGAATTTCAAAAGTCGTCAATCGTATTTCAGACATTCATCAACGAAACACTGTTCAATTAGTAATGAAATATAATCTTCAATGATTGTTCACATCGATGATTCTCTGCCTCAACGACTTTGAGATTTCTGAATTATGATGGTGAGAATTTTGAAATGGGAATCTCAAAAACTCAAGTTTTTGTATCTTCACCAGGACGGCAGATCACACGATTCCGAAATGGAACAGTTCGATCATTGATCACACTGTATATTGAAAACGCCAATAAATAATGGAAAAAAGTTCAACATTCCTCGTTGGCTTGTTCATTCAGTATCAGCCAGTAGGTGGTAGATATAACTGCGTACAGTTTATCTACGCGTATGGCACTCGAGATAGTGGACGGTGAATTTATAACCATCAATAAAAGTGGTTTTGAATTACCCATCAAGCTGTATTAATGCCTCCGAATGGATCTGGAAACCGGAAGAGAAATTCTCGATACCTCTACTTCAGAACGCTTCTCAATTCGTATTGTTTACAAATCAAAATGTTCACTTATGATCAGGACGCAACGAAAACGAGTTGTAAAAGTACTATGCATATTTGTTATAATTGAACTGTTCCATTTATTATCAAAAAAATCGGTTATTGTTCCTTGATACACCCACTAATAACCTCGTAAGTGATTTGAACCTGTACTGTATGACTGTTCAAATGATGCAACCCTCGATGCTATCCGACATACATTCCGAATTTGTTGATTTCCAAAATCTCTCATTTCCTTTCCTTTCTTCTTTTCCTTCTTCTTCCTTCGAATTCCTTCCCTTTCCTCATCCTCCCTCACCTTTCCCTTTCCTTCCTTATTGTTCCTTATCCTTCCTTATCGTTCCTCATCAGTTCTTACCCTTCATTATATTTCTTTCATCCTTCCATATTCTTCGCTTGCCTTTCTCATCCTTCATCCTTCTTCATCATTCGTTACCTTTATTCATCATTCTTCCTTATCGTTTCTCATCAGTTCTTATCCTTATTTATCCTTCCATATTCTTTGCTTGTCTTCCCTATCCTTCATCCTTCTTCAACATTCGTTATCTGTATTCATCATTCTTCCTTATCGTTCCTCATCAGTTCTTATCCCCCATTATCCTTCTTTATCCTTCCATATTCTTCGCTTGCCTTTCTCATCCTCCATCCTTCTTTATCATTCGTTATCTTTGTTTATCATTCTTCATCCTTCTGTTACCATATTTATCCTTCCTCATATTTCCCTATTATTCCTTACCCTTTCTCATCCTTCTCCATCCTTCCTAGTCCTTTTTCCTCCTTCCCCATACGACTTTATCCTCCCTCATCCTTCTTCACCCTCCAATGTCCTTCTTTATCCTTCCTCATCCTTTTATCTCTCGTTATCCTTCCTCATATTCCATTATCCTTTCCTATCTTTCCTCATCCTTCCTTATATTTCATTTTTCCTCCTCATTTTTACTCATCCGCCCTTATCCTTCCTTATCCTTCCATCTTCCCTCCTTATCCTTCCGTATCCTCCTTCTCTTCATTCACCTCCTCATACTTTTTTGATTCTTTTTCTTATCTTCATTCTCCTTTCACTTCTTCTCCTCCTCCCCCTTTCGCTTTTCCTCCTTCTTCTCCCGGTCCTCCCTCTCCTTCTTCTTACTATCCATTCACTCTCTGTACTTCTATCCTCCTTCTTCGCCTTGAAAATGATTTGTACTTTGTACTTTGATGAGTTATAACGGAATATTCATGAGATAATTCTGGAGAAACAAAACGTGTGCATCGAGGAATTGTCTGAGGGGCAACCACCCTCGCCCTTAAGCGACAACAGCCCCGAAAATGACCGTCGTTAAAAAATTGAAAAAGAGCACAGTCAGCAGAAGAATAAGAAGGTCCCGAGGAAGAGCGCGTCTCGCGGGACGAGCATGAGATATTAATAATTATTATTGTAGTCCCAACCGGCCGACCGACCGACCGACCGACCTCTCAACGCAGATCAATGTAGCTGTTCCATTGTGTCTATAAATCGGGTACGTCGGAAAGGTCACAGGTCGCGCTCAGGTCGCATTCCTAACCGCGAGAGTCCCACGTATGCCCACAAATCTCTTCTCTACTAAAAGCGAGCGATGAACGAACTAAGGAACCGAGTCGATCGCCACCCACACGTTATTATTCGACTGGCTCTCTCGACTGAACTCTTCGCTCGCACGTAGAGATGGGCGCATCGAACATCGATACCTGATCGATGAATATTTTTCAAACATTGAATCGCACAATTTTCTTGAATTGTTCGTCGAACATTCACCATAATACTGGATTCCTCCACTCTCTGTGGATGTTGGTAGCATATTCCTTCATTCAACTGTCATCTCTACAATTGATTATTTTTCAAGTCACTTGAGTTTGGGGATCCTATCATGTGAACACTCACTCCAGGACAGGTCGAAACTGGCAAGAATTTCAAAATGGTTATCTATCATGGAACGACAATGTGCCAGCTTTATGTTCTGTGCAGAGGTACTTCACACTCCATCTCACCTCAGAAGCTCTCAGAATCTAGCCAGAAGAGAGATACAACTCTCATCAATTCATCGACTTGACTCTCTAGAATAGTATATTATGCATTGAGCGCAAAATGGCCATTTTGTTGCGAGTTGCATACTATACTTTTTCTATGACAACGAATCGTTCACGTTTATTACATGAATACATCGCAAAAACCTCGAAAGAAATATACTGATGATATTTCGATACTCCGAATTCTTCGCTAATGGGCTTTCTATCAGATTCAATGAAATTATCGATGTCTTTTGCTGTAGAGACCTTTGACTTTTTGGGTTTGTAGCCGTTACAGTGCCGCTTGAGGAATGCTTTCAGTTTCAAATATTTGGCAATATCTATATCACTATAGATACTAAGAGACTTTCTCAGCATTGAGAAGAGAAGACCACGAAGTGGAACTTTAAAATTTTCTGGCTAATTCGCCAGAATAAGCCATCAAAACGTTCTCGGAAAACGATTTTCTCTTTTGATCTACCTTTGTTACCTTCGCTGCTTCTATTATGTTCGGAGGTGCCAAATCTACGTCAATATCACTATCAGTTTCCATTCCAATTGAAAGTTTTCATAGAAAACAACTATGACATTTCATCAATTTGTCGCTGGACGTCATAATTTGACAAGCCGTAGTCGTCGTGATTTCAGAGTGAACCTAGACCTAACACGAAATATTCCATTTCGCAATTGTTGCTTAGCAACTTGTCTAGCAACCGATACAAAAATGAAATTCTGTACAAAATGTGCTTGTTTATGATTCAAGTCACGGTAATAAAATGAGCATTTATCGAGGTTGTCGTAGAAAAACATTTTTTTTATAGATGTTTCTTGTCAATTATGACACCACGAGCGATTCCTGGTAGACAAACTAGACAAATTGTCAGGCTTGAGGACATTATATGTTCTCCTCTTCGTGTTGTTCATAGATGAAGAAAAAACAGGTCCTTAAAATAGTATACCAGGTACAAATCGGATCTCAAAACATTGACTTGACATTTAGAGGTGATAATCGATGTTGAGAATACATCGATACATCTGCCCATCCCTACTTTTTCGACTGACTCTCGGCTCAGCTTTCTCAGGTATTTATGGGATCCTCTCTTCTTTCTCTCTCTCTCGTTCTTCTCTCGTGAAATTAATTTATTATGAAGGAAGAATTATTATTCGGTTTTCGAATTTTTATAAGTTGCGCGCCTTATCGCGCCGACATCTTCCCGTAAAAGTATGTTCCCACTATGCCTGCCTACCTACTCATCTCATTGATTCTCTCCTAGAATTATTTATTATCATTATTGACGGGCCGGATATCGCACCATGATCGCTTCCTCGACTCGAATGAACTTCATAATTGGCTAATTGAAAGGTTCTCTACTCTAATCCACTATGCACTCGGAAAACATATCAATACTGAATCTTTAGCTCTATTCGCCGACGATACTTCATTGGACCTCCATAAAGCTAGCAGAACCACCCTCGAAAATTCAACTTTATTTTCGGCCATAATTTAAGGCTAATTTAAGGCTAATTTATTACCCTATTGCCGAATTTATTGCTCTTCGTTAAATGCGAAAAAACTCGGGTTCTGCTAGCTTTACGTAAAGCTAGCAAAACCAATTTAAGGCTAATTTAAGGCTAATTTGAGGCTCTCATTCTAGCCTATCGCCGATTTTTTCCGCATTAAACGGAGAGCAATAAATTCGGCGATAAACTAGGATGAGAGCCTCAAATCAGCCTTAAATTATGGCGTAATCAGATCAATCAAAAACTTTGTCCATTGGAATTGGTTCTGCTAGCTTTACGTTTGAGCTAGCAAAATCCACGTTTTTTTTTCAAATGGGAGAGCAAAAAAATCGGCGGTAGGCTAGAATGAGAGCCTTAAATGAGTCTTAAATTATTGCGTTTTCAAATTTTTAAAAAAACAGTTCCTTTGGAATTGGTTTTGCTAGCTTCACGTGGAGCTAACAGAACCCGCGTTTTTTCGTATAATACGAAGAGCAAAAAAATCGGCGATAAGCTAGGATGAGAGCCTTGAATTAGCCTTGAATTATGGCGTAATCAGAGCAATCAAAAACTTTGTCCTTTGGAATTGGTTCTGCTAGCTTTACGGTAAAGCTAGCAAAACCCACGTTTTTTTTTTTCTAAACGGAGAGCAAAAAAAATGGCGATAGGCTAGAATGAGAGCCTTGAACTAGCCTTAAATTATAGCTTGATGAAATTTTTGAAAAACATTTTCCTTTGGAATTGGTTCTGCTACCTTTACGGTTAAGCTAGCAAACCCCACGTTTTTTTTTTAAAACGGGGAGCAAAAAAATCGGCGATAGGCTAGAATGAGAGTCTTAAATTAGCCTCAAATTATAGCGTGATGAAATTTTTGGAAAGCATTTTCCTTTGGAATTGGTTTTGCTAGCTTTTGCTAGCAGAACCCCGAGTCTTTTCGCATTCAACGAAGAGCAATAAATTCGGCAATAGGGTAATAAATTAGCCTTAAATTAGCCTTAAATTATTGCTGAAGAAAAAGTTGAATTTTCGAGGGTGGTTCTGCTAGCTTTATGGAGCTCTTCATTGGTGGTCACATGTCACAACCGCGAAGAATTGGCTTCGTCTACCATGCGAATGATGGAATCTTTCAATAGCTGGTGCCGGCGAAATTGCCTAATTTCAAACGTTTCCAAGACTGACTGTATATTTACAATTTGTACAATTTGATCTTAATGTTGTTCAAATATTGTTTCCACAAATAGCACAAAATTTTTGGGTGTATATGTAGATCAACACCTACGTTTCACCAATCATTTCGACGATCTCAGTAAAAAATTGAACAATTCAAAATATGCAATATCACGGATTAGGTCCTCAATGCCAGTTGAAACTTTGTTGACAGTATACTATATAGTCTTGTATACAGTCATTTGTCTTATAACGTCGTTTTATGGGGACACTCTGTAAACAGTGACCGAATTTTCACAGCACAGAAGAAAATACTTAGAACTATGTTTAAACTACCTCCAAGGGAGTCATGTGAGCCCTACTTCATTTTTTACGAAATGTAAACATTTCCATGCTTGTATTTTTTCAAATGCTCATTGTATATCAAAGAAAACTTCGCCAAATTCGAAACAAATTCACACTACCACAACTATCCTACTAGAAATGGTAATCTTCTATACATACCGAAACATAACGAAACGAAATTTGAACGATCTCCCACCTACCAGGGTATCATATTCTACTACAATCACTTGCCTGAATCAATAAGAAAGCTGGACACAAATGTTTTCAAACGCAGAGTGAAGTCATTATTAACTTCCAGAGGTTATTATAGCCTCGAGGAGTTCATGTCGGACTATAACTTCGATGAATTTGTTTGATGAAGAAGTTGAATGCTCCATATTTATTTTCTTTCGTTTTTTTTTTGTAACCTCAATGTATATTTGTATCAATAAAGTTGTAATTCACATTCCCTGTATATGCTCTGTACTACACGACCTGTCCTATACATTTTTTGTAATGTCTGAATGGATCAATAAATTATTATTATTATTATTATCAGAAAAAAAGTTGCAATGGAGATGAGATGATCAAAATATAATCAATGGTATTCTATTCACCAGTATTCGTTATTGAAATATATAGTTATTTTTCACAACTTCAATAATAGTTCCATCTTGGAAGATCAAAGTATCATCCAGGACATCAAATTGTTCAAAACTTGAAGGTATCTTTGATGAATCTGAATGCAATGTTCTTCAGCACTTTCCAAACACAGTTGTTTTGCCACCATCAACGAGTTGAAGTTCAGCAATGAAAAAATCTACAATTTTACAGACATCAATTGTAACATATAAAAACCTTTTTCTCCAAATGACATAAGAAGTGGCTTCTTGATGACACTTGACAGGCATAGAAGGTAGATAATTACCTATTGCCTAGTCAGAAAAAGTGGACTTGTTCTGCTTAGGCCGAAAAAATTCTTCTATAATCCATGAATCTGCTGTACGTATGTGAGTTCATAGTTCTTGACTCAACCGGAAATAGATTCAATTCAACATTTTATCTCATCCTCACTTTCAATTGAATCCATTTCGAACAGTTACAATGACAATGGCATTGAAGTATACAGGAACAATTCAACAAACGTCATCAGCGATGAAAATAGTAACGACGAACCAGATACCTTTGATAAAATAATTTGATTATTTGAATATTGCATGAATTTGGAACGAATTTGAATTTGGAACGAATTTGGAGAAAAACTTGCACTTCCTTGATGAACATCGTTCTAACTACAAAATCAGAAATAGTGATGAAAGGGAAAAAAGCGTTAATCTGTCCATCACTAGCCTATTATTTTCATGAACGTGTTTTCTCGAGAACTACTGCATTGAATTCCAAAAACAAGGAAGCGCTGGTTTTTTTTTTGTTTCTTAGAACGATAACTACGTCAAATCAGCCTCGTTTCGTTTTCATTGGGCCACCCAGTATGTTACTATGAAATATTCACCAAGGATGACCCAATTCTCAATCGAGAGTGATAATCACTTATTCAGATAGAATTCGTTCATGATGAGGGAAATAATCAACGGAGATTTCAAAACCGCAGCTCATCAACCCAATAATATTTTCCATCCGAATCACCCCATTCTGTTGGACGAAAAGAAGTTGCGGCATCATCTTATGGGCCTGCATCGCAATAATAATCGTCTTCGTTGGCATCGGGAGGAAAGACTGTGACCGACCCCCCCATCGAGGGGCCCAGCACGGGGTCGGGCGCCCCATATTTTTGACGATGTTAACATTCACGACGGCTGCGGTGACAAGCGAATATCGCTCGTATTTCAAATGTTTCCTCGAGAGGACCTGTTCCTTATATCGGTATACGATGATGATGATGGTACAGATACGGAATTCGAAACGACCGTATAGGGCTATCAGTAGTTTCTTCACGCATTTTTTATGTATCTATATTTCGTTTACGGAAGCGTGAAGGGGCCTCGTTATTTATTTTTTTTTATCGAACAATTACTACGACTTACTACATTTACTGAAATTATTGGGCAAATTCTAATAGCTCCAAAAGATACCTTATAAATGTATCAATTATCTGTGTAAATTTCATTGAATTCGACCAAATTGTTTTTACGATATTAATAAAAAATCGATTTAAAAAAAAATTAAACACCCTGTATCTCGAAAACGAAGAGCTTCCGGATTTATGTTTATCGAGCAAAAATGTTTATTTCGATGACCTCTACCATCCCTTGAAGTTTGTCGGTATGTTTATGGGACACCCTGTATATTATTCGAACCAACTACCTGAGATATATTGCTGAAACGAGAGGATCATTAAAGGCTGTAACGCGAAATGGGATAGGTGGACGAAAAAAATTGATTCGATGTGATAAAAGTTTCACTTTACAAATCGAAAACGCCATTTTCAACTACAGTCGTCCAGAAAGAAGCAATAACGAGATTAACATGCGAGAAACAGAGGGAGGTGAGTGAAGTAGTACTAGCTCATCCGGTTGTTCATTAGTGAAAAAATGAGAAAAATCAATCAGAGCACGTTCTAGTAGCGACTATCAGGGCGTCAACGTCGATAGAGGGGGAGGCGTTCACGCGAAGCAAAAAAGTGTTGAACTCCTTAAGAGGTTCATCGTGGTCCATCTTCCATGCGAGGCAACCACCCACAGCTCGCAGCAGGATTGGCTGCCGTGCTTTTTCCATCCGAAGCCGCTGCGAGGAGGTATCTGCATACAGGGTGTCTCTGTCTCATCCCAAGTGCCAGCCCAATTCCTAAGTCACAACTACTGTTTATTCCATCAAATTCCTATGAACGTTATCCATGATTAGATGTTGCGAACCGACCGAACTTCCAATGAAAAATCCATTTCCAATTTTTTTTTATTTTTTGACGCCCTGTATCTTGAAAACGGAAGCCAGGAGACAAATTTCTAAAAGGAAAAAAACGTGTCTTTTGCGACACTTATTTGTTAACACCCTGTATATGGGAACTTGCATCAGGATCAACGAACATTCGAAAAGAACTGACTAATCAGTTCCTGGTTATTATCACCTCAATTTTAATAAACATAATTCCAGCCCCCTCAACAATAACAATTTGAAATCAGTAAAGAATTTTCTCTTTGCCTCAAAAATTCGATACAACTTGGTGTGTTTAGATTTTGAATTTTGTTTCTAGTGGTGTCGCAGAGGGTAACCTGATTGATATATATACGCTAATGTGTTCGCTGAGTTTGATATTATTCGAAATGAATGGCTCAACAGTGGCGTAGAAATTGAGGGTTACGAACACACCTAGTTTCATCAAAATCGGCGTAACGACTTTGAGATATTAATAAAAGACCTATTTTATAGTAACACTTTGACACCTCGTTTCTCGGAAACGAGGACAGTTAGGACACACGTTTATATGAACTTTTTTCATGGAATATGACAAGAAATCACCAGCTGGGCGTGGAGTACGATCACCTCATCAGAAATCGATATCGATAATGTCGTAGAAAGGCTCTTCTTATTACACACAGTTCGCCCAAAATGTTATGTAATATGAGCGAAAACACGGTTTCCAACGATATGTTGATTCATTTCGCCTTTTAGATGATCATCCAATATAGGTACCCATACATGGAGACCTCGACGATCATTGAAGTTTCCTCCTCTCGTGTCGATTGGTATGTCGTGAATCACTTATGATATCATGATTGTTCTAATTTCTTTTCGCAACCTTTTCACGCTTTCTTGCTATTTCTATACAGGGTCGCTGATATGTATGGAAACGGTCGATTATTTCCTAAAGTAAGATAGCTAGCGAAAAATGTTAGGATACAAAAGTTGTAGGGTTTTTCAAAATCCATTAAGCTAATGAAAAATTAAGTATACAGGATGAGTCAAAAAGTCAGGACGAAACAAAGTTGCTTTTTCTCTAATGGGACACCCTGTATATTATTCCACATTTCAATTCTGCTCGAAATTCTGAACAAAATTGATGAAGCGCATCATTTCCTAAATTTAACCGATTTCGAGATATCGAATTTTTAAAATAACTTTTTACTACTCTCAAATTTATTAAAGAAAAAGCACGAAATGATGCATATTTATTATGAAAGTCACAAAAGGTGGGGTATGTGGATATTATGATTACAATTTAATTATAATTTTCTTACAGAAAATAAAAAAAGCATAATTGTTCAGGGTTGATTAAAATGCAATTAAAACAATAAAATGTATTTTTTAATGAATGTCCAGGATATTTAAAATTTTATGAAAACAATAGTTAAGACAGGAGGAAAAGAGAAAACAAGTTTTAATAAACAACAAATTTTTCTTTGGAATTCTATCTAATAAGGTGCTCAAAGTGTTCACCATTTACCTCCTGACAGTAATGAACTCGCTGAACAAAATTTAATATTATTTACACTAAATGTATTTTTGACATGTGATGTCAAGATCATCACTGTCACACAGACAAAAGAACGACGCGGCGTTGTTATGGAGCTGGAAACTTTCAAAGGTAACTTGATGGACTATGAACTTAATGGACTAACATTTTTAGACAATTTATTATAAGTTATTTTCAAAATTCGATATCTCGAAATCGGTTGAATTTAGAAAATGATGCGCTTTATCAATTTTGTTCAGAATTTCGAGCAGAATTGGAATGTGGAATAATATACAGGGTGTCCCATTAGAGAAAAAGCAACTTTGTTTCGTCCTGACTTTTTGACTCATCCTGTATACTTAATTTTTCATTAGCTTAATGGATTTTGAAAAACCCTACAACTTTTGTATCCTAACATTTTTCGCTAGCTATCTTACTTTAGGAAATAATCGACCGTTTCCATACATATCAGCGACCCTGTATCTCAGTGAAATGTCTTCGTGTATGGATACCTTTCAACAGGACACTGATCTGACAGTGAGGTTAATCGGTTAAAATACCATCGGCTATACATATTACATTCCTACCATAATATCGATAAAGTCTGAGTATGTATCATAGTTTGAATTATAGTTTTCATTCTGTATTCTACCTAATTGTATTATCATGTCAATGATGATGATATGTAAGCCAATAGTTAGTCGTGTACCTAGTTGAAACCTATAATGAGGTGTACGAGATATAAATTGTTTGGTGGCGCGCGGCCCGATTTTTTTTTCTGAATTTATTCAATTTTCGCCACTGAAAATGCTCCGAAATGAATAAATAAGGTTTACTTTTTTTCATTGAAATGGTTCTATCGGAATTATCTGTTGAGTGATTGAATAAATGAATGAATTAATTGAATAAATGAATTAATGCTGATTGCTTTTGTCTGAATAACCAATAATCACATGAATGATGTTCAACAAATATTCTCACTTTACTGACTTTTTTCCAGTTTTCCGTCCAATACAATATCTATACACCCACCTACATACACTAAGGATTTACAGTAAGTCAAAATGTTTGCTTCATATGTACATAACAAATTTCATTCGTGATATGTGAAGAAAATTTCAATCCCGATGAAAGATGGTGCATTACGGAAAACTTTCCTGTCGAAAACAATGATACTTCACGATCGATCAAAAATCCAATTTTTTCGTACTCCCTTGCATACCTTTTTGAATTTTCGAAATTTGATGATACCATCAGTGTGGGTTTTCTACAACTCAACAACTTCCATCAATACTGAACTTTTCTGACGAATACTGATGATGAAAATGCCATCCATACGGCGCGAATCGTTCCACTCCCACTGTATTTGTGGTCGTAGAAAAAGTATAGCGCCCAACTCGAGTTGTGATGCGATCACGCGCTCGTTGGAGTCACACATTGTCACGTAATATGTTCGGACCGATTTCGAGGGTAGGTAGAAAGGTTTTTTCCGGCGTGACGGAACTTGGGTGACCCCGTACGAATCTCATTGGGATACGATGCAGTGTATTCGTTTGGCTGCTTGAATTATAAATCACCGGTGCGCGATCTATAATGAGAAAAGCACCTGAGTGTAAGTTTCACGGCAAATCTCCCGCAAAGAGGGTAATAAGTTCTACACGGGGGCCCTCGCTTGGCTACCTACATCCATCAATAATGATTACTAAATATTAATGTATTTACCGCAAAACAATAGTCATGCTTGATATTCATTTGTTAAAACTCTTTTGACAGCCAGAAATTAGTTCCCCGGGCTCGAACGAACCCACAAGGCAAACATCAAATTAAAAAAAAAAAAAAGAAAAAAAAAAAAAAGAGAAAGAAATACGCATCAGGCCTGACCGTTTTTCCGATGATTTTCGAACAATGGATTTGTGTAGTAACAAATGAACAGTCGGTCCGGACCTATTTAACAGTAGTTCGAAAATTGATTACCGGTGTTATCTAAATCGAACTACTAATTGGAACATGATAGAAATGTGATGAGGTTGGTTTTCAGTGAATAGTAGCTGCGGGAGATGTCTATATAAAGAGTAGAGAATACCTTATTCTTTGTCAATAAATTTCATTATACTTGTTTTAATTCGATATTTTGACATTGAAAATGTTTGACGGTGTATGGGGGGGATCCAGTAACAATTTTAGTGAAGCTTGGAAATATCTCAGTTACTACGATTTTTTGCAAGTTGTTTTCATGAGGCAGCACAAATATTTCACGCTTGAAGCCACTTAGGAATTTACAAAATGAAACCACCAAATGCATTTTCACTAGTAATACCACTAGAGGTCAAAAAATTTCCGGATTCAATTTGACTTCGTGTGGTATTCGGTAAGAAAATTCCACACCAAATGTATTTCCAACAACATCAATTTTCGTCTTTATCAAGTTGACAAAACCTGTCATTATAAACGTCAGAAAAATTTCCAGTATAATTCGCTGTTGGGTACCCACAAGGAAAAAAATTCCGATAAAATTCATTCGTTACTATGATGGTGATTTGACAGAAATACACGTTCTGATTGGTTGAAAATCACATGTGTGGAATTTTCAATATAATTTTCTTAAAACCAACTTTGAATTTGTCCAAACCGAAAGATTTATTGAATTTGGTTTCATATTAGACTCAAAATTTTTTCTCCTCGTTTCTAAAAAATAGAGTAGAAGTTATTGAAAATCATTTCAATTTATTTGTAGTGAGGACATATTTTGTGATCTGCCCCAAAATGTCACTGCGCTTGAAATTAAAACTTTAGATGCCTAAAAGAGAAATTCTCTATTTGTCAGTGACACCTTGTTTGGAAATACAAATATATTTAATAATAATAAAACCTCTACTCATCTTGGTGGACGTTTCGGGAACGAATCTGCTCCCGTTCTCAACACAATTGAAATATTTTTCTCTTCGCAAAATTTTTTTCAATATGTTTTCAATAGTTCCTACAGACAGTTCAGAGACCGAGTTCACAGTTGATAGACAAAGTTTAGTAGTGTCTCATGTTACATGTCAGTACAAATCTCTAGATGCAGAGAAAGTTCTGTTTTTGTTTCAGTCGAGTCAGTGAAAAATAATGTCGGTATTTTCCACATCGAATTGTCGATTGTCTAAGTTTTATACGCTATTATTAGATTTTATACAGGGTGGCCCAATGGAAACGAAACAAGGCATGCATTTTACTGAGAGATCAAGGAACTGAAATTAAAATGAATGATTCTTCATGTAATGTTGGATAGGACAGGATTTAAAAAAAAGACATAAGGCACTTCTTAGATGAACATCGTCCTGACTACAAAATGAGAAATAGTGATGAAACAAGGGAAAAAAGCGTTACTTTCCATCACTAGCCGATTATTTTCATAAACGTGTTTTCTCGAGAACTACTGCATTGAATTCCAAAAACAAGGAAGCGTCGGTAAGAGATTTCGATTGCCTTCAAAATGATGCATCTCTTGACCCCTTATCTCATTTGAGATTCAAGGGGTGGAGCTCACCCTTCCGAGGGGTTTAAAGTTGAAAACATGCGCAAAATATTTCCCCCTCGAAATAAAAATCGACTGGTGCGAGTGTTTTTTCTCTGAGAACGATAACTATGTTAAATCGGCCTTTTTTCTATTTCATTGGGCACCCAGTACATACACAGAGAAAAAGATTATAGTGTTTCAGCAAGAACAGGCAAGAAAAATCAGTTCGGTATAATAGCCGTGTATAGAAAAAAAAATTAGTTTATCCTGCATTCTAGCGTCTATATAGAATCAGGAGATAATGAACGATATCATCTCGCAGGCATTTCCTAATGGCAAATAATGAGTTGAAAGGACCTCGATCATAAACAAATAAAAGGAAAACTCGAAAAATGAGGTTTTATTGTTTGTTTCCAGAACGAGCGAGATATTGGAAGAGCGCGGCATCCTAACGAGGCCCAATTCGAGGAGAACGAGTGCTATAAACGCACACGAATCCGTGAGTAAATTAACATAGGGAAGTCATAACGATCATAAAAGATGAAAGGAGGAATTTCGAGGCCCCCGTCATAAATAACGTAACATTTCATTGAAAGTGTCACTTTTACAAAGTGATCTTTTGTCTGCTCTCGAAAGATTCCTTTCAACAGGTGCATTCCCACAAAAATATTGAATGCTTTCAGGAGGCAGAGGCGTGTCCTAAAAGGGGGCGAGGGGTCTGTGCCCCAAGAACTAACTAACTAACTGTCTATTCATGATGACATGATTTTGCAGGACCTTCCTCCATATCTTGTGATATAAAGTTACACTTCATGTAATTTTATGTTTTATATCCTTTGATACGTTTGGGACCATTTTTTCAAATTCAAAAATTGGACATCAATAAAAAAATAGCGCCACTGGCGAAAAACAATTCATACCACTATATTTGTACTATTATACTATGTATACTATATTATACTATAGTATTATAGGTATTCATACTGATACCTAACTGAACAGGAAATGAGAGAAAATAATTTTAATGAGAAGAATTGAAGAAAAAAAATCTGAATTCGAAAGACGAAAATAAATGTTTGATCTCAAGACAGGAAGTAGCAATTTCAAGAATAAAAATATGATGGCTTTACGCTACCTCCTGATATACTAATTTAGTTTCCATAATTCAATTAATTTACGCTAATCCTAAAGTTTTTCCGAGTCTATTATTCGTTCAACTCAATTTTGTACTCCTCAAAAAAACAAAGATCAATGTCAGTAAAAAAAAATGCAATTCACGAAATGAAATATATTTCATAACAACACGCATACACCAAGCGTAGAAAAGGGCCAATGTTATTTTATTTTCATTTTTCGCTTGAATTCCGAGTCGTAACTCGGAATTTAGTAATATTCCGATAATAATAGAATCGACAAAGGGACGCACCATTCCCAAGTCTACAACTTCGACTTCACCAAATTGTCCGCGCCAGAGATATTCCTCGGGTCGAGCTTCTGATTATAAGAATAGAAATTATAATGATTTTTTCAATATATTTTAAACCTCTTTGTGACACCTTGTTTTTCTAAAAAAAAATTAAGACAAATATATTGAATGAATATCAAAATTTCTACTCTTCTCAGTGGTGGACGTTTCGGGAAAGAATCTATTCTCATTTTCAACATAGTGGAAGAAGTTTGTCCTATAAATGAGTTCCTAAGTTTATCTCTTTCTTCTTTCACGATATTCGATGTTGAAATACAAAGCATCCGAACGATTGACAAGAAAAACATTTTCCACCGTGTTGCAAAAGGCAGTCATCACTAAGATGAGTAAAAATTTTAATATTTGTTAATTATAGAGAATTTCCCTTACAGGTATCTGGAGATTAAATTTCAAGAGCAGTCACATTTTGGGACAGATCATAAATCTGTCCTTTCTATTTTTATTTTCAGAAGATCCCAAAGATTTGAAAAACTGTTGGATTTTATTCAGAAGAATTCATTGACTCAGGCTGTGTAGGGAAGTCTTCTCTGATTCTTACGACTTGAGAAAAACTTTCAAGAGAAAATACAATACATACCTTCTCTCCCAACATTACACCACTGGCTCACACATTTTCGCACGAATATTGTATGTTAAAAAATAATCATGCAAAAATAGAAATCACTGGTTGATGCGGCCCCCTATAAATAACTTTGGAGACACCTCTGAGTGAATCTTCCACAGTGACACCTTTTTCGTAGGATAAAATCAGGAGCTGCCGTTTGAAGTGTTATATTGTTTACTAATGTGGTTTTTCGAAAGAATAATAATCTAGCTGCGGTTGAATGGACTTCTATTTCCAGCTCGCCGGCCATTCAAAGGCCTTTCTCATACTCTCGGCATAACTAAATGGTATTGTTAGTAGCCTTTTCATTCTTTTCAGACAAACGGAAAAGAAGGTATTTATTATATTATCTGACCTGACAAAGGGATTTTCAGAAAAGACAGGCTCAACATATAATTTGCGTCAAGTGGGTGTCATTCCACCAGTCGAAATGATCCCCGAAGTATTAAAAGTGACTGTTATGACATTTCTCGATTTCCAATCCGACGTGAGTGGAAGTACAAAACGTCAGGATCAAAGAGGCTTGATGCCATCCACATACCATTGACCATTCAATTTCATTTTATCACTCAGAGAATACAATATGAAGATGATTCTGGACTTCGTTTCGCCTCAACTAAAATGCCGAAATTCTTTTCTCAATTTGATAATAATAATAATAATCTTTATTCGAATGGGAACGTCTAATTTATACAGACAGTGTGGTAAAAGTTAAAAGAAAAGAAAACATTAATATATGAATATTCGACGCAATACATTATATACAATGTGAATTGAAATAAATGAGCAAATAATGTTGGTTGATGTTATTCCTCATATACAGTGAAATTATGAAGAGAAAAAAAATACAGAGTGACGAATATTCACATAAAATAGACATTCGAATTGACTAATCAATCAAAAAAGTCTTCAATTTGGTAATTGAACATTAGGAAATTTGTTGACGTGAGGGGGAAAATTTCATTTAGTTTCTATAGATAAATACCATGGAAAAATATTGATTCCTATTTTTCGCTGTCGTCCATTCGGAAACAGATCTTTATATTGTATACACAGATTAATATGGATTATAATTCTCATTCTAATTATCGTTTTGCAATATTTATAATGAAGGTACTATTATATCATCTAATGAGGAAAGCATGTTGGCATAATTATGGAAATATTTTGAGATTTTTCCTGTGAATAAATCGATCTGAAAGTATATTGAAAAGTTATAGAAGGCACACATATTATAGTATGGGATGAAAGCTCATTTTATCAACTGTATGGTTAGAATTTTTTTTTCAACCTTATTCATACAGGTTTGAAAAATAAAACACCTGTAAAAGGAATGATGTAAGACAGTGAAATAGTATATTATATACCTCGGGTGAGAAGTTAGCAAGCACTTTTATAGTCATCGAATATAGGTATTTTCTCAGTTGATGCTCATCTCTAATTAGCACATGACAGTGACAGCTCAGCTCACGTCATGATTTGTGACATTTTTTGAATTGATAATTATTAATCATTCAAAACATTTTTTATAGTTGCACAAATCGCTATGAGCTGTAGTCTTATCTATATTTCTTTTACGTTTCGTTTTTTAATAAATGTTTCATTGGTTGCACATAAACATCGCTGTCTAAGCACGTGTGACTACTACATATCATCAACGCTATTGACAGTTCATTATTTACCTAGGTAAAAAAGATGTTATACTTCTCATTAGAGCAATTCCTTGAATAATGGAGATTTCTCAGGTTGGTAGTGGAAAAACATTACTCACAAAAAAATCGTGAAAAAGTTTATAGTTCATGGTGTATACAGGGTGAGTCAAAAATGTGTACCGAGCTTTCTGGGGGTGATAGAACATTGAAAAATAAGTGTAGTTTGATGATTAAACTCATGGCCCAAAATGCATATTAAGGGAGATATATCCTTCCAAAGTTGATAAAATTAAAATAATTTCTCGGCATAACTTCTGAACGATGAAAGCCACCCGATTGAAATTTTGTGCATGAATGTACGTTGTCAAAATACATTTTTTCGTCACACTTCCATATTTCTGATATTGTTATGAAGGGTGTTTTCAGAGGGTGAGTCATGATTTTTTGTAGAAAACTTTTTTCCCTGTATTATTTTCGGTGAAAAAACAGGAGCATTCGATGGAGCGAAGAAAATTACATGAAAAAGGTACTCTTATTTAAATACGAAAAATTGAGCCGTTCGTGAGATATTTGAGTTTTTGTAATAATTACATGATATCAGCAGATTGATTTTATTCATCGCCAGATTCATCGGTATAACGATATTTCAGCAGGCCATGATGAATAATTTTGTTCTCAATTTTGACGTTCATGTCATCAACATTCGAGTCAACATTGTTGTAGTCGATTTGTTCGTGTGGTTTTTCTGTGTCATTTATCACTGCGATCATCAACTGAGATTTTAAGAAATATGGCAGGTTATTCGTTCTCTGAACAAACTGATATGCTTCTAATGCTTGGCGAGTGCTTCGGAAATGCAAATGCTGCTGAAATATCGTTATACCGATGAATCTCGCGATGAATAAAATCAATGTGCTGATATATCATGTAACTACAAAAACTCAAATATCTCACGAACGGCTCAAATTTTTGTATTTGAATAAGAGTACCTTTTTCATGTAATTTTCTTCTCTCCATCGAATGCTCCTGTGTTTTCACTGAAAATAATACAGGGAAAAAAGTTTTCTACAAAAAATCATGACTCACCCTCTGAAAACACCCTTTATAACAATATCAGAAATGTGGAAGTGTGACGAAAAAATGTATTTTGACAACATACATTCGTGCACAAAATTTCAATCGGGTGGCTTTCATCGTTCAGAAGTTATGCGGAGAAATTATTTTAATTTCATCAACTTTGGAAGGATATATCTCCCTTAATATGCATTTTGGGCCATGAGTTTAATCATCAAAGTACACTTATTTTTCAATGTTCTATCACCCCCAGAAAGCTCGGTACACATTTTTGACTCACCCTGTATACATGGTATGATAATTCTTAAAAAGGTGATGAAAGTTAATGGAAGAGAGATAGAGTGAAGATACAGCGCTGTGCATAAATTCACCTTATAAGACTAGACCTTTGATAAGGACAATGATGCGTAAATTGGGCCAAACCCGTGGTAGGCATCTGATTCGATTCCCACACTTGCCCCTCCACAAGCAGACATATACCCTCCGGTCTCCGGTACATCGAAATCGAGAAAGAACAAGAAGAAAAAAAGTATCTCCAGAAAAGGGCAACCGTCCCGGTCATACAATTTCGTGGTCATTAAGGGGGACCGCGTGGACTACGCCAATTAGGTATATATCTAAGCACTACGGGGGGTGCACAGGAATAATGGTCGTCTGCGATATATTATATCAGCGGACGGTTCTTCGGAGGTATTTGATGGAATTAATAAGTTCCTCGGGACCTACCTCTTTGATATGCAATCAACTGAGAACTCTACCGGTCTCAATCTCAATAGATGTCGAGTTGACTTTTTTTTTCTCTTTTGGTTCACAACATATACACGAATGCTTTTCTTACGTGGATTTTAAGGTCTGCAACTCACAATTAAGTCACAATAATATTCAGTCCGAAATTTGCCGACATATCTAGATCTAGGGATAATTAAATTAAATATTTGCCAAATGTGAATTACTGAAAAAAAAACGTAATAAAGAAAACGGTAAAGATTTCCATAATTCGAAAATCTTTCTATATACTACGCCGTCGTCAACAGCAAGCTTACATTCGCGTCGGGTATATCAATTAATAATAATAATAATAATAATAATAATAATATGGAACCCCTTATTCATTATTATTTTTATTATTCCATATATTATACTCGGAACCAAAAAAAAATAAGGAGAAAGAAGAAGAAGCAGGACACATATGAATAACACTAGAGGAAAAAATATCTTGTCGCGTCATAACCTAAGTTTATCAGAATCTCATCAGTTCTTTCAATAATCTTTCCATAAAATTCTGAAGGTGGAGGATCTTGGTATCGAAAAGTTGAAAGTTGAATATACTTTTTTTGATGAAAGAGCATAAGAACAATATAGAGAAAAGATATACTGACAAATCAAAATTAGCTGAACATATCCAATGGACAACATATGGCCGATTGGGGTAATATTGAGATCATAGGAAAAGAAGACAACAACCAAAAACGGAAAATCAAAGAGTTTGCTTGCATTCTCCTGAACGGAGACAATAATATTGCTTCTTGTTCAGTTGATATAGATAGAACTTGGCACCCACTTCTGAAAATTGAATATGAAAATGGAAAATTCGATATCAATTAATAAAAACACCTTGTAACCAGAATTCCTACGTCTACCAAATTGTCACTTTTCAGTGTCAAAATCGAAAACATATTGAAAAATTTTGCGAAGAGAAAAATATTTTAATTGTGTTGAGAACGGGAGCAGATTCGTTCCCGAAACGTCCACCAAGATAAGTAGAGGTTTTATTGTTATCAAATATATTTGTATTTCCAAATTTTTTTCAAAAACAAGGTGTCACTGACCAATAGAGAATTTCTCTTTTCGGTATCTAAAGGTTTAATTTCGAGCGTAGTGACATTTTGGGGCAGATCACAAAATCTGTCCTTAGTACAAATATATTGAAATAATTTTTAATGACTTCTACTCTATTTTTTAGAAACGAGTAGAGAAAATCCCATCAAAAGCTGAAAAATGAATGTACCACCTCCTCGAAGAACTTACAGACAGTATATTGACCAATATTTGCAATACTGTCATCAAATTCACTGATGACTTGAATATCACATTAGGCGACCAGGTGGTCGAGATGGTCGAGTGACATCATAGTAATCATGAGGTCGTGGGTTCGATTCCTGGCTGGCCGTTGGATTTTTGGTTTATTTATGCGCTGTACAATGTATATCATAAAGTTCTACAAAGAACTATCCCAAGTGTCACAGTGGTTTGGATTCCACTTGTACAAACTGTAGATCCCCGTCTCCTTCACTCGCACAAGCCCTTCGGGCTTTCTGAGGGTTGTTTCGGCAACTAAGGAGATAAGTAACAATAATAATAACAATTATAACTTCTGCTGCTTCGAATAATTGAGATGGCGTTAATATAGACCGAAAACATGTATTTGATACACTTTCTGTTTTCATCCATACATAACTTATATCTATATTTGTTCTCTCAAAGAAATGTTCTTTTCATGTCATTTATATATTTATCTTGTCTGTTAATTATTTTTGTATTAATTTTTAGTAAAAAAATGTTTGTTGCCATACATATAAACTACATAACATCTATTTAGTATTAAAGTCTAGTCATATAGAATAAGAACATCTATACACAAAATATGTGGTTACTTCAATGAATATACTATACTACTACTCTATTATATACTGTCCATTCAAAGAGAATAGTGTATTCATAATGAATTATGGGATTTGTTGCTTTTAAAAACATCATTCCAAATTCGAGACACAATTTATCATCATGCCACTCTGTAAAAGGCGAATGATGTCAGATCTACCCACACTCCACAAAATCATTTTTGGCAAAATAATTTCGAATTCCTGGAGAAATTCTAATGACTTTTATGTTAATTATTGTTTGGTGACACCTTGTAGAAATAGATTAGTGAAAAAGCGTTTGCCGACCTAGGTATACATGAATTTTTGATTGTGAGATGAGCCCCCTTCTGTATTTACTTCATATTCAGGAATACACCCTGTATATCTCCCATTTCCCGATTTCTGGCACTCACTCTCTCCCAAACACCCTGTATACGAATTCTCCACATATCCGTATGAATTCCACAAAAATTAATACTATGGACCGGCTAAATATTGTCGCCAGACTAAGTATTTGTTCACTTCAGGAAGTGAGTCATTCGACTGTTTGGTTCAGTTCAAACATCGTTCGTCCAGCTAATAATTATTGAGGATCGTTTTGACAGGAAGTGTGACCAAATATTGACCGATAAGTACAAACATTCATATGAATACCATTCCTCGAGTAATATTGAACAAACAAACGCCTTTCGAAAACTATATGCAGAACGATTTCACGTTGTGTAACTGGAAATGAAAATAATACGGCATTTTTTGTTAACTTATTCATGGGAATTTATTGGAACTGATTTCGATATAAGGGCCCTATTCAGAATAGTATGAGATGGAGAGTAATTTTATTTCTTCTTGAAGATTGAGGTCCAATAAAAGTGCCGATATTTTTCAAGATACGACAGACACAGTTTTCTATGGAGATTCATTTTCACAGATTCTTCGGATTTTGTCTCCTCATTTCTAAAAACAATATACTTTTAGTTCGGACAGATTTATCACTGCGACACCTCGCTTTTAAAAAATATTGGAAAACAAATGTATTTTCAACAAATATCGAAATTTCTACTCATCTTATTGGTGGACGTTTCGGTAATGAATCTGTTACCGTTTTCAACAAAATGGAAAACGTCCAATAAACACTGAGCCCAAGATAAGGATGGCACAGCATGGGATCTATGATGATGGTTCCACGAATACGAAACGTCGGAGAAAGACATCAGAAAGAAAAGAAGGAAAAGAGGTATTTTTAGTTTCTTCAGTCTCTAAAAATAACGGATAAAATATAGAATAAAATGAGGACACAGTCTATACTAAAATAGGAGGAAAGTTTAATATTTGTTGAATTTTTTTGTCTTCAAATTTTTATGAGAAACAAGGTGTCACTGACAAATAATAGAAAATTTCTCTTTTGGGTATCTGAAGGTTGAATTTCAAGCGTAACATTACGAGGCAGATCATAAATCTGTCCTTACTGAAAATATTTTGAAATAATTATTATAATTTCTATTTTCATTTCCAGAATACTATAGCAGAGAAAATCCCATAACTCTGAATAAATGACAAAAAAAATATTCTTCGATTATCCTTCATAGTTTCCTTTGTTAATAAAAACTTGACTTGTATAGAATTTCATCAAAAAATTCAGGAAAAAAAAAGCATTGCTTAAATCAATCTACTCATTGGTAAAATAAAGAAAAATACACCAACAAACATTACTATCAAAATCAATTTCTTTCTATTTTTTAAAACATGTCCTGGTTTTACATTTCAATCAGTAGTATCAAATTGAGTGTTTATAGTTGCATTTATAGTAAAATATTGTGAACGACATTCCAAATTGATGATAATAGAATTCACTGAGAATCATAGAAATCATTTATTTTCATCATCTGCGAGCAAGGTCGAATATGTTGTCTGAGGCACAAATAATTAGAAAATACAGGTCGAAACCATGATTGATGATACTTGACGGTGGTATAGTAAAGGAAATCACTCATAAAATCAAACTCATTTCAGATGAAAATAAAATTTTCGCTTCTACCAAGTTGTTTGTGGCTGAACAACTTTTGTGGTCGACAGATTATTTTGTCTTCCGAAAGCCCATCATAATGCACGGTTGTCCTGGTTGGTGACGAGTTTTGGATAAAGATGTTTGAAGGATAAACACATTTGGATGAGATATATCACATTCGAGAACCTCTTAGAAAAGCAACAAAGGACGTTTATCGCTCTAAAAAATCATTTGGAGAAAAAAAATTCATTCACTGCAACCCATCATAGAAGTTACAAAAAGACGTCGCCTTGATATCGCACCGGCAATATAATTTGTTATGATATATTAGCACTTACTAGATCTTCAGAGAAGGTACAAAAAATATCGCCTAGATATCGCTGTAAAAACACATTTTGAGAAGATGTGACCAATCTCTCATAGAAGTCACAAAATAACGTTTCTTGGATTATCGCATTCGAATATCGCTTAAATATCGCCCGCGAAAATATAATGTTACAAGATATACCGATTGCAACATCTTCTCAGAGAAGTTACATAAGAATGTCGCGTAGATATCGCTGTGGAATACACAACTTGAGAAGATAATTACAGCTATCGTTAAGCTCCTCAGGGAAGTTACGAAAGAATGTTGTCTGGATATCGCACCAGAAACATAATTTCAGACAATATAGCACTTACTAAAACTTCTTGAAGAAGTTACAGAAACTTGATATCGCTACAAAAAAACAACTTGAGGATATCTTAAATAAGTTCCCTTCTCGGCACTCTCTCGGAAGAAGTCACAAGATGACGTTGCCTTAGTTATTATCGCATTGGTATGTCGCTTAGATATCGTTGTGTCAACATGTGAACACAACAACTTGTGAAGTCGACGATGCTCTTGGCAATCTATCATGGCAGTTACGGAAGAATGTCCCTCAGATATCGCATTTGAAACACACACTGAAAAAATTATCGTGTGTGAAAACAATGAACACCATTCATCATAATTCTTTACATCGAAAGAAAGTAATCTTCATGATATGAACAAACAAACGATCATTACTCGAGTATCCCATTCATGATCATAATGTAATTGCGTTCATCAAGTACTGACGAAAATATTCAGTAACTCAATGAATATTTCCATCCCTTCGATACATTTCATTAATGAATTCAATGATTTCAGCATTGTATTTATGAATTTTTCCAATAACATCACTATTTTCGACTGATGAATGTGTAACATTACTTTGATGTTCAATTGTTTCAAAAAAGTAACTGTATTCATCCTAGTGATAACCAAGGTTTCCAATATATTGTATAAATACATCGGTTTATAATTCATTTCATGAGGATAATGAATTTGTGCATGACATATGGGAGAGCAAGTACGTTGTTTCAAGCAAATTAATTTGTCATTACAATGCACGCATTCATTGTCGAAATAATGTAAGGTTCAGATCAAATAATAGAAGTGAATATTGAATACATGTAAGCGATAGTGGATAATTATTCGGTGTATTGTATTGAAGAAATGCGTTCATTGGTTTGATCTACACGTACATATATCGATGAACAGTTTATGAATAACATATACACCATGTATCGAATTGCTTTCCACAAATTATCCAGTACATCATTATAATGGATTGCGAACGTTGTTTCAATGTACGTACATACATTGATGAACGGTTCATAAGAATAATGCTCATCATGTACCTAAGTGAATAATCGGTACATTGTTTCGGAGAAATACGTTCATTGTTTTGATGTAGACGTACATTCATTTATGATGTCATAGAAACAATGTATCTTATCGTTTTCAACTAATCACCCAGTACATGATCCTAACGAAATGCGTTTATTGTTTCAATGTATCCGCGTACATAGATTGATGAACGGTTCATTGTAATGCTCGTATCATGCAATATATTGATGAACTCTTACATCAAAAAGAAGTATTCCTATTGGCCTGGAGAAAATTCGCTCGGAAAGTTTTTTTAGGATGAAGTCATCACACCCCGCTCAGGTCATTTCTAGTGCAGAAACACAAACGAAAGGTCGCTCAACTGTGCCGAAAGTGTAGCATTGATTTTGAATTCAACTGTTGTTTCACATTACAGAAGGTATGTTATTATGTTTTTATCATTAGGCATGATAATTATTGAGATGTTAGTTTTCAGATTGAATCTCTTTCTATATATCGCAATAAAAATCTAGAGTATAGAGACGGAGAAACAAAGTGAGAAACCGTGTTACTTGATCATATCAAGTGAACATGATGTGCTTCATTTGCAATCAACCAACCAACAAGGCTATCAGAAAAGATATAGGTGGAAAGAGCAACATAATAAAATATACCATAAAAGACTCGCAGGAATCATTTCTTTACTTTGGGAAGAGTAACCAGGAGGTCGAGGAGCACCTAAGATTTTCGAAGTCGAAGAAAAGTGCTATCCAGCCATTCATTATATGTGTAGGTGAGGACATGACAACTCCCACCGAAATATGTGTTTTGATTTTGATAATATTAGATATACCTTCTTCCATATAGTTAGAGCAGTAGATATATGTTTCAAAATTATATATTTGTTCAATCTTGCTTTTCCTGCTGAATCAGAGATGTTTTGGTCCTTCATTGAACATCATTTCTATAAAATAAAATGAAAGGAAGCCTTTCTTTCCCAAAGGTACATATATTATCTGAATCGCTGAAGGAAAATGAAGAGAACTGTCAAGCTACAATTATGAATGTACCTATTTAATTTAACATGATCATTCGCTTTCATGTTTAGGTTTATTTCTATGACAGTCCTATGTAGAATGAGTCTTTTAATAAATCGTTTCAATATGGAGAACAATTCGAATTATTTCCCTCATTATTATAGGCGATACTAGATGTACATTCAATCAATTCACTTGTGACTAACATTGACCATTCATTGTTCTTATTATGATCATCTTCTGTATGATTATAATTCCCTCATCAAAACTATTCAGAAAATACATATATAGGACACATACTTCCTATTTTCGTAGGAGTATTTTCTAAAGTTGAGGATATACAGAGTGAACTATAATTGCAAAATCAAATTAGTTTCTTGTATCGAACAACTCATGGAAATTATTTCAAATTCGATCAGTGATTGTTTCATTATATCAGAATATTACACGATTTGATGAATATTTATATCTTACGATCACGAGAAAATGATTCAATCTGTCTTCACTCAATCTATGATTGTTATTTCGGAATTATAATAGTTATAACAACTTTTCCTCTTCATCATTACACTCATTCGGCATTCGGAAGTGTTTCTTACTTTGCTATATTATATTCTCAGTATTTGTACCTATATTCTTTTCGAACCCTATCAGTGTGATTATGGATTTATTCTTAATGATGAAGGTCAAAACCAACTATAATATTATATATACACTGTGTTCCATTAAGATAATTATAATGTCTCTAAAATATGTATCAACCTGTATATATCATTCCAGATAATGTTCAGAGAATACTTGAAAAATTAACTATTTTTGATTAGGGAGATGTTATTCCTTAAACAAATCAACACAATGTACGTTCCATTTCGAATCCACGTAATTATTTCATTGAACCATGGAAGAAATATTTATGCAACCAGTGAACACGTTCATTCAAACAACGTACTAATAGGTATCGGAATAACGAACATATTCATCGGAATGGTGTAGAAATATTCATCAAATCGATGGAATAATTCATTGATACAATGTAAGAATTCCATAATATCAACGTATACTTACGCATTGAAATAGAGATTGAATGTGCTTTGAAACGGTAATTGCATTTATTCAAACAATAATGATATTTCATCACCGCAATAGATGCATATTATCATAGCTATCTTTCATTTCATTGAAATGATATTATAGTGTTCATTAAAGTAGTGAATGCATTGTTCATAGCAAGGTATTGGTTTTCGTGATACCAATGAACGTTCATCAATTAGTGATTGCAGCCACAAGGTCATGAACGAACATACTTTGTATTAATGAAACTCTACTTTGGTTGAGATTTAATGATCACGTTTCGTTGTTTCAAATATTTTTTCATTGTATTTACGTACCTTTTTCGTTCAGTGCAACTTGTGAAGACATGATGCTCTCGGCAATCTCTTATAGAAGTAACTGGATAATGTCCCTTAGATATCGCATTGGAATCACATCTTGTGAAGTCAACGATGCTCTCGGCAATCTCTTATAGAAGTAACAGGATAATCGCATTGGAATCACATCTTGTGAAGTCAACGATGCTCTCGGAAATCTCTTATAGAAGTAACAGATAATGTCCCTTAGATATCGCATTGGAATCACAACTTGTGAAGTCAACGATGCTCTCGGCAATCTCTTATAGAAGTCACAGAATAATGTCCCTTAGATATCGCATTGGAATCTCAAATTGTGAAGTCAACGATGCTCTCGGCAATCTCTTATAGAAGTAACAGGATAATGTCCCTTAGATATCGCATTGGAATCACATCTTGTGAAGTCAACGATGCTCTCGGCAATCTCTTATAGAAGTAACAGAATAATGTCCCTTAGATATCGCATTGGAATCACATCTTGTGAAGTCAACGATGCTCTCGGCAATCTCTTATAGAAGTAACAGGATAATGTCCCTTAGATATCGCATTGGAATCACATCTTGTGAAGTCAACGATGCTCTCGGCAATCTCTTATAGAAGTGACAGGATAATGTCCCTTAGATATCGCATTGGAATCACAACTTGCGAAGTCAACGATGCTCTCGGCAATCTCTCATGGAAGTAACGGGATAATGTCATCTGGATATCGCCTGTCAAAAAGACTGCATTCTCTCTGAGAAGTTACTGATGAATGTCGTCAAGATATCGCTGTCGAAACTGATTTACAATGAATTGCAGCTTTGAAAACATAATTTGAGAAGATATATCCCACAGCAGCCCACTGCAGCCTCTCAAACAACTTCCCGACAAAATACTGCTGCGGGAACCTAATAAGAGCGTTTCAGCAACCTCTCAGAGAAGTTACAAACGGACCCTATAGTTTCCAAGACAAAAATCGCCGAGAAAACGCGAAAAACCGTTCGCTAGAGCAAATCCAACCACCGCATCTTCGCCGACCTCAAACAACAAACCCGAAACCGACATCCGTCGGCAACAGGTCCTTCTTCTAGTCGCTGCGCACGCTGGAGGGGCGTTCCGAGCCCGCTCGACCGATCACCGGCTTAGTCGACGCTCCGCCGTCCGTGGAACAAAGTGCGCGCTCGTTCCATCCCAACCGAACATTCCCATCCCCGACGAACGCGCCGACAGACGACAACGATGTCCCAGCCACAGGTGACGCGCCGCAGCAGCGACAAGTGACGCGCCACAGCGACAGGTGACGCGCCACAGCCACAGGTGACGCGCCACAGAGACGAGTGACGCGCCACAGCCACAGGTGACACGCCGCAGCAGCGACAAGTGACGCGCCACAGCCACAGGTGACGCGCCACAGCGACAAGTGACGCGCCACAGCCACAGGTGACGCGCCACAGCCACAGGTGACGCGCGTTCCAGCAACAGGTGACGCGCCACAGCCACAGGTGACGCGCCACAGCGACAAGTGACGCGCGTTCCAGCCACAGGTGACGCGCCCCAGCCAGAGGCGCGATGCAGGACAGCAGGGAAGACGAGGAGCGCGAGCCGACGTCGATGGCCAGCCTGGCGATGTTCCAGGAGAACATCCTGCACAACGTGGCGTTCTCGCTGCAAAGCGCGCTGGTCAGCTCGCTGCAGCAGGCCGCCTTGCTGCCCAGCAACTGCGCCGCAGCTGCCGCGCTGAACCTGCAGGCGCTGGAGTCCTACCTGACGCTGCAGCGGCTGACGGCGCCCAGGAGGGCGGATATACTGAGGATCGCCGCCTCCTCGGCCAACATTGACGCCAGCTTGACGGAGGACGTGGATCTGGCCGAAGAGGTGGAGGAAGATTTGGCTCTGTTGGCGAACGACGAGGCGAGCTCGTCGGAGCCTCCGGAAGCTCAGGCTGCGGCGTCGGCGGTCAAACCGAAGGGTGCGTCCAGGCCGAAGAAGCAGTTCATCTGCAGGTTCTGCAGCAGGGAGTTCACCAAGAGCTACAATTTGTTGATTCACGAGAGGACGCACACCGACGAGCGGCCGTATTCCTGCGATATTTGCGGCAAGGCTTTCAGGAGGCAGGACCATTTGAGGGATCACAGGTACGTTGATTATTCACGTCGAGATGGCATTTGAAACAGCGACAGGGAAGGCAGCGTTCGAAATTCTTGACCTTTTTGCTGGACGCTTTCATGAGATGAAACTTTTCTAGACGACTGACATGAAAACTGACGTTTCTCGAACTCACTCTGCAGGCCGCGTCTAGTTTTGGGACTCATCATAATGTTTTTCAACCTTGCCTGCACCTCTGGAGCAACTTTCTGGCATTTTGGCGACCGACTTGGAAATGTTGTTTACGCACGTCGAGTTCAGAAAATCTAAATATCACAGGGGCTGATATTTCACAATGAACTTCAACATTTTCGCAGTTCTCTTTTGACAGTTGACATCGCCAAGATTCTTTCGCATTCGAAAGACTTTATACGTGCCCCAAATTTGTTACATACTCAACAAATTCCGGAAAGTTCTTCGAAGTTACTACTATTACATTTTCCTAAAATGCACTCTTCTCTTGCTACCATTTGCATACGTCGCTTGCGAATATATCATTCATACAGGGTGTCCCTAGACCTCATTTACAAAGACCTGACACATATTCTAAGCACAAAGTTGCTTAGTTTGGACGATAGACGGCTCTGAAGTTAAAGCTTTGAAATGGCTCATGAGATTTTATTCAAATATGGTACGTTATATAATCATCATGAATATCATTCCATGGGTGTAGAACTTTTTTTTCCAGTAAACAAACACCTAAAACATCTACGCCAATTGGAAGAAAGGAGTATGAGTTTGAAATTTGGAATGCGTAACTTATCTACTACTTTTTTTCTAGAAAATAGAAATTCACCATGGTATTGGCCGAATTTGTATTTCAATAGTTGGGAGGATAATATAGGTTTCACAAAAAATATCAACCTACTGCATAAAAATAGCTGATAATATCAATTTCTCATTCGTACTGTATTGATCTAATTGTTTTGCTATGAGAAAATTATGATAGGTTTTTTTTTGTAAAGACTTTTCAGGGACACCCTGTATATACGGAAAATTTGGAAACTCAATTGCTTCGAGAGAACATCGAGAGGAAAATTGCGTCCATCCTGTCCGAGTTAAAGATTAAACGAACACTGTCTTAAAATAACTCAAGATTGATCTCTTCTCAGTTATGTTCAAACTGAACCATGAACGATGCCAAAATCAGTTTTTGAAATATCCTACCTCAATACTTAGATGCATAATAGTCATTTTACAAATTCATTGATTTTTTTTCAGAAATCTCCGATCGAATAACATTTTCCTAACAATTTGATGAAATATTATGTAATATCATACTTCCCACCTTTCCTGTTAATAGATATCTCACTGAAATCTCGAATGTCTTGATTCGTTTCGGAGATAAAAACTGTTAAAATCGTAACGCTCACCTCGTAAAGAAATTTCGAGATATATTCATTGCGATAACGAAAATTAGACCCGATGTTTCCTACCTTCACGGGGACAAATACAAGATAACAATTTCTCTAACTGAAATGTTACCACCCAGCCACATTATAGCCACCCCGAATTATTTATGACGTTTCACTATCGACTTGTGTTACCTGCTACAAATGACGTCACACAGTCTCAGTGACCCGGCTGGTGGAAGAAAAATTCCAAATGGAAACATCTACTAGGCGCTGATCAATTCATTAACGAGACGTTTGGTGAATGGTAATGGTCTGAAATTGCTTTGATTTTCTCCTCTATAATTATTTCTTGATAATAATTATCTTTTTATCGCGGCTGTGGAAGGTACAATTAAGAGCATAGTTATCAATTAGATGCGATATTAATGAGTGGACTATTAATTTAGCTCATAGTATCCGGCTTTTCTTGGAAGTTTTCAAAATTGTGATGATGGAATTTATTCATAATACGGAAAAATCAATGTGTGCCAAAATGACTGCTTTGGAAACTCGGTTTGAAATTTAATTTTCAGTTCTTTGAGAGAACAATCTCTGCCAATACTTGATAATATCTTCTTCAGAAGAATTTTGTAAAATGGATACACTGTGTTCATAAAGTTACTCCACGTGGTTGACTTTCGAAAACTTCTTTTTTACACTGATAAAAAATATGTCTATTAACAATAAGGTAGGTATACAGGGTGAGTACTCATGATATTCGGGATTCCCTCTCAACTATTTCAATATGATATAGGTACCAACAAAGTTTATGCCGGAAGAAGTTGTATACGATCTCATATAAATTTTCTAAAAAGCTGAAAAATCGACAATCATTAATTAATTATTTTTTTCTGAATTATGCAGTATTTCAAAGCTTATACTAACAGAAGTGCAGATTGGGCTTTATGTGATTCATGATAACATTGAATTATAAGTATCAATATATATTTTCAATATTTAACATTTATTGGTATCAATACAAAAATTTTGATTTATTGACCTGTTCATCAGAAAAAATACCGATTTCATGAATACATTTTGCAACTGCATAAAATTTGTTCAAAATATCTACCGAAGTTATTTTATTCTTACAAAACTCCTCAAAAATTCTTGTGTCCAACACTGTTAAATCCATGGAATCTTTATGAGTATTGAAAAATGTAATTTCATTGGGAGCTCAGCGATTTGGATATAACGCACTTTTTGTAGATTTTTATTGTTAATTTTCTTGTGTAAAATGGATTTTTTTCAAACTTTACGGCTACTGTTTGATCCATTTTGAATTAATTCCAACAAATGTCAAATCAACAATGTTGATGTTTTCATGGATCGCATTAATCGAAGAATTTGCACTTTGTTTTGAAATGATACATGCGAATGCTCAGAACATTTTTAATGTTCAATATGTCAAAAACTATGACAGCTAGACATAAGAAACCATAATATATTTTAAATATCAGAAGATCAATAAAATCTTCAAGAAATTTTCTCATAGTATACGAAGAAAATCGATATCAAACGATTTTGATGATTTTGCAAACTAGCTTCATAAAATAGTTAGAAGGGTGGCCGAAATATAGTGACTCACCCTGTATATACTGAGACCCCATTTGACACATATCTCAGTTATCTACAAGTAATATTCTTTGACGTTTCTTTTTTGTTTTGTTATTTAATAGCACTCCAATCGGCCTTGTTGTCCATCTTCTGTGAGAGTCAGCTGATTTTGGCTTTCATGTATTTCGAAATATTCGAGGAAATAATCATCATACTCTCTATTTTTATTTTCAGAAATTTGGAGCGAAAACACCTAAGACTGTTATGTTTATTTTAAATTTTGGAAATCTTGAAAATCTTGTTTTATTTCCGAGATACCGCGAGCCTCCTGTAGGTATCACTATTTAATGAAAAAAAAAATTTTTAAACCCATAAAATATTCCATCCTGATGGTTCTTCGACAAAATGGTTCCTTTATGAAGTGAAAGGAGCAAATGCACGGTATAATTTTAAAATAAAGTTGGGCTCACGACATATAATCCATTTGTTTTTTGTTCCAGTTCGTTAGAATATTAAATCCTTGTATCACTTCACAAGTGAGCTATTATTTTTAGATTAGTCAGACATAATGGCATTTGGAAGTTGGAATGCCACATCTTAATCGTATTCACTTGATATTTATAGATGCTTTTAATAATGACAATATTATTATTAAAATTTGAAGAAACAAGAAAGGTACCACGGTTTACCTACCTGTTTAATTTATTTGGAGCTGGTCAGGCAGCTTTTGAAATGAAACTACGTCGAATTGACGTTTATTAAAAGCAGCTGGAAAAATATAAATAGGTGGCAGTCGTCCAAAGCGCCACCGCCAAAAAATTCGATCCAATCACCTATCGATTCGTTTTTATACCGAGCAGACGGCCATATCTTGACCTTTTTTGTGAACTCATATCTCCAAATCATTCGGGATATCGAAATGCAATTCGGACTACTCTTGTTCCAGAAAGAATCATTTGAATTTCAGAAAAGTCAATTGTATTTGAGGAAAGAACATTGAAACGTTCAGAAATGCTATTTTGGATTTCAGGGAACGTCAAAATGAACAATCTTACACTATCAACACGATTCGAATGAAAATAACTGACAATGTCGTATTTCTCAATACAAATAAGTGACAATGGCATATTAGGGAACATCAAAATGTTTTGCCAACAGTCATGTGATTTTTGATAGCTGCGTCTAAGCTCGATCTAAAGAATATTTAATATCATATCTTATCATATAAAATATCATTACATTCATCAATGACTGCGCAGTCGTGCGTTTTCAATATATTTCCACACTCGTGCGTTCTACTTTCCACTTTCCTGTTGCCATAAAATGCGCTACAATCTGAATAACAAAACGAGTAACAAAACATGTTGAAAGCGATGTTTTCATATAGGTGGTCGTAGAAAAAGAAGTATTCGACAAAGTGAAATCCAGTCATAATTTCAAAATTCTAATGTCGTGTTTCACCACTCATCCAGATGATCTATCGACACGCTGTATATTATTCATATACAGACGTCTCGAAGAATGTTCGTCTGAAAATATTTATCGGTGTTGTAGAAGTATAAATTCAACCGATGATCTCACTGGTGGTGGTATAGTATCGCGAACAGTATAAATCATTGGTAGATAAGATCGATAATCAGAATCAACTTGTTCCGATGATAATAATAATAATTTCATCTGCCTGACTGTATGTACGTAGGTATACGGAGACGGTCGCAAGGTCGGTTTTTCGATGACGTCGGATGCTAACGAGAATTCTCGGATTTTTTCCCAACGTGTCTTCATTCAACCCATCAGTAGGATTTATTCGTTTCATTCAGTAATCTTTTTATCGATAGGTTTATGCTCAAAATGATCATAGGGAAATTGTACTTTTCTGGAGAGTGTATTTTAATTTGTTCAATTCAATGTATTCTAAAAGGAAAACTAAGTTTAATAGTATATTGTACCGTAAGTTACGGCGAATTTCCGAAATAATGAGCTCTTGAATTGCTTTTGTGTAATGAATGTTTTATAATATTTTCATTGCTTCGGCTGTATTGTACGATTTCTTTAATTTTGAATACATATTTCGAGAAATTTTTATAACATAATTCAATTATCATCTAGGAAAATTCCGGCGAAATAATTAGACTGGCAGAAATCATTCGTTTCTGACAGTTGTTAAATAAACCATTTTTCTACGAGCACTAGTCTAAAATAATAACCTCCATAAAGCTAGCAGAACCACCCTCGAAAATTCAACTTTCTCGTCGGCCATAATTCAAGGCTAATTTAAGGGTAATTTATTACCCTATTTACGAATTTTTTGCTCTTCGTTGAATGCGAAAAGACTTGGGTTCTGCTAGCTTCACGGTTGAGCTAGCAAAACCAACGTTTTTTTTTTTAAAAAGAAGAGCAAAAAGATCGGCGATAGGCTAGAATGAGAGCCTTAAATTAGCCTTAAATTATAGCGTGATGAATTTTTTGGAAAACATTATCTTTTGAAATTGGTTTTGCCAGCTTTACGCGAAGCTAGCAGAACTCGAGTCTTTTCGCATTCAACGAAGAGCAATACATTCGGCAATAGGGTAATAAATTAGCCTCAAATTAGCCTTAAATTATGGCCGAAGAAAAAGTTGAATTTTCAACGCTGGTTCTGCTAGCTTTATTGAGGTAAAATAATAGTACTTAACAACTATTCCGAATTCCACTTTTTGTTCTCCCTCGTATACCGTTCTGAAATTCAGAAATTCGACGATATGAGTGCAAGTTTTCTACGATGCCATCAACTTTCATCAATAATAGAAATTTTTGACGAATCGATGATATTAATGTAAACCATATGACGCGCATTTTTGGACGGTATTTGTGGTCGTAGAAAAAGTATAGTACACAACTCGACGTGACTCAAAATCAAATCTTACTAATGACATGAAACAAAATGTCACAAAAACAACGACAATTTTACGAATTATCATAATTTCCGATTACGCATTTGCTGATTCATAAAGTTCTACGATGGAAAAAAGTGCGTCTCGTACAGTTGAAATTTATTTCCCTTCCACATCAGCGTAGGCGTAGGTAGTACGAAGATCGATGCGAATTCCAACGTACAAATGTTGCCGCATCAAATCATATTTTAACGCAATTAAATGTCATCACGAGATATCGAGATAAAGTAACCCCCACTAACTTTCGCAGCAGTATTTTCAACGAATGTACGACAGAAATTTATGACGGAGCACCAACAAATAGTCGGTAGAGGTAGGTATTCGAGAGGCGCGTGTGACTTTTTCCGAAAATAAATCACGGCGCCGGCATTCATCGAAAAGGAATTGACTGGAGACAGTTGGTAGCATCACAGTTTAGAAAATTGCACTCATCGGAATCGACTTTCAATACATCCCGCCTGGTTCACTGTTGTTTCGACAGAAAACACGAGAATAGCTTAAATATACGGGGGTCATCATTATACTAGGGGAAGTCGGACGTTTTAATTGCGATAGAAAGAGAACAGAAGAAAAAAGAAGAATCTACTAATATGCATCAATCTTATCGTGCATTCTACCAGCGGTAACCTCTTAAACAAAAGCTTTAGTTCTTCAGAGAACGAACTACTAATATTCCACGAAAATGAATGTCCTGAATCAGTTTTTCGACCAATGAAAACTCAACAGCTACAACAAAACGTCTTTCTCAAAACCAACTGATCTACACCATTTTGATCATAGATTTTTCCTGAACATACTCATAGGAGACGTCTCAGAAGTCCAATACTGATTTTTTAGTATTCTTATCACCAGATTCCACTCTTTATCCTAATTTTTCTACCAGCTGAAAAGAACGCGAAATTCAGATCCTCAACAGACTCACAACAATGTCTCCCAGGAGGCGAATCTACTGACAACCGAACCTAACTCTCTTGTATTGGTTGGTTTCCAGGCACGATCTTGGTTCGATTTGAGATTTCAATAGGCTAAATCGTGAAAATATGTATAAACAAAGACTTTACAGAGGAAAAAATCCGCGGATTGGATTGCCAGAGATGGAGCAATTTCTTGGCCTCCTAGGTCACCCGATTTAACTTCGCTAGATCTTTTCCTGTGGAGAGTCTTTGGTCTACGAAAGTCCAGTAGAAACAGAGCAAGACTTGATTGGACGATTTACAGCATCATTTGAAATCATTCAAAACGATGATCAACTTTTTAGTCAAGTCCGCCGAAATCATGTGCGACGTTTAAATCCGTGTATTCAGGTTGGAGGAAGACATTTTGAACAATTGTTGTGATGATATCAAGTGCAAAAAGCGAAGATTAAATGCATCAAATCCTATTCAGGCAATTCATCGTCTTTCTAAATTTCGACGCGTCTTTGGACCGTAGTGACACTTTACTCAAATGCTTTCTACTTTTGCACTGAATAACCCCTAGAAATTTTATCCCATACTTCTGTATATCGAAAAGGGGATCATATGTCTCGAATTTTCCTGTATGTATTCCTTCAATAGTTCTAGTTTTATCTATATACATTTCAACTCATCATCAGGAATTGTATCGTTATAACTTTGGCGCTAAGCAACTGAACATTCTTTGTATTGAGGCTTCAACCATCAAGGGTTGTGTTTTTTTTCCAACACAATGATTCTTTGGTAGCTGCGGGTTGAGACTCGATCGTCATGCTTCGTTCCATTCACATCATTATATCTTTGCAGATACATCCACAGCAAAGAGAAACCCTTCAAGTGCACCGAGTGCGGCAAAGGCTTCTGCCAATCGCGCACCTTGGCCGTCCACAAGATCCTCCACATGGAGGAATCGCCGCACAAGTGTCCGGTGTGCAGCAGGTCGTTCAACCAGCGGTCTAACCTCAAAACGCACCTGCTGACGCACACCGACATCAAGCCGTACAACTGCTCCGCGTGCGGCAAGGTGTTCCGGAGGAACTGCGACCTCCGGAGGCACTGCCTCACGCACAATTTGGGCGCGGGGGGTGGCGTGCAGAGCTGCACCATCGATTCCATCATCGGGATGTCGACGGTGACCGAGGGCAAGTGAAGTGCCGCCGCCGCCGTCCGGGTGCGGGGCGGGGCGGTTTTGTGCGATGATATGTTGTGAAAAATCAAGGGTATGTGAATTCTGAGGTAGTCAGATATTTACAGAAAAATGTCAGAACTCGAAAGAAAAAAAAAGAAATTGAGAAAAAATAATGTTGGATTTCTCTAGATTATCTAGGTTTTTCATTGATATTAAAATCAAGGGTATGTGAATTCTGAGGTAGTCAGATATTTACAGAAAAATGCCAGAACTCGAAAGAAAAAAAAAGAAATTGAGAAAAAATAATGTTGGATTTCTCTAGATTATCTAGGTTTTTCATTGATATTAAAATCAAGGGTATGTGAATTCTGAGGTAGTCAGATATTTACAGAAAAATGTCAGAACTCGAAAGAAAAAAAAAGAAATTGAGAAAAAATAATGTTGGATTTCTCTAGATTATCTAGGTTTTTCATTGATATTAAAATCAAGGGTATGTGAATTCTGAGGTAGTCAGATATTTACAGAAAAATGCCAGAACTCGAAAAAAAAAAGGAATTGAGAAAAAATAATGTTGGATTTGTCTAGATTATCTAGGTTTTTTATTGATATTAAAATCAAGGGTTTGTTAATTCTGAGGTAGTCAGATATTTACAGAAAAATGATAGAACTCGAGAAAAAATAAAGAAATTGAGAAAAAAATAATGTTGGATTTCTCTAGATTATCTAGGTTTTTTTAATGATAATGAAATCAAATGAAAAATCAAGGGTATGTGAATTCTGAGGTAGTCAGATATTTACAGAAAAATGCCAGAACTCGAAAAAAAAAAAGAAATTGAGAAAAAATAATGTTGGATTTCTCTAGATTATCTAGGTTTTTCATTGATATTAAAATCAAGGGTATGTGAATTCTGAGGTAGTCAGATATTTACAGAAAAATGCCAGAACTCGAGAAAAAATAAAGGAATTGAGAAAAAAATAATGTTGGATTTCTCTAGATTATCTAGGTTTTTTTAATGATAATGAAATCAAATGAAAAATCAAGGGTATGTGAATTCTGAGGTAGTCAGATATTTACAGAAAAATGCCAGAACTCGAAAAAAATAAAGAAATTGAGAAAAAATAATGTTGGATTTCTCTAGATTATCTAGGTTTTTTATTGATATTAAAATCAAATGAAAAATCAAGGGTATGTAAATTCTGAGGTAGTCAGATATTTACAGAAAAATGACAGAACTCGAAAAAAAAAAGAAATTGAGAAAAAATAATGTTGGATTTCTCTAGATTATCTAGGTTTTTTATTGATATTGAAATCAAGGGTATGTTAATTCTGAGGTAGTCAGATATTTACAGAAAAATGACAGAACTCGAAAAAAAAAAAAAAGAAATTGAGAAAAATAATGTTGGATTTCTCTAGATTATCTAGGTTTTTTATTGATATTAAAATCAAATGAAAAATAAAGGGAATGTAAATTCTGAGGTAGTCAGATATTTACAGAAAAATGACAGAACTCGAAAAAAAAAAATAGAAATTGAGAAAAAAATAATGTTGGATTTCTCTAGATTATCTAGGTTTTTTATTGATATCAAAATCAAGGGTATGTAAATTCTGAGGTAGTCAGATATTTACAGAAAAATGACAGAACTCGAAAAAAAAAAGGAATTGAGAAAAAATAATGTTGGATTTCTCTAGATTATCTAGGTTTTTTATTGATATTAAAAAAATACAATAATTTTTTTGAGTACATTTGTGGTGCCGCCAGATTTATGTTTTGACCAAAAATGTCCTATAAGAGATTCTCTTTCACAAGATTCAATGACGAATTCTAAATCAGGATCACTTGAAATATAACTTCACGGATTTTCATCATCATACGAGATAGGAGTCCGAAAAAAATATGGGTAACGCGGAATGGGAAAGAAATGAAAAATAAAATTCAAAATGTCGAACACCCCATCGTTCATGTAGATGAAAATCTGCGCGAGGATGTTAAGTTAACCTTATTCAAAATTTATTATTATTATTCTTGATGAAAATATCCCTAATACACCATTTTCTCAAATTTGGGTTCATACCAATGTAGTTGGCTACCATAACACCCCAAAAATAGAATCACCCTCTTGTTGGATGAGTATTTTAAATGACTGCCCAACAAAAAATTCACTGCCCTCGAAATTCAACCTCGTGATATCTAAAAGAGAAATTATCTATTCAGTCTAGTCAGTGACATTCTTGGGAGATCAAAAAGAAAATATCGAACCACCTCCTCGATTAACTTACAGTATTAAAAAATGTCTTCTTCTCTGACTGTCGAATGAAAAGACATTTGAATAATCAAAAGGAATTGCTTGGATCCTGAATTTGAAAAAAATAATTCGATGAAAAACATGTCAATTGAAACAAGAATACCCGAATTTCTAGAAAAATGTCCAAAATTTCTACACCTTGAAAAAATAAAATGAATATAGTTGTTCTCAACTTCTTCGAAAAGAACCGTATAGTTTTTGGGATACATTGTGCTCGAAGTTTTCGAGAAGAACCTTTTGTGCATAGTTTTGAAATTTGGTAGTTTTTTTGATAAGTTCAACGAAATCCTCCTTCCGAATTGATCATCAGTCATCTAGTAGAGCTCATAAACATTATTTTTTTCTCAGTAAATTCATTCCGAATTGATCATCAGTCATCTAGTAGAGCTCATAAACATTATTTTTTCTCAGTAAATTTTTTTGCCTTCAGATCAACCAATTCAAAATACAACTGCTCTGTCCCTGAATAATTTCCATTCCATTTCCAACAAATTTTAATTACACAAACACAAATGCAGCTACCAAATTCGAAGAGGACGTGAATGTAGAACTACATGTGAAAAAAGTTTTCCTCTTGATTTCTCTGTATTTTACGAAGAATAAGGACGATACCAACAAACATTTTCTTGTCATTTTCATATCATGATAAATTGTAAGGTGAATCTTGCAATGAGCTCATATGCAAGATAAATCTTGCAATAAACGTCATTGACAGATTATTCTCGCAATCAGCTCAGATGCAAAATAAACCTGTCTGTCAATTGGACCGTAATTGCAATTGCATTGATAGAAAAATCCTGTAACTAAATTAAAATTACGGGTCTTAGTCGAGCTGAGGAGTTTGAGAAAAATATCATTCTCGTTTCATCGCATGGAATCTACTCTTGATTTTTCAACAATATCAATATGACACCCTCTATAGGGTGAGACGACCTGCCGATGCTACGTCACATGTTCGCCCACGTGACGTAGGCATCATCAGTGAAAAGTTTTTGGTGACGACACAAAAGGACAGTGCGACGTATTTACTCGGAACTAAAAACTACTTCCAGCGGGCATTTGTACATAAAATATGCTATGTGATTATATACGACAAGTGATTGGACTCGAAATTATATTGATAAGACATTATTTCTTGATACGTAGTTGTAAAGAATTTGTGGAAAACGAAGAATATACTTATGATGAATGAAACATTATTTACTTATTTATTGCTACATCCACAACAATCCTAGAATTAAATGCATGAGCAGAGTCGATAGAGTACGAGATACTAACGATTATTTTTGGTGATTTGGTCCCCTAATACAATTTTTTCATTCAAGTTCCTTGTAAGGACACGATCATGAAGTTTTTCTGATTTACCTCGTATATTTTGAAGATATTGATAACACACTGAGTGTCACTATTTTCAAGAGCAGGTTTCTTGTCCCTAACACTATTTTTTCCGATATTTTCACAATGTTTTCCCAACTCATGCTTGACTTCGTAATCGACATGCGAAGCGGTAGAAGTAACGAACGGGGTTCATGCTCTTTTATAGCTCAGTTCGTGTGAGAATACGCGGAAAAGAATTGGAAACCTTCACGAAAACAAGGAGAAAGCTGTTCTCCTACCCCGAGCTCAGTGGCATAGCAACATGATTTCCTCATTTAATTTCCGAAGTTGTAGGTAGTTGAGAAATTGCCTTCGTATTTTCTAAATGCTATATATTCAAGATGAACTGCAATAAATTTCGAATTTTGACACATCATGTATTTGTTGATACATACAGACCATTTTTTTTTAAATAAATATCGTTATAATACATATCTATAGTAGTAGTTAACTCTCGTACCTTCTTCATCATACATTCAAGTTGAAGAAAAGGAAAAATATCCCCGAAAAAGTTGAATTCATCTCATTTTGTATCGACGATGGAAGTGGAATCTTCTCATATACAGGGTTGGGATGAAGTAAGTGAATATCTTTTGAACGAAAAGAACGATATTTATGAAAATTTGCAGGTAAGTGCAATCTAACAAAGTGCATCTGATGTACATTTTTTGTCAATGATATACTCCTGGTTTAACCGAAAATGCCATCAACTTCTTTAATTTGAATGGGACACAGATTTTGAGATTTTGAGAACAGATTTTGAGAGAGCCTGTTATTTTGAATTCATACATATTGAGTTCAGTGCAAAGAAATTTGTGAAAACGAGAAATATACCTTACACTTTAATCAATCTCCTTTGAGTTTTTCTGCATAACAGCAAAAAACTATTTAGATAAACTAATTGATGTTGTTTGTATGCATAGTAATAAATAAACGAGTTCTCTTTCGTTTTCCAAGTTTACAAATTTCACAATCATTATAACCGATCATCATTAAAATTTCAATACGCTCTTTTTCACTTGATCGAACCATTCTAAATAGTACAATTTGCAAATTGTACGTTCCTTCTCCATCTACAAACAATACATTCTCATATTGGCAGGTGTATAATCATTCAGTAAATTTATTCAGTGTCGTTGTGATCAGGAGTGAGTCAATATGGCTCATTCGATATTCTAATCAATCCGCATTGAGTTGAATGTTACTGAAAAAGAACTCAAAAATGGGAAATACCTAATCAGAACTGAGGAAAATGGTAACTCATAGAATTACCATTTCAGTCACTCTAATAGAGTTAAACATAACTCAAATTGAGACATTATTGAGTGAAATTTCACTTATTTTTTTTTCAGTGTATAACTGGTTAGTGCCAGGAAAAAAAAGAATTCCATACACGAAATACAAACATAATTTTTCGTGCAACTGTGAATGGAAATCCACCTCCGTAGCAGAAGCATATATAGAAGATAGTTTGAACAACAAAATTGAGATTTCTTACAAAATATTGAACTGTCCATCTTCTTCCAAACGAATTAAAATATCTTATAAGATTGTGAAATCAACTCTTCAAGGAATATCTGACGATTCTGATCAGCAACAACATGGAACATCTTCAGGAATTTATGTTGACTTGAACTTTGCTTTCAATTATTATTCCAATAAATGAAATTGTTTTGCGATGAATAATCAATGAATTGACTGTTGAACACGAATCCTTCAGAAATTAATATTTCATGTTCAATTCAATGAATTATTTTGGCAGTGAAAAAAAGTTACTTTATTTCATACTGCATCATAGAACATACCTTTACGTACCTGATTTCAATCCGGAAAATAGACTTTTACAGGATAGGCGCACGTAATATTTCATTACGTGCTACTATCCCGTAATGAAATTTTACCGGATTGTAAATATTGAAAACTCAGTTATGCGTCAAAAGCATGAATACATTTATTGAAAATTCAACAGCAAAACAATACACAGAAATTACTTATTGCTAATATTAATATTAACCGTTAAATTTTCGTTCCCATGAATATGGATACCAGGAGCTCCATTGGATGAATTATTTATTAGGGAGTTGCTACTTGCTGATACATTCCCATTTTTTTGTTGTAGCACTTCAACAAAGATTAATATTTTATTTTTCACTGTTCATTTTTGTTTTTTAGCAGTATGAAATAAAATGTTATACGTCACACGTCCGGTAAACTTTTACAGTACTCGTTTCGAAAGTGTACTTACCGGGCTAGTAACGTAAATATCTTTTACGCATCAATAGAGATTCAGAAATTTCAAGTTTTTTTGACAGTCGTACAAAAAATAAATTCTCCTCTGTGATGATGGTAGTTTGACCTCACTGTCAGATCAGTGTCATGTTACAAAAGATACCCATACACGAAGACAACCAAAAAATAGAATTGGCGAGAAAGCGTAAAAGGTTGCAAGCAGATTCACGATATACCAATCGCGCAAGAGAAAAAATCTTCAATGTGTCTTCGTCGAGGTCTCCATGTATGGGTACCTATATTGAATGATCATCTAAAAAGCGGAATGAATCAACATATGTCAGGAAACCGTGCTTTCTCTCATATTACATAACACTTTAGGCAAACTGCGAATGTTTTTCGTTACACCACACACAACATACACTCGTGGTCGTAGAAAAAGTATGTTCTCCATATTCCACTCCGTGTGGTGAGTTTCCACCGGTGACCGATGCGTATATTTTCGTCTGTGCCCCCGACCGAAGATGCGCCCCTGGTGGGGCTGCCGCCCCCGCCGTTCGGCAACGTGAGAGACTTCCTTCGAGAAGGAGAGAAGCAAGAGCGACGGTCACGATTCCCGACCGCTGCAAGAGACCGACAGCGCGTTCTTTCTCATGCCACGGGCCGCTCGTTGTGACCCCATCCGGGACCTGGGGGCGGCCGGTATCTAGGTCCTCACGGTCGTCCCGTCCCGGGGGTATTGACGGGGCGGCCCGGGATTTCCACCACACACGCGCACACGGAAAAAAAGGATTCGTTGATTCGAGCGATATTTACTTTGATCAACCAACTAAAAGTGTCATATATGCACGACAAAATATAATGTTGAAACGAGTTGAAACATTTGATCTTGTTCCAAGACCGAATTCAAGGTTTCAGTTTACTAAATATTCTTTGGATGAACAATTATCATGTCCAACCAACTACATTATGTTTCATTTCATCGCAGAAATTGATTCGATCCAATTCATTATTTTGTTGATCGAAATGTGGAACTTGTTTGAATCGAACAAATTCTATGTCACATCAACAACATGTATCTATCAATTTGATGCAATAATTCATCTATCCAAGTGATTATTTCATTTCGTTAATCCGAATGTGAAAAATGTTTGAATCAACCGAATTCATGATCATATCAAGACAATCTCTAGTTTGGATTCATACACACTTTCGAATCAGTGAAGTAAATATTTTGTTGAATCAACTCTGGTAAACCGTTGGATGAAATTTGCTCATCATTGGATCGACAAATTATGTCATTCGATCGGAGCATTATTTCGATTCAATGTGATTACCTCTCTTGGTCAACTGAACATAAGAATCCATTGAACAAACTAAAACTGTCATCAAAGAAAGATATCATTTCGCTTGTTTATGGTGATTCCATCCCAATATTTAATATCTTGGCACCGTCCTCCAATTGGTATTTGTAAACAGAGCCATCTATTGACTAGTATCATGATGGTAATATAAGTATTTCAATCCAATGTACCAAATTCACGTTTGATTTCCTCATTCTTTTCTGAATTATTGTGATACTGATATAAGAAATGATCGAAATTTCATAGAGATCTAATGAGGTGGGTACTTTCAGGTATTCCATAGGGTATTGAATTTGTTATGTAATAATATATTTTGGCTCATTCACCCTAATGATTAACCTATATGCCATTGGATTTCACAGTGATGAAGTAATATTCTCAGGATATGGAAGTTGTTGAATTTTGACGAACGAATAATGTATTATTTCTGCATATCTTCGACCTCCATATCCAAGTAGAATCTAGTAGTTATTGACAAATGTAGCTCAGAATCGGGCTATACATTGACCAAACTAAAACTGTCATCACAGAGTCAGATATCATTTCGCTCGTTTATGGTGATTCCACCCCAATATTTAATATCTTGGCACCGTTCTCCAATTGGTATTTGTAAACAGAGCCATCTATTGACTAGTATCATGATGGTAATATAAGTATTTCAATCCAATGTACCAAATTCACGTTTGATTTCCTCATTCTTTTCTGAATTATTGTGATACTGATATAAGAAATGATCGAAATTTCATAGAGATCTAATGAGGTGGGTACTTTCAGGTATTCCATAGGGTATTGAATTTGTTATGTAATAATATATTTTGGCTCATTCACCCTAATGATTAACCCATATGCCGTTAATTTTCACAGTGATGAAGTAATATTCTCACATTATGGAAGTTGTTGAATTTTGAAGAACGAATAATGTATTATTTCTGCATATCTTCGACCTCCATATCCAAGTAGAATCTAGTAGTTATTGACAAATGTAGCTCAGAATCGGGTTATCCATTGAACAAACTAAAACTGTCATCACAGAGTCAGATATCATTTCGCTTGATTATGGTGATTTCATCCCCAATATTTAATATCTTGGCACCGTTCTCCAATTGGTATAAATTGGTGTAAACAGAGCCATCTAAAAAAAAGTTATACTGAGATTAAAATAACATTTCTCGAAAAGTCATCACTATTAATGTGTTCCCACAGAATGATTTCACGGCAATTATCATATAAAGACTAGAGAATATCATTTACTCGCTTCTCCCACATCTTCAAGCAGTGAAAGTAATTGACCATCATTATTAAATTCATTCTTGGACCATTTCCTGGGTATCCTCAGTTAATGCTTTCGGTATTTCGAATGCAATTTCCGATTAATCACTAATAAATTCGCAACGATTTCAAATACCATCATTGTTCGAAAAATAAAAACTGCCGGTCGGAAGAGAATGGCATGAATTTAACATGATTTTGTTCATCCTTATTCAGAATTTAATATCTGAATTCCAACAATTTTATTTGCATTCATGTTCATTATCATTCCGACTTATCTTTGAGTTCGTAGAAACGAGCTTAGATCCAGGAAAAAAATGTATTCAAATATTTAAGTTCGAATTCCAATATCTATGTCTGAATTCTGAGAAGGAAATCTAAATATCGAAAATGAAATATGTATTTGAAGAATGAAGTCTAAATTCAGAAAGTAGAGAAGGTCCATGTTGAAAGAAATATGTGCGAATTCGAAGATTGAAGCTTGGATTCAGAAAGAGATGTTTGAATTCGAAGAAAAAGTCTGAATCCAAAAATTCGGGTCTGATTTCAAAGATTCAAGTCAGAATTGGAAATGTGAATGGAATTGGAATGTGAAAATTTGAATTGAGGAAAGAAAATAAGTCTGAAGTCGAAGAAACAAATTTGAATTTGAAGGAAGCAGTCTGATTGCACAAGAAGAAATCTTATTTAAAAAAAGTCTCAATTCAGAGAGGGAAGTCTGATTGTTAGAAGACATTCTAAATTCACAGGAAATGCGTCGATTCCAAAAAGAGATCCAAAGTCAACGAAAAATATCTGAATTCGAAGATTGAAGTCTGAAGTCGTGAATTCAAGTCCAATTTCAAAGGAGAAAATCTGAATTCAGAGAAGAAAATCCGAATCCGAAGAAACAGTCTAAATTCAAAGTAGAAAGTATGATTCCAAGGCAAATAGTTAGAGGAATTCAGAGAAGAGATTCAAAGAAGAATAGAAGGAGGAAAAGTCCAAATTCGAAAAAAAAACAGTCTGAATTTACAGGAACAAGTTTGAATACGAAACAAAGTTTTATTCAGAGGAAAGAATCTGAATCCAAAGAATGAAGCCTGAATTCGAAGATTCAAGTTCGAATTCGAAGATTGAGGTCTAAATTCAGAGGAAAGAGTCTGAATTCAGATAAAAAGTGTAAATTCAAAGGGAGACTCTAAATTTAAAGAAACAAATCTGAATTCTAGATTAAAAGTATAAATTTAGAAAAAAAACTGAATTCAAAGAGATAGTCTGAATTCCAAGAAGTAAGTCTGAAATCATAGTAGGACGTATGAATTGAGAGAAAAGAATCTGAATTTCAAAGAAGAAAATCGAAGGAATTCAGAGGGAATATTTGAGTTTAAATTCAAAGATAAGAGTCTGAATTCGGAGGAAAAAATGTGGATTCAAAGAAGAAGTCTGAATTCCAAGAAGAAAGTCTGAATTCCAAAGGAAAAATGTCAAAGGAATTCAGAAGAAACAGTTTCAATTCGAAGATTCCAGTTTAAATTCTGGTGAGAAAATCTAAATTCAGAGGAAACAATCTGAATTGGAAGGTAAAAAACTGGATTCGAAGAAAACACTTGTAGAGAGAAAAGCTTGAAGAATGAAATAAAATAAAACACGCAACGGTGCGGACGCTTTAAATCTGTATGAAAGCGTTTAGATCTCCAGATATGGGTACCGAACCCAAATCGTACCGTCAACTCTGACCTCGGCCGTCTCTCCAACGGTCCGGGCATGATTTTTTTTCGATTTCGAAACGGCCATTTGTCATCCCGACGGCCGTCAGCCGCGGGCTGGTCGAGACACTGATCGACAGCTCTGATGACGATCGGTGGTGCTGACCACCGAAATCGGCTCGCAGGAAATTAAGTGAAAAAATGAAGAAACGACGACAGCAGACAGCGACGGCGTTGCCGAATGTTCCGATTACCAGGTAGATACACCTACAATGGTGTCGAATATTCAGTCATTTTATTATTTTGTAATGGCCTTGTATGAGAGTTAGTTGGAAAATGTCAACAAGACAGATTTGGTGAGAAATAAATAGAAAGAGATTTGAAACTTTGACAATTGTTGAATTGATTGAATTTGAGACTGTTCAAGGCAGAATTGAAAAAATGGCTTTATACCAGACAGTGGCGACAAAAGGCATTGTCAACGTTTTGATTGGCTGACGCCATCAGGATGGCAAATTTTCCATGAGCTTACATTTATACAAATATTTCTTTGATTTGTTATCAAAAATGAAATAAATAATTGCAATGGAAAATATCTGCGATAAGTTTGATTATAATGAGCAGAGATTTCAAAAAAAAAAAATACGACAATGAAGATAATACAGGGTGGCCAATAGAAACTTTCACAACACAAATCATGGAACCACCTGCAGGCCATACTTTCAAAATAATTTTCTTCCACACCCTGTTTTAGAATTTTTAACATACACAAGCTATATATGGTGACTTATGGTACACTTACTTTTCTTCTTTGCTTTTTAGCTAAATTTCTGAAATTTGAAACGTCAAAAATATGCTCACCGAATGGTACTTTTCGACATATCCAGAAACTTTCTATTTAAAATATTTCTTAGCCATTCTCAAAACACAATGGAACTAGAAAAATTGAATTTCTAGAAAAAAAAAATGAATCTAAATTTATCAAAAAGTGAGTATTTTCGATGTTACAAATTTCAGAATTTCAGCTATAAAAACAAAGAAGAAGAGGGGGTGTATACCATTAGTCTGTGTCACCCAATATGGTTGTAATCAGGCCATACTGAGTGCTTCAGAAGAATCCAAGATGTCCAATTTTTCATCTAAAATTTTGGAAAAAATTCAACGCCCTGTTTTCAGGCAAGAAGTTTCACTGGAGGAGAGCATTAAATATACTTGACGAATCCTCATCGACTTCCCCCACCTCTATTACTTTATTCGTATACAGGGTGGACGAAAATTCGAAACCACGGCTTACTCAATTCTCTCATGCAAGTATGTAAAGAATTAACAGTTCTAGTTCTAACAGGTTCATAATGAGAAGAAAAAAAAAAGTTCGAATGTATCATCACGACTATTTCTCCAGCTGAAAATTTGCGTTATGAGACATGAAGAGAATGTTAAAGGATATGTCACTAAAATATTATTTACTGAATCTTACAAGCTCACTGTGTGATTGCTAGAATCAACAAAATTCAAATCGTTGATAACAAACGTGATATTATTGTTGAGTATTGACTATTATAGAGGTAAGTTACCATGGAATCGGAAAACTATTATCGAGTTAGTTCGACTCTTGATACCTCGCGAATTATAAGTTACATATTGTTTTCCTTGAATATCAGTAACCGACATTCCCAGATGATTTGGAATTCTTCCTCATAATTCTCAATCGAATAAGAAAATGTGTGAATGAGATCCGAACTCTACACGTTATAATATCTGTTGGCAACACTGACCACCTCCGACTTTATCAACGGATCTGATTGTATACCCTGTCAGGTATATTAGGGATTATGAAAATACTTCGTCATGTCATCGACGATGTTTATCAGGGAATCGTTTCTCACGGGATCTGCTCTGCTCTCTCTGATGTTGATGTTGCGTGCTCGCTTCATCGACTTCTTGCTCATTCAATTACGGCCCATCGAAATTCCGTACGCTCCACAGATTTCAGTTAGTTGGTGCCTCATTATTTCTTCGAAAATAACGATTGATAACGAAACTCAACCTCTAATATGAACTATACGCCGTGTACCGATACCGGAATCCAGACAACGTCTGCATGGGGCTAGACTGAATTCCGCCTCTCGTTACCAAGAAATATTCCCAAGAACTTACAACATACTGGCATCAACTGAGAAGCAGGTCGACTCGACTAACACGACCCATATGCTCAGCCCTGGCCTGTGTGTCTCTGTTCCAGAAATGATCCCTCATGCCAAACCAAAAGAATTCTCAGAATCGATAACCACAAACAGACAAAGTTCGAACTCCTGGTGACCTCTTCTAATTCCTCTTTCTGAAACTCTATTTCATCCAACAGAATCTCTCAGCAGCAGAAATCATCATCGTGAGGGTTTTCAATGTCCACAACTCCACCTGGCGCGAATTCTCGGAATTCTCGAACAAAACAGATGACGCAGGACGTCTGGCCGAGGCTTTCGCTATCACCTATGGTCTTGAGCAACTGATAAATGAACCCACTAGGATCCCTGATATCAGCAATCATTATGCCAATACGCTCGACCTGTTCCTCACTAACAATCCGGAACCTTATGAAGTGAAAGTCCGTGCACCACTAGGAAACTCAGACCACGCACTCATCTCCACGATATGTCTTCACATCACTCTGCGAACCAGTCCAACACCCCCACGCACTGTTTGGCATTACAATCCAGCCGACTGGGATAGACTTTGCATGTTTTTTCCTGGGATTCTTTGGAGGAGAATGTGTTTTGAATCGGGAGATCCCACGCAATGTGCTGATGAGATCTCGTAAATCATGGTAGATGGGGTCTCGTCTGATATAATGACGATCAATGCTGGTGTTCCACAAGGCTCTGTCTTGGCACCAACTTTGTTCTTGCTCCACATCAATGATTTGTTGAATGTGACCTCCAGCCCGGTTCATAGCTTCGCGGATGATAGTACACTTCATTCCGCCTTTTCCTCTAGAGCCCCTATATCATCCAACGAGGCCAGAGGTGCAAGGCGAAGACAGGTCGATGCTTTAAATGAGGATCTGACAAGAATTCTGAAATGGGGTTCTGAGAATCTAGTACAGTTCAATGCAACTAAAACTCAAGCTTGTATGTTAACCAAGAAGGCTGATCACACAATGCCCAATTTGATGATGTCGGGTACCACCACTGTTCCTATGAGGTCGTCAATATCCATGCTGGGTGTCACCACCAACAGTGCTCTCTCATGGGACGATCATGTGAGGTCCATTGCGAAAACTGTTTCATAAAAACTTGGTTTTCTGTTCCGTGCGAAGAGATACTTCACATCCCAGCAACTGCTTATGATCTACAAAGCACAAATTCGACCTGTCCTGGAGTACTGTTCACATGTTTGGAGCTCAGTCCCCAAACATAGGCTAAAGCTCTCAGACTCAATTCAGAAGAGAGCTATTCGCCTAGTCGATGATACAACACTCACCAAATCATTGACCTCTCTAGATCATCGTAGAAAGGTCGGCGATCTCTGCCTCTTTTATAGGTACTTTCACGGTCGTCGCTCAACGGAAATATCATCTATCATGCCACCACGTGAGATTCCTAGTAGACAAACCAAACGAGCTCAGGCTGGTCACTCCTACACTGTCAGGCTCGAGACCTGTCGAACATCGCTATACCAAGCATCATTCATCAATAGAACGGCAAAGTTGTGGAATTCTTTGCCTAGTGAAGTCTTTCCTGATGCTCACAACCTCCAAACTTTCAAGAAAAATTCCAAAACCTTCCTTCTCTCCCGAAATTCCACCGCTGGCTAGCACGATGTTCCTTTCGTGTTGTCAGAAGATAAAAAAGACAGTCGGATGGAGCGATTTATCCATCCTCCGGTATGCTAGAAAGGGAAATACATACGCAGAATCTCATCGCAGGAATGATGTGTATCATTATCATTACAATCAAAACCGGGTGTGAGATATGAAATTCGTGATACCTCGAAATACCTCACAGCCGTTTTTATTATAGTGTTCTCGAACATGATACCCGCCACAAACGAACACTTTATCTGCCACAATATAATCCATATTTCACACGTAGTATTGCCGGTCAGCATGCGATCCCATGGACATCTCTATAAACGATTTCACTAAAATTCGAATCGAAATGCATCCACCTATAAATTCGAGTAGCGAGGTGGCTACAAGCCACGGTGTTCGCACTCTCACAGCCATCTCTATATCGCGAGCCATGGAGAAAGAACGGCAACGTCGCATGGCAAGCGCCTTCGGCCTTCGTATATGGAAGCACGAAAGCACTGCCTGTCCCAGTAAAGAAATTCAATTATCGATGCACAGATTTTTCACACTTTTCTTTTGCGGATATATCCTCTTTCTATAATAATAGATCTAATATACTGGTTCTGTGAACTAGTCAAGAGTATGAAAAAAAATATCAAGCAGAAAATGATCCAGACTTCTTTTGAATGTTATAAGCAGGTCATTATGATGACAGAGAATTGAGGTATCGTCTACAAATATTGTCACTATTCCTTCAATTTTCATGAAAAGCCTAGTCGTCGATATATACAGGGTGGCCCAATGAAAACGAAACAATGTATGCATTTTACTGAGAGATCAAGGAACTGACGTTAAAATAAATGATTCTTTTGGAGTGAAAAAGTTGAAAACATGTGCAAAATATTTCCCCCTCGAAAAAAAATCGGTCGGTTCGAGCGTTTTCTTTCTGACAACGATAACTCTGTCAAATCGGCCTTGTTTCGTTTCCAACAGTAGCGGACCAAAGACTGATCCTTGTGGTATTCCGCAGATGATAAAACTCCGTTCGCATTCTCTGAATCAAGAATAATTTGGACCACAGAAGAATGTTTTCCCGAAATGCACATACACTTCGAGTTTTCAACAGTAGTATATTGTGATTTACGCATCACAGTCGAGAGCATTTGACAAGTCACAAAACACAACTGCTGCAACTTCACCACTGTTAACTTGTAGATATTAGTGATTTCTTGGGCAGAGGGTTGTTCAAAATTAGTCTACCAATTAATGAGTTCCATGGGTCGGTAGATGAAGACTGGTGGTGTCAACACCGAGACTTATAGACGTCTATGTATCGGGTGTCCGCATAAGGCACTACATCCCCCCTACCGGCAACCGAACGGTAAGAGATAAAGAGATCGGTCAAAACAGGTTTGAATGATGCGCGAATGCTACTTTTCGAATAAAAATACCTTTTCGAGGTGGCGATCAAAGGTGGTAGTGAGTTTCACCTTGACCACATTGTACACAGGGTGACGTTCTACCGACTGAAAATCATCCAGTGACCGGCAGATTTTCATTTCGAATTCCTCACCTGCATCTTTCCAAACTCAACTTGCACTCTCTGAATTTCGAACTTCTTTCGCATTCGAGGGAGACACAAATAATTTTCAATTGTTATCATATAGCGCCCTATTTCGAAGACGGGAACAATTTTCCACTTATCTTTTCTCTTCATTCTTGCGGCGATTTTCAACAGTTAAACGGAGCCCTATCCCATCTTATCGATAATATCCAATAATAAAGTTACCTAACCTAACCTAACCTAACCTAACCTAGCATAACCTAACCTAACCTAACCTAACCTTACCTAACCTAACCTAACGTAACCTCACCGAGGTTGTGATTTCAAATTTGAAACATTTCCCCAATCACGAGTCACGTTTTCGAAATAACTTTCAAGAGTTTTTCGAAATAACGGTAGGTACATTACCACCATCCAGCACATTGTTCCTCGATAATATAAGCTCCCTCGTTTAGAAGAAGTCGTCTTTGCAACCACGGAGCCAAGTAGAAAAATGATCTATAGCAAATACTGTTTCCGGTTCCCGACTCTGCATAATCTTTAGGTGCGGTTTCCATTGTACAGTTCCATTTGCTTGAAGTGCTCTTTCACTGACGCATAGTCATGACATGTTTTTCAGATATATTCTGCTCCATGTTTGTGTCCCGGAGTCTGTGGCTTTCAATAATTAAGTCTTCTGCATATCTTCGTACACCTGCGAGGACTGATCTGGATCTGGGTCATTTCCGACTATCTTCTAGAAAGTTTGCCAGCTTTCTTTCTTTCCCTGCATTTTCATCAGTTGCACGTTATGCTGCGGTCTACCAGTGGTTGGGATGTCCCTTCCTGACCTCCCAGTGCCTTGAGTCTGTTCATTTTCTATGGCGCTCCTCCACACAGAGGTCTAGAGGTGGACGGCACCTGCAGATCATATCCTGATGGAGTGCGAAGATGTACATCACAAAAGATGGAACATACTGGGATAATACCTACCAGTTGGCTTTGGAAGAAATACCACGAATAGACTCCCTCGAAATCGTGAAATTCTTAAGGGAATTGAATCTTGAGGAGCTGCTATAAACGAGCAAACTTTGGAATGAGCAGAAGAAGATGGAGCACAATAGATCCAATCAGGTCGTAGCGCATCTGTCACCATCCACAACTACACCAATACCAATATGTGCCCAATTATCAGCTGAGGCCAATCTTTGGGTTTTTGGACTAAATACACTCCTGCATCTGCACCATTTCCAGCTTTGGATCTGTCTGATACGTTATTCCATTCAGTCCTATCTGGAATTGACACCCTGAATGTGTCTTCGGAATGTTCTAGCACGGTCTTGGTCACGATGCCCAAAATACTCATGATTCCTGGTCCAATTGCATTCTGTTTTCTAGAGGCATCAAGCCTTGCCTCCCCTTGGACACTCGAGTGGTGGGGAGGCAACCCCATACTCATGGTGTTTTCAAGCAATTTGTTATGAACTAACACTTTAGGAAGATCTCGTGCAATAAGTCATAGATCCTCCGTATTTCTCTATATGTTCGAGTTTCAGATATGAGCTACTCACATATTATAACTAGTAGGAGGTGGTCTGTTTGTGGTCTTTTCGTTGTCAAAGTCACGCGATTAGATTTATTATTGGAAGCAGAATTCAATTCGACAAACTCTCGTATAAAAACATAAAGTTCTTGCGTTGGAAGATATACGCATAGATAAAACGTATGTACAATGTATATTTGATCAGAGAAATTCAAAGAATTATTTTATCTGGCGGACCTAATTCTAGCGATTCCATCGACAACAAAGGAATAAAACCTCGGAGTTACACCCTAATCCGGTAATGTAGTGTAGCAGAGATGGAAGAACACGATGACATTGTTGCTATAAATACAAGTCGTCTTCGACAAGACCGCCTATGTAGACATTATTCCAAATAAGATCCGAAAGTAAAGTCGAGAATAAACATCGGGGTGTGCAAGAATAAATATTGTCGCTTATTGTTTATTTGCCCGCATTGCTTCGTCCGCCTGTCGGCAGAAAAATCGTATACTCACGGGGTGGATATAATAAATACTGCTCGAGATAAATATGATCATGACTTTGGTGAAGAAGAAGTCTCCACTTTCTGCACTTTTGGGACTACAGTATGTCGTTGAGTTCAAACTGAGACTGAAATAATGTTTTAAAATTTGATAGTATATTTCAAGTACACTTGATACATCAAATTCAATATATCGAATAAATTAAATTCAATGACGTATATTTTTTTTCCAGACTTTTCCGGGATTTCCTCTTCTAATAATTATTATATATCTGTTTTATCTATTTTTATTTTTGTAGATGAGAAAAAACTCATCGATTGTATAGGGAACTATAACTTCTCAAAGCATTTGTTTTATTTTATGTTATCAAATTGAAAAAATAGTAATAATTATGAATTTATTATAATAATGAAGTATTAAACAAGAAGAATGATTGAAAACGGAATTTTTGTAATTTGAGATGGATTATTTCGCCATATACCCTTTTTTCCGGGATTTCCTCTTCTAATAATTATTATATATCTATTTTATCTATTTTTATTTTTGTAGATGAGAAAAAACTCATCGATTGTATAGGGAACTATAACTTCTCAAAGCATTTGTTTCATTTTATGTTATCAAATTGAAAAAATAGTAATAATTATGGATTTATTATAATAATGAAGTATTGAACAAGAAGAATGATTGAAAACGGAATTTTTGTAATTTGAGATGGATTATCTCGCCATATACCCTTTTTTCCGGGATTTCCTCTTCTAATAATTATTATATATCTATTTTATCTATTTTTATTTTTGTAGATGAGAAAAAACTCATCGATTGTATAGGGAACTATAACTTCTCAAAGCATTTGTTTTATTTCATGTTATCAAATTGAAAAAATAGTAATAATTATGAATTTATTATAATAATGAAGTATTAAACAAGAAGAATGATTGAAAACGGAATTTTTGTAATTTGAGATGGATTATTTCGCCATATACCCTTTTTTCCGGGATTTCCTCTTCTAATAATTATTATATATCTATTTTATCTATTTTTATTTTTGTAGATGAGAAAAAACTCATCGATTGTATAGGGAACTATAACTTCTCAAAGCATTTGTTTCATTTTATGTTATCAAATTGAAAAAATAGTAATAGTTATGAATTTATTATAATAATGAAGTATTGAACAAGAAGAATGATTGAAAACTGAATTTTTGTAAGTTGAGATGGATTATTTGGCCATATACCAACCTTTCCGGGATTTTCTTTTCTAATAATTATTATATATCTATATTATCTATTTTTATTTTTGTAGATGAGAAAAAACTCATCGATTGTATAGGGAACTATAACTTCTCAAAGCATTTGTTTTATTTTATGTTATCAAATTGAAAAAATAGTAATAATTATGAATTTATTATAATAATGAAGTATTAAACAAGAAGAATGATTGAAAACGGAATTTTTGTAATTTGAGATGGATTATTTGGCCATATACAGTGACTGGGCTATTCATTAATTTGTTACCGCGGACGTTGGAACTCGATGGAGGTCCATTGAAATCGTCGGGGGTCAAAGGTGATAAAGCATGTCGTCTCGCAGGCCCCCCTCACCCTTTCCGCGTCTTCGACGACAGATTTGTCATGCCCCCCCCCCCCCCTCCCCTCCCTGCCTTCCCGATGCCCCGTCGAACCCACGCACATCTACATCCTACCAAGAGGCATAGCAGGTTTATCGTTAGCGGAAAAAGCGTGAGACAACGTCGTTTCTGATTTTCGTATTCTCGAACTTCAAACTCGTAGAATTAACGTTGATTTCATTCTTTCTAAATTTTGTTTCATGTTGGTCATTATCTGATATAATTATCGCAAGAATTTCTCTGACGATTTTGTGTCATACAGGATAAAATCGGAAATTACATATTGGGGCATAATTGGTCAAAATTGATAAAATTGATCGGGTTTTTGTCCAGTGGATATGGCAAGTTCACAAACTACGGGAATATATGGAGGAACAGAATGTATGAACTATTTTTTTGCCATAACTTTTCGTTATGGTTTTTGGACTACGGATGAAAATAACATAACACATATGCCAAAACCGTTATTTTTTCAAAATAGAAAAACAGTTTCGCGAGGCTGGTCATGTGGGACAAATAAAAAAAGTTCCTGCCAATGCAGTGAGTGATGATACGAAATTGGATGTTATACTTGAATTTCAAGAAAACCCACATAATTCTGGTCGAAAAGCAGCCTCACTGTTCAACATTAGCCACACTTTAATTTTTCGAATATTAAAGGAAAGTAAAATGCATCCCTTATAGAATGATGCCAACTCAGGAGCTAATGGAAGACGATTTCGACAGGAGAACGTATTTTTGTGAACAAAAGATGGAAATGTTAGATAACAATATGATCCAATTAGAAGATGTTTCGTTTTCTGATGAGAGCACATTTACACTTAACGGTCATGTTAATCGTCAAAATTAATGAGAATCCTCACTGGATGAGAGAGGAACATACGCAATATCCTGAAAAGATATAAATTTCAATAATTATCTCCATTATATTTGTAGTAAACACAGATATATGATCTGTCCCAAAATGTCACTGCACTTGAAATTGAACCTTTAGATACCTGAGAGAGAGATTCTCTATTTGCAAGTGACAAATTGTTCCTCAAAAACTGAAAGAATAAGGTGATAGATAAGGTGAGTAAAAATGTTCCATAATCATGATTCAAGGAGATATGAACAGAGGATCATTCAAAATACCGAAATATCAATAATTTGATATTCGTGCACTCACTATTTGACTCATAGAGAAACATACTGGACACGTATTCAATCTCCGAACAACAAACCCACTAGAAGGATCACAAAACGAATATTCTGATGCTAACATGAATTCCCAGAATTATCATAATATTAGTACCCAATCGTCGCCAGTGTTGTCATATCCAATCATCAAAAAGTGATAAATAGTCCATAATATTGAAAGTCCTTTATGAATTCATGTAGTTCAATGCACAAATATAATAATAAATTTGGGTCATGACGATTATGAATCAGTTCTGATTGATAGAAGATTGCTACATTATTCTGAGACTCAGCAATTTTACTTTCTTGGGGGCTCGAGGACCAGCATGGGTATCATAAATACTTTTTGCTCAACGTTGCATCACCGCAATGTGATATTGACAGTCGATGGCGATTATTGCTTTGTTTGGTATCTGTCATTATTTACGTTTTGATTTATCGATATTATTCAACTTGTGTTCAGTTTTGTGTACTCAGAATTCATCAGAAACTCAGTTTATTTCCTGTTTTGGTGATTTGATATAATGGTGAGACGTTGTGAGGTGTGTTAAAGACAATTTGAACCGGCGATCAAAACACGTCATTTCATAGGTGAGTTACCATTGTCGTATCATTCGAGATTTTGAAGCATTTTCCCAAATGGAATGGATAAAAATGAATTTGAATTGAATTGATTAGATTATATTGATTATACCCATTGGTCAGCTGCGACAGTGTCTTGTGGTATAATATGTAGCACTGATAAATGCTTCCTTATTTGTAATCAAAATATGCGAAGCTGCTGAAAAATCACTGAGAATAATGATGAACTCAATATTTTTGATAAAAAATATAAGGATATTTCTATACTTCTTCTACACACAACAATGAGAAATTTACCGTTGACTGTTTTTGGAACTAGTCAAACTAATTTGGAGAAATATTTCACTGTAAGACTTCATCATGAGGCAAATAAATTGAAAGATTCAACGGAAGTTAGAGTAAGAAGTATGTTAACGAAAACAATCCTATTCAAAAATCAATAAATTATTTGTGAGATTATCCATGGTTTTTTTTTTAATTTCAGTCCTGTTTTAAATAAGAAACACTGCCATTTGCTACATCTTCACATGATTCATGATTTTATTGTTGATATAACATTTCGTCATAATACTTGTCAACACATATTCATTATCGATTTTCATCTATCTACATGAAATGAAATAATCAGACATTAATTTTTTGCGTCAAAATATATGAAGTCTGCTCAAGATGAAACCTCCTTCATTTTTGACGATATCGTGAAATGATATAAACAAGTTTCATCTTCAGATTTGAAAATTACATTCAAATATGCAATCATATCTATTTGCCATGAAAACGAGTTTTTCACTTTTTTGAAAATTATTTCCACTTGTGGGTACTGAACTTTGAAATCGTAAATATACTTACATGCACTGTCACTGATCGCCAAAGATATAAATGTTCATTATTGAAATTGAACGTTATTTATGATAAAGTATAAGTAGACAACTGTATACTGAATAGTAAGTATATTGTGACGTGGTCATAATAAGTTTATTGATTACAAGCAAGTTACAAAAAGCACCATAGGATTGTATGTATTCGAATTTCTCGTAACAATGTGAAGGAAGTATAAAGATGTTCATTTTCCCACCAAGAAATGCTAAAAAGTACCACTGAAATTGTTACGGATTTTCAATTTGGTTACATCATGAATTAATAATAAATTCGACCCCCTCTGACAACACGGCACTGTTGCTGGGAGAATCAGGTTCTGCTATCCTTGATTAGACAAAGATAGATACTATAGATGTTGCTTCCAAACAAACTGTATTGCCAGGGCTGTGGATTACTTATCTAGTCTGTTCAATGATCGAAGTATTCAATACCCTATGGAATACCTGAAAGTACCCACCTCATTTGATCTATCTATGAAATTTCGATCATTCCTTATACCAGTATTACAATAATTCAGAAAAGAATGAGGAAATCAAACGTGAATTTGGTACATTGGATTGAAATAATAATATTACCATCATGATACTAGTCAATAGATGGCTCTGTTTACAAATACCAATTAGAGAACGGTGCCAAGATATTAAATATTGGGATGGAATCACTATAAACAAGCGAAATGATATCTTTCTTTGATGACAGTGTTCAGCTGACCAAGAGAGGTAATTACATTGAATCGAAATAATGCTCCGATCGAATGACATAATTTGTCGATCCAATGATGGGCAAATTTCATCCAACGGTTAACCAGAGTTGATTCAACAAAATATTCACTTCACTAATTCGAAAGTGTGTATGTATCCAAACAAAAGGTTGTCTTTATATGATCATGAATTCGGTTGATTCGAACATTTTTCACATTTGGATTAACAAAATAATGAATTGGATCGAATCAATTTCTGCGATGAAATGAAACATAATGAGTTGGTTGGACATGATAATTGTTCATCCAAAGAATATTTAGTAAACTGAAACCTTGAATTCGCTCTTGAAACAAGATCAAATGTTACTCGTTTCAACATTATATTTTGTCGTGCATATATGACACTTTTATTTGGTTGATCGAAGTAAATATTGCTTGAATCAACGAATTCTTTTTTTCCGTGTAGATAACAAAAATAACTATCGGTGAGCATGCCCATCAACAGAAAATTTCAAGGGAGAGTATGCGATCGATAGGATTGCTCTGCGATTTGGTATAGTTCTACAAATAAAATCTGATCGATTGTTTGATGTGGTTGGGTGTCCGTTCACGAATGCCCCTTCTGGACTTTAGTCAAGCTAGCTGATACACTTCTCTGAATTTATTTCTTCGAATGATTTTTATGAACAGTTCATTTCGCTTCCATTATGCAGCTCGTTATTGTGCATTTTAGTGCCCATGAATATAACAATAATAAAAGGCCCATCGCTGGTCTTTCAGTCATTTATATAATAGTCCAGTCATTTGAGGTATCTCAAAGTGGAAAGTTCTTTCTCAATTTTTGTATGATCAATGAAGAAGGTTACTTCATCAATGATCTCAATTTTCCGACGTCAAGAATATGTGAAAACATTTGAAAATACTTGTTTTCCTAAGACGTCTGAAAGAAAATTATAAGAGTTTTGCAAAATTAGTTCCTGTCATGTTCATCAGACTATATTTTGTATTTTCAACAAGTTTGGAATCTGAAGACAATCGCCATTTTTAGCTTCAATGTGTGGAAAAAAATTCCAAAAGTTTTGCAAACTATGAATATGATTGGGATCAGTGTTTCTGAGTGCTCTGCAGATTTGCACATTTACATTCTAACCGGATCATGATTGTATCTTTTCTGAGTGTTCCCAAGGTGTTTTTTTCGAATAAAATTTGTGTCGAAAAGTTAAAAAAAATTTCAAATGAGAAATTTTGAGAATAATAATGTTATTATCCTACTGATTTTGCAAAACGAGCAAAAATAAAGTTTCGAAACAATTTATACTTCGAAAACGAATAACAACAGAAATGCAGATGAAGGAGAAGATTCGTTATCTATGGAAAATATATATTTCCATGTTACTCATGAAATTATCATTTTCCAAAGCAAAATGCCTGTAGGAAACTAAGCAAAAACGTAGTGAAACGTCGTGAAAAAAACAAATTTTTGTGCCTCCGATAGAGTTGCAAATATGAATCCATGCATATATCATGTAGTTTGAAATGTATATTTCATGATTTCTTTTTGAGAATGAGACGTTCAAATCTGAAATCAATTTTAGAATAGTTTCCTCGTCAGTTATGTCAATAAAACTAGAATGTTTCTATGACTTTACAACTTTTTTTTCATACAGTACTTTGATTGTAATATTTTTCATTCCATATTTTTCAATCTTCCGGGGTATAAAGAGGGTTGCAAGTTCAATACAATGATAACTTTATCATTTACAATATTTGCAACTATATGGAAAGTTTAGTTCGTTTTTTGACCCCAAATTTTTTTTATAAAAAATCATCGTAGACCATGCGGTGAACCAAAAAAAGGCAAGTCTGGCTTGCTATTCTTGATGAATTGTGTCGAAGTTCGCAAGACTTTTCGAAGTTATGGTCGAGCATATTGATTTTCTGTAGTTCCCAATCTTCCGGAAGTCAATTTTTCCTTGGGAAAATATGGTACAAGAAATGCTAACTAGAATGTAATGCGTAGTTTGCGATACTTTCGTGATTGTCTTGACGTGATGGTTATAAAAATAAACACTTGTTTTTACTTTTCTACGAGTTGCAAATTGGGATTTGGGAACCTGTAAAGTTGGCAGTTGGAATTCCGGCATTGAGAAAGGTCAATTTTGCTCTAGTGACTGGCCTAAAAGCCGCCGCAGCGTTCGAGGACGGGAAAATTTCACGCGCTCTTTGTCCGATCGCGTCGAACGAGAAAATTTCAATACGTCGATATGGAATTTCGGGTTATGGCGGCCCGAGGTCGAGGCGACAAAGGAAGACGCATTAAAATATTAAAAATGCGAAGAGAAGTCGACAACAATACGGGCATTTAGGGACTCGCGACCCCCGCCGTTTGTCAGATACAATAGTCGTTAATAGATGGGCTTCACACTGTTTTAAAAATGCGCCCATTCATTCCGGACCCCGTTCGCTTTCTTTGTCGAGTCGAGCGATTCGTGCAGAGACGGCCCTAAGATCTGTCCCGAAAAAGTCAATTTGTTCATGAAAATCCGTTTTCCAGGCCGGAAAGTTCCTCTTCACATTCCTCAATAGAACAGCAAAGTTATGGAATTCTTTGCCTAGTGAAGTCTTTACTGATGCTTACAACCTCCAAACTTTCAAGAAAAATTCCAACACCTTCCTACTCTCCCAAAATTCCACCGCTGGATAACACGATGTTCCTCGAACATAGGTTTCCCTTTCGTGTTGTCCACAGATATAAATAAATAACTAGTTCGAAAACGTTCCTAGGCAAGACTACGCAGGACGTCCTGAATTTGAGGCATACGCTGTCCTGCGTCCTGTCGGAAATAACTTGCAGGACGTCAAAAGTCTTTGATTTCAAGCTATCCCTCATAAACCTCCTATTATCCATGGCAAACTTATTATACTGCTAAAGATCAGAATATTCTTTCGAGGAGAATCGATCATCACGAATTATGAATTCAACACGCATTGATTCACAGAGAATTCTTCTGAAAAATGAGTTTCGAACGAATCGTTACCACCCGCAAACATATCGTATCCTTTCAGGGATAATTAGGAATTTGAGTTGGAATGAAAGCTCGCTATTCTGCCTTGTTTGCCTATCTAATTAATTCAACCACAGAACTTCAACGTACAGCTTACTTGATGACAGCATTTCATTCGTTATAGCGGAAAATCACTCAAATGTCAGTTGTTGTTAGATGGCGACACAAAAATGAAAACAAAATCAGTATTATTGATGATTGCACAATCAGTGTTATAAAAATGTTGATTCAGAAGTAGTAATTTAGGTTACTTCTCAATTTTAGATCGAACTACATAATCAGAATCTCAAAACGTCAACTATTCGTACAGGAATCTGTAAAAATGTCACCATCTTCTGGGAAATTTCATAACTATTATGCCATTATAGCGGAAAATGGCGTTAGCGTTTTAGAAGAAACGAAACACCATCAGTGACTGCACAAGTGTTTTGTACATCGTTGTTGGAACATAATAATTGGGAGATGTACGGAATCGGATTTTATATTGAATAGTCTGAGAGTCTCAGATCAGAACTGCTACGGAGAAAAAAGAATAGTTTCTGGATTTTCTTTTCGACTCATCAAGGTATCACAAGATTATACAGATATATACAACAATTAATATTATATAATATTAGGATTCTTTCTTTGTGTCTACACTTTTATGGAAATTAAATTTGTCCTGATTTTTCATTCATTGTCCTGAATTTCTAACTACTTTGTCATGAAAACCAAAGATTTAAAAGTGGCAACCCTGAAGACTAGTTCGGAAAATCTCAACCTGGAACATGACGAGGGCGATTTTTAGGTTTATACAGCTGATTTCATGTCATTTTATATCACTGTGATCCATAATATCTATAATCATCAAATTATTATTCTTCAACAGTTTGATTTTCTTCGGAAACATCACAAGCATGATGTGAAAATAAATAAACTTGAGACTGTATTTTGCACCTTCAAGTGACATTAAATTGCGCTGTTGCCGAGTGTCTCAGCGTGAATGGAATGAATTCATCTCACCATCATCTATGTGGATGTATCGAATCATCAATCAGTATATCTGTATAACGTACAGGGCGCTCAACAATGCAGTCCATAACTGATTGACATTTGATCGATTGAAATTCATTATTCTCAAACGAAATCCATGATGGATTTCTTCTTCTTGAGAAGGGATTTGAATTCAGCTAGTATGCATATTCACATGTCCTATACTTATCTTTTCTCAGTTTCCTGTTATAAAACTGGTTATTTCATGAAATGTACCTCTTATAAAGAGCAAAGCATTTGTCAACAACAATATTTGTCATATCACTCATATTACTATGCCCTACATTGTTTTAAAAACACCGAACGCCGAAAACAAAACCGTTTTACGTGAGTACCAAGGAAAATTTTCGAAAAAATTCGTATTCGATGCTGAGCGCAAAATTGGTTTCCCAACTCACGAACCATTCGGGAGGGTGGGGGGGGGGGTCATGAATCCAGGGCCCGGCCCTGGTTGCATGCGCGCGAAGGAATGCCTTTTGGACAAAAAAAATTATAACCATTTCGGTTAGCTGTCGACAGACGGAGGGCCGATTTAACGAACTAATGACAGCACCCCATGATCGGATCGGGTGGTGGGTGCCATAATGTGGGTGCGGTATGGAACCGTTTCGATTGTCTCCGGAGGAATATACCTCAAGTTCAGTCGCTTTCTGAATTTCTGAAATAGTCCTCGAATCGCGCAACAATGCTGTCCGAATTGTTTCATAAATGTATCATTATTATTATATAATTCTATGATAGCATATCCGATGATCTTACAAACATGCCGGAAGGAACATTTCGAAATAAAAATATCTGCCTTAGGGTACACGTTCATGGATTGATATAAGGTGGCTTTATAAAAACTTTCAACATTTAACATTCATCATTTGTCTCTTTAAGATTCAAAACATTATAATGGCTTAGGTCGTAAAAATATTCACCATTCAAAAATCATTTAAGCTTTGTAAATACTGACATTTCTTTTCATTAATTGAATAATAAATTCCAAATAATAATAATAATAATAATATACTTTAATCAACAATAAGTTATCAAAACCATTACAATGATATGCATAACAAATTGCAGAGAGCGTCAGTAAGTGGAAGTATACACAGGAACATACAAGACAAGTAATATTAAATAGACTATCGGTAAAACACGAATAAAGACGAACCACAAATATATAAATGTATACATCTAGACCCACAGTATTCCTAACATCATCTTAAGAAAAGATTTCGTCAAATGTGTAGAAGTTCTTTTGGGTCAAGAAGCCTTTGAGCCTATTTTTGAAAATGAAAATATTTGGCGCAATTTGTACATCTTCAGGTAAGTTATTATAGATTCTGCAGCCATTGTAATACAAGTTTCTTTGGTAAAACTTGGTCGAGTGCTTTGCCGGAAGTAAATTGTTCTTAAATCTTGTAGAATAATTAGGCTTGGATCTGTTGCAGCTAAACAATGAAAGATTCTTATGAACATAGCACGATATTTCATATATGTAGGTATCAACTACGGTTAAAATTTTATTATTCTTATACGACTCCCTGCATGAGTGTCCCCAGGGAAGATTGCAGAGAATTCTTACCGCTGATTTTTGTAAAGTTAATATTCTTGAACAATCAGTGCCAACTCTCCAATTCATTATGCCATATCGAATTTGAGAGTGAAAATTCGCGTAATACAGAGTAAGGAGTATTTTTGACTGCAGTGCTCCTTTAATGACCTCAAGGCATAGCAAGCTGATCTCAATTTACCACAGAGATTATGTATGTGAGTTTCCCAGTTCAAATTTTGATCAAAGATAACTCCCAGGATCTTAACATCGTTTTGAAAACTGAAATTATATGCGTTATTGTTACATAGGGTTTGATTGTGCCCTCGATGGAATATAATAGATACTGTTTTTTTTTTATTCAAATTAATGAAATTTTTTTCTGACCATAATAAACACCGAGTGTATACCTCATCGGCAGTAGCCATTGTCCGATCGATGCTAGTTTCGGTAATTAAGAAATTAGTATCATCGGCATAACAAACCATATTAACATTTGGAATATCTTCAAGGAAGGTTATGAGATCGTTAGCATAAATTATATATAGAAGAGGTCCTAAAATAGACCCCTGAGGCACCCCTTGACTAACGGTAACGGTTTGACTGAAACAATTATTGATTTGCAAAGGTCGAGAACATTAAAAAAATTGGTTAGAGTAATAATACCCATGACGAAAATCCGCAAAAATCCTGAAAACACTGACAATATTCTCATACAGTAAGAGATAACCTCAATATAATTTCGAATAAAAGCGGGGAACAGAGGGGTCGATACTCGCAAAACGTCATTAGCGAGCATGCGCACATCTTATTTTCATTTATGGCCATTCAACAATAGTTTCTCAAGTTGGACTTTCTTAAATGATAAATGTTACATGAAAAGTCTTGAATTGTTTCATAACATGAACAATTCTATTTCCAAGTTCCATCTGTCTTAAATGTAAAGTCTTAAATGTTAAGTGGTGAATCTTAGGTGATACATTTCTTTATAAAGCCACCAATATATGAAGATATGAATATTAGTTAGTTTTCATCAAGTACCCAGTATATAATTGTTTCCATAGCGCATCTTCCGTGCAAACAAACCCCAGATCAAAAGTGATCAAAAATCAAAAATAAATGAATCCATTGTATTCCTTTGTAATACTTTCCATTGTAATACTTTGAGGAATTGTGCTTTTTTTGCTGATTTTGGGTATGGTGCGCGATTTATTGATATTTTGTTATAGATGTTTTTACGTCACATCGTCTTTTGACATCATCGAATTACTCTCACAACGTTTGTTCGTAAATTACTTTATCTCAGTGATATAAATGAACGTAGCGATACCTTATATATAAAAGTTTAATAGTCTATTGATTGAGAATCGTGCTTCTCAAGCTGTGGTTTCGAGTTCGAGTTATAATAATAATAATAAGGATCTTTTTTGACGCGAGGTTACTTTAGGGCAGATTGTTGAAGGTTACGACTATAAACCTTTATCTATAAACCGTTTGTTGATAATAGGAAGACAGAATAAAGACATCTTTGATAGCAACCGGTGGTTTGACTTCTTATCATGTATAGTTGATACTGCGGGAGAACCTAATTTCAACTTGTGAAATCAACATATTGGAATTATTTTTGAATCGAATGGCTCATCAACTATTCCTCAATTTGTATTTCATCATTCAATAACTTCGTATTTCGACGGTGAAGAGTCGAAATCTGCTCTGTGGAGTTTGTTCAGTTTTGAGTTTTTTTCAGATATATAGTTGATCCGCCCGATCATTTTTATGTACATTGTATAAAAAGCCTTTGTGAAAGTATATTTGGTAGTGAGTTGAAGTCTTGAGTGGAATTTTTGATTGAATTCTCAATCAAATTGAGTGTATTGACAATTCCTCTCAACAATGGCGAAATTTACAAGATATTTGAGAAACTTCACTCTAATGAGAATGAATCGAAGTGGATAACTCTCTCCTGATGACTTCTATACTCTGAATACAATAACTTACATCTGAATATGCAAAAAATGGTGAAAATCACTCACTTCCGAGTGCTTTCGCCAAATATTGGGCTAAACAAAAGGGGAGGGGATAACTGGTACATCCACGCCATAGCCATCGTAGTTACTTGTGCAATGTTCTTGAGAGTCGAGGTATATAATTTTGACTTGCATCATAACTACCTATATCTCGGTGAATTATATTTTTTCGGAATGAGTGTCTACTCAACTATTATGATTTTCAAACTAAAATACAATGAATCTGTTAAGTGGTGCAAGTTCTATAAGTTGATGAAATTTTCAAGTGATTCTCGTTAAGTTGGTGAACGTCAATTTTGAGATACGATGGAAAAATATAGCATATAGCATCACCAGTAAAACAAAGGTGTGGAATATCATTGTTAATATCCACCTGTGATATGGTTTTCAAGGAACACATAACATTCCAAACAGCGTGTGGTTAGAAATCACAAGTGTTTCCTGCTCTACCCATTTATCATTACTATTATTTCATTATTATATTACGAATTTTGTATAATTGGTGTTTGAGTACTCTATGGAATAAAAGTGATTTTTTTAATGATTATTCTGTACTCATTTCTTTATCTACGACATTATTTCACAGTAGAAAAATTATTTGTGCAAACCCATAAAGAGAAATCCATCTAGAAAAGTTCCAGTTCAATTTTGTGAGACGATATACACTATTATAATGAAGATCACATTGTGAAAGTGCTGGAATAAAGTTACAGTACTGGTTCTGGAATATCATTTCACAGAACTGATGGTGAATTTCAGGTAGATAACATCGATTCTGAAATAACCAACGTTATTATATACGGAAATCTCCAGATCTTCGATAGCTTGCAAAATTGGTTCAGTGAAAACTCATTATTTTTGAATGCCTCCCAAACGAAAGCAGTAGCTTTTCATACTGCCCACAACATTTATTCGGTAGACATTAATATTGGAATATCCGGTGTTGAGATAGAAAGAGTTGACAGTATAAAATTTTCAGGTCTTTTTCTAGATATCAATATTAATTTCCATCAGCATTGCGATAATCTCATTAAAATACTCAATAAGCAGTGGTTTCTGTTAAGAAACTTGAGACGGATTCTAGACAACTCTGGTCTACTTTTATATTACCACGGGCAGATACAATCAAGAATCAACTATGGAATTATTGTTTGGGGAAATTCTCCACCTGCACACAATGTTTTTGTAACGCAAAAGAGAATTATCAGAACTATTACAAACGCGTCACGAACATCATCGTGTGGAACACTATTTAAAAAATTTAACATTTTGACTCTACCAGGTCTCTACATTCTGGAAGTTTTGTTGTGCATCTATAGAAATAAAGAAGTGTTCAAACGAAACCAATCTTTTCATGAATATAATACCCGCATCAGAAATGATTTTCACATACCCAAAACACGTTTATCTCTACGTCTGAACTCGTTTGAGATTTTGGGGCTGAGATTATATAATGCACTTCCGGAGTTTTTCAAAATTATAACCAAGGACCAAGTATTCAAACATAAAATAAAACAACTACTTTTTTGAAATTAGCCCCTATACAATCGATGAGTTTTTTTTCTCACCTACATTAGTAAAAATGTTTTGTATTATTTTTCAACATTGTTGCTTTGTTCACTCACCTAATTGTTTTTATTCCTCTTATTATTTATGAATGTGTTTGTTATATATTTGTATTTTATATCTGTATCTGATATGTACTGACTTGTCCAATTGCTTTCTTTAAGCTCGTTTCAATGGATCAATAAAGAATTGAATTGAATTGAAAAATTTACCTAACTTTCAGAATGTACGTATCGTGTCGTTAAAAGAAAAAAAACTAAGAAGATTCACTTCTGATTCTTCTCAAATGTTCATTCGAAACTCAAACGGGAGGTCGGAGACTTCAGACGCGCATTGTATACAGAGGGTTAATAGTTTTCCCGGTGGGCGTTCCTCCTCAGATTGATTAACATCGAGCAGATGTCTATGGGTAGGATGTTGATATCGCGAATTCCGTGAACTGTAAAGAAGCCAAAAGGCTACTGCTTCGCATCACCAATGGGGCACCCATAAAATACCCGCAGTAATTAAATAGTGAATCAGTTTGGCATTTATTGCGTGGATGAGTTATATTGGTGACAACATAATTGGGAATATGCAGGTGGAACTATCTGTCTTTCTGGCAGACGACGAGAATACGTCGGTCGTCATAAATATCTCCAAGTCAAAAATTCACTTCGAATCATATCGTGCGGAGATATTCGATTGGAAATGCAATTTTGTTGTTTTTTCACTTGTTTATACCTTGGATATGGCTACTATAAACACACTACTGCAACTACAATATTGTCCCGACACTGAAATGACACCCACACTCAAAACAACGAGTGTTTTTTTCCGTTCCTACTAGGTACTACTATAGTGTATTTGACCCATATTACATTCAACTTTCACTTAAACTTGCCTTATACAAATGCTGTATGAATTCACTCATTTTTTTCGGTAATTTTGCACTTATCATGCGTATTTCACCTCGAAACCCGAATTTCACAATAAAAACGTGCGCAAACTTATATTTTTCGAGATATTCCAGGGAAAAGTATCAAAATTAACCTTCTTGTTTCGGCCTCTTTTGGGTAGGCACCATAGCCATTCGAAGTCTCATTTCTCACATAAGATACTCTTTATATCTTCCTTATACATTCTAGGAGCTGAAAAGAAGTAGAAACATCCTCTAAGAAGTTTAATTCATCGTCTTTATCATCTTTTTAGAATCCTTCTGTCATATGGACGGCGCTGTCAAATGTCAATCTGTGATATTTTGACTCACAGAACTAGTGATTCTGACGTAGATTCTCATTTGACAGCGCCGTCCATATGAAAAATGCTGGATCCACCTTCCTCCAAGATGCTAAAGAACGTTGATTCAACTAATTCGAGGATGTTTTCCCTTCTTTTTGACTTCTTGAATGTTCAAGGAAGGTATAAAAAGTATCCTGTGTGAGAAAAGAAACTCCATGCCTACCCAGAACGAGGGGAAGAAAAAAGGTTAATTTTCATACTTTTTCCTAGAATATCTCTAAAAATATAAGTTTACGCACGTTTTTATTGTGAAATTCGGGTTCCTGTCGAAATACGTAAGTACCAAAAAAATAAATCGAAAAAAAAACCCATCGCATGATAAGTGCAAAGTTACCGTTTTTTCTTCAAAAACCATATGTATATGTAACTGTAGTATCAAGAAAATAAGAAGATGTGATTGTCTAAACTTACAAATTATTCTTCAGTTCCACCAATCCGTTTGCAGACACCATCGTTGAAAGCCACACACTGAAAACATCTCAATATCATTCATGCAACCTATTGAATCGCGTAAAAAATCATTCATACCTATACATTACTCAGCCAGCATCAATGGAAACAGCAGGCCACGAGTAATAAAATTATAAAAACTCAAACACTGACTAGACACAATCAACCCGTGAAAATTAGCCATCTTGAAAAGAGAGAGAAAACGTATAAAGATTTCCAAATAGTTGGAACACAGAACGAAGAACATAAAATACATACTTTTCCATCGGAGAACAGGAATGTTCTGGTGAGTGTACTCTCGGGGTAGTTTCTCACTGATCTATAACAAACAAAAATTAAAAACAATTCATTGTCATAAATCATGGAGTTGCAAATACAATAGTTCGAGAATTTCCACTATTGATATTCGCCTTCGCGACTACTATAAGAGCATGATAATGTATTCTGGATTTATCGCATACTTTTGACGACGCCTATCATCACGCACTCACGGGACATTAAGGCAATTCCTTTTAAAGTGGCGAGAGAGGACATCGTCGTGGTTGCGATCGCCCAGTACGAGATGGCATTAACTTGACAATCTAGAAACAAGTGAAGTCGCCCATAAATAAAATGAGGAAGATGGTGTGCGTAGGCCGAACATAAAACGTTGTTGCTTTGAATCATGACCCTTACAATATCTATAAACCACTGCCACACACACACACACACACACACTCATGGGATTATCCTCATCCTCTCACCACTATTATGGGTTGGCGTGTAAAAATCGATAATTGTTTGAACTCGTTGATGTCGGTAATCGTTTCCCGACCTAACCTCAACATCAACTCTACAGAGAATAGTTTTGTGGTTTGTGCAATATTCTGTGTATGCGCATGCCAGTTGTGTAAAGATTCTATTCAACCTGAAAGCTGACCTAGCTCAACCTAATAATTTCTCACAATAATATTCGTTGTACTTCTTTATTATCTTCCGAGCAATTGAATCTTTATCGCGTTATATGTAGCCTCGTAAATTTCTCAAATTGAAAAAAGGACAGGCAATTGAATGGTCGTAATATCATCACCGAATATAAAAGTTATAATGAATGTTCATCCGTGTCGTCGTAAAATGAGATTTTAGCGGGGCCAAAATCAGGAAGAAAAGTGACTTGTGACAGTTCTCTCGTTAAAAAGCGGCTTTTTGCCGAGACACACACGTAATGACTGACGTATTTTTTGTTCGTCCAATATTGTTATAAGTTCTGGAGCCTCATTAGGCCTGCTATGCAATTCACAGCGGGAGACAACTACGCCTTTCTCTCACAAAATCGACCGCTGTATGTGTGGAGGTGTTATAACGTCGGTAACTGAGTTTTGACGGGTCTGATGATAATTAAAATAATTTACTTGGAACTGAGATTTTTTGTAGTCGGTCGATCATAAACTTTTAATGTTCTCTTAATTGCTTCAGAATGTGATAGCTGTATAGTATACCTTCTATCCGAAATGAGGGAATATTTGATCACATAAAGATTTACTGAAGGGCCATTCTGAAGCAGCTTCAACAATAGATTGAATAATAAAGTACTCAACCATTTCTTATTCAAATATCCAGGCTACCGATCCGGGAGACCATAACGTAGTCACCGTCAAACGATGATTTGAATTGTGTTGACAGTCGACCAGCGAAATTCCTGTCTAATAAGTGGTCTGTGCTGTCTGTGCTTTACTTTTTCCGTTTCATATTTGGTTATTTGGTTTTGAATCGTTTGAAAGAATACTGAATGCATAAAAAACTAATCAAATGCGTAGTTGGATGATCGATATTATAAAAGTATGAAGTAGTGGATAAGAAATACAGAAGTAACCATGAATAAAGTGAGTAAATTATATAATAACTTCTATATTATATGATGGTATGCATTCAGAATATCTCATAGTTTCAGTAATTTCATCACTTGTTGTTTTTTCTAGTGAATCATTATCTCATTCTGAAATAAAGGAAAACGGCAAGGAATAAGCAAGGTCAGGACCTAGTCAGTGTTATTGATGTGAAGTCAGATTGGTAGCAAGTTCCATAACAAGTTAGTCTGCATGTTTTATTTTAATATTATAGCTGGCATGTGAAGTAGGTAGATTCTTTGAAATTACGGGTGAATTGTCTGTACTAATGAAGCCAGACTTGTTAAAACATGTAGCATCTATATGTTACATGTTTCAATATATTGTATGGCAAGTTTTATTTGTTTATTGATATAATTTTATTTGTGATCACTATAATGATTCACAAATACAGGGTGGCCCAATGAAAACAAAACAAGGTATGCATTTTACTGAGAGATCAAGGAACTGACATTGAAATAAATGATTCTTTATGTGATGTTGGATAGGACAGGATTGAAAAGAAACACATAAGGCTCTTCTTAGATGAACATCGTTTTAACTACAAAATGAGAAATAGTGATGAAAGAGAAAAAAGCGTTACTTTCCGATTATTTTCATAAACGTGTTTTCTCGAGAACTACTGCATTGAATTCCAAAAAAAACAGAAGCGTTGGTAAGAGTCACTTGACCCCTTATCCTGTTTGAGATTCAAGGGTTGGAGCTCACCCCTCCGAGGGGTTCGAAGTGAAAAAGTTTTCGAGCGTTTTTCTTCTGAGAACGATATAACTATGTCAAATTGGCCTTGTTTTGTTTTCATTGGGCCACACAGTGTATATATATATATATATATAGAGAGAGAGAGAGAGAGAGTGTTCTTCGAATTCTATACTGCTTTTCCAATTTAAATCAAATATCTAGGTAGACCCACCATACCTACCCCTTCCATGAATATTTTAACAATCTTCTTCAATTTATTTTTAATTGGAACTGCCATGTTTATACATACAACAATGGATATGTATTTGAGTTTTCTTTCAGACTGAGACTGAGAGTGAATGGTGTTATTTAATTATATGAATATTCAGATTAGTTTCGATCTGCGTTCAGTCCATATTTCGACTCATTCAGGGTTAAAATCGACTGTCACTTGAATAATAACTCATCTCGGAAATATAAATACCTGCTTTGTTGTTTTCATCTAGTTGATGGGAAATTTGAGTATTGGTTCAATAGCAAATATTTCTGGGATGTGTCCATATTATCCATAATGGAAACAGTACAACTCAAATAGTGTCAGGATAAAGAAGGGGAAATGAAAAAAAAACGGTTCACTTCAACCTCGAAACTTTCAAGAAAAATTCCACCGCTGGCTTACACGATGTTCCTAGGTTCCTAGGTTTCCCTTTCGTGTTGTCCACAGATGGAAAAAAAAATGCGCGAACCATTTTTTGAAGTTTGTAGGAAAAAAATATCGTCCTTTCAAAAGTCTGTCCAATAACAATCCTTCTGCTTGTCTCCTCAAGACCACACGCGTATCCATAAAAATAGCTTGTCCATGTCGTTGACGGCCCCAACAAGGCTGTCGTCGTATAGCGGAGGGGGTGGGGGGGGGGGGGGCAGAGGGGGCCCGGGTAATGTCATAGGTTGTTAGTCACAGGCCCGTCCGACGGATACACTCCGTATCTCTTTCTGATAAATCATGATCGAATTTCAAGCCATTAGCCGGGACTCTTACGATTTTATTTGGGAAGCGGTTATCGCGGCAGAATCGACGAAACGAGATAAATATCCGTCGAGAAGAACCAACAGTGATACATCGGTGAAATGATCGAATAAACAACGGGAATATTCTCTCTTCTTGTTCGTTCACTTCGGTTCGGTCCCGTGTCGACTGTCGGGTTTGCTTTATTTTTATTTTTTTTTCTGACCGAGCTTTTTGGTGAGTTCATTTCTTATTTTTGCGGACAAAGACATAACGTACCTTTTTTAACGTGTTTCACTCTGGAAGTCTCGATGGAGATCTCGACAATACAATCCAAACTACAATCTTCGAAATCAACAAATTTCTCTTGGAATCACAATTTTTTTATTCGTATATAAGAATTCCCGGAAATATTGTATTGTATTGATACAAATATGACAATCCTCGCAAAGCATTGTGACAACATTTGAAATCCCAGCTGGATTCTATCTCAATGAGTCCCAATCTTCGATATCCACAAATCGCCCTTTCGAATGCCAATCTCATTATTCTTATCTGAGAAATCCTGGAAATATTGTAACAATATCACAAATCGAACTGTCAAAACTGAAAACTCTCAGTTCTTGAAAAGTCTTGCAAATCTTTTGTAATACACCAAAAATATTGAAAAAAAAATTGAGAATCTTGAGAGTTCTCTCAATCTTTGATAAACCACACAACTCCTATCTCGTCTCCAGTGGCGTTTCATCATCAGGTGAATCGTCCCCGGAATATGGATCGTTCGATTCTTTCATCGGGCCATGAAATCTCAATCTCAATCTCTCAATTTTCCATGTAAAAAACTTCAAAATATTTTCAAAATTTCCAGAAATATTGATAAATCACTCGAATTTCACATATTAGGAAAATCACATAGATAATTCCAGATGAATTCACTGATGAATCCTTATAACCCATATAATTCCAGAGAAATCCCTCTAATCCAAATAAACCTGACGAATCCTCAAAACATTTCACATGTATATACTGGAAACTCTCAGTCCTACGCAAATTTTTTCTAAATCACCAAAAATATTGAAAAATTTCTAGGAAATCTATACAGATCCTGAGAATGTTAGGAATTTTATCAAGCTAGCAGTCTCTTCTCCAGAAACGTTTCCTTAGCATTTTTAAGAATCGAATCCGAATCTCACAGGAGATTTCAAAGAGCATCTTTAATGAATCCTCATATAGTCTATACATAATTTCAGAGAAATCCTTCGAATCTCAATTAACCTGACGAATCTTCGAACAATTTCACATGCACATACTGAAAACTCTCAGTTCTCGCAAATCTTTTGTGAAAAATTGAAAAATCTCTAGAAAATCTACAAATTCTAAGAATGTTAAGAATTCTATCAAGCTAGAAGTCTTGTCTCCAGAAACGTGTCCTTCGCATTTCTAAGAATCAAATCCGAATCTCACAGGAAATTTCAAAGAGCATCTTTGATGAATCCTCATATAGTCTATACATAATTCCAGAGAAATACTTCGAATCTGAATTAACCTGACGAATTTTCAAAAAAATTCACATGCATGTACTGAAAACTCTCAGTCCTTGGCAAATTTTTTGCGAATCACCAAAAATATTGAAAAATCTCTAGAAAATCTACAGATTCTAAGAATTTTAAGAATTCTATCAAGCTAGAAGTCTCGTCTCCAGAAACGTTTCCTTCACATTTCTAAGAATCGAATCCGAAACTCACAGGAAATTTCAAAGAGCATCTTTAATGAATCCTCATATAGTCCATACATAATTCCAGAGAAATACTTCGAATCTTAATTAACCTGACACATCTTCAAAAAATTTCACATGCATATACTGAAAACTCTCAGTCCTTGGCAAATTTTTTGTAAATCACCAAAAATATTGAAAAATCCCTGGAAAATCTACAGATCCTGAGAATGTTAAAAATTCCCACAATCTTTGATAAACCTCGCAACTCCTTGGAAAATCTCCAGCGACGTTCCTTCCACAACCTCCCATCATCAGGCGAATCGTCCTCCGGAGGTGTTAAACACCCGCACTCAAAATTCCCCTAATACGATCACGGCAATAATAATTGACGAAACGCCTCACAGCCGGATCCCCGGAATAGAACGTCCCGAACCTCTCATGACGGGGCCAGGTAGACGCTCGTTTCCAGTTCGGATGGGGTTCGATCAGATAAGCCCCTGCGACGTGTCGGACTTCAGGGAGGTCATGTCAACCGGCGTTTTATGTGCACATCGAGGCCCCGAGTAGCAACAGGTGACGGACCGCATCGACAAGTGACAGGCCGGCAACAAGTGTCGGTAATTGGCATCCCTGATAGAGCTATCCGTTACCGCTGATGGCGACCGTCCCTTCTCTTACCTCTCCGTGCGTTGTTTATTAGGGGAAATCTGAGAGGGGTTGTTTGTTTTCGATTGACAGTAAATGTTGATGTTACGTGCAGTGACGGCTCGTGCCCTCAGAACCTGAGTCGGCCAGGGTGACATGATGAACAGTATCAACAAAATTAAAATGACTGTAAGCCAAACAAATCTGTCGATAACTCAATCACCGCCTCACTAACTGCTCACTTACGGCATGGAGAATCGAAAATTCAAGTAGATATCAAAGTCGATACGAACGATTTTCGCCCGAATTATGATTGTCAAAATAATATCGTTACTTGTTGGCTCTTCTGACTGACCTAAAAGTTGCAATTCATGAAATTCAAAGTAGAAGCGCCCTTTCAATTTCATGTACTGGCATTGTCCTTCCATTCATACCTGAAGTGTAGAACGAATAGTGGGATTGGGATAGTTCAGCTTCTTTTTTGAAACTAATCTGGTACGGCCCGGCGTACCCTGCCGACCATGACGAGCCGTCACTGGTAACGTGTCTCGATTCTGGTGTTCGAGATGGATATTTGTATCTTTGCAGCTGGATAGACATTTCTGGAAGGATGTGGGTGTACATACCTATCGAATTTCCGACTGAAACGACCTTTGTGATGCTGTTTCCATATAAACACGGTATCATTCGTTCTGAAAACCCCAATTAAACTGATTATCGCCCAAAGTGCTTGTCAATTTTCAAGTTGCCATAACTTTTTCACTAGGATTTTTTTTATCTGTGGACAACACGAAAAGGAAACCTATAATGTTCGAGGAACATCGTGTTAGCCAGCGGTGGAATTTTGGGAGAGAAGGAAGGTGTTGGAATTTTTCTCGAAAGTTTGGAGGTTGTGAGCATCAGGAAAGACTTCACTAGGAAAAGAATTCCACAACTTTGCCGTTCTATTGATGAATGATGCTTGATATAGCGATGTTCGACAGGTCTCGAGCCTGACAGTGTAGGAGTGACCAGCTTGAGAGGTCAATGATTTGGTGAGTGTTGTATCATCGACTAGCTCTCTTCTGAATTGAATCTAAGAGCTTAAGCGTATGTTTGGGGGCTGAGCTCCAGACATGTGAACAGTACTCCAGGACAGGTCGAATTTGTGCTTTGTAGATCATAAGCAGTTGCTGGGATGTGAAGTATCTCTTCGCACGGAAAAGAAAACCGAGTTTTTGTGAAGCAGTCTTCGCAATGGACCTCACATGATCGTCCCATGAGAGAGCACTGTTGGTGGTGACACCCAGCATGGATATTGACGACCTCATGGAGGAACAGTGGTACCCGACATCATCAAATTGGGCATTGTGTGATCAGCCTTCTTGGTGAACATACAAGCTTGAGTTTCAGTTGCATTCGAGACCGAAGTCTGAATTCCGGGAATAGTAATAATATGATTTCGTACCATGGTGTCTGAACAACTAATAAAGGTATTATCATTATCATTATTGTCGATCAGTGAGTAGGTAGAGATTCCCAATTAAATCGAATTATTCTAATTATTTTGCCGTCCATTGTCCATTCTCCTTATCTCGGCTGGGCTCGGCTTGGCCACACTGTATAATTTCGTTATGTTTGAATGGAGCGCTTCGTGCGGGTGTGAGAATATTCCTTGCGCTCGGTTCACAAAGACGATCTCGACTCTCGCAGCCCGCGGCCGAGAATTACTCATTCTCCATTCAAACTGCGAGGAGCAGGAAAACCTACTTATCGCGGCTGATTGATGCCGATGCGATGCGAGTGCATTCGGTTTGCGCCGAAATAGGTGCCTATTCGCCACGGGACCGTTCGATCTGCACGGATCAAATTCTAACAACGTCGATTCATCGATATTAACGAAATTCGAACCGTGAACAGGACGACGTGCTCTCCTCTCACCAACTTCCGCATTCCTAACCTTACCGCTAATTGCCGCCAACTGTCACTTGTCTTGTTCATGTCATTTGTCGCGTCACACTTCTTCTTCTTCTTCTTCTTCTTGGCTGATCGGCTTCGACCTTCGACCACTTTCGCATGGAGGGTGTTTCGATTATACTTAACGCTATACAGGAACTAATTTGACTTGTGGGTGCTCTAATATCACCCGATATATTGTCACTAGGGGCTTTCTACATGACAGTGGCGACGATAGGCTTATTATTTACCTCCAAAGATTCATAAATTTAATGTTATGTGAGTTTTGTTGACGAACGCGGATTTTTGTTTTTGCTCAAGTCAAAAGTGCTGTGCCCCAAGGGATGCCAATCTCTTCCCCGAGATGGTTTCCATTGGTTCACAGTGCATTATGAATTGAATATTATCCTCCAACATTTTCTCGAATCATCATCATGCGTGGAAATATAGAAAAATATAGAACACCGAAATTTCACATCCAGTACAAGATAAGGTGTCAACTACAAAACAGTTCCGAGATATCGGCTTGGAGATCTGAAAGGAGTGATTTACAAAAAAAAAATAGTTTCGAGCAATGCATCTTTAGCAGAAAAGATTTACTTGCAGTTTAAAGTCGATGCAGTTGGTCGATCCATCAATTTCCTCGATGTCGGCGAAATAAAGTCTTTGTTTGTAATAGCGATTGCACAGATTACCGACAGCATCAACAAATTACGTTAGATATATATCTATAATATCGTATAATATTATTTTACAAGTTTCATAAGAAAGTTAGGCACAGTTTCATCACTTCTATTGGTTGATGATGCCACGTTTGAAAATTCCTTCTATTGTTTTCGAGAAATATGTGCCCCAGAACTAACACCAGTTACCATCTTCTATAGCTGTAATGAGATCCCATCTATCTTGCAGATAGATCACTCTACGTGGTGCTAGACGGGATCTCGTCTGATACAAAGACGATCAATGCTGGTGTTCCACAAGGCTCTGTCTTGGCACCAACTTTGTTTTTGCTCCACATCAATGATTTGTTGAATGTGACCTCCAGCCCAGTTCATAGCTTTGCGGATGATACTACACTTCATTCCGCCTTTTCCTCTAGAGCCCCTATATCATCCAACGAGGCCAGAGGTGCAAGGCGAAGACAGGTCGATGCTTTAAATGAGGATCTGACAAGAATTCTAAAATGGGGATCTGAGAATCTAGTACAGTTCAATGCAACTGAAACTCAAGCTTGTATGTTCACCAAGAAGGCTGATCACACAATGCCCAATTTGATGATGTCGGGTACCACTGTTCCTCCATGAGGTCGTCAATATCCATGCTGGGTGTCACCACCAACAGTGCTCTCTCATGGGACGATCATGTGAGGTCCATTGCGAAGACTGCTTCACAAAAACTCGGTTTTCTTTTCCGTGCGAAGAGATACTTCACATCCCAGCAACTGCTTATGATCTACAAAGCACAAATTCGACCTGTCCTGGAGTACTGTTCACATGTTTGGAGCTCAGCCCCCAAACATACGCTAAAGCTTTTAGATTCAATTCAGAAGAGAGCTATTCGCCTAGTCGACGATACAACACTCAACAAATCATTGACCTCTCTAGATCATCGTAGAAAGGTCGGCGATCTTTGCCTTTTTTATAGGTACTTTCACGGTCGGTGCTCAACGGAAATATCATCTATTATGCCACCACGGGCGATTCCTAGTAGACAAACCAGGCGAGCTCAGGCTGGTCACCCCTACACTGTCAGGCTCGAGACCTGTCGAACATCGCTTTACCAAGCATCATTCATCAATAGAACGGCAAAGTTGTGGAATTCTTTGCCTAGTGAAGTCTTTCCTGATGCTTACAACCTCCAAACATTCAAGAAAAATTCCAACACCTTCCTTCTTTCCCAAAATTCCACAGCTGGCTAACACGATGTTCCTCGAACATTATAGGGTTCCCTTTCGTGTTGTCCACAGATATAAAAAAAAGAATTGCAATCATTCGATAAAGTAAGCTCCCGTGATAAAAACTTCTCAGCACTTGTACAGGAGTTCCTGTAAAATGCAACAAGAATTGGGACAAAAGTTTTGAAAAGATACACTATCACTAAGAAAAATTGAAACAACTGTTGGAAAATTTTGCCTCAGCTTCTAAGCTACATCTGTGCCGCCTCAAAAATATTTGAACAACACATCTAGGATTGAGTAAATAATTTTTGCGATGAAGGTTGTTTTATTTTCACCTTCGAATCGACGTGTCGACTATTTTCGCAAGGTGTTTTTATTTTGAGAACGTGACAGTACCGAGTCAGTATACTTTGTTTATCTTTTTCACGGTAATCTTCGAAAGATAACACTGTTCAGAATTTTCGAAAAGAAATGATCTGTGGTTACCGGAAAAACAAAGAAGGTGGACTGTTTTTGATATGTCAAATATTGGTTCTGAATTCTCTCCTGAATATCAGCTAAGAAAATATCTGGAGCTTCGAGTAGTTCCACTAGTTGTTTATTAATTCTGCTTATTTTTTTTCAACATCGAAAAGTGAAAATTGTGTTCAACAATAGACTTGTCCCTTGATTTGAGACTTTTACCTACATTAATTCTTGATCTATCTCATTTGAATTATTCAATCATAATATCTTAGATACTGTTATTATTATTATTATATATATTATTATTATTATAAGTTATTATTATTATTATTATTGATAGTGTTTTCCTCATCCCGCTTATTCAACTAATTCAATTCCTTCCTCAAGTTGAATAAAATAGTTATACGGATGAATGATCCAAAAACCATTTTCATGCAAATTACTTCCAAATTAATTTTTTCATTTTTTTTATCTTTGGAAATATCCAATGCTACATCCTCATATTTCTCGATTGACGCCTCTGCCACATATTATGTGACACATATTGCTGGTCATTCAAGGTCAACTAGTTCTTCAAATTCTACAATACAATTTCATTTTCTTCGCTCGAACTTTATTAGTTGTGGCAAACACATTGAAACAAACCGTATCAGATGTTTACTAGTTGTTGGAAAAAATAATTTTTCGATAAAGTTTTGAGGAGATCAATTGATCGATGAATTGATGAAATGACTCCTTTAAATGGTAAATATCGGTGAATAAAGTCCATGACTATAAAGTCGACGTTACGAATACGTCAAATATTTGACTTCCCAGATAAATGAGTGGTTATTATAAAGTCAAATAAACGTCATGAGAATCAAGAATCACATAATAATGATGTTTTGAGTCGGTAATATCTCGTTAGAAAGTGAAATTTATACTCCGAAAAAAATGGAGCGTTTTTAGGTTGACAGTTTTTCGAGTCAAATTGCTAAAAGAAACACTTCAGAATTTGAACAACATAAATTTACTCGATCGACTCATTGTTAGTGCTTAGAGATTCAATAACTTGTTGACAAACATGTCAAACTCATCATTTTGGCAACCAACACCGCGATAATAATTAATAAACAAAATGAGTAAGGGAAAAAACCACTAGTGTATTTGTGGATGTATAAGTCGCAGCTAATTTTCGCCGCTGTCAAACTGACAGCTGACACTGTAGCATATGCGATTTTTCATTCACACGACTTGAATTTTGAATTGTCCTTATCGTTCTTATACAGTTGATGATAGAATAATAAAGCACGTTACGTAAAAGTTTTTTTCACTAAGTGGGACACACGGAATCGGTGTTGTCGGGTGGGAGGGGCGATGAATCATGATCGATCTCCTCGACATTATCGCTTATAATACATCAGCGGCCATAGCAGATGAAGGAATTTTGTCGAATTCGGCTATATGTTAATACCTGGGCCTGTCCCGATCCCGCCCGCCGACAAATTGAGATGATAACATTCCTCGGTCGACACCGCAGACTTTATCATTCAATTTGTCAACGGACGGCTTCACACCGGCCGCCAACGAAAATGTCGTCACGTGCTGGCTGGAACCGGGTGGCATCGGAATCGAACGTCTCCGTCACCTGTCATCGATCGATTCAACAACAAAACTTCATTTTCATACGATTTTTCGTTTCGAAAGTACAACTCTTCCGCGGAAAGATGAAATCATGCGGAAAAGTAACTTTTTCGCACTAGTGATGAAAAGTTACTTTCCCACACTAGTGCTGAAAAGTTTCTTTCCCGCACTAGTGCTGAAAAGTACCTTTCCTGCACGATTTTTATATTGTTGAAAATGAAGATCTTAGGACCAACTAATGATCTATGTAACTATTCTGTCTTATGTGGCATTTTGTAGCATTATTATGAAATCTTTTTTTTTTTCATAAATAAGATGGAAAAAACACTCGTAGGAAAAACATTGTACCTAACTATTTCCTACGACCGCCCCAGGAAACAGCATTGTTTTGTTTTTTTTTTGGAAAGTAGCTCATCATTTCACTATGGCAAGAGGAAAGAAAAACTCACTAGTATGGAAATAATGGAAAAAGCACAGTTGCAATGATTGATGAACACGCCATGATATTTCATCTGGAAATTTTCCTTCCGGTATCATCACACATGGAAGTAACATTTGAGATTATTTCGCATCCTAACCTTTCGGGAAATAATTCAATCCACACTACCCTTTCGTTTCTTCTTCGAGATGCGTCTGGTAATGTGACCATCATCTCCTCCCTTTCAAGATTTCAATTTCTGTGGATTCCATGACTTATTCACTATATTATTCAAGAACGAAACATTTATGACAATCGCAAACAACGAAACAACGTTGACGTTGACTCCGTTGAGTGAAGTTGGTTGACAAAGATTTTTAGCTGGAATATCGGGAATTCATAGGCGTACACATCTATTTTCATGAAATCGACATCGACCACTATCGAAAGGCTCTTGTCGAGTTCTCTCTTTCCTGACTACTGCGACAATGATCGAAAATTTGAATGAATGACAATCGGAATTAGTGAAACTTGGATAATAATGATTTAAATATTTATGGTCGTAGGAAAAATAGTGTTGGAATGTGTATTTCGTGCACTCGTTACATTTCCGCACTCGACGCTACGCGGCTCGTGCTAAATATCAACTCGTGCTGAAATAAATCACTTTCCACACTTGTTCAATATGTTTTTACCTTCGGGCGTGCGCAGAGTAGAATTTTTCCGCACACATTTTGGTGCGGAAAAATTCAAAAAGTTACACTTTTCCGCACTGAGTTCGATAGACAAACTCAAACTCATTCATCAATAGAACGACATAGTTGTGGAATTTTTTTGAAAATTCAACAAAAAACGTGAAAAAGTAACAGTACAAATTCGATGTATCTTGAAACTCTTGTGGCATTTGTAATGAATTTTTAATACCCAGAGTATATCTTGAATGATTCATAAACTTTTCAGGTCCCAACTTGCTTCTTTTTCGAGTATTGATCAACCCTGTAAATGAACAATTTGCATTCTGGAAAAAAGATTATTTGAGGCTTCCATGAAAAGTTTTCGTGTGAGCCGAATCTATGACTTCGTGACTCAGAGCTAGAAGATGACAACGTTTTGGAATCGAATTCGACTCGATTCATGTATTGTATAATGATTATCATAGTTATTTTTCATTTCCTTCTTATTATTGAGTTCATTCCACTTGGTTTACACTTCATTTGGTGAGGACGACCTACTGAATGAATATTTGCATTCTTAGGTAAATCACCCTGTATGTCTCGTTCGAACAAGTTATCATAATGAAACAAAAGAGTAGATTGCACTTTCTGCATTATTAAAATTATATATGGCTCCGTAGAAAATATGAATCGTAAAGAAAAATGCTACTTAATGATAGCAGAATCGTCCGGGAAGTGGACACTTTACCGGACGTTTGCCGAAAAAATATCTGAATAGCATTGAAACTTTGAATTTGAGTCTTCTTTGATGATGTGCTCATAATATGAAAGTGAGCAAATCTTTATTGAATATCGATTTTTCAACTTTCAACCATTGCATGTTAGTTTGAGAATAAACGACATAATTCACGAATTTTTCGAAGGAAAAAGAGAACATTCAGTATTTGAATAATCTGAGTCCTACCTTATATAGCCAATGTTTTTTTGTTTTCTGTTTTTCTTTTCGGGTCACTTATTGTAATTCAAAATCAATTATAGAAAATATCTTTGTATTATATGTATCATATATTTTGTTATTCAAGGTTATATGAAAATTTAAATTAAATATTTGTAGTGATACAAATTGAATAAATGAAATTCGTACTCAAACATTTTGATTAACATGCTTTATTATTGCAGAATAACAATTCTCGTTAACTTAAAACTATTCATAAATAATAACTATGTCGTTAATTTAAATATATACAAGTTCGAGAAACACTTTTCATCGACAAAAGCAAAAAACATCACAACTGAAACAATCTGGTATCCATATACTCGATTCATCAGAGAATAAATTACTCATGTGATTTTTTCCTATAAGTCTGTTTGGGAAGTAGAGAGAGTAATACGATCAATCAATCTATCCATGAATTTAGATGATGTTTCATGGATATTCATGAAAATTCCCCAAAGAAACGCCTTTTAAAGTAATACAGATGTCTCTCTACTACCCAACCCGACTGGAGCAATATTTTTACTCACAACAAGGCTGAATGCTGTAAACTTTTTGCAAAAGTAAAGTGCATTTTTAGAAAATCGGACTCATCTCTCATATTTCATTCGATTCTTTCGAATAACTGAGATTTATAAGCTTGCATATTAACAGTTCTCATCGCATGTTATTATACATGAAATACGACGTTATGACATATTATGTAGAACATAAAATAATTTATTATATTATTTAGTTTTACAATTATTTACAAACAGAAATATAAATAAATATTTTGAATACTGACTTTTCTTGAAATGATAAAAAGCACCTTAAATGATATCCTAATATCGGCTATTCCAGCATCCGTATGTACCACTCGTCGGAGAATGGATAGCCCTGAAAAAATCGAAAAATTCAATAAATAATCGAGAAAAAAAAACAAATGATTTTGATGATAAAACAATGGTGAAGTTATGTGTTAATAAGCACATATTGATATTCACTCTCCTTTTGCAAAATCCAAAAAAGCCATTGGATGTGATGAGAAGTGAATATATCATGGAAAAATCCTTGATGAAATTTTGGAATAGTATGATGTGACCACGAAATCTCACAATTTGTATTTGCTTGCGAAACTAATGGGTAATGAAATCCAGCTGTTACTTTTTGAGACCATTTCACGTATCAATGATTGTGATTTTATTCATTTTGAACGAAATTTGGAAATTTGAAACGATGGATACAATTAATTACATCTGCATATACAGGTGATTTGAAAATAATTGCAGAATATTTCAAAAGAAATGGAATGTGGTAGTGAAATCTGTAAAATCTTCTAAAATTTAGTTTCCTACAGATAGTAGAATATGTCGCTAATTTCTGAGCTCTCGGTATGATCTTTCTGAAAAATTTCTAAATATATATAAATAACTCTTCTTTGCTTGAGTCTGGTTAATTTCTAAATATTATTTTCTGTGGTGAGCTGTGATAAATTTCGAAAAGAACTGAAATATCTCATTTCTGAAATGTACCCCTCAATTATATACAGGGTGCTTTATTTGAAATAACGAAGTTGGGGACTACTTTTGGTATTATCTGATTTGATAAATAACTGAAAATATCTATTATGTCTATCATGTAAAAATTTTCGACGAAAAGTTGTGAAGGACCCAGTACATTTTGAATGATGAATCATTTCATATCATTTCAATTTGTTACTGTTATCGAACTAACAGTAAGAAAAATTATGATTTCAATTCGTGAAATATTTTTTTTTATATTCAATTAATTTAAATTCTACTCTCCATTGATTGGTTGATGACTCTGTATAGTAGGTTGTTCATCATAGCCGGTTTCTAATCCAATTAGGAAGTTCATTTTTTTCACGATCAAATTTGACTAGAGTAAAAAAATAAAATAGACGTCCATGACATTGCAGCGTTGTCGCTTTCATTGTTTCGTCTTTATATCCATGAATTCATGTTTAATGGCGATAAATATTCAGGATATCCTCATGAAAATCTCCAACCTATCATGGAACCAGATACAGAGTGTTTCATTTGGGCACATCATCTATACTACACTGATTCCTCTGTTGACGATTTCGTAAATCATATTATGGAATGTCAGCCAGGAATAAAATCACGGATTTTTGTCTTCTGTAGAGATTCGTGTATCACCTTGTATATCCAGGAAATGAAAGAAATCGTATTCGACTACGTTAGTCAATTATTAAGAGTCGGTTAACTGTTACCAAACAAAACGAATGCAGAAAATGAAGAGTGACGAAAAATGGGCAAGTTGAAGTTGACGTCGAGTTCCAAAGCTCGTTCGAATATTTCTTGAACCGTGATCGAACCATGAGTCATGATGATGATTGCCCAGAAGTATTCCCAGCGATTATACACTATACTTTTTCCACGGATCTGGGGCGGACTCAGTCCATCCATGAATCGCACTTTTGACTCACAGCTTCGATGATAAATGAAAATAATCTTAATATTTTTGATTATTTGAAGTATCCTTCTTGGCCTATAGTTTCCTTGAAAGTTATTATATTCATAACTGATGATGTTTGTTTCATGAAAAAAAAAACAGCAGTTGGAAGTGCAGTTTTGTATGACGGCTGTGAAAAAAACCGTTTTTTGCCGTTTCAACATTGATTTCGTTTGGTAACTGAATGTGACGGTTATTCCCCTAGAGTATAGTGACATTGTTAGTGAATTAATGACCTACTAGATGGAAGTGAAGATGTTAGTGGTGTGTTAATGTAAGTGAACTTGGTGAACAAGTGAGTATGTTAAAAGAGTGTATCTTACATTGCACAAAAGGAATAAGGACACGTTAGCCCTTGGCCGTCAGATAGGTCCCTTTACCGCCAGATGCACTGATTACATCTAGAAGAGTAGGTCAAAATTAGTAAATATTTACAAAATAATGTTAACGGTACCGGTATCGATATAAGTGCTTATCGAACTCATCCGCCTTAGACGTTTTCAAAACAAGTGATGATTCTTCAGGAATTGTATTTCATACGAATTCACAATTCAATATTACAAATCAAACAACTTTCTATAATTTTTTGTATGAATTCTACGCTTGTCTCGTCTCCTCATCGAACACCCTGTACATTCCTGGTAGTTTTCGAAATTTCTTCAACAGAAGACAAAGTCGTTTACATTACAATATACAAACTGTTGAAATAATTAAATATTTCACTGTTATTTTTTCGGAAATGGAGCATTTCTCAGTTGAGTTGATCATTGCAGAATATGAAGAAAATTCAATTGATTATTCGAAACCGTCAAAGATTCAAGGTTTCTTTGGTTTGAAATGCTATACTGGGTGGTCCAATGAAAAGGAAACTAGGCCGATTGGACATATTTATCTTTCTCAGAGAAAAAAAAAACGCTCGAACCCGGTCGATTTTTATTTTGAGAGGGAAATATTTTGCGCATGTTTTCAACTCTTCCACTTCAAACCCCTCGGAGGGGTGAGCTCCAACCCTCGAATCTCAAATGGGATAAGGGGTCAAGTGATACATCATTTCGAAGGTGATTGAAATCTCTTACCAACGCTTCCTTGTTTTTGGAATGCAATGCAGTAGTTCTCGAGAAAATACTTTTATGAAAATAATTGACTAGTGATGGAAAGTAACGCTTTTTTCCCTTTCATCACTATTTCTTCTTTTGTAGTTAGAACGATGTTCATCTAAGAAGTGCCTTATATGTTTTTCTTTTCAAATCTTGTCCTATCCAACATTACATAAAGAATCATTCATTACAATGTCAGTTCCTTGATCTCTCAGTAATATCCATACCTCGTTTCGTTTTCATTGGGCCACCCTGTATATCTGTTACATATCGACTATAATTTCTATAAAAAAAACTTTGTGAATGGATTATATTCTGCCGATAGTTTTTTCGACTCAATCAACAACTCAACTCATTATATAGGCGAAATATCCAAAAAATTATCACTTTCGGTTTTTTCCAACACCCGTCCAAGTAAGACACTGAGTTCCACAAACACTGTATATAGATTGTTTCCTTCTTCATGTACGCGTACGAAATCCACTATTCTATTTCATTCAATTGTTTTTTCGATATTTTTCCAGTCAGTTCATGTATTGAAAATATATTGGCGATTTGCAAAAAAATAGAGTTTGGGACACGTGCATTTCGTATTCGTAATCAGAACCCACAGGGTATTTATCAACACTCTATAACATAAGACCGTGAACACCCTATATAAATATAAAAGGTGGTCAAACAAGGTCTGGTGTCTGAAGATATCACCTCTAATGTACCAATAGAATAGAAATAGATATCGACAGGTAAACGATAAGATGCCCATTCCAAAATCATACTCAGTGGAAAGATAAGACGAAAAAAACAAATCGTCATTCATAAGGTGTGGGTTTATATTTCATATTACGGAAATATTGCTTCGTCTTTTGATTTATTGTAGAACCCAAACACATAATATTGGCACAATTGATAAGGACTTGTTGTCTTCGTCTTATTTCCAGAAATATACCCACATAAGTTTATTGAATTCTAAAAAACTGCCATACTTTTCATTATGACACAAGGGTTTTTTCTTCTTCACTGCATTTTCGCTATAGGTGTTTCCAAAAACCCAATCTGACATGTGTTCGAAATCATAATTTATAGGTATTATGAAATAAGTATGGTGAGTATGTATTGGTAATTTTTCTGACTGCACCAAAGTCTATTCACGTTTCTAATGCAAATTTGGTAGAACTGATCAGTTCACACTGTTTTCAGTCACACTAAATTTGGTCCAATAGTGGTACCCTCTTCAGGAGAACTATATTATTAGCTGGTGGAACGATTTGGTTAAATTTTTTTGTATTGCATTTGGAAACAGCGGAAGATACTAATTTGGTTGAATAGGGAAAAAGTTGCGCATTATAAAACAGTATCTAATAATAACAGTATTCGAAAATTTTGAAATATGTTCATATAATTTCAGTTGTATTTAGAGAGTGTATTTTTGAAATATATATTCTATTGTTTTTCACAACGTCATCATTAGAAATAGTGGAAAACTGAAAATACTTCTCCATAACAACTTTTCGAATGACTTGATTTCTTCCTGTGACGTTGCGTATTCCGTGAAGACAAAATTTGTATTCCTCGGATTATTCTGCAGTTTTTTTATACTGGGTGGCCCAATGAAAACGAAACAAGGCCGATTTGACATAGGTATCGTTCTCAGAAAAAACAAAACGCTCGATCGAAAAACCGGTCGATTTTTATTTCGGGGAGAAATATTTTGCGCATGTTGTCAACTTTTTCACGTCAAACCCCTCGAAGGGGTGAGCTCCAACCCTTGAATCTCGAATGGGTTAAGGGGTCAAGTGATACATCATTTTGAAGGTAATCGAAATCTCTTACCAACGCTACCTTGTTTTTGGAATTCAATGCAGTAGTTCCGAGAAAACACGTTGATGAAAATAATTGGCTAGTGATGGAAAGTAACGCGTTTTTCCCTTTCATCAGTATTTCTCATTTTGTAGTTAGAACGATGGTCATCTAAGAAGTGCCTTATGTGTTTTTTTTTTCAAATCCTGACCTATCCAACATTACATAAAGAATCATTTATTTCAATGTCATTTCCTTGATCTATCAGTAAAATGCATACCTTGTTTTGTTTCCATTGGGCCACCCTGTATAGTCATCCTGATTGGTCTATCATTCGAAATAAATTATATAATATCTCATTTCTCTCAAAAAATCAAAAGTGGGAATGATGATATTTTTTATTTGGAGTTCTTTAGGAAGTCTATATAGTCCTCAGTCCAAAACTCGATTGAACAAAGCAATATGTATGATACATGAATGTATTCAAAATGGGGAAAGTTTTCATCTCAGAATCTATGAACACATAGTCAGGACCGTATTTGAAAAAAATTGTGTTGATAATGGTTTTATGAATACGAAACGTCGGAGAAATCAATCAGTTGGTATCAATGATTATTATCAGTTCTCCTCTATTTCTGAAATCAACGTTTAAAAATCCGAAAAGATTTTTGAAAAATCCACTTTTTCCAGTATAGCTAATCGATCTTCTGAATGCGCAACTTTCTTCCGATCTAACGCGGAATTCGTATCTCCATATCCTGACCTGTCAGTTGTCAGTCAGTTGTCGTCGTCCCCTAGCCTCCTCGACACCACCCACACCAACCTACCTGTGCTGTTTGAGGTTATCCTGCCGCTTGAAGTTCTTGCCGCAAATCTCGCAGGTGAACGTCAGCTCGGGACTCTTGTGAGTCCTCTCGTGAATCATCAGGTTGTACTGCTTGTTGAACCGCCTCTGGCAGTACTTGCAGACGAACTCGCACTTGGTGCGCATCTTCCGCCTGAATTGGCCGCCGCCGACGTCGTTGTCGATTTGCATGATGGCGAACATCTTGAAGGGCTCGGTTGGACGCGAAGAGGTCGGCTGTTGGATACCTCGTGGCTGGCTGGGGTGATGGCGTGAGCAGCTTGGTCAGCGAATGGGGTGCAGCAGCTGGACCATCTATGTCCCTCGGGAGGTCAGTTTATCTGGAAATCGAAGGGCTTTCGTTGGTTGATATCGTCAAGAGCGAGTCGATGGCGAAGACTTCCAGGACTGTGGCGGGCTGTTTCGACCGAGCAAGATCGAAGGCCACAGCAAAATAAGTCTCAGAGTAATAACTGGGCAGTCTAGATACGAAGAACATCTCAGAAGGTTAGGAGGATAGCAGATTGCAGATCCTGTCACCTCATCACAAGCTGATGGAGTACGAAGATGTACATCACAAAAGACGGAACGTACTGGGATCATACCAGCTGACTGTGGAAGGAATACCACTGATAGATCCCTGGAATTCCTGAAGAAATTGAATCTCGAGGAGCTGCTATAAACGAGCAATCACCAATATCGAGTTGAAAGGCGCTCAGTGTACATTTTCATCTCAACAGATCGCACCAAATACAGTCTTCGATGATAATACGAGCTTGTACAACTTTTCCAATTGTGGTAATTTTTGGTCGGGTTGAGAGCGTTTTTATACCAACTTGGTGTGTTTTCTTCTGACTGGAGGATTTCAATCATAATTATTCGAAAGTTTCACCCATGTCCATTGCCATTTATTGGAATTTGAGGATTTGAAAATGAAACTGCTTACGAATTGAGGAAAAAAGGATCGATAACGATGCAAGATATCAAAAGTTATTCAAGTCTGATATACGAACTTCGAAAAGCAAGAGAGCTCATCACAGCTGCAAAGGGTATTGCATTTTCGATGTCCTTTCGAAATTATTGTTTGTTCATTCGTTCTGATATACCTTGCATTGAACAGTTTCGGCAGTTCAAAATACAAAAGTAAGTGTATAATAAAATATATAGTCGGAATAGGAAAATCCCTATTGTATTCAAACACCAGTAGCTCTGTCTACCTGAGAGTGAGGACGAGTTTAGTCAGAGTTTGGTTTGGGATGATGAATTATGAGTTTTTGAGAGCATAAAAGAGGCTGGGTGGATATTATTTATGAATTATACAAAGGCATAAAGGCGATGCTATCTCTGGGTTGGTTAGCAGCAAGATGTTTTTAAAAATAGGGAAATTCCCTAGTGAAATGCAAAAGCATTTTGTTTGTTTTTAGAATCTAGAGTATTCTAGAATTTGTTCGGAAATATTGTTTTTGTGTTATTTTCTTGGAACGGATAAATAAGAATATTGCAATCCAGTGAGTCCCAAAAACGTATTTTTCAACAACACACAGATTCAAGAAACGAACCTTGATTCTTGGTTTGAAAATTCCTACAAAAATAATTAGTCAATAGAAATAATTAAACGAATCATTATTAAATAATATATATGGACATGTAGATTTTTCATAAATCAAATATTCTATGTGGCCTAGAAGAATCTGCATAATCAGATGTAATTTGTACAAATATTCGTCAAATTGAAGATTCAAGTGCAGACGGTTCATGATATTTCACTATACTGCTTCATTGAACAGTTTGGGTATATTTTTTGTGTATCCTAAAAGAATAGCAATGCTAATTTCTCTAGTTTTTGTGTTGGACTTCCACTCCTCGTTTCTAAAATCATTTTTCAGCGTCAAAACAACCAAACATTGAAAAAATGCGAAGAAAAAAATGTATGAATTGTGTTTTGAAAACGAAAGCAGATTCGTTCTCGAAACGGTGAAGTAAAAAACTAATTTCAAATTTCAATATTTTACTCATGAGAAGCAAGCACCAACACCCCCAATTGATGAAACCTATAAAAAATATAATGCCACAATCAAGAAACGATCATCATCAGCTATATTTTTTTTTTGAAAATATACTAGATTTCTTCGGCTTGTATTAGCCTTCACTTATCCGCTTTAAAAAAGCCAACAGCTGTTGGCTTTTTAAAAATTTATATACTTATATACTTATATTCACATTTTTCTTCATAGAAATGGTTGTTCTGAGCATACTGTAGTGTGTCCATAGTGAGTTTCAGCTTTACCAGCAAAATGAGCTAATATCATAGTTCATGGGCTATAAACAAACTTCCCATCATCTCATATCGTAATAGTATAAAAAAAATTTGGTGAAATGTTATGAATCCTATTTGAGAATAGGAACCAGGAACAAATTCTGATGATGCTTTTGGTATGAAAACTATGGATACATGAAATCGTATATTGCTGTGGTTTTGTATAAAAGTGTCTCTCCTCGACCGAAGTTCCTAACTAAAATCACTTTCTAAGGTATAATCATATAAGTCGATGGTATAATTGGTTGCTTAATTTTCAATTATTCGATCGATATGGATGAATGGGTTGCGACGATCGAAAATAGTCAAACAGATAATTTGATCGTAAAATTTATTACTCCATTTAATTTCTCTCGAGTCCACCATTATTTTGCTATACTGAGAATGATATAAACTGCGCATATGAGTCATTGAAAAACAAACGTTATACCTATTCAGATGATGAAAAATCTGGACCAGGAAACAGGAATATCAGGAATAGAGAATAGAGATAGAATATCGCAGTTTAGATGTGTTTAACAAATTCACGTGAAGCAGAAACAGTCAAAACTGGTTTGTTGTTTCAAATGAGTAACAAGAGACAGAATCATGAGAATATTTTCAAAACAGAATAGTATTGTTTTGAAGGAGATAATTCAGCATCGTCAGTGCAAAGTATCAAAGAAACTCACAGTCAAATCTGGATGAATACAGAGCGTTGTCCCGAACATATCCAAAAAGCTGTCACCAGAATATCACAAGTCCAGAACTAGATATATACTTATTCGTGCACTAAGTGAGACGAAGTCGCTCAGCGGAAAAAATGAGAGGTAAATGCCACTGAAGACAGTGATCCGTTGACTGTTTTCTGATGTGTACAAACTCACGATACTCCATCTGTGATAAGTGAAAGGTTCCCATGCCCTCTACTCTACTCTTTCGAATAATTGCAAAGCGACGGCTGTTGTAAACAGTTTTTAAATTATTCAGAAGCTGAGAGGAAGATTTCAGTAATAAACAACGAAACGCCAGCGTAATAGGGTTAATAATATTCACTACTTTACCGGCTGTCACGACCGACGTATCTGTATTGCAGCGCCTCGGGAGTCGTACGGAGGTTTTGTGAACCGTGTCGTTTCGCAAATACGACATGCACATCTCGTACGTTTACGGTCCCGATAATGAGGATTCGTGCTATCCGGGAAATTCAGAGAGATCGAGTGTATATGATGATTATATGTGTATCTACACAGTCACCGGTATTTGTTTCATGATGGATAGATTTATATATTATACCTATACTCTACGATTTCATATATAGCAGGATTTGTCCAGGAATGTCCAAGGATTTGTCCAGGAATTTGTCCAAGTTTACCATGGAATTATTTATCGATGTAGATACCAGTACTACACCTTTTCAAATTATTTGTAAGATCCAGTTGTATTTTCGAACGGACATTTGAGTATCCATGTTATTTTGGGTTATTCAAAGTTTTTTCAAAAACTAACTGTTTACTTTATACTTATCTTTATTACCAAATATATCGACTGTTATTTCATGAAGCATCGTTTAGATTCAGGAAGAATGCTGGAAAAGGTTTGTTAACGTACTATGTACAGGGTGGCCCAAAGAAAACGAAACAAGGTATGCATTTTACTGAGAGATCAAGGAACTGACATTGAATTGAATGATTCTTTATGTAATGTTGGATAGGACAGGATTTGAAAAAACATATAAGGCACTTCTTAGATGAACATCGTTCTAACTACAAAACGAGAAATAGTGATGAAACGAAAAAAAAGCGTTACTTTCCATCACTAGCCGATTATTTTCATAAACGTATATTCTCGAGAACTACTGCATTGAATTCCAAAAACAAGGAAGCGTTGGTTAGAGATTTCGATTACCTTCAAAATGAAGTATCACTTCACCCCTCATTCCATTCGAGATTCAAGGGTTGGAGCTCACCCCTCCGAGGGGTTTGAAGTGAAAAAGTTGAAAACATGCACATGCGTTTTTCTGAGAACGATAACTATATGTCAAATCGGCCTTGTTTTGTTTTCGTTGGGCCACCCAGTATATGTGACTGTGGTGTGGTGCATGAGGAGATCCGATATGGGAATAATGAATTTTGAAATTCATATGATATTTTTTAAATAATATGACCAATAGGAAAATAAATTTATTCTTTATTAAATCAACATCAGAACGCTTCTTGAACGGCAACTGGAAAAGATCTAGATATCTAGTATCAGAGTTCGGAGGATCCACAATATACAGGGTGATTCATTGGTAATGGGCAATCTATGAACTGCAGATATATAGTGAATATAAAAATTTCAATATTCAGCCCAATGCGTGCAACATGCCTCCCAAAAATTTTGTGGTGTTACCATAGATAGAGCAGGGGTATTCAGGGTGTACTGTAACCGAAAACTACCAAATTGAAGTTGTTGAGAAATTTTAATTTACAGGTTGTATGAAAAGTTTCTACCAGATATTCCTCAGACCTCTGAAGTAACAATTATAACTGCACTTTATTACTTTTTTATTTTCACTTCATTACTATTAGATGAGAAGCAGTTCAAGAGTGAAGATTATCTTCCAGAATATACCATTGGATAGGGATAAACAAAACCTGAGAAAATTCGAGAGGAAAAAAATTTATACGGAAATTCAAAACAAAATTACCCGTTTTCCTAGTCAGGAAGATGAGATGATATTATCGGAGATTTAAAGAGAACAAAAATGCAACAATTGAAAATGTTTTGCGCTGTAGCAATTGAAAGAAATGCAATTGAAGAGAAATTTCAGAAAATATCAAGAACCATGAAGTTCCTTGAACAAAGAAATGATTCTTCATGTAAAATATTAACACTTTGTATAAGATGATTTATTTCAAGATCTCAGAGGATACCTTGACCCAAGTAGAACTGTTTTTTCAGTGTAGAAAAAGGGACGAAAACAAATTGAAGCGACAAGATCCAGAATGAAGTTGCAAATATCGAAAACAAGAAGTTTAGTGTCGAAAAAGTTTTGCCAATGAAATTCATGATGTTTGGCTAGGAACATTCAGATCACTTCGGAACAATCATCATATTCTGAAGTTCAACTTTAGTCCTCGTGGTATAAATAACTTTGGATAGTCTGATTTTCGATTCAGAGATTCATATTCACCTCAACTCTTTTGGTTTTGTATGTCTTATGATACGATAACTGTCAAATCCATCCTCTAATAACACTCGAAATAGACATACGCGCGGTGTTTTCGAAATCACTCTATCTATTTCCATCGGAATTTATCCGCGCTCATCTCAGATACGATTGCGATTTGGGTTGGGTGAATGCAGCATGGGTAGGTATAGGCAGACGTAGTGAAAGTCCCCATCTATTGTTATAGAACACGAACTGCCAAATCAGATAGGGAAGATGCGCGTACAGCGACACTCGACGCGGCTATTTCCTCGTCGTCGTTATTATTATTATGCTAAACGGGTCGTAAGCGGGCATTTATAGCAGGCGGACGGGCGCTGAGCCACTCCCTGTAAATGTCATTGACGAGAGGAGAATATAAGTTATATTTATGGTAATGACGAGAGATCTCTGCCCGCCTCCCATTGTGTGGGTACCCATTGATATTCACCTTTGTCGAGACAATTCAACCGATCATCTACCGATATCGTGTGGAATTCGAAAGAGGACGCCGTGCACTTATAATAATGTTACGGATATTGTAATTTCGGATGATGTGATGTGAATGGATAAATCCAATGATTGTATAATATTACTTAGTAATAAACAGTGAGTTCGTTTGTATATAAGTGAATGTTTGTATTAATATTGAAACGCATATACTAAATGTTGAATGGTTGTAATATTATTTTTAATCGTGTCGTCGCTTCTTAATATCACTTGATACCATCGTAACCTCGATCGAAACAATATATTTTCATCATTTTTGTATTTGTTATTACATCCATAATGGCCCTTAGTATACATTCTGAACAAAGATTTTCAATAGTTGGAACTATCTCTATCTATCTCTCTCTCAACGTTCGATCTAGTAGTATCAAAACAAAGATATGATGATATATATTCTCTACCAGATTTAGAACAAAGGGTTGCCACATTCGAATTTCTGGTTTTCAGGACAAAGCCAGTTAGAAAGTCAAGACGATGACTGAAAAATTAGGACGAATATATTTTCATAAAAGTGTAGACACAAAGAAAGAATCCTAATATTATATAATATTAGTTGTTCTATATCTATATAATCTTGTGATCTCAATGTTACCTTATTAAGTGATAATTTGACTCATACCTTGATGAGTCGAAAAGAAAATCCAGAAACTCATCTTTTATTCTCTGTAGCAGTTTTGATCTGAGACTCTCACGCCATTTTCCGCTATAATGCGGCAGTTATGGAACCCCCCAGAAGATGATGGTGGCATTTTTACAGATTTCTGTACAAATAGTTGACGTTTCGAGATTGTTTTTATGTAGTTCGATCTAAAATTGAGAAGTAACTTAAATTACCACTTCTGAATCATCATTTTTAAAAACACTGATTGTGCAATTATCAGTAATACTGATTTTGTTTTCATTTTTGTGTCGCCATCTAACAACTGACATTTGAGTAATTTTCCGCTATAACGAATGAAATGCTGTCATCAAGTAAGCTGTACGTTAAAGTTCTGTGGTTGAATTAATTAGATAGGCAAACAAGGCAGAATAGCGAGCTTTCATTCCAATTCAAATTCCTAATTATCCCTGAAAGGATACGATATGTTTGCGGGTGGTAACGATTTTGTTCTAAATCATTTTCCAGAAGAATTCTCTGTAAATCAATGTGTTGAATTCATAATTCGTGATGATCGATTCTCCTCAAAAGAATATCCTGATCTTTAGCAGTATATAATAAGTTTGCCATGGATAATAGGAGGTTAATGAGGGATAGCTTGAGATCGAAGACTTTTGACGTCCTGCAAGTTATTTCCGATAGGACGCAGGACAGCGTATGCCTCAAATTCAGCCAAAATGGGAACCACTAGAGAAAGTGAAGAACCATCACAACAGCATACCGGATAGCCAAAAGAAACAAATCGATGGATTGAAGTGGCTGTTAGAATGTCCAAGGAGGAACCGAATGGAAATTGACGCATGCACCTGTTACCGTTTCAGAAGAAGCAATCTCGACGCGTGACTGCTGGGGCTCGATAACACAGCAATGAAGATGAAGAATGCGTATCCGATGAAGCAGATGCAAGCCGCGATCTGTGAGAGCATTATTATTATGCACCCCACCGGATTGCTTGTGCCGGCTACCGCTTCGCTACTGGTTCTTAGCTGTTTCGGGGTGGGGATAGCAAGTCGAGCTACTGGGTAATACGTAACCAATTGGACGAAAATGGGAGTCGGTTACGTAAGTCCACATATCGCCGCGAGTTCTTGCACTCGTTCGGGAGCCAATCGGCTGTCAAGGAGGCTGCGAGATGAAGTCTGACGAAGGATTGGGTTCAACTGATGCTGGGTCTTCCTTGAATCTAAACTCGGAAAAATCACAGGCTCAAATTCTCTGCCAAGGGCGAGAAAAAGATAGTTTGTTATTTTCCTTTCATTGTTTTTGACAATGACCTCTTTGCATCTGTGAACGAAAGCACAAACTCAGGATTGTGGCTAGATGTGGATCTGAGATTCCCAAAACACGGCAATCATTAATGGAAATCGTCTTATATGGATGCCAATCGACTGTTAAGGAGGCTGCGAGATGAAGTCAGACAAAGGATTGGGTTTAACTGATGCTGGGTCTTGCTTGAAATTAAACTCGGAAAAATCACAGGCTCAAATTCTCTGCCAAGGGCGAGAAAAAGATAGTTTGTTATTTTCCTTTCATTGTTTTTGACAATGACCTCTTTGCATCTGTGAACGAAAGCACAAACTCAGGATTGTGGCTAGATGTGGATCTGAGATTCACAAAACACGGCAATTATTAATGGAAATCGTCTTATATGGATGCCAATCGAATGTCAAGGAGGCTGCGAGATGAAGTCTGACGAAGGATTGGGTTTAACTGATGCTGGGTCTTGCTGGAATCTAAATCACAGGCTCAAATTCTCTGCCAAGGACGAGAAGAACATAGTTTGTTATTTTCCTTTTATTCCTATTGACAATGACCTCTTTGCATCTGTGAACGAAAGCACAAACTCAGGATTGTAGATAGATGTGAATCTGAGATTCACAAAACACGGCAATCATTAATGGAAATCGTCTTATATGGATGCCAATCGACTGTTAAGGAGGTTGCGAGATGAAGTCTGACGAAGGATTGGGTTTAACTGATGCTGGGTCTTGCTGGAATCTAAATCACAGGCTCAAATTCTCTGCCAAGGACGAGAAAAACATAGTTTGTTATTTTCCTTTTATTCCTATTGACAATGACCTCTTTGCATCTGTGAACGAAAGCACAAACTCAGGATTGTGGATAGATGTGGATCTGAGATTCACAAAACACGGCAATCATTAATGGAAATCGTCTTATATGGATGCCAATCGAATGTCAAGGAGGCTGCGAGATGAAGTCTGACGAAGGATTGGGTTTAACTGATGCTGGGTCTTGCTTGAAATTAAACTCGGAAAAATCACAGGCTCAAATTCTCTGCCAAGGGCGAGAAAAACATAGTTTGTTATTTTCCTTTTATTCCTATTGACAATGACCTCTTTGCATCTGTGAACGAAAGCACAAACTCAGGATTGTGGCTAGATGTGGATCTGAGATTCACAAAACACGGCAATTATTAATGGAAATCGTCTTATATGGATGCCAATCGAATGTCAAGGAGGCTGCGAGATGAAGTCTGACGAAGGATTGGGTTTAACTGATGCTGGGTCTTGCTGGAATCTAAATCACAGGCTCAAATTCTCTGCCAAGGACGAGAAGAACATAGTTTGTTATTTTCCTTTTATTCCTATTGACAATGACCTCTTTGCATCTGTGAACGAAAGCACAAACTCAGGATTGTAGATAGATGTGAATCTGAGATTCACAAAACACGGCAATCATTAATGGAAATCGTCTTATATGGATGCCAATCGACTGTTAAGGAGGTTGCGAGATGAAGTCTGACGAAGGATTGGGTTTAACTGATGCTGGGTCTTGCTGGAATCTAAATCACAGGCTCAAATTCTCTGCCAAGGGCGAGAAAAACATAGTTTGTTATTTTCCTTTCATTGTTATTGACAATGACCTCTTTGCATCTGTGAACGAAAGCACAAACTCAGGATTGTGGCTAGATGTGGATCTGAGATTGACAAAACACGGCAATCATTAATGGAAATCGTCTTATATGGATGCCAATCGACTGTTAAGGAGGTTGCGAGATGAAGTCTGACGAAGGATTGGGTTTAACTGATGCTGGGTCTTGCTGGAATCTAAATCACAGGCTCAAATTCTCTGCCAAGGACGAGAAAAACATAGTTTGTTATTTTCCTTTTATTCCTATTGACAATGACCTCTTTGCATCTGTGAACGAAAGCACAATCTCAGGATTGAGGCTAGATGTGGATCTGAGATTCACAAAACACGGCAATCATTAATGGAAATCGTCTTATATGGAAGCCAATCGAATGTCAAGGAGGCTGCGAGATGAAGTCTGACAAAGGATTGGGTTTAACTGATGCTGGGTCTTGCTTGAAATTAAACTCGGAAAAATCACAGGCTCAAATTCTCTGCCAAGGGCGAGAAAAACATAGTTTGTCATTCTCCTTTCGCTGTTATTGACAATTGAGATTCACAAAACACGCCGGTAATCATTATAACATTGATATTGATGAGTTTCCTTTGGTTTGTGAATGAGATATCCGTTCACAGCAAATATTATCTAAAAAAAGGACAACCCCAAATTCCTCTCCACCGATAAGAGACACTGTTTGCGAAGCGCATTATTCATCCTCCGATATCTCCGGTATATAGTAGGTATTTATTTTGCGTTTTCGATATGAAGCCGTGATGTCCTCCTTTGTTGTCCTACGGACAGGATAGGGATAGTCTCTGATGACGATTACGGTTGTCAAAGTGACGATGGTCCTGTAACAAACCATCAGCCTGATGTTTGTTTGAACGGGATAGGTTAGGCCGTAAAATAATGTGAAGATAAGGATCTTTGTCGGAATTCCTTATCAGTGTCGCAAATATTTGACGAAATGATATCATCGTGCCGTGTTTGCCTTTCTATTTCCTACGCCAACAAGAATGACGGGTCGCTTGATAAACTGCATTGGTGGAATTTCAGTAATCGAAAACGTTACTTTCATCCGTTATTTATGAATCTGACCGACCTCCCACGCACATTCTTTTACACCCTGTACACATGTTGCACACTCCACTACGCTATCGATGTTAATATATACTATACGAATCGACCATGGATTTTGGTCGAGACATAATGTAAAAGAGAGATGTTTCCGTTATGATGATCATTTACATAAAGCAAGTTAATTTGCGGCCCAAGAATGGTGCCCTGTGGAGTTCCCGTGTCTCAACATATTTATATCTGACGTCTCAACACAATTCTAGTCAACATGGCCAGATAATCTCCCCATCAAGAGGTAGCAAGATTGGACTACATGAAGAAAATCAAGAAAATGTGTTTTACTCATTCGAACGATGTCGTTTCTTTCAGACTGTATCGAACAAAAATCTACTTATCTTCATTTGAAATTATAATATTTGTCATTTTTGTCGTGCCTTCATCATCAGGTATCAGGTATGAAGTAAAGGAATTTTGTATACAAATATATCCAATCATCTAAGTGATTAATCGGATGACATGGATATCTACGCGGGTAAAGAGTGAGCTATAAATCTCTGAGCAATATACAGGGTTGGGATAAAGTATGGCACAAGTAGATATCTATTAAACGAAAAGAACGATAATCATGAAAATTTGCAGGTGAGTGCAATGAAAGAAAATGCATCTGATGTATTTTTCGTTGATAATATACTTGCGGTTTAACCGGAAATGCCATCAACTTCTTCAATTTAAATGGGACACCCTATATATACTCACAGATTTTGAAAGAGCTTGTTTTCTGAATTCATACATACTGAGTTTAGTGTGAAAAACAATTGTAAAAACGAAAAATAAAGCACTTTAATCAACCTCCTTTGAGTTTTTTGATAACATTGTTCAGTGCCAAATTTTGTGGTGGAAGTTTGAGGTGATTCTTCTGAATCGATTGTGATATTTTATTTAACTGTTCGATGCTGTCCGCGGCCTTCCAGGTTTTAGCAATTTTTTCACCATCCCAGTTGTATTAAAACATCGTAATGTTTTAGTTACTGTCGAGTGTCGGATGCATATTATTGAAAATATGTCACACTTCTCTATGAGTTCTAACACGATCACCATAACCGATCATCATTAAAATTTCAATACGCTCTTCTTCACTCAATTGAACCATTCTAAATTGAGAAATTCATTTCCGTCAATTAGAATTTGACACTTGGAGAGCAAAAGACGTATTATTTAATAGTACTCGTTTATTTATCACTATATATGCATACAAACAACATATAATGCAAAAAACTCGCATAGGAGGTTGATCAAAGTGGTATATTAGTCGTTTTTACGAATTTTTCCAAACTAAACTCAGTATGAATGAATTCAAAATAACAAGCTCTTTCAAAATCTTCATAGGGTTTCTCATTTAAATTAAAGAAGTTGATTGCATTTCCTGTTGAACCGGACGTATATTATTATTACTGCAAATTTCCATAAATATCGTTCTTTTCGTTCGAAAGATATTCACTTGTCTCCATACTTTATCATCCCAACAACCCTGTATACCCATGACTTAGAGGAAAACCCAATGGTTCGTTATATACGGAGGTATTCTTCGAGATATATGATTCATCGTTCATCTATACCTACCTATGTCGGCTCAATGACAGACCGACGACAACGAACGCTTTTGTTGTGGCCAAATAAGTCCGTAATGTTGCCTCGACGTTTGTTAATGATCGAATGTTGTCCATGAATAATGCACATCTGATGTCAGATGTCTGCATCGAATTCTACGAACCGAATTACTTTGACCAATAACGACAACTTGTATTGTCGCAAGAACAACATTTGTCTTTCGATTTTTATTGAAACTATGGTAAAATATCAAAATGGTAGGTCGAAAAATAATAATTATAGTTCTAGACGTTGTTGGTGTCTGTCGTTTTGTGATATATGATTGCAATGATTTATTCATGGTGATTTTAAAGACATCTAATTTCACTTTCCATTATCGATTTTCGGTATAAATAAAATTGAATCAGTCGTTTGTCCACTTGTTTACTCAAAAGTGACGTCACTCGCTCTGATTGGTGTTTAAAATAGCGGACTTCGGTATTCTGTAGATCATCGAGATATTTATCAACCCCGCTCTTAATAAGAAAAAAAAAATGCGTCATGAATTTCTGTGATGATGCCGGTTGTGTTGCAGTGCGACATTCAAAATCGCCCTAGAGTAGTGTTGCTCGGCAACATAATATCGTGAACAACAAACAAATTACTTATGATAATGTTGACGAGGAGCGAGCTCATGGGAGGATTGTGAGAAAAATCGATTTGCAATGGCAACCTTGAAGGAAAAAAAATGGTGTGTGGGCCATTTGATAAACATTCTTTCATATCATACGAGTCCGAACAGGTATGATCAAGTCTCCTCCTAATTATGGGTGTCGTTTTTTGGGCAAACTGGCATTTTATTAAACCGCTGGGAAGCAATTTATTACGGATTATAGAGGATATGGTCAGCGATAGAAGGTGTTTTGACTTTGAAGTTGAAATTTTATTGTGCAATAGATTTTCTACGCAGACCTTTATATCTTTATTTACAATTCTATGCTCGATAATTTGATTCTATAAATAAATACATGGAAACAGAACTACGTAATGAAGAGTGTGATCAATTTTGTTTTGGGAAAAAAAAATTATTTAGATTCATTGCAATCATATGAGAATAATGTTTGTTAGCTCAATTTGAAAATTTTATCTCACACAGATGATAATATCGACGTGACATTATCAATTCATCACATCGAAACATCATATTTCTTGATGAAAAAATTATTGTTCAAATGTCATTGAGGAATATATTGTACAAAATAGAATACCGATTTTTTAATTTCATTTTAATTGCATGATATCGACTGAATTGAAACTGATCACTGATGACTTCGATTAATATACTAAATTCATATTTGAAGTTGATAAGAAATGGATATGGGCGAAAATTTGACGAGGGTATTAGATACCGCCTAGTTCCTTTTTTGTTTTGAAAATCTTACAAGAAATATATATTGAACAGAATATTGATTCGAGTTCATTTCACGTAAATATGTATATTAATATATTTCCCAAAGATACGTCTATAAAGCAATATAAAGATATGTCTTTATTGCTCACTGAATGGCTTTCAATAATAAAGATTCCTTTTCACTGTGTATAAGTATATGATACTAACAGAAGGTGTAATTTCATACGAATACTGAAAATTTGTCATGAGCACTCGGTTAACAATTCATAACAGATCTGCATTTTATCGACAGATGTATTATACTTTCTCTACTGTCTGAAAAGACTATAAGAAATGTAGCTAAGTAACGTGAAATTATTATCGATTCTCGTCGAATCATCGCCCACTTACTGTCATCAAGTACTTGAAAATGAATAAACTCAAGTTGAATGTATAGAAAACAAAAGCGATGATAATCAGCACCAAATATAAATATAGCCAAATGAATTCAAGAAACATCAACCTAAACATTGATGATGAAAGAATTGAAGTAGTTAAAACAACTAAATATCTGGGTTCTCAGGTAGATAACACTTTATCGTTTGATGAACATTTTGAGTATATTCATAAGAAAATTTCAAAGAAATTATTCTTTTTCTCCAGAATTTCCAATAATCTTTCAACAGAGTCAAGAATCACAGTTTACAAGTCAATTATTCAGCCACACTTTGACTACTGCTCATCTATCCTATATCTATTCAATCAGAATAAATTGTCTCAACTCCAAAAACTTCAGAATCGTAGTATGAGGATCATTTTGAAGTGCGGTAGAGATACTCCAATTACTATTATGCTTAATGTTTTTGAATCTGTTTTATTTCACAATGATATTCATATATAATATATTGAACAATTTAGGACCATGTTATTTCAAACAGTACATTGTCTTCCATCATGATATTCACCACCACTTCACTCGAAAAAATAATAATCTATATATGAATAGAACAAATCACAAAAGCACTATGATCTCATTATTTTTCAAGGGTTTCGATCAATTCAACAGATTACCAAATGCAATTAAAAATAGCTCATCTCTGAACATTTTCAAAAACGAACTGAAGAAATTTCTGTCTAATGTACGTATATGATATTTATTATACTGCCTGTAAGTTCTTCGAGGAGGTGGTACATTAATTTTCCAGCATTTCGTGGGATTTTCTCTCCTCGTTTCTAAGAATGGAGTAGAAGTTACAAAAAATTATTTCAATATGTTTGTAGTGAGAACAGATTTGGGATCTGCCCCAAAATGTCACTGCGCTTGAAATTAAACCTTTAGAGACCTAATGGAGAAATTCTCTATTGGTCAGTGACACCTTGTTTTTGAAAAAATTGGAAATACAAATATATTCAATCTGTCCTTACTACAAATATATTGAAATAATTTTCAATAACTTCTACTCTATTTTTCAGAAACGAGGAGAGAAAATCCCACGAAAAGCTGAAAAATGATATTTATTATGTTTGTTACGTGTAGCTACAATTTTCGTTTTGAGATATTATTATGCTTGTGTTCAACTAACTTTATAATGTATTCATCCAATGTTTGTCATATATTTTGAATCATTCAAATATGTGCCACATACCTATTTTACTTTATACTTTTCAGCTTGTTTATATACTAGGATATCCTATTTCAATAAAGATCTATCTATCGAAACGGTCAACTGGGAAAAAACTCATTGAGGACACCATGCCCGCAATGAAATAATGTATCCGCGCGGCGTATCGCGATAATCAAGTGCAAAGTCATTTATCGCGTGTAGCTATTAACTGTCGTAGACCACGTGATCCGGTGCCGCCGTGTTACGCTGCCGGCCGGACGCAGTGCTTCAGCGTGCGAGCTCCCGCACACGCCTAACCCCAAAAATCGCACCTACCTGTCGATTCGCCTGTCGCCGTCGACGCACAATCGGCACACAAACTGCGGAGGAACTGCGAACGCACCGGTGGAAAATCCGCTGCTGTACTTAACTATGGCTGGTAGCCCAATGGTTCTAACAACAAGTAGTGAGTAGAACGGGAACCCTGGCCCCGCGCCGTTCGGTAAAGCACTGCCTACTGCGACGGCGGCCTTCGGGCCGTGGGCATAGAGGCTATTTTGGCGGCGAGGCGAAGACCGGGAGCTGCGAGGCGGCGCGGGCGATTCTCGACCGTACGGACGTTAGAGATTGCAGGAGATGACATTGTTCGGCGGGCTTGATTGAGATTTTAAAGAGCGAGTTCGGGTCGTGGGTGTCTCTCTGCCGCTTTGCTCGAATCGGGTTGGGGTCGACCTCCGGCGAGTCGGTTCGGGTGCTCGAGAGGGGCCAAGGGGGAAGGGGGCAGGGGCCGGGGGATTCGATCGATCGATGAATCGATTTTCCGTCGCTCACTATTTTTCTTTCATCGATTTTCGAATACGATATCATTCAAAGACCCATTGCAGGTATAGAATTTTTTGTCGAAGCTTGTTAATAAAGTACGATACATGTGTATTATGTACATACAAGTTATGAAATTCACTGACTATAAGTAAAGATAGTACAAAATTAAATATGTAAGAAAACGTATACAATTTACGAATTGTACAATTTAGAATGGTTCTATAATGATGATCGGTTATGGTGATTGTGAAATTTATTTCCGTCGATTAGAATTTGGCACTTGGAAAGCAAAAAGATTCATTAATGTACAACGTACAATTTACAAATTGTACAATTTAGAATGGTTCAATCAAGTAAAAAAGAGCGTATTGAAATTTTAATGATTATCGGTTATGGTGATTGTGAAATTTATTTCCGTCAATTAGAATTCAACACTTGGAGAACAAAAGACTTTATTTATCATTATGCAAACAACATCAATGAGTTTATATAAATAGTTTTTTGCTCTAATGCAAAAAACTCCAAATTTTCTACACTAAACTCAGTATGTATGGATTCAAAATAACAAGCTCTTTCAAAATCTGTAAAAATATTTATAAAATATATTTGAATTAAAGAAGTTTATGGCATTTCCGGTTAAACCGGAAGTATATTATTGACAAAAAAATGTACATCAGATGCATATCGTTCTTTTCGTTTGAAAGATATCCACTAAGTTCCATACTTTATCTCAACCCTTCATAAAAAAATAACAATTCGAATACCTAGTAACAAAGTTCAATGATAGTAACGTAAAAATAGAGAATCTCAAATGATGGATGAAACTAAACTAAGAATTACTAAACTGTATAGGTTAATCGAGGATTGAATTTCCCAGATTTTTTGGGATTTTCTCCTCGTTTCTGAAAATGAAAATAAACATTATAAAAATTATGTCGATGTATTTGTAGCCAAGAGCAGATTTATGAAAAAGAAAAAATCAAAGGTTCTGCTTGCCTTATTCTTATTGATTTGAGGCTGAATAGAATCTAAAAGCTATAGAGATTATGTATGTATAACTTAAGTAAGCTTTTTGGACGATTGTGTGAGAAATATATAAATTTCTCGTATCGATTTTGAGTTTTGCCGACACATTCTCCAAAGATGCTATGATTCTGCATTTTATATTTATGGATATCCGGAAAGAGACAATCAATTTATTCTCCTAAACCGATTCGATGATGACATAATCAATTGATATATAATGCAAATATACAGCAGGTGAAACATGTACCTGTCGTAATATATCTCCATACCATTAGAAAATCATTTGTTCGATCTACCGTTGAAAACGATTGAATTCTGTGGCTGTAAATGTATTGTTGAATAATCATTCCTCTATGGTGATTATTCCTGTTGAGTGGGACGCCTGCCTTATTGACCAAACGAGCTTTCGACGTCTATATTGTATCTCTCGATTGAGTGAGTAATAAAAACTGGGATATTAACATAGAGAAACACTGCTTGGTAATGATTGGTTGGGCAATATTCTGAAATGTTTAAATTTTTTTTCGTGAGCTATTGCCTGAAACACTTCTATCGAAAACGCGAGCTTATACAAGTTTTATGAATCGCTCTTTTGACTCACAATTCCTCATAACGACGCACCATGTTTCCAGAAAAAGGGATTTCATGTATTTAAAAATATATAAAAAATATAAAGGTGCAACTTCAGCATCTGAAAAATCGATAAAATAGTGAGTATTCTACTCGGTATACTCTTATTGAAGCAAAACTCTACAATGGTAAAAAATTGAATAAAAAACGGAAATATTATGAAAAAAACAAAACGAAAGACAAGTATATTCATACTATAAGGGCTTGAGTTTATTTGATTTCATATCTGCTTATATGGGAGTTCAACTCCACAGGGTGATGACCAAATTCATAGGAAAAAAACGCAAAATAATTGTTACTCGGTAGATTTATTGAAAAAAATATTTTTTACGTGTAAGAAAATACAACATATCATCAAAAAAGAATACGAATCGAGCAAGTCATTTATAGAAAAAAAGTATCATCAAACATTTAGCTATCATATTTTGGTGATGCATTTTAATTTCTTGGATTATACAATAATGGTAGGTTGGTACAGAATTTTATCGTATATTTTTGCCCCCTATATACCATAGCTATTGGGGCCATGTTTTAGTGAATATTAATTTACATTTCGGACAATATTTTAACAATATTTAGCAATATTCATATTTCGAAAACGGATGGATGAAATGAACCACATGTATGTATATTTTTGAATTCATAAAAATAAACAAACTTCATTGAAAAAAAATGACAATATGTCGAAATATTTCATTTGAAATGATTTTGAATTCTTGACAAAAAATTCTGATGATTCTGAAAAATATATGAAACTTTCTTATTTATCATTTTCGAGGTAACATTATCATTATTTCTTTATGCATGGTACATTATCTAGTAAATAAAACTCAATTCATATCACACAACGAGTTGTCTTGAAAGATTTTCTGTAAATTGCCACAGGAATAGGAAAATGTCACAAGATAACTCAAACTGTTGTAACATGAAAATCCTTCCTTGTAAGGAGATAAAACATAATGCACGGTGATGTTTCACTGTGGATGGAACATTAGAAATATCTGGAGAAGGGAACGACAGGTCGCCATTTGCAGGCGTGAATAATCAAACATCCTCTACCCGTTTGAAATATTTCCCATCAATATACAGTATATTGTCGCATACTCTAGAAAGTAACTACTCCGTTGTTTTATTTTTGGAAGCCTCCTAAATGTTCCTGATGAATTTCTTAACCTTTCTAAGACACTTAGTATTCGCGATAAAAATTATTTTCAGATAATTATAGAACTCGGCATTCACTTCTTATAACCGAATATGAAAATGTTCAATTCAATATTAAAATCATTTCTGTATTTCGAATTGTCACTCTATAGTGTGAAAAGACAAAGCAGGCAAACGATTCCGAAGAAAAACATTTTCCAAAGGGAGCAGATTCTTTGCCGAAACGTTCATCACTAGAAGATAAGTAGAAATATTGATATTTATTTAACTTATTTTTTGAAAACGAAAGGTGTCACTGACAAGTAGAGAATTTCTCTTTTGGGTATCTGATGGTTCAATTCCAAGGACAGGGACATCAAAGAATTAAGTTTGACTGCCAATTATTTTGGCAATTTTCAAGTAACCATAACTCTTTCGAAAATCTACCGATTCTCAATCGGATCGAAGCATTTGGAAGCTGTATTTTTTCTGCTGAAGATTCATTGCTCGAAACTCATCGCATTCTACCGATTCATGATACACCAGGTGTTCAAAAAAGTATTACTAGAAAGAAAAAGTTTGCATATGGTCCCGTATTCCTCAGGATTTTTTATTTGTATTTCTTGGGAATCACTTTTTTCGAATATTTGTGTCAATATCTCGAATTTTCTCCGAATCTCATACCAAATGTGAATTTCCTGTATATTCATGATTTGAGAGAATTATAGAGAATATTTGAACCATTTTCCACTTTGAAGCAATGGAAAACATCTCAGGAAAGAGATTGGCATCTTTTGATGAACAGCAGTAACTACAAAGAGAACAAAAATCACGTTTTGAAAAAAAAAATGGTGAAATTTAGCATCACTGCTGAGCACATAACATCGACATTTCCAAAATAATCGTCAAAATAAATTGTGTTGCACTTCATTCTCTGCTGAGCACTTTATATTACCTATTGAAATATAATTATCATAATTTCTGATATTTGTATTTTCAGAAACCTGAAAAATCTAAAATACTATATAAACCACCTCCTGGATTAACCTTCAGAAAGTATTGAGAAATGAATTCATTGAAGACATGACAGAAATTCAAATTTGCACTGAACAAACGGATCCTTTCATTCGAACAAATAAGCACTTCAGTTGAAGAAATGGTGATCTTGGTATAGTGAATAATCTCTCGAAAAACCATTGATATTTTGAATTTGAATATTTTACTTGAAGTACCCGAGTACTTGAATTTCTCAATTTTCTTGGCTGAAGAAATATATTCGACTCCATTGAATTCACAATTACTCAACTGAAGATTCCAGATCATTCATTGGAGACTATTACCGCTTAATTTCAGATAAAGTGTTTTCATTTCAAATTCAAACATTCTTGAACTAATCCTCAATGTTCTTGTGAGAAGAGTATCAGCAGTTTCGTTTCCCAAGTTTCAGAATCTTGACACAAAAAATAATTCGATTCTGTTAAATGAACATAAACCGATGGTACTTGATTCAAGATTCCTGAAATTTGTTGGGAACTGTGGAGTTTCATCTTGAATATGCCACTTTCAATAAAAGAGTAATGATTCCTGTAATCGAGGGCTCCTTTATTTGATTCGAGGTATTGGATTTCTTATTATGGACTTACCTCAATATTGCATTTAGGTGATTAACATATTCAGAGCTCTCATTATTTTGATAGTGTGCTTCAAAAAGAAATCGTCAACTGATGATAGCAAAAGTATTAGCCCTAACAAAAACTAATTCAGCTTATCTTTGAAAGCACTCGCCAAGCATTAGAAGCATATCAGTTTGTTCAGAGAACGAATAACCTGCCATATTTCTCAAAATCTCAGTTGATAATCGCAGTGATAAATGACACACGAACAAATCGACACACGAACAAATCGACTACAACAATGTTGACTCGAATGTTGATGACATGAACGTCAAAATTGAGAACAAAATTATCCATCATGGCCTGCTGACATATCGTTATACCGATGAATCTCGCGATGAATAAAATCAATCTGCTGATATCATGTAACTACAAAAACTCAAATATCTCACGAACGGCTCAATTTTTCGTATTTCAATAAGAGTACCTTTTTCATGTTCGCTCCATCGAATGCTCCTGTTTTTTCACCGAAAATAATACAGGGAAAAAAGTTTTCTACAAAAAATCATGACTCACCCTCTGAAAACACCCTTTATAACAATATCAAAAATGTGGAAGTGTGACGAAAAAATGTATTTTGACAACATACATTCATGCACAAAATTTCAATCGGGTGGCTTTCATCGTTCAGAAGTTATGCGGAGAAATTATTTTAATTTTATCAACTTTGGAAGGATATATCTCCCTTAATATTCATTTCGGGCCATGAGTTTAATCATCAAACTACACTTATTTTTCAATGTTCTATCACCCCCAGAAAGCTCGGTACACATTTGTGACTCACCCTGTATAAAAAGACAACAATATCGAAGCGAAACACCTCTCTGAATGCCATCAGATCGGTAAAAAATTCGGTGGGTACGAATCGTTGGGAACGCATTCCCAGAAGCAGAGAATAAATCCATTACCAGCAGCAATCAGTCATCCGAAAGTCCGGCGCATCAATTTCGGGATGATTAGTAGGTCCAATAATATGCCTATTGCCTACCGGCGGACTTTGACAGGTCATTCGCTAGGTATACATAATATATCTAGGCCATCGGATAGAAGCACACGAGGTGGCAGCATTCCTTTTGCTTCACTATACCGAGTGTCTGCAGATGTGTGAAAAATTATCATAAGAAAACTCAGCATTAAAATGAAGAAAAGTCCTTGTGAACATGAATGATGCGAAATAAATGAAGGTATATTTAATGGATATCAAAAGTTCTATACTTATCTTTCAAGAAGTGGACGTTTCAAGAACGAATCTCCTCCTGTTTTCAACACAATGATTGTAATGATTTCCAACGAGCCAATTAGATATTTACGTTACTAGTCCGGTGAGTACGCTTTTACAGTACGAGTGAGATGTTTATGAATTTCGGAACGAGTACTGTAAAAGTTTACCGGACGTGTGACGTACAACATTTTATTTCATACTGCTAAAAAACAAAAATGGACAGTGAAAAATAAAATATTAATCTTTGTTGAAGTGCTACAACAAAAAAATGGGAATGTATCAGCAAGTAGCAACTCCCTAATAAATAATTCATCCAATGGAGCTCCTGGTATCCGTATTCATGGGAATGAAAATTTAACGGTTAATATTAATATTAGCAATAAGTAATTTCTGTGTATTGTTTTGCTGTTGAATTTTTAATAAATGTATTCATGCTTTTGACGCATAACTGAGTTTTCAATATTTACAATCCGGTAAAATTTCATTGCGGGATAGTAGCACGTAATGAAATATTACGTGTGCCTATCCTGTAAAAGTCTATTTTCCGGATAGAAATCAGGTACGTAAAGGTATGTTCTATGATGCAGTATGAAATAAAGTACTTTTCCGCACACATTTTGGTACGCAATGTTGCAAGGTGTCCGGGAAAATGTGGGAAATCTCACAGATTTGGATTAGAACCTGAAAAAATAAGATGACAAGTTCGTTTTTTTTTCGCTATGGCCCTCTTCACGGAAACATCCTGTATGATAAATAACATTCTGTATGAAAAATGGATAAAAAATAAATATCGGCATCTTGTTTATTGCAGATAAAATAAACTATTTTCGATAAATAACAAAATCATGATGGTCCTTTTCATTGAGAATGAAACATTGATTTGTTCATTATCATTTTACTCGAAAACGGTTCATTTTATCGACAATAAACAAGAGTATCTTTTTTTAGTTTGAGGTTCAAGCTATCCAAATAAATTTCTTCTCGGGCCTTCATCATACAGGGTGTTGAAAACTTGTGCACCGAATGTAAATCTCAGTCCATACCTGATAAACTAAGAAAGCTAAATACGTTTCAAGGAAACTATTTTGAGAGGTCCTCACAACTGTCCCTCATATTGAATTTTCATTGAATTATATTGATTACTTCGGAAGGCTTATTGAAAGAAAAATCATAAGAACCTGCAATCTCATTTTTCGGAGTTCTATCTGAATCCGAGAGATTTCCCGCATTTTCACGGACACCCTGTACATTCAGTTGTTCGTTGGCCCCCCCTCCCCCTTTCATTTCGACGATCCGATCCGATGGGGCCGTTCATTTTGTGGGAGGGGGGGGGGGGGAGGCGAGGGGGATCATACAGAATAAAGCGAGGAGCATCCTTCGTCGCCTCGTGGGAAATGCACAGTAGCGCCCCCTCCCTTCCCCCCCCCCCCCCCCCCCCAGGCCAACCGAGACGGGATATCTTACCTAGCGCGGTATTCGATTGGGCTGCCGCGGATTTCGATCGAGCGCTGAAAAATCCGGGGACCGTCGGTCGGAAAATATCATTTTATTATTACATCAATTGTTCTTGAAATCATTGCAAAATTCCCTGACGCCGTTTTTGAATATCGAAATCAAGTAATGAATGGGAAACTGATTGACAACACGATTGATACTGTAGAACTTCGTACTGTAGAACTTCGATTCCATATCCTGAGTGTATCGAGTACATTATTTGATCGGTACTTATATAATTATTGACAATTATCTTGCAGTATATACCAAAAGTACTCACCTCATAAAGCTATTCGATCTATATGAAATTTCAATTATGTCTTATATATTACTATAATAATAATACAGGAAGGGGAAGTAGGAAATCAAACCTATTTATGGTACACTCGATTGAAATATTCATATAACCATGAAACTAGTCAATAGATGGCTCTGTTTACGAATAACTGATAGAGAGCGGTTCCAAGATATTAAATATCTGGATGTGGAATCACCATAAAAAAGCAAAATGATATCTTGACTTGATGACAGGTGTTGTCAGATGAATCAGAATAATGTTACGAATGATAAATTTCAATCAATTTCAGTCAATTCATTGATGAGGAAATTCTATCAAACAGTTCAATAAAGTTGATAGGTTGATTGAAGCACTTTTTACATTCTGATTAACGAAGTAATAATTGGACCAAATCGATCTGCGTTGAAATGAAACATAATGTGGTTGGTTGAATATGATATAGTGTTCATCCAAAGAATATTCAGTTGATTGAAATCTTGAATTTGCTCTTGAAACAAGATTAAATCTTACTCGTTCCAACATTATATTTTGTCTAAATGTGAATGTAGCTCAGAATGAGTTTTCAACCAATCCAAATTTCTCAGATCAATAATTCCTGATACTGATCCACATATTTTATTCCTTTCGCGTACTTTATCATGTGTTCATTCATGGTAATCCATACATTGTCAAGCTCGAAACATGCCGAATTTCTCCTCACCAAGCATGATTCATCAATAGAACGGCAAAGTTGTGGAATTCTTTGCTTAGTCAAGTATTTATTTCCTGAAAACCGCCAAACTTTCAAGAAAAAATCCAATCTTCTCTCTCAACATTTCATCACTGGCTCACACGATGTTCCTCGATTATTAGAGATGAGTTCCTTTCGTGTTGTCAACTGTTAAAAAAATTGAATAAAGCTTCTATAGTGTATCAACGGACCAAATTATTGCTCATTCGCCATTTCATAAAATAGTCTATAATTTGGTGGGATCGCTATAAATTCGTTATTGAAATGAGCATAGTCGCGCCATCTATGTATACCGGGCCGAACTACGGAATACTTCACTCTGCTACAGGTGACTGTAACAGGCAAGGTGGTTACTTCAGACTTCGACTAATAGATGAAACCTACATATCGTATTAAACTTCAAATTATTTGAATAATTAATTAATCAATTTTTCAATCTCTTTGAAACCTTTTTTTTTTCATAGTAGATTTCAGGAACTTCACACTGATTTCTGTCGATTCATCATTTTTACCTACTAAGCAAAATCGTACTGGAAAGAGACTGATGTACAGGGTGATTTATAATATTCTGAGGCCCCCTTTTAGCCTGTAGACTGTAAACAAAAATTTCGAATCGAAATGATGGAAACGAATTGGCAAAGTTCGAAGAATTGAATAACTTGTATTTCAGAAATATATAGCCAATTGACATCGTGTTCAAGATATATGGTATTCTAAATGCATGATAAACTAGCAAAGATGGCATTCAAACCGGAACAATTCGTTCTTACTACCGATTGTGTGGTCAGTCTCCCTTCATTTTGATGCTCAGATCAAGCGTCTGTGTTTTGTTATTTCCCTTATAAATATAATTCAAACGAGTTCAGACAATGATTTTAGTGATTTTAATTCATTACGTTTCTATAATAATAAATAAATAAAAACAAGGTTCAGTTGTGCTCATCGCTGATAATCGGCGACACATTCAAGCTCGTGTGTCTAGTTCTATACTCTGTGGGGGTCAAAATACCCCTCAAAATCGTATCGAACGACACGTTTATTCCGTTCTTGGTGATTTTGCTGTACAAGTGCCGGCATTGCCTCTCTTTGGTAGTTTCCTCATAATCATGTTCGCTCTCTTCCACTTCTTTTGGTACTCCTGAGGTGTCTGACGACGGCCCTACAACGTCTTTGTCGCTCACGTTCAATCCTGCGATGTTATTCGTTTCTTCGAATCCGTTGGCATTGGCTTTGGAAGATTCAACACTCTGTACTAGAAGTTGACTGAAAAATATCAAAAATGAACGATGTATATAAAATGAGCACCTTGATGTACCGGGTGACAACGAGAGATTTATCGCATGACGCCATCTGTTGTGAATATCTACTGGGTGGCCCAATGAAAGCGAAACAAGGCGGATTCGACATAGTTATCGTTCTCAGAAAAAAAGAACGCTCGAGGCGGTCGATTTTTTTTTTCGAGGGGGAAATATTTTGCGCAACTTTTTTACTTGAAACCCCTCGGAGGGGTGAGCTCCAACCCTCGAGTCTCAAATGGGATGAGGGGTCGAGTGATACATTATTTAGAAGGTAATCGAAATCTCTTACCAACGCTTCCTTGTTTTTGGAATTCAATGCAGTAGTTCTCGAGAAAACACTTAATGAAAATAATCGGCTAGTCATAGAAAGTAACGCTTTTTTCCCCTTTCATCACTATTTCTCATTTTGTAGTTAGAACGATGTTCATCTGAAAAGTGCCTCATGTGTTTTCTTTAAATCCTGTCTCATCCTACATTACATAAAGAATTGTTTATTTTGATGTCAGTTCCTTGATCTCTCAGTAGAATGCATACCTTGTATCGTTTTCATTGGGCCACCTTGTATATTGACGAAGTCGTACATGTTAGGTTTGACCCATTTTTAGGCGGAGTCGCCTGTGGTAGGTTTATTATACAGTGTGCAACAGCCAAATGGAATAAATTAGACAGCAAATAAATGAGGATGTGTTGGGAAAAACGCTGGGACACGTCGATTTGTATTTTTCAATACGCATTTTTTTCAAAAAAATTGAATTATATAGAGTGTGTCATGTGACCGTGGCCAATCCAAACTTTCTTATTTCAAATGGAACACCCTGTATTTCATTCCATTTTTGAATTCTCACTGAAAAGCTGATTTCATCGATATACCACACTTGGGGTCTAGCGGAAATGATTACAGAGATGTAGGGTGTGAAAAATCGAAATTTTTCAACGTAATGAATTTTTTGTGTCGAAACTAAGCATTATTGGTCGAAACGACTCACATGTCACTATCTTGATTTTCGATATACTATCTACTCACATTTCTTTGGGACAGATACAGGATGATCAATTTTCTGAATTCTGCACCACCCTATATTTGTTTCAATCAAATGACAGTAGGTAGTGACATGTGAGCCGTTTTGACCATTAATGAATAGTTTCGATACAAAAAAATCCTAAAGATGAAAAATCTCGATTTTTCACACCCTATATCTCTGTAATCATCTCCGCTAGAACCCAAGTATGGTGAATCGATGAAATCAGCTCTCCAGTGAGAATTTGAAAATGAAATGAAATACAGGGTGTTCCATTTGAAATAAGAAAGTTGGTATTGGCCACTGTCACATGACACACTCTATATAATTTAATTTGTTTGAAAAAAATGCGTATTCAAAAATACAAATCGACGTGTCCAAGCGTTTTTTCCAACACACCCTCATTTATTTATTATCGAATTTATTCCATTTGGCTGTTCCACACTGTATATTGACGAAGTCGCACAGGTTGGAGTTGATAAATTTTTGGCGAAGTCGCCTGTTAGGATTGATACGGGCTGGCGAAGTCACCTGGTATGAGTGATACGTTTTGGCGAAGTCGCCGGTTATGGGCGATACGCTTTGGCGAAGTCGCCTGTTAGAATTGATACGTTTTGGCGAAGTCGCCTGTTAGGGTTGATGCGTTTTGGCGAAGTCGTCTGGTAGGATTGATACGTTTTGGCGAAGTCGCCTGTTAGGGTTGATGCGTTTTTGGCGAAGTCGTCTGTTAGGATTGATACGTTTTGGCGAAGTCGCCTGTTAGGTTTGATGCGTTTTGGCGAAGTCGCAGATGTTAGATACAACGCGCGCGCAAATGTACTCGTATGATTATAGGTGTTGTACTTATGACGTCACGTGAAAAAACATGGCATTCACCTCTGTTCACTCGCTTGGTCTGTCGACAATCTCCTCTGTATCGTTGTGGAATCCAGCCTTTTAGTCTCGATCGATTCTGTTTTCTCTTGCGAGGAGGAGCGCATCCTGTGTCTGATCACGCGATGATTTCCCGAACCTCTTCTAGCCGGAAAACTGGCGGAAAAACTTCTCACCGAGTGTATGCTCGACTGTTGGAACGACACTGAAAACAAAACAGTCGGAAATAGAATGGGTGTATTTATTATATAAGTTTTACGAGACGTTTCTTTCGTGTTGCACGAATTTCCATGAGTACGACGAGCAAGATGAGGATTTTCACCACGTTATTCGAATGAAAACACATGACCCATAGTCCCATTTGAGATCTCGAGCTGATCTTCATCGAAATGTATTTCGAAGTCGAAAACCGAGTCGACTTCGACACTCGGATATTCCGAGTTTGGAGTCAAAATTTCCTACTTTGAACTCGAAATTTCCAAGTTTGAAGTCGGAATTTTGAACTCTCAGCTCGGAATTTCATTTTCCCGAGGTTAAAGTCGGTAATTTTGACTCCAAATCATCCTTTAGACTTCGACTTCAATTCGACTCAGTATTGAATTTTTCCGAGTTAGAAGTCGAAATTTCCTACTTTGAACTCCGAATTTCATTTTTCCGACTTTGAAATCGGAATTTTATTTTCTCGACTTCGGAGTCGAAATTTCAAGTTTGAAGTCGGAATTTCCGACTCTGAACTTCATTTTTCCCAGACTTCAAATCATCATTTCGACTTCGACTTCAATTCTACTCAGTATTGAATTTTTCCGAATTAGAAGTCGAAATATCCTACTTTGAACTCGGAATATCCGAAATTGAAATCGGAATTTCCAAGTTCAAACTCCGAATTTCATTTTTCCAACTTTGAAATCGGAATTTTATTTTCTCGACTTCGGAGTCGAAATTTCGAGTTTGAAGTCGGAATTCCTGACTCTGAACTTCATTTTTCTCAGACTTCGACTCGGAATTGATTCTTTTAAAGTTTGAAGTCGAAATTTCCTACTTACAACTATATATAATATAGGAATTTCCGAGCTTGAAGTCGAAATTTCCGAGTTAAAACTCTGAATTCCATTTTTTCGACTTTGAAGTCGAAACTTCCGACTCGGAATGTCAGTTTTTCGAGTTTAAAGTCGGAATTCACAACTTTGAACTTGTGTTCTTATTTCTCCGACTTCGGAGTCAGAAATTCCGAATTCCATGTCGAAATTTCCGAGTTGAAACTCAGAAGTTCCGAGATTGAAATCGAAATTTTCTACTTTGAACTCAGAATTTCCGAATTTGAAGCAGGAATTTCCGAGTGTGAACCCGGAATTTCATTTTCCAACTTCTGAGTCGGAAAAATAAAATCCTGACCTCGAAGGCGGAATAATGAAGAATATTTTGTGGCCCTCGTAGAAAAGGAACCCTTTCTAATTATCCATTATTCTTTCGTTTTCATTTCTTTCATTCTTCGTTCGGAACGATTTTTATTCCCGATTGAGAATCTGCCCTTGCCTTGAAAAAAGCTGCCAGATTGATCGGCGATAAACTTTCCCACGAACGCGAAATCGATTCGCCGGAACAGAGCCTTCTTGTCGGAACAATTCCAATTCACGACGAACTGTGTGTTTCCGTTAATGGGAAAACTTGGGAAAGTTTTCCCGTTCGCACGTCCACGAAGAAAGGAAAAGAGCTCGCTAGACCGTCTCGAAATTCACTTTGAGTTCGTTTTAATTTCGAGTCGTAAGCTTTTGTCACGTCTCGTTTACATTAATTATGATGGATGCATAGTATTGACATTTTCTTTGTGTAAAATGTCAGGTCAATAGAGCTCACGACAACCAGAGCGTTCTAATCGAAATCAAGCTGGAAAAATTCTGAAACATGTTGTCTTTATATTTTTTCTACGACTACCAGTGTGAGTTGGTGATTACGAACAAGAAAAAATCGCAGAAACCTTCTCCTTACCCACAGTTTGCCCAAAGTGTTATTTAAGCGAAAGCACGGTTTCCAATGATTTACTTATTTCGTACATTTTGGCGTCTTCTAGATTATCATCCAATTTATAGGTACCCACACACTTTCTTGCCGTTCCTATCTTTCAGTAAAATGTCTTCGTGTATGGGCACCTTTCGAAACATGACACTGATCTGACAGTGTGGTTAATTGGTTAAATTACCATCAGCTATACACCATAATATCGATCAAATCTGTGTGTGTACCTTGCTATGATAGTTTCCGTTATATTTTATCTCCTGTATTATTTATTATTATGATCGTATTATACAGGGTTGGGATGAAGTGAATATCTTTCAAACGAAAAGAACGATATTTATGAAAATTTACAGTTGAGTGCAATGGAACGAAATGCATCTGATGTACATTTTTTGTTAATTATATACTTCCGGTTTAACCGGAAATGTCATAAACTTCTTCAATTTGAATGGGGCACCCTATATATTTTTACAGATTTTGAAATAGCTTGTTATTTTCAATTCATACATACCGAGTTTAGTGTAAAAAATGTTGTAAAATCGAGGAATATAGCAGTGGCAGTGATTATGAAGGTAGAAATATGAATATCGTTTCTACTAACTATGACTATGACTGACTATGTCCAAAATAATTGTACTCAACAATTAATCGAAATTCCAATGTTTTGTTGACTGTGAGTTCGAACTCTGAAAGATATGGATCGTCCACACTGGATCACTCACCGGATTTTTCTTCTTTTGGCAACACCGGACATCCATTTTTCTCCGGTTTCATGATCCCGGAGTCTTCGCAATCGCTTCCCGAAGGACTCATCAGAGAAATCATGGTCTCCACGTCGCAAAAACCGACCGGAGATACCCTGCAAGAAGTCATGCGAATGAAATGAATCAAATTTTTGATTTTTCGTTCCATAAACTTCGAATGAGTTTATCTATTTGAGAGGAATACAAAACGGGACAAAGCCAAAAAGAGTATTCACGAATGTTTAGGTAAAAATAACATTAAATGAGTTGATTGTGTTACATAGTATGCGATATCGTGTTATGTACAGTTCTCAATCAAGTGTAGTGCGGAATACAATAACTAGGCATGATTATATGAACGTTTGAGAAAAGTGGTGAAGGTTGCAGTTGTATGATTTACAACAACTCCATATCCAAATCAACAGAAATTAACATCTTCTCCAATTCCCTTGCAACCTTCACCACTTTTCTCAAACGTTCATAGCAGGAAGCAAATTTTTCACGATAAGAGTATAGAAACATGATGTGTCCATGGCAGCTTATGACATTCAATATTGAATTCATTTCATACGAACATGGTGTATTTCCTTTTAACTGGAAGATAGCTCGAGTCAACGATGTACAAAACACTGGTGCAGTCACTGATGGTGTTTTGTTTCGTCAAAAACGCTAACGCCATTTTCCGCTATAATGGCCTAATAATTATGAAACTCCCCAGAAGATGGTGACATTTTTACAGGTTTCTGCGTACAAATAGTTGACGTTTTGAGGTTGTAATTAGGTAGAACGATCTAAAATTGAGAAGTAACCTAAATTACTACTTCTGAATCAACATTTTTGAAAACACTGATTATGCAATTATCAGTAATAGTGATTATATTTTCATTTTAGTGTCGCCATCTAACAACTGGCATTCGAGTGATTTTCCGCTATAACGAATAAAATGCTGTTATCAAGTTAGCTGTATTACGTTAGAGTTTTTGTAGGCAGAATGCTCTACCAGTGTTCTGTACAACCGATTCAAAAAAAGGGCAAGAAAACCCTCTCTTGCAACTACATATACAGGGTGTCCTTGAAAGGTCTTTACAAAAAGCTACCACATATTCTTCAGACCAAAACAATTCGATACAAGCAAACTTACCTCAGTAAAAAGTTGCTTAGTTTGGGCGCTAGACGGCTCTGAAGTTGAAATTTTCAAATCGATTTTGCTTCATAACTTTTGAACGGCTCATGAGATTTTTTTCAAATTTGGTACGTTGGCATAGACTCATCGGGCAATGAAACTCATATCATAATCATAATGAATATCATTCCATGGGCGTAGAACTTGATTTTTTCAGTAAATAAACATCTAAAACTCCTACGCCAATGGAAAAAAATTAGTTTCAATATGAAATCTAAATTATTCAACTCATTCACTACAAAAAAGGTACTCTTGACAAAAGTCGATTCCTCTCATGGTTTCGACAAAATTTTAATTTTAGTGATTTAGAGCATAATTAATAATAAAACGATTAACAGATATTTCATAAAAATTGTTCAAAATGTTCACCATTTTCACGTATACAAAGATTTATACGACGCAAAAAGTTGAAATGTACTCTTTGCATAACTTCTTCATCGCATGTAAGATTATTCGTCGCCTGTTGGATACGTTGCCATAATTGTTCTACAGTATTCACAGGGGTCTTGTAAACCGTAGACTTGAGATAACCCCATACAAAATAATCCATCGGTGTTAAGTCTGGAGAACGTGGTGGCCAATTCACGGGTGCATCATTACCTCTACCTATCCATCTGTCTGGGTACTGTTGGTTTAAAAAATTCCTAACATCCACCGAAAAATGTGGTGGAGCTCCATCGTGCATAAACCACATATCTACCCGATGTTGGAGTGGTAAATCTTCCAACAAATTTGGCAACGTATTTCGTAGATGTTGTAAATACATGTCTCCTGTTAATCTTTGTGGAAGTATGACAGGACCAATTATAAAATTTCCTATTATTCCAGCCCAAACGTTGATTTTGAATTCGTGTTGAAAATGGTTTATTTTAATGGAATGAGGATTTTCAATTGCATAAACGTGTTCATTATGAAAATTAGTTATTCCTTTTCTCGTGAAACAGGCTTCATCAGTGAACAAAATATTCTTTCCAAAGTTCAGATTCATTTCTCTTTGCAAATTAATGAACCTACAAAACATCAGACGACTTTGTGAATCATGGATTAATAAATCTTGAACTGGCGTCTTGTGGTATGGGTATAATAATTGTTCTCTTAGTACTTCATGAACGGCATTCCTAGAAACTTCTAGTTCATTACTTATCCGTCTAGTACTCAATTCTGGATTTTCTTCAATACGGTCTAAAATTTCTACTTCGACTTCGGGAATCCTTACATAACGCTGTCTTCCATAATCACCAGTTCTAGGAGCAAAATGACCGGTCTCCCGAAGACGTCTCTCAACTGCAGCAAAGGTTGGGTGGCTTGGTACGCGACGATTTGGAAACCTTGCCGAATACACCCTCACACTCTCTCGACCATTTCCTTGACAATATCCGAATACCAATAACATATCGGTGTATTCTTCATTGGTGTATTGTACGGCCATGATAAATCAGAAAAGTCCGATATCAACAATCAACGTCAATAAAACTCGACAAATCAACACAGATGAAACTATGGAAACCAAGAATGTGAATATCACTGTTTTCGAGAAGATAATAATAGTCTTCAGAAAAAAAAACCAGTGCTACTTATTTTCAATAGAAATAACCTATGCAAAAAGTACATCTCAACTTTTTGCGTCGTATAAATCTTTGTATACGTGAAAATGGTGAACATTTTGAACAATTTTTATGAAATATCTGTTAATCGTTTTATTATTAATTATGCTCTAAATCACTAAAATTAAAATTTTGTCGAAACCATGAGAGGAATCGACTTTTGTCAAGAGTACCTTTTTTGTAGTGAATGAGTTGAATAATTTAGATTTCATATTGAAACTAATTTTTTTCCATTGGCGTAGGAGTTTTAGATGTTTATTTACTGAAAAAATCAAGTTCTACGCCCATGGAATGATATTCATTATGATTATGATATGAGTTTCATTGCCCGATGAGTCTATGCCAACGTACCAAATTTGAAAAAAATCTCATGAGCCGTTCAAAAGTTATGAAGCAAAATCGATTTGAAAATTTCAACTTCAGAGCCGTCTAGCGCCCAAACTAAGCAACTTTTTACTGAGGTAAGTTTGCTTGTATCGAATTGTTTTGGTCTGAAGAATATGTGGTAGCTTTTTGTAAAGACCTTTTAAGGACACCCTGTATACCTGTGATCTCCGATACAACACATAATTTAAGCGAAAATTAAAATAAATCAATAATAAGGTGTAAAGATATACCTTAGTAAAGAAAAGTTCCTTCACGCTTCGAAAAAGAGTTACCTAATGGAAGGATTTATGACTATAGTGGTGTAAAAAAATGAGTTCATTCCAACAACGATTTTGGGAACACTATTTCGGCTACTCTATTTGACTATTCAATTTTTTCATCCAAAACTTTAACGTACAACTTACTTGAGAACAGCATTTTATTCATTATATAGCGGAAAATCACTCGTATGTTAGTTGTTAGATGGCAGCACGGGAATGACAACAAAATCAGTATTATCGATAATAAAAAAATGTTGATTCAGAAGTAGTGATTTCAGGTACAAAAAAATGTCGCCATCTTCTGGGGAGTTTCATAACTCAAATGCCATTTTAGAGGAAAATGCCATTAGCATCTTTGGCGAAAGAAAATACCATCGGTGACTTCATCAGTCTTCTGTACATTGTTCTTCCATTGTCTGCTAAATATGCAGAAAAAAAAATATAGTGAGTTGTATGTTCTGGTCTGGTCTGTCAGTCAGTTGAGTGTATGATCACCAGATGGCGTTACTGTATCGGACGAAATGATTCTCACTTGTTTCTCGAAATTTGTGGTTATGTAACAACCATGATGTAAATAAAGACTGGTGTCTCAACTCCCTATACCCAGCCACTAGAAAAAGTTGTAGACCTTCGCCTACTTGATTTTGTCGGATTTCAATACCTTACTAAGGCTTCCCAAGATCGAAACTAGGTGGCGTCACCTATGCCGATCTCGAAGGTTATCTTGGAAATGCTGGAAACACGATGTGGATTTGAAATTCAACATAAATGTAAAAACTGAACTGTTAGCTATCCATCACTGTCAGGTATCCGTCATTATCAGTAAAAGCGGATTTCACTTCACCGGATCGACGATCGTATCGCCATCTATAATCAAGTGGTGCGGCCTTAGTGAGGTCGTTTGACAGGTCTACATGTTTTGGAAAGAAACAATTGAAGAGTTATTTCACCATCCTATATCCACCTTGGTAACAACAATTAAGTTGTCAAAAGCTGTGGTGTGAAATCAAAATCATGTCATGTATCGTGTTTTTGCTCAAAATGGACATTCTTTCTCAATTTCCATTGTTCTAATATTCCTTTTGTTTATAGCTTTGTCATTTCGTTTGATTAGTTTGTACTTCGTTGTTTTCGAGAAAAATTCCAACATTATAGGTTTCCCTGTCGTGTTGTCCACAGAAGAAAAAAAATTATTATTATTCGTTATTATTCAACCCCACCTGCAAGAATCCCTCTTCCCTCTGCCATCTCCAGCGGCATCCACCTGCTTGCTCCTCCCGTTCCCCCCAGGCTTCTGCCTCGAGACGAACTTGGGCCTCCTTTGCTCTGATGTTCGGCACGGGGCCGAGGTCGACCTGACCAGCGGGGGCTTCGGCGCTTCCCTGACGGCGGCGTGGAGGGCCCGCTTCTGGAAGCCCTGCCTTCGGACGACCGCGCTGACCGGTCTTGGACGTCCGGCAGAAGCCGGATTCTGCGGAGTGGAAAATTCTTGAATTCTCATTGAATTGAAGAGGGATCAGGATGTTGGATGATTAAAATGAAAGTACTTGCGATAACAAGATCTGGGGATGTTTCAAATTGGGAAGAATTAAGGAAAACTCATTGACATTAAATTTTCAATGTTGTATAAAAATTATTTGAATATATTTGTAGTACGGACAGATTTGTGATATGCCCGAAAATGTCTATCAGTGACACTTTGTTTTTAGACTGTAACATAAGTAGGTTAAGATATTCAAATGACACAATTTCAAGGTAAAAATACCATGACCTTGTGTACGGAAAAGCTTCATTTCGGAGATACAGGGTGCTGAAAATGATTAATTTTTCAGTTTCATTGAAATTACTTTTGCAAAAAATCAGTTTTTCTCATAAAATTTGGTACCAAGTGATCTGACAGTGAACTTCTGGCACTCTCTCCTCAACACCGCTGGAGGTGATCGTTTCTATGTCGATGCACGTAACTTAGTTCCTAAGGGCGCCAAGTGGAGTTGCTGAGAACATTGCAAAAGGATGATAATACATTGGCTATAACACCTCATGAAAAAGCCAACACCTTCGCCAAAATGTTTGCAGACAATTCTACCTTGGATCCACGAGGCCAGGAACTCCCGAAAGTCGCTACCATCGATAACCGTATGCCAGAAATTGTCTTCCGGCAACGCACCATCAGACACATTCTGCTTAGCCTCAACGTCAAGAAGGCTATGGGGCCTGACGGAATACCGCCTATTGTTCTCAAGAAATGTGCCCCGGAACTAACACCAGTTCTTTGCAGGTTGTTCACCCTTTCGTACAAACTCGGCGTATTTCCTTCTAACTGGAAGAAAGCTAGGGTCCAACCGATTCCAAAGAAGGGCAAGAAAACACTCCCTAACAACTATAGACCGATTGCACTACTATCTGTGATCTCTAAAGTAATGGAAAAAGCAATCAACATCGAGCTCATCCGATATCTAGAGAGCTCAAGAATCGTGAACGACCGGCAATATGGCTTTCGTCACCAGAGGTCAACTGGAGATCTGCTTGCCTATGTGACACATAAGTGGCAGGTGTCAATAGAGAAACATGGGGAGTCTCTGGCTGTAGCCTTGGATATCTCCAAAGCATTTGACCGAGTTTGGCACCAAGGCCTCCTAGCGAAACTTCCGTCATATGGTTTGCCGCCCCAACTGTGTCTTTTACTATCGAGTTTTCTTGCAGATAGATCACTCTACGTGGTGGTAGACGGGGTCTCGTCTGATACAATGACGATCAATGCTGGTGTTCCACAAGGCTCTGTCTTGGCACCAACTTTGTTTTTGCTCCACATCAATGATTTGTTGAATGTGACCTCCAGCCCAGTTCATAGCTTTGCGGATGATAGTACACTTCATTCCGCCTTTTCCTCTAGAGCCCCTATATCATCCAATGAGGCCAGAGGTGCAAGGCGAAGACAGGTTGATGCTTTAAATGAGGATCTGACAAGAATTCTGAAATGGGGATCTGAGAATCTAGTACAGTTCAATGCAACTAAAACTCAAGCTTGTATGTTCACCAAGAAGGCTGATCACACAATGCCCAATTTGATGATGTCGGGTACCACCACTGTTCCTATGAGGTCGTCAATATCCTTGCTGGGTGTCACCACCAACAGTGCTCTCTCATGGGACGATCATGTGAGGTCCATTGCGAAGACTGCTTCACAAAAACTCGGTTTTCTTTTCCGTGCGAAGAGATACTTCACATCCCAGCAACTGCTTAAGATCTACAAAGCACAAATTCGACCTGTCCTGGAGTACTGCTCACATGTTTGGAGCTCAGCCCCCAAACATACGCTTAAGCTCTTAGATTCAATTCAGAAGAGAGCTATTCGCCTAGTCGATGACACAACACTCACCAAATCATTGACCTCTCTAGATCATCGTAGAAAGGTCGGCGATCTTTGCCTTTTTTATAGGTACTTCCACGGTCGGTGCTCAACGGAAATATCATCTATTATGCCACCACGCGCGATTCCTAGTAGACAAACCAGACGAGCTCAAGCTGGTCACCCCTACACTGTCAGGCTCGAGACCTGTCGAACATCGCTATACCAAGCATCATTCATCAATAGAACGGCAAAGTTGTGGAATTCTTTGCCTAGTGAAGTCTTTCCTGATGCTTACAACCTCCAAACATTCAAGAAAAATTCCAACACCTTCCTTCTTTCCCAAAATTCCACCGCTGGCTAACACGATGTTCCTCGAACATCATAGGTTTCCCTTTCGTGTTGTCCACAGATAAAAAAAAAAAAAAAAAAAAATGTTGTTGCAATAAACAACTTTTTTCCTATGAAATGTATCGAAAAATGGTTCGTTTTCAAGATACGGATTGTTGAAATTTCCTAAAACATAAGTTGGCTTTCAAGTACCGTGTATTTCGACGAGATCTACCACATACTTACATTTCGTAATGTTCTCATCAACTTCACTTAGTGCCTTAGGAGATAAGTATAACGTAAATCGACATAGAACATTTTAAATATCTCCAGCATTGTTGAGGAAGTGTTTTTTTAACTTGAAAAAAGTGAAGGAATGTGGCGCTACATAGAAATTATGATTTCATACCTCAAAAACGCCCCGGGTATCGAACTTCGTGCGATTTTTTTTGCAAGATTAATTCAAAAAATAACGAAAAAAAAAATCAATTTCAACACTCTGTATCTTGGAAACTAAGCATTTCCGGACACTTATTTATGTAGCCTTATTTCTTGAAATTGTCTCAGGAATATTTTAACGTAATTATGTTACACCCTCTATGTATAAATTTCTAATTTTCGAAACGTTTCTGATGAACCAGAATTCGGATTATTTCTAAAATTCGATGGACATAATACACGAACAATCTTATTTTTGAGCATGTGGTGTTGCCGTTTCAATTAGAATTCAGTAGTAAATTTAACATCTCAAATGGAACACCCCGTACATAATATTATTTTTAGAATCTCCATCAATTTCCTAAAAACTCCTTTCAATATTTTCCAATAGGTACCTATGTGTACACGTAGAAAATTCGAATTGGAAAATAATTTAATTTTTTTATCATGATTTTAAATGATACTGATCTTCGAGTTCAGAAAAACTATATCAAAATTCGACTCAGAATTGAATATTTCCGAGTCGAAATTTCCTACTTTGAACTCAGAATATCCGAAATTGAGGTCGGAATTTCCAAGTTCAAAGTCTGAATTCCATTTTTCCGACTTTGAACTCGGAATTTTATTTCCTTGACTTAGTAGTGGAAATTTCAAGTTTGAAGTCGGAATTTCCGACTCTGAAGTTCATTTTTCCCAGACTTCAAATCATCCTTCCGACTTCGACTTGATTTGATTTTTGAATTGATTTTTTTAAAGTTTGAAGTCGAAATTTGCTACTTTCAACTATATATTATATAGGAATTTTCGAGCTTGAAGTCGAAATTTCCGAGTTCAAACTCTGAATTCCATTTTTTCGATTTTGAAGTCGAAATTTCCGACTCGGAATTTCAGTTTTTCGAGTTCAAAGTCGGAATTCACAACTTTGAACTTGAGTTCTCATTTTTCCGACTTCGGAGTCAGAAATTCCGAATTTGAAGTCGAAATTCCCGAGTTCAAACTCTGAATTTCGTTTTCTCGACTTTTGAAGTCGAAATTTCCGACTCGGAATTTCATCTTTTGTTGTTTGAAGTCGGAATTTACGACTTTGAACTTGACTTTGAATATTTCATCATGATTTTTAATGATACTGATATCTTCGAGTTCAGAAAAACTATAATATCAAAATTGGATTTGGAGATAGGTTATTCCTACGGGATTTCCTACAATTCAGCCAAATCTCGATTACTTCAATACAGGATTGTCCATAATTACGGTTATTTCATTTTCTCGAAAAAGAAAATTATAGAGACAAGAGCAAAATATATACAGGGTGAGTCAAAAATGTGTACCGAGCTTTCTGGAGGTGATAGAATATTGAAAAATAAGGGTAGTTTGATGATTAAACTCATGGCCCAAAATGCATATTAAGGGAGATATGTATATCCTTCCAAAGTTGATAAAATCAAAATAATTTCTCCGCATAACTTCTGAACAATGGAAGCCACCCGATTGAAATTTTGTGCATGAATGTATGTTGTCAAAATACATTTTTTCGTCACACTTCCACATTTCTGATATTGTTATAGTGGGTGTTTTCAGAGGGTGAGTCATGATTTTTTGTAGAAAACTTTTTTCCCTGTATTATTTTCGGTGAAAAAACAGGAGCATTTGATGGAGCGAAGAAAGTTACATAAAAAGGTATTCAAATACAAAAAAATGAGCCGTTCGTGAGATATTTGAGTTTTTGTAGTTACATGATATCAGCAGATTGATTTTATTCATCGCGAGATTCATCGGTATAACGATATTTCAGCAGCATTTGCATTTCCGAAGCACTCGCCAAGCATTAGAAGCATATCAGTTTGTTCAGAGAACGAATAACCTGCCATATTTCTTGAAATCTCAGTTGATAATCGCAGTGATAAATGACACACGAACAAATCGACACACGAACAAATCGACTACAACAATGTTGACTCGAATGTTGATGACATGAACGTCAAAATTGAGAACAAAATTATTCATCATGGCCTCAAAACTCAAATATCTCACGAACGGCTCAATTTTTTGTATTTGAATAAGAGTACCTTTTTCATGTAATTTTCTTCGCTCCATCAAATGCTCCTGTTTTTTCACCGAAAATAATACAGGGAAAAAAGTTTTCTACAAAAAATCATGACTCACCCTCTGAAAACACCCTTTATAACAATATCAGAAATGTGGAAGTGTGACGAAAAAATGTATTTTGACAACATACATTCATGCACAAAATTTCAATCGGGTGGCTTTCATCGTTCAGAAGTTATGCGGAGAAATTATTTTAATTTTATCAACTTTGGAAGGATATATCTCCCCTAATATGCATTTTGGGCCATGAGTCTAATCATCAAACTACATTTATTTTCAATGTTCTATCACTTCCTGAAAGCTCGGTACACATTTTTGACTCACCCATAGGGTGTCCTGGGAGTTTCATCTGAATGCTCCTAAACGAGATGTCCATAACCTTTGTTCATAAATGAAATCTACTGGAAATATTATAGCAGAATATATTCCGAAGAATTATTTTCGCACCGTATTAGATGAAAAAGTTAAGAATGTTTCGAAATTCGAAATGCACGTGACATCGTCAGACACGTTGTGGACGAACCATGTGCGTAATAAAAATAAACTAATACAATACTGACGACAGGAATCTTCTCCAATGTCATTTCTGGACTCGGTGGCCCGCTGTCTACGGCATCCCTCGCCAAGAAAATCTGCAGGTTCCTCTTGCCCGACTTCTCCTCGTTCCCAACAACCCCTTGCGGTTCCTTCTTAGCCTCTTCGCGCAAGATACCCCATCGCTTGAGGCCGCCGTCCACCGACAGCTGCTTGTTCAGCTGCAGCTGCGGCTTCTTCTCGTGGAAGTCGCAGTGCACGCTCAGCTGCCTAAAGGCAGCGAAGCTCTTCGCGGTCATTTCGAGGTTAGGTTAGACCGTCGCACCGCCAAGTTCGAGCTTCGACTGGATTCGCTATTCGCTGGCGGTTCATCGGGATGTAGTTTCGTCGAATATCGATCGGAATCGGGGCCGATATTCGGTCTCTCATGATCGGAACGGGCCGATAACGAATAAGATCGATACGCGCGGTTTATGATCGCCGATTTGATGAAATAAACTGCGTGCTTGTCGTATATCCGAAAGGATAATAAGTCTATGATCCGAAGCGATCGAGATCCGTATCTTTTTCGGGGGTGCTCGTTAGAGATGGGCGAGATATATCGATGGTCCGTGCGTGGACATCGACCTACGAATCCGTTGATTCATTCCGAAGACATTGAAACACAGGAGACCGAATGTTTCATTGATGAAATGCTCTGAAAGCCGGTCAGACATTGTTTGGATGTATACAACGAGTGCGAGAGAGACGAATGCACGGCGGCGGCTATTTGGCAACAGTGTATGTTTGATCGCCTTCTCATGGCCAGTGGCGTGCTCACCGCTGACATTTTTCGATTATTAGCTTTGCATTCGATTAAAACGAAATTCAATAATTTTTTCTTCATTCCTCGAAAGAAATAACTTCGTAGGGTTGCACGAAAAATACCAAGCAATGTTTTTGCATGCGTCACAAATGAAGGGATGATGAAAAATACAAATTTAGACTGCATTGCATATAAATATGCCGGTATCACGAGTAATTACATTTTTTTTACACATTACATTTATATATTTTCACGATTTCATGATATGTTCATGTTTTTTCTTAGCTACATTAGCTAAATTAGCTACATTAGCTAAAAAAATGTTTATGATACCAAAACCAAAATTTACACAAATCGATGAAAACGAGCCCATATTACTTAAGACAATTCCAACAAATGCCTTCATCGATTATCCTATTATCCAAAGAAACGTTGTTTATCAAAGGGACAGTACAGTATTTGAGCATATGTAAAAGAATATATACACAACAATAACATCAAAAACAAAGTGAATCCTGAAGAGGTGGTGAAACATCCGTAAAAAGCAATAATAGAAAACAAATATGTATAATTTCAAAAAATCAGATTCGTCGCAAGTATTTCATTGGATGAATTATGAATCTCTTATTTATGGTATACGTTTCGATTCCTCACTTTATGAGTTGTATAAAATCATTCCATTATGAAATTAGTACATATGACTATATGACTATTTGTACCAAATCAGATTTTCAGATATTTTTATAATAAGATTATTAAATGACAGTTATTTTTTATAGTGTGCAATTGTTGAATCATTAATCGAATAGGTAGAAAGCCATGTTGGAAAGCGATTTCTCATTCTGTTTTTCAGTGTTTTTTTCAATTAAAATCCACGAGGCAGGGCAGGGGTTTCAACTGGAACTTTCGGACGCCTATAACATAACCTTACTTACAGATGAAAAGTTAATTTTGTGTTCAGATGATCCACCCGTTTGCACACAATACGCGAAATCACCATAATTTCCTTGAAAATAATGTTCCAAACTCACAAAAAAAGGTGAAAAGAATAATTATACCACTAACACGACAACGGCTTTTAGGCAACCTCGCAATGTAGAGGTTCATTCACGGGACGTAAAGTGCGGCGTTGCCAAAATTTCTAAGTTTGCGGGTTGATTGTATCGACATAAATATCATTAAAGTAATAGGACTATACCTCATTGAATGGGAATCATAAGAAACAATTATACTTCGTTAAAAGTGTATATTGTATTGTTTGTGTTGAATAAGTTTGAAGTATTCAACACATTGTGAGATATCGTAACTTATTTGAAAAATCGTACAGTCTGGCAAGTATGTATTTGGAGGAAAAGAGATGGAAAACAAGGATCTTATGATGACTGATCGGGCTAAAACGTAAACAATGCAGTCTCCTGTGTTAAAAGTAGGTTCTCCACATCGAATCGAGCGTAAATAATGTTGAATCAACCAGAAAATTTCAAGGAAATCGAACGGATCGAAATATCGATAACGTGCCCACCTCTAGGGCGTTCCACCCTCCCGACAATAGATTCGGCTGTTTGGTTGCCATGGATTCTTTCGCTATTTCATGTACTTGGTGGATTTTTATGTCGCCGATCGTTGTCGTGTTTGCCAGCAATCTGCGTTCATTTTGATATACTTTACCAGCCAACAGCATTGACAAGTCATCGAACAAGGTTGAGGGAGATTGTATCGGTGTATATACAGGGGGTGGGTGTCAAAAATGATAATTACGTCGGTTTCATTGATTTTTTTCTGGAATCCTGACCAGAACCAGAATTATACAGGGTGATTTACCTAAGAATACAGAGTTGTCATCACCAAATACAGTGACAACCAAGTGAAAATAGTAATGATAACAAGAAAATAAAGGAATCATTAGGCGATGTACGCCTATTATGGTGGCGAATTCGGCGACTGCAGATACGTGATGTAGGATGCGAAGTTACCTTCACTATTCTTCTCTCTCAAAGATATCGTTTATCTATAATGGAATGAAGGTGTATGAGCATTTGCCATTCGAGGTGGAAGGAAAAAGCATTTTATTGTTTCATGAAACTCTTTTTCGGATTGTAGCCACTCAACTGAAAATTCTCGAAAAATTATTTGATTTAGAGGGTATTCAAATCGCGTTTGTAATCTTGACTCAATAATTGGAAAATGGGAATGATGATGTGAAATCAATAGATGCCAAGATATCCAACTATAAATTTTGATTTCAATCTGCGTATTTATTACGGTTGTAAATATAGATTTGTAGATTTGTTACGATATTGATTGTTTTAGGAAACACATGGACAAAATACTTAGTAGCACACCCTATCATAGCTTGCGAGAGTATTATAACGATACCTAGTTTTTCAACTAATATAATAGTGTACACAGGGTGGCCCAATGAATACGAAACAAGGTATGCATTTTACTGAGAGATCAAGGAACTGATAAATAAATGTTTCTTTATGTAATGTTGGATAGAAAAGGATTAAAAAAAAACACATAGGGCACTTCTTAGATGAACATCGTTCTAACTACAAAATGAGAAATAGTGATGAAAGGGAAGGGAAGAAAGCGTTACTTTCCATCACTAGCCGATTATTTTCATAAACGTTTTTTGTTGAGAACTACTGCATTGAATTCCAAAAACAAGGAAGCGTTGGTAAGAGATTTCGATAACCTTCAAAATGATGTGTCACTTGACCCCTTATCCCATTCGAGATTCGAGGGTTGGTGTTCACCCTTCCGAGGGGTTTGAAGTGAAAAAGTTGAAAACATGCGCGAAATATTTTCCCTTTCGAAATAAAAATCGACCGGTGCGAGCGTTTTATTTTTCTGAGAACGATAACTATGTCAAATCGGCCTTGTTTTGTTTCCATTGCGCCACCCAGTATAATCGAGGGTATAAGAATAATGAGCGTTTAGATTTGGGGTTAATTATACTTTGTTAGTTATCATTTGGTTTCCAAATGAATTGAGCCTAAATATCACAGTGGTTTGGATTCCACTTGTCTGAAATGTAGATCCCTTCATCTCAACTCGCACAAGCCCTTCAAGGGCTTCTGAGGATTACATCGGTAACCAAGGTGATGGGAGAACTAAATAAATACATATGATCGACCGACCTTATAATTTATAATTATAATCCGAATTAGATATTAATCGATTTAACCAGAGTATTATGTTTTAAATTTCATTCCACAAAATCTTTTTTTTCAATATGCCTACCCATAATGATGTGTTACGAAAAGTGAAAAAATCTTTCAAATTTTTCGGAATGAAGAAAAAAATACAAAACCAACAGGAAAGCACTCTGTTTTCTAGTCTGAAGGATCACGAAGCGAAAAATTCTCTCTGGGAAATCATGTCTATTTTGTGGCATTGAAAACCAGTGTGGCATTCCCTCGCGTCGTTCCAGATTCCCAACCGGGACAACCTGTATGTAAAACGACCCGAGAATCTCGGCTGGTAATGAACAAGTACCCAACTCGGATCGAGTAAGTATAACGGAACCGCCAGCAAAATAATCGCGTAGCAAAACCCGGACTGGGTCTCTCGATTACCTCGATAGCGGATCGGGTTTTTCGTTCATTGTTGAAAAAAATTCGAGTCGAGTGGCGAAAATCGCGCCTCGCGTGCTCCGACATGGTTAAGACTAGCCTGACGGTGGTTTTCTCTTCGTTGATTTGTATGGTTGGAGTTGCAGGGGTACAACTTCCGAATCACGATATTTTCCGAGATGAGAGTGCCAGTGATGATGAGGGCCAGATTTCGCGTTTTGGTCCGAGGCAATCAAGAGGTGAGCTTTCATCGTGTTCGGATGGTGAAAAGTGTCTGGCGAAAAACAATGTGAATAGGCAGTTAGGCGGGTTCACAAACGCGTCAGTCTATTTTGAATGTGCCTATGGATAGATATTATATCTTTAAATACTGTCTGTATAAAGAAAGGAATAATCAAATCACTTCATGATAGAGCCAAATCCATATCATCGAACCACCAAATTTTCAATACCGAAATAAACCATATAAAAAATGTTCTACAACTCAACACTTATCCGAAACATTTCATTGATAAAACAATACACCAAATTGAGAACAGACAGAATATACAACAAACACAAAGACAACCAACACTGATAACAAATGTAATCTCATACATTCTCGGAATATCAGAAAAAATTAAACCTGTTGGTGACAAGTTTCGAGTGAAAACAGTGTTCAAGACAGAAAATACAATGAGATCGATTTTGACTCATACAAAACCGAAAAATGAAGAACAATCATCAAAAAATTGTATTTACAGTATACCATATGTTTGTGGAAAATATTATACCGGCTCTATCAGTAAGGATGAAAGAGCAAAGAACAATATAAAGAAAAGATATACTGACAAATCAAAATTAGCTGAACATATCCTTACTGAGAATGGACAACATATGGCCGATTGGAGTAATATTAAGATCATAAGAAAAGGAGACAACAAACAAAAACGGAAAATCAAAGAGTCTGCTTGCATTCTCCTGAACGGAGACAATAATATTGCTTCTTGTTCAGTTGATATAGATAGAACTTGGCATCCACTTCTGAAACTTGAATATGAAAATGGAAAATTCGATATCAATTAATGAAAACACCTTGTAACCAGAATTCTTCCGTCTGCCAAATTGTCACTTTACAGTGTCAAAATCGAAAACATTAAAAAAAAATTTTACGAAGAGAAAAATATTTTAATTGTGTTGAGAACGGGAGCAGATTCGTTCCCGAAACGTCCACCAAGATAAGTAGAGGTTTTATTCTTATTAAATATATTTGTATTTCCAAATTTTTTCAAAAACAAGGTGTCACTGACCAATAGAGAATTTCTCTTTAAGGTATCTGAAGGTTTAATTTCAAGCGCAGTGACATTTTGGGACAGATCCTAAATCTGTCCTTACTACAAATATATTGCAATAATTTTTAATAACTTCTACTCTATTTTTTAGAAACGAGGAGAGAAAATCCCATTAAAAGCTGAAAAATAGATATATCTTTATTTACGTGGGCATCCTAATAAACATAATATAGACATAATGCGCATAAATGTGAATATTAAGGAATTTAAATATGGTATAGATATGACGAAACATCGAAAAAGGTAGAACATTCGAAGACAAAAGAATATAAACCAGAAATAAGAAATACTAATAGATAATATGTTAGATATGATGGAATACATACAGTATGGAACAGCCAAATCGGATTAATTCGTTAACGAATAAATGAGGGCGTGTTGGGAAAAACGCTTGGACACGTCGATGATTATTTCCAGATGCGATTTTTTTTCAGAAAAAAATAACTATATAGGGTGTGTCATGTGACAGTGGCAGATACCAACTTTCTTATTTCAAATACAACCCCCTCTATATTATTAGTTTTTTGGATTCTTCAGAAAATTCTAGACACAATTCATGTACAATATCCCATACCTATCTTCAACTGTTTCGGAAATATCAAGTGTTTTCAGATGCATTATATTATATTATATATATAAAATTAACATTGAAAAAAAATCATTTTTATTTCAGTTTCCCATTCGAATGAAATTTTGAAAATTTGGAATGTCATATAAGGCAATAACATAAAAAATCGATGCAAAGGGCAAAACGTCCTTATTTCAAATGGAACACCCAGTAGTTCATTACGTTTTAGAAATCTATACGTCTACTTTGGAAAACATCGTATAAGTCCATATACATAGTAATTTTCGACCGTGTTTGAATTATCAATTTTGTGGAAAATTTTGAGCATGCGAAACTTCCGAAGTCGCATCTTTTAACTCTCTATCATGACGAACTTTGAGCGAGGTTAGGAATTTCACCAAATACCATAATAAATATCTTCAATTGGAGGATTTTGAAAGACCCCGAAAGTCATTTTTTTTTTCAAATGAAACGCCCTGTATATTATCGAATAACTGAATGCACGATTGAATATCGCTTCAACTGATATAGGGTTTCCTAAACCTCACTCCAAAGGTTTTCACTTTATTCTTCATTTATTCTTCTTCTTTATTAAAACGATTTGAGAAATGTGAAGAAATGAGATTGAAACATTGTGATGAACACCGTACCATATAGCTATGAAATGATTCGTATGCATAATTTTCATAACAAAGTTATCCTGTGATATTCCGACGAACGCCACTTGAAAAAAATGAAATTTCATGCACTTTCATTACAGGTGATGACGTTACATGTGCTGTTAATTGCCTATTTCACCGTTGTCGGTTTTAATATTTCACAGGATTACCAAGTGAATAATGTTTTCTTGAGTTTACGTTTTGAAAGCGAAAACATTCTTTGGAATTAACATACTACGTGAAATCATTGTTTAGTAGTAAGTTTCACTTATATTCATTTCATTTTAGATAAAATTCATATGAGACTGTTGAGAAATGCAATCACACTTTTTGGCAACACTATCTTCGACAGTCTTCTCGATCTCTCAATGATTGGCCGAGGCAAATTATCACCCTGTTCGAACATGTTTGTTATTTGGGATTTATTTCTGAAAAGTCACCTCAAGTAAACATTCAACATAATTGTTTCCCGATTTTTTCATTGTAGTTTTCTTTTAAAACTTGTTTTCTCGCATATTATGGAAATTCAAGCGAAATGAAATAAAATAAAAAAAAATCAGAATAAAAATGAAATGAAATTGTGTGCTCAATTCGAAAAAAAGACATTTAATGCAGAATTCTGAAAAAAATCATGGTTAAAAACAAAAACAATTTTGTAACATCGAAGGCGGTTTAACGTCTGTCTGTCTGTCTGTCTGTCATTCCATTTCAATTTTTTTTGATGAGAAAAGAGAATTTCAATTTTGCATACACTTTGTGCAATTTTTTTAAAAAAAAAAGATATATCAGACAAGACTCCAATCATGTAAATTCAGTCCGTTCAAAGACCGGAGTATAGCAATATAATAATTCCCAAAAACATCGTTCGAAAACTCCACAATCACGTTCCATCAACATTGATGTCTTTTGAGAACTACATACTCATATCTACTTGTTTTTCTTTCAGTTCTTAATTTCTTTCCCATTCCGTTCGAAGAAGAATGCAATTCACTCGACAGGCGAAGGAAAGGTAAGCTCATATTTGGGAACCAACTTATACCAAATCAAAAACTGTAAATTACTTTCATTTCATACCACGATGATTTATAATTCGTAATTCGTGGTGGTGAAGGTTTTTCAATATGAAATCCTTCAAGAAATCCACCAATATCTATCAAAGCGCAAATTCGACCTGTCCTGGACACTGTTGGGGTTCAGCCTTACCTGAATCTGAAGCAGAGAAGACAGCTTTTCGCCTAGTCGGTGATATTTCGGAAATGTCGTCATTCATCGATAGATCGATCGACTTTTGGAATTATCTGCCCAGTGAAGTTTTTCCTGATGCTCAGGACCTCCAAACTTCGAAGAAAAATTCCACTACCTTCCTCTCCCTAAATTCCACCGCTGGCTGACACGGTGTGTGACGAACATCGTAGGTTTTTCTTTCGTGTTGTCAAAAGATGAGAAAACACGTGGTGTTTCATTGATCATACATTATGGTGAAAATGGTCGAGGAATAATAGTTACAAAATAGCATTTTGTCAGTCAACTTGTCAGCCATTGTGACTTTGACATTTGTCAAAACTATGAATGCAAAACACTTTTTTGTTGAAAAGTGGATCAACCAGAATCGCCTAAACGTCCTTCAAGCTGTTTGAACATGTGAAATCTTGATTGGTATCCATTCTCTTCATTCAAATACAGATTTCACATATCAGCTTCGAAATTCCCCACGATGTATGATTGGTTGTCTATACCACAATCATCCATTGATAGAGAAATCTATCGTTTATATGAGTCATCGACTATCAATTTCATAAACGTTACCAGACTCTTTGGTACGAGGTCGACCGAAAATTGTATTCGTGTAAAAATACTGTTTCTTTTCCAGGTGTCTGCATGAACACTTACGAATGTAAAATTCGTGAAGGAAAGTCCCACGGATTTTGTGCCCTCGGTTTCGGAGTGTGCTGTGTATGTGAGTAGGTAGTTTTTTCTACAATGCGATACACCTCTATGTGAGAAAAAATCAACGCACATCTATAGAAACACGATATTTCTCAAAAACGACAAGCATCACGAAAATTGTGAAGAGGAATATTATTTCAGTCGTGTAGAAAACGGGAGCAGATTGGTTTTCCGAAACGTACACGAAGATAAGTAGAAACTTTGATCTTTAACATTTTGTGGTAGATCAAAAAACTGTCCTTACTACGAAAATATTTTTTTTAACAATCCAATTATCTCGGAAACGAAGCCTCTAATCGAAATTTTACAAGAGTGACTTTTTATTCGAAATCGACCAGGCAATTCGAAAACAAACAATATAAGTTGAAAAAAAAACAGTGGCGTGGAAAATAGGACGGGAAAAGTTAAACGAGCTTCTTGTATATCTACGCCGTTGGAAAATTTCGACAAAAAGTCTCACATCATTTAATGAAAATTTGTACCAAATCTGGTTAAATGCTTCAATATCCTGAGAGTTAAGGAAAAAAAAAAGATTTTCAAAACTCAGCTTTGAGGGGGTGTAGTCGACTTGGAATTATTGATACTATAACCTGTATCAACTTGCATATAGAGAGAGTCTTAACTTATACCCTTGAGTATTCAATTAGTGTATATAATCAAAGCTTATACGGATAGAAACTTGAGAAATTATAAGTAATGATTATTAATAGACAAAAATGTGATGAAACAGTTCAAGTTCACGAGATACCAATTGATTTCAAATAATAATTAAAAGAATCTGAATTTCATGAAATTGAATTGAAATTGGAAATCATGGAAATAATGTCGATCAGGTAATATGATGAATTTAATACATTGAATCACAAAATTCAGATAGTTTCAATATCATTTGAAATAAATTGGTATTTCGGTAACTAAAAGTGGTTGTCTCTGAAAACATAAAAAATGAAAAGGTTCGCGCATTGATAACAATATGCGAAGTGACCCTTTTTTTTATTTTGCGCGAAATAGTCTTCAAAATACTTTGACTGCATTTAAACCTTAGATGAGGCGGGAGATATAAACTACATCATATTTACGCATTTCGACCTTTATGGTCCTTAAGCAAGCGAGCAAACATCCAAGAAATCGTATTTATTTCACTAACAACATTTTTTGTCCTCAGCTGTAATTTCCCAAGTTTATGCGAGATTGCGAGATTCGTGTGTACCGCCATCTATTAGGTATTGTCCAAACCGTTGCGAACTACCAAATTAATGTTTTCTTCTTCATTTTCAACGGAGATCCTACGAAACCTCACATGGAAAATGGTTCTGTGAAATTTTTGTTCAACAGTAAAAACACAAGAGCTTTTCTTTATCGGATAAATTTCTTTTTGTAACGAAATAATTTTGCCAATCAGTAATTTTACGAGAAAAACTGATCACTCGACCTTCGGTCTCGCGATTTTGTCAAATGTCAGTCTTTCGAGCAAAATTACTGATGGAAAAATTTCGAGTTAAAAAGAAATTTATCCTTAAAAGAAAAGCTCGAGTGTTTTTTGGCAAGATAAATTAACGACTCGTGTTGTAATGGTTCAGTATCAATTATCAACAATGCTCAAATAACTGACAGTGCAGACATTAAAGTGACGTAAGCATACTAGATGTGGACGCTTAAGAGGAACAGGCGTTTTTATCGGTGTTAAAAAACGATGCACCTTTTTTATCGCTGTCAAAATGACAAAACAGTCGTCTTTAAATGACACATTTTATACAGGAGTTAATTTATCGAATGAAAACATTCCAGGGGCTGATATTTTATTCTTAATGTCTAAAATTTTGGTTCTATATAATGGGCTAATTTCATCAAAAGCTGAGACACAAAAATATCCCATGTTTACATTTTTCAATGACCCCTAACTTTTTTCATTTTAAGAGTTTCGACTCCAAACATACTGTTTCCTTGGTTCAAACCTTCCTCTCCACTATAACTCAATCAGTTTCCGGATTTATTTCATAACAAGGCTAGGAAGCTCCCCACAAAATGGGTCTGCCAAACCCTTTTAGTGAATCGCTTGTTCGATAATTTTCATTCCAGTCACGGCCACGTGCAACGAGCGATCCATCAACAACGTGACTTACTTCGTGAACCCGGACTTCCCGGACCTGTCGGCCGGAGTTTCGTCGTGCACCCTCGACCTCCTCAGGATCGACGAGGACGTCACGCAACTGCGATTGGATTTCGTACACTTCAATCTTGTGAGTAAAGGTGGATTTATGCACACCGCTTTTTCGTTTATTTGTATTTTCTATTTCATTAAAGTATTCATTGAAATGTTCATGTAACCATTCATATACGTCCAAATTAACTTTAATTTCTCACTATTCTTTATTTAAGAGATAACCAACTTCGATCTTGCAGCGAAAAGCTAAAGCAAAATACGATGTGCGCATGCGCGAATCTGTCTTTGATAATTTCTTCTTCTTTTTATAAATTGAGGTTAGAATTTTGTTAAACCTTGCCACTTATTTAGACAAGGATGAAACTATTATTGAAAAATAATTAAACTCCTATGAAAGCAATAATGTAAGACACTGAAAACCTTGCTATCACTGAAAACTATCAAAACACAAATAATCCTATCGGGCTAAGTACGTAAGCGACTAGTATCACATGACGAAGTTCAGTTTCAATTCATTGAAGTGTGTGCATAAAGGTGAAAAAGTCCTTGATGAAAGGTTAAATTAAATAAAAGTTAATGATAGAGAAAAGTAAAGATAAAGCGTTGTGGGTAAATCCACCTTAACTGTAATTAACGTGGCGTGATCAAGTTTTTGAGAAGGCCATTAAGACGTTTAGCAAAAACTCCGGATATAGTCGATTCGTTTAATTAGATCTTTCGCGAGGTCTGTCTCTAATTGTACACCACCCAACAATCCTCATTCAGACATAGGTGAAATATAGTTGCCTACAAATGTTTCCAGATTTTTTGTCGTTTCTAAAAATCAAAAATAGAAATTTCGATAATCAACTCATCAATATACAGGGTGATTCAAATTTCGATGTAAATATTTCGAGGACGTATAGTCGGGATAAAAATAAGGCTTTTTCTTCAAATGAACATGTGTCCTAAAATGCACCTCTTCCGAGCTACAGCCACTGTTAGATAGGTAAAAAAAATAGATAATCTAAAATTGTGACTATGTAAATCTAAAATCTTCTGAAAATTGGCGTGCTCTTGGTTTTTAGGGCCTGCTATTCCTTCTTTGCTTCAAAAATGATGTATAATCAGTTTTGGGCGAGTTAAAGGGGGGTCCACACTTTTATATTGGCCCAAATTCAATGATTATAAAGAGAAACTTTGAGTTCGAATAGCATATTCTTCTGGACCATGAAAAAATTTAAGAATTCCGTCTCTTGCATTTTTTTCATACAACTAACCGTTCGCCAGAAAATCTTAATCAACGAAAGGGGGTATTTTCACAATATGAAACTAAGAAAACATTAATTAATTAAACAATTATTGACAAATGTTGGAAATGTCTTTGAGGACACATGTTTATCTGAAAAAAAAGTCTCATTGTGATCCTCAAAATATTTTCACCGAATTTTGTATTTTTGAAAATATTTTTTTTAAAACAAGGTATCACTGACAAATAGAGAATTTCTGTTTTAGGTATCTGAAGGTTTAATTTCAAGCTCAATGACATTTTGGGGTTGATCATGAATCTGTCCTTACTACGAATATATTGAGATGTTCATCGAAAATTCTATTTTTAATTTCCAGAAATGAGAAGAGAAAATACTAAAAATCTAGAAAAATGAATATTCCACTTTCATCGATTAACTAACAGTATAGTTACATACACTTAGTCAACATATATACTGTGTGAAACAGACTCATGGTACACGACCTCTTCTACTCTGTTTCTTATAGCTACATTTCTAAAATTTGGAATATCAGATATGCTCACTAGAGGGCACTTCTTGACATATTCTTTTTCTTGACATTTTCAAATGGAAAAATTGCTACCAGATATTAAAAAAAATCCAAAACCGTTCAAACGAAAACTCAAGGTTTTTCTTGTTGCTATTATATCTAGTCATGACTACTCCTACACAAATTTTATAACTTTGTCTTCAAGGGAAATATAGATTATCCTTATTGTCTCAGAGTCCTCGATAAATGAAAGAAAAGTGTCCTAAAACTAAAAACAGAACCTTGAGGAACGCCTGATATTACATTCATGATAATATTCTGAGGACTAAATACCTTCACCTCTATTCTTCATTCATCAATGGCTTGTAGTAAATGGCATAGCCTGAAAACGTCAATCTAGAGTAAAATCAGAAACTATCGTACTATTCGTAATAAGATTTAGCTCAACTGTGGCAGTTTTGTTGATATAAATAAAGGTAAAAAACTCCTGAGGATCATTATATAGATTATTATTCTAAAATGTTGAAGTAGATATTACTGGAAGCAACCAATTATTTATTGATGTGTATGTAACAGTATCCCAACAATTATGAACAAACATTCTCGCATTTCTATTTCTATCCCAATTCCTTCTGAATAATAAAATATTCATGAGAATATATTGAACATGTTCTGGATTAACTACTACTCAATTGTTTCAACTAACTACTTCACTATTCGGGTCTTCTGAAGATGACAACTTCGATCTTCCTATTGACTCTTCGTTCACTGATGATTGAGTTCTTCTTCAAGGGACAACCTAACCGGAAGACAGGTATTTGCGAAGAGGACTATTTCCAGTTGTCTTCCGGACAGAATTCACAAAGTCTGACCATCTGTGGAATCAACAGTGGACAACACGGTAAACGAAACTACGCATTCTAAATTATCTCTTCAACTCGTCGTGAATTTTTAACAGTCTCTAATCCTTAGTCCAATGAGTCATTCAAGAGGAAATAATCATCTATTTCCAGTTTACTTCGACATAGAAACTGTGTCCGATCCGGTCACTCTCAGCATGAAACTGGGTGGCAAAGCTGTCAGTCGTTTGTGGGAAATACGTATCATCCAGATACCGTTTTCACAAAGGGCGCCTGCAGGTTGTCTTCAACTCTACACAGGTTAGTTCCATAATAATCGAGGCTATGATACACATTCAACGTATTTTGCTATATTTCACTTTCGGACATTCTATTGCCTCAAATTGACCTCAGTTCGAATTACAGCCAGAAATATCTTTCCAATTCTTAGTTACAGCAGATTTTTTTTTGATAATTTCAAAAATTGGATCTCAGTTATAGCAAGCCTTCAAAAGAAATTTTCCACGCTATTTTTCACATCTTTACCAGGGCGTGATGAATTTTTTTTTCACGATATTATTATTTGTTCATTATTTTATTTGCTATTACGAGAATCTAACAGGCATCCTTCGCATGTGTTTTCCATTTTTTTCACGCTTCTTTTCGTTTTAACTAATACGTGACAGAGTTACGATATTTTTCATCGATGTGTGAAAGAATTATAATTATTTCACCTATTAGTTTTTCTTTATTCTTGTTGCAATTACATCAGTCGCACATGTTTCACGCGTTTCCACCATTTTTTCACGTTTTTACGGATGTGTAATAAATATATATGTGTCGTTTATTTGAGTATTTCCTCGTTTTTTTTTACGATTTTGCGCACGGATGTGCGACGTTTTCTCGTCACGTTTTTTTCAGACGTGTCACGCTTCCTACGTTTTTACGGATTCATGACGGTTTCGTGACTTTTTCACGTATTGATTTTTCATTATTTTCATCCCTGTTGCGTCATGCAACAGTCGCATATATTTCACAATTTTTAAACTCTTTTTTCACGTTTTATAAATGCGTTACGGATATGTGTCGGTTTTTTAACGTTTTTCACGCACAGATGTGCGTCGTTTTTTCATAGGTGTGATTCTTCACGCTTCTTACGCTTTCACTAGACTTTTTCACATAATAATTTCTCATTACTTCAACACTATTTCGTCACAAATATCTTTTTCCACGCTCATTTCATGTTTTAACGATTGCGTGATGGATATTTATCGTTTTTTTTCTCGCCTTTTACATCTTTACGATTGGATGACTCTTTTCCTAGGTTTTTTCGGACGTGCGACGCTTTTTTCAAGCTTTTCACGGTTTCACGGAAGTGTGACGGACGTCTGACTTTTGTCATGAGTTCTCCTCGCTTTTTATTGTTTTGTGACGTTTGTTTTCCATGATTTCCCACGTTCTTCGAATTATAATTCCTTGAAATATGATTATAAGAACTATTTTTTCCAATTTCGATGTTACGACCATATACAGGGTGTCCCATAAACATACCGACAAACTCTAAGGGAAGGTAGAGGACATCAAAATGAACATTTTTGCTCGATAAGCACAAGTCCGGAAACTCTTCGTTTTCGAGATACAGGGTGTTTAATTTTTTTTTTTTTTAAATTAAAATTGGTATCTGTGGAATTTTATTGTAAAAACAATATTTGTCCCCAACATCAAACGTAGTTAAATCAAAAAATGTAAACAAAAGTCAGTGGTGTTCAACTAAACTGAGAGTTGATTTAGTTATTTTTGTTTTATTTAAAACGTTTCATTGCTTTAGCACCCTTAATTTGTCGGTATGTTTTGCAAACTCTTTCCAAGATATTAAAAATTACGAATATTTTCCAAAAATACAAAACAAAAAATGATTAAGAGTCATTAATAATAATTAATGATTAGTAAAAAAAAGTTATTGGAAGTTTTATTAGTTTTTCAATATTTCAATAAACGCATTAGTAAAATGTAAGCTATAATTTTGAAGCATTTAATTTTTTTTCATAGATGTAAGAGATATGGTTTTTATTTTTTTTTTCTTCAAAACGTAGATACGGAAAAATTTTAAGGGACAAAAAAGTTGCATTTTTAGTTGTTCATTCAAAAAAAAAATATCATAATTACAAAAAATTGACTGGGAGATATTTTTTTTGTGCAAAAACTATCCGACATAGCCCGTGGGCACGCCCCTGAAATTATTGGGCAAATTCTAATAGCTCCAAAAGATACCTTATAAATGTATCAATAATCTGTAAAAATTTCATTGAATTCGACCAAATCTTTTTAGGATATTAATAAAAAATCGATTTTTTAAAAAAATTTCAACACCCTGTATCTCGAAAACGAATAGTTTCCGGACTTATGTTTATCGAGCAAAAATGTTTATTTCGATGTCCTCTACCATCCCTTAAAGTTTGTCGGTATGTTTATGGGACACCCTGTATATTATTTGCGTGAGGTTTTTCCAGGAAGACGCGGCATCATCAAAACGATGAATTTCGCCGAGAACGGGCGCCATCTTGCCGACCAACGATACGACATTTGCATAGAGCGAGCACAGGACATGTGCAGCATCGTTTACGAGCCTTGCTACGAGAACGCGTTTCGGATCGGTCCGAACTCCGCAGGCATCGACGTCGATGCGAACAACGAATTGGGGTCCGGGGACGGCATCGACGATGGAACGAACGACGACGGGGAGTATTGCAACGATAGAATCGTTATTCCCTGCAATCCGGAAGATCTTATTTTGGTGAGTTTGAAGCCGCGAATTTTTTGAGTCCTACCGACTGCGCCAGAATCCGTAAATTTATGCAATGGAACGTTGCTTCAGTTACTCATTGCATGTTGAATGAAGATGTGGTATATCCATTTCTTCAGGTTGTTTTGAGGTCTCCTCTTCTCACTTCTGAAAATAAAAATATGAAGCATGATCATTATTTTGATATATTTGTAGCAAGGCGAGATCGATGATTCGTCCCAAATGATGGCACTGTGTTTGAAATTCAACTTTTAGATGGATACAAAAAATAGTCAGTGACCACTTGTTTTTGAAAATCTTGGAGAAAGAGCCTTGAAAGACAGATCGTTTTTTTTACCTCTTTCGCCATTGGGATCTTGTAACCTAGTAGAGATACAGCTGGTAAAATGAAAGAAGATTTTCTGGATTTGACTCCAAACATCAATATATGACGGAAGTTTGATAAAAAATTGCACTCAAATATGACGAAAAAAGAAAGGAAGATTTTTGTATACCTCCCGAAGTATACACGAGAAATATCATAAAAATATTAGATTCTATACAGGGTGAACCAGTGAAAATTTCCAGATACACTATCCAACATCAGTTTTTCTTATAGCGGCCTTCGAAGTGAGTAGAAAAAAACTAGTTGAAAAGCATTCATCACCCACCATAATGTTAATTGAATCTAGCTATTATTAATCACCAATGTTGATGATTCATTTTTTGTCGCATTTCTGTTACTTCTGTTATAGTGAGTTGAAAATGGATGAAATTCTTCCATTTTATAGTTATTTCGAATAAATATGGTGAGTGATACATAATTTTCAACTATTTTTCCATTCCTTCCAATGACACTAAAATCAAATTTGGCTGCCATAAGAAAAACTGAAGTTGGGTACTGTATCTGGAAAATAGTTCATCCTGTATACAATCTGATATTCCTCGTATATTAATGGGGTTGTGTACCGAAATTCATCTCAATATCTTTCCATCAAATGAAATTATAATAATTGTTCCAAGAAAAAATCGGCTTTCAATATTTTCGTAATATTTTGAGAACCAATTTGATTTTATGAAAATTCTATATTCATAGAATTGATTGAGTGAGTATAATGAATTTAACAGCAGATTTTATGAGTGATTTCAAGACAAAAAAGTTCATATCGACACGTGTCCTCTAACTTGCTTCATTTTCAAGGTACAAGGAGTTTACAAAATATAACTTAAAAATCTCAAAATATCTCAAATAACTGTTACCCAATTTTGTTGTTTGGTGATTTGGTATTACTTGTCATGTTGAGAGGCTAGTTTATCTGAAAATCGATCTTAACAAATATTAATTGACATTTTTGTATTTTTTTTTGGGTGAGCATCTAAACATACCACTTTTTTGTCTCTTGCCAAGTTTTTGAGAAAAAAAAATAATATCCACTGAATTGCATTTACAATTGCTTGATTTATTTTTTATTTCTCAAAAACTAGTTGAAATATGAACATTCAAGAGACGAAAAAAATAGTCAGATGCTCAGTCCGAAAAATTTCATGAAAATTACAAATAAAATCAGTAGCATATATTTTTTGTCAAAAATATTCGTTAAGATGACACTACAAATATGTAATGCCAAATTTCAAGAGAATCGGGTGTAGTATATCTAAGATAACATACAATTTCTTTAAAAGACACCAAAACCTTGTATTTTGAAAACGAAGCTAATAGTTTGTGTGAACTTTTCATCTTAAAATCACTCGAAGAATCGTCTGTTGAATTTATTATTATTTATTTATTTATTTATCGTAATTAGCACCCTGTATATCAACAATTGAGAATTACTCTATTTTCTTTCAACAACTCGAATTTAATTTTTTTTCCGTTCAGGAGGGCGATCAAGGACTGAGCGACGTTTGTCAGACGATCCACTGCGGGCAGTCTTTGTGCCCTTCCGAACAAAGCCCTTGCAGAGTGGAGAGCAACGTGGTGCCGTTCACCATAGGCGTCCATTTCGGACGCAGTCTCCGGGAGGCGTCTCCGGAGGATAATTTGGGCATGTGTTTGAATTACGAACAACAACCGTGTAACGTTTGATCAATGACGAATGACGAGAATTTGATTTTTGGATTATTCGATTGGGTACTTTCGGTGACCACCCTTGAAAATCTGAAGATGTTACCAAAGTTGAAATTGTATGTGCCCAAGGATAATTTTCCGTATTTTCAACTCTATTGATATATGTATACATTACATATTCATTTTAGCTTAGGTACAATTTCTCGGGAAATGTTATATCTAAATAATTGGGGCATGGATTTGGCTTACAAACAACAATCTCGTTTTAGCTGAATACAAATGTCGAAGAAATATCAATAAATGTGATGTTTGGATGATTCCATTAGGTACTTTGTAGTTACCCTCAAGATTCTCAAGATTTCGATGTTACCAAAGGTAAAATTGCATGTATCTAAGGACAATTAACCTTATTCGTGATTTTAAATTATGAATTTTAAATTATAAAAATGTTCTATTCCCCTGAAATAGAACATTTTTGGTACCATTTCTCATAAAAGATCGACAATTTGTGTTCTGTCGAAAACTAGAAATAATCAATGGCACCGGAGAAATATCGAAAAAAAGTAAATAATTTCATTCATCTAAACATAACTCCTTCCACATTCATAATTTCTAATATGTTGCACACACATTATTTTAGACATTCTGAAAAAAATGACAATCTATTTTCCTCCAATTTTCAAAATATCAACAACTACATAGTTTCGTTGAAGAGTATTTTCTTGCATTTATTCCAATTTTTTTGAGTTGAGTTTTCAATATCGAAATCAACATTCGAAAATATGCACAGGGAGCATAATTAAATACTTTTCAACACAAAATGGCCATTTTTATTACCAAAACTCAATTCAATACATCATAATGAAATGAATTCAATCGAGAAACACCTAATGAGAGCTCAGATATTCAAACTCTCTCATCTATGCTTAAAGAACACCATGTGTAATATGCAAATTTTCATTAGTGAGTGAAATACTGTCCGATCTTAAATTAATGCTGAACAAAGGTTGAAGTTGAAGGCTTCTTGCGAAATTTTTGGTATCACTAGATCCTCAGCATTTTGCTAACCACATTGAAAAAATATTTCTCAAATAATGAAGCATGCTGACATAGTTACTCCGAGTCAAAATGTATATTAGTAAAATAAAATTGGTACAATAGGACTTCATCTACTTATTGAATACATATCGAACCATTAACAGGGTACAAACTCGAGGGCTCTGTTCACACTGAATCGATGAACTATTAAAATTGAAAATGCTATCTTTAATTTGAGACTTTTTAGGATTTAAAGTTTGTACAGTACATAAACCGAAGAATGGAGCTACATTATGCTGGCAACTGCAATTTCTTTCCTTTGAGTACTGAAAAAAAAAATAATTTTCATTAGAGTTCATCAGAAACAAAGAATATTGAAAATATCTATTTCACAGAATTTTTGTATGGTGATTAACTCAGATTATAATCAACCTATGAACGAACTCAAAAATCCAAGAAAAATCCCACCAAATCTTGACACCCCCCTCAGATCTTGGTAAGCTCACCAAATTATCATAAAATCTCTGGCTAATCTAAACTTTAGAAAATCTCAAAAATCTTGAAAATTCTTAGAAAATGCCAGGAATCTTGTGAAAATGCTTTGATTCTCACAATATAGGATTTGGTGTACACAATTAAGTACACATTTCCATATATGTATTTTCCAGCACATCAAAGTGAATGGTTTAAAATTAATGACTATTTTTTATCAATGGACAAGGAGATTTATCTGTAATATTTTTTCATCACCAATTCTGCAAACAGGACTTGCCATACATATGTCGAATGATATGTCTGAATAAAACTATCTATCCACCTATCAAAGTGCAGTGTTGGTCACTTACCTTTGGTGATGTAGAGATAGAAGAAATCACAATATAAAATGGTTTGGACAACTCCAGCTACAATGGCTATGAGATCATAGTGACTCTCAGTGGCGTATCTGTAGATCCAGTTGAGAATGTAAAGGCCTCTGTAGGACCCCAGGGCGAATAAGTAATGAGAAGTGATACTTTCAGCCTCGCCAGTTTTGCTAACCATGAAAAGTTGGGGCAAAATTGCCACAGATTCAAGATAAATACTGAATGTCCATAAAACCTGCAAAAAGATAATTGAGGATAACTTGCATCAAGATCAAGATTCAATGCGGAAGTAGGAGACAATATTATGTATAACTGTGACTGTCGTAACATCTGGAAATATAAAAATTCTGTCCACTTTAGTGAGGAAAACAATATGAAACATTGCAAATATATTAACCCTTGCAATTGACTATCCCTCATATGAGATTGAGATTGAGATTTTTAATTGTTATTTATAAGGTGAAAATCTTACAAATATCAATTGGATTATAATGAAATTATAAGATTAATGTGTAATTGTCATCAAATCCCCCACTTGTTTGAAATAGTCAATGATAACATTTTTCTCCTACATAATTTTCATTAGAAAATTGCCCTCATTGAATCCATAAGTACTGAAAATTTTCCAAACACTTTGTGGATATATTCTTGAATTTTTTCAAGGTAATTATCACTAACCTCCATGAATGAGAATTCGTGGTTGATGAGCATTGATAGACCAAAAGCAGGAAGAATGAGGAACTCAATCCTGAAGGTGTCATGATTGTGGTCGTATGTCGCCTTGAATTTTAGGTAGATCAAATAGATTGTTGCATACGATGTAGCTAGAAACACGAATTTCATGCAAGTATTGTACATGGAAACATATGCTGTGACCAGGTCCAGATATCTCGTTGTGTATACCAGAGCAAAGAGGACTTGACTTCTGCCAGATATGCCTAAAAATAAAGAACATCTTCAATTCTCACAAGAACTGAATGTGCAACATGTATATTCCAATAGCTTTTCAGTGATACATGAATTGCTTGAAATAAAAACAATTTTGAGAGAAGGCAGCCATTGGAAATACCAGAAATTCTGATTTTTCATACATTTTACTGAGGAATATACTATGTGGACGCATTTGGGAGGTTCTGATGTGGACAAAAATGAAGCCGATAACCAAGAACATAGGAATAATTCAACCAACGAAACTTACCAGCACAAGATCTCGTGTGCCATATTTTCTGTAGAAGAATAATAATGGCTATCAAATGAGATAAATCTCCAAGTAACCGGAAAATATTCATATTTTATATATTTTGTAAACTAATCGGATTTCAGTTTTCAGTGCTGTGACGTGGCTGTCATATCATTACTCAAGCAATTTTGACAACTGTTGGCAGCAGTGATTGACTGTTTGAAAAAGTGGCCTTGAACTAAACCAAAATTCCCTAGAATTGATATAGTTTTCTATTCTAATAGCATACTGGTTCAGTGGCGTGCAAAGCCACGAAACAAACGTATTTTAACTTCTGTGGCCTCAAATCAAATTCCAAAAGTCCAAATTCTCATCAGAAATGCTGGCAAAATATAAACTCAAATGTAATAAATGAGTTTAGTATTGTAGAATATAAGGATGTTTCCTGTGATATCCAAGGCATTGCCCTCAATTTCTTGTGAGAATTTGTCTTTAATTATTGTATATCTGTATTTCTTTTATCTGAAGTTGGGAATATTTTAGATAAGTGTCTCGGTATTCATATTGCAAGGATGAGCCAACAAAACATCTTCCAAACACTGAGCGTTTCAGTTCCTAAGGAGTTTGTCTATCATGTTAAACTGAATAGACCTGAGAAGGCCAATGCCATGAATAGACCTATGTGGATGTAAGTATGGCACGAATTTTTCTGAAGGTAATTTTATCATTATGTTCACTGGTCCACACTTGTTTCCAGGGAACTCAAGCAATGTTTTGATCAACTGAGTGAAGATGAGGATTGCAGATCCATCGTATTATCTGCTGAAGGAAGATTGTTCACTGCTGGAATTGACCTAACTGATTTTTTACAAACAGCCTCGGAGATAGCTGATAAGCCTGATGTATCTCGAAAAGCTAAAGTATTCCAAAAATTGATTTTGGCATACCAAGAGTCCATGTCTTCCATAGAACAATGCAAAAAGCCTGTTTTAGCTGCAGTACATTCAGCTTGTGTGGGTGCAGGAGTAGATATGATCACTGCAGCTGATATGAGATACTGTACCAAAGATGCTTGGTTTCAAGTGAAAGAAGTAAGGGAATATCCTCATTATTTTGCTCATACTTGAGAAAGAGATATGTTTTTTCAAAGGTAGATGTTGGTTTAGCTGCAGATGTTGGTACTTTGCAAAGGCTACCCAAAGTTGTAGGTTCTGACAGTTTGGCAAGAGAACTTTGTTATACAGCTAGAAAAATGCAAGCAGATGAAGCACTGAGTACAGGATTAGTATCAAGAGTTTTTGAAAATAGAGAAGAGTGTGTTTTTCAATGATATACAATTTTTTTGTCTTTTTCTTGAACTGCAATAATTTTTAGGATGATTCATACTGTTGAGAGTTTGGCCGAAATTATAGCTAAAAAAAGCCCTGTGGCTGTTCAGAATACCAAAGCCAGTCTTGTTTATTCAAGGGATCACTCAGTACAAGAAGGGCTTGATCATATTGTAAGTGAACAAACAAAGATATTTCTTGGCATTTTATTATCTGTCCTCAAAATCTTCCGCCTTCTCAACCTCTGAGGAATGATTCAAATTATTTTTTAGGCTCTACTAAACCAACTGCATTTACAAAGTGAAGATTTAACTCAAGCAGCAATGGGACAGATGACTAAAGATGATAAAATCGTGTTTTCAAAACTATAATTTACCTTGAAAAGGTTACAAGTCAGTTCAATAATTTTTATTGGTGAGCAAGATTAATAATAATTACCATTTTAGGTGAATTTTCTTCTCATTCACATGGGTACCAGTTTAATTCTAAGATTATATCCTTTTTATTGAGATTTGTCAATACTCTGTCAGACCAATGGTCTTTTAAAGTTTGATTATACATACATTATATTTTTGAGAAATGTTCAGGACTTTTCTAATCACAAAATGATACTAAATGTTTTAATTCAGTATGGAAGACAAAAATCAAAATGCATCTATTTTTTAATCCATATAATGAGATACATGATACATACAGATTATAACTGATATCTTCTGTACAACCGTTTGATATTCAACCTCATTCCTCATCAGATATAATTAGCAATTGCTAGATACTTGAGCATAATAACAATAATTATACTTTGGTTAACATTATTGTGATCACATGCAGCAAAATTAACAGGAAGCTATTCTGAATCTTTCAGAAACATCTTTCCAATTGATAATATCAAATATGGCATTGACATAATCTGCCCTCACATTTTTGTACTGCAAATAGTAAGCATGTTCCCAGACGTCAATTCCTAACAAAGGTATCAGCCCTGTGGTGGCATGCAAAGGATCTTGATTACCACAAGAAGCAATCCTAATAACACCTGAAAAATTGAAAAATTATATTCACAATGTTTGAATGGAGTATGGAGTTTTTTCCACCTGCAGTTTTGTCATATCCTAGCCAACCCCATCCAGATCCCTGCACACCAATAGATTGAGCTGCTAATTGTTTTTTCATGTTTTCAATACCTCCAAAAGACTTTTGTATGGCTTTGCAAAGATCAGCATTCGGCTCTGAGGAATGGGGGCTCAGGTTTTGCCAGAAAATGGAGTGGTTGATATGTCCTCCTCCGTTGAACCTCAAAGCAGGTCCGAGTGAAATTGCAGCTCTGAATCAAACGAAAATCAGTATTTGATGTGATCATTTTTTGCGGTTACTTGCCCCACATCTCCTTTTTCGAGCGCTTTCTTGAAGTTTTCTTCTGCTGCATTCAGGTTGGTTACATAAGTCTGGTGATGTTTACAATGGTGGAGGCTCATGATATCTCTTGAAATAACCGGTTCAAGGGCACCATAATCGTAAGGCAAGTCAGGAAGTGTGTGCTTGTTTCTGGCACCTACATTCCTATAATTTGTATTCATTCAGATTGATGTTCATACTGTGGCGTGGATCCACTTACCTAGCCGAATATTGAGCGAAACGCTTCAATAACAACATAGTTGTTTTCGGTGGTTTCAGTGCAATAATTTTTGGAATTGATATTTTATGCAGCAAATCAAACCGCCGCCGGAAACCAACTACTTTCGTGATCTTTGGACTTTTCAAATCAAATGATTAGAGATGTCACTGGCACAGTTTTAGGTTAAAATTATCTTCTTCTCGGTAAATGCTATATTGACCAAAACAACTGGAGTTAATTTGATTAATTTCAGCAATTATTTGAAATTGAAGTAATATAAATGAGGCCCCAATAACTTATGAACAAATTTTAATAGTCATCCATACAAAATAGAATTGAAAATATATTGACATATCTAACAGAAATGTAATGTCCAACAAATCGGATTTATTTATTCTCGATAGAACACGTTCCCTCATATTGAACTATAATAATATATTATAATTCCTCAGACTAGAGTATTATCAAAATCGTTAATGACTGTACGAATCAATTAGGGGTAGCATTTTTCAATATGGCACCAGTCACAGTACCAGTCTGATAGATAGTTAAAGATGAATTATCGTTCTCAAAGTGAATAAAGGGTGCTTTATGCTGTGGCTCGATCTTTGAAGCTTCTTCAGCAATGGCTGAGATTATACCAGCTCGATCTGCTGTCACATCACCTTTCGCTACAAAATATATTAAATGTGTATTTCCTAAAGATGTACGTGAATTGAAACAAAGAAATGAGTTGCTTACTTGCCACACAAAGTCCATGGTGATCCAGAAATATACATCCACTAACACCAGAATTCATTCTGTGAAAGAAGACAACAGTTGTAAGATTTCCTTATAAATTATAGGTGATTAACTCACAGTTCTGATGATATTTGATCTAGAGATTTTTCCATTTTTTATTATTGTTTATTTCAGATTGGATCGAACTCTGTAGTCTGTACTTTACAAAAGGCAATCAAAACATAAATAATAACCTCAAAATAATTTTAAGTCTACTTCGTTTTTTAGTGTAAATAATACTCCATTCAACGTTGCAGATTGTACGTGTCATGTGTCAAAAGTATAACATGACTAATGTGTAACAAAAATATGAACAGCTGGGCGGAAATAACAGGAAAAATTGAAATGAATTGAAAGAAAAAACCTGATATTAGGAAAATGGACTATTTCAGGAACGGACTTAAGTCCGTACTAGGTGCTCCTCCTGGTAATCAACCAACAGGCGCTGAAACAGTAGGTCTACATTAATTTTCATTCTTTCGGTATAGTCAACCGGACTATTGTCGTTTTACATTTATTACTGATAATATAATATTCAATTCGCTAATCAGTGACTGAATTACAAATTTAACTTTTCACTTATTATTATTATTATGGAAACTGTGTCTTGTTTCCCGTAGGTTGAGAGACTGGTGAGTAGAGTTAGCACCTCCACCCTATTAGAAGACAGACGAGATGCCTGCAGGGCCCTCAAAGCCCTGTCGAAAAAATACAGATTAGAGGTGGGTGCCCAAGGAATGGATGTCCTAAGACAAGTGCTTGAACTAGACCGAAGTGATTGTGAGATAGTCGGCTACTGTTTGGACACCCTGTGCAACATAACAGCAAAGCAAACGTTTGAAGAAGAAATGGATAATCCAGAGAATAATATGCAGACTCAAATGGGCGAGAATTTCACAGAAATGTTTATTGGTGAACAGTTTACAGAAATGTTTTTGAAGAACCCTGAAAATGTGAACTTGGTTTTGGGTTTTATGGAGGAGTATGATTTCAGAGTGAGGTGGCCTGCAGTCAAACTGATGACGTCTTTGATTTTGTCTAAGCCAAAGGTTGTGCAGGATATTATTTTAGTGAGTCCTATGGGGGTGTCCAAACTTATGGATTTGTTGTTGGAGAATCGAGAAGTCATCAGAAATGATGCTCTTCTGCTGCTTATTAATTTGACCAAGTCCAATGCAAATATACAGAAAATTGTTGCCTTTGAAAATGCATTTGACAGACTGTTTGATGTGATAAGGGATGAAGGTAATTCATTTTTTCAACATAATTTCACTATATCAATTCAAAGTATCAACAATATTTGAACAACAATAAATTTGTAGACTTACAATCAATGAAAAAAAAAACAAATTAATTCATCAATAGTCAAATATTGGAAAAGAATCAATGATCTAATTGATAAATGAATTGACCAAGACACATTGGTTGATCAATTCTAACTATTTTTTCCATACCAGACCAGTTTTATGTTATACAGGGTAGATCAGAAGAAAGTTGCATTCTGCAGTTATTGTTTTGAACACACTGTGGAAACATTCAACAACACAATCACATGCTGTTGTATTTGGTTTTTAAGCCTCATCATTTCGAAACATTGCATCAGAACATTACATTTCAGTCAAGCACAATCATTATCCTTGAGAAATATGACAATAAAAACGATATAAGAATTTGAAATTAAGCTCTTGCAATTTGAAGTATGTTTTCCCTCTCCTCAAAATGAGCCAGTCAAAGATCTAAAATAATTTCTCTGAAATTTCTATTGGATAAAGATTGTGACAAATCAAGAAATAAATATCCTGGGAACCGATAAGGCTTCAAAGTCACATAAGACACTTGATTGTGTCATTGAATTCAATTAGTTTCAATGTTTCACAGTGTTTAGTAAAAAATATTTTTTTCAATGTGATTATCAATATAAGACCATAAGACAATCACCAAGATGAAAAACACTCACAACTTGATGAAAAAATACTTACCTAATATGATTCCAAAGGTGGAACCGACGGCGGAATTGTAGTAGAGGACTGTTTCCTACTGTTGTTGAATCTTCTGAGGAACAACACCAGCAACATACATTTCTTCAAAGAGGGTTCTTACATCCAGAAACTCGCGCCCATGTTATCGTTACCCCCGAATTTGGAGGAGATCGGTTGGAGTCCGCAAAAAGTGTCGAACTTCCATTGCATGCTGCTGCTAGTGAGGACCCTGGTGGCCCCTAATAATCCTGCCCAGCTAGTGGCTGCCTGCCAGAAGGCGATGCGAAATACGAACCTATTGGAGGCTCTCTCGAACATCTTGATGGCTGCAGGTAATCAGTTATTCAAGTACTGTTTGTAGGTTAATTGTTGAGTTCGTTCATTGGTTTGGGTCTTGATTCATAAATTTTCCTTATGCTAATGCAAATTATCTGGCTTCTTGTCAGTTTTCAGGACTATGAGAGACTTTAAGAGGGTATTTTTTTTTTCAAAAAATGTATTCCTTATACAAGCTGTTACGAATTCGAATATATGCGTGAGGATTTTGGAAACTGACAGATATACAGCAATATTTGAATAGAGGCGAAGTTGCGTGATCAGCCCAATAAAAGGTCGACCAGATATATGAAAACTTATGACAACTTAGAATGGACAAAAATATTCAGGAAGAAAACGGAACGTTGTGACATTATTATGACTATAAAATTGATGAATGGAAGTTGCTGCCATGACCATGTTTATTTTTTTAAATACGGTCCTAGATTTTTTATTGCATTTTTCGAACGTTTTAGTCTACAAAATACGTATCAAAGTTTTCTCAAGAATTTTTGAAATTTTCATAGAAACAAAATATAAAAAGAGGGGTCTATCCTCAAATATAAATTAGAAAATTCAACTGAATAATGTCAGCCTTTAAGTCTCAAAAAGTACTAATGACAATGTTGAATTATTGTTTTTCATTTATCTCTGAATGAAGTCAGTAAAAAATAATCACAGTTTTTTGGATTATCTGGTATATCTCCTAAAATCGTCGAAAGTTTGCAGATTTCTTGACGGTATTTTTGCAACTTTCACTCCTTTACTGTATCTTTCATGGTAACCGACATCTCCATAGATCTGTGGAATTTATAATAGTCTGTATACTTTTCTCGTTTTCATTTTCGATTATTTCTTACAGTGGTATGTAAAGAGATTTCGGAAACGTACATTATCCAATGATTTGCGAGATCCATCAAAATTTTATGGATCGTCTCATAAATTTTTGGGGTTCGTGAAAATTTTACGAGGATTTGCATGATATTCTATAGGATGAGAAATATTTGAAGATTTGTAATTCGATTTGTACTTTGTATTCATGGGATTTTTTGAACAATAATACCTACAAGATCAACTAAGAGTTTAGATATTTAGTGGGGATTTAACGATTCAATATTTTCTAATTTTTTTACGATAATTCTTGGTCCTACTGAGATATTTCACGGTCTTTCAGGCGTCCCGGCGGACATTCTGACGGAAACCATCAACACGGTGGCCGAGGTCATACGCGGCAATCTCACCAACCAGGAGTACTTCGCTGGCGTGCAGGCGCCTTCGACGCCCCCTCGCCCCGCCCTAGTCGTCCTCCTCATGTCGATGGTGAACGAAAAACAGCCGCTGGGGCTGCGCCGTGCCGTCTGCTACTGTTTCCAGGTACACGACTGTCCTATATAACTCGGATTATTTGTTTTTTCCAATGCTCAATTTAGTCCTTTTATCTGATTTTGATAATACATGATTATACATGCAATCCCGTCAATCGAAAATTCAAAAAATATATTTGCTATTATTAGAGAAAAATGATGAAAGGGTAAAAAGTTGTGTTTCATATAAATGTCAAATTATGTGGAAACCAAATCAAAGCATTCAAAATCACCAATTTATTTGTTTTCGGTGTTCAAACCGGAACTTTCAACCAAATAAGCACAGTATAATACACACTGATAATTTCACATATTAGTAGTAGTAGTAGTAGTAGTAGTAGAATATATTTGGTGCTAATACAAAAGTTTACACAAGTCAATACAGTTGAACAGAACATAACTTATTTAGCTAAAACTAAACATACAGTCATATATAAATAAAATTTTGACATAAAATAATTTGATCAAAGTCACTGTACAGTATCACAGTCATTGGAGTCGTTTGATAACACTATACAGGTTGGTGATGCTACATGTCTTGAAAATTGTTATTAAAATATTCTTCTATACAATAAAATGCTTTTTATATAAGATACTCCTTAATTTTATTCTTAAATATATTCAATGGTAGATTTTTTATATTTTGAGGAAGTAGATTGAACATTTTTGGATCATAGTAATTTACGCCAGTTCTAGTTCTGTTGACTATGTGGCCGTCGAGGTATAGATTTGCTTTATTGCGAGTACTATGACTATGTATTTTTTCATGGGTAGTGTATTCCGTAATATGGTTTTTCACATGCAGCAAGCATTATAATCTGTATAATGATGGGATTGTAAGAACATTTATGAAGCTGCTTCTACAGTCTTGTTTATAGGAAAGATTATCAACAATTCTAACTGCCCTCCTTTGGATGCTAAATACATTTGAAGCACTGGGTGCATGGCCCCAAACCAATATTGAGTAGGATATTTGTGATTGTATCATTCCATGAAACGCAGTTTTTAATACATGTTTAGAGACGGATTTTCACAAGTTTCTCAAGAGGTATGTATTTTTGGAAAGTTTGGCTGACAGTTTATTAGTTTGAACCTTCCAGTTCAATTTGGAGTCAATATGAACACCCAGGAACTGTACGTATTCTGATTATTTATGTTGGGCATTTGTAGGGAAAATTTAACCATTCGGCTTTTGTTTCCATTTAGCTTAAGATTATGTGTGGCAAACCAGTTACTAATTTTCCCCTGTATGTTCTCAAATTTAGTACGCAAAATATCAATATCATTGCCGGAGCTAGATATGGTTGTGTCATCTGCAAATGATATGAATTCTTCACTAGGGTCGTCAATTCATATGTCATTAATATAAATCAAAAAAAGGGTTGGTCCCAGTACTGACCCCTGGGGAACTCCAGAACTTCAGAATTGAGGCTGATGAAAAAAAAACAAAATTTGATGTTGAGCCAGTAGGGCCAAGATAAAAAGGAAGGAAACAAAGGTCATTCCAGGTGTTTACATAATTCAGTTTTGAAAATATAATGTTTTATTTTGTTTTCTAAATATCCTACGTTTTCATGTGAAAAACGTTTGAGATATGTTTCTATAGTTCATTACAGGAAATTTAAAATCTCCTACTTCACGTTTTTGACCTGTATTCATCATCATCTTATAACATTTTCAAAAATGTCGAAGTTTAGAGGTCATTTTTTTTTTAAATATTGTCTGTAAGTTCTTCGAGGAGGTGGTACATTCATTTTCCAGCTTTTCGTGGGATTTTCTCTCCTCGTTTCTAAAAAATAGAGTAGAAGTTATTAAAAATTATTTCAATATATTTGTAGTAAGGACAATCAAAGAGTCTGCTTGCATTCACCTGAACGGAGACAATAATATTGCTTCTTGTTCAGTTGATATAGATAGAACTTGGCATCCACTTCTGAAACTTGAATATGAAAATGGAAAATTCGATATCAATTAATGAAAACACCTTGTAACCAGAATTCCTCCGTCTACCAAATTGTCACTTTTCAGTGTCGAAACCGACAACATATTGAAAAATTTCGCGAAGAGAAAAATATTTTAATTGTGTTGAGAACGGGAGCAGATTCGTTCCCGAAACGTCCACCAAGATAAGTAGAGGTTTCATTCTAATTAAATATATTTGTATTTCCAAATTTTTCAAAAACAAGGTGTCACTGACCAATAGAGAATTTCTCTTTTAGGTATCTGAAGGTTTAATATCAAGCGCAGTGACATTTTGGGGCAGATCACAAAATCTGTCCTTACTACAAAATACAGTGTAGACTCGATAATCCGAACGTTCAATAATCCGAATTCTTCAGTAGTCCGAACAAGCATTTTTAATACATTGAGTACTCTATAATCCGAATTTTATAGTACTCGATAATCCGAACCTATACCTTTAGGCCTATTTATTTCCCACAGGAATTGTGAGTGAAATGTTCAGGGATTCCCCTAATTGTTCTTTTGTTAGTATCTGGGATTCACATTATCTAACTCTAATTTTTAGAGGTTGGTGAAATGCTTAATGTTTTGGCAGAGCCAAATCTTACAAACGTGGAAATATGTAATCGGGTGGAAATTGATGAAGATTTGTTACCATTAGAAGAAGCAGATGAAGATGAACCTGAAGTTAGCGACCATGAGTAATTAGATAATCCAAACAAAACTGTTAAGAACGCTGAAGCAGCTAAAAGTTTTAATCTGCGTTTGAAATGGGCCGAAGAAAATAATATTCCGTTAAATGATATTCTTGTACTTCAGAGATTAAAAGAAATGGCCTTTATAAATAATCAAAGGTGTGTTAAGCAAACAAAAATTAATTACTTTAGAAACTAGTATTATATTCTTACTTTTATGCATATTTTAGTGTTACCTTTTCGTATTTATGTTTTTTTTTTGCATTTCGTAATAAAAAATTAAAAAAAAAACTGCTTCGGTAATCCGAATTTTTTGGTAATCCGAATCGCCTTGGTTTTTATTAGTTCGCATTATCGAGTCTGCACTGTATATTGAAATAATTTTCAATAACTTCTACTCTATTTTTTAGAAACGAGAAGAGAAAATCCCACGAAAAGCTGGAAAATGGACATTTTTTTTCGTTTTCGACATGATTGTTTGCACCGTCAATAGGCCATACTTTTTTTCTGTACATTCGCTTCCGCTTCCAGTGCTACCTGTTCCGCAACGAGATCGGGCAGCAGCTGGTGGTGCGCACGCTGCTGCCGTCCGGCGAGGAGGAGGGCGGGCCGGCGCCGGCGCTCACCGCCGGCCAGCTGCTGTGCAGCGGCCTTTTCGGCAGCGACGCGACCGGCAACTGGTTCGCCGCCGTCGCGCTATCGCATTGCCTCGTCGACAACGTGGCTCAGAAGGAGCAGCTGCTCAGGGTGGTGGTGGCCACCAAGGTGGGTTCTCGAAAGTGAATACTGCGGTCGCGATTTTGCCGTCGAAGAACATAAAAACGGCTGTTTTTGACACTGTGTGTAATAAAAAGAGTGTGATTATAGTCGGGATAGAAGGTCACAACCGCATAGATGATTTCTTGATTCATAAAATTGTTAAAAAAAAAATCTAGGTTTAAATGTTGACCGTAATCTGAAATTCGACGCTCATATTATGACACTAGGAAAAAAAATATCATCCAGGTGTTTTGCAGTCAGAGTTGTCGCCAGCGAGTTAGGCTGCAAAATCGCTAGAAATGTTTTCTTTTCGGTGGTCGAGACTCATCTAAGATACGCTATTGCTTTCTGGGGCAACTGTACTCTTCAGCTTTTCCATATGATGTTTGCCCTACAGACACGTGCGGTGAGGTATATTTTTAAAGTGGACGCTTTAACATCGTGTAAGACTTTATTTGTGAAGGGGAAGATTCTTACATTACCATGTCTTTTTATATTGGAAATCGTGTGTCTGATTCATTAGCATCAGTATCATTTATATAGACAACAAAATCCAGTCAATATAAGACTTCGTCAAATTCCCTTGCCTCTGCCGAGATCACAATTGGTAAAAAATTCTTTCATTTACAATGGAGGAAAAATGTTTAATCACCTTCCACTTTCGGTAAAAAATATAGGAGCCTATGTACTATTCAGGAAAGCGGTTAAAGAATTTTTACTTTGTAGACCATTCTATGAGATTCGCGAATTTTTTGAGGAAAGAATTTGAGATGTTTTCTGATTTTATAAATGCCTATTCTCTGTGTATTTTTATTGATTGACTATTATTTCATTTTGAGATTTTAATCTGTATTACCTTTGTATTGTTTGTCCTATTGGCACTTAGTTTTATATTTGCTTTGTCCATGAGATGTATCAATCTTTGACAATATATTATATTTGATTGATTGAAAAATTGCAACGTAAAATCATCAAAACGACAGTTATCGTCACGGTAGAACATGAAAACGACAGTTATTGCCACTGGAAAATATAAAATCGGCAGTCATTGCCGTTGCTAAACAAAATAACAGTGATTGTTGATACAGTAGAACGTATAAATGGCGATTGTTGCTAGTGTTGTTGTAAAAACAGCAATAATTACCTCGTCAAAACAAGAAAGGGCAATGATTGCCATTGTAAAACATAAAAAGAGCAATCATCTTCATGGTGGAATATAAATACTGCGGTTATTGCTATATGATATAAAAACGACAACCATTGTCAAGACAGAACTTGAAAATCATGAATGCTGCAAATTGATTGCAAAATAAATTGGAATCTCCATGATTCGTAGAGGAATGTCAAACTATATTGAATTCTCAAATATTCTTCTACTGCGGCCAACGAAAATGAAAATATTTATGGTCGCAGAATAACAGAGTCAAAAATCGAATCTACAGTTCGAATGTTTGGCAGTGGCAGATGTTGCCATGAGAAATCATAAATTAACTCACTGAAATATCATGTTTCTCTTGTAGAATGAGAAGAAAAACAACAAAAAATCTATTTTCCCATTTTTTTCATTTTCCTTCACACAACATAAAATATAAAATAAATGTCAATAGTCTTTTCTGTCATTCATTCATGCATTCTGAACGGGACTAAAGTCTTCTGATTTTATATTTCTTTGCAGTAAAACAAATAGGAAGAAGAAGAATATGGTAACTTCATGCTTCGTCGCTAAAGAGTATAATAAAGAGTGATTTTCTGTTTACACTAAAAGTCATATTGAAGAAGAATAAAATTCCCTTTTCTTCAAGTTTAGACGGCATGTAATATAGTAAAATGAACGAATACCTAATTTTTCCATATTTTGTCGCAATAAGACAAATTTCTAAACTACATCTTCCGCTTAATTATTTTGCCAGGACAGATAGTCTCGACACGATGCTCCCAATTTCTTCTCCAGTTTTTTTTTTTTTCGAAAATAACTAGATTAATTTTTCTCTCGGGAAGGCCGGCGCGCCCCCTTCGAGCCTGCTGCAGCAATGCGCGCTGTTCGTGCAGCGGGTGGGCAAGCTGCAATCGAAGCTGGGCGTGCTGATGCTGCTCTCGCATTGGACGGCTCACTGTCCGGCGGCCGTCAAAGTGCTGCTCGGCGTGCCCGGCGCCATGGCCTTCTTGACGGCGCAGACTTCCGCCAGCGAGGTCGACGACAACGAGGAGCTGTTGCAGGTATGAGAATTTCTAGAAGAAACAAGATATACGAAATCAATCAAGCCAATTGGGAAAATATTCTGAATCGTGTGGTATCGTCGGGTTGAAGGTAGAGTTCGCAATTTGACGTTGAAGAATGCCATTTTATAATTTAAATTTGACGTCTTGCTGGATTTTTTTTATAAATATGTACAGTAACCGAAATGATGAATTCATTCAATCAATCTCTATCTAGGTCAACGCTTCAAATGCTTAGAAATAAAATATCTCCCATTGTTGGTATATTATACAAATTGAGGTCTTCTAACCCGCTAGAATATTAAAAATTGATTCATTTTAGTTTGTTCAAGTCTGAACTGCAGTATACAATATCGATGATCTGGGGTAGTGCTGCAAAATCTTTGTTAAAATCTTTTAAATGTCTCCAGAATAAAGCCATCAAATGTATTTCCAAACTACCATATTTGGAATCTATCTATACAAAACAAGGGATCTGCTAGATATTAAATTTGTCTTCAAAGTGTGTATTTTCATCCACTTAACTAAAAATGGAAAAAAAACACTCGAATCTAACCTTCAATATCAATTCTGACTCCCATGAGCACCACACCAGACTATGTGATCATTTGAAACCTCTTCAGATAATATCCCAATTTGCAGGAAAAGTCGTCATATTTTTGTAGTATAAATATTTATAACAGTTTACCTAACAGAATGCAATCTATCAATCTGGTCCGAAAATTCAAGATTGAACTGAAGAAATATATTCTATCAATTAAACTCTCTCCCTCTAATTCTGATTTAACTGTTTATCTTGATCTTTTCAATGTGTTTCCTAATAAATTCGCAGGAAAAGTCGCCTTATTTTTGTAGTATAAATATTTATGACAATTTATCCAACAAAATAAAATCTATCGATATCGTCACAAAATTCAAGATTGAACTGAAGAAATATATTCTATCAATTAAACTCTCTCCCTCTAATTCTGATTCAACTGTTTATCTTGATCTTTTCAATGTGTTTCCTAATAAATTCGCAGGAAAAGTCGTCATATTTTTGTAGTATAAATATTTATGACAATTTATCCAACAAAATAGAATCTATCGATATCGTCACCAAATTCAAGATTGAACTGAAGAAATATATTCTATCAATTAAACTCTATCCCTCTGATTCTGATCTAACAGTTTATCTTGATCTTTTTTCAATGTGTTTCCTTATTAATTTGCAGGAAAAGTGGTCATATTTTTGTAGTATGAATATTTATGACAATTTACCCAACAGAATAAAATCTATCGATATCGTCACAAAACTCAAGATTGAACTGAAGAAATATATTCTATCAATTGAACTCTATCCCTCTAATTCTGATCTAACAGTTTATCTTGATCTTTTTTCAATGTGTTTCCTTATTAATTTGCAGGAAAAGTGGTCATATTTTTGTAGTATGAATATTTATGACAATTTACCCAACAGAATAAAATCTATCGATATCGTCACAAAACTCAAGATTGAACTGAAGAAATATATTCTATCAATTGAACTCTATCCCTCTAATTCTGATCTAACAGTTTATCTTGATCTTTTTTCAATGTGTTTCCTTATTAATTTGCAGGAAAAGTGGTCATATTTTTGTAGTATAAATATTTATGACAATTTATCCAACAAAATAGAATCTATCGATATCGTCACAAAATTCAAGATTGAACTGAAGAAATATATTCTATCAATTAAACTCTCTCCCTCTAATTCTGATTTAACTGTTTATCTTGATCTTTTTTCAATTATTAGTTATTATTATTTAGTTCTAATTAATTATGTCCCTTCATAAACATGTATGTTTCTTGGGATTCATGAATGTTATTATTATTCCATTTGGCTTTCACACACTGTATAAATGAAGCAAGAAGATTCAAAGTCAGTCTCGAAAAATATTTGCTCGGATTACTCAGAAAGAAATCATCAGGTTTTGATAATGAAATGAATTCCTTTTTCAATTGTATCATTCATTATTTGTTTTTTTCTTTCATGAAATTTTATTTCGTTACATTTTACTGTTACAAACAGTAATATCTCTTGGGATAATAAACAATAATAATGATGATTGGTTTCTAGGGCTTGTGCGCGTTCCTGATGGGCCTGTGCGTCGCCTTCAACGACGACACCGAGCCGAACTATTCGAAGGAGAATCTGAGCCAGCTGATCGAGAAGCGCGTCGGCGTCGAGACGTACCGCCAGAAGCTGTCGGCGACGGCGCACCACGAGGCGTGCGCCTCGGCGGCGAAACAGCCGCAAACGCGCGCAAAACACGCCGGCGAGCTGCTGCTCGAATTCGAGTTTTGTCGGCTGTTCAAGGCCATGGAGCCGGTCATCTTCCAGGTGAGGGTCGACAGAATGGAAGAGAAAAGAAAAGTTCAAAATTCGAAGATAATTTTTACGAGGGATATTCATGCATATAACCCGAGACAGAAGGAACACTTTTTCATTCCGACTCAACGGTTATTGAAAGATATGAGCTTACTTATCTCTGTCAATGACAAGACAATGAACTGGTTTATCGAAAGTCATTATTCATCGATCATAAGTCATCCTCTTCATTTATGTTCATTGATCCTTCGTGATTTTTAATTTGGTGTTCTGAGAAAAGAGAATTATTCTATGTCAGTGATTCTGACCACAGGTTCTGACATAGAAGCGTATTCTGAAGTATCTGTGCTTTCTGTCAAAATTTCTGCGAAATATCTGTTTTGTGGAGTTTTTGTGAATCCCGTGAAATTACGTTTCATGCTTGACTGAAAAGCAGCGAAAAGTTGTGATGAGTTGAAGGTTTTCTTTTATTGAAAATATTGTATTACCTTCATAATTCGAAATGGCGGATCGTAATGAGAAGATTCTAAGCGAACTTTTGAAATACCCTGGAAACAATGTATGTGCCGATTGTGGAGCAAAAAGTCAGTATCCACATCACACAAGAGGTGGAATCACGAGAGTTGTAACAAAAAAGTGGCAGAAAACCCAGTTGTCTTCAAGGGATTGAAACAATTCAATGAGTTGTCCCCCCCCCCCATATTAAAGATGCACATTCTCTTCGAGTATTTGAAGCTTAACTGAAGACTTTTCTGATGGAAATATCCATTCCAGGTGATTAGTATTTCTATGAATTTTAAATTATGACGTGACTATTCCATTTTTTTTTTAATTGTTGGTGAATATTATGTAACATTAGTTTTGTTAGTGAATGTAGTAGTTAATGATATAAATTTTTTATTAATGACTCAAAGTTACAGAAGGCAACACGAGACTGAAATTGTGCTGGAATTGCCTTCTGTAACGAATTTTTCACACTATATTCTATGTTTCGGCTGTACTATGCGGTTTCGTTCATATTGAATTCATATTTTCATAGGAGATAATTCAATAATTATTTTGAGGGAATTTCGGCGGACTGGCAGAAGTAATTCACCTCTGACATTTGACAGTTGACAGAAATTTGACACGATATAGCGGAAAGTTTAGTGGACGCAAGGGTGCTTAATTTTTTTTTGTAAAATATGCCTTACTGTCAGTGAATGTCAAGGGACGGCGCCTAAATTCTCTACATAATATTCCTGGAATTTCGGTGAATGTAAGAGACACTTCTGACATTTCTCTCGAAATGTTCAGCAGTTGTACTATTGATGAACAATATCAGCAGATTCTACAGATACCTATCCTGTAATTATTTGTAGCTATTACATTATTTGGGAACTTTCAATTAACTATTATTGTTTTTTTGTTAGTCTCAACTGAGGTCTCGACTATAAAAACAATAACTATCCATTGTGGAACAGCCAAATGGAATAAATTCGATAACGAATATCGACGAACCAGGCGAGCTCAAGCTGGTCACCCCTACACTGTCAGACTCGAGACCTGTCGAACATCGCTATACCAAGCATCATTCATCAATAGAACGGCAAAGTTGTGGAATTCTTGATGCTTACAACCTCCAAACATTCAAGAAAAAATCCAACACCTTCCTTCTTTCCCAAAATTCCACCGCTGGCTAACACGATGTTCCTCGAACATCATAGATTTCCTTTTCGCGTTGTCCACAGATGAAAAAAAAAGTATGTATGTATGAATAAATTATTAATTTCTCGATCCGTATTCGCAGGCGTTGGGCAGACAGCGCGAGCTGTTCAACGGAATGTCCGAGCTCAGTCTGAGCGAGCACGAAAACGCTCTGCTGGTGCAGTACAAGGAGCTGATCCGGGATCAGGATAAGCAGATTCAGCAGCTGCGCGGTGGTATCGGCGAGTGTCAGAGGCGTTGCAATGAGTTGGAGGTGAGAAATCATCGATATAATCGAATAATGGGAATTTACTTCATAGAACAGATAAGACAGTGGATCAGAAAAACTTCGTTGTATCAAGCTTAAGTGTCTTTGTAAACAGAATCGAGATTAGTATTCCAGGCAGCAGAAACAATTATAAAATCATTTGTGAATCTACAAAAGAAGTAAATTCATAAACAAAATACTTTTGTGAATAAATAATCTTTGAAAAAAAAAAAGAGGAATAGCAATGGCAGGAGGAATGGCAATGTGTTGCAACTTTACTTTTGAATTGCATGATTTTATTACTCTTTTTCACATCATCAGGTAATTGAAGTTCGAGAAAGCATCTCGCGTGATTTTTTTCTGTCCGAGTTCAGACTTTGTTGCATCGACATAGGCGCGCCGAAAATTCAAAATCTCAGTCTATTTTGGCACAAAATACTTGATACAGTTCCTATAATTAGAAAAACAAAAAAGGAATTCAGAAAATGAATAATTAACGGAAAAAAGAATCTAACCAAAACTGATTTGGGCGCAATCTAACCCAAACTCATGTAACTGCCACCTTATGATCTACAAAGCACAAATTCGACCTGTCCTGGAGTACTGTTCACATGTTTTGAGCTCAGCCCCCAAACATACGCTGAAGCTCTTAGATTCAATTCAGAAGAGAGCTATTCGCCTAGTCGATGACACAACACTCACCAAATCATTGACCTCTCTAGATCATCGTAGAAAGGTCGGCGATCTTTGCCTTTTTTATAGGTATTTTCACGGTCGGTGCTCAACGGAAATATCATCTATTATGCCACCACGCGCGATTCCTAGTAGGCAAACCAGACGAACTCAAGCTGGTCACCCCTACACTGTCAGGCTCGAGACCTGTCGAACATCGCTATACCAAGCATCATTCATCAATAGAACGGCAAAGTTGTGGAATTCTTTGCCTAGTGAAGTCTTTCCTGATGCTTACAACCTCCAAACATTCAAGAAAAATTCCAACACCTTCCTGCTTTCCCAAAATTCCACCGCTGGATAACACTATGTTCCTCGAACATTAGAGGTTTCCCTTTCGTGTTGTCCAAAGATAAAAAAAAAACCATACCCATCGAGGATGTCATCGAGCCCATATTCGTGTGAGCGCCATCTCACCCTTACCCACATTGGCACCATCTAACCCCGATATTTTTGTGCACGGATCATTCTCTAGTGAATATTTCCAGACGCAACTTCACGAACAACACGAGACCAACAAACAGCTGGCCGACCAAAACACGCTCTTGAAAGCCCAACTGGCCGCGAATACGGCCGGCGTCTCGACAGCGCAAACCAAGCTAACGGAGCCTCCTATCGCCTCCGATACCCTTCTCGACAGAATCTCCAAGCTCGAAGCCGAAAACGCAGAGAAAACTGCCGAGCTGGATCGCATCAGGAAAGATCAGGACGATCTGCTCGAGCTGCTCACAGATCAGGACGTCAAGCTGAACGCGTTCAAGGACCGTCTGAAGGAGTTGGGCGAGACCGTGGATGACGGCGACTCCGACAATAACTCGGTGGACTCGGAGGAGAATTCTTGAGATGCGTTCGAGGGGGTGTGTACGTTCGGTGGGGTGTCGTGGGTTACACCATCTTTGTAGACATCTATTTTCATCTCGGGTGGATCGTTGGATATACCATTTTTATAAACATCTTATTACAGCGCGAGTGGACTGTTGGAGTTGTGACGTAATGTGTAGCACGAAATGTCGTCAGGTTTGTTACCAGACAAGATTTACGGTTGGTTTGGTATTTTGTTATACCCTTCTGGTTCTGAAAGGAACGTCGTTATGTTGCAGCGCGGTTCAAATTCTCATCGTTCTCATCAATTCGTACGGAATTACCAGAATGAAGGGACTGTAGTGAGAATATTTTGGGTTTCAGTCATAAACATAACCTAAACTGTTGCCATTTCACGTACTCTGAGTGATTCGTTTTCTTGCAACTATGAAAACTAGATACTCCGATTTAATTCCAAAGTTCAGTTAGTTCTTTTAGCTTCTTGACGTTCGAATCGAAATTCATTTCATGCCATTTATCAAGAAAACAGTTGATTCCAAAGGGAATATATATACTATATAGTTTCTTCGTGTTAAGGTTAGGTTATGTTTCATTCATAGCTGATCCACAAAGTGGGCTATGAATCATGAATCTCTCAGAGGGAGTTACATCCAAGTGATTCAATTTGAGTTTCCTATGAATAGGTACTGCGCACACACATTTTTGATATTTTGAAAAAATTGTATAGTAAAAAATGAATATCATCAACTTGCCAGATATATTCATTTTATTTCTAATGTTCAAATTATTTCAGCATATAAACATCCAAACTTTTGAAGGATATGCAATACTGTGAACAAGAATAAAAGTGTTCTCACATTTATAAACCTAGAAAATCTAGTCAAATTGGTTATGGTTATTGGATTCGAGGAGAAATGAACCGGAACTGATGATTTTCGCTTCAGCAGAGTTACAGCCATATATATTTTATGTTTCCACATCATCACTGAAAGTACCGAAACTATCAGATCGTCTACGAGGGTTGATTTGTTGTATGCTTGTTATATCATTCCAAAATATACATTTTTTTTGCTACACCAATTTCAGTTGTGTATAACCTAACCTAGCAGACAAATGAAATGAAAAAAATTCGGGAGAGGCTGTTTTGTTTCAAGATTGCCTTTTTCAAAGTCATCGCAATTTGAAAATATTGAAAATATTTCCGAAAGGCCGTATGCACTGGAAATGGATTTTAAAGATTACAGTGGTCTTATGCGACAATTAACCATAGAATAATTGTTTACTCTTCGAATCAACGGTTATTGAAAGATATGAGCTTACTTATCTGACAATGACAAGATAATGAACTGGTTTATCGAAGGTCATCATTCGTCGATCATAAGTCATCCTCTTCATTTATGTTCATTGATCCTTCGTGATTTTTAATTTCGTGTTCTGAGAAAAGAGAATTATTCTATGTCAGTGGTTCTGACCACAGGTTCTGACATAGAAGGGTATTCTGAAGTATCTGTGCTTTCTATCAAAATTTCTGCGAAATATCTGTTTTGTGGAGTTTTTGTGAATTCCGTGAAATTCTGTTTCATGCTTGACTGAAAAGCAGCGAAAAGTTGTGATAAAATGAGTTGAAGGTTTTCTTTTCTTGAAAATATTGTATTACCTTTATAATTCGAAATGGCTGATCGTAATGAGAAGATTCTAAGCGAACTTTTGAAATACCCTGGAAACAATGTATGTGCCGATTGTGGAGCAAAAAGTGAGTATCCACATCTGAATTGTAACCAACTTGACGGGAGACGTGCTACTCATGCCGCCCAATGCCCATGTGATGTAAACAAACATTCTCGATATCATGGACTTGAATTCGTTTATATTTTTTTTCAAAATTTTTTATACGAATAACTGAATATAGAATGGAGGACTGGTAGAGGTTCTCCGGAAGAGATAAATGAAACTGTGTGCCCTTCATTGTTCAATAGCCTTCAAAAATCAACAATTTTGATATTTCAGGCCCAGAATGGGCATCATACAACATCGGTATTTTCATATGCACACGTTGTTCTGGAGTCCACCGTGGTATGGGGATTCATATAAGCAAAGTGAAGCATCTCAAATTGGACAGATGGGAAGATTCACAAGTTGGGAGGATGAAGGAAATGGGAAACACTAAAGGAAAACTGAAATATGAAGAAAGAGTACCACCTTGCTATAGGAGGCCTAAAGAAGATGACCCACAGTGAGTTGATACAATTATATCATTTCTGATTTATACGTATAGTTGAACTTTGCCTTTTCAAGAATTTAATATGAATGCTCATTATCCAAAAGGTGTTACATTTCAACTGTTTTTGATGAGTGACAACTTCTTGTAGGCTTCTAATCGAGCAATGGATCAGGGCAAAGTACCTCCGTGAAGAATTTTGCCATCCAGAGAGACAGCAGTACACCAGTGGCAACATGCAAGGTTTTCTCATGAAAAGAGCCAAAGAAGACAGCAGGTTCCAGTCGAGGAAGTTTGTGCTCTGTGAAGCTGAAGACACTCTGAAGTATTTTGTTAGAGAGAATAGAGAGCCCAAGGCTGTCCTTCGAATATCTGAATTGAATGTGGCTTTCTCTCCAGAGAAAATGGGGTGAGGATTTTGATTTTTCTAATAGAATGTACTTTCATAGTTGAATATTGGATGTTAAAGTATAAAAATTACCATGAATTTACTCAAATTGATTTGTCTAGGCACTTTGTCTAATGCATTAGGCTAATCACTGTATTTTGTATTTTGAGTACTGCCCCTGGATTTCCACTTTGAAAGTCATTTTTCGGGACAAACAAAGATCAAATGAGTTTTCTTCAACATTTTAACTTTGTGAATGATGATAAAAGATGAAGTTTTCATTTATTTCCAGCCGACCCAGTTCACTGCAGCTGACATATTTGAAAGATGGTACCACTCGTCATATTTATGTATACCATGATGAGGGTGAAGTCATCACAAACTGGTATATGGCTATAAGATGTGCCAAATTGCACAGGCTGCAGGTGGGTTGATGTTTTTTTAAAGAGAAGTTTTGTCATTGTTTGCAGTTTGAAACCATTCACAAAATAGTGAATGATAGTAAATAGGTATAAGAATGTTTAGTGTCAAACATTCATTTTTGTAGTCACATTTCTTTGAATCAACATAATATATAATCAAAATTTCGCAATATTATATCATCTCAATGCAATAAATTGAGGAATAATGAGATTCCAAAATTCAATGATGAAAAATTTCTCATAACAAATTTTCACTCAACAATGCACCATATCCATCCAAGTTTTATTTTTCCATATTTTTGTGATTCATAACATTTTGTGAGTGCATGCTATTTGGAAATTTCAGTACTCGAAATAACTTCTGAAAGATTGGTTCAAACTTTTCAATATTATCTTCATTTGTCGATTTTATTTTTGAATCAAATAAATGACTGTCCTGGCGCTTTTTCATTTAGGTAGCTTACCCTTCGGTCAGCGAACATGACTTGATGGACTGCCTGACGTCGGATTTCGCCAAAGAGGGTTGGCTGTGGAAGACTGGACCGAGACTCTCGGACGGCTTCAAGAAGCGCTGGTTCACGCTCGACAACAGGAAGCTGATGTACCACGACGATCCAATGGACGCCTATCCCAAGGGGGAGATATTTCTAGGTGGGTGACACATTTTCGTCTTTTTTTCTTCTAGTGAATCATGTCATGGCAGCGGAAATGTTGCGAGTGCATGAAATACACTTTACAATTCATGAGATTTATTTACAAAAATGTTTCACTGGAAAACTTTTGGACGACCTTTTAGGCTACTCGATGGACGGGTTTGCTGTGAGGATAGGCGTCGCCGCCGCCGTCAAGAATCAGGGCTTTGCCTTTTCGCTGACCACGCCCGACAGAATCTACAATTTATCCGCAAAGACTGAACACGACAGAGACCACTGGATCGAGGTCATCCAGATGGTGTTGGACAAGCCGCTCACGCCCCAAGATTTGGCAAGTGAGTACCACCATAACGGGTAGAATGAAACGAGTACGGAATCGTATAGGGGGTGGTATTATATTATATGCATGCAACTGAGTTCGAATTGAGGTGATGATGCACAGAAGTCCAACAAAGTGCTGGCGAGAAATTCCGAATATTTTAGGAGATTCACGATTTTGTTTTTTACTGACATAATGTAATAATAATAATTTGGTTTATTCAAAAATTCTTACAAATTATGCAGTATGTTGAATGAAATAAGAGAAACCTTACAGATTGATACTTGTTGTTAGGGTTGATGAAAAATAATATGAATGCAACCTATATAATTAACTCATTTCAAGACATGAGTGAAATATAACTGTATAATAAAAACCGATGAAATTTGCTCTATCCGGAGCAAACGAAACTATTGTAGACATATTTTTCCAGTGTCCTGTATACTATTTCTATTGTGACATTGTAATTGGAAATACAATGAAAAATCCAGGTCCATATTCCGTGATATTCAGTAAAAAATAAAAATGAAATAGCAGTTCCTTGACTATTCCTGTATATTTCTCAAATTAGTGGAAACTTTTTTGATTTTTTTCCCGGCATTTTGTTAGACTTCTGATTACATAACATACAAAGTATGGAACAGTTTTGTCAAAGTTAATTTCCCAGAAATTTCGTAAGTTTCACAGTTGCAGAAAAACGTTGAAATTTGGGACACATATGCATAATTTTAATTGAAACAACTTTTCCGTGAACATTTCTGAAATTCAAACAAATAGGCCTATTTTAATTGATTATCGTCCGATCAGATAATTTATTCGAGTAAAATTCTGAAATTATTGAAATGATCGATGATTGTTGAATTTATTGGAGTTGAATATATGATGCAAGGGGTGTTTTTTTACAGTATCAGGACGCCTAATTAGGAAGCGAGCCAATACAAACTCAATGAGCATGTTCTCCCAAAGGTAGGGACGTCAAATCAACGTTTTATTTTTTATCGACCTAGTCTTGTATTCAATAGGATAAGTGATAATTTATCATTGTATTACACGATTATTTTACGAATACTCAATGCAACCGTTATATTAGTTTCTGTACATTATATCGTCTATTTGATAAAGAAGATATCAACTCGAACTGAAAATGATAGTAAATGTTATTTTTGGTTGCATAAACCCAGTCACCCTAAATATGCTCCTAATTTCATGCAGACGATTTGGGAACTTTGATGTTTATTGCTATTATAATATTGCTCATCGATTATTCTCATAATAACAATATTCATCTGTGGACAAAGCTCAGAGAGAAATTTCAATTTGAATTTGAAATACTTACTTTGTTTTTTTTTCCTCAATTTGCATATTCGATATTGAATAATCAGATAGCGGTAATCAATATGAGATTATTCGTGACTTCTATGAATGGTTCAGAATCAATGAAACTACTGATTCATTAATAAGCATTTTATGGACTTTTTAGGATTTTGTCTCTTCCTTCTTAAAAATTGAACTAGAGATTATAATAATTGATTGAATATATTTGTAATGAGGACAGAGCAGTGACATGCTGGGGCAGATAATAAATTTGTCCTTAAAACAAAAATATTGATATAATTATTATAATTTTTATTTTTAGAAACTAGGAGGAAAAATCCCAACAAGTTTTCAAGTTGAATCTTGGAAAAAAAAGTTTTAATTTCGAGAACGAAGGTGTGATGGAAAATTGTACTTTCACGCTATCTCATAATTCCCTAGTTTTATTTGCGTAATTATTCTAGAAAAACTAATTAAGACTAATCCTGAGGTTTTTCCGAATCCATCATGCGTTCAATTCTGGTCCTCCGAAGATCAGTCAAAGAAAAAAAAATCCAATTTACGAACTGAATATATTCCTCAACAACACGCATACACCGGACTAGAATCAACGAACGGACGCACCATTTCCACTCGAAAAAAAAAAAAAGTCTACAACTTCGACCGCACCAAATTGTCCGCGCCGAAGATGTTCTTCGGGTCGAGCTGTCTCTTGGCCGCGAGATACAGGTCGACGCCCACCTCGGATACCGTTTGGGGGTACCACTTTTTGCGCAGCTTGCCCACGCCGTGGTGGTGGGAAATGCTGCCGCCGCTCGCCAGGATCTCGTCCCGAGCCTTCGATTCCACCCTGTAACGATGTTGGAGGGAATTCAATGTGGTGCCCTGTGAGCGCCTCTTAATATTCAATGTAGTGAACATGGATCGATCGATTTATTATCCTCATTCATCTATTACAACCAAATTTATATTCCAAATTCGCAATAGTTGCATAAATATTGCTTATTCATTACCACATTCTCGAATTTATTACTCTTCATTTGATGGGAAAAACCAACGGCTCTGCTAGCTTCATATCAACCTAGCACCACCAACGGCACCAACACTGTTTTCATTTTCTAATTCCACTTGAGCCATAATTTATAACTCTTTTATTACTAATTTGTTACCACAAATTCGAAAATTTTATCGTTCATCAAAAAGGAGAAATCGCGAATTCCTCCATCTTGATGTCAACCCAACAGAACCAAAATTCAAATAACAAGTTTAGGAAATTTTCTCCTCGTGCACATTCACGAACTTATTACTTCGTTATTTGATCGATAAAAACATTGGCTCTTCACGTCTACCTAGCAGAACCACAACCATGAAACATGTTTTTTTAAATTTGAAATGCGCCATAATTTATTACTCTTTTTTCACTAATTTATTACTACAAACAGGATGAAACTACCACAAATTTTCTAATTCGAGTTTTTATTCTGCTAGAGAAATTCGCGATTTCTTTCTTTAAACGAAAGGTAAAATTTTTGGGTTTGTAGTGATGAATTGGTTATAAAAGAGTAATAAATTAAATATATTAATAAACGAACATATATAATGCAGTTGTTCTTCAAGTTTCACATAAAGAGCCGTTAGTTTTTTTCCATCAAATGACGAGTAATATATTCGTGAATGTTGCAATTTACTGGTAATGAATTAGTTATAAACTATAAATTTTCAAAAACTTGTCATTTGAGTTTTGGTTGTGCTACGTTGGCATCAATATAGGGGAATTCGCGATTCTTCCTTTGAAATCTACATTTACAATTGTAAACTGTTATGTTTACCGTACTCTAAGACAAAGATTCAAACTAAAATATAATAAGTTTTGTATTTGAAATTTTGAATTTTAATTTTTAGAATATACTAATCCTTTCTTTTGAATAAAAGTGAAGATAAGAGTCGAACCGTTCGCGACGCATGCCGAAATTATAGATTTTTTGTAATAAAAGCTCATGTTGCACATAGTCGACTCGACTTATATCATAAATATATAGGGTTGTCCAGATCCATCGAAAAATAAGTAGAAGATATCTTCCGCCTTGTCCTACCGACTGCGCCATTCCCGATAAATAATTTTGAACTACTACTGATAAGTTGTAGCGTTCTCACCTGTGATGGACGTCTACTGGATTGCTCATGCCCGTATGATGAAACGCGAGATAGAAATAGATGACGCAGCCGGAGTCGTAGGTCTGAGTGACGCGGCAGTTGATCACGTAGTGCGAGATGCCCTCTTTTCGGCACCCTTCGACCACCGTGCTTTTCACGTTCCTGACTAGATTGATCGCTCTGTCCCACGGTACGGACGTCTCGAACGATTCTGCGATGATGTTGTACTGTATAGCCAGATCCTGAGGGAAAAAAAACGCCAGTTTTTCGTGAATTATTATCGAAATTTATGAAATAAGTATTGAAAAAATAAATGTGTAATAACGAAAAAGAACCTAGAGAGTACTGAAATATCATTAAAATCACGTTCCACCAAAAATTCAATCACAATTCTCTATAGCAATGTAACATAACAACAAAAAAGCAAGAGCACTCAAGATATTCTCAACGGCAAAAAAATCAGCTATAGTAAGTCAGACATTCTGCAATATCACGTTCTACAGTTGATTTAACTACAATTCTTTACAGAGTACTGAGATATTCTCTACAGCAACGTAAAATAACAAAAAGAAGTAGAGTAACAAAATTATTATTCAACTTCAATCAAAATTCTTTACAGCAACATGAAAAAAAAAACAGCTAGAGTACTCAACATCTACCTACCTATACCAGTCCTACCTATGATTTGTTCAATTATCTACAGCAAAGTAAAAAAAAACAGATATAGTAACTCATATATCCTACGATATCACGTCTTGCCGATGGTTCGACCAGAATCCTTGATAGCATCTTTAGCTAGTATTACTCAAATATCCTCGTACCATCGATACTTCAAGTACAATTCTCTACAGCAACGTAAGATACAGATACAAAAAAGTTAGTCTCGATCTAGGAACGTAAAATAACAAAAATAGCTAGATTACTCAGATGTTCTATGGAGATCACGTCCCACCTGTAATTTTAACTGAAATTCTTTACAGCAACGTCAAATAAACAAGACAAAAGCCAACTAGAGTACTCAGATATCTCATAAAATATTCCCCACCTAAGATTCAACCAGTAACTTAAAATAACGGAAAAAAGCTGGAAGTGTTCTCACAAAATCACTTCATACCGATAATTTAATCACAATTTCCTTCAGCCCCGTAAAACAGTCAGTATAATCAAATTATCATTCATATACTTCTATTTTTATTACAAGTTCATTCAGCTCGATGAAATATCTATGATTCACTATGTATCCTACCGACTGCGCCATTTTCACTTCCGAAAACTCTCGAATATTGATATTTTGAAAATCTTAAGATCAGCGGCATAAAAACTCGGCACTCACCCTTATGTAGGCGATGGCGAAAGTCAACATGTACCCCCTCTCCCCGTTAGTTTCTCCTGCGGACAATCCCCTGAAAGACTTCGCCAAATTGTAGAGCCGTTTCTCTTGTATTTCGACGTCGTCTTTGTCGCCCTCGAACAGTAGCGTCATGACGCACATGTGGTCTTCGTGGAAACCTTTCAGTTTCGTGATGTACACCTGTCAAAAATGATATTTTTTGAACTGCCTCTCAGAATAGTATGGAAAGAGTTGGACCGTAATTATTCGGATTCATAAATTCTAGCGCAGTCGGTAGGAGTTTTCTTATATGGGTTGTAAATGAATGCGGAAAAAAATCTTGAGAATCAAAGGGTTCTGCAAATGGAAGAAAATCATTTGCTTTTAGCCATTGCAATTTGAAATGGTTTTAGACATTGTAAATCAAAGATCTTGTAATTCATCAAGATAGAAGTGAATGTTTTTTCATTTGAAAAACCTTCAATAAACGTCACTTCTTGGATTTTCAGGCACAGTCTAAGAAAACTCCTACCGACTACGCCATAATTACTAAATTCGAACAATTGTTCACTAAACTGAATAAACTGGTTTGGAACTCGAGGAAAAGCTATAGTATTTTGGGAATTTACCATTTACCATATAGTATATTGGAAATTTACTTACTTTTTTGAGTTTGTCAACGACTGATTCGAAAAAAGTCGGCTCATGCCTGAGAATCAGTCCCATTTTGAATTGATCGTTGTCCATGAGTCTTATGGAGGCGGGTTGCCATCTTTTCTTCGCCACTTCCCTCATGTATCTGAAAAAATTAAATTAAATATAATTTTCTACTAACACCGACTTCTTAAAATTGTTCAACATTTTGGCTAAATACATGTTATATCCCAAAAATACAGCGGATGGAATAAGTATAGACGGATTTTATCAAGTTTTATCAAGATACGTGAGATTTTCCATTTTTTCTTGTTCATCAATATTTTTCGAGATTTCCAAAAGACTTGCAAAATCTAGCAAAAATTGTCTAGCAAATGTCTGGGGATGTTGAACATTTATTCGATTTTCCATATTTCTAGGGAGTTTCCAAGGATACATGAGATTTTCAAGTGTTCTCAAGATTTATAGGGATTTCCCTAGGATTCAAGATATTTATGAAGCACTGAGGGATTTCTGAGAATTTTTAATATTCGTATGATTTTCTGAGATTCGCCATTTTCTGTATTCGATGTTTTCTCGGGATTTGAAGAGATTTTATTTTACGATTGTGAGATTGTTATAGGATTTTTAAGGTTTCTAGAAGGTTCCCAAAAACGTGCGAGATTTGTCGAGAATCGTTAGATTTTCCAGAGATTCGCTAGCATTACCAAGATTTGTGATGTTTGTCAAGATTTGGGAGGTTTTGAATTTTTCTCAATATTTCTAGGGAGTCCCTTAGGATTTGCAATATTTATCAAAAATTGAGGGATTGTTGAAGATTTATTAAGATTTATGTGATTTTCCAAAGATTTTATAGATTTGTCATTACGTGGAGGGATTTTTCAAAGATTCTTGAGTTTCCTAAAGATTTCTAAGAAGTTTCCTAGGATTCGAGATGTTCATCAAGAATTGATTTGAAAAATTGAAGATTCACTTCTAATTAAGAAATTTCTGGTGATTATCAATATGAGCGGTTTCTAGTGATTTTTCAAAGATTCGCAAGATTAGCCAATAATTGCCTTTTTCTCTCAGCTACTATCATTAATCTAACGAGACAAAAATATGTATGACAATCTTGAACTCACACTAACTTGTTCAATGTGATTCTCACCCCAGCCTTGGAATTGTGGAAGATTTCTGGGATTTTGAATAATATTTGTAAGGTTTTCCAAGGATTAATAAAGGTTCAGATGAATCGTTCCGAAGATTTTCAGCATTTCTCGAGATTTCCGATGTTCATCGAAAAGTGATCTACCTGACTCCCGCCTCGAAATCCGGAAAGACGATCGACCCGTATTTCCTGCGTTCCGGCAGCGGGCGCACCTTCAGCGCCACCTCCGTGATCACTCCCAGCGAGCCCTCCGACCCGAGCACCAGGTGGTGGAAGTCCGGCCCGCAGGACATGCGCGGCACCTGGCTGCCCTTTTCCAGCACGCCGCGCGCCGTCACCATGCGCACGTGCACCAGCAGGTCCTCGATGTTGCCGTAGACGTTCTTCTTCATGCCCGAGGCCCTGGTGGCCACCCAGCCGCCCAAGCTGGAGAACTCGCAGCTGTCCGGCTCGTGGCCTGGAACCACCGGTCAGTGTTGGAAATTTCGATTCTTCCTTTCGATGATTGCATCGGGTTTTTTTTTTCGAATTATTGGCGATTTCAACTACCGAAGAGGGCGCTACGAGACGTTAACAAATATGGCGGATAGTGAGTAATCGCTCTGTTGTTGTGTGTATGTTTTAGTTGTTTTCGAACGTTGAACAAGTGATATCTTGGATTTTCGTGTGTGTTTTGAACAATTGTTGATAGTGTGCTGAAGAACTATCAAATTGTGAGGTAATGTAACGCTTTGAAATGTCTAATAAAATGAACAAAATGAAGGAAGTGAACTCGAATGAAGTGAGTCACAGGTTTTCCGATCAACAAAGCATTTATCCATGCTTTTCTTCGATCAACTGTCTCAAGTATACCATAATCATTCTTGACATGGACTTTAGAAGCATCCTTCTTGGGAACGCATCGGACTGTCCTATATTTATTTTTCCTGGAAGAACAGTTTCAAACACAACAGTTAGTGTTATACAATGTCTTCCTAGTTGTGCCAGTATTTTGACTCGGTTCTCCACTCATTATTATTTTGAGTATCTCAACCCTGAAACTATATGGGTTTATAAAAGTACTCAAAGCATAATTTTGTTCCTGTGAATACCTTTCGAGTTTGGGTTATCCCAAAAATTATTCGCTTAAAGTCCTACTTTTGAAGTTCGCTCGACACACAGAGATCTACAAATATAATGAGAACACAAGATAATCCACCAATAATCTCTGATATCGCACAAGCACGCCGAAATAACGATGATTCATTGTTAAAACGCACACGTATCCATTATTGATTACTCACTAAGTAGGTTCACAATTTAGCCACCAGAGGTCGTCCAGATTTTTGGATTAGCGAATGCTAACCATAATGCTGGTTTACACACCAGAGATACGATATTATATATAGGGTGTTAATTAATTGGGTGTGAATCCTCGCGCGATTTCAAGGAGGAAAGCTTATATCAACATAATATGTCCTAAACCTCTTAGTTTTTGAATTGAAGGGTGTTGGAATTTTAGGAATCAAGTGAGTTTTTTATCACTCTCAGATATTTTTATGAAATTTTCTGACGTCCGTACGGGATTTGAACTGACAATTTTTGAAGAAAAATATTCAATATCATGCCTACACGAAAATCACTGGAGAAAGTAGAAAACACAGTTTTTGTACCAAAAAAAAGTTTTTCCACTCATAGTGGGTGAAAATTGAATTTCAACAAAAGTATCAAAAACAGTGTCAATGAACTGGAGAAACAATTTTTTTTCTTCTACGTGAAAACGGTGCGTTGTACAGAAGTGACTCTAGGGACCAAATTTGCTCCAAAATTAGTGGGATTTCAAAAATAATTATGGTTTTTAGGAAAATTAGTGGCGTACCATTTTTTTCTTCAAAAATTGTCAGGTCAAAGGTGTGTACAAAATTTCATGAAAATATCGTAAGAGCGATAAAAAATTATGTTAAACTGTGGTTCATAAGTTATGATCAATTGAAAAAATAGGAAAAAATCAATAAATCACCCTTTATCTTGGTTTCGAAGAAAGATAGACCCATAAAATATAGGTTATTTGAAAACACCTCATCTACCCTGTATGCCCTGTATCTGTATGCGCATTTCCCAATGAAACGCTCTGTATTATTATATTATTTTCTTTCGAAGTAGCTCAGTATATCACAGTTTTTCAAACCAGTAATTAACGATAGTCTGCAAATATAAAAATTTTCTATTCACTATTCCTTGTGTTATGTGTATAGATATTATGCGTGAGCATATTGCTCATTGCATATTCATATTCATTGTATTTGTCTGTTTAGGAGACAGAACCGAAGTACGTCTATTGCAAATGAATATCGACCTCGTCCGATTTTGCAGTTTTTGTAGTCTATTCATATTTTGTATCACTAACAAAATATAGCAGTCACCTGCAATAGTCAAAGTGGTTGTAACATTAACGACCTATGAATCGAATGATATCATTCATCGACAAATCCATTAAATATACAAATATAACAAAATTTCTAGGTCTCTATATTGATGAACCTATTTAGGAAAGAAATTGAATCCCATCATGGACGTCTTATTCAAAATTCTTAATATCATCCTTGTTATGTTTACTGTTTCAAATGCCGTTTCGAAATCTAAAAATACAACGCCAATCAATACTTTTCAACAACTCTGAATTCAACAATTTCGAAATCCAAATGACTATGTGGAAATACGAACGGCTCTTTTTGAACTATAATTGGAAAAGGTCTATCAACGTTAAAAAATGACCACATCCAACATCGAAACATAAACAGAAATTTGAGGTTATGTCCATTTCTCTTGCTGGCCTATATACGATGTTGCCACGTTTACAAAACGATATGTCGTATGTGAATTACTATATATTTCACCATGAATACATCATCAGCAAGGGGTCAGTGATCATCACAAATTAATCTGAGGATTTTGAGATTTCTACCCCACTGACAACACACAAAATAAATAATGATTTAGTTTTTTTTTTTAAAATTCCACGGTTCGGTTATGTACTAACAGAAAACTAACTTTCGAAAGTTTAGCGAGATTTCTACCTGTGGTGTAACCGAGTTTTCCCAACTCCCGCTCCAAGTCCTGCCCGACGATGCCGCTTTCGCAGCACGCGACCAAATTCTCCTTGTCCAGCCAGAGGATCCTGTTCATCTGCGACGTGTCCAGCGAGATTATCGTCCGCCGCTCCCCTCCGGGGCACTCGGCGGCGCCGGACACGGCCGTGCCGCCCCCGAAGGGGATGACGACGAGGTCGAGCGAGTCGGCCATCCGGACGATGTGGACGACCTCTTCGTGGCAGGACGGCCACAGCACCACGTCGGGGATGCGGTCCAGCGAGTGAGAGCGCAGCGCGTGGATTTCGTGCATCGCCTGGCCGTGAGATCGCACCAGTCTGTCGATCACCTGAGAGATTTTTTTTATTTTTTTTTTCGAAGAGTCATGAAATAGATGATGCAAAAAAAAACGAATATTTGCGCTGCAGCGCTGGTGGTTTTGACTCACGAATCGAAAGATTTTATAGCATTCTTTCCAGATTTGGGGGATTTTTTTCAGGGATTTGTAAGATTTTTCATTGATTCGTGGGTTTGCCAGCCTTCTTGGAGTTGTTCGAATAATTTTCAAAATTCACCAAGTATTGAGAATTTCGTGGGGGTTTTCATTATGTCTGAGGTTTTATGAAGATTTGAAGGATTTTTTCTAAGATTCGCGAGGTTTTTCAAGTTTTGGAGATATTTTTCAAGGTTTTGTGAGATTTCTATAGATTTCACCGAGATTCGCAGGTTTGTCAATCTATTTGAAGATTTTCAAATGACTTGGAAATTTCACCAGTATTATTCAGAATTTTTTATTATTTTTTAAATAAGAATTTAATTGAGGAGCTACAGGGAACTTCCATTATTTTTGGATTTGCAAGGTTTATCAAGATCTGAAGAATTTTTACACTAAGATTTGCAAGGTTTGTCAAGCTTTGGAGATATATGTTTTTTTTTTAAATTGAGAAGTTACAGGGAATTTCAATTTTTGTGAGGTTTTCTATGGATTCGCAAGGTTTATCAAGATTTGAAGGATTTTCAGGGTTCGTCGAGCTTTGGAAAAATCTTTTTGGAGATTTTTGAAAATCTTTTTGAAGTTACCGGGAATTTTCATTATTTGTGAAGTTTTCTAGGTTCATCAAGATTTGAAAAATGTATCTAAAGATTTGCGACGATTGTCAAGATATGGAAAAATTTTGCACCGAAAGGAATAGCACCGATCACTCGAGAGATTTCTTCAAAAAGTCACATAATAGACATGACATGCATTGAAAGAAATATTAGCATTAGGCACTAGTAGATTTTTCAGCATATCGTTAAGATTTGGGGGATTTTTCTGGGGATTTTTGAACAATTTGTAAGAATACCCAAAAATTCATGAGTTTCTGGAAATAATAATTATTTTCGAGGTTTGTGAAGTTTTGTAGAGATTTTTCTAGGATTTGTAAGATTTCTCAACGGATTTCTCGAGGACAATTCATTGAAGATCGAGAAATTTCTGAAGATGTATCAAGATTTGTGGATTCCATCAAAGGATTCCAAAAGTTTATCAAAGATTATAAGAATTTAAAAATTTCAGCTGATGAACATTTTTCTAAATCTGAAACTTTTATTGTGATTTTGTGAGTTTTCTATAGATTTATCAAAGATTCGTGAGCCTTTGGAGATTTTTAAATTTGCAAAATCCATCAAGGAAGCAAAACCAGAAGATCACGCGAAAACGAGTGTATCAGTATGTGTTTTAAAAAGAGAGTGTTTTGCTGCTCAAAGTGGCTCATCTTCGAAGTTCGTTTCATTCTGAAAAAAATCCTTGAATTTGCTCGGATTGCTCTGAAATTTTGCAGGCACCTTCTCTAATGTCATCCAAATAAATCATCATCTTTTCTGCATATTGTTAGATAAATTGTTAGGTACCTCGGTGGAATACGGTATCCCCAGACTAGCGACTTGTTCTAAAACGTCCGGATCGATGTTCGATTTGGGATATCGATCTTCCGGGGGCACTTCCGGCGACGATCCGTTCGGCGGCATTTCAGTCAAATCCACATTCAACTTGTCTTTGGCCCAGCCTAGTACGTGCGGTAACCGCATACCACATATCGGATATCTAAGAACAATCCAGATATAAACGGTGTTTGGTAAATTGATCGAAGATTTCACGGGGTATTTCAACAATTGCTTTACAATTTTTCGCCAAAATTCAAAATGGAACGGGTAGATAAAAACGGGAAAAATAAAGAAAATTTTTGAAAACTCATTTATCATCCTGTAGCGTTTTGTAATACTGAAAATGTTTCACATGTGTTAGCAATTTCTGTAACGCTTGGAAATTTCAAAAGACATTATTTAATTTCGCAGTTTCTACAAAGTTTCACAAGTTCTACATGTGCTGGGAGGGTGTTTTTGATGTCATTTTGAAGATCTTGTTGAATCAGAACTTTCTGAAAAGATTCATAAATGATAAGACCAGACGGGGTGGAAATACGGGGGTTGAAATGAATTTTTTGACACGAAAGTCGTCAAAAAAAATCGTACAAGTCATAAAAAATGAGCTTATTTTGCTATAGAAGAATACTAGCAATTTTTTTTTTCGAATCGAATTTTGCGTATGAACGTGGGAGGAAATGTAGAATAAATTTTTGTGTGGCGTGTTTTGTTACTGATCCGGAAAATTGAAAATCTATCTTATTTTCGCTCTATGTCGATAGAGAGTGGAAATCGTTAGGTCAGGAGCGTACTCGAATTAATTTCAGAGGCGTCGGAGAAGATTAGATTACTTCGACCGAAATTGGCAAGAAATAGACGATGGAAGGCTAATGTAATGAAATCTGATTTATAAGAAATTTTGAAAAATCAGAATACCTCCGGACATATTCAAAAAAGCTGAAATTCAACAACTGTGTAATTTTGCAGTAGAAATTGTGCAAGGGTGAATTTCAAAAGAGGTCAATTCAATTTCCAATATGCCTAAACAAAAGTTCCTAAAGTGTATAACTTTCTATACATTTTTTTCATAAAGAATCTCCTAATCTCGAATATTCAGGAGATATTTTGAGCTCCCAATCAAAATAAAAATTTCGGATCATGGTTTCAAATTTCACAAAGGGTTATGGAAAATTTCATAGCATACCTCGATCCCGTGAAACGAACTTCCGGTATTTCAGGTTTTACCAAAAATTTGGAATCTTTGTAGCCCCATCCGTCCCATTTCAAAAGCTCTTGCCTGGAAACACAATTGCTAAGAATAAACGCGAAAATATTTGAGAGTCATGAATGACAATGATTCATATGATTTCCTGTTGAAAAAACACAACAGATTCATTACAGACAGTATTCAATAGTTCATAGTTTATTATTCAAATTAGAAAAAATTATTATCAGAAAATATTCTATTTCGTATGTTGCGTTGAACGAAATGTATTCTCTCTGTGAACTAGTCGATCCTGAATATAATTCATACCATCCGGGAGATACTAATCACTATGACAATATTAGTGTATAACTCTTTATTTAAATAACTAAAAGCAAGCCAATCCTTTTCTAGTGAAATACATACCTGTACCTACTTATCTTGAAACATATATCCCAAGTCATAAAAAGAGATTTGGAATGTTTACATTGATGAGGTGGTATAATATAGAAAATTGACAAAAATTATTCAGAAAGAATATTCACACAGTTTTCATCAAAAACTGCACAAAAAGATAAATTTATTCATAATCAGTAAAACCACAAAAAACTGACTAAGTATATAAATAGTTTGAATTGAAATTCAAGCCCGGATATTATTAATTAAGTTCAGTGTGTAAATTTTTATGGTAGATTACTATATAGCTGAAAACTGACATTTATTCGTGATTTTCAAGAAGTAGGTAAGTACTTAATTTTTTGACTTCACAATGATAAAAAATAATACAAATAGAGAGTGATCCCGTGTTCGACTTAGAAACTTTTATTACTTGAATCATATAATATTAGTTATTCTGCTTTGTATACGTGGAAATATTTATTCAAGAGAAGCGTCAAAATAAATGTTGCTGAACTTTTGAAACACGTATTCAAGAACAATTTTCAATATCTGTATTTTTCTATTTAAAATTGGAATGCTAAAGTATCCCTTTTGATGTTTGAATGAACTCTCTTCATTAGTAATTCACGATTTGAATTGAACAAATCCTGAAGAAAAATGAGTATGTACCTATCTTTCGAAATCTTCTATCGATTCCCGAAATAATTTAACTACCCTGTTTCGTTAGTAGGCACTCTAGGTAATGTATTTTGCAAAATATCTGTTTTCCAAGTGTTTTCCGGGGCTGAGCTGCATCAGTATAAGATATGCTGGGTAATTAGAGTTACGCTATTAATCAAACAAAACTTGCGCTTCACGATTAATGCAAAAAAACTATCAAGTCTACTCACCTATTTTTCGGAATTGCACTTTCAACAATAATCGGTGCCGTATCAGAACTACTAGTGTAATTAGTTTGCTTCGACTGCGGCATATTCCTTCACTTCAGACGACCCTTCTGTAGCTCTCCTGTCAATAAAACCTATTTTTTAGGTGCAGGGCCGCTCTGTTCGACCGAGCGCGCGTGCGACAACTAAAATATAAATGTATAATTGGCGCAATGATGTCACGGCGTCTTTTCTATCTCTCCCTTCTCCATTTACCAAATTACAGATGGACGGGATATGGGATAGATGATAAAATCGATGTTTCAAATAAGGAGGGAAGCAGTATGGCTGCGGGTCGTAAGGAATGTCAGGATAGATGGCAATGGAACTAGGGAAAGTGTACCAGGCTGCCAAAGTATCAGAAGAAGAAAATCTAATATAGGTTTGGTACGTATAAGTTATGGAAAAAAAAGAAGACCTATGTCTGACACTTGACATATAATCAAAAATGGCAGCTGAGTGTCACCTTTGTTTATAAAAATTTCATTTTAATTATTATAATTAGACTAAAATGTTTTTCGTTTTTTGTTAAATGCATCAGTGCAAATGTTTCAAAATTGAGAATCCTTGCAATGGGCACAACTGGACACAATTTGGACACATTCAATATATCCGGTAAGCGTAATAATTGATGTCTGGTTGTGATGCCACACTGTTTATTACCTTTATCAAGAACATCTGATTATTCTCGATAAACACCAAGATAGCAATTCAAATGAATTTGAGTCACTCACAACGTAATAATATGTGGCACTGTGATGAATTTTGTCTGATTTGGTGGAAAAATGAGTTCTTGTAAGTTTTTGGCTTTCATATAGACTTGGGCAAAGTCCAAAAGAAACTAGGATTTTTCTAAACCCCTATAATAGATTCCTAAGCTTTCAGATGCCAATTTCACGTCATATCCTAATTACACTTGCTGAAAATCATATCAACTTGAGGTGAAAATACTTTGATGTTTGAAGAGTAAAAGTGATTGCTTTCAGATTTGACTGCTGAGCAGCAGAGACTTTTAATTGAGATAAGAAGACGTAAAACTGAAGTATTGTTGGACATTCAGGTGAGTTGATTGGTGCTATGTGATGAAAATTCTAACAAAAATGATATTGTTTCGAGAATTTTTGTGGAGGAAACAATTCATTACAATTATCTATCACTTTGTGTATATTCCCAGTGGGTATTCATTGGGAATTATACCGATATGCAATCTAGAAACTGAAATATCCACCTCTTCTACAACATTGAATTGATGTTAAATTCTTCTTATATTTCTCTTGATACTCTGGAATGCCAATTGTTGAAATGGCACACAGACTAAATATTTTTTCATCATCTGATATGCTTTTTATGTATTGCAAAACATATCCAGGTCTGAACATTTTTTAAACTCTCCAGCTGACTGACTTTGCAACAAGATATAAATGTATTACCCAATTATTTGAGAATACTTATAGTATTACTACTAAATAAGGTTTGAATCTGAGAAGGTGACATGTACATGTTTTTTTAACTGATTGAATATGACCCCATCAGTGCATATATCATCCCTCACATCATCCTGCAAGCAAATGTTTACTAAGGTCTTGATTGTGGGTAGGTATTTGTTTTGTATCAATTTATAAGATTTTGTTTTATGTAATTTTGTTTTATGATAAAATTGTCTTTGTCATCAACCATCCCAATTTTTGAGACAAAATGCTGTGTGTGAGAAATGATGATAATTTTGCATACGCATGGTTTACTTACTCACTCACTGTCTGATCTACAAGTATTTTTACTATGATTTAACTTGAATCGAAAATTATTCTTCGAATTATAAATACTAATGGAATGTTTAGCGCTGGTGCCCAGTTATCAATACACAATACAGTAATCACAGGAAATGCTTGTTTACGATAAGAATATCAAATTTAAACGGAAACAGTACTATCATACATATTAGCACTACTGAAAAACATGTGATATAATGAAAAATATTGTCAATTCAATTTCTAGCGGGAAAAATCAACAAATACGTTGTATATATTGAATTTCAAGCTTGAATTGTCATTCTTTATTGATTTCATTCAATATTTGTTGAATAATTTCCAAGAGGTTATACTATGGATACTTCGAGATAGTTCTCAGATTTTTAAAATATCATGTTTCTTGACTAATTTCAAGTCAGCTTCCATTCAATGGTGGTGAAAAAAAATTGAAGATGTTATACTATGGAATTGAATGATGTACTCGTGGTTCTCAGCTTTTCAAGAAAAAAAATGTGTCCTGGAGATGAATGAGAAGAATGGATCAAGGATTAATTATAATGGAATGAATCTACAATTTCTTCGAAAACTTGAAGAATTTATTTTTCTTGGAGCTACCACTAGTATGCAGCAACCAGCAATTGCTCAAGAAATGAAGTATTCAGACAGCATTCACTGGAATTTTTTCATTCGTCTGACTCATTATCATATGGGGGTCAAATGTTCGCAATTCAACAAGCGCGACTATCGTTCTATACCGAGAGATATGGAACTACGAGGGCAGATCGATGCGAAGCATTTAATTTGACTACATTTTGCGCACGAAAGCTGTATCTGAAACAAAGTAGGAACGATTATTCATTTGATTTTAAATTCACGGAACAAGATTTCCTAAAATACTGTCTGTAAGTTTTTCAAGGAGGTGGTACATTCATTTTCCAGCTTTTTGTGGGATTTCCTCTCCTCGTTTCTGAAAAAATAGAGTAGAAGTTATTATTCTTATTGAATATATTTGTATTTCCAAATTTTTCAAAAACAAGGTGTCACTGACAAATAGAGAATTTCTCTTTTAGGTATCTAAAGGTTTGATTTCAAGCGCAGTGACATTTTGGGACAGATCCCAAATCTGTCCTTACTACAAATATATTGAAATAATTTTTACTTCATACTGCATCATAGAACATACCTTTACGTACCTGATTTCAATCCGGAAAATAGACTTTTACAGGATAGGCGCACGTAATATTTCATTACGTGCTACTATCCCGTAATGAAATTTTACCGGATTGTGAATATTGAAAACTCAGTTATGTGTCAAAAGCATGAATACATTTATTAAAAATTCAACAGCAAAACAATACACCGAAATTACTTATTGCTTATATTAATATTAACCGTTAAATTTTCGTTCCCATGAATATGGATACCAGGAGCTCCATTGGATGAATTATTTATTAGGGAGTTGCTACTTGCTGATACATTCCCATTTTTTTGTTGTAGCACTTCAACAAAGATTAATATTCTATTTTTCACTGTTCATTTTTGTTTTTTAGCAGTATGAAATGAATTGCTATACGTCACACGTCCGGTAAACTTCTACCGGACTAGTAAAGTAAATATCTATTAACAACTTCTACTCTATTTTTTAGAAAAGAGGAGAGAAAATCCCACAAAAAGCTGAAAAAAAAATCCTAATTCCTAAATCGTGCACGACTAGTAATAGTAATCACTCTACATAAACACTCATAATAATTCAAATATTTATGGTAGTAGTAAAAATAGTGTACATAACTCGTTGGAAAGTGTCTGATTTACACAACACATACGTAATATTTCAAGTTATATCATCGACTGAGAGTGAAGATAAACGTTTCAACCCCAAAGAAAGATAACTCGTGTTTATGAGAGAGAGAGAGAAATATACTTTATTGTCCAAGAACACATGATTCCTATTGTTAATATAAAGATATAAATAAATCAAAACGGAAGTACATGAAAATCAATAAAATGGTATGTAAATGGTACGATAAGAGTGAAATTAATAAAGTATTCATTTTTTGTAGATTTTATGAGGTTTTCTTTTCTCATTTCTAAAAATAAATATTATAATAATTATTTCAATAATAATAATAATAATTTATTCAACCCACAGATACCTTGTTTTTAAAAAATTTGAAGATACAAATATATTTTTAATAAAATCTAATCTTCGTTTCGGGAACGAATCCCCTACCGTTTTCAACACAATTTATATATTATTTCTTTGTAATATGTTCGATGTTCTGTTAGTTTTGACACTGAAAAGTGACAAGTTATCATACATAGGAATTCTGGATACCGGGTTTTTCTTCATTAATTGATATTTAATTCACCATTTTCTCATTCAGTTTCAAGAAGTAGATTCTTTTCTTCATATAATTTTGATTTTGATCATGTGAATACAATTTTCCGATGATTGGTTATCATTTTCAAGACATTCCTCATATTTTTTCTTTACATTCTCTACAGGTTGATCAAACTCGAGTTGGCACTATTGCTAACTTCTTCATTATTGAAGATACGCATAAATGTATTATAATCATTCATGTCGATCGATCAATCGATCGAAATTGAAATATACAGGGTGACCCATCGAAAATGAAAATTATTTTCACTTAGTTTCAGTTGTATCTATTTGAGAAAATTTCAACGGAACTGACTATCGTCTTACCCTCGTATGACATCGCGTCCATAGCGGTAGCCGGTGTTTGGAGCTCTGCTCCATACGCACTCAGTTCATCTAGTCGTCCGTGTTTGAACAGTCGAGTCGCCGGAGACGTTTTCTGACGTCACGAATTCCTCGTTCGCGGAAAATTCAAAAGGAAAACCGGTGCCGTCGCGATCGCGAGGTTTTCCAGCGGAAAATCAGTGTCTCGAGATGAACGAATAATTGGTACGGCGCTTTCGTTCGAAAATGGGATTAGTCACGTTATAGTTTTGTGGGAAACTGTGCGGTCGGATTTCTCAGGAACTGCTTTTAATTGTTTTTCAAATACCAAAGGTGTTGTTCGTCTAATTTATCTACTGAATAATTGAGTTTGTGATTCATAGGTTTAACTCGCTCAACGTGTAAGTGGCACTGAATCAGTTTTACGTACGCAGGGTGTCTTTTAAGCTCGAAAAAATCCTATACATATGGGGATCTAGTTACCCTTTTGAAAGAAAGACAATGAATTTACATATTTCCTATTTTATCTACAACTATTGAGTGATATAAAGTAGGTATGAATACAATGACAAAAAAAATCTATTTTCACTGTTTACTGGGCTTTTGAGACACCCCGTATATCGTTGACTTAAAGATTGGCAAATTTTGCAGATTTTTTCTGTTACTTACGTTTTTTCGACCTGGCAATACGAATTTCACGATAACATACGGTACAAATCACTATTTTTCGGGATAATCCAAGAAAAACTGAACATTCACCTTCTTTCTTGGGACCGTTTTGGGTGGACATCATAGTCTTCCAGTCCTCATACAGGATGTTTTTATACCTTCTTTGTATATTCAAGGAGTCAGATAGAAGGAGATAGATCTTCGAAGAAGTTGAATTTACCTTATTCAACATTCTTAAGAAAGGTGGATTCACCTTCTTTCATATTATGGAAGGCGCTGTCGAAGGAGAATCTGTGTCGAAATGTAGTTGTTGCAGCAAGACATTTTGTAGAGTTCACATTTAATTTTTATTGTGCCATCATTTGACACACAATAATGAATTCGATTTTTTTTTTGTTTGTTTTAATTGTGTAATATTTTATACTTTGATATTCGCCTACCTATCAGATCGATGAACCTTCTTTAATAGGGAAGGTGAATCCACCTCACTCAAGGATTTTAAAGAAGGTGTATTAAACTTTTTTGATGATGGTCTTGCTTCTTTTTGATTTCTTGAATGTCTTTTGTGAGGAATGGAAGAATAATAATAATAATAATACAAAAAGGGGCTCAAGTAATGTGAATTTTCACGATTTCCTGATTATTTCTTTTCATCGTGAATTTCGTATTCATAAGGTGAAAATACGAAGAAAAATTCGGAAAAATATCCAGCGTATGATGAGTGGAAAATTACCAAAAAAATGTTACATAACACGAAATAAAAATATCGATATAGATCAATACATAGCGTGGAATAATTTAGAATTGTCTTCTTTGGATTGTTCGATGAGATAAACACATCAGTCATTGACGACACAGTTGATGACGTCTTATCAATGATTCGATCACAGATCATGGTCGGATGATAATATTTCGTTTTATTAGCCTTCGTGATGATTATTTAGGTGTTAGTTTGATATTGAGTTTGATCACTTCATGGTTATTTGGAATGTGGAAAATGGATTCTAAATGAACCGATAAATAGGTTGTTAGCGTTGTATTTCGAGACTTTCTTGAAGGAAGTTTCTTGGAATCATGGAGTTGATATCGAAACGAATAGTTGAAATATTTCGTGTTATGTTACATTTTTCATAATCGGTAGCTATCCATCATACATAAATGATAACAGAACGATTATTCGAACATAGTTTTCTCGATATCTACATTTATTGCGTATTTATCGATAAAACAGCGTTTGATGTCTACAAAATTCAAAACACCGCCTGCAACAAGTCGGCCAATCGGAAAAGAATTTCAAACGATCTTGCAATTGCAAAAATGTTGAACCTTTCGAGAACAGGTTATGTAAATACAGGGTGATCTACGTCATCGCCAGTCATTTTTGCGCACAATATTATTGTAATTGATTGCTAAACATTAATCATCTCGCTTGTTTTTCAACTTCGAGTTCAAGTTCAATCGTTTGTCATTGAGAAAAAATCCACGAAAAGGTGACGTGAGATATTAAATTGAATGCATTACCAATTGATGATTTCTGGTGACTTTGAGAAACACGCGGTAACATTCGGTAACAACAACACGAGGAAATCAATTTGAAGGTTAAGTGGGTGTTCATCATCATACGGTCGTATGCAAATTGATTGAATGTGAATTATTTGCAGAATCGTGAGATTTATTAGATCAGAATTTGAAGTGGCTTCCTGTATTATTACACCGTGAGTTCTGCAGATCTACAATAATTTCAGAACGGCTTCAATCGATATTCGATTTATCCTACAATGGTGGTTCTCTGTCATTCTTTTTTGTTATCGTATTCGATGGAAAAAATCTGTTGGCTTTGAAAAAAATATTTTTTCAATGGCGATTATTATTAATGATATTAATATTATTAAAACAATTCATCCATCGATAGAAAAAGAAATTGAATATTATTTAAACCAAGCCATTCATAGGGTATTCAATAGTTGAGATATTTCCTGAAGATTCCGAAGATGAGTTGATAGATTTTTCTAAGATTTGTAAATTTTTTGAGATTTTTTTTTAATATATAAGATAAGGTAGAAATTTTTGAAGATCTCAAGAAATTGAGGAGATTCATCAAGAATCATGGTATTTTCCAAAAATTCGTGGAACTATGAATATTTCAAGAGATTTCCTAAACATTTGCGAGATTTATCAAGCAATGACAGCACATGATATGATACATGATGTATGATATAATCACGATAAAACGTATCTATTTACTATTTAAATTTTCCGGCTGATTTGAAATGTATGAATGAACAACATTCGATGATATTTTCTTCCTCACGAACATATTATACAGCATTGTCAGGGAGCTTAGATATATTCATTTTGAACAAGGATCATTTATATTTGCCCTGTAAGACTTCTACACTTTTCAACAAGAGTTTCTGAAGGTTTATTTATATTTTTGTCGATTTCCAGGAGCTTTGCGAGAAAACCCCAGTATTGACAGATTTCTGAACATTTCCAATATTTGTAAAAATTTTGAGGTATTTTTCCTAAGATAAAGATAGAGACTCGCGCTCAAAATCATATCTTCTCTCTGGATTGGACGGATCCTGAAAAAAAATATCAGAGATTAAATCCCAAGAATCGAGTTGCAAACATTGTCACTCGGATTGTCTTATCACTTAGATTTTCTAACAATTTTAAGTTTTTTTTCATACAATACAAATAGAATTCGCTCTTGAAATCAGACATTTACATTTAAAAATCAGAGATTGAATCCTAAGAATCGAATTGCAAAGATTGTCATATTGATTCCGGGATATCTCAAATTCGAAGATATTTTTGTGGACGTCGAGTCGAATTTTAAAGATTAGTACTCTGATTGAAAACATTTTCAATTTTCGTCACAATGTGAGACATCCCTTAAGGAATTTGTTACGCCACTGGATCTAGACACGAAAATTCCCATATAGTTGAACTGGTGAAAGACTGGACAATTCTTTAATGGATCGAATTGAATGAATCATTCGCTCTGTTTACTGATTCATAAATATAATAAGAAATTCTCTTTCGTTCGTAATGAATTGGTCCCTCGGATCAATCACCTTCCGGTAAATACAATTTAATTTGTCACGAGATAATGATGTCTTTCAAGGAACATTTCCGATCATCAAACGAACGATGTTATTTTTATCTCTCAGTACTTGTAAACCATTGATTAGGTCGAGTGTTATCTAAATAAATGGTAATTAGTCAACGGCTCGTTCCGGTCTTGTAACATGATGAATTCTTCACAACGCCATTGCTGTGACCACGTCTCTATAGAATTCAAAATTCATTCATAGATAGATTCGTTCCATTTTTTTTTCATTCATTTATTCATCATACTTTCTAAATTGACGAGTCGTATTTGTATCGAAAATAGTAATTTACGTCAAAGTCCGGAAAATAGGGTTTTTTTGGATGAATAGACAAAATTCTAGACGAGCCGTAGGCGAGTCCAATATTTTCTACATAATAACACATTATAATTCTTATTTATATTAAAATTGGAGAAATTGCTAATATTGAAGGGATTTGTTTGAAATGCTTGGTATATTTATTTTTTTTTTGTTGAAGAATCGTCATTTACACCTGAAGAAGAGTCAAAAAAATTTGAACATAAATAATAAAGACGTCTATAGAATATAATACAAACTAGTTTCTACAAATTACAATTACATTCGAGGATGTGGTACATTCATTTTTCCAGCATTTTTGTGGGATTTTCTCTCCTCGTTTTTAAAAAATATAATAGAAATTATGATAACTGTGTCAATACAGGGTGGCCCAATGAAAACGAAACAAGGTATGCATTTTACTGGGAGATCAAGGAACTGAAATTAAAATGAATGATTCTTTATGTAATGTTGGATAGGACAGGATTTGAAAAAAAAACACATGAGGCACTTCTTAGATGACCATCGTTCTAACTACAAACTGGGAAATAGTGATGAAAGGGAAACAAGCGTTACTTTCCTTCACTAGCCGATTATTTTCATAAACGTAGTTTCTCGAGAACTACTGCATTGAATTCCAAAAACAAGGAAGCGTTGGTAAGAGATTTCGATTACCTTCAAAATGATGTATCACTTGAACCCTCATCCCATTCGAGATTCGAGGGTTGGAGCTCACCCCTCCGAGAGGTTTGAAATGAAAAAGTTGAAAATATGCGCAAAATACTTCCCCCTGGATATAGAAATCGACCGGATCGGACGATAATGAGCTTTCAATATCACTAAATAAATTTAGAAAAGTCGTTAAAAATGAATTGCTGATTCATCAAAACTAACCACATTGTCGTTGCATTGCTGCATTTTCATATTTCTTACATTACTTATTATTACTTACCTACTATTTTCTTTGTTTCTTTTTTTCTCTTCTACTGATGATCAATTCAATATCACTGAAATTGTAAAATGATCTCTTTCTATTTTTATTTTATTTTTTTATTTTCATATTATTATTTTTTTTTTATTTTTTTTATTCCATTTATTTTATAAACTGAAAAGGTTAAAAGATTAAGAGTAACTTTAGCTAATCTTCGCCTTTTCAGGGCAGATGTATGTACATTTGTTGAATAAAGTCGTATTATTATTATTATTATAACTATGTCAAATCGGCGTTGTTTCGTTTTCATTGGGCCACCCAGTATATTTGATGATTCCGATTCAAGCCATTCAAATACTAGGGAAATCGATGGGAAGTGAACTCAAAGAGACGTTTCTCCCATGGAACTTCTCGTTATGCTGCCATTGTTCGTTTGAAAAAGTTGTGAATTGACGTAGGAAGCAGGTCACTTTGTTATTAGATTTCTCAGTGTTATCAGTATTTTTCCATCGAATACCACACCTATTAACATGTAGATTATCTATTGACGAATCAAGGCCCTGGTGATCGTAAAATATTATTGAATATTCATTTTTCCAGATTTTTTCGGGATTTTCTCTTTGCTTTCCTAAAAATAAATATAGGAATTAAAAAAAAATATTTCAATAAATTTGTAGTAAGGACATATTTGTGATTTTCCCCAATTCAACTTTCAGATACCTAAAAGGGAAATTCTCTATTCTGACTCTATGAAAGACCAATTTATTTTAAATAGATATCAAAATTTCTACTCATCTTATAATGGTGGACGTTTCGGGAACGAATCTGCTCTGTTATCAACATAGTGGAAAATGTTTTTTTTTCCTATCGTTTCACTTCGTCTTTTGACACTAAAGAGTGACAAATTGTCAGAGAGAAATGATATTGTGTTAACCAGGTGTTTCTTCATTAATTGATTCAGTTTTAAGAAGTGAATGCCGAAGTTCTGTTTATATTAACTGAACAAGAAGCAATATTATGTCTCCGTTCAGAAGATGATTTTCCGTTTATGGTTGTTGTCTTCTTTTGCTATGATCTTAATATTACTCCAATCGGCCATACATGTTGTCCATCTTCAGCTAATTTTGACTTAAATGTTGTTCAATTATTGGTTTCGTATGAGTCAAAATCGATCTCGCTGTATTTTCAGTCTTGAAAACTTTCTTCACTCTGAACTTGTCACCAAAACGTTTATTTTTTTTCTAATATTCGGGAACAATTATATCGACAATAATACATGAAAATAATTGACAACGAATCGCAAATCTCTCATCTCAAATACTTATAATGGACACATTTTGCTTGCTTTCTTCATTCCAACGTCGTGTAAGTCTATTCCGGTCTCTTCTCTACTTTTTTCAATTCAGCCAGTTGAGTTTAGTTTTTCTTTTGACTCATCTCGTGATATACAGAATGTTTAACGAGTCGATGAGATAACTTATGAAAAGAAATTGTTACTTTTTTCAATTCAGCCAGTTGAGTTTAGTTTTTCTTTTGACCCATCTCTTGATATACAGAATGTTCAAGAGTCGATGAGATAAGTTGTGAAAAGAAATTGTTAGTTTTGGAAGTCGTAGAGAAAATGTACTATTCTACTCGCGCATAGTGGCTATTTTTCGATCATGACGATGAAACGTCGACATCGGAATTTCATTTGTTTAGGATAATCGGAATTTCATTATAACTGGGAAGGAATTCTGATGGAATCAAGGTTCTAGGTCAAGAATAAATTATAACTTAATTGCCTGTTATACAATCGTGTATTCTTTCCCATCGTCCGCAATGTTGGTATTTCCGTCGATGATACTACGAACAATTGAAAAACTACAGTTACCTATTTACTTGCCGATGAAAAATTGAAGCGATCCCTACAATTGGAGTGTATAATCTCTGCTACAATAGAGTAGACATTTATTTCTGGTTTTCCTCATTATGGGCACTTATAACTATATCAACTATATTTTTTGGAAATACTAAAGAATTCGAATATTTGGATGTATCGAAAAATTCATATCCGTAATCAGGAGAATATCTCGAATGTTTTTTAAAAGTGAATTAAACATGTACTTGATTGAAAGAGCTGTCAACTCGATTTTGGAATTTTATGATCTGTGATCAAGATTCCATCTGTCCATATTCATTTCACCTTTTTTATTTTTCGAGGTTTGTGGATTTAGTTTTTCATTTTAATTCCCTGAGAGGGATACTATTCATTGTTCATATTCATTCAATTGGAGAATATTTTCATACTTCACTCGCTTGTTGGATTTGAGCGAAACGTCACCGTTAGTCGAGGTTATTTTTCGAACCTCAACATTGGTTCATCAATTTTCATTGTTAAAATTCATTATGGATTTGTATGCATCTCGGTATGCATTTATAACGTGCCATGCTGCCAAAAAAAATTCTTTCTTCATACCTTTGTTGAAATAAGAATCAGTTCGATTCTATTTATTCAGGCTGAAGAATGCTAATGCGAAATCATCAGAAAGAATCACGACCTTTCACTTTAGCGTGTGAATCAAGGTGTCCGTTGATCGCATTCTACTCATTGTGACAGTGCTTCGAAGAATGTAGATGCGATATAAAAGACACTTTCCACTCGCAATTGAACGTATGAGTAATACGATTTCTGGCTACGAAAACTCGAATGACCTTGTGTAAAATTTCATAGAAAAACGGTGACAGGCGAGTGAAAAACTTCACATGGTATTATCGCTTTCAAATATTTCATTTTTCTTCACAGTCGATACAGGGTGTTTGGTACATGGCTGCTAAGATATCTCCTCGACGTTCATAACAGAATTTTGACTTTTATTTGAAAATTTCGACTAGCAACTCAAAATTTGTACTTTCATCTCGAAATTTCGACTATCAACTCAAAGTTCGAATGTTATTTTGTTAAAGTCCTGAGCATTGAAACTTCTTCTGATTCATTATCATTAATTTTCATTCATATTTGGAAATTGCTAAGTATATACTTTCGACATACCAATTTTTTCGGAATTTCTTCGTTTGTGTCGAAATTTTGACTTTAAACTCGAGATTTCGACTCAGAGATATTCATTAAGTTTCATCTCGAAATGTTGAATTTCATTTGGAAATTTTGACTTTGAATTCAAAATTTCGTATTTCCTTTTTCTTCTCGAATCTCTGTCTTCTGTGTGTTCGTCGGGTCCTTTTACTTTTTCTTTCCTACACGTTACACATCGTGTTATTACGAAAGTATCGAGGAATGTAAACGTCCTCCATCCGCATATAATAATAGGAGGTGCGCTCGTATGCACTTGTAGTAGTAACATCGGTCGCACGTCGACGTCTGTCGCATACGAATCCGGCCAGGTGCCGGTACATGCCTTGCACTCTTAATTTTTTTTTTCTCTCTCGCCATAGCCTGTCGGACTCATCGGAATTTCCTCGCTCCGTTCAGGACCGGTCTCGGCCGAACGCCCAGTGGAAAACGAATATCGGCCTACGATGTCCGTCATATGTCATCTGTCATACGTCATATGTCATGTATCACCTTTCATATGTCACTTGTCAGCTGTCATTCCAGAACGCGTCAAGTTTTTTCGACGTCTTTTACGCTTACTTCAGGTTTGTTATATTGAAAATTCATTGATTTCATCATAAAATTGAGAAGACTGCATGCGAGAAGGCCTACTGAACATTTCGATTGCCGAAAAATAAATAGTCTTGCTGCATTAACCCACGATGACTTCGGATAAGATTTTTATGATATCCAGTATTCATATGTTACTTTTCGAAATGTCATACCCCTACAATCATCGCGCTGTCTAACAGCTCGTTTATACCGTAACCCTGTTGTTCAGTATTTGTGTGGTGACGATTGGCTGTTGACAGAAAACGTGTGATAAGTGATCGATGACAGATGGCAGAGGCGGCCTTCTAGCATAGAACACACGGTTTTGCTAGAGAAAAAAGTTAGAAAATAGCCCAATTTTAAAAACGCTTACTCGCAGTGATTGATGAGAGTAATGATATGAATAATCAATGAATCCACTACATTGTGCCTAACAATCTCGAAAAAAACTGCGAATACATTCATGACAATGACATTACACAGTTCATTCAGTTGAGTAGAGTTGGTTAGAAAAGAGGACAGCGGAAATATCCGAAAATTGCCGAACTTGAAACAATTTATCTGAGCACACCTTTATTTTCATTGAATCGACATAGGTATTGTCTATCAAACCATATAACGGGTCACCGCTCGGGTATTCTCGTTCCTGACTGCTGTATTTTGGGTTGAGTGGTAGTTGTGGGCTATGAGAGGAACTGACTAGAAACATGTTGATAGTATACCTACTCAGGTCTCATAAACTAGGAGTGTTTGCACATAATTTAAATATTATTGTTCGTAAGAAAAAAAGGGGTCATAACCAGTCAGAAAGTGTATTTCATATGCACTCAGAATATCTACTCGAGTAAAATATGTCACTTCCCACACTGGTTATGTAATGTAGTGAGTATTACTAGACTTTCCCTGGGTCCGGTTCTGACGGATGATAATATGCTCGGAATTGCACGGTGCAACTTTTGTAGGTTTCTCGTTAATTTTTCGCGTTTTGTACATGCGGGGTCAGCTGCTCTAACAGTTTTTTTTTTTTACCCGCATAGTTAGTTATCTTTCGGTTGATTGATTTTTTTTTATCGTGCACAAAATATAGGAATGGGGAAATATTATGGGAATGCTTGGAATTCATTTTGAAAGTTTGGGAAAAATCATAAGGACGTACCTATAAGAAAATTTTCGGTATTCTCAGAAATTGCTGGCATAGTCTCAAGAAAATTTTGGAAAACATGTTCAGAAATTTCACATGAATTTTTCAAATTTAACGAGGTATTGGGGGAACATTTAAGAAATTTTGGAAAATAATGAAGTGATATAAGTAGATTAAAAGAGGAAATCTCGGAAATTGATTAGAAATTATTCGATAGTACAAAAAAGATTTGAAAAATTATGAAAGTTATGTTTTACCAATAGAAATATATATTAATAATTTATGGTTCAAGGTCTGTAAGAAACAAATGGGAACTATTAAAGGGTGGTACAAAGAAAATTTGTGAGATGAAAAATAAGTCTGGGAATTTGTTGAAAATAATTCAACAATAAAAGAAACTTATAAGGGAATTCCAGAAATTTGGACATCTTGATAAATATTACTATACTATATATAGAAGATAATTATGAAGTAGTGACAGGAAATCATGAAGGAATGTCATAAATTATTGGGTAATCCAAAATAAATTTTGGAAATTATTAAAAATATCGCTGTGCCTAGGAATTTATAAAAAATAATATGATATGAGGAAATCAAACAAGATATGGGAAATTATAGAAAATATTGCTGTTTTTAGGGATTTGAAGAGAAAAGTTTGGTAAGGAATGGAAATTGTTGGGAAATCTTGGGAATTGGCTGGTCCAAACGAGAAATATTTGGGAATCTGCGAAAAATGGTGATTCAATGAAATTTTCTGAGAATTCTATTAATTACTGTGAAATTTTTTGGCAAGTCCAATGAAAGCTTGAAGTGATTTGTTTATGACTGAAAATTCATGAAAAACTGTATGGTAATACAAGGAAATTGTGAGGTAATCGTACCTACCTAGATGATAAAAGAAAACTATTATCAGTATACGAGGAAATATTTGTTTTAATGTTTTTTCAAAAGTCAATAGATCAATGAAAAATGAACATCAACATGAAATTCAATATAGAATAAAAATAATGTTTGTGCGAAGCTTTCGTGGAAAATCATCATAATAAAATCATTTTCGCTTTGCCGAGAATTCGTGAGAAATGGAAAAAAAATCATAATTCAACAAAATCGTTCTGAAAATCCAGGAAATCACTTCATATCCTGCGGAAATATGAACCCAGAGCCGAATTCGGACCCTTGCGAGATCACCCTGTAGACGCACATACCTACGAGTCGGTAACCAACAAAATGTTATCGTTCCAAATTGATGCGTAACGAGATAACCGACAACATGTGGCCGGCACCCAGCAAAGTTGGCTTTGCATCTCCGTAATAATACGAATTTGCTTATCTTTTGTGTGTGTACATCTAGATTGCTGCGACCGATTAGACAAACGACGAACGGAAGCTGCCGCCATTACGTGTGTCGCGAGAAGTGACAGCTAAAAGAAAGGGAAAAGAATACGCGCTTGTCAATTTTTTCTGTGAGTGTGAAAAGAACGAAAAAGTGCTAGTGCGATTTTTGGATTTTCAAATGTGAAGATGAATAACACGTTGGGCAGGGGTAGGACGGGGTCGGTGAGTGCGAGTAACGTGTCGGGGTGGTTTTCTTCGTTGAAGCGGACGAAGAAATCGAAATGCTGTCGCAAAGGGGATGATAGGACTTCGAAGAGTGCCTGGGATTTGCCCTTGTTGACGCATAATTCGGTAGGTGTTTTTTTTTTTTTTTGATTGGCTCGAGGGTCGGGAAAGTACCCCTTTGAATATCGGTGATACTGGAAAAATCTTTCTAATAAATAAATGGTAATAAAGGGTGAGATCTTCATGATTTAACTCGATCTATATGTATATCTAGAGATATTTTTCTGGTTTCTTCGGAAGTTGAATTATCTCCGTTATTTTCAATTCATTATTTATCCAATATTTTAGTTGTATCCTCACTGTTTTTTTTTCCTCGTCAGTACAAATTTCATGTATACAGGGTGAGTCAAAAATGTGTACCGAGCTTTCTGGGGGTGATAGAACATTGAAAAATAAGTGTAGTTTGATGATTAAACTCATGGCCCAAAATGCATATTAAGGGAGATATATCCTTCCAAAGTTGATAAAATTAAAATAATTTCTCCGCATAACTTCTGAACGATGAAAGCCACCCGATTGAAATTTTGTGCATGAATGTATGTTGTCAAAATACATTTTTTCGTCACACTTCCACATTTCTGATATTGTTATAAAGGGTGTTTTCAGAGGGTGAGTCATGATTTTTTGTAGAAAACTTTTTTCCCTGTATTATTTTCGGTGAAAAAACAGGAGCATTCGATGGAGCGAAGAAAATCAAATGAAAAAGGTACTCTTATTCAAATACAAAAAATTGAGCCGTTCGTGAGATATTTGAGTTTTTGTAGTTACATGATATCAGCAGATTGATTTCATTCATCGCGAGATTCATCGGTAACAATATTTTAGCAGGCCATGATGAATAATTTTGTTCTCAATTTTGACGTTCATGTCATCAACATTCGAGTCAACATTGTTGTAGTCGATTTGTTCGTGTGGTTTTTCTGTGTCATTTATCACTGCGATTATCAACTGAGATTTTAAGAAATATGGCAGGTTATTCGTTCTCTCAACAAACTGATATGCTTCTAATGCTTGGCGAGTGCTTCGGAAATGCAAATGCTGCTGAAATATCGTTATACCGATGAATCTCGCGATGAATAAAATCAATCTGCTGATATCATGTAACTACAAAAACTCAAATATCTCACGAACGGCTCACCCTCTGAAAACACCCTTCATAACAATATCAGAAATGTGGAAGTGTGACGAAAAAAAGTATTTTGACAACATACATTCATGCACAAAATTTCAATCGGGTGGCTTTCATCGTTCAGAAGTTATGCGGAGGAATTATTTTAATTTCATCAACTTTGGAAGGATATATCTCCCTTAATATGCATTTTGGGCCATGAGTTTAATCATCAAACTACACTTATTTTTCAATGGTCTATCACCCCCAGAAAGCTCGGTACACATTTTTGACTCACCCTGTAGATCGCGTAGATAAACTCATGAAGATATTATACTCTGTATTTTTCATCGCAAACTCTATGCGTATAAATTGAGAATCACCCTGTATAGTCATCGACCAATGGGATCTCGGAAATTAGACGAGATTATAGCAGCGTTATAGCCGTCTTGAAACTTTGGGGTTTCTGGAGATTTCCAAAATAGAAATTATCAATTTTTAATTTCTTCATTCGGAAATCTCCAATGTTTACAGCATTTTGTTCAGCACCAACTTTATCCTCAATCAAATTTTGTCGTATCTCCTGTAGTTTCCGTGATCTCAATAGTTGGGGTTGAAATTATACGACGCTGTTTACAGGATGTAAGTGAAGAAGTGCGATAAAAAAAAGTGTGATTTTTTGTTGGAAACTCAGGTTTTTCACGCAAGGAAACATTCAAAATGCTAAAAGAGTAGTAAGTATTTTGTTATTGCGAATGAACATTGCAAAATTTCGAGAAAATCGAGAGTAATTTTTCCGAGGATTTCTCAAAAAGTGATACTGGTGAAATCCCGACTTATCAGAAAACTTCAACACCCTGTATCACGAAAACAGCTAGTTATTAATATATTATTTTCTGTAAATAAATAGTGAATTCGGATTCTTGTTTTCTCTTTCCTGTTTTCGGATTATTTTTTTATCGATTGGAAATACCATACTCATATTATGATATTCACGTTTATGTTGCTTCGACCTTGGCAGGTCATGTCATGTTATATTATTTATTGTTTAATCATACTTTTTATCATTCGATTGGAAGACAGCGACTGGAATTGTGTATCATGAAAAAAAAAAACTAATGATTCAGTCGAAAGAGAGGACTCGAGGTGCGAATCGAGTGTTTGTTTTTGCGCGATATTTTCGTGATTCCGGTGATGTTTACGGTGTTCCGATGTAGCTAGTTATAAATTTCGGAAAATTCAAGCCAATCGCAAAATAGGAATTCACCTTTCAACTAAATTTGACGATCATACCCACGAGGCGTATAAAATTCATACAGGGTGTTACTTCAAGGTATGTACTAAATTTGAGGGCATGTTCCTGGAACAATTTTGAGAAGAAAAGTTCACATGAACATTTGCCGTCAATTATCTGGTTTTCATGATACAGGGTGTGTCATGTCATAGTTTCTTTTTCAATAAATCAATTTTTTATTAATATTCCAAACATTACTTAGTCGATATTGTTGAAATTTGGCAATGTGATTTATAGTGATAAGTAGCTGCTTTAGTCCACGAGTATATTATAATTATCGAGTCCAGTGGCGTCCGGAGGGCTGTCTCTCCGATATTATTGTAAAGAAAAATGTTGATATTTTTTCAGATTGAGCAACTTGAAACATAACTCAACCTGTGCTCACTTCTCTTTGTAAGTCGGTTCGTTTTTCCAGAAAAAAAAAAATAAAAATCACTTGATTTGCAAGTCCGTAATGAAATTTCAAAAACAGCTACAATCAATCAAGTACCTTTGCTCGTTGCTAGCATGATTATGTCGTACCAGCTACTTATAACTACAAATTACACTGCCAAATTTCAAGAATATCGACAAAAGAATGCCTCGAAATAATAATTTAAATTCGATTCAAAAATGGAACTTTGACATCCTGTATCGTCAGTTCCAGATATTTTAACTATGAACTTGTATGAACTTCTCTACGTGAAAATAGAAATATTAACTCGCCCTTAGATTTAGTGGATAACTTTAATCTAGCCTTTAAGTAACACCCTGTATATAGAAAATTTAAAGTAGCATGATTTTGAAAATTTGTAGAGACAGTGAAGGAAGAATCATTGAAAATCCAACTGAAATATTTTCGTCATTGTGAAGCTTCCGGTTTCTCCGGAAGTGACATCAGCTTTGTTATTTCCAATGGGACACCAAGTGTTTTATGAAATTTTTAAATTCCTCTTCATGATTCTGATTCGAATTCATGTATCATACTACATACCTAAAATCTGCCTTTTTTGAGCGAGTTTTTCTAAAAGCAGTGACAAATGCAGCATAACGCAATTTTTATGCGTTTCACAAATTTTTAGTGATATGCAGTTACTCGATCATAAATATTGAAGATTGAACGGATCCCTCCCCATTATCACATCCACTAAATAATTAACAGGGTGTATAGGAAAGTGAGTCTAGAAAGTGCATGAGAAATATTGAATGGAAACCCTATTTATGAAGATGATTCTGCATATTATCTGCTTGAAATTTTGATTTTTCTAGTTAGTTGAACATATCTGTTGACAAATGAATCGAAATGAATAGCAATAAGTTTGTGTTTGTTTCCTCCACAAAATAACAAGCACAGAAAATAAATCGAAACTATTTTAAGGAATTGCATCAACATTTCAGGAAAACAAAATACATCGAATTTTTTTTTCTGTATTTCTCAAATATTGCCACAGTTCCCGATAATGGATGTTCGTTTTCGTTTGGCTACCCTGTATATTAGTAGTCGATGAACTTGGCTTATGTGAGTGAGAAATTTATGAAAAACAGACTCATTCCCAATGGAAAAAGTGTTTCGTTTGTATTAGATGATTATGAAAAAGGGTTTCAATAATTATTGACAACAGTGTATCAACACTGAATCTACATTTACTACAAGTTACTATGCTGAAATTCCATCCAAATTGACAAATTTGAATGTTTTTGGACTATTTTTCACACATGGAAAAACTTCAGAGATAGAAATGGCCTCAATTATGAAAATAATGCCGATAATACATAAATATGTTAGACCTCGCTTGAGTAAGCAGAAAATAATTCACTTTTCTTTTCAACTTTCAATTATTCATCAACTTACAATTTGAATTTTTTGCCAATAGATTTACTATAAAATGTTTTTTTTTCTATCCGTTGACAACATGAAAAGGAAACCTATAATGTTCGAGGAACATCGTGTTAGCCAGCGGTGGAATTTTGGTAGAGAAGGAAGGTGTTGGAATTTTTCTCGAAAGTTTGGAGATTGTAAGCATCAGGAAAGACTTCACTAGGCAAAGAATTCCACAACTTTGCCGAGCAAAGTTCGATGTGCTTATTTGAACGATTCTACAGTTGATTCAACAATTCCGGAAAAAAATACAGGTCAAAATACAAAAAGTGTGTTGGTAACGTGATTTAAAAGAAATATTCGTTGTACAGGAACAAGAATCGCAAGTATATAATTTGCAAAAATCAGATAACAATAGAGCAATATATTCATCGGCGGTTATACGCATAACCCTGTATATGGTCATTTTATTCAGAAATGACGACTTCTTTTGAATACATAACTTGCGGTACACCCTGTACATGGTGTCCCAGAAAATGTGGACAATCTTTCCAGTACAGATAGAACATTGAAAAACAAAATAACACGTCAAGTTTTCATGACTCTTTTCCTGTCCCCTTACGGAGATTCGGGCCCCTAAAGGACCACCCTGTATGATGAAAGCACAACAATAATATTCTCAGACAGCTTGAACCGTATACTGAAAAAAAACCGATTTTTTCTTGAAGATATTGAGTGAACTGTTTTCAAATGAGTAAGTCAGTCTGTCGAGTATTTTTGAATCACAAGGTTTGATAAAATAAAAAAAAAACTTAATTGTTGCAAAAAAATCATATCGATAAAATAAACTGTTTTCGATTAGTACTAGTTCAAATAATATTGTTATTACATATTCTGCATATAACATATGTGTAGCAGTCAACGAAAGTTTGCAGGAATATCAGTACAAGGTATACAGGGAAAATTGATATTATATCTTGAACAGGAATTTTTCTCCGATAAATATTAAATTATATTGCAAAGAGACGCTTGGAATCTTGATAACTGTTCAGAAAGTTATCGGAAATTCTATAATGTATTTCTATCGAGAGGAATATCGACTATTTACATCAACAAACCTGGTATTGTTGAAATTTTTATATTGAAGCTCGTCTCTAACTAATTGTCTATTTGTAAAATCTTTTATGCACTGTATAATCTCTCAGATACTGAGTATGTTGTTGATCCAAGTGAGGGAGAAATCTTATATTGAATTAATTTTCTACTACTGTCGAAAAACTTGACATATCTGCATTTATATTGACTTTTTTCACTGCCAAAATAATTTACAAAATAAACATTATAATTTTTTTTAATGATTTTTTCTTGATAATCGATAGTAAAGTTTGAAAAAATACTCCCAACATGAATTCCCGATATTTTAATGTGTTTGGAAGAAGATAGACTAGGTATTCAATATTTTGTTAGAAATTTCAATTTTGCGATTCAAACTATCTTCTATCAATGCTTCTGCTACGAAAGAAGATTTCCATTCACAGTTTTACGAAAAATTATGTTTGTATTTCGTGTATGGAATTCGTGTTTTCTTGGCACATTTGGAAGAATTAACAGTCTCATGTACTATTGAAAAACTACTAATCAAAAAAATGTATCAAAAGTATTTTTAACGTGACAGGGCATTTTTGTCTTTTGTTTTGAGAATCGATTTCGAAAATCTTGCACGTATATTAATCTCGTAAACAAATCTATTATCAAAAATAATTGTCCGACGGTAAACTCATTATTTCAGACGCAGTAAACAAGAGATACAACCGTTTTTTTTTTTAGCTGCAAATCGGAAGAATGACTGATCGAGTAAAAAATTTCTATTCGCCATATCGCTCGGCATTCGTTATGTAATGCAATTACTCAGCCGACGATAGACAAAAAACTAGGCACCTCGCCTTGACGGTTCCTTCTTCGCTGGTCGCAGTATCAAATTGTGCGCGCTTACAACAATACCTGCCGTATATATATATATTTATGTACAGGGTGAGTCAAAAATGTGTACCGAGCTTTCTGGGGGTGATAGAACATTGGAAAATAAGTGTAGTTTGATGATTAAACTCATGGCCCAAAATGCATATTAAGTTGATAAAATTAAAATAATTTCTCCGCATAACTTCTGAACGATGAAAGCCACCCGATTGAAATTTTGTGCATGAATGTATGTTGTCAAAATACATTTTTTCGTCACACTTCCACATTTCTGATATTGTTATAAAGGGTGTTTTCAGAGGGTGAGACATGATTTTTTGTAGAAAACTTTTTTTCCCTGTATTATTTTCGGTGAAAAAACAGGAGCATTCGATGGAGCGAAGAAAATTACATGGAAAAGGTACTCTTATTCAAATACAAAAAATTGAGCCGTTCGTGAGATATTTGAGTTTTTGTAGTTACATGATATCAGCAGATTGATTTTATTCATCGGTATAACGATATTTCAGCAGCATTTGCATTTCCGAAGCACTCGCCAAGCATTAGAAGCATATCAGTTTGTTCAGAGAACGAATAACCTGCCATATTTCTTAAAATCTCAGTTGATAATCGCCGTGAAAAATGACACAGAAAAACCACACGAACAAATCGACTACAACAATGTTGACTCGAATTTTGATGACATGAACGTCAAAATTGAGAACAAAATTATTCATCATGGCCTGCTAAAATATCGTTATACCGATGAATCTCGCGATGAATAAAATCAATCTGCTGATATCATGTAACTACAAAAACTCAAATATCTCACGAACGGCTCACCCTCTGAAAACACCCTCTATAACAATATCAGAAATGTGAAAGTGTGACGAAAAAATGTATTTTGACAACATACATTCATGCACAAAATTTCAATCGGGTGGCTTTCATCGTTCAGAAGTTATGCGGAGAAATTATTTGAATTTTATTAACTTTGGAAGGATATATCTCCCTTAATATGCATTTCGGGCCATGAGTTTGATCATCAAACTACACTTATTTTCCAATGTTCTATCACCCCCAGAAAGCTCGGTACACATTTTTGACTCACCCTGTATGTATATGCTTACTTGCGACCTACGACACTCTCGTTTTTCCTATTTCTCTCTTTCTATTGTAGTTCGTCTGTCTGGCCAATCCATGTGTTCGTGTGTACGTGTATGTGCTTCCTTTGTAGTTCACAGTCTCCTCCAATCGTGTTGTCTTTGTTGCGAAACGGTAAGATTTTTTTCACCAACGTTTTTCACTGTCCTGCCCAGATTTTGTTTTTTATCAACTTGTTTTTTTTTTCGTTTTGTTTTGGCGTTGCTTCTCCTTGTTTCTAGTGAAACGGTTTTGCCTACTCAATTGAAATGCTACTTTTTGAGGTTATGCTGTCATCCATATACAGTGCGAGCCTGGATTCCCAAGAGATTTTGCACTTGTTCGATCCGTAATTTCTGGTATTCACGTATTTCGATCTCAGGAACCTCAATGACACACAATGAAAAAGGGGGAAACCTCCAAAAAAAAAAGTGCAAAAATTCAGCTTCTTTCTTGGACTCACTTTGGGTGGACATCACAGTTGATCGGCTTACCAGATCTGCACAGCTTGGAAGGAGTTTAATCCACGTTCTATAGCAACTAGGAGGAAGATTTTTCCATACAGAAATGCAATGTGAAGAAGCTTGTTGAAGAAGGTGAATTCAACTTATTTTAGGATGTTTCTCCTTGAATTTTCAATGAAGATATTCAAAGTGTCCTGTATGATGAATGGACGACCGATTGACTATGATATCTATCCAAAACTGGCAGAAGAAAGAATGTGAATTTTCAGAATTTTTCATTCTGAAATTCCTAGGTCGAAATACGAATCATGAGATTTTTTTGAGCTGGCAACACTGTTTGTTGCTTATTTTTGCTTTATTAGGACCAAGAAGTGCGTTTGAAGAACTCGAGGGTGGAGCATGATCTCCCACACCCTATCGTAGGGGGTTGTTTCCGAGATTGTTTATTTATTTTTATACTCACTTCGATGGATATTCGAGTCAGGAATCTCAATTTTTAATAGTAGTTTCATTCCATATCGACAAAAACTCAAAAATCACATCAATAAAGGACATGTCATGTTTCCAAAAAGAAAGTAAATGAATAAAAACGTGACCAATTTGTAATGGGAGCACCATAATGAAATAGTTTACGATTATTAGAAATTTCACTAAATATCAGTTACCTGATGGTGATCAAATGAACTGCCGAAACGTCTTAAAGACATAAACCAGACGTACTCATTATAATGATTCTTCAGCTACAGATGAGCCGCACTGTATATACCTACCCGCATATTAACCGATTCTCAAAGAGTGAATTGTCGTGACAGATTCACCTGAAATTTCCATCGAGAATGGAATATTTTCCCGTCACCTTAATTCGTAATTGACGTTTCGATTTTAACGAGGTCTAATCTATTCGAGTAATTTACTCTTTTATTAGCCGCCTTTTATTTTCGGAGCCGTTCATTCTATTTTTACCTAGGAAAGAGAGTCTATAGCTCCGAGCACTTCCTCTACTACGCACAGTGGCGTAGCATATGATGGGGCCCTATAGTTCGGCGATGAAACACCCACCACTTTCTCGAAAATATTCTGTTTCTATACTTTTTAAAAATATCGTAGAAGTTCAGGAAAGCATTCGATTTAATTTTCCACGCATCATCATGAATTCATCACATTTTTGATTTTGATTTTTTCCAAACCATATTCATTTGTTTTTGCTATCAATTTCTATACTGGTTCTTCAAACATCTAATTATTTTGCTATTCAATCTGAATAATTTTCTCACCATTTAATTTATTCAGGCACAGGGTGCTACAATGAATTCCAAATACCTATTTTCTTGACACCCTTGGATATCTGTAGCATTGACAGCAGTTTTTCAACAATATTTCTGCTGTTCCTCAATCTTTCCATTCGAATTTGCATCTCTATTGATTAGGAATGTCACATATTGAGAAAAAATTCTCATGATCAAAAAAAATAATCAGATACTGGGTAACTATTTTTTCCGAACACCTTCAATTTTTGAATTTAATAATAATAAAACCTCTACTTATCTTGGTGGACGTTTCGGGAACGAATCTGCTCCCGTTCTCAACACAATTGAAATATTTTTCTCTTCGTAAAATTTTTTCAATGTTTCCGATTTTGACACTGAAAATATATTAAATATATTTGTACTTCCAAATTTTTTCAAAAACAAGGTGTCACTGACCAATAGAGGATTTCTCTTTTAGGTATCTAAAGGTTTAATTTCAAGCGCAGTGACATTTTGGGACAGATCACAGAATCTGTCCTTACTACAAATATATTGCAATGATTTTTAATAACTTCTACTCTATTTTTTAGAAACTAGGAGAGAAAATCCCATTGAAAGCTGAAAAATCTAATAATACATTTTGGTTTTTGGGTCCCATGGAAGTGGTTGGCCAAGATTACAACCCAAAACAAATCTCAATAATAAAAATAACGTGGACACACTGTACATAAATTTTCACATCAGCATGATATTTTTATGCTTCAGATATCTACGGTACTTTATGAAGACCTTTAGAAAAATTCAATTGAATGAAGAAATAATCAATTTATTGAGTATGATTTATCACATACTTAGTGGATTTTTTGAATGTTTTACGACCATTCAAAAAAAAGCATTGAAATCAGATGTATGGTCAGTGTATTATGTTCAATACAGATTTGTTTTTTCAATCACGATATTTATAAAGGCAATGCGAAATTTATGTATGGGTTATAATTCATTTCATGTGTTTCGTCCAAATTATTATCTTTAAATATATCATTATGTATGATGGGGTCCTAAAACCCTGGGTCCTGCCTCAGCGCTACGCCACTGTGTACACACTTTGCATCTTGCTTCAAGTGTAATTGCATTAAAGCCAGACCGCTACTCAACAAAGAACACGTTGTGTTTGTTTATAGTTATTTATAAATAGGGACCCTGTATTTTCCATTCTTTATATTCACTTCCACGTGGATAAATGAATCAAAAATATAGGTATAAATAATACTGATCATCAGATTTGGAAATGAACATTTTTTCTTGGGGAGGGAGAGTGGTTTGTGATTTTATTATGAATTCCTCAGTTTTTGATTCCACCTGTAATGATGTAAGTTCAACAGTTGATGTTTCTCAATTGCAAGAAAGGAACATGTTGTTTGAGATTTTGAAATACTAGTGAAAAGATTCTTTCTTCTTTAATAAATGCAATGAAATATTTATAGATGTTCCTTTCGAAAAACTCATTTTCAGTAATTTCATTCCTAGACATTATGTGAAGTGTCTAAACTATTCTGTATGTCTTGAGAATGCAAAATTTCAAATAAAATATATATAGTTACTCATCTTTCGAAAACTTGTGAATTTTTTTTTTCGCCTATGTATCTTCAAATTGATTTTCTCAAGAACTTTTGACAATTCGCTCCAACAACCTGAAGACTATCCAAACATGTGTATTATTTCCAATGAGACAACAGAGTGTTTAGAAAATCAGTCAGTGAAATTTACAACAAAATAAGTTGCTTTTTTTCCATAAATTCTTCGAGAATGGCCCAGAATTTGCTAAAGCAAAGTGCCCAGTATTTTTGAATAGCCCTGTATTATTTATTCGCTTGTAGTTCTGAAGCAGCTGTTGAACTTACTGTTGCTTTATTCGTGAAAAGAAAGAAAGGAAACTTCAAAGTGACAATATGACTAATTCTCAATAAAATCCATGATCGTAAAATAGAGAAAGACAAATCGGTTTTATAAATAGCCATCGTGTTGATTTGTTACAAATTTTCATGTCTTCATAGACATAAATAAAACAAGATGAAATGTCGTCATTTCGAATGAATTTTATGTTCGTTCACTATGTCAGATCTATTTTTCTTTTTATTATCGGAAATGACTTATGGAATGTGTTTCTTTTTGTTGCAGCGATTGAAAGATGATCTCGCCGAAATCATGTCCGAAATGGACTCTCTCGACTCTGGAGAGGACGGTAAAAACAGCAACAAGACCAAAATGATGTCGATAGGAAGGAAGAAATTCAACATGGATCCCAAAAAAGGTCAATCGATTGTTGATAGTTATTTATTAATATGATATAATTGATTTTTTAAAGTGCAGCAACCCCACGATCAACATGAAATCACCTTGGAATAGTTATGTATATGGCTGCTAATATAGTCAGTGATGTATTATGCAGTTTTAGAAAGTGTAGTTCAAGAATTGCGAGCACTTTTCGAGCAGATATCAATAAAAATGCATGAAAGCTGTTTGTGAAGAGCAACAAACATGAATTCTTGGATTTCTAACAATTTTACATTCACAAAATCCACAAATATATTATATATTCTCTATTGAATGCATCTTTGCCCCATAGAGAGCATAAGAAAAATAAAGAGCTATCGGTTCGTCTGGATGTGTAACAAAGAAAGATACGATTTTGCCAACAGTCAGCTGATTATTCCTGGTTGCCTCTCTTTCGTTTTCTGTTTTCAATGGTTGGATCCCTCGGCCTTTTTCTAGGGTCTATTTGAAATTTGTTCAACATTATTCAATAACTCACCTTTGAAATGATAATTTTTTGAATCTATTAGTGAATCCGTAGGCTGAACAGGACAACATCATCTCGAACAAAGTTTCAATATCCTTCCTTGGCTTGATGGACTGAACTGGCTGAATGAAATATGATTATTTACCAATTTACGAAACTCAAACAACATGTAAAACTAAGACTCATTGTTTTAACACACTTCTGGATCAATGAAATTCGCTGAACAATACAGTTGGGTGAATGAATAATCTTACACTATTAACTCGATTCTAATGAAAATAACTGAAAATGTCATATTTCTCAATACAATTGCATGACACACTGCTCGATCTAGTAGAGAATATATATCTTCACACAAAACATATTTTTTCAACAATATCCTGATGAAAATGCTACCAAAATATCAATTATAACTATCGAAATGTCAGCTAATGTTGTTATATTAGATAGCAAATGACACCATCGATGCTAATGATGCAAATTTCAGTTCAATCAAGCTGGAAGGGTGATTATCACTGGAATCAAGTAAAAATTGGGTTCTGTTCAAGTGATTTAATACATGAGAGAAAATACAATGGAAGTGGTACAAAAATAACTTCAAAATGACGTTTTTTCCCACCACTGTCCATCAAACCTATCCTTATGTACTCCTTAATATAGATAGATAAAAAAAATGTATAAAAAATGTATAAAAAATCATAAAAAGGACCCAACAAATTGCTGAGAATCTAGAACTCTCTGAAGAGTAAAGATACCCTGAACCAAGGCAAAGAATAGATAGTAAAACAGTATTAAATCAACTGACTTTTCGAACACATAATATATTCGAGAATATATTCAATGACAATTGTTGTTAATTGTTCTTCAATAATGACATAATGCGGCCATGGCTATTAGATTTTTATTGGAACCAAAAAGAAGTGCCTCTTTCGTAGTAGTGAGATCAGGTTAATGAAACTATATATATATATATATATATATATATAGTATAGAACTATAAATAGTAATAATAAATATATAATAAATAAAATAATATAAAGTCAGGACCATATCTTTGGTCCCTGGGGGTTATAATGAAATTCTTCACTACCAAGGTGTATCAATAACTATTATTCACAGTAGAAGGAATTTAATGACTGTTTTTTTTTTGTAGGTATCGAATACCTTATAGAGAAAGGGCTGCTCCAGCATACCGCAGAAAGCGTGGCCCAGTTCCTGCACAAGGGCGAAGGGTTGAACAAGACCGCCATCGGAGACTATTTGGGGGAGAAGAATGACTTCAATGAGCAGGTGTTGCAGGCGTTCGTCGAACTGCACGATTTCACCGATCTGATACTGGTCCAGGCCCTAAGGTAAACAGAAATCTTCCTTTCATTATCCGTTTTTTCTTCTACACTTCTAACAAGGTTGTTTCGATTCAATTTCTGCAAGGATTTATGCTATTGGTCATTTCGAGGGTTCGTCAGAGAGGCAGATAGATTTATTTGTTTTTCATAAATAAATTCATAAAATATAAATCAGCAAAACATCTCAGAAATATTTGATAAAATAGTAACATTATACAGGGTGAGTCAAAAATGTGTACCGAGCTTTCTGGGGGTGATAGACCATTGGAAAATAAGTGTAGTTTGATGATTAAACTCATGGCCCAAAATGCATATTAAGGGAGATATATCCTTCCAAAGTTGATAAAATTTAAATAATTTCTCCGCATAACTTCTGAACGATGGAACCCGATTGAAATTTTGTGCATGAATGTATGTTGTCAAAATACATTTTTTCGTCACACTTCCACATTTCTGATATTGTTATAAAGGGTGTTTTCAGAGGGTGAGTCATGATTTTTTGTAGAAAACTTTTTTCCCTGTATTATTTTCGGTGAAAAAACAGGAGCATTCGATGGAGCGAAGAAAATTACATGAAAAAGGTACTCTTATTCGAATACAAAAAATTGAGCCGTTCGTGAGATATTTGAGTTTTTGTAGTTACATGATATCAGCAGATTGATTTTATTCATCGCGATATTCATCGGTAACAATATTTTAGCAGGCCGTGATGAATAATTTTGTTCTCAATTTTGACGTTCATGTCATCAACATTCGAGTGTAGTCGATTTGTTCGTGTGGTTTTTCTGTGTCATTTATCACTGCGATTATCAACTGAGATTTTAAGAAATATGGCAGGTTATTCGTTCTCTGAACAAACTGATATGCTTCTAATGCTTGGCGAGTGCTTCGGAAATGCAAATACTGCTGAAATATCGTTATACCGATGAATAAAATCAATCTGCTGATATCATGTAACTACAAAAACTCAAATATCTCACGAACGGCTCAATTTTTTGTATTTGAATAAGAGTACCTTTTTCATGTAATATTCTTCGCTCCATCGAATGCTCCTGTTTTTTCACCGAAAATGATACAGGGTAAAAAGTTTTCTACAAAAAATCATGACTCACCCTCTGAAAACACCCTTTATAACAATATCAGAAATGTGGAAGTGCGACGAAAAAATGTATTTTGACAACATACATTCATGCACAAAATTTCAATCGGGTGGCTTTCATCGTTCAGAAGTTATGCGGAGAAATTATTTTAATTTTATCAACTTTGGAAGGATATATCTCCCTTGATATGCATTTTGGGCCATGAGTTTAATCATCAAACTACATTTATTTTCAATGTTCTATCACTTCCTGAAAGCTCGATACACATTTTTGACTCACCCTGTATATTATCAGTAGGTTATTTAACGAGCTGAACTTGCACCATGAATTGTAGAAGCAAAAAATTCGGATTTATCAGATATGATTCCAAAAAGAAAAAAATGAAGTGCGAGTAAAACAATTTAATTGGAGTGGAATCCAGTCCAGGGCAATATTTCGAGGAGGTAACAACTCTTCAAGTAGTTGTACACCTTGGAATTTCAAATATTCAAACACTATTTAATTGCATTGAGTATATTTTAATATGATAATCAAATAATAAATTGATTTGAAGAGAAAATGTCATAAACATAAACAAAATTAGTATCATTGAATAGGTTTTTTCACAAGCTTCTAAAAGAGGTGTCGCTTGCCGTAGAGTTCCACTCAAAATTATTGGTCACAATGACCTTGTGACGTCATCTTTGACGATTTCGTCTTCTATCATCACCAGCAAGGAAGTTCACAACCTTTAATATTCAGTTTCAAAATTTCTCTTGTTTATGTATAATCATTCCAAAGATAAGAAGGGGGAGAGTGTACTTTTGAGAAGCACTGTATGCACTATAACGCATGCTTTAATTTCAGATCTGTTTGGTAGTTTCGTGTTGTACTTTTCAAATTCGCGACTGAAAACATTTTTATTCGCGACGAATAAAATGATTGATTCTTCTCAGGCAATTCTTGTGGAGCTTCCGGTTGCCGGGCGAGGCGCAGAAGATCGACCGCATGATGGAGTGCTTCGCGAAACGGTATTGCGAATGCCAGGGCGAGAACAACATCTTCGAAAATTCGGACACGTGTTACGTGCTCTCGTTCGCCATCATCATGTTGAACACCAGTCTGCACAATCCGAGCGTCAAGGAGAAGCCGACGATAGAGAAGTTCGTCAGCATGAACAGGGGCATCAATCAGGGCCAAGATCTGCCCAGGGAGTTGCTGGTGGTGAGTACTGAAAGTATTCGAGGGACATTGCCGGACGGCCTTTATATTAATAGCTCTTAGTAGATGAGTATTATCCGGATAGCCTCTGTGCGGGAAGTTCTTGTATTAGTTGAAGAAGTAGAAGAGTGTTGTCCGGATAGCCTCTGTGAGAGATGTTCTTGTATAAATCAGAGAAGTAGAAGAGCTTTGGCCGGATAGCCCTTGTGTGGGAAGTGCTAGTATTAACAAAAAAAGAAGTAGAAGAGTTTGGTCCGGATAGCCTATTGCGGAAAGTTAATGTAAACTAATGGAAGAAGTAGAATAGGTTCGTCCGGATAGCCCTACAAATGTTTTCTGATGAATTTAACCTAACATTCTCTCTTCCATTTTTGAATTGATGTGAAAAATTTTTCAATGTTCGGATGCTTAGAGGAATAAAACATTCATTCTTCAAAAAGTCAGTGTAATCTGATGAAATTTATCTGAAGAGGTACGACTCAACATAGATTGTCACAGACGTTCTTAGATTTAAATTCAAAATCGCAATATTTTGTAGACCTATTTCCATTAGCATGAAAAGCCAAATTTGGAGATATCTCTTTTGAAGACTAACATGGGGGAAGTGTGTTGTTTTATGTGAATTCTGTTAGTCACTTAAACATGAACTGATAGGATTTTCGGGGATATCTGGTCTTTGATTGTTTTTTGATTGATTTAATGATTGTCCCTGATTCTCAAATAGAAGTCTTCTCAATATCCATGCTGGGTTTCATTTGGTCAATTGATTTATTCTCTCCTTTTCGCTTTTTTCTGTGGTAAATATTTTCATATTTCTTGGAATATTTGTGGTCAATGTGTTTTTTTCAATCGATATGTAAAACATTCACCATCATTTCAAATTACAAACTCAACAAACTGTTTACACCAGCTTGTAAGATTTGAAATATTTTTCACAAGATTTACAGCCATCCTGCAAGATTCAGTTCTCATTCACGTCAGAATATTGAGTTTGTTTTGTGCTCGAATTCCTCTTGACCAAGCATAGAAATTGTTGCCTCAAGATCAAACAGAATCTTGGAGGTTTCCAAAGATTCGCGAGACTCATCAATATTTTCGATGATTTCCAAAAGATATTTCAGAATTGAGGGATTTCTGGAAATTGCTTAGAAAAATCTGACTCAGATATAATTGTTATTAATTCTTGAATGTTATACATCATACAAATATTTTACCACAATTTTCAAGCACGGTACAGTTCTAAATCTTTCATCATAATGTCTTTCATTTTTGCCAACTTCAATTTATAAAATCCTAGTTCGTTTCTATTAGATCAATTTTGTTGGCAGAGCCTGTACGACAGCATAAAAGCGGAACCGTTTAAAATCCCCGAAGACGATGGCAACGATTTGATGCACACTTTCTTCAATCCCGACAAAGAGGGATGGCTGTGGAAGCAGGGTGGTAGATACAAGTCATGGAAACGGCGCTGGTAATAATCTTTTTCTAATTTTGACGTGTGATTCGTCACATTTCCAAACTGATTGAAGTTTTGAAACGTCCCACTTTAAGTTACAAATTTCTTCAAGTGACATGAGTCTCGATGGAATGTTCATTTCAAAATCAGTTACAAAATAAAATAAAAAAAATTTAAAGATGACTGGTCCGACTGATCGTTTTAATGCTGCGAATTGTCTTATCCATAGGTTCATCCTGAATGACAACTGCCTTTACTATTTCGAATACACCACTGATAAGGAACCTAGAGGAATTATTCCTTTGGAGAACATATCCATCAGAGAGTGCTATGACAGACAGAAACAGCACTGTTTCGAATTGTATGCTAGTGGTGGTGCGGAGTTTATCAAGGCGTGCAAGACTGATTCTGAAGGAAAGGTGAGTCAATTTCTTTCGAGATTTATCCTCTTTTTTTTCTGTTCGACAGGAAAAACGGTAATTTTGCATTTATCATGAGATGGGTTTTTTTCCGATTTTCATTTTGGTTCTTACGTAACTCGACCTCAAGAACCTGAATTTCACAATAAAAACGTGCGTTAACTTATATTTCTCGAGATATTCCAGAAAAAAGTATGAAAATTACCCTTTTTTCTTCGGCTGGTTTTGGGTAGTCATGGAGTTTCTTTTCTCACACAGGATGCTTTTCATACCTTCATTGTATATTCAAGAAGTCAAAAAGAAGGGAAAACATTAAACATTTTTCATATGTCAAATGAGAATCTACGTTGACAGCGCCGTCCACATGAAAGAAGAATTTATCAAATATGCTAAAGACGACGAATTAAACTTCTTAGAGGATGTTTCTCCTTCTTTTTAGCTTCCCGACTGTGTAAGGAAGATATAAAGAGTATCTTATGTGAGAAATGAAACTTCGAATAGCTATGGTGCCTACCCAAAACAGGCCGAAACGAGAAGGGTCATTTTCATACTTTTTCCTGGAATATCTCGAAATATATAAGTTTGCGCACGTTTTTATTGTGGAATTCGGGTTCCTGAGGTCGAAATACGTAAGTAGCAAGAAAAAATCGAAAAATAAACCCATCGCATGATAGGTGAAAATTACCGGAAAAACTAATTTTGCAGACAATTTCGATTTTGAGCAGCATAGAATCACTTTTTTTGTCTAGACAGCAGAATTCACCGAGGCATTACCAGTTACATTAAATTATCATCTATTCTAATAATTTGCAAAATATATTTAAACAATCATCGAAAAATCCAATGTTCAACTCTGCTCTATCATCATCTATAACTATCGGGCTAAATTGGCAAAATAATAAATTCTACAAAAGTTAAACATCGAAATAAAATAAAATGGATGAAACCATTAAACAGAAAAAAATATCGAATTTCTTCTTCTTTACCTTACTTTTGAATTGCATGATGTTATTAGAATTTCTTACATCATCAGATAAGTAATTGCATTTTGAAATCGCATCGTGCGTGAATTAGAATGACAGATTATCTAGTGTGATGATTATGAATTTGGAAATATCTCGTGGGGGTATGAAATTCAATTCCATCTTCTTATTGATGATTGCCTACAAAATTTTCACAGTGTTGATCAAATAGTGCTCGTCTAGAGAAAATGCAATTATATCGTTATATAGTTGATTTGTTGGAGTATCATATGAAAGACGATACAGTACTTTTTACTCCAAATCTTATATAGTGTAGATATTTATCGATTTTTTTTCTAACAAGATCCCCAAATATTCATGAGATAGTTCTTCTGGCTGAGGATGTGAGGATGGAGAATGATGTTTGCCCTGATGGGCTCTGAAATTCAACTACTTTGAACAACAGCATCATCATTGCAAATTCCAAAAATTAAATAGTGATCCCTGGTATTCCAATGCACAACTTCCAGTTTCATGGGATTCTCGTTTGTTTACTTATAGTTACAACCTACAATTTGAATATCAGTAAATCATATCATTCGCACAGAGTAGTCCTATCTGAATATATGCAAAAAATAATTTAGATCAATGTATGTTCACCAAGAAGGCTGATCACACAATGCCCAATTTGATGATGTCGGGTACCACCACTTTCCTATGAGGTCGTCAATATCCATGCTGGGTGTCACCACCAACAGTGCTCTCTCATGGGACGATCATGTGAGGTCCATTGCGAAAACTGCTTCACAAAAACTCGGTTTTCTATTCCGTGCGAAGAGATACTTCACATTCCAGCGACTGCTTATGATCTACAAAGCACAAATTCGACCTGTCCTGGAGTACTGTTCACATGTTTGGAGCTCAGCCCCCAAACATACGCTGAAGCTCTTAGATTCAATTCAGAAGAGAGCTATTCGCCTAGTCGATGACACAACACTCACCAAATAATTGACCTCTCTAGATCATCGTAGGAAGGTCGGCGATCTCTGCCTTTTTTATAGGTACTTTACTTCAAATAAAAATACGGTGGCGTCGTTGAATAAGGATGTTAATCTACTGGCCCATGGAATCTGATGTACACATTGTATAAACGGTTGTTTTCAGGTGGTCGAGGGCAAACACACTGTATATAGGATGTCGGCCAGCAACGAGGACGAGCGTCGCGAATGGATCCAACGGCTGACGCAAAGCATCAGCCACAACCCCTTCTACGATATGCTGGCCAATCGGAAGCGAAAAGCGCAGCTCTATGCCAAAAACTAGGCGAACCTGCTGTATATATACATATATTTATTCTGTATATACTAATTATGAAGTGAATGCAAAGCCGAAATCAATACAAAGGATGTTGATATCCAATAGGGAAATCTATGAATTGTAGGAAAAAGTTGAATTTCTATATGAAAAATTGCTTGAGCTGATGGAAGTCAGCCGAACCGAGTGTTATGGCTATTTTGAATCATCTGATTCATCTGTTGATGACTGACTTGCCATTGGTTTCTGTTTTGTATTCACTGTACACGAAAAGTCTAATAGGGCACAACGAAAATTGAGGAACGTGCGGTGATACCCAAGATTTTTCCTTCTATGTTGTATTGTTTATGTTTGTTCGTTTCAACTGATTGTGTTCGTTCGAAATTCAACAGATTTTTTCTCTGAATTTCACATGGACCGTGTGAAATTCGGATGCCGTCCAAAAAGTAATCGAAGATACGGAATACTTCATTTTTCTCTGCAAGTTTGGCTATTCGGTCTTGAAAAATGTATGTTGGAACAGTGTGGGTGAAGTTCGAGCCGCCTTTTATACGTACAAATTGCGCAATTTTACGCCAAACGAAATGTTCGTAGGGAACAACTTGAAGGAAGGAATTCTTTTAATACAATATTGTAACTCACTTTTCTTTTCCTGCAAGATGCTTTTGACTTTGAAATCCGACATTTCGTCTTTCAGAAACCATCATCAACTTACTTTCTTCGAATACAGACCTGGATTATTTGTTCAATTTCCCAATGACTTTGGCTATCTTGATCACATATTGTAATTCTCAAAACTTTCAAGGACAAAAACTGACGGTTTCTGTATTTTTTATAGTTATCAATTAAGTACGACAGTGTTTTCATCACAAAATGATGATACTGATGAAATGCTATATTAAGAGAGAATGCTAAAAAAGGTTGACTGTGGTTTCTGGAAAACAGAACGTTAGATTTCCTCTTTGACAACGCCTTCTTGAGGGGATAGGAAAAGGGGTCATGGTGAAGTTTCATTCACTTCGAAAAACTCTCTCGAATGACACCAGAAAGAATCTGAAATTTTTCCGGATGATTCAAAATGTACCAATAATTTTCCAAATTTCAGAACGGCATTTTGTTTGCCGTCAAATTGTGCATCTTTTAATCCTGTATGTCTTACCATTTCTGTGATCCCATTGATGATTTCTTTCTTTTCTGAACCGTTTTCTGATAACAAATTAATAGATTCTTCTTTTTCCATCTTTGATTCAAAAGTATACTCATTTTGGATTGTGAATTAACAACACCAAATAGGCGAATGACATCACAAAATTGAATATTAGTGGTTCAAACTAAACATTCTTCACTGAAATCCTAAACATTTGGTATTGTTTTAAAACTCGATTCAAACTTGAGTGACTATAATTTTAATATATGTGCATGTGAATATATTTCAATTGAAATATTTATATAAAAAATTAAATCTTATCCAATCAAAATTTTCCAAGGTCGAGTATAAAATAAACCGCTGATGAACTTTTGCTCTATTGAAACTATAAGATGATCAATACTCGACATTTAATTCTATCATTTCTTGTTTCTGAAAACTAGGGCAGAGAATGAAAGTATTTCTTTGCTGTCAGATTGAGTACGGATGATAATTTTGTGGCCTAAAAGTTGACACCAAAACCTGTGAAACCTGACAGCCCTGTATTATATATCAAAGTTACTATTTTAGGTGTATATAATACTTTTTTTTTCGAGAGGTTTGTTATTGGATTCTTATCGGTTATGGCTCGCGTTTTTCCTGCTGTTTACTTTCCGTTTATAACTTGAACTAATAACAAGTTTTTCATGTTTGTATGTTATTTTCAATCGTAAGAATTATTACAGGGTGTTCGTAGGTTTATTACACCGGGCGTTTTGTTTTTCAGTAATCGATGTTCGAATGAACTATTCGGAATATGAAATATCAATAATCACTGAAAACCACACTTTGTATATCCTAGCTGATTTTAAATCGATGCTCTTCGTTGTTTTTTGTTTGTTGTAAATATCTATATTTTGTTCATTCAGTGTCTTGTTTTTTAAATTATTTATTTATTTAAATCAGACATTCAAATCATTCTATCAATCCGGATTGAAATATGGGCACTTTAACTATGGCAATTCAACGAATTTCTGCTATGTGGATGAGAAGTGGTAGATTCAATGATTTCAATCAATAAACTGGATCATTTTTGTAAAATAATCTTGTAAATATATATGGCAATCAACAGTATCAATATATCACAAGTACCAAAACACTATTATATACCTTCTATAATTGCCCATGTTGTTGAACACTTTTGTTAGACCCAAGTTTTGTACCTGGTAGATGTGTTTGTATGTAAAATAAATTCGTTTATGATATTGGTTTGTTTTACTGACTCTTCTACCTTCCTTCAGAAAGCACAAATAAAAATCGAAAATATTCTCAATGGAGTTAACTCATTCCGAATTCCATGAAAATTTAATTCCATTCTTGTGATTGCTTCCCACGGCCCGAACGTGAAAAATTTTCGGGCGCAAAAATAAATTCTGGTTCAAAAAATTTCGAAATTTTTTTTTAATGCACAGCTGTATAGAGTTTGACCTGGCGAATTCGAAAACGCAATCGGTTTTGCTCTGAGGCCCTTATTTCTCAAAATTTTTCTCATATCTCCGAAACGGCTGAGCCAATCGTCTTCCTGACCCATAAGATTCTAAGATCTCCAATTCTAGTCTTGTAATTGCTTCCCATATCGATTGGAATTATCAAAATCCAAATCGGAGCCAAAGGGCCCAAACGTGAAAAATTTTCGGGCGAAAATAAATTCCGGTTCAAAAAATTTCGATTTTTTTTTCAATGCACAGCTGTATAGAGTTTGACCCGGCGAATTCGAAAACGCAATCGGTTTTGCTCTAAGGCCCTTATTTCTCAAAATTTTTCTCATATCTCCAAAACGGCTGGGCCAATCGTCTTCCTGACCCATAAGATTCTAAGATCTCCAATTCTAGTCTTGTAATTGCTTCTCATATCGATTGGATCAATCAAAATCCAAATCGGAGCCAAAGGGCCCAAACGTGAAAAATTTTCAGACGAAAAATAAATTCTGGTTCAAAAAATTTCGAATTTTTTTTAATGCACAGCTGTATAGAGTTTGACCTGGCGAATTCGAAAACGCAATCGGTTTTGCTCTAAGGCCCTTATATCTCAAAATTTTTCTCATATCTCGGAAACGGCTGGGCCAATCATCTTCCTGACCCATAAGATTCTAAGATCTCCAATTCTAGTCTTGTAATTGCTTCCCATATCGATTGGAATTATCAAAATCCAAATCGGAGCCAAAGGGCCCAAACGTGAAAAATTTTCAGGCGAAAAATAAATTCCGGTTCAAAAAATTTCGAAATTTTTTTTAATGCACAGCTGTATAGAGTTTGACCTGACGAATTCGAAAACGCAATCGGTTTTGCTCTAAGGCCTTTATTTCTCAAAATTTTTCTCATATCTCGGAAACGGCTGGGCCAATCGTCTTCCTGACCCATAAGATTCTAAGATCTCCAATTCTAGTCTTGTAATTGCTTCCCATATCGATTGGAATTATCAAAATCCAAATCGGAGCCAAAGGGCCCAAACGTGAAAAATTTTCAGGCGAAAAATAAATTCCGGTTCAAAAAATTTCGAAATTTTTTTTAATGCACAGCTGTATAGAGTTTGACCTGGCGAATTCGAAAACGCAATCGATTTTGCTCTAAGGCCCTTATATCTCAAAATTTTTCTCATATCTCGGAAACGGCTGGGCCAATCGTCTTCCTGACACATAAGATTCTAAGATCTCCAATTCTAGTCTTATAATTGCTTCCCATATCGATTGGAATTATCAAAATCCAAATCGGAGCCAAAGGGCCCAAACGTGAAAAATTTTCAGGCGAAAAATAAATTCCGGTTCAAAAAATTTCGAAATTTTTTTTAATGCACAGCTGTATAGAGTTTGACCTGGCGAATTCGAAAACGCAATCGGTTTTGCTCTAAGGCCCTTATATCTCAAAATTTTTCTCATATCTCGGAAACGGCTGGGCCAATCGTCTTCCTGACCCATAAGATTCTAAGATCTCCAATTCTAGTCTTGTAATTGCTTCCCATATCGATTGGAATTATCAAAATCCAAATCGGAGCCAAAGGGCCCAAACGTGAAAAATTTTCAGGCGAAAAATAAATTCCGGTTCAAAAAATTTCGAAATTTTTTTTAATGCACAGCTGTATAGAGTTTGACCTGGCGAATTCGAAAATGCAATCGGTTTTGCTCTAAGGCCTTTATTTCTCAAAATTTTTCTCATATCTCGGAAACGGCTGGGCCAATCGTCTTCCTGACCCATAAGATTCTAAGATCTCCAATTCTAGTCTTGTAATTGCTTCCCATATCGATCGGAATTATCAAAATCCAAATCGGAGCCAAAGGGCCCAAACGTGAAAAATTTTCAGGCGAAAAATAAATTCCGGTTCAAAAAATTTCGAAATTTTTTTTAATGCACAGCTGTATAGAGTTTGACCTGGCGAATTCGAAAACGCAATCGGTTTTGCTCTAAGGCCCTTATATCTCAAAATTTTTCTCATATCTCCGAAACGGCTGGGCCAATCGTCTTCCTGACCCATAAGATTCTAAGATCTTCAAATGTAGTCTTGTAATTGCTTCCCATATCGATTGGAATTATCAAAATCCAAATCGGAGCCAAAGGGCCCAAACGTGAAAAATTTTCAGGCGAAAAATAAATTCCGGTTCAAAAAATTTCGAAATTTTTTTTAATGCACAGCTGTATAGAGTTTGACCTGGCGAATTCGAAAACGCAATCGATTTTGCTCTAAGGCCCTTATATCTCAAAATTTTTCTCATATCTCGGAAACGGCTGGGCCAATCGTCTTCCTGACCCATAAGATTCTAAGATCTCCAATTCTAGTCTTGTAATTGCTTCCCATATCGATTGGAATTATCAAAATCCAAATCGGAGCCAAAGGGCCCAAACGTGAAAAATTTTCAGGCGAAAAATAAATTCCGGTTCAAAAAATTTCGAAATTTTTTTTAATGCACAGCTGTATAGAGTTTGACCTGGCGAATTCGAAAACGCAATCGGTTTTGCTCTAAGGCCCTTATTTCTCAAAATTTTTCTCATATCTCGGAAACGGCTGGGCCAATCGTCTTCCTGACACATAAGATTCTAAGATCTCCAATTCTAGTCTTGTAATTGCTTCCCATATCGATTGGAATTATCAAAATCCAAATCGGAGCCAAAGGGCCCAAACGTGAAAAATTTTCAGGCGAAAAATAAATTCCGGTTCAAAAAATTTCGAAATTTTTTTTAATGCACAGCTGTATAGAGTTTGACCTGGCGAATTCGAAAACGCAATCGATTTTGCTCTAAGGCCCTTATATCTCAAAATTTTTCTCATATCTCGGAAACGGCTGGGCCAATCGTCTTCCTGACACATAAGATTCTAAGATCTTCAATTCTAGTCTTGTAATTGCTTCCCATATCGATTGGAATTATCAAAATCCAAATCGGAGCCAAAGGGCCCAAACGTGAAAAATTTTCGGGCGAAACATAAATTCCGGTTCAAAAAATTTCGAAATTTTTTTCAATGCATAGCTGTATAGAGTTTGACCTGGCGAATTCGAAAACGCAATCGGTTTTGCTCTAAGGCCCTTATTTCTCAAAATTTTTCTCATATCTCGGAAACGGCTGGGCCAATCGTCTTCCTGACACATAAGATTCTAAGATCTCCAATTCTAGTCTTATAATTGCTTCCCATATCGATTGGAATTATCAAAATCCAAATCGGAGCCAAAGGGCCCAAACGTGAAAAATTTTCAGGCGAAAAATAAATTCCGGTTCAAAAAATTTCGAAATTTTTTTTAATGCACAGCTGTATAGAGTTTGACCTGGCGAATTCGAAAACGCAATCGGTTTTGCTCTAAGGCCCTTATATCTCAAAATTTTTCTCATATCTCGGAAACGGCTGGGCCAATCATCTTCCTGACCCATAAGATTCTAAGATCTCCAATTCTAGTCTTGTAATTGCTTCCCATATCGATTGGAATTATCAAAATCCAAATCGGAGCCAAAGGGCCCAAACGTGAAAAATTTTCAGGCGAAAAATAAATTCCGGTTCAAAAAATTTCGAAATTTTTTTTAATGCACAGCTGTATAGAGTTTGACCTGGCGAATTCGAAAACGCAATCGATTTTGCTCTAAGGCCCTTATATCTCAAAATTTTTCTCATATCTCGGAAACGGCTGGGCCAATCGTCTTCCTGACCCATAAGATTCTAAGATCTCCAATTCTAGTCTTGTAATTGCTTCCCATATCGATTGGAATTATCAAAATCCAAATCGGAGCCAAAGGGCCCAAACGTGAAAAATTTTCAGGCGAAAAATAAATTCCGGTTCAAAAAATTTCGAAATTTTTTTTAATGCACAGCTGTATAGAGTTTGACCTGGCGAATTCGAAAACGCAATCGGTTTTGCTCTAAGGCCCTTATTTCTCAAAATCTTTCTCATATCTCGGAAACGGCTGGGCCAATCGTCTTCCTGACCCATAAGATTCTAAGATCTCCAATTCTAGTCTTGTAATTGCTTCCCATATCGATTTGAATTATCAAAATCCAAATCGGAGCCAAAGGGCCCAAACGTGAAAAATTTTCAGGCGAAAAATAAATTCCGGTTCAAAAAATTTCGAAATTTTTTTTAATGCACAGCTGTATAGAGTTTGACCTGGCGAATTCGAAAACGCAATCGATTTTGCTCTAAGGCCCTTATATCTCAAAATTTTTCTCATATCTCGGAAACGGCTGGGCCAATCGTCTTCCTGACCCATAAGATTCTAAGATCTCCAATTCTAGTCTTGTAATTGCTTCCCATATCGATTGGAATTATCAAAATCCAAATCGGAGCCAAAGGGCCCAAACGTGAAAAATTTTCAGGCGAAAAATAAATTCCGGTTCAAAAAATTTCGAAATTTTTTTTAATGCACAGCTGTATAGAGTTTGACCTGGCGATTTCGAAAACGCAATCGGTTTTGATCTAAGGCCCTTATTTCTCAAAATTTTTTTCATATCTCGGAAACGGCTGGGCCAATCGTCTTCCTGACCCATAAGATTTTAAGATCTCCAATTCTAGTCTTGTAATTGCTTCCCATATCGATTGGAATTATCAAAATCCAAATCGGAGCCAAAGGGCCCAAACGTGAAAAATTTTCAGGCGAAAAATAAATTCCGGTTCAAAAAATTTCGAAATTTTTTTTAATGCACAGCTGTATAGAGTTTGACCTGGCGAATTCGAAAACGCAATCGGTTTTGCTCTAAGGCCCTTATTTCTCAAAATTTTTCTCATATCTCGGACACGGCTGGGCCAATCGTCTTCCTGACCCATAAGATTCTAAGATCTCCAATTCTAGTCTTGTAATTGCTTCCCATATCGATTGGAATTATCAAAATCCAAATCGGAGCCAAAGGGCCCAACGTGAAAAATATTCAGGCGAAAAATAAATTCCGGTTCAAAAAATTTCGAAATTTTTTTTAATGCACAGCTGTATAGAGTTTGACCTGGCGATTTCGAAAACGCAATCGGTTTTGCTCTAAGGCCCTTATTTCTCAAAATTTTTCTCATATCTCGGAAACGGCTGGGCCAATCGTCTTCCTGACCCATAAGATTCTAAGATCTCCAATTCTAGTCTTGTAATTGCTTCCCATATCGATTGGAATTATCAAAATCCAAATCGGAGCCAAAGGGCCCAAACGTGAAAAATTTTCAGACGAAAAATAAATTCCGGTTCAAAAAATTTCGAAATTTTTTTTAATGCACAGCTGTATAGAGTTTGACCTGGCGATTTCGAAAACGCAATCGGTTTTGATCTAAGGCTCTTATTTCTCAAAATTTTTCTCATATCTCCGAAACGGCTGGGCCAATCGTCTTCCTGACCCATAGAATTCAAAAATAAATTTTATGTCAAAAACTTCCGAAGACTATTATTTCTCGGAATTTCGGATATTCGAGACAGCAGTTCCTATCGCTTCCTTGACCGATGAAGTTCAAATATTTTCAATTCTAATCTAGTAACTGGCATTGCAAATTTGGATCCATTGAAAAAATTAGTAGGAAAACATAAAGATATTCATATTTGCAGCCATGGTCAAAAAGTTCCAAGAGGCTATTCAAATTTCAAGGTATTACTTTCGAGTGAATAAAAAAATCCAAGTATTTGAAAAATTTTAATACAAAAAAATCCAACACAATTTATAAGTTTGAGATTTCATTCCTCATAACAAATCATGCATATACAGGGTCGCATTCATACATACAAAAAAGCGATTCTTTATATTTCCTATGTTTACATAAGTGCGACTAATCAACTGTTATAATGTTTTGGAAACAAAATCTCTGTAAATATGAAAATAACATGTAGGAACAGAAAACTAATTATAACACTCAAAACAAAATCTCTGTAAATATGAAAATAACATGTAGGAACAGAAAACTAATTATAACACTCAAAACACATGACTTCTTTTTCCATCTGCATTGGCTACCTGAAATAGAAATCAAGAGAAATTAAAGGAAGATATCAATATTAGTTCGAAGTTGAAGACATTTTTTTCCAGATTTATCAGTCAGCATAAAAATGCGCTACTTTGGCCTGATTCAACCAAATTCGTATCTCTTTCCAGATAACAAAAGATATTCTTTGGTTTCATCAGATATCCAAAGCAAAAATATATTCATAAAAATAGCAATTTATTTGTTTTCTTTTCTTCTCGCACAAAAAATTGTTCTCTTGTGAAAAATATTTCTTCAGAAAATATCCTTTAGATAAACATCGAGTTACTGAATGATAAACATCTTCATTGTACAAAAGTTTGTTTCATAGAAAAAAAAGTTCTGAGGCCGGAGTTAGATATATAGAACATTGCTAACGCGTAATCAAATATTAATAAATAATAATACTAGCCTCTTGATAATAGAGGAAAAATTAAATACAAGATTACTAAAACCACAAATACCAAAACTCAGATGAGACTCAAAAAATTTGACTCAAAAACTCACCACAAAGGGAACTATTTTCGAAAACATATCTTGAGTCTTTTCAAATGTGTTCAGGGAGAAACATTTTCAAATATATCCAGTTATTTGCTTGCGATGGTTTTGTAGTTGTTGATAATAAAGTCTTGTGGTAAATAAGAAAAAATACGCAAACAGTTGACACTGTCAATGGGGGTGTACACACCTATCGAATTCTAACTGAAACTACTTTTGTAATGATGTACTCATACAAAAACATCATGTAAGAGCATCATTAGTTCTGACAGTTAACTCGCTTACTTTACTTTCGAATAGAAATTACAGCACTTCAAAAAAAAACATTCAAACTAGTGACGTAATTATCCAGCCTAGGTATTTGGCACCTTCAAATTTTGAGATGAACCAATGAGGACAGTTTATTCATATATCAACGCTGGTGAACTGCCCGAAGAAAAAAAAATTGCAGCACGAGACGACAACAAAATATCCAACGATTGGTATTTCATATTATTATCACATGAAAAATTAAATAGTCGTTTTCATTTGGCTATGACAGATAAATATGAATGATAAATAAAGAACTGTAGCTGATTCAATTCCAAACATACAATTAGAAATTCCATAATGATACAAACCCAGTCGTAAATAAATACCATTATAGCTCTCAGCAGGATTATTTTGCCAGTAATTCACATCATCATACGTTCGAGATGTAATTATGGATCAATAAAAAAATGGAAATCGTCAATATGAATCAGTATCTCACATCAAAATGATCCTTTCCCTTCTTTGTGAGGACCGTAGAATGTTTACTGCCGAGAACCAATTTTTTCTTCGTTCGTCATTTGTTGGAAGAGATGAAAATATCCATAGACTTATTATCCTGAGGAGACGGAACTATTTACATTTAAAGAAGATCAGACATTGCCAATATCTGGTCCACTGTAGGATACTATTGTGACCGATTGGAAAGTGTCGTTGCCATATTTCCAGATTGAGAACGAGATTCGCAATAATTATTGACACGTTCATATCATTTTTTCATTGTATTGCAAGTAATACAGTCTCGATGGAACATTTTTCTCAACGGTATTTTATATATCATGAAAACCTGAAATGTACACGTTGGCATTACCGAATATTCATTTTGTGAACTATCACATTGTAGCATCATAGGATTTGTTACACACAAAGCGACATCGGCGCGTCCAGGCCACGCCTATTGTATGAATGATTTTTACTACGAAACTACGATCTGCCCATTTCTCGTTGCGGTGTTGTAGACGAGTGATCTTGTGTTTTGAAGTGTTGTTTTTAGTGACTTTGAATAGATATTGTGGAATTCAGAGTGAATTTTTGGACAATATGGTCCGTCACTGCCGAGTGTGCAAAAAACTTGACAATTCCAGCCCTGATGTTTCTTTTCACAAGTAAGTTGGAATACCTAACCTCCAAATTTGTTTGTTATTCTAGTGGCGTGAATATATGATGATTAGGTACTGTTTATTCATGATTGTTAATGATTTAGGTAGTGTTCATGTTTTCATGGCATAGACTTTCTTGTTCATTGCATCAAAAATTCTAAGCAACTTAGTATACCTATTTCTGTATTACTTCAGGTTTCCCGCTGATAGTGAAAAAAGAAAAATTTGGGCACCTCTTCTTGGCTGGCAGGAGAATCGTCTGAGCAAATATCTTCATGTATATTCTGATCATTACGATTCAAGTGATGTCATAACAAAGAAAAGTGGTACCAAATACTTATTGAGGCCAGATGCAAATCCAACACCTTTTTTCCAGTAATGAATCGAAATGTGTCATCATTATCCGAATAAATTTGTTGTATTATATGAATATTAAAAGGTGAAAGCTGTGTTTTTTGTTTTTATCAAAGCGGAGAAATCTGTGTGCAAATTATAAGGAAATTCAATTTTATACAACTGTCTGAAAGCATATGATATTGCACTTGTTTCAGTTGAACATAATATCGGGAATTACAGGTACTGACAAGAATCTGGTTATATATTTCCAATGATGTTTCATTTTTCAGAATGTTGATTGACAAATACAGAGAGAAATTACATGTTTCCATTGAGAGTACATTCGTAGCTTGTTAATAATCAAAAGGAATTTGTTTGTCTTCCTAACTAACAAACACGACGCTTCCACTCCGTACAGAACAATATTTAATAATAAAGTTATAGATAAAATATATTTCCAAGTCATGGAACCATTAGGACGGTACGCCACTGCCTGAAATCAGGGAAACAAGACACATAAACATAACAGCGTTGCCAACAAGTTGGTGAAGACAAAGAGGTTCGATCGGTAGTCTTTCTCATACTTGTGCAGTTCATTTTCAATCATTGCTTCAAAACAAAAGCAGTTTTATGAATGAGATGTTCCGTCTCCTCAGGATAATAAGTCTATCTCTGTTGAATGATAAATATAGGAAGTCCTTAGATAAAAACTGGTCATGCCAGAAATGAAATATTAATAGTTGCTAAACATGCCAATCAATTATAAAGTTACCATTTGGACACCGAGGTTGAAAACTCGAATACAAAATGAATAAAAACCACAATAATATTAGAGAAGCTCAAATACGCATTTCGGCAACTAACTTGCCATCTTCAGTAGACCAGTGAACTAGATATTGGCGACTCGTCAGTATCCTTCAAGATTTTCTAGGAATTACCGGCGAAAAAGTGATTTTCAGTATTCATGTCAGTCTAATGTTTAATGGATCAATGAACCGTTTACAATTCAGCGAATCGTAACAATTGGTCCAATAATGAACCAAGACCTTGGTACTATTCCATAATCTCGTTTATTCCATTTGCTGACTCGACAATCATTGAATTGCAACAGACCAAAGAGAAAAACTCATAATCATCCTTATTATATTGTACTTACAACATGTAATTCTGCATGTTCATGTGCTCAGACCAAGCCGAATGCGTCGCTCCGTCCATCTCAGTAGCGACTGTCTGCCCCGGCAACAACCTGTGATTGGTGCCGCCAATGGCAACCCCGCAGTCGTAACATTTGCCCACTTGATTTGCTCCACCACATTCTCCTATGGCGTAAGGATGGCCATTGGGACACTTGAACCTGGTATTGGCATACAAATTTTCCAAATAAATATGATGAACCATCATATACAGGGTGGCCCGATGGAAACGAAACGAGCTTAGCATTTTACTGAGAGATCAAGGAACTGATATAAAAATAAATGATCCTTTATGTTATGTTGGATAGGACATGATTGAAAAAAACACATAGTGCACATCGTTCTAACTACACAATGAGAAATAGTGATGAAAGAGAAAAAAAGCGTTACTTTGTCCATCACTAGCCGATTATTTTTATAAACGTGTTTTCTCGAGAACTATTGCATCGAATTCCAAAACCAAGGAAGCGTTGGCAAGAGATTTCGATTACCTTCAATATGATGTATCACTCGACCCCTCATCCCATTCGAGATTCAAGGGTTGGAGCTCGACCCTCCGAGGGGTTTGAAGTGAAAAACATGCACAAAATATTTCCCCCACGAAATAAAAATCGACCGGTTCGAGCGTTCCTTTTTCTGAAAACTATAACAATGTCAAACTATGTCAAATAGACCTTGTTTCGTTCTCATTGGGCCACCCAGTATGTATATTCCAGAGATATTTATATACAGGGTGAGTCAAAAATGTGTACCGAGCTTTTTGGGGGTGATAGTACATTGAGAAATAAGTATAGTTTGATAAATACAAACAAACACGCCAGAATGACAATGAGAATGGACAACATATGGCCGGTTGGAGTAATATTAAGATCATAGGAAAAGAAGACAACAACCAAAAACGGAAAATCAAAGAGTCTGCTTGCATTCTCCTGAACGGAGACAATAATATTGCTTCTTGTTCAGTTGATATAGATAGAACTTGGCATCCACTTCTGAAAATTGAATATGAAAATGGAAAATTCGATATCAATTAATGAAAACACCTTGTAACCAGAATTCCTCCGTCTGCCAAATTGTCACTTTTCAGTGTCAAAATCGAAAACATTAAAAGAAATTTTACGAAGAGAAAAATATTTCAATTGTGTTGAGAACGGGAGCAGATTCGTTCCCGAAACGTCCACCAAGATAAGTAGAGGTTTTATTATTATTAAATATATTTGTATTTCCAAAATTTTTTCAAAAACAAGGTGTCACTGACCAATAGAGAATTTCTCTTTTAGGTATCTAAAGGTTTAATTTCAAGCGCAGTGACATTTTGGGACAGATCCTAAATCTGTCCTTACTACAAATATATTGCAATGATTTTTAATAACTTCTACTCTATTTTTTAGAAACGAGAAGAGAAAATCCCATCAAAAGCTGAAAAATAAACACGCCAAGTTCAACAAAAATCAGCTAACGGCTTTTCCATGAATGAAAAACTAGTTTCGTTTCAAACTTACTGTATACAGATAGAGTACTGTTATATGATACTATAGACTAGAATGATATACAATACCAATGGCCTTTAGTCAATTGTATAGCCTTGACGATTTCAACTCGCTCTGCATCGGTGATTTTGATGGCAGAAGCAGTAAGTTTCTTCAATATTTCTAGTTCGGATTTCAAGGCATCGTCTAGCTGCTTGTCGTATCTTGTAGGATTTTTCAAAAGTTGGTTCACTGCTGCTATCTGAGAGTACAAAACAGATTATCATTTCGTGATGCCCCAATGACAATGCGTGGTTTGGTATATTTGAGAGAAGCACAAAATTCAGCATAATATAATTCGATTTTCTCAAGCATTGATCAACTAATGGTTTACAGCATAAGGAAATGAATATAAATCGACCTTATATATTCACTATACTGATTTATATTTTCAAAAATAAAAATGAAATCAAATTCAAACACCATAGTCATAATATTAGAAATGAAGATACTATAACATTCAAACATAAAACAAACAAGTCGATAAGACGCAGGAATTTTTCAATGTTTAATTCCTCACTTATATGATAGAATTCCAAATGATATTAAGAGAACAAAATCACTTTATTCATACAGGACAAAAATCAGAAACTGAATATTAGACTCGAATAGTTTTAGTGTCTTCAATATTCTTATTGTATTTGAACTTGTAATGGGGGTTTCCCGTGAATAAAATGAAAAAAAAAATGAAAAAAATCAATATTTGATCAATATCTAAATTGTGAGGTGTAATGCTAGATTCATGTTATATACAAAACTGACAATAATGTTGATACATATGAATATATAATTTATTTCAATTCTTGCTTCAAGTTTCTAACTTTGTGAGGTTTGCTCAATTTATTCATCAGAAATTCATATTTGAATGTATTTTTTGTAAATATCCTGAATGAACTTATTATTATTATAATAATGAGATGCAACTTGTTGAAATATTCTGGAATCTGTCTTTCATTCAAATTTTATATCTTTTGTTTGATGGTTTCTTGCATTTTGATATATTTCAATGTTTAATTTTAGTAAAATTTACTACTTTTGTAATCTATTTTTTTTTCTCTAGATCTCTTGTATATTCATGCACTATCTTAACCACTCATTTCTGTATGATTATTCATATTTCCATATGGAATTTATTAAATACTAATTTCAGGCTCAACAAAAAAAACCTGTAAATTCATATACAACACTGTTTAGAACACTGGAGCAGTCTCCGATTCCGTTCTGTTTCGCAAAAAAACACTAACTACATTCTTGCAAAATTCTACACAGTTGATGTTTTGAGATTGTAATAGTTTGATCATTGATTGTGATGTACTCCAAATCAATACTTTCGAATCAACGTTTTTATAACACTGATTGTGCAATTATCGATAATACTGCTTTTGTTCGTCATTTTTGAATGATGGCGACACCATCCAAGGACTTAATAAAATGCTGTTTCAAGTTCAAGGCTGTACGTTAGAGTTTTGGTTGAAGAAATTAGTTAGGCAAATAGGCAGAATAGCTCCACCAGTGTTCCATGCATCGTTGCCTATACGTAGGGTGTTGCATGAGATCTTTCATGTTATAGTCCCTTTGCCACTCTATACAAGGTGTCCCATAAACATACCGACAAACTCTAAGGGATGGTAGAGGACGTCAAAATAAACATTTTTGCTCCATGAACATAAGTCCGGAAACTCTTCGTTTTCGAGATACAGGGTGTTAAATTTTTTTTTAAAAAATCGATTTTTTATTAATATCGTAAAAACGATTTGGTCGAATTCAATGAAATTTTCACAGATTATTGATACATTGATAAGGTATATTTAGGAGCTATTGGAATTTGCCCAATAATTTCAGGGGCGTGCTCACGGGCTATGTCGGATAGTTTTTGCACAAAAAGAATATCGCTAAGTAGATTTTTTGTAAATATGATAATTTTTTTTAAATGAACAACTAAAAATGCAACTTTTTTGTACCTTGAAATTTTTCCGTATCTACGTTTGAAAGAAGAAAAATAAAAACTAATCTCTTACATCTATGAAAAAAAAATTAAATGCTTCAAAATTATACCTTACAATTTACCAATGCGTTTATTGACATATTGAAAAACTAATAAAACTTCCAATAACTTTTTTTTACTAATCATTAATTATCATTAATGACTTTTTATCATTTTTTGTTTTGTATTTAATTGGAAAATTTTCGTTATTTTTAATATCTTGGAAAGAGTATCCAAAACATACCGACAAATAAAGGGTGCTAAAGCAATAAAATGTTTTAAATAAAATAAAAATAACTAAATCAACTCTCAGTTTAGTTGAACACCACTGACTTTTGTTTACATTTTTTGATATACCTACGTTTGATGTTTGGAACAAAGATTGTTTTCACAATAAAATTCCACAGATACCAATTTTAATTTTTGAAAAAAAAATTAAACACCCTGCATCTCGAAAACGAAGAGTTTTCGGACTTATGTTTATCGACGAGCAATAATGTTTATTTTGACGTCCTCTACCATCCCTTAGAGTTTGTCGGTATATTTATGGGACACCCTGTATAACTGAGAATTTGCAATTCTCGCAATGTCTCGCTCACCTTCGCATCCATTTCGACTTTCGCAGACGAAGATACCGCATTCCTGACAGATATTATTTTATCGAACTGAAGAATCCTCACGAATCTGTCAATCTCCAAAGTCACGTCGTTCACTTCCTGACGAGTTATCGAGCTCTCGTGCCTGCTCAACAACGTCAATATGAATTTCAGTTGTTCAGTGCTCAAAGTCTTCGGGGAGTCGATTGAACTTGAACTGGAGAAGGTTCGTTGATTCTGTCTCTCAGGACCGTGAAGTGTCTCTATGGCCTCGATTATGACCTTGAGGATATTTGTTTTAGATTCGATCGCCTGGAGATCGGATATGCTGATATTTTGACGGCGGATATCGTCGCCGAATGCATATTCCTTCTTGTACTTCACTTTTTCTAATCGACTTTGCAAGTGGTCAATAAATCTTGCCAAGTCTCTGAAAGCTAGAAAGATAATTTTGGAATAAATAATAATACATTAGAATGTTTTGTCTTTAGTAGAGGAATATGCTCGAATCTTTTTGAGAGCTATTCATTCGAAAGAAAACAAACTGTTCAAATCGGTCACACTAAAAGTAATATTAGGGGCGCGAAATGTGGTGTTTCCCAAGAGAGAGTTCTAGGACCTATTATTCTATTCTTGATCAACGAAAGGAAGTTGTTTTCTTATGCCGATGATACTGTTTATATAGGATTTGGAACCTAGGAACGAACATCAAATGCTGTCGATTATAAAAGCTCGATCATGGATTGATAACCCTAAAACAAAAAATACTAATTTTATAACTTTCACATTCCATGAGAATATGAATCAAAAAAGGAGAAATGATGAATGTAAGATCTATACTGTTTCATGTCTGAAAAATGAAAGACAATGTCACAGTGTCGAACATTTTATATACCAGAGTTGATATTATAAGAATTGAAAAGCCACGCTTATAGTCTTTTTCCTGATCTTTCTGATTCTGATGGTTTCTGAAGTTTTTGAGAAATACGATCTAGAAGGTCAACATTTTCAATATCTATAGAGAAAAAAAGTCCGAAACTGGAATTTTTCATTCATAGTAGGCCATGTTGTGGAGTGTCAGTAGGGATAAATTGCTAGTGATTTTCGGCTGATAACATCGAGACGTTCCTGAAATATCGTTCAGGGAAGTTTCGCACCGAATTTATATAATGCCCTGTATTTCTGTAACAAATAGTGAAAATATATTTTTTCACATATATATCAACTCAACGTGACCTCTATCCGCCATTAGGCTATGGCTGGTTAGTCATGACTCACCCTATATATATATATATATATATATATATATATACTGGGTGGCCCAATGAAATCGAAACAAGGCCGATTTGACATAGTTATCGTTCTCAGAAAAAACAAAACGCTCGAACCGGTCGATTTTTATTTCGAGGGGGAAATATTTCGCGCATGTTTTCAACTTTTTCACTTCAAACCCCTCGGAGGGGTGAGCTCCAACCCTCGAATCTCAGATGGGATAAGAGGTCAAGTGATACATCATTTTGAAGGAAATCGAAATCTTTTACCGACGCTTTCTTGTTTTTGGAATTCAATGCAGTAGTTCTCGAGAAAACAGGTTTATGAAAAATAGGAATTCTGTCCTATACAACATTGAGAATCATTCATTTTAATGTCAGTTCCTTGATCTCTCAGTGAAATGCATACCTTGTTTCGTTTTCATTGGGCCACTATATATATATATATATATATAATGCACATATAATAAATATTATGTATGCATACAGGGTGTGCGAATAGTGCTGCAGTCTTAACTGATACTCCTCGATAACTGATACTCCTCGTTTAGGTATATTTTAAAATTATTCTTGTTCACAAACAGAGTGATACATCAAACGTACATTTTCTTCAATTTATACACCCTGTCTTCAATGATATTTTCAAAGAGACCTATTCATGCTAATAACAACACTTCATAATTGAATGATTGATGAAGAAAAATATTCTTACCATTCAGTCGACGGGATTTCCTGCGCAATACGTTAACAGCGGTCCAGAGACGGTTTCTTGTGGTTCCGATTTCTCTTTCATGGCCATAGAATTTACGTTTAACATCAATCACATCCTGGAGGCTCTGCTTGCAATAATCCGAGTATCTGTCGGTCTTCATTATGGTAGTTTTGCATTTCGGACACACCTAGAGAAAGGAATTATTAATCCCATGGATTCAATGGTCATGACAATACACCTTTTCCAGCTGCATTTCAGAGAGTGTCAAATTAGTTTCAGAAAAATTCGTAATATCAGATATTTGGAGAGCTTATATATCTGCTTTTTTCCCCAATTCACAATATATGATATCTGTCACGTTTGAAACCACTCATGAAATTACAACATGAAATGATAAAGTGCATTCTAAATTCACCTTTTCTGGTACCAATCGTAAATTTATACAAACCTAGAAATTTTCTGAATTTGATTTTGTTATATAAACTCAAGATATGTTGCTTTATTCATTTTGTCAGGAAGAAATTGAAATTATCAAACATTGCTTTTACTGAAGTAAATACAGTCCATGATAATGACACTAGACAATTGAATTCTTTGAATTTTTTTCAACTCGTCACTGAATGAGTTCAAAAATATATACGATTCAAGAAGATTCATAACCAATATTTTTTGATTTGGATACTCATACTTAGCATCGATATGTTAGATATAAATTGGTTGTATCTTAAGGATTGTTGAACAAAAATATTTTTTTGTCTCTCTCTTCAATGATTTATCTGTATATAATGCGTATATATGTATATCCTATTATAAAAATTAATGTTCCTTGGGTGATAATGACGATCAATCAATAAATATTTCAGAAAGCATCAATTGAATATCAGAAAAGTGAGTGAATTTCAAAAAGTGTCGGTTCAATTTCAGACAGCATCAATTCCATTTTTGAATAATCAATTCGATATCAGAATTTCGTATATCGAAAAATGTAATTAGAAATATTGAATTCATCAATCATCAAACAATCAATTTGTGGATAATATGGATATCAAATACCTTTAATAGAGAATATCTTGTAGGGTGCCTCAAAGATGAATTCTCGGACCGATTTCATTTTTAATTTTTATAAATTCTGTCACAGGTTTCAATTACAACTCTGATTCATCACGAAAAGCAAGATCATAAATTATTACTCGATTTCGGATGATCCTCTTTCATGGTCATCTCGAAAAGAACTGTATGTGCTAACCATCAAATCGATCCATCAAAATTCGGAATGTTTTGCATATGTGTTCTTCACTTTTTTCAATGATTATAAAACTATTTCTTTTTTATCTCTCTTTATCAAACTTTGTCAAACTTACACGTTAAATTTACTAAACTGATATATTTTATACATGACATGTGAACTTGTTTCAAATTGAGTGTATCTGTGTATTTGTGTTTTGATTTTCACTTTTTCACATTTTTTTTGTAAGATTCATACTGACTAAATCTTCTACACGCTTTGTCAATAAGAAAGTATTTTTCTTGGACAATAAAGTATATTTTCTCTGTCTCTCATGAAATCTACAAAAAAAAATCGAAACTCTTAAATTCAACTTAGTCATCGCATATTCAAATGCTTCAAAAACAATAAATCCCATTGTTGCTCTGTTATTATTATTTTTTATCATCCCAAGAAACATTATTACTCATAAAATGGATCAAATAAATACATATACATAGTACATACACCAGAATCCACAATAAAATAGAACATAACAAAAAATTCGATAACGGATTGGAAAAAAATAGCAGTACAAATGATAAACAACCAATGAAATATACAAATAAAAGATGAATTTATTTCATTATTGAATTACGGAGATTTCTTTCGACCAGAAAGTTCTGAGCAAATATTTTTTCATACTAATTTTAAATATTCTTGCTTCAGTTATATTTCTCAATTCATTGGGTAGTGTGTTGTATAAAATGATTCCATTGTGGAAAATCATACAAATTGAAGTCTTTCATCCGGCTCGAATATTTGAAATTGATTTATTCTAGTTCTAGTTACTCTGAAGTATAATATTCGATATCAATCTGGGGTACTACAGTAAATCAACCAGACAATCCGGATTGAAAATTTTACTTTCTGAAGTTCTTTTGACATCAGAATGACTATTTCTGAACGTTTCATGAAGTTTTCCGAAATACAATTGACTACTCTGAGAATAAAAATGTTCAAAGACTGTTGAACTGGCCATCTGAATGCGCAACCTTTTTCCCCATTCGACGGAATTCTCATCTCGGGCACAATGTATAAGTGACAATTCTGAAATTCAATTGACTCTTTCTGAAGATACGACTAGAAAAGGTGCAGAACTATTCAAGAAGGCGACTATTTTCCGAGAAATGGCGCAGTCGGTAGGACGCGAATTTACCTTCGGCTTGATCTGGTCCTCGTCGGTTTCGAGCCACGTAAGCATGTCGTTGGCCTCGAACACGTGGTTGCAGTCCACCAGCACGACGTAGACGGCGTCCTCATTGTCTTCATTGCCCAGGAAGACCTCGGTGAGCTCGTCGTGATCGCACTGCCGGCACAACGGCGGACAAGGGTCGCCGCAGAAGCCGACGCAAGGGTGGCCGCAGGGCAGCCTCTTGGGGCAGCGGTGCTCACAGGGCGGCACGTCGCAGATTTGCGAGCACTCCATCCTGCACTTCTGGTGGTTGCATTCTCTCGAGCACGGTTCCTTGCACCTGTCGAACACGAGATTCAAAATTATCGTCTGGCATCTATCAGAGAGAGACACTGAATACATTAAACCTTTAGATACTTAAAAGAAAAATTCTCTATTCGTTAGTGATACCTTGTTTTTTGATTTTTTTTTGGAATTATATATATATATATATATATATATATATATTTAATAAAAATAAAACTTCTCTTATCTCAGTGGACATTGGACAAATAGAGAATTTCTCTTATAGGTATCTGAAAGTTCAATTACAAGCGCTGTGACATTTTGTGGCAGATCACAAAATCTGTCCTTACTACAAATATATTGAAATAATTTTCAACAATTTCTACTTTATTTTTTGAGAATGAGGAGAAAAAAGTACAGAAACTGGAAAAATGAATGTACCATCTCCTCGAATAACTTACAGAAAGTATCTACCCTTTATGATTTCAGTTTTAGATTCCATGACATATTTTGAAATTTTATGTCAAAAATGACGTTTTCAGGCCTGAACATAACTATGAATTTCTCCTAAATGAAATCTTCAATTATTCGATTGGGGTTGGTTAATTTCCTTTCCATTTTATATTCGATGCATAATTGTAGGCTCAATAAATGATTGAGAATCTTTCAGAATTACGTTTGTATACTCCGGGAGGTAATTCTACTGACAAATATAAGAAAAATTCGAAAATGCTTCCAACGTGCGCTACAGCGAAGGTACAGTGGCTTTAGATAAGAACAGTGGCGACAATGCAATGTCAGCGTTCTGATTGACTGACGCCATCAGGAGGCAAATTTGCCATGAACTCGTGGGTAGTCATTCGAGTATATCGTTTTTTTCATATTTTCTATTCATTAATATCGTATCTTTCTTCTAGTATTGATGAATAAAATGCCTGGTTGTGCTGTTGTGGGCTGTTTCCATTTTATTAAAAGAGGGTTTCTAATGATGAAGCTACGATTAAAATATTGGCTCACTCATCAGCTCCGCCCACCCGCCATATTAATAATAATAATAATAATTCGTCTTTATTTGAATGATTCAAAAAAAAACTAAAAAGCAATGTCAATTATACCAAATAGAATCATTTTTTTTATTGTCAAATAATAAGAGGCGAGACTTTGCCAAAGGCTATTCCTACATCTAACCTCCTATTATCGACAGCTATGTATGTGGAAATTTGATAGCTATCAACTACAAAAGTATAGGTATACAACTCATATAATTGAAATGATAATAATTTCTGTTTGATGGATTTTCCGAGAAGAAGACAACAACCAAAAACGGAAAATCAAAGAGTCTGCTTGCATTCTCCTGAACGGAGACAATAATATTGCTTCTTGTTCAGTTGATATTGATAGAACTTGGCACCCACTTCTGAAACTTGAATATGAAAATGGAAAATTCGATATCAATTAGTGAAAACACCTTGTAACCCGAATTCCTCCGTCTGCCAAATTGTCACTTCTCAGTGTCAAAATCGGAAACATTGAAAAAAGTTTACGAAGAGAAAAATATTTCAATTGTGTTGAGAACGGGAGCAGATTCGTTCACGAAACGTCCACCAAGATAAGTAGAGGTTTTATTATTATTAAATATATTTGTATTTCCAAAATTTTTTCAAAAACAAGGTGTCACTGACCAATAGAGAATTTCTCTTTTAGGTATCTAAAGGTTTAATTTCAAGCGCAGTGACATATTGGGACAGATCCCAAAACTGTCCTTACTACAAATATATTGCAATAATTTTTAATAACTTCTACTCTATTTTTTAGAAACGAGGAGAGAAAATCCCATTAAAAGCTGAAAAATAAAGTGTTTTTATCTTCGCTAAGTTCATGTAATTCTCTGTGATTTTGGAAATCTCTGTTTTTAGCCATAGTAACTTATGATCCTGTTCTGTAGTCGGGTGTAACCTGTAGAACAGTGTAACAATAAATAAATAAATAACTATATAATAATAATATTATCATCATCATCGTCTTGTATGAAGCCACTGTATTCGAAGGTCGGCTCCTACATTCAGTTCTCATCAATCATCTTCGTTACCATTGATTGCTTGGAGAGCATTTTCGGACACATATCGATGGGGTCATTTTTTTCATCAGTAGAATCACCTACCGTACCATATGAGAACGTGTTATTCTGGCACCGGTCGGTTGACCGACGTGCTCACCTGGTGCACGGCTCGCCGCACTTCTTGCCGCACTTGCTGTGCCGGCATCGATACGGGCACTTCTCGACGCACGGCCTGCACGCCTCCCGGCACGGGATGGAGCACTCGTGGCCGCACACCAGCGGCACGCCGCACTTTTCCGCGCACCGCGCGTGCGCCCTGCCTTGCGAGCAAGCGCCGCACGTGCCGCTGCACGCGTGCCCGCACTCCAACCGAACGAGGCACTTCTCGGCGCACAGGCGCACCACCAGACCGGCCTCCGCTGGAAAAGGTCATCTAGATTATTTTGGCGCAGTCGGTAGGACACTTTTTCGCTGACATTAGCTTTTGATTTTCATACTATCATGGGCGAAAAATAGAGGGTTCTAATGGACCGCAGCTCGTTAGTAACAGCCCGAGCTCTCGTTGTTACTTACATGCCTAGGTCCATAAACGCAAGTTACGCCGTATATGATATTTTATGCAAGACAGTAAATTTGGTACGTGAAGCACTATCGCAATACATCACGGTTGCAGTGAGCAGGCATCTATCAGTAAGGATGAACGAGCATAAGAACAATAAGAAGAAAAGATATAACGACAAATCAAAATTAGATGAACATATTGAACGTAACAAAAACTAAAGCTATGATCATCACTAGTAAATTCAAATATAGCAAAATAAATATAGAAAACATTAATCTAATATTAGGAAATGAACGTATTGAAATAGTGACATCAATTAAATATCTAGGTTTTCAATTAGATACTTGCTCAACATTTGATGATCATTTTGAATATATAAAAAACAAAATATCAAAAAAACTATATTTCTTTACTAGAATTGCCAATAACTTGTCCACCGATACAAAAATCACATTCTATAAAACCCTAGTTCAACCACACTTTGAATACTGTGCTTCCATTTTATTCTCCTTCAACTTCAATAAAATGCAGCAATTGCAAAGATAACAGAACCGATGAATGAGAATAATTTTGAAATGTAGTAAGTCTACTCCGATTTACAGTTACAGGCTTTCAGTATCTCAAAGATTGCACTACTGTTCTATGATTTTTATTTATAAAATGCTGAATTCAATGACCCCAACATATCTGCAAACTACAATCATCTTCAGTAAAGACATTCATAATTATATAACTCGAGACAGCAACAATCTTCATATCGATAGTCGATAAAACTACAGAAGTTCAATGAGCACCATATTTCATGAAGGCTTTGTCCAATTTAATGATTTGCCCTTCACACTGGAATCCATCTCATTATTTCAAAAATTCAGGATAGAATTGCTGAAATATATTCATGAAGAACGTGATTCGATTTAATTTTATTTCATTTATAGATATTGTCGTGTTTGTTAATGTATATATACTTGCCTTCGTGTATATGTCTGTGTATTTTCATATTATTCATGTACTTAATTAACTTCAACTGTTTGTATGATCTTAGTTAAGTAAAATTGTTATATTTATATTTTAAACCTGTGTATTAGGGTTCCTATTTCAAATAAATAAATATCAATATCCTTACTGAAAATGGACAACATATAGCCGATTGGGGTAATATCATGATCATAGGAAAAGAAGACAAAACGGGAAATCAAAGAATCTGCTTACATTCTTCTGAACAGCATTCACTTTCCAAAACTGAATATGAAAATAACAAATTCAATATCAATGGATGAGAAAACAGGAATTGATAATTCTGTAATATAAACGATCTTGTGAGTGAATTTAGTTTGCTTAGAATGTTTCCATTGCCGATTCAGACTAGATACTCGAATATGTTGAATTGGTGGTAAAAATCATCACAATACATTCAATAGTTATCTGTTGGCGCTGTCGGTAGGACTCGAAAAATCTAATATACCGAAACAATCCTGAAAGGATATGATTACAGCTTACAGTTATTGTACTCTTGTCGGTATATTCACCTGTATCCTTCTTAGAACACTCTATTTTCTTGATAGTATGACCGCAAGGACTTTCGATCGAGCAATCCACCTTCACACAGCATTCCTCGGTACATTTTTCGAAACATTTTTTTGTGCACGCATGCCCACAGCTCAGCAAACGCGGGCACTGCTTTTTGCAAAATTTGCGATCAGCTTCCTGGGAGCACTCTATGTTGACGGTGTGTTTGCAATCGGGCACTTCTTTTGCGACCAACATCTAAGTTGAAGTGAAAAATCCTTTTTTTAAATTTGTAGCGGAGATATGACTTGAGAAAGAAATCAATAATATTTCAAGGTTTTGGTGAACTGGAATTCCATAACAATTCAGATTACGCTTGTGGAGAAATTGCACGAAAAAATAGAATTATAAACACTTTTCCTGTTGAAAGCAGATGCAGGATGTAAGCATCAAAAATGAGGGGAAATATTACCCATCGGTAACAAATTCCTTGGATATCTAATCAAGTCAAGTCAATTACTTGCTTCGATAATATCCGGTATAGTCCGAAAGAAAAAAAACTAACAGTTGTAGTATTTTTGAAGATGCCATCGAGAGTCAACGGCTCTGAAGATATCTAAAACCATATCTACTACCACCTACTTTGCAATCGCCGCAGGGGTCGCTACATCTTTTAGAGCACGTGTGATCACAAGGTAAATTTTTTTTGCAAGGTTTCTCGCAGAAGACTTCGTCGACATTGACGTGACAAAGCACTGGGAAGATGTGACGGCATTTTGTTCTAGACTTCTTGACAGGGACCTCGCAGAAAGAGCATTCTTCGGAGCACCGCCTGCGACAGTTGTGGCCTTCTCCTTCCTTCATCGTACATCCTTTCATGAGCTTCGCGCACGGTTTCATGCATCGGTACTGGAAAATAGGCAGAGTTTATGTTGAGACATCTTCGAATTGTTCAAGCGAACGTGCTTCTAAAATTATGATCAATGATCTTTCTTGTGATGGTGATTCGAAAGACAGATACATTCACAAGCTCAAAATGGAAAATGAAATTATGATCGAAGAAGCCATCAGATCAGAGTCTTTTGTTTGATCAGGGAAAAATCATCGAGGAAATGGAGAAAGACATCCAATTACTCAAAGAACAAATTGCTAAATCAAAACTGAACTATTTTTGTAAAGAAAGACAATTAGGAGTCCAGCTTGGTGAAATCCAGACGAAGGAATCAACGAATGAAGTATATGTCTCTAGACGAGCCTATGATGACAAAAGTTTCTCTACAACATAGAAAATTGCTAATCTATGGGGATCAGTATGCCTCTGGCTTTCCTAGGGTAATTAGAAAATTTCTAGGTAGCTCTGAATATATTATTGATGTTAAAATCGTATATAATGCCGAACTCTCTGAATTAACAGAAAATATATTTAGGGAAACTATAGAATTTGGTCAAGAGGATACAATTATTGTAATCTTCAATGATAAGAATATTAGCAATAGTAAAACTTTGGAAGTTTTTCTAAATGATTTGATGCTTTTTTAAAAATATAACGATTTTCAATCGGTTAAAGGAATTTCCTCCTGTCAAAATTGTACCGATTTATGTAATACACTATGCGTTCAATGAAGGAATTGCTAAAAAGAAAAAGTTTTGATGGTCCCATATTCTTGTGAATCACTTGTTTCAGATCTTCAAGACAATATCTAGAAACGGTTTTGTAATTTTTGCCTTATCTCATTCAGGATGCGGAATTTCGATTTTTTTTTCGAATTTTCTGCATTATCACGCACCTAATCAAATCACAATGGACTGTGAAGCAAACTGGGCTGAACGGTTCGCGATAAAGAGACAATCGAGAACTCATCAAGGCGATTTCGAGCTGCATTGAAACGGTAGAATAATATGGCAATTTCAATGTTATGGAAGGTTCAGGCGAGAACACTTACAGGGAAATTAGTAGAAATATTCCAATATCTGAAAAACTGCAAGTTTTTTTTTCGGAAATGATAGTGTAGTATTAGAATATGAGACGTTTATAAACTATAAAATTTACTCTCAATCATTCGAAAACAGCGTTATGGCGGCTACCTCCCACTCCCTTCCACTGCAATTGATGACATCATAAAGACTGTAAGAGCACACATTCCTGTGTTGCCAGCTCTCAAATTTCGAGGCTATTAGTCGAACTTAATGTCTATATTTTATTCGATGATGAGAGCATAATTTGAATCTGCATATGGATTGACCTGAGTAAAAAGTATCTAAATAATTTTCTGATCCCCTATTTTCCACGTATTATTCACCAGTAACAGAGAAATGATTTGTTTTCGATATATTCGTAATACCAAGGAAAATCAAACAGAATACTTGACAACGCTGTTCAGTAATCATATGTCAACCTTCATGTATGTGAAAATCTAACCTATTGATTTCCTTCGAATGTTTATGTTGTTTTGGCGTTCAGTTTTGGTTTTTACTGGAATATTTCTTTCATTTTCGCATTGTGTGGTATTTAGTGTTCTTTATTCGATAAAATCAAAATTCTAAAAATCATCAAAGCACAAACATAAACAAAACTCGCATAGCACGGATCAAATTGTCAAATGTCGATTTTCTCTGTCGATTAAGCGAGGTTGTCAGACTTCTTCTGTTCGATTTCATCAACCATAAACACAGTATACAAGAGGGTATATACTGTGTCATAAATAAGGACGAACTGATGTTAGTAAATACATACAGATCTAGGTCATGGATTTTCGATGGATTACTATTACTAAAATAAAATAAACGTGAGATCTGAGTCTAATGCCTACCTACAAATCCACTGATTTGACAATGTTGCTTCGCTTTCTGTCTCATGTGCTCTTGCAGCTTACAACACGCTCTCTGTTCAACTAGTCTTTGTGACACGTCACTTTTAGGTGGCTTTTCCCGTACGTTCAAACAGTACAATTTCTTTGGATTTTTTTTTTTTGAGAAAACTGCTTCATAGAAAAATTTAAAAAAACATCTACCAAAGTTTCTCATCGTAATGAAGATCATGGTATTTTTTATTCAGAAATTAGTGTTCTCGCCTATTGAAATCTAGAGAGGACATCTGAAAATTGATAATCCTCCACCCAGTCAACCTTTCACGACACACCACAAGTTACAGACATCTGGAACATTCGAATGATCAAAGTGAACACTCGCACTCGAAACTATAACCACCTGGAGCACGTTCGCCTGCTGTCAGCCTGTAGTGCTATTCAGCAAAACTCTAACGTTGCACAATAATTAGGTCGATATTCGAAATAAGCGAACAAAGTACAACTGAAGTGCAATGCACTTCCACCTAAGCATGATCGGTTGATGATAATCAATTGGAAAATAAACCAGATTCTATCATCAACCGTCTTTAGAGTCAACATCAAAACTCAGATCAACACTACAAGCCTACTGAGGTCTAGACGGGGAAAGGGGATTGAAAAAAAATATAAATAAATCGGAGGAACCTTCAGGTGATCGGGGTCGTCTCCGACGTGGCACGTTTTGGCGCACGCGTGGCCGCACGGCTCGACGCGCACTTCGCAGGGCTGCGGACAGCGCGCGGCCGCGTCGTCCTCGTGGCACTGCTTGGTCGCGTCGTGGCCGCAAGTGGCAACGGCCGTCACCGGCACGGTACACAGATACGCGGCCGGGTCGATGTGGCACGCGATCTTGACGGTGTGGCCGCACGCGGCCAGCGTCCTCTCCACCAAGTACGAGCAGGGGCCGCAATCGGCGAAGCAGCGTTTCGAGCACGGGTGGTCTGCTCGGTCGCAGGGCAGACTGGAAAATAATTTTGAGAGACATTTCAGACGAAAATAAACTCAAGATGGTCTATCATGCACTGGTTGGCACTCGACAAAATGAATGAATGGTTCTTCAATATTCCATCCCTTCGATCATTGAAGAGACTAGATAAGTAATCCACAGCCCTGGCAATACAGTTTGTTTGGAAGCAACATCTATAGTATCTATCTTTGTCTAAACGAGGATAGCAGGAGCTGATTCTCCCAGCACCAGTGCCGTGTGTTGTCAGAGGAAGTCGAATTTATTAATTTAACAATTTCAGTGGTACTTTTCAGCATTTCTTGGTGGGAAAATGAACATCTTTATACTTCCTTCACATCGTTACGAGAAATTCGAATACATACAATCCTATGGTGATTTTTGTAACTTGCTTGTAATCAATAAACTTATTATGACCACGTCACAAGAAAAGTTCAATTCTCAACGCCAATATGAAACAATATACTTACTATTCAGTATAGAGCTGTCTACTTATACTTTATCATAAATAACGTTCAATTTCGATAATGAACATTTATATCTTTGGCGATCAGTGAGAGTGCATGTAAGTATATTTACGATTTCAAAGTGGAAATACTTTCCAAAAAAGTAAAAAACTCTTTTTTAAGGCAAATAGATATGATTGCATATTTGAATGTTATTTTCAAATCTGAAGATGAAACTATTTTATATCATTTCACGATATCGTCAAAAATGAAGGAGGTTTTATCTTGAGCAGAATTCATATATTTTGACGCAAAAAATTGATGTCTGATTATTTCATTTCATGTAGATAGATGAAAATCGATAATGAATGTGTGTTGGCAAGTATTATGACGAAATGTTATATCAACAATAAAATCATGAATCATGTGAAGATTTAGCAGTGTTTCTTATTTAAAACAGGACTGAAATGAAAAACAACCATGAATAATCACAGAAATAATTTATTGATTTTTGAATACGATTGTTTTTGTTAACATACTTCTTACTCTAACTTCCGTTGAATCTTTCAATTTATTTGCCTCATGATGAAGTCTTACAGTGAAATATTTCTCCAAATTAGTTTGACTTGTTCCAAAATCAGTCAACGGTAACTTTCTCATTGTTGTGTGTACAAGAAGTATAGAAATATCTTTATATTTTTTATCAAAAATATTAATTGAGTTCATCATTATTCTCAGTGATTTTTCAGCAGCTTCGCATATTTTGACTACAAATAAGGAAGCATTTATCAGTGCTCCATATTTCACCACAAGACACTTTCGCAGCTGACCTATGAGTATAATCAATATAATCTTATCAATTTAATTTTAATTCATTTTCATCCATTCCATTTGGGAAAATGCTTCAAAATCTCGAATGATACGACAATGGTAACTCACCTATGAAATGACGTGTTTTGATCGCCGGTTAAAATTGTCTTTAACACACCTCACAACGTCTCACCATTATATCAAATCACCATAACAGGAAATAAACTGAGTTTCTGATGAATTCTGAGTACACAAAACTGAACACAAGTTGAATAATATCGATAAATCAAAACGTAAATAATGACAGATACCAAACAAAGTAATAATCGCCGTTGACTGTCAATATGAAATTGCGGTGTTGCAACGTTGAGCAAAAAGTATTCATGATACCCATGCTGGTCCTCGAGCCCTCAAGAAAGTGAAATTGCTGAGTCTCAGAATAATGAAGCAATCTTCTATTAATCATAATCGTCATGACCCAAATTGTAATAATATAATATATAATATAATAATAATTATATTTGTGCATTGAACTACATGAATTCATAAAGGACTTTAAATATTTTGAACTATTTATCACTTTTTGATGATTGGATGTGACAACACTGGCAACGATTGGGTACTAATATTATGATAATTCTGGGAATTCATGTTAGCATCAGAATATTTGTTTTGTGATCCTTCTAGTGGGTTTGTTGTTCGGAGGGTGGGGCAATGAATACACATCTAAAAAAAATCAATACAATCCAAAAAAAAATTTTGAAAATGATAATGAGAAAACCTTATACACATTCATCTGATGATCTCTACATGGAAGCACTGGTATTCGATACAAAACAATTATTTTACCGCTCCTTCGTGATACAGCAATTCAAAAATAAAGCAGAACTTACACGTTACCAAACTCCAATTGCATCTAAAACAATTGGCCAACGTAGTTTTACATATCTTGCACCAAGAATGTATCAAATCCTACCAGAATATCTGACAGAAACGCATAATATTCATCAATTCAAGAAAAAATTGAACAAATTTATAGCCGAATACCCAAAAAATGAACTCATCAAAATGATAGATATGCTGAAATGAATATTAACAGAGTGTCTGTTCAATCAACACTCAAAACTAGTCTGTTTCATTTACTTTATTTATTCATTCATTCAAAAAATATCGTACAAATATGTCCATTTACATTAACTTTGATTTTATTTTATATAATTTTATCTTACTTTATCTATACTATGATTTCAACACATTGTACTTGCACCTAATTTCATCTATATTCATATATTAAATTCTTATCTTTAAACAAAAATTGAACCGAATAAATCATAGATCTCACGCACAGGCTATATGCCTTAGTGAGAATCTCGGTTTATTGAATGTTTACACTTAATATGTACCGTTTATAATTTGATTATTACTCAATAAACTATATTATTATTATTATCATTATTATTATTATTATTATTATAATTATTATTATTATTATTAATAATGATACGTTTATTTGCATGAATCCGCTGTTGGTTAGATAATGTAGCAGATAAAGAAAAGAGATTGTCTAAAATTGTGACTTCAACAAAACAGATCAAATAAGAATGAGAATTGGCATTCCCCTATTTTTTTTCTCTGCTCCAAAAGTTTTAGTGCACCCAGTTTTTGGGGAGATGAAGGGGTGGTTCACACTTTAATTGGTCCAAATTTCATGTTCATGAATATCGACTCTAATAGCATAATCTTCTGGGTCAAGAATTCGGTCTTAATCGTTTGCCAGAAAATCGTTATCGACGAAAGGGGGTATTTTCACAATATCAAACTAACAATACATCTATGTCCTCCCCTTGCTGTCTTATTCTGATCCGTGAAATATTTGCATCGATTTCTGAATCACCCTGTATGAACTGTAATACTACTTGATATTGATGATGAACAGATTTAATACTGCTAATACTGTTTGATACTGTATGTAGGTTCGAGAGAGAATCGAGCGAGTGTTTTATGAATTATTTACAGACTTTTTGAATGTTAAATACTGTCTGTATAAGTTCTTCGAGGAGGTGGTACATTCATTTTACATTCTTTTTCAGTAGAAGTTATTAAAAATTATTGCAATATATTTGTAGTAAGGACAGATTTAGGATCTGTCCCAAAATGTCACTGCGCTTGAAATTAAACCTTTAGATACCTAAAAGAGAAATTCTCTATTGGTCAGTGACACCTTGTTTTTGAAAAAATTTGGAAATACAAATATATTTAATAATAATAAAACCTCTACTTATCTTGGTGGACGTTTCGGGAACGAATCTGCTCCCGTTCTCAACACAATTGAAATATTTTTCTCTTCGTAAAATTTTTTCAATGTTTTCGATTTTGACACTGAAAAGTGACAATTTGGCAGACGGAGGAATTCTGGTTATAAGGTGTTTTCATTAATTGATATCGAATTTTCCATTTTCATATTCAAGTTTCAGAAGTGGATGCCAAGTTCTATCGATATCAACTGAACAAGAAGCAATATTATTGTCTCCGTTCAGGAGAATGCAAGCAGACTCTTTGATTTTCCGTTTTTGGTTGTTGTCTTCTTTTCCTATGATCTTAATATTACCCCAATCGGCCATATGTTGTCCATTTTCAGTAAGGATATGCTCAGCTAATTTTGATTTGTCAGTATATCTTTTCTTTATATTGTTCTTATGCTCTTTCATCCTTACTGATAGAGGCCTGCTGGTTTCACCGGTATAATATTTTCCACAAACACATGGTATACTGTATATACAATTTTTTGATGACTGTTTTTCATTTCTCGGTTTTGTATGAGTCAAAATCGATCTCATTGTATTTTCTGTCTTGAACACTGTTTTCACTCGAAACTTGTCACCAACACGTTTAATTTTTTCAGATATTCCGGGAATGTATGGGATTACATTTGTTATCAGTGTTGGTTGTCTTTGTGTTTGTTGTATATTCTGTCTGTTTTCAATTTGGTGTATTGTTTTATCAATGAAATGTTTCGGATAAGTGTTGAGTTGTAGAACATCTTTTATATGGTTCATTTCGGCATTGAAAATTTGGTGGTTCGATGATATGGATTTGGCTCCATCATGAAGTGATTTGATTATTCCTTTCTTTATACTTGTATGATGATTTGATTGAAAATTGAGGTATCTGTTGGTGTGTGTATTTTTACGATATAAACTTGTTATCAAAATGTTATCTGATTTTTTAATGAGGACATCTAAAAATGGTAATTGATTATTACATTCGATTTCTAAAGTGAATTTGATTGTTGGTTCGATATTGTTTATATAATTTAGAAAATTATCTAGTTCCATACGGTTATGTGGCCAAATAATGAAAATATCATCCACATATCTCCACCAAGTCTTTGGTTGTTTACTGAATTTTTTCACAATATTCTCTTCAAAATCTTCCATGAATATATTACTTAGAATAGGAGATAATGGTGAACCCATGGCCATACCAAAATTGAGTTTATTTACTAATGTTCCTATAGAAAAAACTTTACAAATAGTGAAAAAGAAACTGGAAGATGATGAAAAACTCATTGAAAGAACTAAGCTGAGTGTAGAAGGCATTTTAGAATTTTTGGAACTATGTCTCAAAACAACTTACTTTCAATTAGATCATGATTTTTATCAACAAATTTTTGGTATGGCCATGGGTTCAAAACAAGGTGTCACTGACCAATAGAGAATCTCTCTTTTAGGTATCTGAAGGTGGTTTAATTTCAAGCGCAGTGACATTTTGGGGCAGATCCTAAATCTGTCCTTACTACAAATATATTGCAATAATTTTTAATAACTTCTACTCTATTTTTTAGAAACGAGGAGAGAAAATCCCATTAAAAGCTGAAAAATTTTTGAATGTTCTCAAATCACTTCCCAACTCTAGAAAAACGAGTTTGCCGTTGCCAATGAAGAAGAAAAAACATGAAAAACTCACCGTTCACATTTTTCGTTACACTTATACAACTGATGATCGATGTCTTCGACGTGACACAGCCTCTTGCAAATATGGCCACAAACCAACTTGGTGTCGCACATCGATTCGCATCCGCCTTCGGGAAATTTTGAAAAATCCTCGGCCGTCTTGACCAACGTCAATTTTTCCGGGTGCGCTCGGCAACGCATCGCCATGTGGGTGCCGATGGCGTCCTGATTCTTCAACGTTTCATTGATCTTCGGCCAGATCTATGACAGTAAATTATATTCGATAGGTGTACCAGGGAAAATTCACAATTGCTTCGAAAATTGTTCAATCAATAGACAACGATATGTTGTCGTGAATAATAAAATTGCAGAAGTATTACCATCAAATAAGGGAAATAAGGGAAAGGGACGACGATTTGAATAACTATGGACCGATTTATGTTCTATCAGTCCTATCTGAAAAATCATCCCTTGACTTTATTGAAAATAATAATCTATCGTACATAAGAAATGATAAATGAATGAAAAAAATATTTCTTGTGAATAATACTGCTGGTACCCTAATGAATGCCAAGTATGGTGTACCCCAAGGATCCATTCTAGAGCCGACTATATTCTGGATATACGGTTCATGGTGAATGCAAAAAAAAAAATGAAAGAAATGAATTGAAACTAAACCAGAATGTTACAAACACAACATGTTATGAAAACACTATAAATATTTTACTAGTAAATTTCACTAGGATAAGTGCAAACCATTGAAGAAGGAGAATATAATTTCACAACGAATAAATGAGGGTGTGTCGTTAAAGACGATCAGACACGTCGATTTGTATTTTTAAATGGGTACTTTTTTAAAAGAAAAATTAATAAATTATATAGAGTGTGTCAGGTGACAGTGGCCAATACCAACTTCCTCATTTCGAATGCAACCCTATGGTATACTATCTATTTTTTGGATTCTTCAGAGGATATTGAGTGTTTTCAGATTCATTACTAAAATTAACATTGAAGCAAGGAAATTATTTTATTTTTCAAATTCGCTACATTACACCAAAAAAACTAATAAATGATACTGATTATTTCTTAATAATGAAAAAAAAACATCAACGTCTTGGCAAGATCATAATCTTGTATAGAAATGTCTTCTGACGTTACTCAACATCTCAGGCTAAATAGGAAATAAATATTGGGTGTATATTTATTTATATCTAGACGAAATCAAACTCAACACAAACCGGTTGAATTAGTTTGAAATAGTTTTATTCAAAAAGCTGCAATGTAACAAGAACAACAAGTGAAAACACGACGAATACATTTTTGTGTAGATGTCTAGAATGATTTACATAGTTAATTATTCAGATTTCTCTCGAGATGGCGCAATCGGTAGGATTTCTTTCATCATTATTTATAAAGTGGAAACTCATCAATTTTGTCAATATCGAACATTATCAGTCCGAGATCGAAAGAAAAAATGATGAACCTCCGCATATTCAAGATGTACTTGCCTGACTGTTATTGCACAGTAGCTCCATATTACCCATGATGTAAAAGCCGTTTCTGGCTCTAGACAGAGCCACGCACACTCTATTTTCGGTTTTCAAGAATCCGATTCTGTTCTCGCGATTGTTTCGCACCAAAGACAACAAAATGATGTCGCTCTCCTCCCCTTGATAATTATCCAAGACTGCTATCCTGACATCTTTCAGCTGTTTCATGTACTTCATTTTCTCCCGTTGCATCTCGAACATCTGGCCGAGATAGGCTGCCAGAATCGTGATGTTTCCAGGTTTGTAACTATAACGGAATAAGCCAATGTAATTCTTTTTTTTTTCCCAAGAAATTATCATTATTATCAACTAATTGATTGATTGATTGTCTTCATCAACCCATAAACAATACTGTTTATAATAGGGTATACATATATACAAAATGACATGAAAAAATATTTGTTCACAATTCGGAAGAAATCTTTCGAGATACAACCAAATTCTAACTCATCAACAAGTATCGAAATCGAATGCAAATCGAAGATAATTTGATACAATCAAAATGTTGTGATCAAGTTTTTCTGAGATTAGTTTTGAATCTTCTCGAATCATGTGTATTTGGTTAAAGAGTTGTTCAAAATTATTGTATCTTAGAATACTGATTGTTTACTAATGTTCGACCTGAATGTATTTGCTATCAAAGAATTCAAATGTCTAGTGCCATAATTATGGACTGTGTTGACTTCAGTAAAAGCTATGTTTGATAATTTCAATTTCTTCCTGACATAATGAAAAATGCAACATCATGAGTGTATTTAACGAAATCAGATTCAGAAAATTTCTAGGTTTGTATAAATTCACGGTTGGTTCCAAAAAAAGGTAGATTTAGAATGCACTTTATCATTAAATTTTGTGAAATATTTGTACTTTCCCAGACAGATATCAAATATTGTAAGTTGGGGAAAAAAGGCAGATATACAGGGTGTCCTTAAAAGGTCTTTACAAAAAGCTACCACATATTCTTCAGACCAAAACAATTCGATACAAGCAAACTTACCTCAGTAAAAAGTTGCTTAGTTTGGGCGCTAGACGGCTCTGAAGTTGAAATTTTCAAATCGATTTTGCTTCATAACTTTTGAACGGCTCATGAGATTTTTTTCAAATTTGGTACGTTGGCATAGACTCATCGGGCAATGAAACTCATATCATAATCATAATGAATATCATTCCATGGGCGTAGAACTTGATTTTTTCAGTAAATAAACATCTAAAACTCCTACGCCAATGGAAAAAAATTAGTTTCAATATGAAATCTAAATTATTCAACTCATTCACTACAAAAAAGGTACTCTTGACAAAAGTCGATTCCTCTCATGGTTTCGACAAAATTTTAATTTTAGTGATTTAGAGCATAATTAATAATAAAACGATTAACAGATATTTCATAAAAATTGTTCAAAATGTTCACCATTTTCACGTATACAAAGATTTATACGACGCAAAAAGTTGAGATGTACTTTTTGCATAGGTTATTTCTATTGAAAATAAGTAGCACTGGTTTTTTTTTTCTGAAGACTATTATTATCTGCTCGAAAACAGTGATATTCACATTCTTGGTTTCCATAGTTTCATCTGTGTTGATTTGTCGAGTTTTATTGACGTTGATTGTTGATATCGGACTTTTCTGATTTATCATGGCCGTACAATACACCAATGAAGAATACACCGATATGTTATTGGTATTCGGATATTGTCAAGGAAATGGTCGAGAGAGTGTGAGGGTGTATTCGGCAAGGTTTCCAAATCGTCGCGTACCAAGCCACCCAACCTTTGCTGCAGTTGAGAGACGTCTTCGGGAGACCGGTCATTTTGCTCCTAGAACTGGTGATTATGGAAGACAGCGTTATGTAAGGATTCCCGAAGTCGAAGTAGAAATTTTAGACCGTATTGAAGAAAATCCAGAATTGAGTACTAGACGGATAAGTAATGAACTAGAAGTTTCTAGGAATGCCGTTCATGAAGTACTAAGAGAACAATTATTATACCCATACCACAAGACGCCAGTTCAAGATTTATTAATCCATGATTCACAAAGTCGTCTGATGTTTTGTAGGTTCATTAATTTGCAAAGAGAAATGAATCTGAACTTTGGAAAGAATATTTTGTTCACTGATGAAGCCTGTTTCACGAGAAAAGGAATAACTAATTTTCATAATGAACACGTTTATGCAATTGAAAATCCTCATTCCAATAAAATAAACCATTTTCAACACGAATTCAAAATCAACGTTTGGGCTGGAATAATAGGAAATTTTATAATTGGTCCTGTCATACTTCCACAAAGATTAACAGGAGACATGTATTTACAACATCTACGAAATACGTTGCCAAATTTGTTGGAAGATTTACCACTCCAACATCGGGTAGATATGTGGTTTATGCACGATGGAGCTCCACCACATTTTTCGGTGGATGTTAGGAATTTTTTAAACCAACAGTACCCAGACAGATGGATAGGTAGAGGTAATGATGCACCCGTGAATTGGCCACCACGTTCTCCAGACTTAACACCGATGGATTATTTTGTATGGGGTTATCTCAAGTCTACGGTTTACAAGACCCCTGTGAATACTGTAAAACAATTATGGCAACGTATCCAACAGGCGATGAAGAAGTTATGCAAAGAGTACATTTCAACTTTTTGCGTCGTATAACTCTTTGTATACGTGAAAATGGTGAACATTTTGAACAATTTTTATGAAATATCTGTTAATCGTTTTATTATTAATTATGCTCTAAATCACTAAAATTAAAATTTTGTCGAAACCATGAGAGGAATCGACTTTTGTCAAGAGTACCTTTTTTGTAGTGAATGAGTTGAATAATTTAGATTTCATATTGAAACTAATTTTTTTCCATCGGCGTAGGAGTTTTAGATGTTTATTTACTGAAAAAATCAAGTTCTACGCCCATGGAATGATATTCATTATGATTATGATATGAGTTTCATTGCCCGATGAGTCTATGCCAACGTACCAAATTTGAAAAAAATCTCATGAGCCGTTCAAAAGTTATGAAGCAAAATCGATTTGAAAATTTCAACTTCAGAGCCGTCTAGCGCCCAAACTAAGCAACTTTTTACTGAGGTAAGTTTGCTTGTATCGAATTGTTTTGGTCTGAAGAATATGTGGTAGCTTTTTGTAAAGACCTTTTAAGGACACCCTGTATAAGCTCTCCAAATATCTAATATGACTTCAATTATGAATATAGTTGTTATATGAATTTTCTGAAACCAATTTGACACTTTCAGAAATAAGCTCAACCTTCACAGTTATTGAAGACATTCATTCATTTTACATTGGTACATTGATACTGTGTAATGATATCAGATTTTGGTTATGAGTTTGCTACGTTTTAGGAAGTTCATCACACTTTCGACTATACTGCATTTTCCTAAGGTTTGGGTGATACTCTATTCGATATAATTAAACAGTGAATTGGAAATAAGCATCAGATAAAAAGTATCCTTTCTGCGCGATCGTAGAAAAAAATTACTAACCCGTTGAGGATGAGATGCCTGGCGAGCATTATCAAAAACTGCGCCTCGTGCACATTCTTCTTGCTGTTGTCCTTGCAAAGCTGCTCCTCCATCCGATGGTCCAGGAAAAAGAGGCACTTGTCGACTCCCGCAATACTCGGCCTGTGCACAGAGTTGCCAGATTAAATTTCTCGTCGAACGACGTACGCGGATTTTTTCTTGACCCGAGGTCAAGATACTCTTCAACGTTCACAGTTGATGTCTGCATTCGATCCGAATTGACAAATCCGTAGACCGATGTCATCCTCTTCCACAATCCGTACCCAAAGTATCCCCTTTTCAACAATCCTCTACTTGAAAAATTAAAGGGACAGTAGATTCTATGAATTCATCTTGTCTTTGTCAGAGACAACAATTCTCACACAACACATACAACTTGTGTATACACGAGCGGCTAGTAGCAATTGAAATAAACATCAGAATAAGACTGTTTACCTAACACTCGAGTTCCTGGTCTCGATCGCATGAATAAAATCTTTTCATTTATCTTCAACAATATGTTGTAACGGCACCGAACATTGAACAGTTCTCCCAAAGGAAACGTGGATCGCAAATTATTTTGACAATTCTCAAGTTGCCAGGAGATTCATGATTTCCATGGTATGTGATTTCAGCAGCACCAATCAGAATATGCGATTTCAACAAATTTTGATTGAAAAAAAAAAAACGCGACTTTTGTTTTTGTTGCAGTTATTGTTGTTCCCCAAAGGGATGACAATCTCTCTTCCTTGAGATATTAACCATTGCTTTACATTGCATTATGATTTGAATGTCCTCTATAATTTCCTCGAATCACCAAAATCTAAAAAAAAAATCGAAATTTCACATCCCATAAAAAATTACGAAACTGTCGAGATATTGGCTTGAAAATCTGAAAAGAGTGATAAAAAAAAACATTAAATTCATTTCAGTAATATTATTTATGATACACGGGGTATCACAAATAGGCAGAATTCGAGCACTGCATCTTCAACAGGAAAATGCTTCATTCCGATTGAAAATCGGCAGATTCTTTAAAAAAAAGTCATGGCAACTTGAAAATGGTCAAAACAACTTGTGGTCCACTAAATTCTTTGAGCATATATTGTTGTAAGGACAACGTGATGCTGTCAATATGCGTGATTTTGGAATATTTCTGTATTCACGTTTGAATCTCTGTAAAATTGGGATTGTAGCAGCTAAAATTCTTTATTATTCATTTATACTTGTCAGTCATATATCCTCCGAAGTCGTGCGAGTTTTTTTAGTCAGGTAGGTTGGTAGCGTTGAGGAGTCATCCTTACTGGTTCCTGTAGGAATTTGAGTTGATACCTAAAGCATGTAAATTAACTTTCTGAGGGCCGGTTTATCAACTTGTTATGTACCCGTCAGATATGAGTAACCTGCAGATATAGTTTGAGTTTGGTTTTTTCAATACTTTTTATCCAATAGTTCGTTAACTGACAGGTGAGGTATGTTGGCAACAGTGATAAATAAATATAATGGACTTGATTGGTTGATTCTTTCCACCCACCAATAGAAAGTCTGTTTAAAATGACAATGTTTTATAACGTTTATAACCTTTGAAAATATGTATTGCTGTTGTTTTGTTTGGTTCTGGGCCGGTTTATCGAGTTCCAGATCAATATACTTCCGAATAGAAGATGGATTTTGTGGAGGATTACATATTCGACAGTGTTGAAGACTTGGATATTGTGGAAGTTCTTCACCACGAACGGAGGCCTTATATCGTAAGGGAAAGAGTTGATAATTTCGAGAAATGGGATGACCATGATTTTCATGCAATATTAGAAATATTGAAAAACTACATCGAAACATTCAAAACACAACAACACTTCATTCAAGTTTATCTATGAACAACACTTCCACAAGTGTATCGTCTGTCGTCTGACGTTTTCGTGTCACGTTCTGTGATATTTTCGTGAGCTATCCTCAAGTGATCTACTTATCCACCAGTTGAAACTCATAGATATTTATCTGGTAGTTTAACTGCCAGATGAGACTTATCCTGTCATTGATAAACTCACCTTCTCATTATAACTGACAGTTAGGCATTATCTCACAAATAATTTGTGATTGATAAACCGGCCCTGAGACGAACGAAGCCGTAACATTATATTTATATATGGAAACGTCATAACAAAAGTGCTTACAGTCGGAAATTCAGAAAAATTTTTTTTGTTCGAATTGTTCATCAAAATCACACGGCTACAAAACACCATTTTCTGCCTAGTAAAACAAATAACTATTTGCTGAACATGCCGATTGGCTGAGTGAAGGTTAATTTTGACAATGCAGCCTACTCTGCGGATACAACCGACCCCTACCTAACCGACCAACCCTACCTGAGCAGCGTCGACTGGTGGTCCTCCAGGACGGGGTAAATGGCCGGCCGCACCAGGCTGGATATCTCGGGTCGCATGCGATGCTGCACGTTGAGCGTGTGGCACTGGATGTCATTGACGACCATGCGCTCGAACAGGCTGACGCCCAGCAGGTACTTCGTCTCGACCTTGAAGTCGGCCGTCGACGGTTTCAACTGCTGGTGGTCGCCTGCAAGGAAAATCACCAGCGAGACCGAAGCCTTAATATAAATAAACCACTCTCTATGGATGATAACAATAAAGCGATCGTTCATGAATCAAAACAAATATTTCATTTGTAAATAGTTATTTATGGTACTAGTGTGTTATGTTGAAAATAAGTCACGTGAGAAAGATTTATACCAGCACGAGGCCGTCAGGCCGAGTGGTATAAATCTTTCTCAAGTGACTTAGGAAACATAACACACGAGTGGCATACAATGTTTTATCCAACAAGTGGAAGAAATCATTTTTTTATGAGATAATAATAAGTTTTGTGATCAAATCAAAGCTACTCGCGTTTCAATACCCTGTATATGTCAGAATGACTTGACAGTGACTTTTTTTTACATTTTGGTCGAGGTAGGTTGTTTGTTTAGTTGCCACGGGCATAACACATTGTTGCAAATGTTTAAATAAATTTTGACACTTGTCAGTTTTACCTGCAGTAAAAGAAACCTTTTTTGAAGAAAAAAACGTATAGAAAATGGAGGAAATCGATGAAAATTACGTTCCTGAGGATATCATTACGGAAGCGGAAGAAGCAGCGATGCAGATTTTGCCAGAAAAGTCCCGAGATGCCTACGACAAGGAGTTCAAAATGTTTGAGTCTTGGATGAATCCACGGAAAATAAAAGGTATCGACGAAAATGTTCTATTGGCTTATTTTTTACATTTGCAAAAAAAAATTAGCCCCATCGTCGCTGTGGACCAAATACTCGATGCTTCGCTCGACTATTCACCTTCATAAAAAAATCGACATTTCGAAATATGACAAACTAACGAGCTTTTGAAAAGCAAATCACAGGGATACAAACCAAAGAAGTCCAAGACATCAGAACGACCTGAAATAGAGAAGTTTTTGAACAAAGCTCCCGATGACGAGTACTTGTTGATGAAAGTGGCTTTGATAATGGGGATTAGCGGTGCTTGTAGATGCGATGAATTAGTCAATTTGAAAATAGAAAATATTCAAGACAAAGGGAAATATTTTCACATAGTTTTGCCAGACACTAAAACCAAGAAATCGAGAAGTTTCACCATACTTGAAGAAGGATTTCCAGTCAACCCGATCAATTTGTGTAAAAAATACATGTCTCTGAGACCAAAGAATACTAGTTCTAGCCGCTTTTTTGTTTTTTACAAGAATGGGATGTGTACCAGCCAGTGTGTGGGAATAAATACGTTGTCGAAGATACCTTCAAGAATTGCAATGTTTTTGAAATTGGAGGAACCAGCGCTCTACACCGGTCACTGCCTGAGAAGGTCTTTGGCGACTCTTTTGGCCAATGCAGGGGCTAACATGACTACTTTGAAGCGTCACGGAGGATGGAAGTCCTCGACGGTAGCAGAAGGATACCTAGAAGAATCGGTACATAACAAAATACAAATTGCAGAAAAAATACAAGGTTCCAATGTGTCGGCGTCTTCCAGCACTATCAGCAGCTGTACCGATATGGGAGCGTCTGGTTCCAATGAACTAACCAATTTTACAATAACTTCAAATTCGAATAAACCGTTAGCTTTTTCCTTTAATTTCAATATCAATGTGAATTCTGCTTGAAATGGTAGTAACTCACTAGTGAGTTATGGATTATAACACACTAGTGTGTTATTTGATAGTTTACTTATCTAAAATGACATTAATAATGACAGTAATAACTGTCATGTGTTGGATAAACAATATAATTTGGAAATTCAATATTTTGCTAACATTCACGACACATAAAAGTTTATGTCTGAGGGGATCGGACTTGAACGATGACACCGCATAGAACATCAATAATCGATTGGTTAGCTAGTAGGGGATTCAATCAGGTGCGGGCGGTCGAGAAGTTACCGGTCTTCAGTCAAGAGCCAACATGTCGTCATGTTTTCATTTGTATGTATATCTGACTCGTTATTTCCAAGTCATGAAAGCATAGCTCAAACCTTCTGAGCTACCCCCTAGGCTGAGCCGCACTCACATTTGTGACATTATAGTGACAAACGAAAGGTTGAGTGTCAGGTCTATTGACCGATTCTTCCATACTCCCCTAAAGAGAAATGAAAAAACTAAAAATATCAGATCCATTTCCTGAGATTGGGTTGTTGGGTATTCGATTGTAATACCTTGGATGCGGTTACTATAAAAACACTCATATTTCACAATCATGAGCTATTCGCCTAGTCGGTGATAGTATATTCTCACGAATTCATTCATCATTCATCAATAGAACGGCAAAGTTGTGGAATTCTTTGCCTAGTCTTGGAGTCTTTCCTGATGCTCACAACCTCCAAACTTTCGAGAAAAATTCCAACAAATGTCATAATTATAACAGGAAAGAGAACGTCACGAGAATGTCACGAGTTACGAATAATTATTCTACAATTACGTTACCTATCAGAATGAGGTGTTGGCAGTGCGATGTTAAAGCACCTATGATGTGGGCTTCCAAAATTTCTGCAGCTTCTTCTACGATGACAATGGGACACTTGAGGGTCTGCAAAGAAGATTGTAATCGAGCTGCCCCTGTCGTAGTCATCCCAACTACCAAGGATTCTGGAAAATATATCATTCGGAAGCTCAAATGACATTTCTTGTCAAGAAAACGGGACGTAAGTCGTTAAATAAGGCGTACGGTTTACTAATAGAAAAACAATTTTTGTCAGTTTTCAGTCTTTGATGGGATTTTCTCTCCTCGTTTCTAAAAAATAGAGTAGAAGTTATTAAAAATTATTGCAATATATTTGTAGTAAGAACAGATTTAGGATCAGATCATTATCAAATAACTCATTTTCGCATCTCGAAATGGCAGATTCGAACGGATTCTCGCGGATATTACACATAAAAGCATTCCCATCTTGAAATGGCAGATTTGAACGGATTCTCACAAATATCGTATAAAATTGAGATTTCGATCAAAATCGTTCAAAAAGGTGAGATATACTTATTTTCGCATCTCGAAATCGCAGATTCCCACAAATATCGCAGGAAAGTTAATTTTCGATCAAACAGATCCTAAATCTGTCCTTACTACAAATATATTGCAATAATTTTTAATAACTTCTACTCTATTTTTTAGAAACGAGGAGAGAAAATCCCATCAAAGACTGAAAAATGAATGTACCACCTCCTCGAAGAACTTACAGACAATTTTAGTCAGCGATGATGAAGATGTATTCCGAAAATAACATAAAAAGAAAAACGAAAAACATTATTCCTTGGATATCATAGAAATTTGTAAACGCCAAAATCATGATGTTTGGAAGATGGTGAAACTACTCGGATACAAGCATTTTGTTATTATTTTGAAAATATCTAATTAATGAAATGATAAAAAATCATTCAACTACAAACAAATCCATTGAATGTGGAAATCAAAAAAAAAGAGGGAATTCCATCATAGGCATCTCATTCAAAATCCGTTTTAATACTAAAATTCAAAATACTCACTATTTCAGTTTCATATTTGTAGAGTATTTATCTCAGCCATTTTTACTTTACAACATTTTAATTTTCAATTTATCTAGAGGCATGTGAAATATTTCAGGTTGCAAAAACTTATGAAATTACATAATGGAAATATCAAGTGTATTTTCAATTTTCCTTTTCTAGAACCAACTGTGAATTTATAAAAACCTGAAGCTAAACCAATTTCCAAAATCTGATTTCATTTTATAAATAATAACAGTAAACAGTATTTTCATTGTGTTGGAAACGGCGCAGATTCGTTCCCGACACGTCCACCGCTTAGATAAGTAGAAATTTTGATATATTTGTTGAAAATATATTTGTTTCAACAACATTTTTGAAAAACAAGGTGTCACTGACAAATAAAGAATTCCTCTTTTAGGTATCTGAAGGTTGAATTCCAGGCGAAGTGACATTTTGGGGCAGATCATAAATCCGTACTTACTACAAATATATCGAAATAGTTATTATAATTTCTCTCATCATTTGTTTGGAAACGAGGAGAGAAAATCTCAAAAAATCAAGAAATATAGATAGTATCATTGAGTAACTTCCCAATTAGAGGTCAAATCAGATAATTATGATCTGAAAACACCAACTATTCGTACAGAAAGTTTCATAACTTTTATGCCATCAATGCGGAAAAAGTACCATTTTTCGTTCTATTCAATGAGAAATGAGAACGAATCAGTCACCTTTCATGACTTGGACGTCTTCCATGCTCATCAGATCGTTGTACAAGGCGTACGTCCACTTGAACAGTCTATTCATCTCTTCTCTTTCCGCTTTTAGTCGTTTGACGTACAGCGACAGCCAGTGATAGTACAAACGCCATCTGTCATTGTGCGCCATGCGATGAGGGGAAACGATATCTATGAATTGCGGTTGCAATCTGGCGATGTTCTTCGCGCCTTCGGTCAATTGGAACTGTCAGAATGAAAAATTGCCATCAACTTCCCACATTCAAGATATTCACGAAATATTCGATTACATCGAAATGATTAGAGAGCGTTTTTGTTATAATTTGTACTGATAGTAAATAATAAGGTCACAAACGTGCGGATCCTTGAATGTACAGGGTTTTTCCGTATATTGTCGTACCACACCTTTAAGCTTTTTTACCATGAAATAGGGATATTTTGATAGTGGAGCTGATATTACTGGATTATTTGAATTTATAGTAGGTTTTTTTTGGAGGTCACGGATGTTATAAGTAATAATCTGGGTAAGTTCGATGATTGTGCAGAATCTGCATCTCTTACCGTGAGATACTCAAATTCATTATGAGCCATGTAGAACTCGAAATTCAGTTGATCTTCTGTATGCATTTTCCACATTTCTTCCCACTTATTTTTCGGTTGCATGTTTTTCACTGCTTCCAAGTTTCCACGTAAAAAATTCAGTTTTTTACGTAAAGATCCGATGCTAACCAATTCGTGAAGTTGCCGTTTCACACGAATATCGTCGAAAATGTCGTCTATAACTACATTGTTGTCGATATCCATAGTTTCTTCTTCCAAAATCGGTTGCTCTTCTTGGGTTTCCTGTTTGGGTTCTTCATCTTTGGGTCCCTCAATGTTGTCGGTGACCGCTTCTTTCTTCTGAAAAGAAAGAGAGTATATCGAGTAGGTTTATCAGAAAAACCTAGGTATAACCAATAAATAAATTTTCAGATACAGAAATTATCAGACATTCGAATTGATTTTCATATAATTTTAATTGTAGGAAATCAAATAAAATTATCAATATATAATAATGATAATGATCAAATTATGTATGCATACATAATATTTTTCATTACACATATACAAAAAAAATTAAATAAAAATGAGTAACAATTACATGAAACAACAGTGAGAATTATTATCACAATTAATATCAAAAGTGACAAATTCCTGAATTCTCAATACACCAGCATTTTATTTTATTCTTGAATTCAAAAAAACGTTAGTTTCTTGAAGAAGATTCATTTTTAATTTTTTTCTCAAGTATATCGTTAATATCATGAGACGAAAGGTTTCTTGAAAATAAATTGATTGAAATAGACTGTAATAAAAATTTATTATTTTTTCCTACTGACAATGTTTCTCAACAATATGTATTTATGAAGTGTCTTCCTCACAGAGAATAATACTCTCATTGAATTCACAGTAATTAATATACAGGGTGCATGTTTTTCGAGCTCCACCATGAGGATCTCACTTATTATAAGAAATACGAGGTCGGTTAAATTAGGGTAAAGCTGCGCATTTTCATGCTGAACAATTATCTGCAAGAAAATTCTATTCTCATTTTCGTTTTTATATTTTCAAGCGGAAACCAAAAGATCTAAACGTTTCTGCCTGGGACATTCTCAAGGCACTTTTTTACACGAAATCTGAATCTGTTATCATATTTTCCATGACGTACTTGATGCCAAAGTTGCAACACTCAACTTTGTTTATTCTTATGGGCGCCATATTGGATTCTTGCATTTTTTAAAAGTATTTTTTTCTTCATTACAATGATGTAATGGTACAAATTCAGTTGATCTGTCAAAATTCAGTTTGTTAAACAAAACTGTTGGCGTTTCTTTCCAAGGCACTCAATTTTCAATTTTGATTAGCATGTAAGATTCAATCATATCGTGTGATACATCCAGTTCGACTCACACATTTTAACATTTCCCACATGACTCAAATCTTCGTAATACCATAAAACTGTGGTGTCATCAGCAAACATCTTGAAGAGGCCGAACATGTTCATCATAACAAATCGTCGATTTGTCTCTACTCGACGTAATGCGACTCACCTGATTCTCACCCTTCCTTCTACGCCTGTTCTGTTCCTTCTGCTCCCAGCCACCCATCAGCCACATGTAAATCTGATTGTCGCTTGCCGAGCCGAACCACGTCTTCCGGAAATCAGGCACCACTTTGACGAACACCCCGAACCTGGAAGATGCACCTCGGTTGAAGAAGCTTCCAATAGGCATGTTTAGCGAAACATCATTCGATAGGATTCACCCAACCTAACTTCCTGACATGAACTGTTCTTTTTTGAGTACTTCCTGAGTGTTTTTTTTTTTTTCAATAATTTGCTAATGATTATTATTATCATTATTATTCCCATATTTCAACTCGGTTGAACAATAGGCAATAATAGGCAATTAATTCAGTGATGATTCATGTTTTTCTCACGTTTTTTGTTCGAAGAATGAGCCGATAACGTCAGTCGTATTCGATGTGTTCGGTCCCAAAAAAAAAAAATCAATTACGAATCAATTGACGAAAAATATCGTGTATCATTCAGAAAAAACGCCCGTTGTTACAAATTAATGAAATTCGTTCATTTTCATGTTAGCAGGAAACGACTAGCCAGTTAAACACTGTCTGTAACTTTTTCGAGGTGGTATATATAAATATACATGAAAATTGAATATGAAAATGGAAAATTCCTCCGTCTGCCAAATCGTCACATTTCAGTGTCGAAACCGACTGCACATTGCGAAGAAAAATTTCAATTGTGTTGAGAACGGGAGCAGATTCGTTCCCGAAACGTCCATCAAGATAAGTAGAAGTTTTATTCTTATTGAATATATTTGTATTTCCGAATTTTTCAAAAACAAGGTGTCACTGACAAATAGAGAGTTTCTCTTTTAGGTATCTAAAGGTTTAATTTCAAGCGCAGTGACATTTTGGGGCAGATCACAGAATCTGTCCTTACTACAAATATATTGAAATAATTTTCAATAACTTCTACTTTATGTTGTAGAAACGAGGAGAGAAAATCCCACATAAAGCTGGAAAAGTACTAGTCAGTTCTCTATTAATCATTCATATTTATCCCTCATAGCAAATAATATATACATAAATACTGTCTGTGAGTTCTTCGAGGAGGTGGTACATTCATTTTTCAGCTTTTGATGGGATTTTCTCTCCTCGTTTCTAATCAAGTTTCAGAAGTGGATGCCAAGTTCTATCTATATCAACTGAACAAGAAGCAATATTATTGTCTCCGTTCAGGAGAATGCAAGCAGACTCTTTGATTTTCCGTTTTTGGTTGTTGTCTTCTTTTCCTATGAAAAAAAAAATCGGAAACATCGAAAAAAGTTTACGAAGAAAAATATTTCAATTGTGTTGAGAACGGGAGCAGATTCGTTCTCGAAACGTCCACTATGATCAGTAGAAGTTTTATTATTATTAAATATATTTGTATTTCCAAATTTTTTCAAAAACAAGGTGTCACTGACCAATAGAGAATTTCTCTTTTAGGTATCTAAAGGTTTAATTTCAAGCGCAGTGACATTTTGGGACAGATCCTAAATCTGTCCTTACTACAAATATATTGCAATAATTTTTAATAACTTCTACTCTATTTTTTAGAAACGAGGAGAGAAAATCCCATCAAAAGCTGAAAAATGAATATATACATACATAGAAAACAACTATTCAATTTCTTTTGTATACATAACATTGGATATGCAAGTTTACTTTCAGAACGAACTATGCCGTTACATTACGTTTTCATATGAGAACATTACAAAGGTGGTTTCAATAGGAAATTCGATACTGTTTGCTGACGATGCAACATTCAATAGTAATATATATGCATTTAATGAAGTATCAGATCAGATTATTCCCTTAATCAACCAGTGGTTAAACCCAAATACGTTCAAGTGTATCGAGAACAAACTAAATCTATATTATTCACAACAAAAAATGTAACAAATGAGCAGTCAGTTAAACTACTTGGTATCCATATGGATAATTCCTTGAAATGGTCAAAGCATATCGATGAGCTATGTAAAAAATTGTCGACACAAATATTTCTTTTGAGGCAAATCAGCTCATACATCCGTCAAGCCTTTTTCGCTCTCTTTCATTTCCACCTCCACATCATATGGCACATATCTATGGGGCAATTCATCATCTTCAATTCGAGTTTTTCTGTTACAGAAAATGGCAATGAGAATAGTTGCAAACGCAAATTATAAGGATTCGTGTAGAACCTTATTTGTTATCCTTCTTATTATGACTCTCCTAGCCGAGTACATCAATCAGTCGCTTGTTGAAATCCACAAAAAATTCTAAAAAATTCCAGACACACAGTGATATTCATTGCAATCAAACAAGAAATGCCAACAACCTTGTTAATAACGTATTTAGATTGGAAATTTTAGCCAAAAATAGCTTAGATATAAAACTTTTCAATGAACTTCCAGAGAAAACCAAGAACCTCACACTGAATTATTTCAAACACTATTTATAATTTACAAGATTACTTCAATTCACCTTACTCTATTCTCCACACATAAAGTTATACTCATTCAGTGTGCAATTGTACATGGGGCACTTCACTTAACCCTATTTGTGATTTATTCATTTCATTATTGAACATGTTTGTAATTTTATAAATATTTTTTATACATATGTGAGTGCGTGTACGAACATATTCACAACGTTACAGTCTGTGACATGTTTCTTTCTGATGACCTGTGTAAAGATTTGCTATAATCAGCTACACCAATTAATCTACTCTACTTTACTCAATACCTCAAGAAACATGTTTGAAAAATCGGTTTGTGACATGGAAACGTTTTTTTTTTTAGATAATGTCCGTAGGTTAATTGAGTAGGAGGTTTATCAATTTGGACTTTCTTTCCTTGTTTATAAAAACAAGAATAGACATTATAATAATCATTTTTATATATTTGTAGTGAGGACAGATTAATGATCTGCCCTAGAATGTCACTGCCCTCGAAATTGAACATTTAGATACCTGAAAGAGAAATTCTCTATTTGTCAATGACACTTCGTTTTCAAGAACAATTCCGGAGGCGAATGAATATCATAATATCTATTTATCTTAGTGTTTCGGGAAACAAATCTGCCCCGTTTTCAATACAATTGGAATATTTCTCTCCCTAATGTTCGTGATTGTCGTTTTTTAAACATTTTGATCATGAGGCGTTTCTTCATTAATTGATATTGAATTTACTATTTTCATATTCATCTTTGCGAAGCGGATGCCAAGTTCTACCTATATCAACTAATACGTATTCTAAGAAACAAGTGAGATAATCCTCATTATACGAACCCGATCACGCACGTGTTCGCCTCGATCATCTTCAAATGCGAATCGATGGTGGAGATTTCCTGCAATCGATCTCTGACGTCGCGACGCCGCTGATGCACCGCGTCGTTCGAGTAGCTGCGCCTTTTGTTCCTGATGTTGAATTTATTGAGATTTTCGTTCTTCGATTGACCGCCCACGCGAACGATCTGTATAAGAGACGAAATAGTACTTAGATACGAAGGTGCAGATCACACTTTCCTCAGCCGACCTTTGTTTTTTCTCGAGAAGATTGTATCGAGGGAAAGATGAAAATCTTTATTGATCAAGGTAACCTCATATACAAATTGACAATTCAAAGAAAAATATGTCCTAATCCTGAGTATTTTTTTCTAAAATTTCGGTGAATTTTAAAAATCGTAGATCCTGTCAACGAAAATCATGAATTTGATATAAATCAATTTGGTTTTCAAGAAAATATCGGCACGCAATAATCAGCATTGTGATAAATCTTTTGGATTCTTATCTTGAAAATAGGACAATCAATAACAAATCCATCAACACGGAGTCCAATAAATTATCAACGAATGAGGGTGTTCCACAAGGATCTGTTTCGAAAGTAAAAAAAAGCACACGAATCTTACTTTCAATGTCAATTCTGACACAACAGACAATATGAACATTTTGAAAACCGGCAATAAAAAAATCCCAATTCGAAAAGACAAAAAAAAAACATATTTTTGGCTACAAATATCCCAACAGAACAAAATCTATAAATCTCATCACAAAATTCAAGAGTAAACCGAAGAAATATATCCTATAAATTCAAATCTCTTCTTTACATTGATTAATTATGATTGAACTGTTTCCTTATCTACTTGCCTTGATATTTCATTTATTTTCTCTTGTGTGTCTCCATGAACACGAATGTTTCTCTAGATAAACAAATATTATCGATATTTTTATTCATGCATCTATTATTTTATTCTCACCTTGTGCGTGATCGGAATCAAACCTTCCAAAAACTGATCGAGCGCATGATTCGTGTAGCAAATCACCAAGAGAGGCGTGTTCCTGTACCAAACGTTCTCGTTAATCAGCAACGTTTCCGCCACCCGCAGCCCCAGAAACGTCTTTCCGGTGCCGGGGGGGCCTTGGATGATGGCGAACTCCCTTGTCAAGGCGGCCTGCAAGTAGAAACCACCATGATATACCTGTGCTTCGAAAAAGTCGAACATCTAGTCAAGAATGCGAAAAAATCAAGAGTACGGAAACGAAAATGATTGATTCATTAGATAAAAGGGATTATAAAGAGAACAAATCCCAAGATTGAGACTCGAGGGACACCAGTATTCACCTGAAAAGCGGCACTCTGAGAGTCGTTGAGCCCGTAGAAGCGCCTCTGGCCCCAGTCCAAGGGGGAAAAATTCTCTTTTTTGATGGTGTAGACTAGCGGGTGGTTTCCCAATAGATATTTCGGCGGAGCGGTATCCTTCTCTACGCGTATTATGTAGCGTTCCATGGGAAAGGAGGTGGCAGGCATCGTCTTCAAAACGTTCAGCACCTTTTCGAATGATCAGATTATTCATTAATTTCTTGCCAACTGCAATTTTTTTTTGGCGCAGTCGGTAGGATATGGAGAAATTCACTTTTATATTGACTAATTCTTTCATACTCTACGGAATGTTGTGAGTAGCCAATTTAAAAGCACTAAATTTAGAAACTATGATTAAAATTTGAAAACATCTGGAAAATGACTCCACTCTCACCTTATATCAATAAATACTAATATCTATCACTAAATATATGATTTCCCATGATACCTGATAATAGGGCTCGAAGAACACCGTACTCTCCACCATCAAATAACTGATTTTGAACAAATTTTCCGGCAAATCGACGACTTCACTAAACCCTACGACCAGCTGCCCCAAGTCGAGACAATCTTTCACGTCACGATTCACCACTTTTCCGAAAAATATCGTTTTGAAATCGTCGTGGGTGAAACACAGCAGAGCACCAAACATGAATCTCCTGAAAATTCAACGAAAAAATCACTAATTGTTTGAAAGACTAATTTATGTTATAGAAGTTTCAAATGTGAAGGAATGGGGAAAAAATTCAAATTTTTCATAAAATTTTTCCAGCCCAGTTTGGGAGATATGTCAGCGTTTTCGAACCTAAGCATGGTTCTTTAGAGGTATACGAAAAACTAAACATGAGATTAATCTGAAAATTTCACACCTAACATTTTCAACCAACTCAAAGCCTGTATTTTGTACCGTTACGCAACTAAAAAAATATCCGGCAATTTTGTCGTCCTTGGGGAAAGGAGCATTTACACTGGAATTTTTCTGAACGGGACTTTGATTGTCATTCAAGTTATTTGATTACATACAGGGTGTATGTAAAAAAATACTTTTCTAATACAAAGGACATTGGTATATTACGGTCAGAATATCAAGATTTTACGAATTCTTATACCGCAGTAATAAACATTTAGAGAAAAGTTTTTAGCAAATAATCAAAATATGCAGAATATTCCATTTTTCGTAAACTACATCTAAGGAACTATCACTGTAAGACAGCATGTATACATATGCATGCCAAACTATGAAATAAAATCAACAATCATCATGATGTACAAAAAAAAGCATAAAATAGGAACGAGCAGGTATTCATTTCAACTTAAATCAGAGCAAGGTTGCTCTGATGAGTTTTCAAAAATTCATAAAAAACCGTATTTTTTACTGAAAATCTCTAAAACAATGAATTTTTGCACACCAGTTTATGGGAACTATTTTTTTATTCTTGTCTATGAAGGAATGAACCCTATAATTTTTCCAAACTGTTCTTATTACCTGGAATTCTCGTATACATAGTTGTGTTTTCTTTTACTGAAATCAAACTGGATCCTGTAGCAATTTTGGTCATTTGCTGTTGTCTGTTCTAGGAATCTGATGTTCTTATATATTTTGATGTTCTCAAACCTCTCATTGGGGTTATTCCTATACCTTAAAAAAAATCAAGCCGTGATAAACAAGTCGCACAATATATGAAGACACTAGCATGAGAACTACGACATTAAAATAATGTATAAAATACTGAGAACGACGTTTCTAGATTTTCTCCCGCGGAGTAATAGGTGTTTGTGAAACGATTGTAAACGACGATGGATTTGCATGGACAACAAATATTTTTTGCATGTGTTTCACATAAAATTTTTTTTACAATCGATTTGATATGATGCTTTTCTCAATTATTCAGATTTTGAACTGACAACTGGATTTGATTCTAGAAAATGTCATATCGTTGATTGATGTATCATAATATACTAATCAACGTCATTGTCAACCGCTGGATTACTGTGACTATGATAATTAGACAAATGTTTTATGAGTATCGATCATAGATACAATATTTTTGAACAATGTTGGCTTTGGCTCAGCACAAAATTTCAAAGCCCAGACAAAATCACAACTTTCCTTACATTTTCATTTTTCTAAAATTTTTCATTCATCCATTCATATTTGTGACATTTCTCTAAGTTCGAGAGATGTCTAAAGATTCCAAAGGTTTATCAATATTTTTGGAAATTTCCGACAGATACTAATAACTGAGATATTTTCGAAAATTCTCATTGATTGGAATTCTTCAATATTCGTGGGAATTGACGGAAAACTTCACCAAAAATTGAGATATCTGGTGCTTTATAATTTTTATGGGACTTTCTGAAATATTGCAAATTTCAACAAGATTTTTTGTTTTTTCTATAATTTACAATATTTGCCGTGATTCTAGGATATTTTCAAGAATTTGTAAGGTTCCCAAAGATTCACGAGATCTATCTATATTTCTAGAAATTAACGAAAGAATTTCTGTATGTGCGAGTTTCACCAAGATTTGAATATTTTTTTCTGAAATTTTTCTCGACTTGTTATGGTTTTATGGTATATTCGAGGATTTGAAAGTATTCTGGGAATATTTCTGGGAATTTGCGAAAGAATTGTTCACCCAAATGGCAATTCTTAATATTTGTGAGATTTCTCAAAGATTCACAAGATTTATCAAGATTTGATGAAGTTTAATAGAATTTAGAATATTTGTCAAGATTCTAGTGGGTTGATTAGGGATTTGTAAGTATTTTGCAAGAATTTAGAGATTTATTAATACATTCGCAAAATAGTCCGGATTTGAAGGTATTTTCGAAACGATTCGATTACTTGCAAATCCCCTTCCTCAAAGGTGCCACAAAGTCTTCTCGCAACAGCCGGAATTGCACGTCCAAATAGTGATCGACACTTCGATAGGGCCCCTCGATCACGTTGGGCCTCAGGAAGGGCGAATCCATGGTGGTGACTTCCACGGGACTCGGAAACACGCTTATCTCCCGGAAGTCGTCGGGCGGCTCCAAAGCGACCGTCTCCATCTCCATCTTCTCCTTCTCCAGCTTTTCCTCCACCTCCACAATGGAATGAAACCATAAATGAAATATTTTTCTTGTTTATAAACATATAATGTTTATAAATAATCAAATCTGTAGTAGTAATTCTCAAGTCTTGGACTATCAAGAGCTCTCACTGCTCATCGTATTTTAATGTGTGCCTTTTAATTTAATAATTTTTTTGTTCATTTCAATTATTATATCTGTACATCCTTTTTGTAAAGACCAAATTATGTGCTGATAAAGAGTTATATAATTGACCAATGATCAGAACAGATCTGGTGTTATTGCTTACAAGCATCGAAAATATAGCATACATAAGAATTTTTCATGAAAAACATGAATAACTTCCCAAATTTTTTTATATGCCCAAGACGCTTTCATTAAATAATTAAAATCAAATCAATTTCGCGAAGTTCTATTCGAATTCGAGCATCCTTGTTGAATTAACACAGATTTAAACTTTTTCAGGGAATCACAAACTACGTGTTAGTTGCAACATTATCAAACACAACTTTGGAATTTCGCGAAAATTTCTAATTCTAATAAAAAACTTTTAATTTGCAGCGCAAAATTCTCATTTCCAATATTCATTGAGTATTTATTGAAAAAATTACCAAATCCAGAAATAAGTATGGAAACAGCTGCACATATAGAGGGTGTAACTTAAATGATGTCATTATTTTAAGGGGGTGATTCCTTGTCATATTTTATGGAAAGAAGTTCACATAAACGTTTCCTAACTTGTTCCGTTTTCGAGTAACGAGGTGTCCAAAGTTTAATGAAAAATCGGTTTTTCATGAATTACTCAAAATCCTGTTCGCCGATTCTATTACTTTATATATTTTAATTATTGCAGAGGAAAATATTTATTCTCGTACTGATTTCATTCCCGAAATGTCCACAACTCTAAGTAGGAATTTTGATGGTCATTGTCTTCCATTTTTTTTTTTTTTTTGGAAACAAGGTGTCATTGACCAATAGAGAAATTCTCTTTCAGGTATCTGAAGTTTGAATTTCAAGAACAGTGACATTTTGTCCTTTCTACAAATATATTGAAATAATCATTATAATTTCTATATTCATTTCTCAGAAACGAGTAGATAAAATCCCGATAAATCTAGGAAAATGAAGCTATCATCTAGCATGTGTGGCGTATTTTCCTGCAGCTTATGTGAACTATAAAATAAATCTCCAGCACTCTTTGAATTACTATCACTTCAACTTGTATACAATCTACAATTCTTTTATTTTTCTAAACAATAGTACTATATTTTTTTTACTTCATCTAATCAATGAATTGCTCTGTAAATAGAGGACTGTTGGGTAGAAAAACGCTATTATTATTATTATTATTTCTATGAAATAAAATCATCAATTAATTCATTCACCTTATTGGATGTGAATTTCACCAGTTCAAACAGTCTGTCAAGCTCTGCCTTGACCTCTTCCGAGACTTTGATATTCCCGTGGTTGTTTTCGATCGCAGGGACGATCAACCTGGCGGCTTTCAGAAGCTTCAGGACGACCTCGCAAGAGGTCGTCGGGATCAGGTTGTAGTAGTGCTCGCATATTTTCGAGACGTTCTTCCAGAAATCTTCGCAGTCTGTCCAGAATAAGGGGTTGTGCTTCTTCTCGCGCTCGTTCTACAAAAAGGCAATTGGTCGTATCATTGTCGGCTAAATATGGAGAAAAAATCTAGTGAACTGTATGCTCTGATCTTTCCAATCTGCGAAAATCAACTACAGGCTTCTGTAGCCGATACAGTGCTGCCATCATACGGTCAATTCGAGAAAACAATGATTTCAGCGAGGTTCAGTCACAAGCAGCACTTATGAATAGTTCATGCAGTCATGTGGAGAACGAGCCCCCCTACAGCCCTAGATGATACATGAGAGGTTCACGAAATACGGAATCGATATTTTCCCATGTTTTGTTACCTTGAAACATTCCTTCTCGAAATAGTCCCCAATTTCGCAACGCTCAACACCGGAATTAAATGAGAGATAGAATCACTATCAGGGCTCTGATTAGCATACTTGTAACATTGAATTGTGTGTCGCAAAGAAATATCACTTGGAGACGGTTTCACACTTTCTGGATAATCAAAATGGTATGACACAAATAGGAGGAGACATAATAACGAATAATCAGAATGAAACTCAGAACAAAAAAGTCAGAAACAGAAAAGCGAAATTGCCTAAACGAAGTACCAACTATTCAAAAGAAATGACATTCTAGGAACTACTATACTAGGATCACAACACAAACAAGGATGAGAATCATTTCGTCCGATACAGTAACGCCATCGGGTGATCATACACTCAACTGAGTGACAGATCAGAACAGAACATACAGCTCACTGGATTTTCTTCTCCATATTTAGCTGACAATGGGTCATTTAAAGTGCTCCAAGAATCAAGTGGACCACAAATTATTTCTACAATTTTTGAGTTGCCATAATTTTCTGAAAAATCTATTGATTTCCAATAGGATCAAAGTATTTGGAAGTTGAATGCTGGCTGCTGAAGCTTCATGGCTCAGTAGTACTAAATAGAAAAAGTTTGGATGATCCCATATGCCTCCTTCGTATCTTTTGTGAATCACTTTTTCCAGATTTTCAAGCCCAATATCTTGAAACGGTTTGGTAATTTTATCCTTATCTCATACGGGACGTGAAATTTAGATTTTTTGAATTTTCTCTATTTTCACGGATCTCTGATGGAATTATAGAGGATATTCAATTCAATTCAATATAATTCAATATAATGCACTGGAGATCAATAAAAAACATTGGGAGATTGTCATCAGTTGAGGAACTGCAGTTACTTCAATAAATACAAAAATCGCGTTTTTCAAGAAAAACATCAAAATATGGTCGAATTGTATATTCAGATTGATGCTGCTACAATAATTAAGAATCTTCAATCTTCAATTATCGACAGTATCGGTCAATATCTCAAAACGATTTCATAATTTCTTTCATGTATTCTTCTTTCCTATATAAAAAATCATTAAGCTCCGGTGATTTTCAGACATTCATTATCTGGGATAGGATATCAAGGGACAATGATGCTTAAAAATGAAATCATTTCAATCTTTTCACAAAATTTCAACACTCAGTATAACATCCCATGCTGAGAGATTTGCTATGGTTTCGACACTCATCAACTTCCCAATAGAACCAGATTGGTAACATGCGTGAAGATTGAAATGTTATCATTTTCATAGAATCGTCTTATTAAAAGGCATTTTAAATCGTTGTGTGGACGAAAGGTGCGCTATCATTAATCCTCGATATCCTATCCCAGCTCTGAAATGAATATCTGAGAATCACCATGATGGCTTCATAATTTTTTGTATAGGGAAGAATATAGAGGTGCCTCTCTAATTTTCTCAAATCATCAGATATGCGTGAAAATTCAGAAAATTTTAAAAAATAATTTACATCCTATATGAGATAAGGTGAAAATTACAAGAGATACAAAAAATTCCTGAGGAATCTGGTCCAAACTTTTTATTCTTTTCCTAATACTCTTTTTGAACACCGCCTGGTGTCATAAATCGGTAGAACTCGAAAAGTTTTGAGCAATTGCATCTTCACCAGAAAGCTTCCAAATGCTTTGATCTGATTGAAAATAGGTGGATTCTCAGAAAAATAAAAATAATTGCATATATCTCATCACCTTGGAGATGACTAAGTGTTAATAAGTGCACACACAGCATTTTAAATGCCATTGTGCACATTAAGTATCAGCAGAGATAAGTAGTATAGAAAGACTATTATATTAATTCATCATTCCATGTTAATTAGGAAAGGAACAAAAGACTCACTTGGAGAGCTACAGTGGACACAAACTTGATGATACTGTCGATGAAGCAGCTTCTCAGTGCCAGCTCGAGCAATGCCAATTTCAATTCAGGAAAGGTACAGTCGCATATCCGGTTCTGGAGCTTCACCAGCATCACGATCATGTCACTGGAGATCTCCTTGCTTTCCAACAATTCTTTGTACCCCTTTCTGTCATTGTTCAAAATGAACATGACTTCTTCAAGGTCCTCATTTTTCAAAAGTTCTTGGAGGAATCTGAATCTCATCTGTCTGATGATTCTTTTATCGCCATTTCCTTGTTGTTGATGTTGTTTTGGCAAATCGCGAGATCGAATGCGATCTCGAGCCGCAGAAGTACTAGGTGTAACCTTTGCCTCGTCTAAAGATCATTGAGATGAGATTCAAATGAATGAATAAAAACCTTTAATGGGTAGCCAATAAAGCACGTATATTTTAGTATTGACTTATTATTACTTTGAATGAAATTACTCACCTTTCCTGCCCCTCCTATGGGCAGAACGTTTGCCGAAACTAGAGGTACCTGGATTTGACATGTTTCCGCAAAAATACCCTAGTCTTTCTTGTCGGTTTCCAATAGAGAAAAAATTGATCTACTGTGATATCGAAATGAAATAACTACTATTACACAAGGAATTAACTAAGCAACTAATAAAAATTAACAAACGAATCACTACGCCAAGCGATCTGTGTGAATCACTTGCATCATGTGTGAATCACAGAAATTCAACCAACGCCACATCTACAAAGATTCCACATAACACACAATCAAAGCACAAAACACCATGTCTCAAAGAGGATGATCTCTTCTGTGGTTATCTGATCTGTTAGCAATCGACACAGAATCATAGATTACATATGTGGGCACAGAATTGTTCCCTATTTTATCAAAAATTGATACGATGAGAAGATATGAGTATTCCTCGTAGGATATAAACCATTACTCATGAAGGAAAGAACTCAGAAATGGTGACTGAATGGTAGCAAAAACATCTCTGGTCATCCAAATCACCGCACTGTTCGAAAGCTCGTTTACAGCCCTGCAGAAGAAAGTTACAGTGGAAACTACCCACAGCATACAATGGTTTCAGTCTTTTAGAATTTTTTTTTGAATCTGTTGAATGCTTTGCTGCGGTAGTTCTTTTCCTTGCAAATTGCAGATTGCGAACATGACTATCCAGCGTTTCTTGGACATTCGATCAGATTGATCAGAATGCATAAATGGAATTGCTCAGAATTAATTTAACATACCTAATTATCCAGCGTATTTTTGAATTTCGATCAGATCGATCAGAACAATGAATTTATTACTACCGATTCATCGACTCGATGAATGATTTCATTTCACCATCCAGTTTTTATCAGTTATTATTTATCTTAGAAATTACGCGTTTTTATTTTCTTTCAGTTTTGCATTGATAATTAATATAACTTATACGGTTTCGAAAAAGTAACATCAATGTTTAAAAAAAGATTGAAATTTTTAATGTCTTTGTTAAAATTAGATAACACTATACGCGATACGGAAATGTATTGTTGGTTGCGGGGATTCCTTGGGATAAAAAATTCATGTTCCGCATTCTTCGCTGGCTTCCCTATCCTGGACAACTGTTAGACATTTCATTTTTCATCATGATTCGTCCTTGAAAAAATTAATCTCGTCTCGCTTTCTTACTTCCCCCGATTAAAGCATCTCGAGAACTAATACAGGCTGACTTGGTATATGATTACTGCTTTTCGTATGGATGGTTGTATACATATAAGTCAAGGTTTCTATTTACTGGTCTATGTTTTAATTTTTCTATTCTGCAGTTGAAAGAGTGTTCATTGATATTTTTTGCAATCAAAGAAGGAGGCAATATATCACAGAAGATCACGCACGGGTAGTTTCCACTATAACTTTTTTTGCAGGGTGTGCAGCGGATTTTCGAGGATGGATATATTTCATATGATACATACCAACAGTTTGAGACAAATTACAGCGTGCTTGCTGCGTGCCTCTGAATGGAATTGTATGTATGTTCTTTTCCAACATGAATATCTATTTCTCACAATAATAATGCATTAAGATCTCCTCTGTTTCCAATTCAAATGAAATATCGAAATAGTTTCCTTCCATGAATACGCTATTTCGATCCTGAAATAAATCATAAAATGTATCTCAATTTTTTAATTATTTTCAATCCCAAAAATATTGATGTCTCGACGCCTATGGACTTGTGAACTTTAGCTGCTATAAGGATGTAGAAAGTACTGGTGACATTTTTACAGATTTCTGTACAAAACAAATAGTTGATGAGTTGAGTTGGATCATTAATCAAGAAATAACCTAAATTACTACTTCTGAATCAACATTTTCATCACACTGATTGCAATTATCAATAATACTGATTTTATTTTCATTTTTGTGTTGCCATCTAACAACTGACACTTGAGTGACTTTCCGCTATAACGAATAAAATGCTATCAATGCTGTCACCAGTGTTTTGTACATCGTTGCTGCTGTCTTCGCCAGCTATTTTCACGCCAGTGTGGTGAACAGCGTAGGCTAAACTCATAATATACAAAAGAAGAAGAAGTCTTGTTTAGGTTATGTTTGATGTTTGTAAATGATCTAGTTCTCCACCGAATTTCGTTCTCACATGTTTGTGGAGCAAGTTGGTAGTCTCTGATGTGAAGAAAACCATCTTGTAGGTATTGATTTTCTACATCAACAGTTTTGAGAACATACAAATAGTACGCAGCTGGTAAAAGGTACGTAATTGAACGAATGAGGTTAAGGGTATTGTCAAGCATGCGGGGCATTTACCACAGCGATCATAATAATACCTATTTTAAAGGATGTCTTTCCGTGGTGGAGGCGGCAGAGGTTTCGGAGGAGGCGGCAGAGGTTTTGGGGGCGGTGGTAGAGGTTTCGGAGGAGGCGCAAGGGGCCGCGGAGGCAGTTTTGGAGGCCGCGGAGGCGGTTTCGGAGGACGCGGCGGTGGAAGAGGTGAACAACAAAATAATGGCATATTTATTTAAAAAAATCCACAGTACTTATCATATAGTCTGACTTATGAATTCAAGCATAAACTGAAATTGAACACTTGTACATTATCTTTCTGCTTCTGTGGCCAAGAAACACATGAAGGGTCGCTTTTTCAAATATCCGATATCAAATCAAATATATTTCAATGTTATCACAGTTGTAATTCACAGTTTTTCAACAATAATTATTTTGTGCTGTGCTTATTATTAATATTCTGATATTGTAGCACATTGACTTTGTAAGTACTGATATAATTTATTGTTCAATAACTGAATTTTTGATGTGAAAAAGAAGTGGGACAAGTGAAGTTTGTTATGGCTTTGAAAAGGAAGGAGAAGTATTGTGTAAGTTGTGAATATGATGAAAATAAGCATAGATTCAACCCAGAAGTTTAAAGAAGTCTTTTGAATTTATATACTTGGAACAAGAATCAAAAAGTCATTGTGAATATTCAAAATTCCCACAGCTATTGTTCAAAATGCATATACCAATTATCACTCGATTATTCAGGTGGTGGCGGTGGACGTAATTTTGACCAGGGCCCTCCTGAGAGAGTGGTCCCACTGGGATTCTTTGAGAAGGTCGTTCAGGATGAACTGATATGCAAGGTGGAGATTGAAGATGTACCATACTTCAATGCCCCCATTTATTTAGAAAACATGGAACAGATCGGAAAGATTGATGAGATTTATGGACCAGTGAGGAATTATTGGGTGACAATCAGGCTGGGAGATGACATGAAAGCAAGCAGTTTCCAAATAAATCAGAAGGTAAATGGCAAATAGGAGATCATTCAATAGTCCTTGAGTTTTTCAGTTTGAGTTTGAGTTTGATTGATATTCAAGATGCAGGTTTGAGCTTTTCAAGTACCCGTCCTACTTTTTTTTTTTTTTAAACTCAAGATGGACTAATCAGATACAGAGCAATTTCAAAATTTGATATTCTTCCTTCTATATATACGAAGTTATCATAAAAATGTTGAGTACAATGCCTGAAAGAGAATTCTATCAGATTCCAGTGGCGTACTCACTTTTATTTTTCATGGTATAGTTTTGCAGATACGACACAAACTTATATTTTTTTCATAGTAACACCTTGTATTTTATCATCATGTTGAATTTGTTATTTTTGTACCTTTAAAGTGACCTATAATACTATATGATTAATTGATGGTCTCAAATAAATACTCTTCAAGTATCTCAAGAATGAAATTTTGAATAGAGCAGAGACGGTTTGTCTCATTACAAAACATCTTCATAAATTCAATACAGCAAACCGCTTTCCTACATGCAAACAAACAGTATTAACTTACTCAGACCAAACTCAACTTTAATGAAAGCCTCTATTATTTACAATGGTTGCAAGATGTTTAATCATTTACCTGATTCTATGACAGAAATTAACACTAGGTACATTCATTTTTCAGGTTTTAATGGGATTTTCTCTCCTTGTTTCTAAAAAATAGAGTAGAAGTTATTAAAAATTATTGCAATATATTTGTAGTAAGGACAGATTTAGGATCTGCCCCAAAATGTCACTGCGCTTGAAATTAAACCTTTAGATACCTAAAAGAGAAATTCTCTATTGGTCAGTGACACCTTGTTTTTGAAAAAATTTGGAAATACAAATATATTTAATAAGAATAAAACCTCTAATAATAGAGAATTTCTCTTTTAGGTATCTAAAGGTTTAATTTCAAGGGCAGTGACATTTTGGGACAGATCCTAAATCTGTCCTTACTACAAATATATTGCAATAATTTTTAATAACTTCTACTCTATTTTTTAGAAACGAGGAGAGAAAATCCCATTAAAAGCTGAAAAATGAATGTACCACCTCCTCGAAGAACTTATACAGTCTGTCCAAGATAAGGTTGCACAGCATGGGGATCTCGGAAACGGTAGGAGATACGTAGTCTGTTAAATGGGGAAAAAGTTGCGCATTCGGAGGCTCATACCAACAGCCTTGGAAAATTTCCAAAATTGTTTTTAGTTTTTCAGTTATATCGAAGAAAGTGAATTTTTGGAATATCTATTTTATTTTTTTTCTCCGTTATTATTAGAGATACAGAAAAACTGAAAATACTTTTTCATAGCAACTTTTGATGACGTTGAACGAGGTGATACCGATTTTTCTATGCGACGTTTCGTGTTTGTAGAACCATTTATTTTTAGCCATCATCAGTGTTTTTTTCGAAATTCCAAAGGAAAAATGCCATCAGTTCCACTTATTTCTGATCATTTAGTGTCAAACATTGATGGACTAGTTATTCGTTTCTCGCTCGCACTTTCTCGAGCATCTCAGAGGCACAGCTAGATTTTCCAAGCTGTACATAGCATAATATCGTCGTATTCTTCATTGATCGATTTGATGAAATGAATTATTTCATGATTGCAATTGGAAAAACTATTGAAACAACGAAAATTCAATTTTTGCAGAATAGTGAGTGATTATGAAGAAATTATACTCCAGTTAAAAACATTGAGAAAAAATTGTATTCGTATTTTTCCGAAGGAGCCTGTCATAATTAGATTTTTCGAACTAATTATCCCTATAAGCCTATCAATTGGAACTAGTTGATGAGGTATTAGTGTGTTGACTAATTTTCCTCCAAAATAAGTGGAGCTGATGACATTTTTCCTTTGTAATTTCGAAAAATACATTGATGATGGCTAAAAATAGTTCGAAACACATTCAAACCACCTTGTATAATACATGGTTGAATTCAGAATAAAATAAGCTTTCAGAATCTGTGGAAGAATTATCAGGGCCGTATTTAAAAAACAAAAGTTGATAATGGTTCTACGAATACGAAACGTCGCATAGAAAAATCGGTATCACCTCGTTGAACGTCATCAAAAGTTGCTATGAAAAAGTATATTCAGTTTTTCTGTATCTCTAATAATAACGGAGAAAAAAAATAAAATAGATATTCCAAAAATTCACTTTTTTCGATATAACTGAAAAACTAAAAACAATTTTGGAAATTTTCCAAGGCTGTTGGTATGAGCCTCCGAATGCGCAACTTTTTCCCCATTTAACAGACTACGTATCTCCTACCGTTTCCGAGATCCCCATGCTGTGCAACCTTATCTTGGACAGACTGTAGACAGTATTCAACACTAGGTAATTTTAAAAAGTCTGTTTACTCCTTGCTGTGTAGTCGTCCATATTATACTTTGGAAGAATTTAATGTGGATATCTTTTACACAGCATAAGTGCCTTTAACTTCAATTATTTTTGACTGCAAGGATCATAACCTTAATTCTCTAGTAAATCGAGCTCAGAGAGAAATCAAAACCACCATAAAAAAGAGATGCAGAGATGAAAAATCACATGACATTTTCAGTTATCTTCATTCGAATTGAGTTGATAGTCTGAGGATATTCACTTGAATCTATTGTTTAGGGGAGTTTATCGATCCATAAGTGTGTGGAAACAAATAGACTCAGTTTTATTTATTGTTCGAATATTAAAAATTGGTGATGGCTCTTTCATTTTTTTTTTCTTTACAAAAAAAACTCGATTGTCGGTCCCAAACCTATTTTGACCTCTTCCCGTTTCGTTCCAGCTTTTCATCGACCCCGCTAAACTGCTACCCCTCCAGCGATTCCTGCCCGGCAACGAGAAGAGGGGCCGCGGCGGACGGGGCGGTCCCGGAGGCGGCAGGGGCGGCGGCGGGCGAGGAGGCGGCTTCGGAGGTCGGGGAGGCGGCCGGGGGGCCGGCAGAGGAGGCGGATTCGGCGGCAGAGGGGGCGGCGGTTTCGGAGGAAGAGGGGGCGGCGGCTTCGGAGGAAGAGGGGGCGGACGAGGGGGCGGCTTCAACAGGAGCAGCGACGGAGGCGGCGGATACAATAGGGACGGCGGCGGCGGGTTCAACAGGGATAGGGGGTTCAAGAGGAACAGCGAGGGCGGTTTCACGTCGTAGTTTTATAATCGTTATTATATAATAAACAGAATTTTAAGGAAACATACCGTTGGCGTTTTACTATTTTTTTTCCTACGACCATGTATGAGGACGTCGAATAGCACACTGTTTTGTTATGTATAAAGTAGCCCAATTCACTATTGCAACAGGAAAAATGACGATATTCGTGGAAATTTTACTTGCAAAATTTGAAGAGAAATTCGTATTTGCTCAAAGCTTTGGAAGTGAAAAAATTAGAAATTAGATGAAACGAATTAGGCGTGATTTCAACGAAATCAGCAGTTGAATCATCACATAATCAATGAAAAACAAGCAAATGATTATACATATTTGGAGTATGATGAATAATGCTGTTTTATTTCTGAAAATCATTCATTATTTTATATTGTCACAATTGATAAAGTTTTTTCATACACATTGTATTGGTTAAGAAATTCGAAAAATCCTAACAGTCTTTCAACTTTACATAAAACATTCTCAAGAGTATCAAAATTTTCATTTTCAACATTCATGGTAAGAAATGGAATCACCAACACCATGGAATCCAAATAAAGATTCAATCTACTCACTGATACAACTTGATTCGTCCCTTTCATGTATTTGGTATGATGAAGATATTACAAATTTTCTTCTTCGTCAAATTTTATGTGCTTTGCTCTTTCTTTCTCAGCCTTTTTCAACAATTTGTCTCTCCCTCTTTGCTTTTTAACGTTCTTAGCAAACTTCACACTCCTGTCATTCTGCGCTTTTTCCCAGTACAAAGTTTCCTGGTCACCTACAACAAACAAAATGAAAAACAACTCGATATCCCAAAAAATCAACCTCATGAATAAACAAATGCATTTGTAGAAAATATGTTAAGAAGAACTAAACATTGAAATAATATTCCTACATAAAATAAAAAATAATAATAAAAATTCTTTCAGATTTCAGAGTCACAAGAAATTTGAATGGTTTTTTTGAAGTACAAGGGTTCAAAGACAAAATCAATATTAATGAGAAATCAGGAACAAAACAAAATACATTGTGATAAACGAAACTCAAAAGAATATTTCTCCTACTTCATGTATAATCAACAAATCAAGTGTTTCTCCCATCATACTCTTGAGACTTGTTATCCAACTGTCCTAATAAGATTAGTTTCGAGATATTTTCATCCATCTTGATGAGTACCAAATAATGAACCAGGGATTTGTTGTAGATGATCTTTTGTGATATTATTTTCAAGTGTGACTGAAAGAAATTATTTGTATATTTTTTGAAATTTAGATTACTGCAGAGTGTTGCTCTCTGAACTTGAAATAGTTTTTTGGGAATGATAAAGGGAAAAAACCAAGACCTTGGTCCTATTCCATATTCTCGATTATTCGATTCGCTTTGACGAGACGATCATGGAATTGTCACAGCTCACTGAGTTGGTACAGATGATTGATCCATGACAATTTTAGGTATAAATAGGCTGTCATGACTATTTTCACTTTCCAGGTATACTGTAAATGGCAAATTAGTTGCTGCATAGGCTGTCATGACTATTTTCACTTTCCAGGTATACTGTAAATGGCAAATTAGTTGCTGCAATACGTATTTAGGCTTGCTTACCATTTATTATGCATATTTCTATTTGAATTATTGTATGAAAACGTCAGGCTCCATGTAAATTAAATCCAAGAGCAAACTTGGTTTTATTGTATTCAATATTCTGAGCACTCACCTTCCAAGATTGCTTTTTCTCCTGTAAATTCATTGGTGCAGAATTCTTGGGCACTTTGATTTGTAGAAAATCTCACAAATACTTCAGCGCTGCCTGTGGGAACCTCAACAAATTTCACTTCAGAGGAAGCTGATTTGATTTCATTCTAAAAACCACCAGAAATTACAATGAAAAAGTTCTCATATGACAAGATCATGAAACCAAGTTGTATAGTTCATCTCATGACATTCAATGTAAATATGGTCCCATCCAAGTTTTTTAGAATTATGAATTGCTATTGAGGATAAATGATTGAATAAAATCATTACATTAAGAAATGATTATACCTTTAGCTTTTTGGGATCGCTGCAAGGTTCAGGTAATGTAATCTTCACAATAACTCCTGGAGTGAATTCTAGTTTGGTAACTTCTTCCTTTGGCATCTCCTCAATAGGCTGACTATCATCTTCTCTATATGGTTTTTGCTTATTGTAGTTGTTCTGGCTGGATCTTTGCTTGTTCAAGTAACATTTGAATTCTTTCATTTTCTTCCTCTGCAAATCCAAGTAACGATTTCTCATCCTTTTCCATTCCAGCCTGGAACCATGAATTCAATCTTCAATTCATTTTTCTAAATTTACTTTTTATACTATGTCCAAGCGACATTCTTGAACTTTTCTGTCAAACACAATTCATGGCCTTGTTTTCTTCAACTTATACAAATTATCATCAAATTTATGTTTTCTTTGTATCGTCACTTGAAAAAGTGTTCCATATTCCACTATTTTGATGAAAAAAGCTTTTAATTATGTTACTTCAAGAAGAGATTTACAATACTCTCGAGAATAATCAAATACACACACACATTGTTTTCAAGATTTTAAAAATTTGATGAAAAATTTTTGAATAGAGCTTGAATTCGTAAGATTTCCAAGAACTGAAGTAGAGTTTACACCAGATTGTAACAGAGTGCTTACTTGGATAAAACCTGTAGACCCAATTCTTTGATGTAACTTTTCTTTTTATCCTTCTTGTGTTTCTTCTTTTTCTTATTTTCTCTCTCTTCAACTTCTATTGATTCTTCCTGACCAGATTTCTCAATATTTTCTTGACCGGCATCTACTGCATTATCTTCACCTGTTTTCTCAATATCCTCAAGGTCTTCTACAACATCTGTTGTAGATGTTTTGCCTTCTTTATCTGTAGAATCAGTTTTTAATTTTTTGGTTGATTTGATATCTTCAACCGATAACTTCCTCTTTTTCAAATTATCTTCTAGTTCAGGCTCAACAGATGTTTCTTCAAAGGTCTGTATGCTCTTCAGATTTTCAGGACTAGTATTTGATGGCATTTTGCAACCGATTGTTTCAAAAAAAGCCAAGGCATTTTGAGCATCCTTCTCAGTTTCAAATTCCACAAAGGCAAAACCTTTATTGCCCTTACTATTTTTGTACCTCGGTATAGACACATAAACAACCTTACCAAAATCAGTGAATAATTGTGTGAGGCAATCATGGTTGGTATCAGCTTTAATATTTTCTACATATATGGTACATTCTTCAACATTTTCCTTGATTTTAGGAGGTATTTTACGTCGGACTTTTTCATTGTCATCTGACAATTCTATGAGTTCTGATTTACTAATTGCTTTTCGAATATCATCAGGAGTGCAATTGAATTTTTTGATTTTGTTGAATGTCAAGAATACAGACAAGTCGATATCTGCAAATCAAAAAGATTGAGTGACGTACTCCAAATGATGATGACATTTTTCTTACAAGGGTCATCCTTTAGAAGTTGCGACAAAAATCTGTCTTTAGAGAGGTTAGAATCACTGAAATAAAATTCCATTTGTTGTAAAATCGAACGATATAATTGTCTCTTTCTATGCCTCGGTTTCTTCTGAGTTTCCATAACTTCAGTAGCTTCATACTCTCCTTCACCCATTACAAATAAATCTAAACTCAACAGATCCGTTAAGTATACACAGATTAAACTTAATAATTTCCAAAAATTGAAATATAATAATAAATGCAGAGAACATGTATTTCTGAAGTATGATTGATGGCAGAATGTCAATTCAAATAGGTCAACCTGCTTGAAGGAAAATTTGTTTGGTGCATGAACCAAGGTTGCCAAATCTTTCTAAATGTTGGTCCTAGCGGCAAGAAAATCAACCTCACGCATAGAGGTAAGATTGCCTATCGCCTACTCGCCTGTGCCTATGAACATACCGAGAGAAAACCACAAACTTTTCGGTACGAAGCGACAATCAACCGGTCTTTCTATGAACCGTGTTATCTACCTACCTTATGAAACCATTTTCAAGGTAGCAACTGAATACCGTTACAGAACTTTTTGAATCCGTTATAACAAGTACCTTATGGGTTTTTCGTTCAAGCTATACACGTTTTTCAATTCGAGGGAAATAAAACATCGCAATAATTAAATATCTTTTCCAATGTCTTTTTTATCTGCCCTGTTGACATGTTCATGGTAAGAAAGTAAAATTTCATCATATTTTTGACTCATTGCTGATGAATTCTTTCATGATCATATATCCTTCGTGAAGTTGTACATAAAACGGTTTTTCTAGGTTCTCTAATGTTGTAGTTGCATTTCCTGATTAAATATCATCATCAACCAACCCTTTGATATGTTTTTTGTACGTTCCAATTTACTTTCAAATCAAGCATCCTAACACTGGAAACCAAAGAGTACATAAAGTCAGTAACTAGGTTCATAGCTTTTGATAATCTGATCAACCCATGGTCAACCACAGGTCTATCTCTTTAGTGCTACAGCATTTGACCACCACGAACTTGTGCGCCGCCTTACACAAGCCAAAATTCCTTATATCATGAAACCACAGAACACAGTACATGACACCAGATGTCATCGATGTTATCGACGCTTTGTGGTATCAATCACTGCAACGGCCATGAAAGTTACGGCTATACTTTTTTTACAAAATTTATTTGTCCGTTTTGTCGGAACAAATCAGAAATATCTGGAATTATTATAATCCATAGCTGTCACCACGACTTCATCGAAAAATACTGAAAAAAACAGCGATTAGGTTACGTTGATAAAAGAAAAACAAAATGAATATTTGACATGTCTCCCCATCACACAGTCCCATATCGATGGAATCAATGGAACGATAATGGAGTGCAACAGTCCTGCAATAATATACGCATTTTTCCAGAACTGGAACCAGTTTGGTACCAATGAAACGCACCCATTGTTATACACAATTCGCAACATCGCTCAAATTTTTGAGGTTACCCCACAAATGCCCTCACGAACCCCTACTTTCGATTATTTAAGTCTCTTTGAATTCAGAAGGCATCCGGTAGAAACATCCCCGAAGGAAATACAGACGATCAAAAACGCTGCAGCGACAACTTTAACCTCAACCAAGCAAAGTGAGGCCGAACATGATGACGAAGCCGCACAACACCGCCGAATACTGCCTGAGGCCGGTCTTGTTCTCCGCCTGCAAAATCTCGAAGAAGACGACGTAGAGCAGCGTGCCGGACGCCAGACCCTGCAGGATCACCGACACCACGGTGGTGGAGGACCCCTCCGAGTTGCTGACCAGGATGCCGATGCCGATGCCCAGAGGACTAACCACCGCGAAGGTGAACACGTACGCGACCACCAGCGCGGTCTTCAGGCCCGAGGTGACCAGCTCCACGCCGATGCAGAACGCGATCACGAGCTTGTGGGCGCTCACGGCTCCGAACATGTACCAGACGTTGGACGGCGAGCTCTCCAGGCCCACAGCCAGACCTGCAAGCGATAGAGAGAGATGTGAACGTTGCTTAGATGGGCGTGAACTCGATATAAACTATATATATTTCTATGTTTCGCTGCAGCGTTATCTACTCAGATACTTGGCTTCAGTATCAGATCAAGGATATATTATCGACGAGCCTTGATTAGTGATTGGTTGGTTCAATTTATATGGTTCGTTCGAATTTTGCCATTGTTTATAGAGGAAAAACGAATCTCGATAAGATATTGTGAAAGCGAACACGGTTTTTTCTTTTCATCACACCATGAAATGAATTCTACAGAGCTATTTCTATTACATTTAGCGATGTCAACCCCGAAGCTCACATTTTTTTTCCAACTTGAAATAGTTGAGTATCATCCAATCACGAATCCGTCGAAAACATGAAGAGATCGTTAGGCCCGTGAAAAAGAGAAAAGGCGTGGAAAAACCTCTTGCATACGTCAAAAAAGTGGACAAATCGTGAAAAATCAAGCACGCAGCTGTCAAAATAATAAAAAAAGCGTCACGTATCTGTCAAAAACGTGAATAAGCGTAGGAAAATGTCACATATATGTCAAAAACGTTATATTGCATTACGCATTCGTAAAAAAAAGGTTGAGAAATCGTGGATAAAGAGGCACGCCACCGTCAAACACGAAGAAAGCGTCACGAATGTAGTATGTACGTGAAATGAGTAGAAAAACACGCCACACATCCATTTACAATGCAGATAATGATAAAACAACCGTCAATTTGGTCAGAAACAGGAAAAAACATGGAGTCTGTCAAAAACGTTAGGAAAAAACAAGCATTTGTCGAAAACGTGGACGAACCGTGCAAAAACAGCAAATAACCGTCAAAAAACAGCGTTATTCATGCGGTAAAACATGATATCGCATGAAAAAAACGTCATACATCGTGAAAATGCGTGAAATAAACATCATGCATATATACAAAACGGGAAAAAAAATTTGGAAAATCGTCACAGTTCCGTTAAAAATGTAAGAAACGAACATTAAAACATGCAGAAATGAGAAAAATGCGTCTAGCATCTCCAACTATCCTCACCTTCGAAGAGCTCGTGGACGGATAGGGCCAACACCACCAGCAGCCCCCTGATGACCGCCACCGTCGAGGAATTGTTGAGGACGACTTGCGAGTGGCCCACGTGCGAATGCCTGGCGTGTTTTTGGGCCTCCGCATCGCCGAGTTTCGCCCTCTCGGAAATCTTCCTCAGGTCTATCGACGAGCCGCGCCTTATCGACAAACTTCTACGCAGCACCGACAAATCTATCGATTTTTCCTCCTTGAGGTGCAGGTACACGTGCACGCATTCCTCCACGAAGTACATGATGAAGAAGCCTAAGAAAATTGTGGAATCATCGTATTATGTAGCCTCACTGAAATGACATATCTCTACGATATCCCTAGATTATTTTAACCGTTAGAATGAGACAGATATATATAGGAATAAAAAATTATGAGAGATGTTTACACTTGTAAATATTTTTTGTGAAGGTCACATTGCAGGAGAATATCTCTATCCGATGCGATGTTCCTTATATGTCTCACACATGGTATGTAAAGGTGAGAATTTCATTAGATTCAAGTGAGGAATGGAATTGTTTGTATGTATATTGTTTCAACAGAAGTAACACTTTTTTGACCTAGGTAAATAATGAACTGCGAATAGCGTCGATGATACACACGTGTAGATACGTCTGTCTATGCAACTAATGAAACATTCATTATCAACCGAAACGTTTAAGAAATATAGATAAGACTGCGACATTCACTACAGCCGAAAGCGATTTCTGCAATTTTAAAAAATGTTTTGAATTATGAATAACTGTCACAAATCATACGTCACTGTCATGTGCTTATTAGAGATGGGCACGGTGGATATATATATATATGGTGAACCAACTCTTCAATTCTTTCTTTCCAAAACATGTAGACCTGTCGAAAAACCTCATTAAAGCCGCACCTCTCAAGTAGAAAGGGCAATACGATCGTCGACCAAATGTCAAATCTTGATTTTGACGGATATCTGACAGAAATCGATGGTTAGTGGTTCAAATCTCGCATTCATGTTGACCTTCGAATTGAAATCGTGTATTCCAGAGTTTCCAAGACAACCATCGAAATCAGCATAGGTGACGCCATCTAATTTCGATCTTGGGAAGCCTTATTAGGCGAAAGTCTACAACTTTTTCTAGTGGCTGATGGGTATATAGGGAGTTGGGACCCCAGTCTATATTTACATCATGGAAATGGCCATCAACTGAGAGAAAACCTATGTTCGAAAACTGATACGATTTTTAACGTACATCAGTTCGACGGTAATATAAAAAAAAGTTGAATTCCGCTGCCAACCGCCTCGATACACTCACCGACGCACATCAGCAGCTCCGCGTAGTGCACCTCAAAGTCGGGCGTGAGATCGAGCTCCTGGAAGTTCTCGTCGACCTCGGGCAGCAGGTGCAGGAACGTAGTGCACATCAGCACGCCGCCCCCCAGGCCCAGCAGGCCCTTGACGTAGACGTTCTCTTTGGCGTCGGCGCCCCAGCGCAGCCACTGGCCCAGCTTGACGGGCAGATTGCCCAAGACGAACGACGCGACGAACAGGACGGCCATCGCGGTGGCCTTGGCGGCCGTCGGGTCGCCCTCTGATCCTTCGGAGGCGGCGTTGTGGTGGTGGCCGACGTGGTGGGGTATCGGCTCGACGAGGACCTGCATCTTTTCGACTGCCACACATATTTACTCGTTATTCGTTGTACATCATTCATTATTCATTATTCATTATTCATTATTCATTATTCATTATTCATTATTCATTATTCATTATTCATTATTCATTATTCATTATTCATTATTCATTATTCATTATTCATTATTCATTATTCATTATTCATTATTTATTATTCATTATTCATTATTCATTATTCATTATTCATCATTCATCATTCATCATTCATCATTCATCATTCATCATTCATCATTCATCATTCATCATTCATCATTCATCATTCATCATTCATCATTCATCATTCATTATTCATTATTCATCATTCATTATTCATTATTCATTATTCATTATTCATTAGTCATTAGTCATTAGTCATTATTCATTATTCATTATTCATTATTCATTATTCATTCATTATTCATCAGCCATTATTCATCAGCCATTATTCATTATTTATTATTATTCATAATTCTTCATTATTGATGATTGGAAATTATTAATTGATTCCTGATTTCTCATTCGTCAGTCATTTATCATCCCTCGTTTATCGTTCAGCATTCACATTATTCACATCATTCCTCATTCCTATTCATCGTGCATATATAATGCATAATAATAATCATTCATTACTCATCATATTCATTATTACTCCATTATTCATCGTCCGTTTTCCTTTATTCATTATCATTTCATCAGTAGTTATCCATTTCATTGTTTATTCATCAATATTCTTTATCAAGGAATGACTATAATAAACTGCTCAACACACTCAACTTTTATATACTGAACCAATTATTTATTTATATTTCATAGGCTTTCGTCAGATTAGGTATCTAGTATAAGGATTATGCACTGTGTATTGATAAGAAATAGAATATAAAGCAAACATGAAAAACGGAAAAAAGTGGAAAAAAAATCTGTTGAAAATACAGGAAAGATATTAAACGTGTTTCAAACAACAAAGTTATGGATTTGATAATTATTCTGAAGCGATAACAAATCAAACTCACCTGAGTGTTCAGCTAGTTCTAACTTGGTATATTCGCTTATCTATAATTTTCTCTCTATTTAGATCGAAAATCGCTCAGACAATGAATATCTCGACGGTAATCCCACCTTTATCATTTATAAATCTCGACTGTAAAACAATCATGACTCTCAACAATGTAACAAATCTACTGATATCTGTAATAATTCAGGGACGCCGAAAAGAAATATTCTCTTGATAATTTCCTATTAATTGTATATTCATATGAAGAATAACAGTTTAATTATAATTAATTTTTGGTCTTAGGACACTAAAAATATAAAAAGGAAAATTAATGCGACATTACCTGATACTTTCCAACCATTGATTTTTCGCCAGCAGGTGTTGTAATGGGGTCACCCACATTAGTTTTGACTGGTCCATAGACCTCAGCATCTTTTCTAATTTTGGTGCTGGAATCACAAAAATACTATGTTACGTGTATATTTGAGTACATTAACGAGGGGTTCATAATCATGTCCCATACTATACTTTTTCTACGAATTAAAATTTCAACGGTTTCAACAATAAAGCGTGAATTGAAACCTTGAGATTTTACTCGACTCCAGTAAATACCTATCTGATATCTGACAGTCGCTTGCTATTCAAACTAGGAAGAATTCAATATAGGTGTGAGGTTGTCATACAGAGTTGCACAGAATAGTGTCTCGAAATTTAATTTTTTCTCTAAAATTGTATACCAAAGGAGATATGCATCTGTTGATAGAAGGGGGTTAATAAATATCAGTTTTTTCAGATGATGCGTACGGGAAAATGGATTTCGAACAAGTTTTATAACTGTTGAACAGATGTTTGGTGTGAAAACATGGGGAAAACCCCTACATTTTTGCATCCCACCTACAGGGATGATTTCATTTCGAAGTTTTTTTTTATTTTCTTCTGAATCATCCGAATTTTTCGGTAAATATTCGAAATTATTGCGTAAAATGTCATAATTTGACATATTGTCAATTTTTTTCAATGGAATATCAATCATCAGATACGTAAAACGAACTATTTTTTCTGATTCCAACGATCTAAATACATTTCATTCATACATTTTTCAGCTTTTAATGGGATTTTCTTTCCTCGTTTCTAAAAAATAGAGTAGAAGTTATTAAAAATTATTGCAATATATTTGTAGTAAGGACCGATTTGGGATCTGGCCCAAAATGTCACTGCGCTTGAAATTAAACCTTTAGATACCTAAAAGAGAAATTCTCTATTGGTCAGTGACACCTTTTAGGTATCTAAAGGTTTAATTTCAAGCGCAGTGACATTTTGGGACAGATCCTAAATCTGTCCTTACTACAAATATATTGCAATAATTTTTCATAACTTCTACTCTATTCTTTAGAAACGAGGAGAGAAAATCCCATTAAAAGCTGAAAAATGAATATACCACCTCCTCGAAGAACTTACAGACAGTATTTCATTCATACGTTTTTGTAAGATACCGACAAACATCAAAACAAGCATTTTTGTTTATATAAACATATATCCACAAATGAGCCGTTTGGGCTGTACACCAAGAAAACTATTTGGTACTTTGTATACTGTGCAATAATTAAATCACTGTTAACTTTGCTTTATAAACAAATAAATAATTTTTTTTTTCGCAATGTTTCCCACGGTATCAGTAATTTTCGAAATGTTTATGACAAGGAAATGTTTTTGCAGCTCATGGAAACCGAGTAAAAAATTTGCGCATGATTTGAATAGTTTTGCTCGACAGGCAAAATGTTTGTTTTGATGACCCTTATCACCCCTCGAAGTTTGTCGGTATATTTTCGGGACACCCTGTACATCTCAAGAAAACGCATTTTAGTTGTAAGTAGGAGTAGACGAAAAAACCTTACTATCATTAAAATAACGGATATAAGATATGATATTGAGACGATTCTGTAGAATTACCTCTATCATTTCAATAGATATTCAAGTTTCTCATTAGAAATAACTGTTTTATTTATTGCGTATATTGTCCCCTATATTTCTTCAGATTTTCAGATATATTTCTATTACACTCAGCTAGTAATTTGCATTATAGTAAACAAATTAATCATACACGGTAATGAAAGAAATCTATGAGATCAGATACAGTTATCAATTTCCCGTTCTTATATTCTTCGCAGGAATATTTTTTTTATTATTCAGAACAGCATATTTTTCACAAACGATTCGCCTCCGCTACTGTTGATTGAGACTATGGACCTTCTCGAGTATAATAGCATGTGCAAACTTGTTGGACCTGACTGATAAGGAATTTCGACATCGCATATCTCGAAAACCAAGTCATCTTGTAAACACATGTTATTATGTGAACTATCATCCTCAATTTTCAACCCTGTATACTATCGGCCAAACTATATCAAGCCTGTAATCTGAAGAAACCTGTTAATTGCCTTCAATATATTGTATTGAGTACTCAGTATGATATAGGTTCGATTCCATTAGTTATACAGGGTGTTACAGCAGTATGGGATCAAACTTCAGTGCAACATCAGTAGAAAACATTCGAGTAGTGAGTCCCATGTCAGGAAAAGTGTTACTACGGCCATAAGACGCGTTAAAATTTAGAAAGACCATTTTTGCCTTTTGTACATGATACCATCACAACAATTGTTCAAAATGTCTTCTTCCTCCAACCTGAATACACCGATTTAAATGTCGCACATAATTTCAGCGGACTTGACTGAAAATTTGATCCTCGTTTTGAATGATTTCAAATGCTGCTGTAATTCGTCCATGTCTGTTTCTACTGGAGTTTCGAACACTAAAGACTTTATACGGTTCCCAAACCGCTGTTTTTTTCCTGTGCAAAGTCTTTGGTCCACGAAATTCTACTAGAAACAGAGCAAGACTTAATTGGACGAATTACAGCAACATTTGATCCCATAGTTCTGTAACACCCAGTACACCACACCTAAGTAACTAAATAAAAAATTGATGCTATACTAACGATAAATGAATAATTATTAAGTATCAAAAAAATAGACTTATTTCTGTCTGGAGACCAAAGACAGTGTTAGGAAATCTTTCAATTCTAGGATCGTATTGCGTTTTGAGAGACCTGTATTCTGTTGATTTCTTAAAGACAACCTTGTAGAAAAACCTACACCAAAAGCTTCAGGCAACAGAAAGGATGTATTCATTAAAGAGACACTGTAATAGTCGTGTGGTGGGCAAATTAATTGTATAATTGCATAAATGATTCGACAAGATGATGCAAGACATTCTCATTCATTGTTGTTGTTTTCATGAAAATGCATGAGTGTGTACTCGAAGAAAAAACATTGAAAGATGAAGGTAACGTTGAAAATAAAGAAAATAACAATGAATTGACTATTGAAAATGTTAAATACACAGAGCTGGCTGGTGGAAATGAATGTATAAAATCTTAAAACTGGAAAGGCCAACGAATATTATATGTTTGTTCGTACAGTGAGAAGGTTATTATACGAGGTGTTCCTTTTGTTCCTGGTGTTTCAAATCTTTTCAACAAAAATTCGTACTGAATCGGTGCTGGTACAGACTTGTTCGATGTGCGAACAATCACGTCGTCATGGAGATAATCAATCTGACAAGTTCGATTGATAACATGCTGAAACTAGTCCTATCATTGTCACAACACGTGAGAATGATTTTTCACCTGAAATTTCTGCTATGGAGAGTTAGTAACAACTAACAACAAAGTTTTCGTGGGGAAGGGTCACTATACAGGGTGTTCCGTTGATGTTGTGAAACAATCCTAGGATAGATTCCTTGCTGGAAAATACGAAAAAAGATCTCGAAAATCAGAGATCCAGAGACGAGAAGTCTCCGAGGCCACAGTGTATTATTTTAAAATGATATAATGTTCCGACATACAGGGTATCAAAATTTTCCAAACAAAAAAAAGTCCGTCAATAATTTTTGAGTGACTTTTCTTTCGACTTTCTTGGAATTTGGTGTAGGTTTGATTGCAATAGTTTGAATAATAGTAATAATATATCGAACGATTGATAATAATGAACAAAATAATTCATTGTTAGTTTTTACACGAATATAGTTTTTTACGAAGAAATATAGTTTGTAATTTTATCTCTGATACAAAGCAAGATACAATATTATCTCATTATGTATTTTCAAGGAAATTGAAAGAACCCGTTTTTTGCGAAAACAATGACAGCGTCTATTTCGAAAATTACAATATCTTTGGAAAAGTGTTCACGAGAACTAATTTCAAGAAATCTACCTTTGTATTTTTCAAAGTATTAATTGAACACCCAGTATATCCGCTGAATTTTAGATTTTCTTCTCTCAACATCAAGATATTCTGACACTGGATTTTTTTTTATGTCGACAAGAAATTTCTTCTTGAATGAAAGGAAGAAATCTTCTCATTGTTACTCAGATCGATCGTTATTTTCATGAAAATGATCTGTTGAGAGGGGGATGCAGAAAGATAAAATTCAATGAAATCTCAATAATTATATTGGTACTAAGTTGGGTATACTTCCAGATAAATCAGAGAAGATCCTCATTCAGTCTGATACTTTCTAAATTGTATATTCGTGACATCAAATCGATGTATACCAAACTTGATATATCTAATCGAAATATCAACGGATATATACGGGGTGAAGTGGTTACGAGTTACACCCGGTATATTTTGATCCTCATTGTATACAGGGTGAGTCAAAAATGTGTACCGAGCTTTCTGGGGGTGATAGAACATTGAAAAATAAGTGTAGTTTAATGATTAAACTCATGGCCCAAAATGCATATTGAGGGAGATATATCCTTCCAAAGTTGATAAAATTAAAATTATTTCTCCGCATAACTTCTGAACGATGAAAGCCACCCGATTGAAATTTTGTGCATGAATGTATGTTGTCAGAATACATTTTTTCGTCACACTTCCACATTTCTGATATTGTTATGAAGGGTGTTTTCAGAGGGTGAGTCATGATTTTTTGTAGAAAACTTTTTTCCCTGTATTATTTTCGGTGAAAAAACAGGAGCATTCGATGGAGCGAATGAAAAAATTACATGAAAAAGGTACTCTTATTCAAATACAAGAAAATTGAGCCGTTCGTGAGATATTTGAGTTTTTGTAGTTACATGATATCAGCAGATTGATTTTATTCATCTCGATATTCATCGGTATAACGATATTTTAGCAGGCCATGATGAATAATTTTGTTCTCAATTTTGACGTTCATGTCATCAACATTCGATTCAATATTGTTGTAGTCGATTTGTTCGTGTGGTTTTTCTGTGTCATTTATCACTGCGATTATCAACTGAGATTTTAAGAAATATGGCAGGTTATTCGTTCTCTGAACAAACTGATATGCTTCTAATGCTTGGCGAGTGCTTCGGAAATGCAAATGCTGCTGAAATATCGTTATGCCGATGAATCTCGCGATGAATAAAATCAATCTGCTGATATCATGTAACTACAAAAACTCAAATATCTCACGAACGGCTCAATTTTTTGTATTCGAATAAGAGTACCTTTTTCATGTAATTTTCTTCGCTCCATCGAATGCTCCTGTTTTTTCACCGAAAATGATACAGGGACAAAAAAGTTTTCTACAAAAAATCATGACTCACCCTCTGAAAACACCCTTTATAACAATATCAGAAATGTGGAAGTGTGACGAAAAAATGTATTTTGACAACATACATCATGCACAAAATTTCAATCGGGTGGCTTTCATCGATCAGAAGTTATGCGGAGAAATTATTTTAATTTTATCAACTTTGGAAGGATATATCTCCCTTAATATGCATTTTTGGCCATGAGTTTAATCATCAAACTACATTTATTTTTCAATGTTCTATCACCTCCAGAAAGCTCGGTACACATTTTTGACTCACCCTGTATAAACGAAAAAAAACCCAACTTTTGTTGGTTTGTCCGATCAGCCTTCATGAATATTCTACACTTACACCGCATCGAAAAAAAAAAATGAAGAAATGAACCTAGAAAAAGTGGAAAGTCTTCGATTCCCACCCGTTGTGAAGGGCAAATCGACCGCGTAATTTCCGATATCGCCGTTATACATTCTAATAACACGCTAGGACTTCCCCGGCCCGAGTTTCAGACAGACCTCAGTCCGATCTGGAATCTTCACCGTGCGCGGCCAGTGATTTCTCTCCGACGGTGACCGCCGTCGATAGTTTCGTTCGATTCGCGATACCAAGAAAGTTTTCTCAACACTCAATTCCGAAATGGTGCATTATGTTCGCTAGGGTTTCGATCAGACCAAAAGTAAGGACATGTTCATAGATTAGATTTAAAATCCGAGCGGTTTTCTTTCTCATTCAACTGCGACCTTTGATCTACGTGGTCCTTCAACAACTTCCTAGTTGAATGAAACAGCTTCATCGCACTGCTGCATTTCGAATATTCCATGTTTCATCATAGCGATGCTCTAATCGGAGACTACTTTTGGATATCCATGGGATATCCAAAATTTACCCAACGGTGAAAATAATGAATAAAATAAAAAAATTAGAAGACTAATATATTTAACAAACATGAAAATTTCTACTTGACTTAGTCATGGACATTTAGGTAACGAATCTGATCCAGTTTTCAAAACAGTGGTATATGTTTTTCTTCGATTTTTATGTCCTTACTACAAATATATTGAAATTATAATCACTATTTTCATTTATGGAAACAAGGAAAGAAATACTGTCTGTAAGTTCTTCGAGGAGGTGGTACATTCATTTTTCAGCTTTTGATGGGATTTTCTCTCCTCGTTTCTAAAAAATAGAGTAGAAGTTATTAAAAATTATTGCAATATATTTGTAGTAAGGACAGATTTAGGATCTGTCCCAAAATGTCACTGCGCTTGAAATTAAACCTTTAGATACCTAAAAGAGAAATTCTCTATTGGTCAGTGACACCTTGTATTTGAAAAAATTTTCGGAAATACAAATATATTTAATAAAAATAAAACCTCTACTTATCTTGGTGGACGTTTCGGGAACGAATCTGCTCCCGTTCTCAACACAATTGAAATATTTTTTTTCGTAAACTTTTTTCGATGTTTCCGATTTTGACACTGAAAAGTGACAATTTGGCAGAAGGAGGAATTCTGGTTACAAGGTGTTTTCATTAATTGATATTGAATTTTCCATTTTCATATTCAATTTTCAGAAGTTGGTGCCAAGTTCTATCTATATCAACTGAACAAGAAGCAATATTATTGTCATTTATTGTCATTTGTCACGTTTTGTCACTTTTCAGTGTCAAAATCGGAAACATTGAAAAAAGTTTACGAAGAGAAAAATATTTCAATTGTGTTGAGAACGGGAGCAGATTCGTTCCCGAAATGTCCCCCAATATAAGTAGAGGTTTTATTCTTATTAAATATATTTGTATTTCCAAAAACTTTTTTCAAAAACAAGGTGTCACTGACCAATAGAGAATTTCTCTTTTAGGTATCTAAAGGTTTAATTTCAAGCGCAGTGACATTTTGGGACAGATCCTAAATCTGTCCTTACTACAAATATATTGCAATAATTTTTAATAACTTCTACTCTATTTTTTCAATGTTATCGATTTTGACACTGAAAAGTGACAATTTGGCAGACGGAGGAACTCTGTTACAAGGTGTTTTCATAAATTGATATCGAATTTTCCATTTTCATATTCAAGTTTCAGAAGTGGATGCCAAGTTCTATCTATATCAACTGAACAAGAAGCAATATTATTGTCTCCGTTCAGGAGAATGCAAGCAGACTCTTTGATTTTCCGTTTTTGGTTGTTGTCTTCTTCTCGGAAAATCAAAGAGTCTGCTTGCATTCTCCTGAACGGAGACAATAATATTGCTTCTTGTTCAGTTGATATAGATAGAACTTGGCATCCACTTCTGAAACTTGAATATGAAAATGGAAAATTCTATATCAATTAATGAAAACACCTTGTAACAAGAATTCCTCCATCTGCCAAATTGTCACTCTTCAGTGTCAAAATCGGAAACATCGAAAAAAGTTTACGAAGAAAAATATTTCAATTGTGTTGAGAACGGGAGCAGATTCGTTCCCGAAACGTCCACCAAGATGAGTAGAGGTTTTATTCTTATTAAATATATTTGTATTTCCAAATTTTTCAAGAACAAGGTGTCACTGACCAACAGAGAATTTCTCTTTTAGGTATCTAAAGGTTTAATTTCAAGCGCAGTGACATTTTGGGACAGATCCTAAATCTGTCCTTACTACAAATATATTGCAATAATTTTCAATAACTTCTACTCTATTTTTTAGAAACGAGGAGAGAAAATCCCATCAAAAGCTGAAAAATGAAGGAAAGAAAATTCCAAAAGTTTGCAAAAATCCTATACTTTTTGAGTTCGAGTTTTGAGTACTATGGGATAAAGCGATCCTGATGTTTTCTTTTTTTTTCGAACAAAATGGATGGGTAAAGGTTAACATTAATTGGTTATCGAGTAATGGTGGATTTGCAACGTGATATTGTTTATTATTATGCGCGGATATGTTACTTTGTAAAGCCAACGTTTATACTTATACCATAAAAATTGCAGCAAACTATAACTTTCTAAACGAACCGATAGTGCTATCGGAAGTTTATTGAACAGAAAAACAATAATTAATAACATACCATGCATACGAGTTCGTGATGATTTTCGATAAATAACATATTCAGCTGTGAGACAGGCATATTAAATTTTGACACGAGTGAGAACATATTTTCAACATGTGTAATGATTGGTAATTCCATTGCAATTTCTGTAACGTTTGGAAGTATCGCAAATTTTAGGAATGTTTGCAAGTTTTACGTAAGCTAGGTGGATATTTTTGGTGTTATTTCGAAGATCTCGTCAAATCTGAACTTTCTGATGTGGTTTGGAAAAAGTGAGACCAGGCGAGATGAAAATACTAGGGTTGAAACGATTTGTTTAACACGGAAGCTCTGAGGTGATGTGATATCGCATATTTTTTTAAAAAATTCAAATTGAATATAAGATAATTGGGAAGATGATGAACCAATCCTTCTTATGAGGGTAAGTTTTTGGGTCTACGATGAAGTTATTGGGGTGTGAATTTGGGGTACATCTTCAGCAAACTCAAATTATGCTCATCAATGTAGAAAAAACTGTAGAAATGAATCGGAATGTCGGAAAAAATTGGGAAATGATAAAATTGTGTGGGATTTGAACTTATATTTTATTTTATTATCGTTATTCAATAAAATAAAAAAAATACGTCAGAATTTGAAATTCTTAAGAACTCCAAATTTGTTTGCTTTATGCCTATAAAAAATGGGAATCGAGAGTTCAGGAGCGTACTCGAAATAATTCTAGAGGCGTCGGAGAAGTTAAGATTCCGAAATGAAGTACTATAATTTGCAGGAAAAATTCGAAATTCTGCAACTGGGAATTAAAGTGTGAAAGCACAATTGTACAATTCTGCAATTGTCAATTTTAAAATCAGCAAAGTTCATTTTCAATTCCTTAACGTTGCTAGATTGCAACTTGCTGTTTAATTTTTGTAGTACCTTCGGATATCTCTTAATTTTCATCTACCTCGTGTCCTCAAGCAGGTATTTTTTTCATTTTTTCATAGTTATAGTGCATTTCAAACAGCAAAATAATATTATATAGTTATATAAAAAATATGGTAATTTTGCACTTATCATGGGATGGTTTTTTTCGATTTTTTTCGGTACTCACGTATTTCGACCTCAGGATAATAAAATAAAATATAATAAATAATAATAAAAATAATAATAATAAAAACGTGCGCAAACTTATATTTTTCGAGATATTCCAGGAAAAAGTATGAAAATTACCCTTCTCGTTTCGGCCTGTTTTGGGGAGACACCATAGCCATTCGAAGTTTCATTTCTCACATAAGATACTCTTTATCATCCACTAAGAAGTTCAATTCATCGTCTTTAGCATCTTTGATGAATCCTGTCATATGGACGGCGCTGTCAAAAATGTGCATCTGTGATATTTTGACTCACAGAACTAGTGATTCCGACGTAGATTCTCATTTGACAGCGCCGTCCATATGAAAAATGCTGGATCGACCTTCCTCCAAGATGCTAAAAAACGTTGATTTAACTAATTCAACGATGTTTTCCCTTCTTTTTGACTTCTTGAATGAAACTCCATGCCTACCCAAACGAGCCGAAATACGTAAGTACCAAGAAAAAAAATTGAAAAAAAAACCCATCGCATGATAAGTGCAAAATTACCATAAATATATAACTTAATAATAAATTATATGATGAATATAATAAATCAGCGAAAATGAAATCTCTCATGACTTCAATCAAGGTAAAATCTCATAATGTAAAATTACAAAACGTATGTAAAAGTTCGAGCATGAACATGTGAAAAGTTCAGAACATTCAATTTTATAGCATCTTAACAGTTGGAATCGAGATTTCTGGATGAGTAAAGTGCAAATTGTCTCACAATTCTGTGCCACATCCAACTGTGAAGTACGAAAATGAACCTGATGTGAATATATATCGCTGACTATACATTTAGAAACAATGTCCCACGTCTTAGAAAATAAACTGAATGTATACAAATCACATCGAAAACAATTTATTCCCCTCATTTCTATATTCTTGCCTTTCATTGACGGTTTCAATTATTTTTGCATGCAACCAATTGCAAAATTTGTACAGTATATTGATAATAAACGATGTGTTTTCGATGTAAAAACATTTATTGATAACGTGCCTGGTTGGTAAATTTGAAAAGGTCAAACAGACTGAACTGACTAAACATCAGGTACGTCTATTCCACTAAGATACTCCAGTTAGTATAGTGTTAGTAAAATTCGGAAGTGAGTTTGATTTTTCTTCCATTAGTATTTAATTTTCAGGGGGTGAATAAATACAAAAGAGATCAATTTTGTAGTTTGTCAGCTGGTAATTTTGGCAATTTTTTATGAAGATGAGGAGTGCTTTTGCCTCAAGTCAACAATATTATACAGCCAAAATTTTTCCATCGAATATTGAGTTACTGATTTATATTCGTCAACACAAATAAATCAAGTGGAATGAAATTTGGGAGACAACAAGCAAAGCCAAATCGTTCAATTGTTGGTGACCATTTTCAAAAAAACAAAATGTACGATAGGTATTGTTGTTACCAAAAATTGGTATTTTTAAATAATTCGGCCACGAACAGGGTGTTTCAGACTCAAGGTTATCCAAGGGTCTTTGAATTAACCCTGTATAAAGACGAATACGCCAGTATTAAACAAAAAGACTGGCATGCAAAAATCTCTGAAATTGAAGTGAAAATGAAAAAAATTATAAAACCTCGAATTTTGTCGAATATCAATTTGTTGCATTTTTTCTGCATGGGCGTGAGTGTCTATATTATTTTTTTTTTAATTCATCACCCTTTCTTTGGAAGAATTTAAAAGATTGTGAATCAAGTAGCAGTTTTATTCGAGTTGAAATCGAATAAAGGCCATTATTGAAAACAGAATTTATTGAAAAAAATTTTTTTGAAAGCTTCCCACAGGCGCGTAAACTAATAGAGTGAAACAGTTGAAGAAAAAACCTCGAATCTTGCAAGGTACCTACATAAAGATCAACAAATCATTTATTGTTGCTGCAGAGAATTTTCATTTATATATTTTTTTATTTATTAATTTTTCGATAATATTATAATTTATGATAATAATTCATCGATTTAAAATAGTGTGGCAGCACTTGAGGGAGACACAGGATCTTAGCCACAGCATCAAACCTGAGCTCGCTTCAAAGATATTGATATAAACAATCGATCCTAACATAACCTCGCGTCTTGAGCACATATTTCAATTATAAAAAAAATTCTCTTTGAATGGGATTCGAATCCCAAGCCACGACTTGAGAAGCACGATTGCTAACCATTAGACAATCTAACATATATTTATAAATACCGCTGCGTACATTTACATCCGTATGAGAAAATGATTCAGATGAACAAACTTTTAAGAGTATTTCGACAATAAAAAAAAATCCATGAGACGTAGAGTAGTACACCTATAACAAAATACAGATTAATATTAGGAACCCTCGGACGTTTCTGCTCTTCTAATACGTATTTCTCGATTCAGTCTTGAAAATGGAATTTAGAAATCTTTCTTTTTTTTTATCTGTGGACAACACGAAAGGGAAACCTATAATGTTGGAATTTTTATTGAAAGTTTAGAGGTTGTAAGCATCAGGAAAGACTTGACTAGGCAAAGAATTCCACAACTTTGCCGTTCTATTGATGAATGATGGTTGGTATAGCGATGTTCGACAGGTCTCGAGCCTCTCTCGAGAATTCGTTGAATCGAGCAATATTTACTTCGACCAACCAAATAAAAGTGTCATATATGCACGAAAAAATATAATGTTGAAACTAGTAACATCTGATCTTGTTTCAAGAGCGAATTTAAGGTTTCAGTCAACTAAATATTCTTTGGATGAACAATATATCATGTCCAACCAACCACATGTATGTTTTATTTCAACGCAGAAATTGATTTGATCCAATACATTATTTTGTTGATCGGAATGTGGAAAATGTTTGAATCGACAAAATTCTATGTCCCATCAACATATATTTATCAATTTGATACAATAATTCATCTATCCAAGTGATTATTTGGTTAATCCGAATGTGAAAACTGTTTGAATCAACCGAATTCATGATCATATCAAGACAACCTTTTGTTTGAATTCATACACACTTTCGAATCAGTGAAATAATTATTTTGTTGAATTAACTCTGGTAAGCGGTTGGATGAAACTTGCTCATCATTGGATTGACAAAATGTGTCATTCGATCGGAGCATTATTCCGATTCAGTGTAATTACCTCTCTTGATCAACAGAACATAAGAGATCATTGAACAAATTATAACTGTCATCAAAGTAAGATATCATTTTGCTCGTTTATGGTGATTCCACCCCAATATTTAATATCTTGGCACCGTTCTCCAATGGGTATTTGTAAACAGAGCCATCTATTGACTAGTATCATGATTATAATATAAGTATCTTCATCCAATGTACTGAATTTTCGTTTGATTTCGTTGTGATACTGATATAAGAAATGATCGAAATTTCATATAAATCTAATGAGGTGGGTACTCTCAGGTATTCCTTGAATTTGTTATGTAATAATATATATTGGGTCATCCATCCTAATGATTGACACATATGCCATTAATTTTCACAGTGATGAAGTAATATTCTTGTATGTATACTCAATATATTCACTATCCAAAAAAATTATTATGCTGAAACATGATTGTCAATTATAAAAGTACCTAAATGAATGAAATAATTCACTCGATACACTCAGGATATGGAAGTTGTTGACTTTCGAAGAACAAATAATGTAATATTTCTGCATATTTTCGACCTCCATATTCCAGTAGAATCTAGTAGTTATTCACGACTGTAGCTCAGAATCAGTTTTCAACCTCATCGGAAATTCTCAGGTCAATAATTTCTGATACTGATCGAACATAATCCACATATTTTATTCCATTCGCGTAGTTCATCATGGTAATAAGCTTGAAGTGAGGAAGAACGTATATATTTAATTTGATTACTATATATTCGTGAATTGAGCAAAATCATTTGTTTGAAACGATCTTGTATTGGAGTTGAATTGATATTACCATTTGTTTAAACTGAATTGATGAATGATTCTTATGATTATGATTATGATTTTGATATGATACTTATAGTTTTGGAAAGATTGATTTGAATCACTCAGTTCATATGTTATTGATTCGACATTATCATTTATTCGATTCGAATTGGAGATGATTCCGTTTGATCAACATATTTTCGAATCAAGCATATATGTGAATTGTATCAAGAATCCCATTTCGTCCATGCAATAGTATGGTGTCATTCGATGAATATAAGTGATGATAGAAATGAATGATATTTAATTCGTTCAAACGAATGATTTCAACCAAATATATTTGGTTGAATCAATAAATCTTTTTTTTCCGTGATAACGCGGAATGGGATAGATTGACGAAAAAATTTGAGGCGATGTAATAAAAGTTTCACTTTGAAAAACTATTCTCAGGAGCGCATTTTGAAAGTTCGCCACAGGCGCTTTCAATACTCGATTGGAACAGTTGGAATGTGAGAAAACACCTTGACTGGTGTCCGAACAACCTCGAGAGTATCCTATTCGGCAGCGAGAGCCGTTCTAAAGCTGAATTCGATTCTTTTGTTGAACTGCTGAACTAGTCAGGAATATCGTGTAACTCTGTTCAAGGCTCTGCTTCGAAATCAATCTTTTCCGCGTTTCGCGGTAAACGTAAATGGCCATCTATTCATAGAGATTGATGCGGATATACAGGGTGTCCCACAATATATCTCGAGGAGATAGAAGATCCTAGAGGAAGCTCCTGGAAATATTATATTTCTACGACAACTACACCTTTTCCAATTGAAATTCAAAAAGTATCACTTGTGTTTCATATTCAGAAATTCGTCAAATGTTTTCCAAAATCAACAATTTGAATAAAAATAATGCTTCATGCAGTACATTCGACATATTTGGAAATTAAAATTACTCATAGTGGGGCTACATTGAATATTGCTCTAACTTTACTGTATTTATAAATTTGACTGATCAAGGCAAATTTTGGCGTGTTCGTGAACAAGAAAGATTTTCAAGACAACATAATATGGAGAATAGGTATTCTAATTTTGTGATTGCAGACACACATGTAGAAACCGGGAAAGTTTCATCCCATCGTCTTTTGTAGTTTCTCGTAATATTATCCGAGAATAAATTGGTAATATCGTGTATGATTTATGGGATATATCGATTTTGCTTCAGAATAATTTGAATATTCATAATCTGAAACCCGTTCGTCTGGAAAATTTACATACAAAAAAGTGAGAGTAATATTGAACGTAGCCCCACCCTATTTCATACACTCCTAAATGAAATTTTGAGATTATTTCCTTCTTCACAGCATTGGCATACAAAGTTTAGTTTTTGTAGCTGATTTTATCACGAGGCGCTTCAGAAATATTCAGCAAATACCAGCCATTAAATAAAACAATTTGCTCATTGATTGCTGATTTATATTAATTCCTCAACTACAAATTGAAAGAATTTACATATTTCTAAACGTTACAACAATTTGAGTGATTAGAAACCTTATTTTGATACGAAAAAGCGCCACCAATAATACCATGTTCAACTTTGCTTCCCATTCTATCATCAAAAATTCATTCAAAACCATTCTATTATGCAGTAAATCGCATCAAAGATGATGATCTTGTGAACAGTTACATCATGGGAAACAAAAAAAATTAAATCATTATTTTCGATCCCGAAATTTGATCGTATAACATGCTGGTCGAGTTTGTTATATTATTTTCTCCACTAAAAATGATGGAATTTTTATATTTTGAAATGTTACTCTAGTTGAAGTAATTAGGAACACCTATATAAATATATATACACATATTCAGGGTGGCCCAATGAAAACGAAACAAGGTACGCATTTTACTGAGAGATTGAGTATATGACATTTAAATAAATGATTCTTTATGTAATGTTGGATGGGACAGGATTTGAAAAAACACATAAGTCACTTCGTAGATAAACATCGTTCTAACTACAAAATGAGAGAAAGTGATGAAAGGGAAAAAAGCGTTACTTTCCATCACTAGCCGATTATTTTCATGAACGTGTTTTCTCGAGAACTACTGCATTGAAATCCAAAAACAAGGAAGCGTTGGTAAGAGATTTCAATTACCTTCAAAATGATGTATCACTTGACCTCTTATCCCATCTGAGATTCGAGGGTTGGAGCTCACCCCTCCGAGGGGTTTGAAGTGGAAAAGTTGAAAACATGCGCGAAATATTTCCCCTCGAAATAAAAATCGACTGACTCGAGCGTTTTTTTTTTTCTGAGAACGACAACTATGTCAAATCGGCCTTGTTTCGTTTTCATTGGGCCACCCAGTATTTTTCATTATATTATCAGGTATATCTTTAAACTTATTCAGTGAGGAGAACCCCAACATTGATGAATTAATTAGTATTATCATTATTATAATAATTTTGACTCATTTCAAAGGCTCATAGTCAGTAATATCGAAAAATTTGATTATAGGCAAAACTACTTCTTTATGATTGATGTCGTTATCATAGGAATCGGTTTGTTTGTGAGAAACACATAATTAGGCATCGTTTGCCTGTCTTCTTCTGAAATAGTAAAATAAATAATGAATTATCAGGAAAAAGCGCCACCAATAATATCATTCATTTTATCATTTTTTCCTATTTCATCATCAAAAGTTTATTGAAAATCGTTCGTTTACACGCAGTAATTTCCTCTCATCAAAGATGTTGATCTCGAGAACAGTTACATAAGAATTTAAGAAACAAAACAACCATTATTTTCGATTCCGAAATCATAGATGTTCTCGAATGGTGTGAAATGTATGTATTTATTCATTCATATACATGCAAACTGCGCTGCTGAATTATTTGTGAACTGTTGAATATTAATTCATTTAGGATTCATTACCACATTTCCGTATTTCCTGTGAACTGGTCAACATTTTCAGCTTCGTGAAACAAGGTGACTCAATCGAAACAGAAACAATAATTTTTGTTAAATCAACGGTATCGATTCGAAAAATGTTGATATTTATCTGACTGATGAAATCTTAGGGAATCACCGTATTCTCATCGTGTCTTTCGTTCATGTAAGGGTTTTTCCACTATATTAGTTTGCGGTTTTCATTTAAGTGTCTACGACTGGAAACGTTTATCATCGAGAAAATCCCTCTCGGATAAACCTAATAGAAGTCACAAAAAGAATATAGACAGAAATAATAGAATAATTATACAGATACATAATTATTGTTTTTTTCGAATATATGATAAATTCGGATTATTACTAATTATGCCGCATTTCTAGTACATTTCATATAGTCCAGGAATCATTTGAAAATTGTGGAGAGTGGAATTATTTCCATGAAAATGAGAAAAAGTATACACACACTTTGTGATGAAACATGACACACTTCAATCAGGAGTCTAAGGAAATTGATTATTCCATGCTGATAAAATAGAAAATATCTTGCAAAATTGGATAACTGTATAAAAAATTCCAACAGCAGAAGAACACAGTAACTGAAGTATATTCATAGTAGAAGGAATTATAGGGGACAAATAGAAGTTGAAAAAAAGCCGAAGCGAGAAAATGTAGAGCTAATAGAATATTTTGGCCAGTACAAGAAAACTCAATATCTAAATCATGAAACTATTCAAAAAAAAAGTCTGCTATCAGTTCCTGTTCATAATGGTTACATCAAAAGAGCAATAAAAAAGCGAGTCTATCAGAAGTGTTTAAATTAAGTGATTTCAAAATGACCACGCATTTTGTTTTGTTTATATTCAGCCCATTTTACACGAGCCTCAAATTAAGATAATTACCGAGGAAGGGAGTTTCAGATTTCAGACAGTTAACAGATACATTTCCAGTTGAGATTCGAAGTTTATTATGCATTTTAGGACACATGTTCATTTGAAGAAAAAGTCTTGTATTGATTCCAAAAAGACGTACTCGAAATATTTACATCATATTTCGAATCACCCTGAATACTGGAATAGGGGTAGCATTACACCCTGTCTTCCAGTCTCAGCCCCGCCTCGTGTAATTTGTATGAAATACTTCTTCTTTTTCTGAATCGGTGAATTAAAGGAAGGCATGACTTTCTTACTTTCTGGATTTTATTTTTTAAATATCTTTGGACAACACGAAAAGAGAAGGAAGGTACTCATTGGAATTTTTCTTGAAAGTTTGGAGGTCGTAAGCATCAGGAAAGACTTTACTAGGCAAAAAATTCCACAACTTTGCCGTTCTATTGATGAATGATGCTTAATAATGAAAAATTAGGGCCATAAAGGTTATCTGAATAGTTCAATAAGAATCAAGAGAAAGTAGTTTTCGAGTGTTTCACATAATGAAGATTTCAATGAGGTTAGAAGAAGATGACTGAATATGCAATAAATGAGTTTCAATGTTGAATATGTACTTTGTTTTATCTGTATATGTTGTTTATGAATGTGTTTTGCGAATCTTAGATCACCATCAAGCAAGACACTCAAGACTTTTTGCCTCGTTAACTATTGCTCATTTTGATATTCAACTAATTTGGCTGTCATTTCTAGATGGCGGACATCTCAAATGTCATTTTTCAACTCTGGAATGACATTTGATTGGTTGATATTGACTCATTTGTCAGATTGAATTATTTTTCTCAAATAAAAAAAAATACAGACTGCTTGCTACTCGTCTCAAGTGTCACCCATTATATCCAACATTACTTTTCCGTTCAAGCTCTCTCTCTCTTTTCCACATTGTAGGCTTCAACAATCACCATGGAGAAACAAATTCTTTCGCACACAGTGACCAAAAACTAAAGTGAGTGCCTCGAAAAAAAAAATGGAGACCCTCAAATCAAACTCCACTACGCTGGCGCCCAACACGGACCTGATGATCGCCAAAGTGGCCTCGATGGCCATCCTTGGCGTGACGTCCTTCCTGCTGGGCGTGCTGCCTATGAAAGTCACCAAGATGATCTCCATCAAATCGCCCGAGGGCGACAAGAACCTCCTGATATCGCTGCTGCTCTGCTTCGGAGGCGGCGTGCTGCTGTTCACCACCTTCGTGCACCTGCAACCGGAAGTCAGGCAGGGCTTCGAACGGCTGCAGCGGCAGGGCGTGGTCCCCGAGATGGGCGGGGGCATCCCGGTGTCCGAGATCGTCTTCTGCATGGGCTTCTTCTTCGTCTATCTGGTCGAGGAGCTGGTGCATCTCTTCCTAGACAGGAAGCCTCGAGGTGACGCCCTGCACAGGTGAGACACGCCCATACTTTTCGCGCATACCCTTGACGGTGACGCCTCAAATGAGTGAGACACGCCCACTTGTTGCACATACACATGACGGTGACGCCTCCAATTAGCGAGAAACGCCCACTTGTTGTACATACACTTGACGGTGACGCCTCAAATGAGTGAGACACGCCCACTGGTTGCACATACACATGACGGTAACGCCTCCAATTAGCGTGACACGCCCACTTGTTGTACATACACTTGACGGTGCCGCCTCAAATGAGTGAGACACACCCACTTGTTGCACATACACATGACGGTGTCGCCTCCAATTAGCGTGACACGCCCACTTGTTGTACATACACTCGACGGTGCCGCCTCCAATGAGTGAGGTACGCCTACTTGGTACCCCATTTTATGCTCGTTTGGCCTACTTACACATGAAATATCATTCGAATTTTCAGAGAAAAACTGTCGGATTGTGTCAACGGTGCCATCTAGAGGTCGCTATGTAATTAAAAATGTCTTGATTCGTGATCTATCTCAAGGAATAGAAACAAGTCTTTCTGATTCTAGATTCGTCGAATTCCGTTGATTCAAACTGGATTCATGATCATTTCTTCTTAGCAATCTACATACTACACGAATTATTTGAAGAGCTAGAGAACTTTTTCTAATCGGAGTGGTCCGGAATCGGTTGGAGATCACGAGCAAAGTATTTTTGATATACCATAATTAATGATATCAAGTTATCGAAAGTTATCTCCAACATTTCTCTTGACCACTTTCATGATGATTTTTTCCATCCGAAACCTCTACGATGATCGGTTTTCGTGACACAGCCGGCGTTCTTTCTCAGCTGTACACCTGATACAGTCATATACATTTCTCCTGCACCATTATGTTATTTCACCACATTATCGTTTCGCAGATCCCTCTCAGTGCGCAAATGCTCCAAACCCGACCTGTCCATCCCGAGAGCCACGCTCGCCACGAAATTCGACGACGGCCACAGCAACGTCAGCTACATCGGCAACTCGCACAAGGACCTGCTGGCCCCCGCCCACGCGTACGCCCACTCCGACCACGCCCACTCGGACGGCGCCCGCGCCTCCTCCGAGCACGGCCCCGCCCACGCCGACTCGTGCGGCGGCCTGCTGGTCGTGCTGGCGTTGAGCTTCCACGCGGTGTTCGAGGGGCTGGCCGTGGGCCTGGAGGGAGGGGTCGAGAGGGTGTGGTACCTGTGCGCGGCCGTGGCAACGCACAAGTTCGTGATCGCTTTTTGCGTTGGCGTCGAGCTGGTCGCGACCGGCACCAGGGCGGTTTTCGTCTTTCTCTACATCGGCACGTTCGCCATCGTATCGCCTTTGGGTGAGTATCGAACGCTAGCTCAGTTCCATCACAACATCATCCACAATTTTTAAGTTCCCATTCGAGGACTGTACGCAATAATATTAAGGGGAAACGAAATCAATAGAGATTAGCGAGTCCTTAGAATCTTTCGAGATATTTCTCCAGAAATTACAATCGAAAGTGATATTGTCTGTATTCTTGTCAGTCCATTTATACGTGGAATTATATTATGGTTTAATAAACCGTTGAAATTCAGCGAACCGTAACAATTCAATGATAGTGAAGTCAGCAAATCGAATAATCGAGTGTATGGAATAGTACCTGGGTCTTTGTTCATCAAATGGTTCTTATTGAGATAAATGAAAGTACTTTTCGATCCATTCAATTCTCGATTGTTCATTACATGTTTGAAGAGTTTCAAATTATGTAAAAGCTACATCTAGCCTTGGAATTTGGAAATACAATTCGAATTCCTGGTGACTCCAGAACCAAAAAATGTTGCAGCGAGGTTTTGAAATCAGCGGAGATTCATCGAGATCAAGAGGCGGGCTTTCAAGATCGAAAGGCGAGGCTCCGATGCAAAGGGACGGGTTCCAAGGCCAAGGGGCGGATATCAGAGATTAAAAGGGGCGGAGACTCGAAACCAAGAAGGCGGGGTTTCGAGGTCAAGGGGCGGGGCTTGTAACCTGTTGACATACCGACCCCAAAAAGGGCGGAGCGTCACATTTATGCGGTCAAGGAGGGCGGGGCTTCGACATGAAAGCATCCGCATGTCGCCACATCGACCCAATTATCTGCTAGATCGACTATTACGTATCTGAATTGCGTTTTTCGTTGCAGGCATCTGCCTGGGGCTGATACTGAGCGAGAAGGCGAGCTCCGAGGACGTCACCAGCGTGGTTTTGCAAGGCATGGCGGCCGGCACGCTTCTCTACGTCGTCTTCTTCGAGGTGCTCGCGCGAGAAAGGAATAACAACCACAGCGGATTTTGGCAACTGGCCGCCATCTGCTCGGGCTTCGCCTGCATGTTCGTCTTCCAGCTCTTGAGTGAGTAGGAAATTTCTTTCACCGTGTTCCGAAACAACTGCTACAGGGTGATTCGAAATATTCCAAGGACGTATTTTGGGGATCAAGGCAAGACTTTTCTTCAGATAAACATGTGTCTTGAAATGCACCTCCTGCGAGCTACTGACACTGTAAGTTAGGTTGGGAAAAAATAATCTGAAATTATGACTATATGCAATAACGGATGAAAACTTCTGGAAATTGGCAAGCCCCTGTTTTTTTTTCAGTCCCTCCATTTCTTCTTTGCAGAAATTATGCTAACCAAGTTTTTGGCGAGTTGGAAAGGGGTTTGCAAAAATTTGGCACATATTTGATTACACCCTGCATATATAGAGAACTGAAAGCAGAATGATTCTGAAAATTTGTATCGAAGGAGAAGGAAACCAATTTACAGATTTTTGGGCATTTATCCACTCGTTAAAAATAAAAACAAAAATTGAAAAATAAACTCTGTTTTCATTGCCAGAAACGAAGAGAGAAAATTCCAAAAATCTGTAAAAAATGAATATATCACCTCCTTGATTAGCCTACGGAAAGTATTGAGAGCCCAACTGAAATAAGTTTGTTATTGTGAAGCTTCCAGTTTATCCGGAAGTAGTGTTTTCTACATTTTCACTATGCAAGGTGTTTTTCAAACATGCAGAAAAAATTCAATGGATTGTTCCTTGGACTATTTTGAGAATATTTTGATGATTTTCCCCACTAGGTATATAGATCGCTTTATCTGAGGAAGATATACCCTGTACACTATTCTTTCTGATTTCAAAAAAATGATTTTCCTTTTTCCATCTGAAGTGTTGACTATTAAATTGCACTGTAAATTGCATCCGAATAGAAATCGAGCCAGAAATTGCACCTAATACACGCATCAATTGTTTAAATGCAATGTCTCCTGTGGTAACATTACAATTGATCAATGTTGATAGTCGTTCTCAAAGTCACCTTCACGATATGAGTTAATAACTCCGAGATATTCCAAAAATTCAGCCAGACGTCATTGGACTGCTGAGAAGAGCAGAAAAACTGTACAGCGTATTCGATCTGCCTTGATAATAACTCTAAATGACCTATATTGAGTTATGATTAGCCGCACTAATGAACCGGTTCGTTAAAACAAACTGAGAACAGAAAGATTGAGATCGTAATGATTCGTATAGGTTGTCCCCGTATATGTATTAACTACGAATATTGATAATAAGGACAGCCTATCTGATGTCAAAATAAAAGAGTGCAATTGGCAAGGATTTATTTATGCACATGCGCCAAAGTGAAAGTGAAAGATGACAGACTCTCTTAGTGTTGTTTCACTCTCACGCCTGTCATTGCCACTCAAATTGGGAATGATGGTGCGTCGTGTCTTATACCTGATACTTTTTGTGTAGTGCAATTATTCAAACAACCAGATTCTTTGAACTGTCGTCTTGTCTATGTTTAAGAATTGAATATTTTTATTACTCATAATTAGCGTTATTGTTAGTAATTATTTTTTTCGGTTCTGGATTATTCAGTGTTTGTTTTTGGACGTTAGTTTATAGTTGTTGTTGTTGTTGTTTGTGGTATTCGTAGTTTAAGTTTGTAACTTTTCACAAAATGTCCGCAAAAAACGTACATATTTGTTTTCTCTGCGACTCTAAGAGCTCCAATTCATATCATCGATAAGAAATTCATCACACGGATATGTGTTGCTTCCATGATGAATGTTCATTAACATCATTTCAATACTGAGGATATCTTATATTTCTACCGAGATTTCTACCATTTTTTAAATATCGATTGCTCCATTCTATTCAATCTGAAAAAAACGTACCTGTATAACCAGATCACTCTATATCAAAGATAAGTATATGTTATGTTGTCTACCATCAATATATTCATATTCAAATATATATTTTCCAAATAACATGATTATTTACAGAGAAAAAATCTTGGATGAGGATGATCTAAGGAGAAAATAGATAAGTAGTACAAACATAACCTGTAAACTGAAGAGATTGACACATTACACATAAATACTGTCTGTGAGTTCTTCGAGGAGGTGGTACATTCATTTTTCAGCTTTTAATGGGATTTTCTCTCCTCGTTTCTAAAAAAATAGAGTAGAAGTTATTAAAAATTATTATTATTGAGAACGGGATCAGATTCGTTCCCGAAACGTCCACCAAGATAAGTAGAGTTTTTATTCTTATTAAATATATTTGTATTTCTAAATTTTTTCAAAAACAAGGTGTCACTGACCAATAGAGAATTTCTCTTTTAGGTATCTAAAGGTTTAATTTCAAGCGCAGTGACATTTTGGGGCAGATCACAAAATCTGTCCTTACTACAAATATATTGCAATAATTTTTAATAACTTCTATTCTATTCTATTTTTTTAGAAACGAGGAGAGAAAATACCATTAAAAGCTGAAAAATTACATGCGCATGCGCCCTCGAACATCGTTGCCAATCAGACGATATAATGAAGCATCACTTTTCTAACATTGCTCTTATGGCGGTTGGTCAATATTGTAGTTAATACATTTATGGTTGTCCCCCGCAATATCTGAACAATCCTGAGGATTCAGAAATAACACAAGACAGATCAGATCGGATTAGATTGGGGGTGTTGTCTGACGTCTGCTCGAAATCGTTTAAAGTTCTCTGTCTATCTGGGATCTCTTGGCTTTCCTTCTCCTATATCCTCAGAAACCTGCTTAATCTCGACAGACCTTTATGGTAGCAAAGTAAGTGAACTACTGCTGTCTTCTCTTCTTTCTGGCAAAATCTGCACGGAGGTTCTTCTGCTAGGCCAATCGTACTTTTATGTTTGTCAAGCCAGTAGATCGTCTGTGAATGTTGGCATAGGTTGTTTGATGAACTCTTTCAGTATATACCTACGTCCATCGTCCAACTTTGGCCTTGTTAGATGACTCTTTGGTAAACTGTATGGACTGGACAGGAGAGAACTTTCGAAAGATCGTTCAGCGGAGCAGAAACAAAGTTGGTGCCAAGACGGACCCTTGTGGCACACCAGCATCGATGAGTCATTGTACCAGATGACTCTGTCTATCTCTACGCAGAGAGGAAACAAGACAGCATTTTTTCCAATTCCATATTCATCGTCATAACCTGTACAAATATATAGGAGCGCTTCCTCTGCAAACAGAATTAGTGTCAAGTTCACTGTCCCGCATTGTTTGATGTGCTCTTGGAACATCAGATGGATAACAAATAGGTACCTAGAAGAGATCTTCAATAGAACAAACAAAACAACTTTCCATTGTTTGCTAATATAGCAATAAGATGCAAGATCCGGCCTTGAACAGAAATCTAGTTTTCGGTCCCTCGTATAAGGCACGAAAGACACTTTTACCAACTCGAAATGTTGTGTGCATGATTAAACAGAATTCAGCAATTCTCGAATTCTTTGTTGAACGAGTAAGATTATTTCGCTGATGGAAAATAGTATGATGAAGCACATCTGACGTTCGGTTGACAGTTTGTCATTGAATTGAAATGACAGGCAAAATGGAAGAATCAAGGTGGATATAGGTTGGTGAAATAACTCTTCAATTGTTTCTTTCCAAAACATGTAGACCTGTCAAACGACCTCACTAAAGGCCGCACCACTTGAGATGGCGATACGATCGTCGATCCGGTAAAGTCAAATCCGCTTTTACTGATAATGACGGATACCTGACAGTGATGGATAGCTAACAGTTCAGTTTTTACATTTATATTGAATTTCAAATCCACATCGTGTTTCCAGCATTTCCAAGATAACCTTCGAGATCGGCATAGGTGACGCCACCTAGTTTCGATCTTGGGAAGCCTTAGTAAGGTATTGAAATCCGACAAAATCAAGTAGGCGAAGGTCTACAACTTTTTCTAGTGGCTGGGTATAGGGAGTTGAGACACCAGTCTTTATTTACATCATTGGAAGAATTCTACTGCATCTTTGAAATTATTATGGTAACCTGCTGGAGGGTCCCTCAGGGTTCACATCTGGGTCCTTTATTATTTCCAGTGTTTATAGATGACATATACAGATACTGTTATATGCTAACGTCTTGGAAGAAATTCAGAAAAGTGTTGACAATTAGGGACTGCTCAAAAATTCAAGAAGATCTGAAATTTGTTACCATAACAAAATAAAACTCAACGAGAGTACAATACATGTGCGAGTATATTTTTCAGTCAAAACATTGAACCTATAGAATTCCAATGTTTACTGGAGGACAGTAAAGTCAGATGAACAGACCCAATCGAGGATCTTGGTGTATACTTCGATACAAAAATGACCTTCAACTAATTGATTCTTGGGATTGTTTTGTAGAACGTGCGAGGACTTGCTTTTGCTCACAGCAAACTGACTTTTTCCAGTGTGGTTTGGCACCCACATTTTAATGTTTATAAATTACCACAAGACATAGTTCAGAATATATTTGTAAGGTTTCTCCATTTTAAAATTACAAAGGTTTATATAACTGTTGGCATTAGTGAAACTCGTTTTCTTTATAATATACAGCTTCTCGAACAACAACGAATAATTACGGGTTTACAAATTGATACGATTCTCCTTATTTGGTGTCTTTGACTTTTTATCATGTTCCCCAAGGATATACTAGAAATAGACAATTATTTACCGAAATATCTATTATAACTGTTATTATTAGTGGATATTTGTATGGGTTTCACCTGTTTGTATCCCGAACTTGAAATAAATAAATAAATAATAAATGATGAGTCGAAAGGTTGGACATTACGACTACAAATTTTCAGATATAATTTTTTTCTAACCCTGCTCAGCACTGAATATCTTGTTTCTACTCGGTTCATACAGAGAGGTCAATGATCTCAATGTGTTGGTCTAACTTAAAACGTAAAACAATCATAAGTGATGTCTCAACAATACCGGCAACACTAATGTAAATGTCCTATTGATACTGGAACAACAACAGTTGCATAATAATGAACTTGGAGAACTGTAAAAGTGAAAGTGGAAATACAAGAATAAGTGCCTTAATTGAGAAGACGTGATTGATATAAATCTGCGATTGCTCCAATCAACTCATATATCATACACTTTGTTACAAGGTTTTATAATGGGTGACCGGAATGATTTTTTTTCTTATTGTTTCATTTAGCTTCGACACGATAATCTTTATCTTTGTATACTCTGTATGATAAAGGCACAACAATAATATTTTTAGACAACTTGGACTTGTTCGATATCAATAAATTCAATGATTAGTAGAAAAGAAAACTATATAGGAGAGAAGATTCGTTCTCGAAACGTCCAAAGATTGATTTTTATAAAAGGAATGAATGTCTCTTCCAGGTATATCTTTCTAAACGTTATCAGAGTCAGGAAATGGTCTGAAACAAATTCCTCAATAAACTCGATAACCTTTTGATACATGATTTTTTTTTTTGTCCACATGACGAGTTTGGGAAGATAGATATCATGGGAAGATTGAACGACGTTTTCGGTAGAGCAAAAAAATTATATAATCTTTGTTTGATTTAATTTTGCGGGAATCACAACTAATTATACCGAGAAGCACCCTGTACACTGCAATGTGCAATAATCAAATCAGATGCAATTAGAATCGTTGCATACAGAGAGTAGGTTCTAACTCTGTTCAGATTCAATTATATTTGTGAAAATTACCTTGATATTTATTTTTTTATTGAATCACACATACTTCATGTTTGTGGCGACGATGTTAAACACAGCTTTGAAATTTCGCAAAAAGTCATTTCAACAAGCTAATTTCAACAGTAGTAATGATGAAATTCAATTCTTGTTTCAAATGTTCATCGAGAAAATGTGCAAATCAATTTCGATAAGAGAATGTCCCGAATAAAACTACAGAAATGATCAAATTTGTATCTTATTCCTATGGAAGCAGGACCAACAAGTATAGCCAACCAGATGAACCTACTTTTCTCAAAAAGGAAAAGGCATTCTTGAAACAGACTATTTTTATCGCATTGTTCCATAGTGAAAGTTCTACCGAGAAACAAACACGATTGTCAATAAAATGGAATGTAAAATGAAAATATATCTGAAGGAGACAAAACCGGCTAAAAATTCCTCAAATCGACTATCAACCGCTGTATAGAAACGTAATGAAATTTCGGTGAAACGGACTGGAATTTCTTCGACCACAAGGCGTTATACGGGGTGTCCCAGTTTGAAGAATTCATGGAAGAACTACAGATTTTTCAACATTGAATCTGTAAAGGGGCTTTCCAGAATAAATAGTAGAAATAAAATATTCTTGAGCTAAAAAAAATTTTAGATAGAAATCTAAGATTTCCTTACCATTTGTTGGTGAGACACTGTTTTGATTCCTCAGTCCATAGCATAAACAACTCTGTTTGCTGAGATTGAGTTCACTCTCGTATCTTTCCAATTTATTTTGACATATTTTACATATTTTTTCATATTTTTACATATTTGACTTGTAACTGATGAATAAGGACACATGATTTTAGTTCATTAGTTCACAGAATCATCCAATTGACTAATAGTCATTATAATCGAGTAGAAGACTATACCTTCTCTACGACTTTTACAAAGATTTGGCCAAAATAAGGAAAATTCCTGGAGCTCAGTGAAGAATGACAATCGACAAACTACGCCACTGGAGTTGCTATATTGGTTGATTATTGTGAATATCTCCCTCTTCCAACATAAATATCACAATCGACCCCATAAAAACCCACAAATTCGTCCACATCCACCAAAAACTCATTTTCATTTTATCCCATATTCATAAGTAACATTCTAATTTGCTGAGAACGTTCATCAAATTTACACCCTTAATATTCAATTAATTTTTTTTAAAATACTAGCGATGTTACACGGCCGAAAAAAATCGTTTCCACCCCCCTGCATGTTCACCCTGACTGACAAACCACATCGGAAAGGTCAGATTTAACGAGATCCAAAAACATCCACTCAAAAATTCGCAAAAAAAAACATTTCCAAGTTGAAAAGTCGACATTTTTTGTCTCTTGTTCCAGTTGGCCATGATCACGACCATGGAAGCGGTCACCACCACCACCATCATCATCACCAAGAGCTGCCAACCCTCGAAGATTTCACATGAGGGGAGGAACAACCCCTGGTGGACCGATTTGGATGCTTTCGAAAATTTTATTGGACTGAATAATGAGAAGGAACGTATATGGATACGCTTGAGAGTTGAGCCGAAGCAGTGATATAGAGTGTGACCCAATTAAATCAAGCATCTTTGTTGAATCCACTTTTGAAAGATAATGAGATACTTTTCCTGAGAATCTGAGGAAATAACTGCTCAACAATATGGCTTTTTGAATTCACGAGAAACAAATTGATCATTTTCTTCATATTTTTCTTGGCGTTATTTGACAAGACAGTCCAAAACTGAAAACGTATTTTGACTTACATTTTTTTACCACAATCACAAACTCAATTTTTCCTTATTTTAAGAGAGAGGATATTCTCATTCTTCTCTCAATATTAACGAAATATTCTTTGTATTCTGATTCCATTGATTTATAAATTTGATATAATTTGGTTTCTTCAAAAACAAATATCCAAGGAAAACTAATATTACCTCGGCGGTTGGCCTGGGCTTCATCGGAAGTTTTGTGTTAAACACTAGATGACTTCACCTACTTGTCAATTGAAGTAAAAATGTCATTCTCGAACTGAGAAAAACCAGATATATTGAAACTTTATTGAAAATTTCCGTAGTGTGTTCAGAATGTAGAAATACAAAATGCAATTTTCTGTTTTATCCTGTATGACTCATGAGAAATATTTGCCATATGAATATCGAAAAATGATCATACAACTCGACGAAAATTGGCCAGAATCGATGCAAAATTAAAAACATTATTCAAAGTTGTTTTATTTTTACATTGTTGTTTAAAGTTATTAAAACATTAAGAACAAGAAATCTAAATAAAGGATATCACAGAGACAATAATCTGTCTTCTCTTGTCCTTCCCAAAATGATCCATAACATAATGGTAACATAATTTTCTGTTTTGCTTTACTTTTACCTTTTTCCTTTGGGGGAAAGTGCCTCCTTTAGTCCCAACCGGGCGCCTATGATGATCCGCAGAGAAAACATTGAATAGAAAATCTGAAAGCATCTCCGCGTAGCTGGTGATAAAAATATGTTTCTAGTTTTGGACTGTCTTGTCAAATAATGCTAAGAAAAAAGAAGAAAGAAGTACTAGGAAAATCCAATATTTCAAAACGGCATATTGTTAAATCGTGAATTTCGCAACTTTGTCCTAATTTGAACTTTGTCGTATCTCCTATATTTTCTGAGACCCCAATGGTGGGGGTAGAAATTACTACAAAAAGTCAGCTCTCAGATACGATTTTCATTGAAGTGTGCTAACCTCAAATGGGTCACTCTCCGACGCAAAACCGCCAAGTTCAGTTATTTACTTTTGTTAAGATAAATAAAGTATAAACTATTTTTTTCTACTTCAACTCGTGTATTGTCTTATTCCTTCACATTCTATGAAACCAATGAGTAGGCAATTCCAATCCGTACCCTCTGTAAGATATGAAATCCACCAATCTAGTCCCTGTACTAATCGTATGTACATATCACTAGAGTGGAAAGTGACTCATTTCGTGAGTTTTGTCAAAAGTGACTCAATTTGTTACAAGTTCGGCTACCTTTCGGATATTTCAGCTATATCTTTGATAACCAACTTCACTCAACAGAGGCAACGTCATTTAGTCATTGTATGATCTACCCCATGATACTATTTATAGTATACTATTATATATAGTATACTATTTATACTATTATACTATTTATAGTATCATGGATCTATCCCAAGTATTATTGAGCTTTCGTTTTCAAAAATGTAGTGGATTTCTAATATCCACAGGAATCAAAATCAGAAAGGGACAAGGGTATGGTGACATATTACATCATTTTTCTAAAGGTTTAGGATGTAAAATCAATCATAAATACAAGTACCTACCATAGGTGTTGGTAGCACCAGTAAAATTTCCACGTAAACTATCATCTCATTCACCAATCACTGTAAGCGTGCGTTTCTCAAATATTTCCACACTAGTACGTTTTACTTCGACTTTCCTAATGTCATAATCAAATGGGCTACCTTCTGAATAATAAAACAATGTCGAGAACGCTGTTTTCATGGATAACCGTAGGAAAAATACTATTCCAAAATATGCACCGTCTCTCCATTTATTTGCTAAATGTACATTCCTTCGAAACCGAAATCTCTGGCGACCATCACTCCAGGGATGTTACTTCTAGTGTCCACGTGGTAGAGGAAGGCCAGCAGGTGAACCATCATTATTCTGCCGCTCAAAAAAGCAGCGAAACCACGCGTGTAGGGCCTGTCTGGCAATGCTGTGCACAACCATCGGTAGTATATCAGACTGGCGTGGTTGAACATTAGAGATCCGAGAATCCTAAAAGGAATCCAAACTTTTGACTGCTTATGCCGGACAAAACTGGTCTGGACTGAGGACCAATTCAGGACCAACTTGTCATATTAATACAACACCCGATATCCTCTGGACATCCCAATCATGTCCAATTCACGTCGAAACATCCTAGGACTTCTTTCGGATATTCCTGGGATATCCAAAATTTACCCAAAGAGGATAGAGAAATGTAGGAGTCGGAAATATATGAATCACAACAAAGTTTTTTTTTATTTTCTGACGTCCATGAACGTGGCCTAAGGACATCCATATAGGATATCCTTCGGATAATATTCGGATGTCCATTTGTATATCCACTAGACATCCATCGAATGTCCATGCGTTATATAGGTAACACCCATTAAGTGCGAGTTTGATACTGAACTTCACCTACAACTATTCAAATGAGAAAGAATCTGATAAAACAGAGTGATATTCATATTGCTTGATCGTCTTGTTTTTTTATTTTTTGTCATGACTGATCTGATGAGTTGTAAATGTCATTCACTGTTAGAAATCGTGAATATTATGGATGTATTACTCAATGGTTGTAGATAAATACTTTGATTGAAAGATCTTATCATGTATCTGTGATGAAGAGATAATAATATGATATATTACATCCTTCAAGATTATAATTAATGAGCTGTTGTTCAAGGATCAATGACTGTTGCGTAATCTGATGAGGAATCCAAGAAAATATTGTTGTATTCAACAGAGGGAAAATAATATGAAGGAGTGAAAAATTAGCAACAGAAAGCAACTGCCTTCCTTAAGAACATGAATATTTATTATCAGATAGATTAAAGGTATCAGGAATATTCAAGTGCATACTTATATCTTGATATATATAAATTTTAACTAACACTTTGTGAATTCTTCATCTTTCATTTTGAGCATTTTAATGTTTTACTGAGCTTTAAGAAAACTTTGAAGACAAAAGAATATTTTTTTGAATATTTCAAATGAAAATTGCACAAGTATAATATGGCAAATTCTAGAATAACTAAAGGTATAAAGGTATGAAAGCAGTTTACATCATTTTGTTCTCATTATGTACATTGTGTGTCTTTTTCCTTCATTTTCAATACTACAAAGTCATAAGTGGTTTAGATTCATCAACATTCTCAGATTCCTCTCCTAACTTTTAGGATTTTTGTGAATTTAGTAAGTGAATCAGTAATTAAAAAATAGAAAAATACCAATCTCTACTCACCCGAAGGCCATCCTATTCACAGTAGAGATCACACTCATCGAAGGCCTTGAGTAAATCATGACAGCAAGGCCATAAACCATCGTAGCCCAAAGGTACGGAAAGAGGTCAAAACCAAAGAAACTGAATCAATGAAAAAATAAGACACCTCATCCATATTTGATGAAAAACTCACCTGTTGAGAATGTATGGATTCACTGCATGTATGGACATCAAAAAATATGCTATTCGGCCTTGAAGAGTAGCTGCCAGAAAGAATGCTTGAACCAGTTGTCTCCATTGTTCTTCATCTGTTGTACCTATATCAGAATTCATATCATCAGGTAGTTTCCAAAACTGTAAATTTAATGATCATCATGACAGGAGATGACAAAAGTCAATTGACAACACCAACCCATTTCCAAAACACATCTATTTTTGTTTAAACTATAACATCACAATACACTTTACATACATTTCATTCGAAATATGTGCAATAAGTCAATTAAGTGCTCTTTTAGCTTTATTAAACTTTTTTCACAACAAGCGAATCAACATGTTCTGTATAGCTGTGTGCAATTTTGATCATTGCAAATCCAGAAGCAACACCACAAGTGGTACAGAGCGCTACATTTTGTGGTACCAGACTCCTCAGGATGGCCCAAATCAATACGGATCCTAGAGAGAAAGTTACAGCACCAAAAGAGCTGGAAAAATGAATTAATAGTTAGATCAGTCAAAACCAAAAAGAATGAATCTCACCTGTAGAGAAGTCTTTCCTTCTTTGAAGAAAGTGTGCTGAGATGTGGCCTATTATATAAATACAGTCCAGAGCCTACCAAGGTGTTGAATAAGAGGACATTGGTAATGTCTCTTTTTGGAAATATTCTATAAGCAAGAAAAAATTTAAATAATAATCGAGGCTGTGATTCAACTCACTTACCTCAATACTAACGAAGGGTTCATCACATTTATAGACAGAGCTGTGTAACTGATGACACCCTGTACTGGTGCATAATGAAACATGATATTACGACATGTTAGAGGTTTCAGTCCCCATTTTTCGAATAAGGTAGCCTTCGTTTCTGCTGCTGCTGCCATTACACTCAGAATTTGTGATTATTGAGGGATGAAACCGAAATTACTATAAAATGTTTCCAAAAATATTTTGTCTTGACACAAAAATTTTTCAATTGCTTCACATATGTGCGAGTGCTTAAGACGGACTGAAGATAAATAGTCCATTATCACAAAGTTCATATTTCTGGTAAAGTTTCTGGCTAAGTACCACAACCTGTAAACACTCGAAAGACAGAAGACGAATGTCACTTTCTGAAATCTAACCTCCGAAAATTTTCAAAAACGAGAGATGAAGAAAACCGAAAAGGATTTGAAAAATATTAGACACCTCGTAAAAAATAGACTCCTACGTGATGGTACGTTTATTGAACCACTGCCAGAAAGGAATCAGATCTTTGATTTGATAGTAAGGACAATTCAGTGTGGTGAATCTAATTCAGTGTTATTAATTGGATCAAGGGGCTCCGGCAAAACTGTCGTTAGTAGTTTATCTTGCATCAGATTGATAGGTTTCTCATTATGGCATTTCAGTTAATCAACGATGTCTTATCAGAGATACAAAATACCTCCAAGTTATCCAAAGATTCCATAATTGTCAAGCTTAATGGGTTGATCCACACAGATGACCGCATAGCATTGAGAAGTACTACTTCTCAAATGAATCTAGAGAATGTCGTGGATGGAAAAGTGTTTGGAAGTTTCGCAGAGAATCTAGCTTTCCTATTGGCATGCCTAAGAACAGGAGATAAGCACTCATCAAAAAGTGTTATTTTTATTCTAGAAGAATTTGATTTGTTTTGTGCTCACCATAATCAAACTCTTTTGTACAATTTGTTTGATGTGTCACAATCTGCTCAAGCACCCATCTGCATAGTAGGTTGGTTACTGTTGAGATCCTATAAGCATCATTGCATCATTGTGTTTTTTGTTTATTAAATTTGGCGATATTTGCAGGTGTCACATGCCGCTTAGATGTGATAGAATTATTAGAAAAACGTGTGAAATCTAGATTTTCTCACAGACAAATATTTTTATTTCCTGAAAGTGGTAATGAAGAAGAATCTGCTTTGGACAGGAATATTAAGAAAATTAAAAGATATTTAACATTACCAGAAAGCAACTCTGAATTCAGCATAGACAAAAGTGTCAGGAACCGATGGAATCAACATTTAGCTGCTCTTTCATGTGATAAAAAATTCAAAAGTATCATTCAGAGGATGGTAGATATTGATATAAGTGAGAACACATTGAAAAATGTTATGGTGAGTATACTTGACTCATAAACAAGGATATCTTTAATCACAGTAATTTTTTCCAGATCAACATAATCTCCCAATTGGACCAAGATGTTCTTACCGTGGACTTGTTCCAGTCAGAATTAGACAAATTGGAAAAAGATGATGTTGTACAAGTACTACAGGATCTGAACGTCCTTGAACTATGTTTAGTAATAGCAATGAAACATCACGATGAAATCTATGACAGTCAGCCTATGAACTTTGAGATGATTTTAACAAGATATATGAAGTTTGCCAACAGTAATTCCAACACTCAAACAGTACAGAGGCCTGTAATCATGAAAGCATTTGAACATATCCAGGTAGATAATATACTTATACAGGGCTTTTCCAAATTTGGGGTGATTGATATACATCTTTTGTTTTTCAACTTTTTCAAAATGCATGCCTTCCAGAAAAGCTTGTGATCTTCAATCACTGAATGTCCAGCAACAACGCCAAAGTTATCGATACTACTGGTGCTTCTGATTGAAAACATTTACTTTTCAGAATTTGGAGCTGATTTCCATGGTTAGTGGCCATGGAAGCAAAATGCAGAAAGAATACCAATTTTTCAAATTGCTAGTTTTACCAAGGCAGGTTTCTGAGGCTGTGAAAAAATCAGTTGGATTGCCAACAGAAGTAGTTCAATGGGCTAACAGTTCGTTTACATAATTAAAGATGGAGTTTAGGCAGGGAAAGATCTTGGCCACATTAACCCCAATACAAAATATTCAAACATTCATTTTGTATCAAAATTGAACTATATATTGAATATAACTACTATTAATAATACTGTTGTATTGATAAATGTAAAAATTTTACCTGATTTTGTCTTGTTAACTCACTATCATGCTTATTTTTCAAGGTACTTGAATAAAACTTTTCTACAACAAAATTTGTACACACTTTTCAATAAACAACTCATATCCCTAAATAAAATGTTTATTAACTTATTTTAGAAGAGTTCCATATCGGCTGAAGATCCAATATCCAAAAAATCCTCATCATAAACATTCAATTGGCCCCGATGATGTTCCAATGAGTTGGTATCATTTAGAATCGGAGGTTCATCCATCCCATCCCCACTGTTTTCATGTCCATCAGTTTCAGGAGTTGGGGGAGGATTGTCAAAATCAGTCTCCTCATTATCATCCATGACTTTTCTGTTGGGGTTTTGAGATGCCAAAAGCTCTGCTCTTGACAGAAGATCAGGCAACATTTTGCTCCTTGCTCTAGCTGAAAATGATTCTTTATGTGAAAATATTACATGGTGAATTATTAAATGGAGCTTACCAATGTCACTCTTCAGTTTGTTATTTCTTGCTTTTTGCTCAGCTTTCCGCATTTGCTTATATTTTTGTTTTTCCTCACCAAATATCTCGTTTTTTTGATCAAATGTAATGTGATAATCGTTTCTAACTAAGAATAGATACACTCCACCTGGTGTTCTTCTCCTTCTTTGATTCTAAAATGAAGGTGAACTCAATAATTTGAGAAAATGGGAACTTAATGACAACACATTAGAAAAAACATCTGGAGAATTATTTTCTGGTGATACATTGATAAGAAAAACTTCACGAATTTAATATTTGTTATTCAACAAAATGATAGCAGATGTCGAGTCAATAAAATACATTGTCATTCAATAAAAACAATGTATTTCAAATTACTCTCCCTGCAATAATGTAAGTAGATGATTCTCACTGTAATACCTCATAACAATCTAGAAAAATACCACCATGTGGTATAATACCACTGGATATATCCTTATTATTCTGTATCTTATTCTAATGTTACTCAGCAACACACTTTATGAAAATACTGTTCTTACCATGATAAGCATGCCACCATCTTCTTCAACCTGTTTAGTTTCTTCAAATATTTCAATTGCTCTTTTCTTCCCCATAGTATTTATAACTTTCACTGGAAATGATGAAGTAGTACATTAATATCATCTCATCAATACCCAGGAAGCAATACCCAAACCTGATACAAATGAATACTCTGTACTTACAAATCAAATCTTCTTTCTCCTCACATAACTTATTTGCAATATCTTTAGCAAGGTCCTCTGCAGTACAATTGATATCAGATTGCAAACATGGAATACTTCTACTAGTTCCTTTTACTTTCTCCTTGCTGATTGGCCTCTTCATCTGTCTGAGATTTGGGTTATTCCTATCCTCTCTGGTTCTTTTATTATTTGTCCTTGTTTCATCTTTGTAATACTTGTATGCTAGAGTATAGTCATATGACTCCACTAGACGCGATCTATCTTTTTTGATAACATCACAACTATTGAGGAGAGTTTCTGAGAGGTTGTCTCCCTCCAACCTAGAGCTCCAAATGTCATACTTTTTTTTCTTATTGCTAGTCAGTTGAGATGGCACTGGAGGTCTTAATTTAACTTTGGGCTTTTTCTTATTACTACTCTTTGCATCTGAATCACTACTGCTATCACTGGATTGCACCTCTTCTTCACTCTCAGAAACAACATCGTTCATCGGAAGTCGAGGTTGAGGAAGGGAACACGAATAATTCGATGGTCTATCCAAAGGGGTATAATCTCCATCCGAATCATTAGCAATCTGGAATACAACGAAATAATGCATTTCATGAAGAACAAGTACCTTTTTTACTTACTTCTCCCTCTTCTAGAGATGTATCAAATTTACTCATGATGCAGAACGAAATTCAGACCGTTCAATCAACGATTACTTCTGGTGTACAAGCAAACAAGTTCGACTAGGGGTATAAGCACAGAAATTAGAGGCCAGAGTCTTGATTCCCACAAAGGAAACACTTTTTCTCAGGTGAAGAAAACTTGACATAACCTACAATTTAAAACACCGCACTGACAGATGACAGGCACTGACCTACACTAACTTCACTTTATGACAGTATAATTTCTACTGACTTTGACAGTATGTGACACATTGACATGACATTAAAAAGCAAATCAAGCGAATTTGATCTCTTTGAACGTTCTCGATAAACATTCCTTTAGCTTGTATTCTAAAAATTGTGATAGAAACCTATTGATTTGACCCACAGTAGATGAGTATATGAGATTTGAGGGAGTAATATTCTAGACAAAATAGGTACAAAATATAAATTGCACTTGTGATAATGTTAAATTAGAAACCAGAATTGTAGGGGTGGAATAAAAAGGTACCTACTTATCACTACGGTAGTATTGTTTCATAATTGCAACTCTTTTAAAAGCTAGGATGTATTGATTAGCAACAAATTCGTTGAATGTCATAGGCGGTTACATTACACATTTCATTTCTATTTTCAGTAGAGATGTCTGGGTCTGCAGCTGGGACCCCCTCTAATGACCCATGGGTCATATTGACAAGGGAAAGGGCACGGTATGAGGATCAATTCAAATCTCTGAAACCCAATAATGGTATCATCACTGGTGACCAGGCCAAAGGCTTCTTCTTGCAATCCCAATTACCACCCGCTGTTCTTGGACAAATATGGTGAGTCCCCATACAGAGCATAGTTCCTTATTCATGAAGAAAAATCATCATGTCCATCACTGATAAATCAATGTTCACTATAGGGCCCTGGCAGATACTGATGCCGATGGAAAAATGAACATAAATGAATTTTCCATCGCCTGCAAGTTGATCAACCTCAAGCTGCGTGGTTTTGATGTGCCCAAAGGGCTGCCACCGTCTTTATTAGCCTCTCTGAGAATGAACACAGCTCCTGCTATACCTCCACTACCAAATGCAAGTCTTATTAACAGTAATGCACCTCCAAGGCCAGAGCCACCAAAGGTCAGTAGAAAAAGCAGCAAACATTGAGACTAGCATAGAAAAGTTGGTAATTTCGTAGTTATCATGCCATGGGTTTTTTTTGATTTTTTATTTGGTACTCACGTATATCGACCTCAGGAATTCGAATTCCACAATAAGAACATGCGCGAACTCATATTTCTTGATATATTCCAGGAAAAAGTATGAAAATTACCCTTCTTATTTCGGCCTGTTTTGGGTAGGCACCATAGCTATTCAAAGTTTCATTTCTCACATTAGCTACTCTTTATATCTTCCTTATACATTCTAGAAGCTAAAAAGGAGGAGAAACATCCACTAAGAAGTTTAGTTCATCGTCTGTAACATCTTTGATGAATCCTTGTTTCATATGGACGGCGCTGTCAAATATGCATCTGTGATATTTTGACTCACAGAACTAGTGATTCCGACGTAGATTCTCATTTGACATATGAAAAATGCTGGATCGACCTTCCTCCAAGATGCTGAAGAACATTGATTTAACTAATTTGAGGATGTTTTTCCTTCTTTTTGACTTCTTGAATGTTCAAGGAAGGTATGAAAAGTATCCTGTGTGAGAAAAGAAACTTCATGCCTACCCAAAACGAGCCGGAGGAAAAAGAGTAATTTTCATACTTTTTCCTAAAATATCTCGAAAAATATAAGTTTGCGCACGTTTTTATTGTGAAATTTGGGTTCCTGAGGTCGAAATACGTGAGTACCAATAAAAAAAAAATTGAAAAAAAATCCCATCGCATGATAAGTATCAGCCCTGATTCTTAGCTCAACAGTATTTCTAATAACTTTGTAGATTGAGAAGGGGTTGAAAAATCTGATTAGATCGTCTCAAGTTTGAAAAAAGTAGTCGGATTTTTGTAAACGCAAAAAAAGAGGAAGCATACAAGGTGTTCCATCAAGGAAATATACAAGTTTACATAAGTTTGATATGCCACGTATGTCGACTCACACTGTATAGTGAGAAATAATTCGTGAAAACCTCACACCTCTTGTGAAAATTTTTGTCAGCTATTTCACTTTGCCATGCTGATTGTCCACCCTGTACCCTGGATTTTCCTGTACTGATTAATTTTGTAGGTGCCTCCCATGGTGCCTGCCCAGCCCCTCATTCAGCCCCAGTCCATGATGAAAGGTCAACCTCTGATTCAGTCAACCCCAATTCAACAGCCCCTTTTGCCTGGTCTAATGAATCAGCCCCCCATCAGCGGAATTTCAATGGGGATGGTACCACCCCATCCTGCTGGCAATGTTATGCAACCCCTCGGAGGTTTGGGAACTACAAATTCTGGAATACCTACAGGTAAATGCTCAAAATTGGCAATGTTCATTTTGGATAAAATTATATTTTCACAATATTTTTTTTCAACTGTGCTTCATCAATAAAGCTTCATCTTCGATAATAAAACTCATTCGTTTTGATTAAATGTTTTCGACTTGATTGATTCTCCAGATTTACTCATTTAGAATCCTTTCGTTTTTTGATATTTTGATTGAAGTTTTTGGAAAAAATCATTGACACGTGACTTGAAGAATTAATATTTCAACATTACAAATATGAAAGTTCATTATTATCATCCCAAGAAATATTACTGCTTGTTACAGAATTTTGAAAAATGTACAGGGTTTTTCACAATGATAGGTAATTGAATGTTTCAGACAAACTAACTGACAGGTCGTTTTGAAAATTGGTATTGGTAAAATGCTCCTCCTAGCAAGTAGTTGTAACTTCGATATTGCTAATGAAACACTCTAAATATTTCATTATTTTTGGTATCTCTGTCACTTCCCCAACAACTCCACCTGATGTTTCCCCATAACTATCTACTTGTATTAGAGATTGAAATAATTCCTCAAAACATGACTTCCAATAATTGCTGTGAAATTGAAATAAAATGAAAATAAAAAAAAATCAGTATGAAAATATAAAAAATGAGGCTTCCTAATTTCAGTTACTTGATACAGGATAGCGAAAATATACAGATTCGTGATGAACTTTAGAAAATCAATGAAACTCAATTTTTTCAAATCATATCATTTTTATTTTCCAGCTTTTTGTGGGATTTTCTCTCCTCAGTGGACGTTTCGGGAACGAATCTGCACCCGTTCTCAACACAATTAGAACACTTTTCTTCAGAGAGATTGACACTGAAAAGTGACAATCTGTCACCAACCAACCTTGAAAAATCTTGCGAAGAAAAGTGTTCTAATTCTGTTGAGAACGGGAACAGATTCGTTCCCGAAACGTCCACTGAGGATGGAAAAAATCCCTCAAAAATCTGGAAAATGAATGCACCACCTCCTCGAAAAACTACAGACCATATCATTTTTGTTTTTCCCATCCCTTTCCAACAACTTCATCTGACATTTCCAGATACCTATCTGTGACCTTTTTCATCGACGAAATTAATTTTTTTTATGAAAACTTGACCTCATATAATTGCTCCACGACTATTAGACGATTCGAAATTGATTTTATTCTCCTAAGCTCTCTATACTGATAAACACTATGTATTTCGAGGTCGTACTACAGAGACACTAATGTGATGTTATCGAATAAATCGAATTGAATCGATTCCAGGCATAGTCCCGCCCATGCCGAGCGCCGTGCCGCCTATCATCTGCGGCCCGCCCCCCGCCGCCCCTCTCATTTCCGGCATCCCCCTCTCGTCCTCCACCATCCAGCCGTTGGTGGGGATAACGCCCGTGGCCGCCCCCATGGAGGGGGCTTGCCCCGTGGCCACCAGCACGCCCAGGACGAGCGTGAGCAGCTTGGACAGGGCGCATTCCGTGGAGTCGTAAGTAGAATCCGGAATTGGAACGATAAATTCAATTGGGGATTGACAAGTAGCAAAAAAAAATTGAAAATAATTTCCTTACTATTTTTTTGCAAGACATGAGGTTTGTTCATTTTTCAGTTTTTCATGGGATTTTCTCTCCTCGTTTCTAAAAAATAGAGTAGAAGTTTTTAAAAATTATTGCAATATATTTGTAGTAAGGACAGATTTTGTGATCTGCCCCAAAATGTCACTGCGCTTGAAATTAAACCTTTAGATACCTAAAAGAGAAATTCTCTATTGGTCAGTGACACCTTGTTTTTGAAAAAAAAAATTGGAAATACAAATATATTTAATAATAATAAAACCTCTACTCATCTTGGTGGACGTTTCGGGAACGAATCTGCTCCCGTTCTCAACAACGAAACGTCCACCAAGATAAGTAGAGGTTTTATTATTATTAAATATATTTGTATTTCCAAATTTTTTCAAAAACAAGGTGTCACTGACCAATAGAGAATTTCTCTTTTAGGTATCTAAAGGTTTAATTTCAAGCGCAGTGACATTTTGGGACAGATCCTAAATCTGTCCTTACTACAAATATATTGCAATAATTTTTAATAACTTCTACTCTATTCTTTAGAAACGAGGAGAGAAAATCCCATCAAAAACTGAAAAATGAATGTACCACCTCCTCGAAGAACTTACAGACAGTACATGAGGTTTGACTTCTCAGTCTATAGCACAAGCGACCATCTGCCTACTGAGCTTGGGTTCACTTTCGCACTGTTTTTAGTTATTTCAGTTATTTCGTAAACTTTACCAGCTAACATACTTGGCTTGAGTTAGAACAAATGATCCTTTTGAAAAATAAATAGGAATGATTTTCTCTAGGTGAAACCGGAAGTGACGTAGACTTGGATATACTTTGGCAAAAAAAATGTGTACAAATAAAAGTGCGAATAGATGAAATAGGTGGAAATAGTCAAAAATAGTGATTTTTTGAGTAGATATACAAGTTAATTTTGAATCTTGTTGCCTCCTGTATATCTTTCAATTCATTTGGTTATGATATCACTTTTCATGTCCATGATGATACAATTCGAATCTTCAGAGACATACAAATACAAAATCGAAATACCATCTTGTCATTGAAGATTTATCATTTTTTGAATTTAGACAACCTGAATGGTCAGTTCCACATCAGACGAAACTGAAGTACACCCAAATCTTCAATACGACGGACAAAACTCGAAGCGGTTTCCTGTCCGGGGCACAAGCTCGAAATATCATGGTACAGACGAAACTGCCCCAAAATATCTTGGCACAAATATGGTGAGTATCTTTATCTGTTCAAAAAATATTAATGATAAGTTCAAGAGTGTGATGGTAATTTCGATGGTAATTTTTGGAGAGTATCTTGAAAGATACTAAAGAGTCGCTAATCATTTTCACTTCTCAGGTCTACTGAGGATGGCAACTCAGTTGCCGAAATACGTATTTAGACTTCAAAAAACATCTGTATAATATATGCGGCGTCTTTTTTCCACCACACACAGGGCCCTCTCCGACATGGACGCCGACGGTCGACTCGGCTGCGAAGAGTTCGTCCTGGCCATGCACCTGTGCGAGCAGGCCGCCCTGGGCGCGCCGCCGCCCGCCAAGCTGCCCCCCGAGCTGGTACCGCCCACGTTCCGGCGCACGCGCACCGCCTCAGTGTCGAGCCAGGGCAGCGCCGCGCCCGATCAGGACCCCGCCGCCACGCTCTTGCAGAGTGAGTGTTCGTGCACGTCGATAATCTCTTGATTTTATTTATTTTATTTATTTTATTTATTTTATTTATTTTATTTATTTTATTTATTTTATTTATTTTATTTATTTTATTTATTTTATTTATTTTATTTATTTTATTTATTTTATTTTATTTATTTTATTTATTTTATTTATTTTATTTATTTTATTTATTTTATTTATTTTATTTATTTTATTTATTTTATTTATTTTATTTATTTCATTTATTTTATATTCGTAGTATTCGCAATGTTGAGAATGACAAAGAATTATAGTAAGAAAACAAGTATCACTTGCAGATTCGTTCGAGGACAAGCGTAAAGAGAACTTCGAGAAGGGTCAGGCGGAGTTGGAGAGACGTCGGAAGTTTCTTTTGGATCAACAACGGCAAGAACGCGAAGAGCGAGAACGAAAAGAACGCGAAGAGCAAGAGAAACGAGAGAAGGCGCGCCAGGAGGCTGAGAGGAGACGGCTGGAAGAGTTGGAGAAGCAGGTAAAGTATATATCTTTATGAAGCATAAGCTATTTCATACTGTTCCATACTGTCTGTAAGTTTTTCGAGGAGGTGGTACATTCATTTTCCAGCTTTTTGTGTGATTTTCTTAAGTTATTAAAAATTATTTCAATATATTTGTAGTAAGGACAGATTTTGCGAATTGCCCCAAAATGTCACTGCGCTTGAAATTAAACCTTTCTACAAATATATTGAAATAATTTTTAATAACTTCTACTTTATTTTTTAGAAATGAGGAGAGAAAATCCCACAAAAAGCTGGAAAATGTATTTCATTCATTTCGATTAAATATCGTAAAGAATTTTTCATTTTACCAAGTAAGGCCTTTCACCGACGAATTCCTTGACAGATTTCATCCTCATTTTCTATTAACTATGTTATACGCGAAAATGATATAGACACTCTCAATATTTCGTATAATCATTGAAGGATAATTTTTTGAGCATAACCTTCATTGCAGTTTAAGTTTGTTAGTAAATAATATTGAAAATCCATGTATTGTGGAAATCATGCTAAGTTTTGATAATACCTGATTGTTTGATATAGAAATATCTGAGGCAATGAACTTTTCGAATATTGGCGAATGTACTGCAAATGAACTGAAAACTAAACTCCAAAAATTAACCTCAATTAAACATGACTAGAAGGTTTAGCTGATCCATCAACAATGGTATATTTTTTTATCTGTTGACAACACGAGATGAAAACCTATAATGTTCGAGGAACATCGTGTAATAAATAAATCTTCGAAAACCGATATTCATGAGTTGAAACACGCCTCAGTAATACCTATACAGGGTGGCCCAATGAAAACGAAACGAGGTATGCATTTTACTGGGAGATCAAGGCAAGAACAAAAGTCAAAAGAACAAAAGTCAAAAGAACACATGAGGCACTTTTTAGATGAACCTAGTTCTAACTACAAAATGAGAAATAGTGATGAAAGGGAAAAAAGCGTTACTTTCCATCACTAGCCGATTATTTTCGTAAACGTGTTTTCTCGAATTGCATTGAATTCCAAAACCAAGGGGGCGTTGGTAAGAAATTTCGATTACCTTCAAAATGATGTATCTCTTGACCCCTGTCCAAAAATACTCTGAATTACAGGTGAATGGATGGCGTTGTTGAGTTTATTCTCCAAATCATCCATCTCATCAAAAAAGGAATTGTTGATTTCATAATTGAAAAAATTAATTCGAGCAGTTCAGTTTCGGCCATATAGCCAAATATGTTGTTTGTTCCTTATGAATCATATCAAAATCAGGTACCGGGTGACACACAGGAGACATATAGGAGCGTGTAGTTTTTTTCATTCAAAGAGATAAAAATTTTAGATTCATAAAAATTCGAGATTTTTCAGACGTATCTGGACATTTGGAAATTTTAGACCGAAACAAATTGAAAACATTTTGAACTGGTGAGCATTCGTGTACATAGTGTAGAGCAAGAGTAACAAAAATTCCAAAAAATTAAAAACAGCTATTCGCCACTCTTTGTTGTTAGATGAGGGAGCAGCAAGAGAAGGAGCGGCAGATCGAGGAGGACAGGAAAAGACAGGCGGAGCAAAGGGAAGCCGCGCGGAAGGAGATGGAGCGCCAGCGGCAGTTGGAGTGGGAGAAACAAAGGTTGCAGGAGTTGCAGCAGCAAAGACACCGCGAGCAGGAATCCGTTCTCAAGCTCAAAGCGAAGGTGAGATCCGACGTCGAATGAAATCACGTTCTAATCTGACGATGAATTCATTCAGTATTTGTTGGGACTTTGAAACTTCACCAATATCATGAAAGGTTCAGTTATAAGCATACTTTTTCATGATATCCACATAAATAATTCGTTTTCGTGTTTTTTTTGCTTCTATCGTATTATTACATAAGTTTAAAATTCACTACCTACACCAGATACCTCGGTATATGAATTGACGTGAAATAACTTGGGACTATATGACTTTCAACATCGAGTTGTTTGCTTCCAAAATAGGGGAAAAGAGGGAATGATCGTAGAGAACCGCCTCGGGCATCATGGGCGTGAGGTTTATATTTGAATGGGTCACATTGAATTCAACCTATGATCGAAGAATTTTCCTATGAGTATTTTTTTTATAATGGAATTAAACAGGCAAAAGTGATGTCGAATAATTACGACATTCTAGGAAATTTATATCCATAAAAAAATTATATTACACATACTTGCGTGGAATATGAAACTTATTTTCCACTTGAATACCGTATTGGGAATCTGCATACTTGTAAACTGATGCTTTTTTATAATAACTGCGAACAGTGTTCCAAAATTTTGATTCAGTTTGAGCTTGGATGAATTATATGAGAGCAAAGTCAACTTTGACTGATTGATAAACAATTGGAAATCTACCTTCCGTAATAACTCCAATAAAACTTAATATCAGAAGAAGACAACACAAATATAACATAAATAATACTGTACATCAAAAAAAGTTTATATCTTGTGAAAGAATTGAACGTTTATAATTTCATGACTTGCAGATACATTTTCACAACACACTCTATTTTCTGACAAGTTCATAACATATTCTCTTCATCAGGAGTTATATTATGATATCTATCATGTGAGATATTTCACACAATATTTCAAGAAAACCTTCATTATATTATTATTAATGAAGACACTTCACCAACCCCACGAGTTTTTGCACATTACAAAAACCTCAACGGGGTTTTGTCCGCATACAATTCGATTTAATAATGAGAAACAACGTTGAAATACAAATAACTGACAAAAACACTTGACACAATAACTTCTTCTTCATATGTTTAAATGTTTTATTGAGTAGTACATCATATCGAGTACTCGATTATTTATGTTGAATTTAGAAACGAAAATACAGTCAGAACTGTACAATACAACAGAAAAAAATTTGATTCCAATGATCATATGACCGAAAATGATACTCAAAATTGCAGCTGTATCACAAGTTGAGGTTAGAGATAACTAGAGAACTAGGGTAGGTGTATTCTTTCAGATATACGTTTTGTTTAGTTCCCGTTCTCTAGGTTTAGTTGTTCTGAGCAAATAAACATCCCCAATTCAGATTGTACGTGTTGCACTCTGACTCGCAATAATCTCTATACTACGTATTCACTTCATTACTGTTACGACTTCATATTATGATGAGTAATTTCTATGAGTCGTCGGGGGAAGAACGTGAATGGATCAGCTCGAATTAGTAGTCAGTATCGATTGATGTGTCAATATCGAAGAAAAGTCAACATCATTTAGTTTCGCCAGACTTTTGAAATACTTTGCCGCTATTTATAATTTCTACACTCTACCCACCCAAATTGAGGATCACCCAACACATCTACAGTTTCCGATATTCTCTCCCGATCTCAGAACCAAAGCCTGACCATCGAGCTGACCTCGCTCACCGACCACGTCAAAGACCTCTCTCAAAAAATCTGCGATACGCGCTCGGGCGTCTCCAGCGTCAAGACGACCATCGACGGCATGCGCGGCACCAGAGACGGGCAGATGCAGGAGATGGCGCAGCTGAAAGTGAAGCTGAAGGAGCAGAACGCGAGGCTGTTGGCGTTGTCGCAAGAGAAGATCAAGCTCGAGGCGAAGAACAAGATCAACGCGCAGGAGCCGGAGCAGGCGAGGATGGCCTTCCAGAATAAGGAGGTACGGGTTGTCGATGAGTAGAGTGGAGATTCATTGACTACTTTTCATGATGCATGTGCGTAGCGAGTTGTACAAGGAACAGAAAAAAGTATATTTAAAAATAGGTCAACCCAAAAGGAAGATATATGAAAACTGAAATCACATATACATTCAACAACATGTCAATCAGTAGTTTTCAGCTATCGTCATTTACTTCACACGTACTAACAGAATGAAAGCTGTGTTTCGAAAGTGTTTCGTTTTGAATTCATTGCAACTGGGATATTTTATGTCCTCAGGTAATTTGTTGAAGATGTCATGATTTGGACAATTTTTTCTCTGACACACAAACCGAATTACTTTCGTCTCTGAAAGATTCGAGTATCCTGGTGATCAATGATGTAGTTTTCAATTATTAGATTGTTTTTCATGAATTTCAGTCAATACACAATATATACAATGTTTTGTTGCAAATATACCGTTTTTTGATATTCATAAATAATACCATCGGCTGATTTATCCCCTAGTAAACAACTGGGATGACTGCAACATCGAAAGTATCTTATCTAAAAGTATCTACAAGTATTATCGAATACAAACCGAATAAAATTTCAAGAAAATCAAAAAAAAAATGTTCTTGTATAGTACAGGGTGAGTCAAAAATGTGTACCGAGCTTTCTAGGGGTGATAGACCATTGAAAAATAAGTGTAGTTTGATGATTAAACTCATGGCCCAAAATGCATATTAAGGGAGATATATCCTTCAAAAGTTGATAAAATTAAAATAATTTCTCCGCATAACTTCTGAACGATGAAAGCCACCCGATTGAAATTTTGTGCATGAATGTATGTTGTCAAAATACATTTTTTCGTCACACTTCCACATTTCTGATATTGTTATAAAGGGTGTTTCCAGAGGGTGAGTCATGATTTTTCGTAGAAAACTTTTTTCCCTGTATTATTTTCGGTGAAAAAAAAGGAGCATTCGATGGAGCGAAGAAAATTACATGAAAAAGGTACTCTTATTCAAATACAAAAAATTGAGCCGTTCGTGAGATATTTGAGTTTTTGTAGTTACATGATATCAGCAGATTGATTTTATTCATCGCGAGATTCATCGGTATAACGATATTTTAGCAGGCCATGATGAATAATTTCGTTCTCAATTTTGACGTTCATGATGTCATCAACATTCGAGTCAACATTGTTGTAGTCGATTTGTTCGTGTGGTTTTTCTGTGTCATTTATCACTGCGATTATCAACTGAGATTTTAAGAAATATGGCAGGTTATTCGTTCTCTGAACAAACTGATATGCTTCTAATGCTTGGCGAGTGCTTCGGAAATGCAAATGCTGCTGAAATATCGTATGAAATACCGATGAATCTCGCGATGAATAAAATCAATCTGCTGATATCATGTAACTACAAAAACTCAAATATCTCACGAACGGCTCAATTTTTTGTATTTGAATAAGAGTACCTTTTTCATGTAATTTTCTTCGCTCCATCGAATGCTCCTGTTTTTTCACCGAAAATAATACAGGGAAAAAAGTTTTCTACAAAATGACTCACCCTCTGAAAACACCTTTTATAACAATATCAGAAATGTGGAGGTGTGACGAAATAATGTATTTTGACAACATACATTCATGCACAAAATTTCAATCGGGTGGCTTTCATCGTTCAGAAGTTATGCGGAGAAATTATTTTAATTTTATCAACTTTGGAAGGATATACATATCTCCCTCCATATGCATTTTGGGCCATGAGTTTAATCATCAAACTACACTTATTTTTCAATGTTCCATCACCCCCAGAAAGCTCGGTACACATTTTTGACTCACCCTGTATATTTCAAGAACAATTTCTATGTACTAGGTCACCATCAAAAATCTGAAGACGAAAGTGGAGGATATGGAATCGGAAATCGAAGGAAAAATGTCGGACATAGAGAACAACAATTCACAACTGAATGATCTGCAGAACCAACTGAAAATCCTTTTGGGAGAATGCAACAGACTCTACGGGGTGTACGAACAAAAGGTATCGTATCGGTCGGAGAACGATAATATACTTTGTCCTTATAAGTATAAGAAGTAGAGTAGAGAGATAGGTATAGCTGTAGGATTTTCTTATTTTTATCTGTAGAATGACCTTCCGGAGTAAACGAAAGTTATTCTGGGACGCTATTTATGTAGTGTGTTCGATGCAAAGATATGATATTTTCTACTAGATTGAGCTTGGAGAGAGACAGAGAGAGAGAAATTGAAGAAAGGGACGCAGTGATCAAAAATCAGCAAAAACTGTTGGCAGAACATTTTGATGTCATTGTATTGAGAAATACAACATTTTCAGTTATCTTTATTCGAATCGAGTTATTTAGTAAATTGATCCATAGTGTGTTGAAACAAAGAGACTCACTTTTACTTGTTGTTTAAATATTAAGAAAATTGTAAATGATCCTAGTTGGTCCAGCTGGATCAACCCATCAAGTCAAGAAAGAAAATTAAAACTTTGTTCGAAATGATGTCGTCCTTTTCCTTGTCAAAAGATCAGAATATATCATTTCATAGGTGAGTTATTGAATAATGTTGAAGAAATTTCGAACAGACCCTAGTTCACGCTTAGAGAAAGGCGGAGGAATCTAACAAATGAGAACAGCAAACGAGAGAGACGCAACCAGCAGTGATCGAATCGATAGATCTGTCTTTTTCTTACGTTCGATGAGGCAGGGGCGCATCTAGTAGAGAATATATGATATCATATCTTTGGTTCGATGTTATTATACTGAGTCACGATCGAAAACGTCACTATTCGTTCATCATTCCAGAGAAACACGGTGGTGGAGATGAAGAACGCCGCGAACAAACCCGGCGCCGGGTTCGACGCCTGGCCGGCGTCGAACGCGTGGCGCGCCGACGAGATCGTCGCGACGGCCGCCGAGTGGCCGGTCGAAAGCGGCTGGTCGGCGCCGCAGACGGCGACGCCGGACGTCGCGCGACCGGCGGCCGGCGTCTCGCGCTACAGGGCGTTGTACGAGTTCGTCGCGAGGAATAACGACGAGATCGGGTTCCAGCCGGGCGATATCATCAATGTGAGTGCTTTTGACAGTAGGCGAGCACGAAATTTTTTCAAGAAAAATACCACGACCTCCAGTAGGACGAATAAAGTTGCGAAACAATTTTTTCTTCATTATTATTCATTATGTATTTACTGATCAGATATTTTGAAACCAACAAGAAATCTTTATAAACTCAAAAAAATATTAGATCTTGACTGCATAAATAGATTCAAGAATATTAACTTTTATCCTTTCTGACAAATATTGCAATAAATATTCAAATCTGGATTTTGAAATCAATAGTAATAAATACAAACAGATATGTTTTCTTTTACCAAAATCAAATCGGATATAGGTAAGAGATCTATTCATTATAATGAAATGATACCTCGTAATGAATTGCCTGTCAAACAAAAAATAATGAACACTGTAAAATACTCATTAATCTGATTTGTCTTCGATATCACCCCACATTGAAAACACTGCAAGCATATTCAATGAATCACATATTAATAGTTCCTAACAAAAATATATTTATTTCAAATTGGACGACCTGTATATTCCTGCATATTCGCACAATTGCATTCTATTTACCGCCGTGTCGTCCAAAGCCTACTGCGCCTCAAATTCTGCATGTGATAACCTCAAAGCTCTCCATTTCGAAGATAACTTCAGCAGAACATCAACTATGCTATTTTTTTGTAATGTAATTAGAAGAAATGAATTGAATTCCACATAAAAAAGTCCTTTGGAAATGATTTCATAGACATTGTGAATTTTTGACAGAAGATGCACATTCTCGAAAAACATGCTGTAACTCAGATACGATGATAAATAACTATATGTGGATTTCACCATTAAGTTTTTCAGAAAAATTGACTTTCGAACACCACCATCAGTATCAATTCAGTATTTTTCTTTGAGAGTGTCCAATTTGGCCCACCCCGTCTCTAAACATTAAAAGAATATCGTCGATTCTATGGTGTTTTTAGGTTCCGAAAGAACAAACTGGCGAACCGGGTTGGTTAGCAGGCGAAATAAGAGGACACACCGGATGGTTTCCCGAAGCTTATGTAGAGCCTATCGACAGTAACGACGTCACAGAACCCGAATTCGCCCAAACCCTACCTACAGCCGAAGAGATAGAGATCAAACGATTAGAGTAAGTTATAATCGAATCTCATTCGCGATCCCTGCTGATTGCCTCTCTATTCCTCCACCTTTCTCTAGGCGTGAACTAGGGTCTATTTAGTAGAACTCAGTCTCTTAGTTTCAACACATTTATGGATCAATAAACTTCGCGAAACAATAGATTTGAGTGAATAATTTCACACTATTAACTCGATTCGAATGAAATTAGGTGACAATGTCGTATTTCTCAATACAATGGCATGACACATCAAAATGTTCTGACAATACCAACAGTCATGGGATTTTTCATCGCTGCGTCAATTTCTTTTGGTCGTTTCTATTCCTCTCTCTAAGCTCGATCTAGTAGAGAAATATAACATCAACTCTTTGGTTTCAACGGACCTATTGTTAAATACTGTCTATAAGTTCTTCGAGGAGGTGGCACATTCATTTTCCAGCTTTTCGTGGGATTTTCTCTCCTCGTTTCTAAAAAATAGAGTAGAAGTTATTAAAAATTATTGCAATATATTTGTAGTAAGGACAGATTTAGGATCTGTCCCAAAATGACACTGCGCTTGAAATTAAACCTTTAGATACCTAAAAGAGAAATTCTTTATCAATCTGTATCTATATATATCTATATCAGTTGATATAGATACAACTTGGCATCCACTTTTGAAAATTGAATATAAAAATGGAAAATTCGATATCAATTAATGAAAACGCCTTGTAACCAGAATTCCTACGTCAACCAAATTGCCACTTTTCAGTGTCAAAACCGACAACATATTGAAAAAATTTTGCGAAGAGAAAAATATTTTAATTGTGTTGAGAACGGGAGCAGATTCGTTCCCGAAACGTCCACCAAGATAAGTAGAGGTTTCATTCTTATTAAATATATTTGTATTTCCAATTTTTTCAAAAACAAGGTGTCACTGACCAATAGAAAATTTCTCTTTTAGGTATCTAAAGGTTTAATTTCAAACGCAGTGACATTTTGGGTCAGATCACAAAATCTGTCCTTACTACAAATATATTGAAACAATTCTCAATAACTTCTACTCTATTTTTTAGAAACGAGGAGAGAAAATTCCACGAAAAGCTGGAAAATGGACCTATTGTTCTTTTGGAAATTAAAGATTGTGAAATAATTCTGATTGTTTTATACGGTTCGTCGATTCTTCTCAAACTTCGTGCATTATTGGGTCAATACAGTTGACATCAATCGCTTCGATAAAATCGTTGATGAACGCGTTGAATTGGAGCGGCCCACGCTTGCTACCTTGCGGTACACCTGATGCCATTGAAGATTTCCGTCTCTCAGGGGCATAGCAGAGGTGCCCGAAGGCTCCGACACGGCCAACTCGCTGGAGCCGAGCTCCTTGCACCAAGAGCAGCCTGCGGCCGCGCCGGTAGGCCTAGAGGGCGTGCCCGAGTACCACATCGCCAACTACCCTTACCAGTCGACGGAGCAGGGAGATCTGACGTTCAATGCCGGCGAGGTGATCGCCGTCTACAAGAAGGACGGCGACTGGTGGACGGGCAAGGTCGGCGACTGCGTCGGCATTTTTCCCAGCAATTACGTGCAGAAGGTGGATGTGGTAAGTCGGTTCGCTTGTTGAATGATTTAGGTTACTGGTTGCGAGACTGATTGAATTAGTTTCTCTGTTTTGGTACTTTGAGATGCGTCATTGACCAACAAAACACGAAACACCAATATGGTTTTGGGTGTTCCGAAAGAAGGTGACCCCGTTGCAAGGTTATGTAGAATACTGCAAGATAAGAAGGGTTTGCTCAGTAAAAAAATCTCGTAACGGCATCCGTATTCAAGATACTTCATGCACATTTTTTACGATCATGTCGAAACTACTGGCGACATTGGTATGAAATTTCTATTGCATCTAAAAGCTCGCATCAGTCGTTGTGTGTTTCGAGGTATCCCCGCCAGAGCACTCCGAGCGCCAACAAGCGATAGCGAATGGATTTTTTTTGTTATAGCTTCTTTGGTATTCGTCTTTCACCAACCATAAGATTCAGCGTTTGTATTGATATTGTTATGTATACAGGGTGAGTCAAAAATGTGTACCAAGCTTTCTGGGGGTGATAGAACATTGAAAAATAAGTGTAGTTTGATGATTAAACTCATGGCCCAAAATGCATATCAGCAGCATTTGCATTTCCGAAGCACTCGCCAAGCATTAGAAGCATATCAGTTTGTTCAGAGAACGAATAACCTGCCATATTTCTTAAAATCTCAGTTGATAATCGCAGTGATAAATGACACAGAAAAACCACACGAACAAATCGACTACAACAATGTTGACTCGAATGTTGATGACATAAACGTCAAAATTGAGAACAAAATTATTCATCATGGCCTGCTGAAATATCGTTATACCGATGAATCTCGCGATGAATAAAATCAATCTGCTGATATCATGTAACTACAAAAACTCAAATATCTCACGAACGGCTCAATTTTTTGTATTTGAATAAGAGTACCTTTTTCATGTAATTTTCTTCGCTCCATCGAATGCTCCTGTTTTTTCACAGAAAATAATACAGGGAAAAAAGTTTTCTACAAAAAATCAATGACTCACCCTCTGAAAACACCCTTTATAACAATATCAGAAATGTGGAAGTGTGACGAAAAAATGTATTTTGACAACATACATTCATGCACAAAATTTCAATCGGGTGGCTTTCATTCATCGTTCAGAAGTTATGCGGAGAAATTATTTTAATTTCATCAACTTTGGAAGGATATATCTCCCTTAATATGCATTTTGGGCCATGAGTTTAATCATCAAACTACACTTATTTTTCAATGTTCTATCACCCCCAGAAAGCTCGGTACACATTTTTGACTCACCCTGTATATTCTTTTATGTAAGCTTATTCACTGTACATTTCCCTGTTATAAACAACAGTGCTCATTGGGATAATAAAAACAATCATCGTTGAACAAGAAGAGAAATAATGAAAGAAATGTAACCTGGATAAATGGTAGATTGAGTCATGAATATTTGATTCTTTGTTTTTTCAAGTTACTTCCGATCTATAAATAAATTGCAACCATTCTGACTTCCATTGGTGAAACTGATTCTGCACTAGTTTCGCACCAGGTTTGCATCAACCCTGTACTTGTTTTCTATGAAATAAGAACCTGTGTATTCCTCATGGAAGGCAAAATATGAAGGAAAACCGGTTAAACCGGAAGTATATTATTGACAAAAAAATCGTTTTTTTTTCGTTTAATAGATGATCAGTTGGTTCCATACTTTATCTCAACCCTGTATACATGACTGTCCAATAACCTCTACGAATATAGTTTTCATTTGTTTTCTGTCATTTGACGCTTGTTTTTTTGCATAATTAGGGGGTGATGTTTACTGTGTTACTGTCACTGTCTGGAGAGACAGTCTCCATATTTCGTTAAGACTATTTTAGCTGTTTTAGTTGACCTTTATATGGACTGTGTTTTGTTGGATTAATCGGTTTCAGATTACCTTAACCATATTTGATTTCGTGTTGCTTTTTCGTTTCAGTTGTGGTGTTAGTTGCGTATGTATCATATAAGTTTTACTTAATTTAATATAATTCCTTATTTGCAATTCAAAATACTCAGTTGACCAACACAACAAAAACTCTAAAATGTACTCACATCGAGTCGTGGAAGTACCGCATTACTGATTCAGCGTTATTCCTTCAGGAAAATCCTTGATTGTTAGATTTTATACAAGTGTACTGTGATAGTATACTATAGTTTGAACAATGAGTTCTCACCTTATGCAAGGAGATGAAGATATTTTTTTCTGCTGAGATTTTCTTTCATGTTCCTTGCGGCACGCATTCATTTCTGAACATTTTTGTATGCCTTTGACTTAAAACTTTGAGGAATGCTCGTCTATTCCTCGTCGAATGTTTTGTCATCGATAAATCCAGGTTATGTTGGTAAAACCACCGTTCACTATTGCCCTATAGATCTCCTGAAGTAAGTTTACTTTAAAGCTGTTTATTTATTCACCGACCTATACGTTATGAAAATCAAACTTGTGACATTGTAAACTGTTTTTGTGAATAAACTACCACTATTACTACTACTGAAAAACAAAAATCAGCTGATGCAATGCAATGAAATACAAAATGTGGCGTCAATTTCACCAATGGAATTCGCTATGAGGCTCGCCTTGACCGTGTTCCTAACCTCGCCGTGTGTTTCGTGGTGTCCCCGCCAGAATACTTCGAGCGCTAATGCTAACCAAGCCGCCGCCGCCGCCGCCGCCGCTTCTGCGCCACCCTCGATGTCCGAGGGCGTGTCAGCTGCGGCCGTCCAATCGGCGTTGGAGAGCGTGCAGGACGACAACGAGGTGTCGCAAATCAACGAGATGCAGCCCAAGGAGGTGCCGCTAGACGCGACCATACAGGCTGGCGCGCAGGTTCGTTCACGCTTTCAGGAAGCTTTCGCGCGTTTCGCTTCGTTAGCTTTAGGTGTTCGGATTACGCGGTTCCAAGGGAAAATGATTTTTGTAGATTTTTTTGGGATTGTCTCTCCTCGTTTATAAAAATATAAATAGTAATTATTTTCATTTCAATATATTTTTAGTGAGAACAGATTTTGTGATCTGCCCCAAAAGGTCACTGCTCTGAAATTAAACCTCTAGACACCTAAAAGAAAAATTATTTGTCAGTGTCACCTTGTTCTGGAAATACAAATATATTTTTTACGAATACCAAAATTTCTACTCATCTCATACAACTATACAACGCATTACCGAATGAAAGTAAAATGATCCGAAATTAAGATCAAAAAACTATCTCCTTATGGGCCTTCGATAATTGCATGAAGGACCATGTGATAAATTGGGTTTATTCGGTAGCAATATCAACTTTTAGATCAATGACAACAACTACCCTTTTTTTCTTGTCGATGCCAATCTATCTTTCTAATCAATACTGGCGGATATAACAAAAAATACAATATATATTGAATATTCAACATTGGAGAATGTTGGAGAATAATATTAGGTAATTACTACTAGTACTTACTTCAGTATAACTTTAAGAATTATGTAGAGTAAATGCTATTTTTTTTAAGTGGAAACTACTCGAAGTACAAGCGATTACTCATTTTGAACATACAACCCAAAACATCAAAAAAAAATATAATTACTTTTCCTTCGATTATCTCGAGAAATATAATTTTGCCCACGTTTTCATTGTCAAATTTCGGTTCCTGTGGTCGAAATACTGAAGGCACCAAAAAATTTCGAAAAAAAAAACCATGGCATAATTGAGTTCAAAATCACCCTTATGAGTACCCCTCATATTACCCTAAAGCTGGATTTTTAAACTTGACGTTGAAATTGCTGTTGAGGTTGCCGTTTGCCGTTCAAAGTTAAAATATATAAAATAGTAATTGTCATTTACAAATTCGTTCGAATTGAAGTTGAAAAAGTTAAGGAAAAATTCGTTGACGTTCACGGATAACCATGTTTTGACTTGTGCTGGTGACGTTCAGTTGCCGTCAACCAATGAGATCGGTGATTGGAAGTCACGTGGCCGCTATATCATTATTTGTATGGTTAGAGGCGATGTATGAATGTTTGAGGTTATGCTATTTTTGTTCTTATCCATCGAAATCAAATAGACGCCATAAATGTTGTAGACAACGTCAACTTTATAAAAGAATCAGACGAACTTCAAGTTTATAAATCCATCTCGACCGTTTCCTGCTCAGGTGATGAAGAGCAAAAAACCGGAAATCGCGTCGGTCATAGCCGCCTACCAGTCCGACAGCCCCGAGCAGCTGTCGCTGGCCCGGGGCCAGCTGATCATGATCCGCAAGAAGACCGAGTCGGGTTGGTGGGAGGGCGAGCTGCAGGCCAAGGGCAGGAAGCGGCAGGTCGGGTGGTTCCCCGCCAGCTACGTCAAAGTGCTCAACAGCACCGGCAAGGTGAGCGGCAGGAGCACGCCGGTCTCCACCACCAGGATGCAGCAGGAAGTGGTCATAGGTGAGAAAGTTTCGTTTTACTCGACTGTTCTGATAACCCTTTTTTTGAGGACAACACGAAAGGGAAACCTATAATGTTCGAGGAACGTCGTGTTAGCCAGCAGTGGAATTCTATCTACCTCAAAGTTCAATATTAATCTTGATAGATTGCTGAAATTGCAAAATCTCGCGATGAGAATAATGGAATGTAACGCATACACTACACCTTTTCCAATTGTATTTCAGAAAGCGTCATTTGGATTTCAGAATAGTCACTTTTATTTCAGAAATTATCAATTGTATTTCAGTATAGTGAGTTTGATTTCAGAATGCGTTGATAGTATTTCAGAATAGTCAATTCAATATCAGAAAGTATCATTTGTACTTCAGAAATGCCAATTCGATTTCAGAAAGCATCAAATGTATATCAGATTAGTTAATTGATTCTCAGACTTTGTCATTGCTTTGTCTTTGCCTAATCTGAAATACGTTCGATGCATTTTTCAGCTTTTAATGGGATTTTCTCTCCTCGTTTCTCTACTTATCTTGGTGGACGTTTCGGGAACGAATCTGCTCCCGTTCTCAACACAATTGAAATATTTTTCTCTTCGTAAACTTTTTTCAATGTTTCCGATTTTGACACTGAAAAGTGATGCTTTCTGAAATCAAATTGACATTTCTGAAATACAAATGACCCTTTCTGAAATTGAATGCACTATTCTGAAATACAACTGACACTCTCTGAAATCAAATTGACTCATCTGAAATTCAATTGACGCTTTCTGAAATTGAATTGAATATTCTGAAATACAATTCACGTTTTCTGAAATTAACTTGACGTTTTCTGAAATACAACTAGAAAAGGTGTAGTATAGAGATGATTTTCGATAGGTCGAACTGGCTCAGTATAAAAAATACTATGAAATAATACTATGATATTCATTCATGAAATGATTGATGACATTCTGCCTGAGTACTTTTATTCACGATTGCTGAAAGCTTCGATCATTGAACAGACTAGAAAAGTTTTCCATTGCCCTGGCAAAACAGTTACTATTTTGATATTTTGATGATACCATATTATGACAACACTGGCGACGTTTGGCAACTAATATTATCATAACTTTTTTTAGCACCAGAATATTTGTTTTGTTATCCTTCTAGTGGGTTTGTTGTTCGGGGGATGAGGCGGACAGGTGGTCAAGATGGTCAAGCGACATCATGGTAATCATGAGGTCGTGGATTCGATTCCCGGCTGGTCGTTAAATTTTGGTTTATTTATGCGCTGTACAAGGTGCATCATAAAGTTCTACATAGAACTATCCCAAATGCCTCAGTGGTTTGGATTCCACTTGTATAAACGGTAGATCCCCGTCTCCTTCACTCGCACAAGCCCTTCGGGGCTTCTGAGGGTTGTTTCGGCAACTAAGGAGATCAGTAACAATAACAATGAAAGTCTGTGGTGTTGACGCATACAATACCAGAGGTGGTTTGAACATTTCGAATCTCTGTGCAAAATTACCGAAGCTATTAATAATGACAAATTTTTTTTTTTTTTCATCTGCGGACAACACGAAAGGGAAACCTATGATGTTCGAGGAACATCGTGTTAGCCAGCGGTGGAATTTTGGGAAAGAAGGAAGGTGTTGGAATTTTTCTTGAATGTTTGGAGGTTGTAAGCATCAGGAAAGACTTCACTAGGCAAAGAATTCCACAACTTTGCCGTTCTATTGATGAATGATGCTTGGTATAGCGATGTTCGACAGGTCTCGAGCCTGACAGTGTAGGGGTGACCAGCTTGAGCTCGTCTGGTCTGTCTACTAGGAATCGCGCGTGGTGGCATAATAGATGATATTTCCGTTGAGCACCGACCGTGAAAGTACCTATAAAAAAGGCAGAGATCGCCGACCTTTCTACGATGATCTAGAGAGGTCAACGATTTGGTGAGTGTTGTGTCATCGACTAGGCGATTAGCTCTCTTCTGAATTGAATCTAAGAGCTTAAGCGTATGTTTGGGGGCTGAGCTCCAAACATGTGAGCAGTACTCCAGGACAGGTCGAATTTGTGCTTTGTAGATCATAAGCAGTTGCTGGGATGTGAAGTATCTCTTCGCACGGAATAGAAAACCGAGTTTTTGTGAAGCAGTTTTCGCAATGGACCTCACATGATCGTCACATGAGAGAGCACTGTTGGTGGTGAAACCCAGCAAGGATATTGACGACCTCATAGGAACAGTGGTACCCGACATCATCAAATTGGGCATTGTGTGATCAGCCTTCTTGGTGAACATACAAGCTTGAGTTTCAGTTGCAATGAACTGTACTAGATTCTCAGATCCCCATTTCAGAATTCTTGTCAGATCCTCATTTAAAGCATCGACCTGTCTTCGCCTTGCACCTCTGGCCTCATTGGATGATATAGGGGCTCTAGAGGAAAAGGCGGAATGAAGTGTACTATCATCCGCAAAGCTATGAACTGGGCTGGAGGTCACATTCAACAAATCATTGATGTGGAGCAAAAACAAAGTTGGTGCCAAGACAGAGCCTTGTGGAACACCAGCATTGATCGTCATTGTATCAGAAGAGACCCCGTCTACCACCACGTAGAATGATCTATCTGCAAGAAAACTCGATAGTAAAAGACACAGTTGGGGCGGCAAACCATATGACGGAAGTTTCGCTAGGAGGCCTTGGTGCCAAACTCGGTCAAATGCTTTGGAGATATCCAAGGCTACAGCCAGAGACTCCCCATGTTTCTCTATTGACACCTGCCACTTATGTGTCACATAGGCAAGCAGATCTCCAGTTGACCTCTGATGACGAAAGCCATATTGCCGGTCGTTCACGATTCTTGAGCTCTCTAGATATCGGATGAGCTCGATGTTGATTGCTTTTTCCATTACTTTAGAGATCACAGATAGTAGTGCAATCGGTCTATAGTTGTTAGGGAGTGTTTTCTTGCCCTTCTTTGGAATCGGTTGGACCCTAGCTTTCTTCCAGTTAGAAGGAAATACGCCGAGTTTGTACGAAAGGGTGAACAACCTGCAAAGAACTGGTGTTAGTTCCGGGGCACATTTCTTGAGAACAATAGGCGGTATTCCGTCAGGCCCCATAGCCTTATTGACGTTGAGGCTAAGCAGAATGTGTCTGATTGTGCGTTGCCGGAAGTCAATTTCCGGCATACGGTTATCGATGGTAGCGATTTTGGGAAGTTCCTGGCTTCGTGGATCCAAGGTAGAATTGTCTGCAAACATTTTGGCGAAGGTGTTGGCTTTTTCATGAGGTGTTATAGCCAATGTATTATCATCCTTTGTGAGGGGAGGAAATGAGCTAGAAGTGAAATTTCTCCCGATTGCCTTGGCAAACGTCCAAAATGAACGGGAACCATTTGGACACTCTATGAGCTTCGATCTTATTATAGCGAGTAAGAGTGGAGGAAGTGTTGAAAACGATGAAGAGAACCGCCTTTTAATGATTTTGCTATACCGCAGTGTTGACGATGAATTTTCTTTGGCAGACAAAGTAGTCGCTCTGTACCCTTACACGGCTGGCAATCCGGACGAACTGACATTCGCCAAAGATGACATCATCAGCGTGACGGCGAGAGAGGAGGAGGCGTGGTGGAGAGGGGAACTGAACGGCGTTTCCGGACTTTTTCCCAGCAACTATGTCGCACCGCTTCAGCAACAATGTGAGTACTTGGTTCGTGTACATTGGCGAAAGAAATCAACGCATCATCATGAATTTATCACAATTTTGATTTCGATTTTTTCTGCTAGCCGTTCAATTGACATTCCACTAACGCTGACTGATTCTATCATTTCTATCTTCAGCAAGCGTTACTATCCGTACACGTTCTTTAACATTTGAATATTCTGATTTTTTCGAATACTAGTGGACCCGGTGAACTTTGTACCACCTAAAGTTGCTAAAAAACACATTTGAATTTATGTAAAATAATTTATTCTCAAAATCCACTAACCATACGAAACTAGAAAGAGAAGATGTAGATTTTTTCGATTTTACGGCTGCTTCTCTTTCCAACAAAAAACAAGAAAGCATAAAAATCACAAAAATAACATGCTGGGAAAATGTATCATTTTTATTGTAGAGCCAAGAAAAGGAAACATTGAGAAAACGTTTGTTAGAATTGGCTCTCGATTCTATTGATCGACAGGACGAAAAATTTTGACCTAGAGAAATTCTCGAACGTTTGACGAGCAAGAACGGTTTCGAGAAATATCAAAATCAAAATTATAGGACTGATTCATAGTGCAAGAACAATTATTGTTTTCATTTTTCAGCTATTGATGGGATTTTCTCTCCTCGTTTCTAAAAAATAGAGTAGAAGTTATTAAAAATTATTGCAATATATTTGTAGTAAGGACAGATTTAAGATCTGTCCCAAAATGTCACTGCGCTTGAAATTAAACCTTTAGATACCTAAAAGAGAAATTCTCTATTGGTCAGTGACACCTTGTTTTTGAAAAAATTTGGAAATACAAATATATTTAATTAGAATGAAACCTCTACTTATCTTGGTGGACGTTTCGGGAACGAATCTGCTCCCGTTCTCAACAAGATAAGTAGAGGTTTTATTATTATTAAATATATTTGTATTTCCAAAAATTTTTTCAAAAACAAGGTGTCACTGACCAATAGAGAATTTCTCTTTTAGGTATCTAAAGGTTTAATTTCAAGCGCAGTGACATTTTGGGACAGATCCTAAATCTGTCCTTACTACAAATATATTGCAATAATTTTTAATAACTTCTACTCTATTTTTTAGAAACGAGGAGAGAAAATCCCATCAAAAGCTGAAAAATGAATGTACCACCTCCTCGAAGAACTTACAGACAGTATTTAATTATTGTTTTGTGTCGAGAAAAATCAAAGATTTTCCTCAAGCGACGACATATCCTTATTGAAATTGACCATGCAGCCAAACAAACGCAGTAATAATCAGTAGGGTGGTTTCATCAGAAAATTCCACATTTTATTCCAATCGATTAATTATATCATGTAAGTCAAATTGATTATAATTTTTCCTACTGCTGCAGATCAAGTCATTTCCAAAATTTATTGTCTGAGTCATTTTATTTTTTGAGTAAAAAAACCGACAATTTTCATACAAAAATCAATATTATATGATAAATTTTGCATCGATTTGCATCAGTTCTTAGTCAATCTTCGTCAATCAATATCAAATATTGATAATGCAAAGAAATTTCATGAACGTTGTGTTATGCAGATTGATATTAGAAGTTGAATATTTCCTATTCAGAACTGTTTGTTTATCGTCAAATTCTTTCACAGAGTGTTCACAATTCACACTTGCTTTCATCTTGTAGAACACAAAAGGCAAGAGAAATTTTCGCGATAAAGAGCAACATTAAAAAATCAAGATAATAAGCAGCTGTCACACGAATGAAGTAGTTGTTAAAAATTGGTTTTTGAATGAGAATTCTATGGCAGATATTCAGGTGATATAGAAAATGCATCAACGACTCTTCACTGATGGTCAATTTAACTCATCTCCTGTTTTATTTTTTCAGGAATATTACAGCACCCATCCTACCATACGAAGCTGAATAGTTCGAACTGTAGAATCAATAGAATTTCTAGCGTAATTTACATGTTTATAAAAATGTATGTGTGTTGATAATTAGACCTTGTGCCCATTTTAATACTGCCTTACGATCTTAGATTTGTGAAAAAATATCAAGTATGATCTGCCTAATTTCTCAGTTCCATCATGAATGTATCACTCCCATTCATCAATCATAATTATGTGAATTTTGATAGTTCCAATGTTGTCAACAGGAGTTTATTTTGAAAGCTTCAGAAGGACATAGGACAATTTTTTTTCTTGTTTTGCCATCAATTCTTAGAATACTCAGCTGAGATGTAGATTTTCATACTCAAAATAATGACAACTCTGTTCACAGGGTGATATCAATAGTTGTTTTTTTCTCGTTAAATATAAGGAAAAACCGTAGTTGAACCAGGATTCCAAAGTTTCTTGAAATGAGCCCAAGTTGTTGAAATATTGTGATTTGAGGTTACAGAAAAATAAATAATTTCAAATAATTTTTCTCATGAATTCAGTTATCTTCCTCATATTTTTCTGTGTTATCGATATCTTTGTCCTTGCTTTTGAAAAATCTATGCTATCAATATTATAATATTAGGTACACGCATCTTCCTACTTTATGACTTGTATATATTATTTTGTGATATGATGATTTTTTTCAGCAAGTTTGGTAGGGTGGGTGTTTCCTTATCATCATGTTGCAGTTTGAATATTATTTAGTATTGTTGTACTCTTTTGTATTTATCTTTTTATAATTGAACCACCCTACTGAACCATGCTTTTATACATTATGTAATTATTATTAATTATTTAGTCAAAAATTTTCGGTAAATTGCATCCGTCTTATTCATTTTATACTAATAATTTGTACATACAAATTATGTTTTTACTGATGCTCATTGGGTATTTATACATGAATTTTAGAGTTTTATATCCACAATAACGTTTTAATTAGTAAATTCAACGTGGCGAATGCAATTCACCGGTTTTTAAATTCGTTGAAGAGTCAGTAACTTATTATAAAATACTCCCAAAATTACTCTAAATCTCATCATAGAAATGGTGATTGTAAACTCCGAATTGTTATTTGTTCTCTCCATAAATACAGCTACATTCAATCCACGACTTATATATTTATTCCACCTACGAAAATGTTACATCATCTAAATTTTCTAACGAAATATTTTTTCTTCACCTAAAAAACTACCTCCACGCCAACCAGAAACAATTTCTCCAACATTATTAATCTTGAAAGAGTTGAATGGTAAGATGACAAATCGATTATATTTCAGTACTTGATTTTTGTATTTTTTTTCTCAATCAAAACAGTCATTTCTATTTGATTATTCATGATATTTTTCCATTTAAAATTCATTGTATTGTGATTGCAGGCCCAATGAATAAACGAATAAATGTTATTCAGATTGTACAAAAAAAAACGAACAAGGTTTTCACATTCTCATAGTAGTTTTTTATCAACATTTCGAAATGATATTCATACTAACTATTCTGGATTCTGAGATATCAGCACCAACTGGTTATGTTTATTCTTTTATTCGCAATATCGCACATATTCAGTTCTTTTGGAGTTGTATTTTGTAAAACTGCAGTTATTGAAGCAGACTTTGAGCAAATGTTTCTGTGGAACTTCTTGATGTATGAGTTTTTCTCTATCTCGTATTGTATCTATCTCGTAAAAATACGACAAGGATTATAGCACGATGTTTTTCATTTCGAAAACGATGTACAGAAGACTGGTGCAGTCACTGGTGTTCTATTTCATCGAAAACTCTAACAGCTCGAGGTCAGACTCGATCAATCAGATTCACGACCTCCCTCAGTTCTTTCTTTAATCTGAGGAAAGTATAAATATCAAATCTGGATAACTTTGAATAAATAAACAGTCATGATGCACATAATTTGAATATTTATGGTCGGAGGAAAAATATGAAAATTTCTTTCCTAGGTCATCTTTTAAGAGCCCATCTTACATTATTACTGATAAATATGAAAATGAGCTGTTCCCAAAGAAATAAAATAAAAACTATTTCGATTGATTGGGCCGATTCTTTGCTCGATTAGCACCTTCGATCTACGACAAAAAGAGACAAGACAGCATAAACGAGTTCATCGACACGGAGAAAACTTACGTGAACGACATGTCCATCGTCCACGAGGTCTTCGAGATGCCTTTGAGGAAGAGCAAGCTCGTGCCGGCCAAAGATATCGACGACATTTTCGTCAACTGGCGCGACATCATCCAGTGCAACAAAGATTTCCTGAAGGATCTGTTGAGCGCCAACAATTCCGGCAGGGACTTGGTGGGAGATATCATTTGCAAACACGTGAGTATGACCAGAAATGGACCAGAATAACAAAGTGACAAGTGGCATATAATGTCAATATAACGATGTACAGAACACTGGTGGAGCTATTCTGCCTATTTGTCTATCTAACTTTTTCAATATGAAAATGACAACTCCGGAGAATTTTAAAAAATATTCGACATGAATGGAAAAAAAAATGTCGAAACTAATAAAGAAATGTCAATGAGAACTGGAAGAAATATAGGTTAGAAATTTCCCCTAATAAACCTGCTATACGAAATAAAAACACCCATTTATCAATACTTGAAAATGTTTTTCATACGTCCATATTGTTCCTTGCAAAAAATCGTACCTTTGATGCAAAAGAATTTTCCTAAATCTTCCAACTTTGTTTTCGCTATTTCGAAAATATATTGGCAGTCTATAATTTGCGCATTAATGAATTCAATATTTAGTATTACCTCAACAGTCAATCAATATGTGACAATGGATGTTCATAATTTGTTGTGCTGACTCATTTCTCTCCAAAAATAGTTGAATAGTTGAAGTATTTTCAGTTTTTCATTTTACTAAAATTCACTTTCTTGATATAACTGAGAAACTACTACTTCTCAAAAAATTATAATGATGCGAATAAGTGCCTTTAAAAAAAATCAATGTGTGGTTTTATGAAACTTTATTCGGATCGCATCTGAAAATTTTTGGAAAATTCTTCGATTCAGAGTATTGAACTAACGTTTTTCATCTCAAAACTTGATAATTGGAAAATGGGAATGATAATGTGTAATCAGTAGTATTCAAGATATCCGCTTATAAATTTCGATTCCAATCTGCGGAATTCGTATAATATTTTACAATTTCAAATGTAGATTTGTACATTTGTGTTGTCAAACAATAACATCAATATACTGATCAAAGCACACAAATTATGAGAATGAATATGAATAAAAGTTTCACTTTTTTAGCTGCAAATTCATAGGTCATATCACCATCAGATAATAATTACTATTGTTTTGTATTCCAGTTACCAAAAATGACAGCTTACATAACATTTTGCGGGAAGCAGCTAGACAGCGCAGCTCTGCTCCAGAAATTGACCGAAACTTCGACAGCTTTTAGAGAATTAGTGAAAAAATGCCAGAACAATGTATCGACGAAAGGGATGCCGCTCTCTTCGTTCCTTATCAAACCGATGCAGCGTATCACCAGATACCCGTTACTCATTAGCAAAATTCTGGAAAATACTCCAGAAAATCATCCAGGTGAGAAGTAGACTACATTTCCAAACCATCAACGGTTTCAACATAGAATCATCTATTACAACTCATTATTTATGATATTAGTTCGATATGGACACTATGATGGAATGAGTGTAATATACCAGAAACGTGTTTTGATTTTTACAAGCACTTTTCACTAGCACAAATTGAAAACCAAAATGCATCCAATGCATTTTGAAACGTTTCCATCGCTTCTGCAATGAAAAGTATAATCTCTTGAAGTTGCTTCAATATTTACACAGTTGTAGATTAAGTATAGTATCCAACTCGCATATCCACTCATATACCTGCAATTTTCATCTTCCTGGATAATAGCCATCATATTGAGCTTGATGAATAATATACTATCATACAACCGGCCCAATGACAGATATCAAATCTTTCTAAGTTCCATTATTTATTAGAGTATCTCAATTTATTGTGCGAAATGCAAAATGATTTGGGAAGATTGAAATTTTGTCATATTGTCAAGTTTTCAAAAAATAAAACACGAAATAGAAAATTGACATATCAAAATTTTTAATCAGCCGATATACTTTAGGAAATTCTGATGATTCAGGGAAAATATAAAACTCTGGTATCTAGTATTTTTTGATAATATTTCAAATGACCACCGTAGGTTGGGTGCAAAAACATATAGGAAAACAATGTGGTACAAAATGATAAAAATTGATTTCAAGGGCTAATTCCATGCGGCCCCAAAATCCGTAATACGTTAAAGCAACGGTTGAGTTGGCAAAAAAAAAACGACAGTGAATCATCAACTGACACTATTCTGATTTCAGTTGCCTAGAAGGGATTCTAAACGCCTGAACTTGACTTTAGAAATATCCGATGTAATTATTCGACGACACTCATATTCGAAAATTCAATCTAGAAAGCAACTCACCTTTCGGTATGATGAAATTTCTAGCTCTCGTTCTGGTTTTGGCAGCTAATCCAAATATGTCTATCACTAAAGTTACCGAAAACTCGATAATTCAGATAAATCCGAATATATTCTTTCACGCGAGGCTCGCACTCAAAATGTATTCCGATCCGAACGAGACGCGATAATGATTAAAAAATGTCTAAAATGCACTAGCGAAACTAAAACGAGCAACACACAATTTTTTTTCAAGAACTAACCCAAATATAATCCATCAAATATAATCCACCAAGGTCAGCTTAAGAAAAAAAGTTGTATCGCTCCACAAAAACACCGGAGTCGATTACAAAACATCAACAAAGAGCGACTCAGTAGGCGACACAAAAAATGACAGAACTCGGTGCGACGACCATGTTATAATATACGGGTGTTTCAAAATATGTGGAACGCAGTTACAGAAGCGATGGGGAAAATCGAAGAATCGAAAATCGAATAGTTCTCTGTACCATTGTTTATACAGGGCTATTCAATAGGTATATGCAATGGGATCTCGGCAAAATAGCGTATTTTGGAGATTTATATGAATTGAGACAAAATCTCATCTAGCTTCTTCAGTTCTACAGGAAATATTGATATAGGAAATGTGATACAGGAAATATCGAAAATTTCGAAATTCTACTTTTGCCTATGCCTCGTTATTTTTCGAAGCTTTTGCAAAACTTTTGGCACTCAGCCATAACAACTTCTTCATTCAAATATATGAAAAAAAATTACACAAGGTGTTCCGTTCGGAAATGGCAATAAGTCAACGGTGGAAATAGAGGTGAATTGGTCCTTAAAAATAGTAATTTACATTCTTACGTATTGTCTTATGGGTGCGTCTCCTAAAATTGAACTCTTCTTACCTTTTTTGATTTTGAAGATATGAAAAAGAGGTAAATATGAAAGTTGGACGAGAGAACTTGAATTTTCATTGATTTTTTATTCTTTCCTTTTATTCTTCAGAAGTGGACATGAAATTTTGTGTTTGAAATGCATATTTTTCAACAGCTCGATAGAGTTTTTTTCTGATTCCATCGCTACCAACAGTTTGCATGTTTGGTTGGAATATGATTCAGTCTTTGACGATCAATTTTGACCAAAAGGCCTCTTCAAGAATCTGCACTTCTATCACGTAATGTAATGAACATCGTGGGTTCTGAAAAAAATGTTAATATATTGTTCATGCTCTGTGAAGATGTCAAAATATTGCATATTTTGTTGAACTCACCTTATGTATTGTGAACATTCATGAAGCGGTATTTTAGTCAACTATCATTGTCAATAACTGGATCATTTTCTATCCAAATACGCAATTTGTCAGTATCTATGGATTCAGAAAGAAGCTCTATCGACCTGTCAAGAAGTATACAAAGTGTTTCGTTTGAAATAGTAAATAATGTGTTCCAAAAAATATCTTCAAATCAAAATTCCTGAACCAACCGTCCAACTGTATATTATAATATATTTGTGAATCTCCAACGACAATTAAGGAGCAGGGTGGTCAATTATTTTACTAGTTCATTATTTACTAGAGAAAACTTCAGTATTGACCTCTCGTAGTAAAACACGATCACTCAGGTTGAAGATGGCATACAAAATGGTGATAGAGATATAAGGCTAGTAGTGGAAAATATAGTAAATCACTCCATAAAAAAAAATAAACACTGCTCAACAAAAGCAATGCCCACGAAACCGAAAAACACTGTTCCACAATAGAAATGCCTAGACCACGACCAACTATCGACAAAAAATCGCCCTTCCAGACTACTGTCACCTGCAAGAGGCCCTACGAATAGCCGAATCCTTCCTCAACTCGATCAACGAGAACGTGCGGCTCAAAGAGAACCAGGACAGGCTCGAGTGGTTGCAGCAGTACGTCCAAAACGACCTCGATTTCGCGTTCGACAGCGACACGAACAGATTGGGGCCCAGGCAGCTGGTGCATCATGGAGTTTTCGTGAAATTGAAGAGCAACAAGGAGCTCGTCGGCTTCCTGTTCAACGACTGTTTCATGCTGGTGCAGCCCAGCAAGAGCACCGGACATCAGTTTACTTTTTTGAAGAACGGGAACATATCCTACAAGATGTACAAACAGGTGAGTGGGCTGGACAATTATTACTACACTCTTGAAAGCGTCATTTGAATTTCAGATTAGTCATATATACAGGGTGAGTCAAAAATGTGTACCGAACTTTCTGGGGGCGATAGAACATTGAAAAATAAGTGTAGTTTGATGATTAAACTCATGGCCTAAAATGCATATTAAGGGAGATATATCCTTCCAAAGTTGATAAAATTAAAATAATTTCTCCGCATAACTTCTGAACGATGAAAGCCACCCGATTGAAATTTTGTGCATGAATGTATGTTGTCAAAATACATTTTTTCGTCACACTTCCACATTTCTGATATTGTTATGAAGGGTGTTTTCAGAGGGTGAGTCATGATTTTTTGTAGAAAACTTTTTACCCTGTATCATTTTCGGTGAAAAAACAGGAGCATTCGATGGAGCGAAGAATATTACATGAAAAAGATACTCTTATTCAAATACAAAAAATTGAGCCGTTCGTGAGATATTTGAGTTTTTGTAGTTACATGATATCAGCAGATTGATTTTATTCATCGCGAGATTCATCGGTAACAATATTTTAGCAGGCCATGATGAATAATTTTGTTCTCAATTCGAGTCAACATTGTTGTAGTCGATTTGTTCGTGTGGTTTTTCTGTGTCATTTATCACTGCGATTATCAACTGAGATTTCAAGAAATATGGCAGGTTATTCGTTCTCTGAACAAACTGATATGCTTCTAATGCTTGGCGAGTGCTTCGGAAATGCAAATGCTGCTGAAATATCGTTATACCGATGAATCTCGCGATGAATAAAATCAATCTGCTGATATCATGTAACTACAAAAACTCAAATATCTCACGAACGGCTCAATTTTTTGTATTTGAATAAGAGTACCTTTTTCATGTAATTTTCTTCGCTCCATCGAATGCTTCTGTTTTTCCACCGAAAATAATACAGGGAAAAAAGTTTTCTACAAAAAATCATGACTCACCCTCTGAAAACACCCTTTATAACAATATCAAAAATGTGGAAGTGTGACGAAAAAATGTATTTTGACAACATACATTCATGCACAAAATTTCAATCGGGTGGCTTTCATCGTTCAGAAGTTATGCGGAGAAATTATTTTAATTTTATCAACTTTGGAAGGATATATATGCATTTTGGGCCATGAGTTTAATCATCAAACTACACTTATTTTTCAATGGTCTATCACCCCCAGAAAACTCGGTACACATTTTCGACTCACCCTGTAAATTGAAGAGTGTGAAGTTTATTTCAAAATATTAAGTTGGATTACAGAAAGTATCGGTGCAATTTGAGAAAAGTCCCTTAGTTTTCAGAAACTTGTATCTCAGTTTAATCAACTTGATTTCAGAAAACATCATGAATAGTTCAGGAATCATTTATCATTCAGCTTCAGCGAACTGTAATGATGCCAAATTCTTAGTACATTTTATAGCCCAGATCCGAAATTTGTGAAGAGTGGAATAATTTTCATGAAAATGAGAAAATACATCTATCATGATAAAATAAGACTCACTTCAATTAGTGGGACTGAGTTTTTGTTCCGAAGATATATATTCATAGCATATTATGGGAAATCGTGAAGTTAACAAGAATATTGATTATTCCATTCTGATATATTAGAAAATACTTTGTAAAATTGGATGACTACATTGAACTCACCAACAGCAGAAGATCATTGTAAATGAACATTAAATCTGGAATGATATCACTTCGATGAAAAGAAAGCGGAATTTTCAAATAGAAGGAATAATAGGGAGCCAATAGAAATAAGTGAAAATCCAAGCGAAGTTTATACTTCAATTCCTTTACATGAAATAATAATATTATAGTATTGTTTATAGTACTTGAATCAAAAAAGCAATTAAATAGCGAGACTTGCCATCAACAGTGTTTGCAGTGATCATATCCGTGACCACATACATATTACGCATTGTTTATAGTCATCAATTTTACACATGGTTAACGAATTAGAATAATTACCGAGGAAAGGAGCTCACAAGTTTTTTCCTATGGAAAATTTGGTATAAATATGAAAAAAATCGACATTTAGAGATATGGTATATAGTACAGAGTACACAAGAGTGGAATCATTGATAAGTCATGTAACATAATCCAATTGTTTGAAGATCATAACCATTGTGCCAGAGAATTAATTAACTAGATATCTAAGTGAATCGAAATTGCATGTATTTACACATGTCAATCGACACATGTAAGGAATTTACATAGCCACCTCTGCCTGGATAAGTTTAATACTATGATTAGATTTTACATAATAGTCTGGGCTAGTGTATTAATGTCCCTCCTACTTGAATATTCACGAGACTGAGAAAGCTACCTCTAAGGCTCTCTTTTGAATATAATCTGAGAGCTTCAGCTTTGGTTGGGAGTTGAGTTCTAAACATGTGAAAAATACAACTGATCGAATTTGTGCTTTTTAGATCATGAGAAGAGGCTGGAGTGTGAAGTACCTCTTTGACATTGATGACGACAACTGTGTCGCCACATGTTTTCTAAAAAATGTTGGTTTGAGTTAAACCTAACCAAACATTTAACATTGACGTTTGTATAAAAATGCCTTCAACGAAAAATAAACATAAACCTAACGCCTATCCTGATCTATTTCCAGCCTATCCTGATCCAAAATATGATAGTGAACAGAGAAAGTACCGACAACGTGGAGAGCGGCACCGACTCCAACAGGGTGATGATCCTGCAAGACGACAAGACGTCGTACAAAATAGCGCTGTTGGCGAACACCGTGAACGATTGCGGCTTGTGGATGAAGCGCATTGAGAACGCCAAAGAGGCCTACATCAAGGCGTTCGCCTTGAGCCTGCAGAATAAGAGGAAAACACGTGAGTGTATATCGGTTCTGTCTCGAAAATATTTATCGTTCTTGTTACATTATCAAGCATTATAAAAGCGTTCATTGATCATCATTTTGCACATTACTTAGATCCAACTACAGTTTGAGTCTTTCATTTCTTAATCACCTTGTAAAGGATTTGACAGGATTTTATTATAACTGTAGAGCGTGACAAACCAAATTATGTGACCAGAAAGCGCCACATTCGAACAAAATCCATGGCCTACTACGTCTATTTTCATATTGATAATTTGAAAAAAAAATCATGCACTCTATTTGATTCACCACCTCTCAAAACCAGCTTGCACCAAATTTCATCGAAAACTTTTGATTGATGAATGATTTTGCAGCCAAATCAAAATTTCAATTTTCAGCTTTGGATGGGATTTTCTCTCCTCGTTTCTAAAAAATAGAGTAGAAGTTATTATAAATTATTGCAATATATTTGTAGTAAGTAACATAGTAATATTAAGATCATAGGAAAAGAAGACAACAACCAAAAACGGAAAATCAAAGAGTCTGCTTGCATTCTCCTGAACGGAGACAATAATATTGCTTCTTGTTCAGTTGATATAGATAGAACTTGGCATCCACTTCTGAAACTTGAATATGAAAATGGAAAATTCTATATCAATTAATGAAAACACCTTGTAACAAGAATTCCTCCATCTGCCAAATTGTCACTCTTCAGTGTCAAAATCGGAAACATCGAAAAAAGTTTACGAAGAAAAATATTTCAATTGTGTTGAGAACGGGAGCAGATTCGTTCCCGAAACGTCCACCAAGATGAGTAGAGGTTTTATTATTATTAAATATATTTGTATTTCCAATTTTTTTCGAAAACAAGGTGTCACTGACCAATAGAGAATTTCTCTTTTAGGTATCTAAAGGTTTAATTTCAAGCGCAGTGACATTTTGGGGCAGTTCCTAAATCTGTCCTTACTACAAATATATTGCAATAATTTTTAATAACTTCTACTCTATTTTTTAGAAACGAGGAGAGAAAATCCCATCAAAAGCTGAAAAATGAATGTACCACCTCCTCGAAGAACTTACAGACAGTATTTAACAAATCAAAAATGTATACTTTCAATCAATTTACTCAACAGTCAAGTCATAACATGGAAAATTTTCCTTCAAAGCAGACAGAATTTCGCATTTCTTACTATTTCTTTTCGTTTTTGTCACTTTTGTCCAGTATTTTCGTTTATGTATTCCATGTTGATTTGAATGATATTTGAATGAAATATGGTATCTCTCTGTGAACGACTGTCGAATTACTTGAAATCGTCTTGTTTTGTATGTGCAGAACTTCATTTGGGGCCATCTTGCGGACGTCTCCTAGTACTCGTTCAAAAGGGCAAACGCTTCATTTCATCCGGTGAGCTATCAATTTTTCTTTCTTGTGATTTCAGTTCCCCACTTTCGCAAATGGTTGTTTCTGATTGTCGTAGACGGAAGGGAAATCGAAAAGAAATGTGTTGACAAGAGGAAAGGTATGAATAAACTCGATAAGGATTCCTGAGCAATATCGCAATGATCATTATATATCATTAAATATCTACATTATGAAGTATATTCGAGTTTTACCGTTATTTACCATCAATAACAAATTTTCAGTTTCGTCATTAATCGTTTTGAATTTGTAATAATTTGAAAAGGGTCTTCTTCACGAAATTACTTGACCCTTAATTATTAATTGAGAGTATTTTCCATTTGCTCTTTCCGGAACAAATTGTGAATTTATCAAGATTTCTAAACTCAAGATTTGTTCATTCATTTTGTCAGGAAAAAATTGAACCTTTCACTGAAGTCAATACAGTAAATATTTGGCACTAGTCAATCGAATTTCTTGAAAGCAAAAGAATTCTGGTCAAACATTGTTTCGATTCCATGATGGAATAATTCTATACAACTCGTTGCCTAATGAGTTCATGTTTCAAATATGCCTGAAACAAAATTACTTGTTAATTACTTGTTATACAATCAATATCATCTGATTCGAATTATCAAATGAGTATATTAGAACTCTAGAAAACAAAATATTGTCATTGAGAAATATACAGAAAGCAAGAATATTAAAAATTGACGCGAAAAAATATCTAATAATTTATAAGAATATATACTGGGTGGCTCAATCAAAACGAAACAATGCCGATTTGACATAAACACACTCGAACCGGTCGATTTTTATTTCGAAGGGGAAATATTTTGCACACTTTTTCACTTCAAACCCCTCAAATGGAATAGGGAGTCGAGTGATACATCATTTTGAAAGTAATCGAAATCTCTTTCCAACGCTTCCTTTGTTTTTGGAATTCAATGCAGTAGTTCTCGAGAAAACACGTTTGAGAAAATAATCTGCTAGTGATGTTAAGTAACGCTTTCTTCCCTTTCATCACTATCTCTCGATTCGTAGTTAGAACGATGTTTATCTAAGAAGTGCCTTATGTGTTTTGTTTTGTTTAAAATCCTGTCCTATCCAACATTACATGAAGAATCATTCATTTTAATGTCAGTTCCTTGATCTCTCAGTAAAATGCATACCTTGTTTCGTTTTCATCGGGCCACCCTATATAACTATTTTTTGCGAAAAATGAGCCAAAATGTTGTCACCAACATTTTACTCTAAAAAATTATATTTCTTGGTGATCATGTGGCTATGTTCCTCGGTGGCCTGATGTCACTGTTACAGTATTCTATTTTTTTAAGATATATACTCTTATCATGGTTCGAAGTGCGAAAATCATGGTTATTGCTTTGCCATTTCTACCGTATCAACCATGAAAAGAGTAGTCGAACGTTTCACACAAAAATGAGCTGACAAATTGGCATCAGGGGCACATGGTCATGGTCACCTCGCCTTCAAAAAAATAACATTTCAAAAGGTAACTGTTAGTGACAAATTAATTTCGTTGCATTTCCACATTTAGTGCACTTAAAGGCATAAACCAACAAACAAAATGTTCTCAACAAAATGTTGTGTTTTATCAACCACTTGATTAATCCTGTATAATGATGAGGAACATCTGTAATTTTGTTTAATGACGAGTTATAATACGTCAGCATTGAAATCAGTCACTTCATCTACAGTTTGCTAAAAAATTTTGGAAAATTGAACGAAAATAAAAAAAACCCTCAAAGTTTACCAAATATCAACTTGTTGCCAGCCTGTTCAAGACAATCAATCAATTTTTTTTCTGCTTTCAATTTCCTTTGGTAGGAAAATCCCACAGCGAAAACATCTACTGCAAAGTGATGCTGGGCACGCAAGAGCAAGAGACGGATATAGCCAGAGAAACGTTCCCCAACAGCAATTCGACGCAAAACGGTATCCCCCAAATCCCCAGCCTCGTGTGGAATTACAGTATGCAGTTCCAATTGAGGAACGTCAACCAGGAGATACTCTCCTTTACGGTTTTCGAACGGAATCTGTTCAGTCCAGATGGTGAGTGTAGAGAAATCATCAATCAAATTCGAAATATTTGAAGTGGAACACCATAAACTTGCAAATACCTCAACTCTTCAAAAAACAATCAGATGAAGGATATAGAGACCACTATTTTATGACTTTCCCAATTAAAATGAGGGTAGAAAAATACAATGTCTGTCAGAATAATAGTAGCCTAGTAATAGATCTAAAGAAGCATGAAAAAATATACATTTGACGAAACAGATGACAAGTAGAAACAGATATTTGTTTCCTAACCAATGAGATTTCTAACTATTCTGAATCATTTCCATGCCAACTCATCAAAATTCGAGAACAATAGATACAAAATTGAACATCTGGTAACTCTGGTTGTTTTTATATGGTCGTTGACCCAAGACTAAGCTCAAACAGTTGAAATAATTCAACAACACATTTTCGATATTATCGCTTTCTGATCCAAATTACCAGTTTAACGACTGAGCAGAATTATTTTGACACGAAAAATGTTCTGAAACATCAGCGGTGAAATGTTTAGATAGCAGGAAGTGTTTGGAATTTTTTTGGAAGTCTAGAGGCCATGAAGCATCAGGAAAGACTTTAGACAGATGATTTCACAACCTTGCAGTTCTATTGATGAATGATGCTTGGTAGAGCAAAGGTTGGGCTTGGCTCTAGAGAAGGCGGTATGAAGTATCATGAACTGGGCAGGAGGTTATACCCATTATGAGAATGACAAATAAAACAGTGAATGAAAATATCACGGACTGTGTTCAAGAATACTTTAGATAATTATCTGATCATCATAGGATTTCCTTTCGTGTTATCAGAAGACGAAAACAAATACTGTTTCTTCAGTTCAGTTCTGTTCTGATTGCGAAGATAGCAATGTTTTCGACTTCAGTATACTAATTTTCATTTTACTGTATTAAATTTTGGAATTTTCCTTCCATAATTTTGTTGCTGTTTGTGTGTTGCAGAATTTTTGGGAAGAGCCGAATTGAGAATGAAGGATATATTGTACGAGTCGCAGAATCACAACGGACCAATCACAAAAAAGTTGATTTTGCATCAGGTGGAGTCAGGAGAAATCACCGTCAAATTAGATTTACATTTATTCAATAACTGCTAATCATTTGTTAATTACTGAATGTGCTGATTCAACGCAAAATTGCTCGAAACTCAACTTCTCTCCATGATATTTGCATCATATTGATGATTTATAATGAAATTAATGTTTTTTTTTTTTTTAGGAAATCTTTTGTTGATTACCTCATAGTTTTATTCATACGCGCATCTACAACGTTTATGAAAGTATTATCTGATAGTATTATATAATAACATATTGGATCGATTTACAAAGTTTACACCGTTATACATACAGGGTGGCTGAAATTTGATCATCTTCATTCGGATCTCAGAAACGGTAAGAGATACAAGGTTGGTCGAGATTTGTTCATTTGTTCTATTTTTGAAATAGCACTCATTTCGAATGAATTCATTCAAATGGAGACGAAAAATAAAAAAATATCGTGAAACCATTCAAAATATCACAAATTTCATAACGCTATGTCGTTTGGGATAAAATTGCGCCAACTTCGAAAAATCAACCCATTCCGCATTTCTTCCCATTTTGTAGATCCGAATCATGAAACTGGATTTCAGGCGCCCTGCATATACAAATAAATTTATATCCGATTGTTTTTGTTCAGGAAGAGCTCGTAATGTTAATTTAGAGAATTGCCATTTTATAGAATGTTGATGACTTGATGTGTTGAGCTTGATAAAGAAAGTGTTAGAATAGAGACTATTTCTTGAAATTGTTATTATGCCTTCTAATTCAAATTCCGGTAAAATTCAGAGTATATCAAATTCAACATGACCCTATCATGAAGTTCTGAACTAACTAAACTAGAAATCCAATCAACTTTTTTCAAATAGCAACCTCAACTATCATTCCATTATCTGCAAAGTTACTAAGATAGATTGTCAAAGTTGAACCTGATACACCCTGTACCTTAAGGGCCACTCGTTATAAGACTCAAGTTACTAAATTTGAAAATCTCAACTGCCAGCCCTGTCCAGATAGATAATCACTCACCCTTATAATACTTATACTAGGTGTTTTGATTTGAATAGCCATGCTTTACACTACAAATAAATAATTCGAACTACTAGATATTTCTTCAATTACACTAGCATACCTTTTCCAGAATCCGATTCCACTCAGTTTTTCCTATTCAGTCAAGGAATTATATGATTTTCTAGGATACATTTAGGACAAGGAATAACACATCTTGAATATCTACAAAAATAAAACCAACTTTATTAATATCTATGTAGCTCAATGATTACTAAACATAAATAAAAAAAAACTATGAATATTTTATTGCCTACAGTACCAAAGTCAATACATCAATACGACTCCGAAAAATCTATCACCAAAGTCTCTGTCTTCGAATCTTCACCTCAGAATCGTATTGAAATCGATCAGAAGTAGCATTTTCACTCGTCGATGAGTCAAAACACCACCGAAATCATCCCCTTCTATCACCTATTTCAACTACACCTGATAATAATGCAGCTGCCTACTAAATGTCACGAGTTTAACGAGAAATCTCTCAGAATTCATGAAAAGCTCACAAAAGTGACAGGTCTCAAAGTAGGACAACCTATTAAAAAGTCCAAAATATCAATATTATCGTTAGATAATGTTGATTCTCAAACTACGCTTTGAGCTGTCATCCTAAAACATATTTTGATACAAAGTTCACTGATTCACAATTGCAAAAGTTGCAGAATTTCATGTTCATCAATAAAGTGGAAGAAAATCTACGATATTTAGAGGAATCTAAATTTTTCATCAGTCATACTAAAAAACTGGAAGCACTGTCTCATTGCATGAATAATTTTTAATTTTATAATTCGACTTTTCTACTTTTTCCACATATTGCACAATAAATTGACCAGTATAATACATCACCAATAGTTATCTCATCGAACATAGTTTCGGTGCTAGAAATGAAATTCCCCAACTTTGCTACAATTCAACCTTCTTCGTATTCTTGACAGTTCTCGAATCCAATGAGTATCCAATTTTGATAACCCTGTATATGCTTCAGTACTATTCAAACACTCTTGAAAAGTTCTATCGAAACTATCTTCCAGAAATTAGTATTTTTAATAATGTTCGAAACTTGGAATTTTTTGAGTTTCCTTGCAGTATTGATAATAACAATGAACAAAACTCATTTTTTTTTATTCACTTGATAAGAGAACGAGCAGATTTTTTCATCTAAGTGAGAAAAAAAATTCAAAACACAAAAATTGTATTCCGAATAGTTCAAATTTGGAATGGAATTTTACACGAATTTTACTAGAACTGCTGAGTGGCATTTTTCAAATTATTATCAACTTTTTTGCCGCTCAGCACTTGAATAATTAAATCAATCATTACTTCAGAATGATTATTGAATATTGAAAGCAAATTTGCATTGCGAAGTTCCAATGCAGAGGAAGATTTTCCATTTTCAGAAAATGATAACTTGTACCTTCTTTGGAAACTTCAAACGGTCAGTAATTACGTAAAGAACGTCCGAAATACGCTCAAAACGCCTTGAAAACGCCTCATTCATTTTTGAAACATTCGCAGCTTCTTTGACACCAAAGCGACTTTCACAGGTTCTCCAAAAAGAGTAAGAATCAAAAGCTGCCCATTCAGACCGTTCGACGAACCGTAGAGAATCCCACTAACGTTCTCTAACCAACCTTTCGCTCTAAACAAACCCACCACAACTCAACCACCGGCTCTACCTCTCCTCCCTCTCCCCCACGCCCTTGCCCTCCTCGGGCAAGCTGTACAGCGGCTTGAAGCCGCCCTCGAGGTGCGGCCGGAAGCGCTCCATGTCGAACTCGCCCGTCGTCGCGTACGGCACTGCGGTGCTGCCCTCGGTGGGCGGCTCCGTCGTGCGGTTCTTGGTCTCGCGCACCGCCGCCCATCCCTGGCTCGTCGCGCCGGCGTCCACGTGGTCGCTGGCCAGGAACGGCGCCTGGAAGTCCAGTTGGGGGTAGGCGGGGCGGTCGGCAGGGGCGGGCTCGTCCGAGCGGTGGGCGATCGCCGGGCCGCCCGATGAGATGGAAGCGTGAACTGGACGGGGAGAGAACGGTCGGTTATCGGACGATACGAGAATAATAATAATAATAATAATAACATTTATCAATCCCAAGAAACATACATCTTTATGGAGGGACATGATTGAAAAACCAAATTGATAAGAGAATACTTGAAAAAATGATCACTACGCGTTCTCCAAGTAACCACCTTTTCTGATTGTGGTTCAAAAAGTTTCATTCATTTTTCAGCTTTTAATGAGATTCTCTCTCCTCGTTTCCAAAAAACAGAGTAGAAGCCATTAAAAACTATTGCAATATATTTGTAGTAAGGACAGATCTAGGATCTGTCCCAAAATGTCACTGCGCCTGAAATCAAACCCTTAGACACCTAAAAGAGAAATTCTCTATTGGTCAGTGACACCTTGTTTTTGAAAAAATTCGGAAATACAAATACAGGGTGTCCTTAAAAGGTCTTTACAAAAAGCTACCACATATTCTTCAGACCAAAACAATTCGATACAAGCAAACTTACCTCAGTAAAAAGTTGCTTAGTTTGGGCGCTAGACGGCTCTGAAGTTGAAATTTTCAAATCGATTTTGCTTCATAACTTTTGAACGGCTCATGAGATTTTTTTCAAATTTGGTACGTTGGCATAGACTCATCGGGCAATGAAACTCATATCATAATCATAATGAATATCATTCCATGGGCGTAGAACTTGATTTTTTCAGTAAATAAACATCTAAAACTCCTACGCCAATGGAAAAAAATTAGTTTCAATATGAAATCTAAATTATTCAACTCATTCACTACAAAAAAGGTACTCTGGACAAAAGTCGATTCCTCTCATGGTTTCGACAAAATTTTAATTTTAGTGATTTAGAGCATAATTAATAATAAAACGATTAACAGATATTTCATAAAAATTGTTCAAAATGTTCACCATTTTCACGTATACAAAGATTTATACGACGCAAAAAGTTGAAATGTACTCTTTGCATAACTTCTTCATCGCCTGTAAGATTATTCGTTGCCTGTTGGATACGTTGCCATAATTGTTCTACAGTATTCACAGGGGTCTTGTAAACCGTAGACTTGAGATAACACCATACAAAATAATCCATCGGTGTTAAGTCTGGAGAACGTGGTGGCCAATTCACGGGTGCATCATTACCTCTACCTATCCATCTGTCTGGGTACTGTTGGTTTAAAAAATTCCTAACATCCACCGAAAAATGTGGTGGAGCTCCATCGTGCATAAACCACATATCTACCCGATGTTGGAGTGGTAAATCTTCCAACAAATTTGGCAACGTATTTCGTAGATGTTGTAAATACATGTCTCCTGTTAATCTTTGTGGAAGTATGACAGGACCAATTATAAAATTTCCTATTATTCCAGCCCAAACGTTGATTTTGAATTCGTGTTGAAAATGGTTTATTTTAATGGAATGAGGATTTTCAATTGCATAAACGTGTTCATTATGAAAATTAGTTATTCCTCTTCTCGTGAAACAGGCTTCATCAGTGAACAAAATATTCTTTCCAAAGTTCAGATTCATTTCTCTTTGCAAATTAATGAACCTACAAAACATCAGACGACTTTGTGAATCATGGATTAATAAATCTTGAACTGGCGTCTTGTGGTATGGGTATAATAATTGTTCTCTTAGTACTTCATGAACGGCATTCCTAGAAACTTCTAGTTCATTACTTATCCGTCTAGTACTCAATTCTGGATTTTCTTCAATACGGTCTAAAATTTCTACTTCGACTTCGGGAATCCTTACATAACGCTGTCTTCCATAATCACCAGTTCTAGGAGCAAAATGACCGGTCTCCCGAAGACGTCTCTCAACTGCAGCAAAGGTTGGGTGGCTTGGTACGCGACGATTTGGAAACCTTGCCGAATACACCCTCACACTCTCTCGACCATTTCCTTGACAATATCCGAATACCAATAACATATCGGTGTATTCTTCATTGGTGTATTGTACGGCCATGATAAATCAGAAAAGTCCGATATCAACAATCAACGTCAATAAAACTCGACAAATCAACACAGATGAAACTATGGAAACCAAGAATGTGAATATCACTGTTTTCGAGCAGATAATAATAGTCTTCAGAAAAAAAAACCAGTGCTACTTATTTTCAATAGAAATAACCTATGCAAAAAGTACATCTCAACTTTTTGCGTCGTATAAATATTTGTATACGTGAAAATGGTGAACATTTTGAACAATTTTCATGAAATATCTGTTAATCGTTTTATTATTAATTATGCTCTAAATCACTAAAATTAAAATTTTGTCGAAACCATGAGAGGAATCGACTTTTGTCAAGAGTACCTTCTTTGTAGTGAATGAGTTGAATAATTTAGATTTCATATTGAAACTAATTTTTTTCCATTGGCGTAGGAGTTTTAGATGTTTATTTACTGAAAAAATCAAGTTCTACGCCCATGGAATAATATTCATTATGATTATGATATGAGTTTCATTGCCCGATGAGTCTATGCCAACGTACCAAATTTGAAAAAAATCTCATGAGCCGTTCAAAAGTTATGAAGCAAAATCGATTTGAAAATTTCAACTTCAGAGCCGTCTAGCGCCCAAACTAAGCAACTTTTTACTGAGGTAAGTTTGCTTGTATCGAATTGTTTTGGTCTGAAGAATATGTGGTAGCTTTTTGTAAAGACCTTTTAAGGACACCCTGTATATTTAATAAGAATAAAACCTCTACTTATCTTGGTGGACGTTTCGGGAACGAATCTGCTCCCGTTCTCAACACAATTGAAATATTTTTTCTCTTCGTAAAATTTTTTCAATGTTTTCGATTTTGACACTTTTCAGTGTCAATTGTGTTGAGAACGGGAGCAGATTCGTTCCCGAAACGTCCACCAAGATAAGTAGAGGTTTTATTATTATTAAATATATTTGTATTTCCAAATTTTTTCAAAAACAAGGTGTCACTGACCAATAGAGAATTTCTCTTTTAGGTATCTGAAGGTTCAATTTCAAGCGCAGTGACATTTTGGGGCAGATCACAAAATCTGTCCTTACTACAAATATATTGCAATAGATTTAAATGGCTTCTACTCTGTTTTTTGGAAACGAGGAGAGAGAATCCCATTAAAAGCTGAAAAATGAATGTACCACCTCCTAGACAGTATTTAAAAAGTTTCATGTTGATTTCAAAGAAAATCGATTGTATTTCAAGTTATTCAATTGAATTTCGAAATGAGTGTTCAAAATGGTCAATTCTATTTCAAAATGCGTCAATTGTGTTTCAAATCAATTGATTTGATTTAAAAAAATATCAAAGTTCGACATAATATTTTTTCAAAAATTCCATTTATATTCCAAAGTCATCATTTCAATATCAGAAGTTTTTATTTTCATTTGAAAAGCAGTTTAGAGTAGTCTAAATACTACTTTGTACAATCTGTATATGTCGTAACTTCATGGTGATTGAATATTACATAACACCTCATTCACATGTTATACATAGTACATTACAAACCGTTACATTTGATATGTTTGAAAAATGAAAATGACTATTTTGGAAAATAATTAATTCATCAGTTTTCGTGATTAATTGATGATATACTTTGAAATTCATCAAACAATTTTGAAACATAAATGACTATTTGTAAATACAACTGGCACTTTTTGAAGTTCAATTGGAACAACAAATTGAAAATATCAAACCTGAATGAAACTCGAAAATCACATTAATTGACAATAAATGATTATAAATCAAATATTGACAAACAATCGATTTTTCACAATGGAATTATTTCATACAACGCGATGCCAAATGAATAATTAATTTTCTAGTTAAATTATAGTTCCATAATGAAATTAATTCCTGTTTCGATTTCCTTTTTCATTGATTATTCATAATTTGTAATTTACTGCTATTTTTTTCAATCTATCATGGATTTTTTTGTTGTTAGATTATAATGCACTCATTATGTATATGTATTGATATATACAGGCTGTTCCATTGATCATGTTACAAACTTCTAGGGTAGATAAAACACACGAAAATAAGAAAAAAAGTTCATGTGAACATGGGTCCGGAAACGCTTCTTCAGGGAGCTAGGGCCCTTCGAAGATGACCTCCAAAAACTACTTTTAGTTTTATAACTTCCGTACTACTGCAGCTATCGCAACCAATTTTGGGACATGAAATCTAGTTCGTAGGTTCATCAATTTGAGCCTTCCGGCATCAATTTGAGCCTTCCTGATTTTGTCACCTTTAACCAGGGGCGTACAAACCAGGGGGGTATTTGGCTAAATTTGACCCTACTCCTCTTAGGCTTTAATTTCTTACCATTTTTATATCTGATTATGATTCTCCAATGCCTTTTACATAAAAAAGGTACTCTTGTAAAAATCGCTATCTGTCACCGTTTCCTCTGAAAATGGCTAAATCCAATCAATAATAAATTATTGGTCTCAAACCAATTATTACGTTGAAATATGAAAATGAGGTTCAGTACAGATAGTGAGCATTATTAGTTAGTCAAATCTTCTTCTTCAATGAAAATGAATTAGATTAGGGAAATTTATTGCCTGTTCGAAATTGGAGGTATAAAAAGTAAAAGGGAACGTATACAAAATATTTCATCTTCGAAGGGCCCTAGCTCCCTGAAGAAGCGTTTCCGGACCCATGTTCACATGAACTTTTTTTCTTATTTTCGTGTGTTTTATCTACCCTAGAAGTTTGTAACATGATCAACGGAACACCCTGTATATCCCTATTTTGAAAAGTTGTGTTCCTTGGAATGATATGAAGAAAAATCGACAGTGTAAATGTTGGAAACGACATTTTTGAAATATTCATAAAATCCATCGTAGGCCCACATTATACTAGAAACTGCTGCATGACTTTTTCGAGAAAAAATCCTGCAATTAGTCGACTGCGTGTATATATATGGTACCTTGGAACTGTCCGATATCTCCAGGCCGGATCTCCGGAATCACCTGGCTACCGTAGTTGGGCATCGAGTACCTGTCGAGGTCGACCTCGGGCTCCGTAGGCGTGTACGCCACTGCGATAGGTCTCTCCGTCACAGTTCTCAGGGTGGCCGAAATTTGATCCGCCTCGCCGACAGCGTTCCACTGGTTGTTGAAGAAAACCTGGAACGATTCAATTTCCTTCATCAAATACTACATCTATTATAGGAATATTTCGGAAATTAAGAATTGTACTTAAGAATATGGACTTGAATTTCGGAGAGCTGAGAATAATTGTTTTTTTTTTTGTGAGCCCTTAAACAAGGTGTTTCCACTTCAAGATTGATGGAATATATGAAGCTGTCCAGGAAAATGTGGGAAATCTCTCGGAATCAGATAGAACCTGAAAAAATGAGATGACAAGTTCCTATATTTTTTCCTGTAGGCCCTAGAGCTATAAAAATAAATTTCGGTAACTTGAACCTCGAAATAAAAAAAGGTACTCTAATGTATTGTCGATAAAATGAAACAATTTTCGAGATAAAAAAATAAAGCATTAATTTGATCATCATCATTTTCATCGAAAACGGTTCATTTTATGGAAAATGAACAAGAGTACATTTTTTTAGTTGAAGATTGAAGCTATCCAAATTTACTTCTTCTTGGGCCTTTATCGTACAGGATGTTGTAAAATTGAGCATCAAAGATACAATTCAGTCCATCCCTTAAATACTGAAAAAGCTGAACGTGACACTATTTCGTGGGGTCCTTACTAGTGTCCTTAATATTGAATTTTCATCGAATTATATTGATTACTTTGCGAGTTCATCAAGAAAAAACGATTTCCAGCGACGTCCTTCAGGGCCTCAAGCCTACGCGAAGAAGGCCTAAAGGAAAAAAAATCATATGCTCCTGCAATTTTATTTATTTCATACTGATTTCAATCCGGAAAACAGACTTTTACAGGATAGGCGCACGTAATATTTCAATACGTGCTACTATCCCGTAATGAAATTTTACCGGATTGTAAATATTGAAAACTCAGTTATGCGTCGAAAGCATGAATACATTTATTAAAAATTCAACAGCAAAACAATACACAGAAATTACTTATTGATAATATTAATATCAACCGTTAAATTTTCGTTCTCATGAATATGGATACCAGGAGCTCCATTGGATGAATTATTTATTAGGGAGTAGCTACTTGCTGATACATTCCCATTTTTTTATTGTAGCACTTCAACAAAGATTAATATTTTATATTTCACTGTTCATTTTTGTTTTTTTAGCAGTATGAAATAAAATGTTATACGTCACACGTCCGGTAAACTTTTACAGTACTCGTTTCGAAATTCCGGACTCGGCTTGCGCCTCGTCCGTAAACATCTCACACGTACTGTAAAAGTGTACTTACCGGACTAGTAACGTAAATATCTATTTTCCGAGCTCTCCGAGAGATGTCCCCCCCGTAGTCCCAGAAATTTTCCCACACCTACCTCGTGCCGGCCGTCGCCGGCGCCGTCGGCCGGCCGCTCCATCGCGTACGGGAAGGTGGTCTTCACCGGCCGCGGGTGCGGTTGCAGCACCGGCGCGTCGCGACGCTCGAAGACGAACCCCTGGGGCGGCCGCGGCGGCTCGGCGGCGCGCGTCCCCACCACGACGCTCTCCCTCTCCGCCGACGGCTCGATCGAGTCGAGCTCGATGGGCGGCGTGTCCACCGGGTACACCTTGTACACGGTCTTGTCGAGGTGCGAGGGCGACGGCGAGGCCGCCGCCGTCGAGGGGTCCGGTGGAAACGCGCCGAAGTTTCCTGGAATACGGTATGAACGTTCAGTTGGGGAAAGTGTTTGGTAAACTAGGCGGTGCGCACGTTTTTCGAATTCCATGGAGGCAAGACTGTCCATGGTGAAGGTATTAATAAATATAAAAACTCTCGACCTATTATTTATTATTTATTATTATGCAAAAGAGCCCAAACAAACTCAATGTTCAAGGCGCCAATAAATTTTATGTTTGCAGTAATGCAAACAAACTTTCCAGTGCCTGTGACTTCTTTTCCTGCAGTGTCTATGAACTCAAGAATAAATCTCGTGCGCTTCTCTGGATCTTCATTTGATTTTGTTTACTTTTTCCACTTCTATCCTTCTTTATCTTCGAATTCTCCATCTTAGTATTCACATAGGGTTTGTGAGTGACATTTCATTCATAATTAGGAATTAATGCTACTGAATCTTGTATTGTGATTAGTAAAATATTAGTAAATAAACGCTATTATAATTATTATTGAACCACCGAATTTTCACAAAATTACAGAAGCGTAAAGGGGCCAATATCAATTTATTTTCATTTTTCGCAACTCGGAATTTTAGATTCAATATTACGAGTTGCATCTCGGAATTTAGTAAAATTGTTGAATAAATTAAGAAAAATACTGTCTGTATGTTTTTCGAGGAGGTGGTTCATTTTTTTTCCAACTTTTTGTGGGATTTTCCCTCATCGTTTCTAAAAAATTAAGTAGAAGTTATTAAAAATTATTTCAATATATTCGTAGTGAAGACAGATTTTGTGATCTACCCCAAAATTTCACCTCGCTTCAAATTAAACCTTTTGATAGATAAAAGAGAAATTCTGTCTGTTAGTGACTTCTTGTTCTTGAAAAATTTGCAAATTCAAATATATTTAAAAAGAATAAAATTTAAAAAATATAAAAATAAAATAAAATTCTATGATTTCATGATATAATATGATATTTGGGCCCATGAAAACGTGGACCCCCCTAAAATTTCCCCCAAAATAGGTTAATTTCAATAGAAAAATTGTGTGATGAATTTCGAGGATATCATTTGTATTGTATTTCATACCGTAAGATTCATTCTAAAATAGCTCGAAATAAAACAGTATGATTTGAAAAATTCTCATTTTTCTTTCCAACTATGTCAAATGAAGTAGCATTCATAATTAGAAAAAATGCTGGCAAGATTGGTAAGGTACTATGTATAACATGTGACTGAGGTGTTATGTAACATTCAATTACCCTGTAGTAAGTACACATACATATTCTATGTCGTAGCATTGAGAATACTATAAATCGCTCATGAAATGAAAATGCTGTTTCGATATTGAAATGATGAATTTTGAAAATTCAAATGGATTTTTTCGAAAATAATTTGATAAATTCAAAACACATTCAGTTCGAGTTCTGGTTGCTGTACTACTCACCTTTACCGACAGGCTCTTCCTGGTTCTTGGCCTGGATCATCTGCAACGTCGCCACGTCCTCCTCCCCGCTCCTCCTGCTGGCAATCTTCACCTGGGGCGGCGTCCGATAGAAAACCCTGTCCTCCGCGACGGGCGTCACCGGCTTCCGCCCCGCGGGGCGGTACAAGGGCGGCGGGGGCGGCAGCATCTTCTCGAAGAAGCCTATCGGCCTGTTCGAAGGTCGGTCCAGCAGCGGCTGTCGGTTGAGCATCTTCTCGTGGTAGCGGTTCATGTTGGGGCGGAACTGGGGCAGGATGTTGGGCAGGCTGTCGATGCGCTTGAAAGCGACGTCTGGCGGCGGACGCGGCGGTCGGTTGTACTCGGGCCGGCCGCTGTGGAAGTGGCCAGGTCTGGGGTCCCAAGGCGGTCTGCCTTCCGGCCTGTAATAATATAAGAATATTATTTATTCATTCATGCATATTCATGTTGGAGTGGCAGATGATATTGTTGAATCATCGGATAGCACATCTTTTCTCGGTAGTTATATTGGTAGCAACATGTCTTAGGAGTCAGGTATAGATAGCGTTGGTGAGAAAGTTAACACAGTTCAGATCCACGTTCAGTAGAGCTCAACTTTTGAATATTTATTTCGCTAAACAAAACTTCTCAAAGTGTTCGTTTCTCGAAAAAAAAAACTAATCCGTTTCATAAGTGGGATTCATTATAGATCGAGCGTCTTGTAGACAGAGTTTCATGGGAAATAAAGTGATGTGTGTGCCAGGCATGGTAACTTGATGAGTCCCCAAAAGCATTCTATTTATTACTTCTACTTATATTTATGAAAATTGTCCATTGGCTGTTTCTATAGTATTGATGAGTTCATTAATCGATAATATGATCCATCAGTATTATTTTTTCAGCCTTGTTATTTCTATATATGTGGATATAGTTTGTAAACCATCTGTTGTCTGACATATCATATCATTTTTGAGATCAAGAAGGATTTAATGAATATTGTATTCTATTATCATACTGAATTCTAATAATGATAATAATAAATTGTCTTTATTAGATGATATAGATGATCACTTGATAATACAACCCTTATTATCGTACTCACACCAAGAAATTGCCGCTAGGAGGCTTCACCACCACCGTCTCCTTGGGAGGCGTCAGATCGCTGGGCAACTGATGGTACATCGGCTGCGAATTCAACGCCAGCACGTCCCTATCCCCGTACAGCGGCCGCGTCTCCTCCTCGGGGAACACCACCTGGGCGCCGCCGCCCTGCGGGTACCGCCCCCGGTCGCCCACGCCTTGCGGGAACCGCCCCTGGTCGCCCACGACTTGCGGGAACCGCCCCTGGTCGCCCGCGCCCTGCGGGAACCGCACCGGATCGCCCACGACGGGCTGCCCGATGGCCAGGGCGGCCTGCGACTGCTTCGCGGGCTGGATGGTGACGTGGCTGCCCATCGCCTCGGGGAAAGAGTGGTCGTGGACGCTTTGCTGGTTGCCGACCACGAAAGAGACGGTGTCTTGGATGGAAAAGAATAAAATGAATCTTTTTTGACATAATAATCGACTAACTTGATACTCAGACTCTAGGACTAGAGTACTTGTCGAGCAGAATCACACAAGCCCCAAGATGGTGGCCTCCAAGGTAGTGAATTTTCAGAATAGATTTGGTTGAAGCAAATTCAATTACATTTCGATCTTCAATTTCATACAGGTGAACTGACTTCGAAACTCGAAAATGGCTTGATTGATTTGAATATTTTTTTGTTTTGTTCACCCCAATGTATAGATTGTTTAGAAGAAACAAAAATAAATTAGGGAAACTCAAAGGAATAGTGGAAAAATAGAATTTCGTATAGGAAGTCAATTGAACTTCGGATTACTTTTCATATAGTTTGACAGCTGTGCCAAGCATAACTGTCCCGTACGGACGGTTGTATGTAGTGAGTTTTGAGTATAGATTTGTTTAAAGCGAACTCAATTATACTTTACGAAAAGAAAATCCATTTCGACCAGCCATTTTATTGAGGTAAATTGACTTTGCAGGCTCAGACATAACCTCAAACTCATTCAAATGTGTTTTAACGAGTCCCGAGGACAGAGTTCTCATCGATTTAAGGCGGTACGAAGTGTACCGGCTCATCCAGTTCCAAACAAAGATCTATATATCTAATGAAGTGTATCTGAAAGACGCAAACCTTGGTTGTGTGCGATATGAACGTTACTGGCGCTAGGCGGACTCGGAGCCTTCTCGAACGGTTTCGGCACCACCTTCTCGCTATTCAGCTTCTCCCTCAAATTTTGCGTCGCCACAATAATCGGGTCTCTGTTGAATACCTCCCGGCTAGGCGGCGTAGTCAAATGGTTGTCCCCCAAAGGCAGAGAAGTCACTTTGATCGCAGCCACAGTAGAAACAGCCGGTCTAAGAGTAGTGGTAGTGCTAGTCGTGGTAGTCAAATCCGTCTCTGGCTCCGGATAATCATAATAATCCGTGTTGTTCTGCTTTACTTCCAAGATTCTTTCAGTGGTGGTGGTGGTTGTGGAAGGTAAATGCAAGGGTTCCACCGTCAAATCCTCGTCAACGGCCACCACCGGTTTGTTTTGCACTGCAACATTATCTTCGTACTTTCCACTGTAGTCTTCGTACTCATAACTCGGTTCCAAAGCCATATTGGTACCGTCGAGTACGTTCGGACCGGCGTGCGAATTATGAATCTGCTCTTCCGTAGTAGTAGTAGTAGTAGCCTGACTGGTGGAAACCGTGGTGCTGGTTGGAAACTGCGGTTTCTCGGTCTTCTGATACTTGTTCTTGTTGTACTTATTGCCAGGAAGGTTGGCGAACAAAGATGGCGCTTTGGTGGTACCGGCAGGCGCCACCGTATCATCGTACTCCCCGAAGAGTTGCTCGAAGAGCGACATGGGTTTCTTCGTGGAAGTTTCTTTAGTAGTGAGGTAAATCTTCTCGGTGGTGGTAGGCACATCATAGTAATCCTCGAACTCCTCCTGGAAACTAGGATGTCCCATGCCAGCGTTCAACAAATTAGTCGACTTGGTGGTGAAGTAAACTTGCGTCGTCGGTCTCTCGGTTGTAGTACTCGATGTAGTGGTCGTGGCGACCGTAGTACTCGGCCGCGTGAAATACTGGTTGCTGGTGGACCAATAAGTCGGTGTCGGCTTCTTCGTCGAGGTTTTAAAGTTATAGTCCTTGTGATTGTGGAACTTGTTCACGCTGCCTTGTATCTTAGTGCTGGCGTAAGAGCTCGATATCAAGGGGTACACGTACTTGGCCGAGTTGTACTTCACCGGCAAGTTGAGGAAATCGTGGAAATTCGGAGTCAGCTGGTTGACGTCGGCGTGACGATGCCCGGCGACGTCGCCGTCCTTCCTGTCGATGTTGGCCTTGTCGAAGACGTCGTGGCTGGCTTCTTCGTCGGCGTAGTCGTAGAGTTCGTCTAGGGGCGGGGATTTCTGGGCGAAGTTTATGTCGCCTGTCAGCGGGTCTTTTTCCACGTAGAAAGGCTTGCCGCGGTTGAAGATGGTTTCCGGTAGATTGTAGCCGGAAACTACCAGCGGGGACGGATCCGGAATTTCCTCAGAATTTCTCTGGAAAATAGATTCAGTTGCTATCAGCAATTGGACGATATCGAAAGATCGCAAACGCAAGGAATTCTACTTAAGATAGGAGAGCGTATCGTATCACTATATACCAGGAATATCTAAACGATCGGACTTTTGGAAGGGTGGGTAAATAACTGATGAAAAACCGAACTAAAATGATTCCACCTTCGTGGAAATGCATCTTTGATAGTTTCAATGAGATAACTTCTAAATCCCTTCGTTTCTATACAGTTTCATGACAGTCTTATCGTAAATAAGCGACATATGGTTGTCCTATCCAAAAAAAACTAACCTGTTCCAGTTCCTGGCTATCTTCGTCGAAGCCATAATCATAGTAAGCATCTTGCGTGGCGTTGGTTGAATTCCTCGTGAGTGCGGGCTCGCTCAGAAGGGCTGCCCCTTGAACGTGCGACGCCCTGTACAGCAAGGACGTGCAGATGATGAGCTTCACCAGCGTGACTAGCGCGTATTTCGGGTACATGTTGGAATCTGAAACGAAATGCGATTCATAGACTGATTGTATATTCTAAAGTCTATTATTCCTGAGGATGAAAATTTGGAAACGAGCCGTAGGCGAGTACCAGAATCGTTTAGAAGAATAATAGCCGTTCTTGTATTTCAGTCATGAATGACGACATTTGTTGCAATTTACACATTGTCAAGAGCATTGTTGATGTGTGTATTTCAGCTTCAAATTCAAAATATGGTAAAACTGACATACTTCAGGCAAGAAGAGCCTACGTTTGAAATTTGCAACACCGTCATCAGGTCGGCGATCTCTGCCTTTTTCATAGATACTCAACATAAATATCATCCATTATGCCACCACGTGCGATTCCTAGTAGACAAACCAGACGAGCTCAGGCTGGTCACCCCTACACTGTCAGGCTCGAGACCTGTCGAACATCGCTATACCAATCATCATTCATCTATAGAACGACGAAGTTGTGAAATTCTTTGCCTAGTGAAGTCTTTCCTGATGCTCACAACCTCCGAACTTACCAACACCAACACCTTCCTTCCCTCCCAGAATTCCACCGCTGGCTAACACGATGTTCCTCAAACATTATAAGTTTTCCTTTCGTGTTGTCAACAGATTAAAAAAAAACAGCCCGTGAATCTTATTCCAGGCTTGGTCGTCAATTTCTGAATATTTTGTACTGATCCACGGGGTCTGAATAATTAATTTGATTCAACAATAGATGCACTAGAAAAAGTTGTAAACTGCTGCCTACTTGATTATATTGAATATGAATACTTGACTAAGGCTGCCCGAGATCAACACTAGATGGCATCACCTCTGTCGATTTCGATGCATCAAAAACTTTGAAAAGCATGATTTGAATTTGGAATTCAACACGAATGCAAAATAAAGTAAAAGCGGATCGTCGACCGTATTGCCATCTATACTCGGGCGGTGCGGCCTAAGTAAGGTTATTTGACAGGTCTACATGTTTTGGAAAAAAAAATTGAAAAGTTATTTCACCATCCAATATCGACCTTGTCGAGAAACAATGCTCAAATAGATTGGAGTTTCAATATAGGAACTGCTAGAATAATAATTGTAGCTCCAACTAACAATATCTATGAAACATCGTAAAAGTTCGTAGAGAACATTTTGGTCTTCGACGAGGTTAACGGTAAGTCGAAAAATTGGATTCGAAAGTTGTTATTTTTTCGTCTTTCCCGAGTGGTACTTGAATATTGTACGTCACGGTCGACTCTACTGACCCATATTACCTCAGATTCGACTGCATTCCGAGCGAGTACCACGCTTCTTCGTAGCGGTACCGCTCACCGAAACAAGTGAAACGGTCACGCCCAGCGCCCAGTACCATCGAAACCACAAAGAACGAGCCGGTAGTGGTCAGTAACAGAATAATCAAGATATTTAAGAAGCTAACTCTTCTTCTTCTTTTGTTCTGTTCTGTAACTTCTCGTCTTCTGTTTCAATCACCGATGAAAAACGAACATTTCGATATTCACGTCGACATGTGCAATTCTGATACGTTTCAAAATGACATGAATTGCTCAAACTTAACAATATCAGTAATAACAATAATGAATTTTGTATTAATCCTTGACCATCTTGCAATGATGGAGGTTAAGTTATGAATAGTCGGTACAAACAAAATAGATGAATCAGGGGTCACGTAACTCGTAAGTTAGAAGTTCCCTATCGGATAAAATTTTGAAAATTTGAATATTCATTCGAGTCCACGGTTGAGGGTTATAACATAAGAATTATTTCAAGAATGAAATTTAGGGTGTTTCATTTAAAATGAAGACGTTTGTGTCCACTTGTGGTTCAACCGGACAGATTGTTTATGTTGACTTCACAAATGACGTCACAAATTTTCAATTTAGTTGTCCCTTAGGACACCACTGAAATAACTGAACAAATTCTAATTACAACAGAAAAAGTATGTTTTTAAAGCAAAACCTACCAAATTTGACGAAATCGTAAAAAATAGGGGAAATTGGACAACTTCAACCTGTCCAGCATTTCCGCAACGTCTTGTACATATACATATGAATTCGTATCCAATATTTTTATGAAGAACGAACAAAAAAAGTTGATAGTTTAGACTTTATGAATGTGTACAAATCACTTATCGAAAATAAACTAATATTTTCAAACAACCATATTTGGAATCAACATCTAGTCAATACAAACCGAAGAATCTGCTAGATATTGACTCCGTCTTCGAAATTAAAGTGTGTATTTTCAGCCACCTTACTAAAAATAAAAAAAACAATCGAATTTTGCCTTCAATGTCAATTCTGACCCCCATTAGCGTTCAGATAAAATACCAATTTGGAAAAAAAGTCGTTATATTTTTGTGGAATAAATGTTCATAAAAGTTCACCCAACAGAATAAAATCTCTCGTCACAAAATTCAAGATTGAACAGAAGAAATATATCCTATCAATTATCTAACTGTTTATCTTGATCTTTTTTCAATGTGTTTCCTTATTAATTTGCAGGAAAAGTCGTCATATTTTTGTAATAAAAATATTTATGACAGTTTACCCAATAAAATCTATCGTTATCGTCACAAAATTCAAGATTGAACTGAAGAAATATATTCTATCAATTAAACTCTCTCCCTCTAATTCTGATTTAACAGTTCATCTTGATCTTTTTTCAATGAGTTTCCTAATAAATTCGCAGAAAAAGTCGTCATATTTTTGTAGTATAAGTATTTATGACAGCTTACCCAACAAAATAAAATCTATCGATATCGTCACAAAATTCAAGATTGAACTGAAGAAATATATTCTATCAATTAAAATATCTCCCTCTTATTTTTATTCAACAGTTCATATTGATCTTTTTTCAATGTAATTACTTATTAATTTGCAAGAAAAGTCTTCATATTTTTGTAGTATAAATAGTTATGACAGTTTACCCAACAGAATAAAATCTCTCGTCACAAAATTCAAGATTGAACTGAAGAAATATATTCTATCAATTTGACCCTCCCTTATATGAACTAATTTTGATTCGACTGTAGTATGTTTGTTAATACTGCAATAAGACACCGTTTATACTCGAGATGGTTTTAACTGTCGACGGTTTCGACCTGATAATTTTTTCATGTATTTTCTTATTAATTAAGTGTTTTCTATCATCTCCCTCCATTAATATGTATAATTCTTGGGATTAATAAATGTTATTATTATTGAATTCTTCATGAACGACCTCTTCTTCTTATAACCCAACACTGACCACTTCTGTGATGATTTCCTGAATACGATTACCGCCTTCCTGTCCGACGAAACTAGGTCAATAGACTAAGACCGAAGCAAAGCAAGGACACAACATTTTCGACCTTGACCCTATGGAGAGCATCGACGACGTCTTTCGAATCCTCCGTTATAATTCACGCCTACGCCTCGGCATTCTGGGTCTTTGTTTCCTTTCCGGATACGGGGTTACCCACAAATTAATGCGGAATACTTGTTTTTGCTTTTGTCACGTCGAGGCAATAATTAGTGAAACACTGTACTGATGAGAGTAATGATTAGAGATTAAAAACTTTTTTCTCATTACTATACGAGCCAAGTGAAATTTCTTTATTTTCCTCTAGCTTTTCCCCAGAGAATGAAATCATACTGGGTGGCTCAATGAAAACAATACAAGGCCAATTTGACATAGTTATCGTCTCAGAAAACAAAAACGCTAGAACCAGTCGATTTTTATTTCGAGAGGGAAATATTTTGCGCATGTTTTCAACTTTTTCACTTCAAACCCCTCGGAGGGGTGAGCTCCAATGGGATAAGGGGTCAAGTGCTACATCACATTGAAGGTAATCGAAATCTCTTACCAACGCTTCCTTGTTTTTAGAATTCAATGCAGTAGTTCTCGAGAAAACACCTTTACGAAAATAATCGGCTAGTGATGGAAAGTAACGCTTTTTTCTCTTTCATCACTATTTCTCATTTTGTAGTTATAACAATGTTACATAACATTACATAAAGAATCATCTTAGAAGTGCCCTATGTGTTTTTTTTCAATCCTGTCTAATCCAACATTACATAAGGAATCATTTATTTTAATGTCAGTTCCTTGATCTCTCAGTAAAATACATACCTTGTTTCGTTTTCAATGGGCCACCCTGTATAAAGTTACACACAGAGACAGTTTTCGAGCTGAAAATGATAGAGCAATAGTGAACAAATCTGGTTTTTGACTTGATAACTCTAAATATTTGAAGTATTTAAATGTATTTTTGAAATACATGAAATGAATTTTGTCAGGAAACGAAGATTTTTTTATATTTGACACACTTATTTTTTCAGATACGGGTCATTAACCTTTGTTAACAAAATACGCCTTGGAATATAGTCATGATTAATTTCCTATGACGACAATATATTTCACTTGGAATATATACGTGAGGATATTTTGGTTTTTTGAATATCATATATCAGAAATATACAGGATGATGAATCAGGGGCAAATACAAAAGATATTTTTTTCATTAGCAAAAGAGGCCAGAAGTGTAAGACGGAGACAGGTCGATATTTCAAATAATGCTCTTGCAAGAATTTCCGCCTAGTCGGTGATACTACCGAATTCATCGACCTCTCTAGATGATCTCAGGAAGGTGCGAATTTTTCATCTCGCAAACACAACGAATATATCGAATTTATTCTACACTGTATGTGAAGGAGACCGAACTTTGTCAATTGATCCACTCTTTTCGAAATTCCTACCGATTATTCAAGCAGCGTAAAATATTATTTTCTTGAACAGTTGTCTTTCGGAATCTGTGTCAGCTCGTCCGACTATCGATGATTACTCACGTATTTGAATAATATTTGACACTTTTATCATCACTGATTCACCTAGAAATCTCTACGACAATTTTCAACTAGAATTAGATTCTCTGAGTGCTCAACAGACACCAATAAACAACTTTAATGAGTTCATCATAGCAGACATTCAATATTCCCGGTTGTTTTGCAAAAGGAAACAGCTTGAACACCCTGTATTTATTAATCCTGGACCGGAAGTTGAGAAACAAAATAATTTAACAGAAGTTCCGGAGGAACTGTAATCCAAATTCAATATTAAGAAAAGTAAATTACTGTTTATTTTTTTCATTAGAGAAAAATAAATTGGTACATTTTAACTTCTTCTGCTTTGGCTACCTCAAACTGATGTTCATGAGAGTCATTAAAAAGTGGAAGAACAATTATTTCTCAGTGGGAACTGGTTTTGATAGATGCAGCCATAAAATAACATCTTCTTCTTCTTGAAAATTATTTGAAATGACGAACAAAAATATTTCAATTATAATTCAGAAAGAGATATCTGGATGTAATATATATCATTTGCCAAAAGTTTTCATGTTAAATCAATGATAAAATTGACAGACCAAAATGAATCAACTCTAGTGGTATTTACACGCATTTCAACTTGATATTTCTCAGTTGTTGATGCAGTTCTAAGTTTAGTGGAGTTTATAAACCCATAATATCTGATTTATTCGACAGTCGAGTTTGCATCAACAGCACATAATCTATATTTGAACCAGATGAAGAGATCATATTTTGAAGTGTACATACGGAGTCTAACATAGTGAGTGTTTTGATTTATTTTTTTTGCATATGGATGAAAAACATGGTTCTACTAAAAACTTTGAAATAATGATCATGGATGTATTTCCTAAAGGTTTATGAGGATCTCTATTTACACTGAAGAATGTAGGAGACAATATACAAAATTATAGCAAACTCAAATGAAAAATGAAGGGTTTATTTAGATGAAGTGTTTGAAAATCATTCTTCAGATCAAGTTTGCATCAATAGCACATTTCGAAATGTATATACGGAATTCAAAATGAAGACAAAGCCTGACAAATATATGATAATTCAAAGTGAATTCTATAGAGAACAAATTTGTAATTTTTCTTAATGATAAATAGCACACTGAACCAAATCCGAGCAAACTTCAAACTCGAATTGCAAAAGTTCTCTTAAAAGCAGCACAAATGTACTGTTCGAAAATTATTCCTCAGATCAAGTTTATTTCAACAGAATATTTTAAAATGTATATACGTAGTCCATTATGTAGACAAGACAAAGTTATGAAAATTCTTTTGAAAACATCACATTCATATTGAATTCTTTCTCAAGATGAGTTACACTTTGGAAGAATAATATGGAAACTTCAAACTCGAGATGAAGAGGTTCTTTCAGAAGAAACTCAAATAAAGTGTTTCGAGAAATATTCCTCAGATCCTGTTTGTATTAACGGCAAATTTCGAAATGTATATACGGATGTGTACAAGATCTTCCAGAAACATTAAAATTCAATGTTCGAAACCATCACATTCGTATTATATTATTTTTCAAGATGAGTTACACTTTGGAGAAAAATTATGAAATGAATAGGTTCTTTTAGAAGCAGCTCAGATGAAGTGTTTCAAAAAATATTCCTCAATCAAGTGTCAAGATCACGTTTGTTTCAACGGCAAATTTTGAAATGTATATACGGAGTCCATAATGTAGACAAGACCTCCCAGAAATATCACATTCGGATTCTTTCTCATTGAATCGTAAATTCGAGAGAAATTATTTCTCAAAAAATAATTGCAGACCTTCAAACTATCAATATCAAAACTAAATATCAAAAAGACATCCTCTAAAAAACTATACAATTTTGGAGTTAGAGGAAAAACTCATGATTGGTTCGAATCGTATCTTCGAAATCGTAGTCAAAGTGTCAAAATGAATCATAGAATAGATAATATTCAAAATCAGTTCGTATCGACTCTTATGCCCAATGAAATTGGAGTACCCCAGGGCTCTGTTCTGGGTCCGGTTTTGTTTGTGCTTTATATGGTATTTTAATTTGGGGTAACTCGTCTTCTATGAAAGATATTTTCATAACACAGAAATGAATAATAAGAAACATTGCTAACGTATCTTCAAGAACTTCCTGTCGAAGACTATTCAGAGAGTATAATATTCTCACGGTTTATGGTTTATTCATCGTTGAACTATTGATGTATATACACAAAAATCTAGATAAGTTCATGAAAAATGAATCGGTACATCATTACATTACAAGAATGAAAAATGATCTATATATTCCAAGAAATCATACCAAATAATGGGCCTTAGACTGTATAATATATTACCTGATGATTATAAAAGATTTACCAAGTTGGACCGTTTCAAATATAATATCAAGGTGCTTATGTTAGATATAAGTCCTTACAATATTGATGAAATCACTAATTATTTTAAATAGAGTCGTTTTTTGTGTATGAATTTTTGAATGTTCTCAATTGTGCAATATATGTGTGTATACGTATGTATATGTGTATATATCAGTATAAGTATATGTATTTGTTTGTATATTTTATGTTTTGAATCTGTTAAAGTGACTTTTTACTCATATGAGTATTTTCGTGACTTGTCCCATAACTTGTGAAAGTTATTTTAAATGGACCAATAAAATCCATCTATCTATCTATCTAAAGCAAAAGTATATACTTCTGAGGTAATCGACGTTGTGGCGTCCGACCGAAAACTCACCAAAAAATCCCATCCAAGCGGCACGAAAACCGATCTTCGAGCGTAAAACAGCACACAACTCTGGCAGATAATCCTCACAGCATCCTCGATCTAAGATGGATTCGATTCCGCGAAAACCTCATCCCGTTTGTACCGTACGTATCCGCGCACTCTGCCCGATTCTATCGCTTCCTGCTCGGATTCTTCTTCGCGCGAATTGACCTCCGCCGGTGCCTCGTCAAGAATGAAAACTCTTCGCTTTTTGCTGCCTCCAGTTGGCCATCGCGCGACGGCGTAGTTCACCTTCCGGGGTTTTCGTTTCTGAAAACGTGGTCAGAGGTCAGTCGAATACATTGGTATCACTGGATTTCTCCAAGGGTCCATTCTGGGTCCTGTGTTAGTGAGGATTCATGCGACCACATTTCAACAATTGTCAATTGAGAATTAATAATAATAAGTATAACTTCCTGTTTTGAATTGATCTGTTTGTGCAGACAATTAACAATCATCACCCAACAAAGACAGTACTTGGATAATTTAATTGGAAATGGTTGTTTGTGTTGAAATATAAGAACCAACGTAGTACAGTAAGTACATATTATATGGTGATTTTTTTAATAAACGTTCTTTACTCATTAACTTATAGAAATAAACTCGACATAAAGTTGAATGTGAATGTCATTTTACCTATAATAATCAAAAAATTCACAGTCTAATCCCAAGCTCTTTCCCTCAAGGAGGAAACAATTCGGAAATTTGTTTGAGAAATTTGCTACGATAACAAAACAAAATACAGGCTTTCAATTGATTGAAAATGTTAGGGGTGAAAGTTTCACTGTAATACCACAAGTTGATGAATTTTGAAATTGAGTCGTATGAATCTTTGTCGTCAAGAATAATATTAAAGTTACAAGTCGGAGACTGAGATTGAATACTCAAATACAAATATATACTCAAAAAACCGCAACAATATTTAGAAAAGTCTAAATACCTATTTCGGAAACTAAGTTGCCATACTCAGTAGAGCTGAGAAGTAAAAATTATTAGTGACTCGAAAATACCATCGAGAGTGACTCTCGATGGTATTTTCTGGAGAAAAACTTGAAATATACTAATCATTTTCACATTTCATGTCAACTGAAGATGGCAACGTATTTGCCGAAATACGTATTTAGGCTTTTCTGAATAATATTGTTGTTTTGGGTATATATTCATTTTGTATTTGATAAAGAATAATATGTGAGTTCCTAATAACGATTTCAAAATGAACATTCTGGTAAAGAAACACAATTCGGTACTTTAAAAAATTTGAGTTATTTTTGTACAATCATGTACCGGAAGATACGACAAATTGAAAAATAGAATGAGTCGCTTGATGAATCATTCTCGAAGATTCCACGACGTTCACTGCGACCTCAAAGTAGGTTCAAGATTTTTTCTATCTTCATCTGTTCCAAGGGTTCACAGGAAGATATATGATATTTTTCAATTGCAAAAATAATATTTTTAAATTGCAAAATTGCAATACAGTTCAGATATATTTACAAAATTCAACAGGGAGGTAGTCCATCCTCATAATATGAATCGAGGGACGAAAAAACGAAGAAAATGCCAAAAGAAAAATATTTCGCCATGGCGAAAATCTGACGTAAAGAAATGAAAGTCGTGTGGAAGTTAGTCATCATTCGTTTGTCATCGAATCAACGGAAAAAGTGAAAATCGATTACGAGAATGATAACTCATCAACTTCCAGCCAATTGCATTTTTCGAATGGACAACACAAGTCGAACTCATTCCTATAGTTGGGACTCGCTGACAGAAGAAAGCCTTTCTCCGTTATCGCCGATCTTCAAGTTTTTGCTCTAGGTATCACTTTTCTAAGAGTTCCACTTGCGATATCAATACCATCTCGAAATAAACATATGAAAGTAATGAGTCATACGAGACGATCTACAAGGAAAGTATACATCACGTTTTTATGTGAAATAACATTTGGAATTTCCGCAAAGAATGAAACTCATGATTACACCCTACTAAAAGTTCGGCCAGTACGTTCTGCCATAAATGAAACCAATGAAATGTTCCACAGGCTGAAGGGATGTTCGGAAAATATTCATAGTGAAATTGATGGACGAAAAATTACTTCATATTGGATTGGATAGGCATTGCACGAAAAATGTACACACAGCTGGTTTCAAATTCAAATTGCTCGTCAAATAACAAAATTGAGGAAACTATTGTATTGACATCTTTTAGACATTTAGGCTGGTACTTTCCACACACATCCTGGAAAGGACATCTTGAAAATGTACTATTCAGAACATGAATGAATAGTTTTTTGAAGTTCTGGAAATGACATCCACTGAACGTGCTACAGAAGACCCAAAAAGAAACCAGCCAAAGTGGTGTCAAAAAATTACATCTTGGTCTAGTTAAGATGTGTTTCTAACAGTTTAGTCTTCTTAGAGAGTCCCACAGTAAAAGGGAATTGGTAGTTCAATCTTATAATAGTCCTGCAAGTACATTTCAAAAACGCAGAAGAAATGCCTCCAGAAAATATAAGTGCCCTAATATTCTTGGAATGACATCTAGTGAACTTTCTTTGGACGTTTCGAACAATATGCGAAATATTGCCATGAATCACACTGTAATTTGGTTCAGATGAGTCCTATTTGGAGAAGAACAAATAGGATTTATATTTAGGAATAGGATGAAGGGAGTCTGCAGCTTGTTTAGAATTTGAATCACCTCTGAAAATACCATGAACAAGTTCTGCAGCAAATGCAGTCCGTTTCACGAACAACCGAGAAGGAACGTTTTGAGAATGCAACATACAAAACATGAATGAAACAACCTTCAAGGATTTTACCGTTTCTTTCAGACATTTTGTTCTTAATGGAGTTGAAATAGGTATTCTTCTATTTTAAAGAGACATCCAAAGACTACTTACCTTGTATACAGTGTCCACTATGAAGAATATAAATGAGACGAATTGGATTATTAATTTATCCCTAACTAGTTCGACCGAAATAATTACCATAGCGTTAGGATGTTATTATTTTGTACTTCACTAAGCATGGCTATGCATCGACCTAGAAATCCAGCGGCGAATAATTGAACTGCAATTCCCTTCACTATACAGGATGGATCAGGAATAGGCTGGTTAGACTGGCTAGATTTCAACGATATTCAAACTATTTTTGTCTGGAGGTTTTTATATAGATAACTTCTAGTTCGCTTTTGCATCAGAGAACATCGACTTTTTCTTTCTAGAGGTTGTTAGAACATTGAAACTGTCAAACTGTCGGTAATTCATAATGGATGAAAATAGATATCAGTCCATAATTATTGGCATTTTTGAAAAAATACTGCTAGAAATGAGGTTAGGAGGTGTTCTTGTGGAAATATAAGAGATGATAGGAGAGTTTTTCTCTAAATCAAACTCAAGTCACAAAACAATTGCATTTTGAATAGCACACACAATCAAAAGATAGTATTTCATTTGGTGGCGTGACATAATCTTTCATATTATTAGTTTTTTATTATCAGCAACTTGAAAAATTAAACAAATTCCAATCACTACAGAAGTATTTCGTCGAACAAAACAAAAAATGGTACAAAACTCAAGAGGAATCTAAGGAAGGTATTTTCAGAGAATAATAGAAACAGTTTATTGAAAAAATTTTTCAACTTTTACTTACAATGATTATGAAACACCTGGTATACTAGGGATTCGGTACGAAATATCAAGTAAATAAATACCATTTCAGTCATGAGTCGATATTTATCTTATTTTTCTTCTTAAACGCTTCCTGAGGAAGATAAAACCCTTCAAAATCAAGTTTTGAAAATCTTTTTTTTGCCAGATTTGGTATACATACTGATGAAATGGATACTACTTACTTGACGTGACTTTTGTCATAATTGTACAGTGGCGCAGATACAGGGGGCTGTTCCACAGCCCTGGAGATGTTTCTTCAATAATTTCTCCAAAACGGTTCGAGATAAAATAATGCACCTAGTGTTTCATCTTGAATTTGGAAAATAAAACGAACGTAAAAAATAATTTTTCAGCGGCATTACACACAGGGCAGGTTTAGGGTATTTTTATCCCTACCTTTTTTGCGCGCTAATCTTTTGGAAATTTGGCTGCAGAATATGAAAATTCAGAGTTTTATACATGAAAAAGGAACTCTTGTGGGACACCGATAAAATTCATATTTTTTAGTGAAATCAATTTGAATTTTTTCACGACATGAGGTGTAGGTGTTTTGGAAATTTTAAATTAATTTTTGCTCGAGCAACTTGTCAAATGAAGCTATGTAAAAACTTAGAATTCACTACCATGTTTTTTTCTGATGCTCAATTGTGTCTGTGATAAATTTTCAAATCAATTTCCTTCGAAATTTTCGGGACACCCTGTAGTCATCAATCTGCTACTTTGCCGCTGATATAAAGCATTTCCATCCGAACGAATTACTGCTATCGAATTCGAATTGAATCGAGGATCGATTAGCGAAATGCACCTCACGATAACTGGATCGAGCGTAAATATAAGGATCGCTAACAGTACCGACAGTACGACGGAAAGTACCGTTGGCGGACAAGTGGAACGACGAAGATCACCAAGTCGGGATACAGGGTGTCCCACGTTCGCGCGTTCCTCGAACATAGTTGACATACATTCGAACGAAACGATGTCATCGAGCGTTTTCGATCGAATATAATTTCGAGTGAGGAATACATACAGTTATTATTTCATATTCGTGCCATGCTGATTGAGTTTTCGTGTAACATTTTGTACCGATTACTTGTAGGTATAATTAAAATTTTTTTTTTTTGCGAATCGCAAATGAAACTGAAATAAAACAAGAATATTTAAGATGCGCATTTCCTCAATAACTTTTACACACAGGAAATAGGTTAGTAAGGACAATGACGATAAAATTATAGACTTCGATCATTGAACAGACTAGATAAGTAATCCACAGCCCTGGCAATACAGTTTGTTTGGAAGCAACATCTATAGTATCTATCTTTGTCTAAACAAGGATAGCAGAACCTGATTCTCCCAGCACCAGTGCCGTGTTGTCAGAGGGGTCGAATTTATTAATAATTCATGAGGAAACCAAATTGAAAATCCGTAACAATTTCAGTAGTACTTTTCAGCATTTCTTGGTGGGAAAATGAACAATGACAAGACACTGTCGCAGCTGACCTATGGGTATAATCAATATAATCTAATCAAATCAATTTAAATTCATTTTTATCCGTTCCATTTGGGAAAATGCTTCAAAATCTCGAATGATACGACAATGGTAACTCACCTATGAAATGACGTGTTTTGATCGCCGGTTCAAATTGTCTTTAACACACCTCAAAACGTCTCACCATTATATCAAATCACCAAAACAGGAAATAAACTGAGTTTCTGATGAATTCTGAGTACACAAAACTGAACACAAGTTGAATAATATCGATAAATCAAAACGTAAATAATGACAGATACCAAACAAAGCAATAATCGCCGTCGACTGTCAATATCAAATTGCGGTGTTGCAACGTTGAGCAAAAAGTATTCATGATACCCATGCTGGTCCTCGAGCAGTAAAATTGCTAAGTCTCAGAATAATGTAGCAATCTTCTATTAATCAGAACTGATTCATAATCGTCATGACCCAAATTTATTATTATATTTGTGCATTGAACTACATGAATTCATAAAGGACTTTAAATATTATGGACTATTTATCACTATTTGATGATTGGATATGACAACACTGGCGACGATTGGGTACTAATATTATGATAATTCTGGGAATTCATGTTAGCTTCAGAATATTTGTTTTGTGATCCTTCTAGTGGGTTTGTTGTTCGGAGATTATAGATGACCATCTTATAAAGGCGTGAGTTGTCGTGAAAGTTTATAATAATTTTTTCTACTATACTTCTTTGACAACGCACTATTTCATCAGAACATTCAACAAAGTCCTCTGCATAATCTACTAGTGGGTTCAACAAAACTATACAGGGTGCCCTATGAATCTCAGAAGCATACATGGTAGAACTAGTTGATTATATATATGTCACTCATGTCGCGATTTTGGCTGCAAGTTTTAAACCACTTTGTATATCGTTCTGATTTTTTGATGTGATATTTCATCAGAAAAGAGCCATCATTTCCGTATTTGCAAGACTTCCTCACAAAAAAAAAAATCCGTAATTCTAAACCTTTTTGAAAATTTTAAATTTTTTAAAATGATATCACGCATTCTGAAATAGAATTGATAACTTTAGAATACATTGGATATATTTGGAAATTCAATTGACTACTTTTTGAAATCAACATAACTCTTTTCGAACTATAATTGAAAAAGGTGTAGACTCAGACCATGTAGTTAGAGATAATCTTTCCTGCGCTTTGGTTTTGATATTTCGTGAAAATTTTGCAACCATAAAAAATAGTAGTGATGAACCATCATCCATGATGGAATAATATATATGGCGATCCATCGAGAAAAATTGGAAAAATCGAGTGACATGGTTGGGGAAATGTCACACCAAGTTTGATAATAAAAATATCTATCACTCTGTGCATTACTTTAGTCCTGTTTTTAATTATTTCTGAAAATCATAATTTTGAAAGTTCCTCAGCGTACTGGAACACACTGTATATTCGGATATAAAACGCTTCAAATCACACTTTGTTTATGTCCTACACCAGCTGCAACTGTCTATGATATAACCTAGCAAAAAAAAAACAGTCCGAAATCGCGGCAAACTAACCATTATCTGCCTATATTTCCTCAGAAATGATTCTAAATTTAAAATATCCGCTGGGGCCAACACTGCGTTAGCGTTTGGCTTGGTTAGTTTTATTCGATTTGCAAAAGACACAACAGCCAACTTTTTCGGTATCGTTTTCCGCGATCAATTTATATCTGTTGACATTTGGATTCGCGTGGGGCAGATTTTCTTGCGTGAAATCCAATCCGATGTAGCTGAAACCTGATGGAAAATGTAGGGAAGATTTGGACACAGTCAACGGGAGTGAATTCTGAAATAGTAAGTACAAAATTACTTTTTTGCAATATGCAACAGAACAACAGCTCGGTTTTCAAGTGAATGATGATTTCAAATGAGGATTTATGACCATTAAAAGGAATAAAGCTACTTTAGCAGTCACAATGCCAAATAAATTTGTGGGAATCAATTACCCATTTCATGAGAGAATAATGAAAACATTAGTACTATCTGTGAGTAGGTATCGAGGATGTGGTATATGCATTTTTCAGACTTTCAGTTATTTTCTCTCCTCGTTTCTGACAAAAATGAAAATTTAAATTATAATGATTATCTCAACATATTTGTAAGAAGAGGTAATGTCACTGCGCTTACAACTCAACCTTCAGATACCTGAAAAAAAAATGCTCTATTTGTCAGTGACACCTTTAAACCGTTTTAAAAACAATTGAAAGACACATATATTTGATGGATATCGAGACTTCTATTTATATTGGTGTTGTGGAAGATGTTCTACATGTGATTTTGAAACAAGGTGTCTCTTTTAGGTATCTGAACGTTAAATTTAATTACTACATATATATTGAGATAATTATCATAATTTCTATTCCATTTTTTTTTTAGAAACAAAGAGAGAAAATTCCAAAAAATCTAAAAAAATAAAAAACATTTGTCCATTAGTTAGTAAACAAATATTATAATTATATGCAGATGAAACTCCTCACAGCATTCAAACTCTTTTGAAATGTTCAAGGCGAAAAAGGGAAACATTAATTTTATAAATTTAAGTTGACAAATCGATGAGGTCGCTAAAGCCTTTGATCAATATTTTCGAAAAGGTTTCAGATGAAAATGATGAAATATTATGGGATGATTCATAATATATCATACAGATTTTTCAGCTTTTAATGGGATTTTCTCTCCTCGTTTCTAAAAAATAGAGTAGAAGTTATTAAAAATTATTGCAATATATTTGCAGTAAGGAGTTTTAGGATCTGCCCCAAAATGTCACTGCGCTTGAAATTAAACCTTTAGATACCTAAAAGAGAAATTCTCTATTGGTCAGTGACACCTTGTTTTTGAAAAAAATTTTGGAAATACATAAATGAATTTTTTTCAAAAACAAGGTGTCACTGACCAATAGAGAATTTCTCTTTTAGGTATCTAAAGGTTTAATTTCAAGCGCAGTGACATTTTGGGGCAGATCCTAAATCTGTCCTTACTGCAAATATATTGCAATAATTTTTAATAACTTCTACTCTATTTTTTAGAAACGAGGAGAGAAAATCCCATGAAAAGCTGAAAAATGAATGTACCACCTCCTCGAAGAACTTACAGACAGTATATCATACAGAGTTGAATTTGGATGATGTTAGAGTAATCTATTTTTTTAGAAATTATTTTTGCAATTTAACAATGTAACATTTTCAAAAGCTTCATATTTATACGAACTCATTCCTTTAATTTTCTGCATAGAAACATCCCATGCAATATTTTTGATAATGATTCACTCTATGCATGTGATATTTATCTTACAATACACTTTTCACCCTATCATAGACCGGAACATGAAAAATAGATCATTTACCACCTTGGTGACTTTGAATCAGAAGAACGTAGATTTTCATACCTTGTTTTTTCATCAACAAATCAAGTACATAGAATTTTAAACGAGCTATATATCTTTTTTTATGATCCATAACGATAAAACAATGCCACATACGACTTGTTGTTGGTAATTATCACCACCTATATTTGCATTTGCAATAGCGATAGGTGCTTAAGACTTTCCGCAAACACTTCATGAAGACCAGGAGGAAGAAATATCAAAGCCGTCTGATCGAACCTAATCTGTATTCGTCTGGTTTCAGAAAATCAACAACATCCATGCTCACGCCCAAGATCTTGTGCAATATTAGAAAACAGGTGAGTCTTCCAAAATATTAGTCGCTTGATAGATTGAGATAGATTGATGCTAATACTGGGTGGCCCAATGAAAACGAAACAAGGCCGATTTGACATAGTTATCGTTCTCAGAAAAAAAAACGCTCGATCTGGAGGATTTTTATTTCGAGGGGAAAATATTTTGTTTTCAAATTTTTCACTTCAAATCTCTCGGAGGGGTGAGCTCCAACCCTTGAATCTCAAATGGGATGAGGGGTCAAGTGATACGTAATCGAAATCTCTCACCACCGCTTCCTTATTTTTGGAATTCAATGCAGTTGATGAAAATAATCGGCTAGTGATGGAAAGTAACGTTTTTTTTTCCCTTTCATCACTATTTCTCATTTTGTAGTTAGTAGGATGTTCATCTAAGAAGTGCCTTATGTGTTTTGTTTCGTTTAAAATCCTGTCCTATCCAACATTACATAAAGAATAATTTATTTTAATGTCAGTTTCTTGATCTCTCAGTAAAATGCATACCTTGTTTCGTTTTCATTGGGCCACCCTGTGTATGGAGAAAATCATGAAAAATATCATGGAGACGATAATCTTACATTAGACTTTTTCGAGAAATTAGTTGCAATTGGATTGCCTGTCACATTTGATGCAACTCTCAGGCTTGAAAAAAGTAGAAATGATCCTGTTTTTCAACGTCATTTATGGGAATTTTCAGTGATTTACGATTTTAACAATTCAACAGTTGGAAATGGAATTGAAAAGTAGCTAAAATCACATCCAAACGGTCTTTTATCGAAGGAAAACGACGTGATTTATTATTTCTCCTCGAAAAATGACCTATTTGTAGGAAACATTGCGTATGCAAATCGTAAAACGCTCAACGTACGTTTTGTTTAGCGACACTCGATATTTCTAAGCCATTCATAAAAACCGTGCGCACTTTCTAAAAAAAGCATCGAGTACCAAAGACAGAAATGGAGAATGAACATATATCGAGAGAATGATTCTGATTCAACAGATGGTTTGTTTCTCTCGGTGACTTTAGGAAAATCCCTTCGGATCGGAGCGCCCTCTATCTTTTGGCGACTATTCAAATGAATTCATTGGGATTCTGTGAAATGTTTGACAGCTTGCCAGATGATTAATACGACGTACATCCACTGCGGGAAGGCGCTTAATTATTTTTAAAACGACCGCTCATTCTCCATACCTCTCGATTTTGCATCAACAATACTAAATTTAAATTTTGCGACAACATAAATGAATTGTTTTTCCTTTTAATCGTCTTCGATTTCAGTTTGGACGATGGACGATGCCGAGGAAATATCGCAAGTGATTCTGGACAATTCTCGCTTTTATGTTCAGAAAGTCCTGATTCCGATTTTGCTATGTTTGGGACTAGCAGGAAGCATCGTCACCGTGATGGTGTTGACAAGGTATGAGATTTTCAGTCTGCTTTTTCATCACAAAGAAAATAATCTTACACTACAGAAAGAGTCAGTCAGGATATTTGTCAGTCTCTCAAAGTCCTTCAAAGGATTTGATGCATTTTTTGTGACCACTTGAAATATTGGGCAAAAATTTGACCCTGCGTGTACAACCTGTATTTTCACCCCAAGAGTTTTTGTTTGAATACTTTATAGTTGTTTTCTGAGGTAATAAAGACCGGCCAAAGATTCATTGTATTCCTTTATACAGTGGGCTTTTTTTCTTACGTTTTTGGGAGACTCTACGGGTTTTGAAGATCTAGTAGAATAATCGTGATAGTCAGAATTGAGAGAAAAGTCCTAATAATTACTTTTGGCACAAAGTATGCAAGTATTGTAGAGTATACAGAATGAAGTGTTAAAATGGCATGTTTCTTAATATAATGTGTATGTTTCTCATGCCATCATTTTCAAGAATAGGATCGATCTCTGTGGATTCGTTTAGCACTTCGACTACCGCGATGGATTTTTCTGTAGCCAAGTTTATTTTTGATCGCGAAATTAGGCATTGCCGTGTTGTTTCAGGTAATTTCACGAGTCCCATGAGCTATCATTAGACTCTGTAGGTTGCTCAAGTAGAATATTCACAACAAAACCAAGCTATGCTGAATTCGATGCGAGATCGATTCCGTCAGAATTTTTCATTTCTTTATTGGCAAATATTAGTGAAATAGGAACACATTTTGGAGTTATTGGTAACTTGGTAACACCCTGTGTATCATTACATTTTTGGAAACTTCGTAGTTATGGATTGATTGCCCATCGATGGTACTTTCGATTGACGCCAGAGTACCGTTAAGGTACTATTTGAAATAATTAGGTTTAGTTTACATTCCTAACCAGAATACATTTTTATACAGGGTTGGGATAAATTATGGAACCAAGTAAATATCTTTTAAACGAAAAAAACGATATTTCTGAAAATTTGCAGGCAATGGAACGAAATGCATCTGCATTTTTCTGGTTCAACTGGAAATGCCATCAACTTCTGCCAAAGTCACTCACTTGTTTGTATGCCGATGATTCTTCCCTCCTATTTAAATCGAAAGATTTGCCTGAATTGCAACAAAATATAAATTCAGATCTCAATAGCTTGCAAAATTGGTTCAGTGAAAACTCATTATTTTTGAATGCCTCCAAAACGAAAGCAGTAGCTTTTCATACTGCCCAAAACATTTATTCGGTAGACATTAATATTGGAATATCCGGTGTTGAGATAGAAAGAGTTGACAGTATAAAATTTTTAGGTCTTTTTCTAGATAGCAATATTAATTTCCATCAGCATTGCGATAATCTCATTAAAATACTCAATAAGCAGTGTTTTCTGTTAAGAAACTTGAGACGAGTTCTAGACAACTCTGGTCTACTTTTATATTACCACGGGCAGATACAATCAAGAATTAACTATGGATTTATTGTTTGGGGAAATTCTCCGCCTGCACACAATGTTTTTGTAACGCAAAAGAGAATTATCAGAACTATTGCAAACGCGTCACAAACATCATCGTGTAGAACACTATTTAAAAAATTCAACATTTTGACTCTACCAGGTCTCTACATTCTGGGAGTTTTTTTGTACATCCATAGAAATAAAGAAGTTTTTAAACGAAACCAATCTTTTCATGAATATAATACACGCATCAGAAATGATTTTCACATACCCAAAACACGTTTATCTCTACGTCTGAACTCGTTCGAGATTCTGGGGCTGAGATTATATAATGCACTTCCGGAGTTTTTCAAAATTATAACCAAGGACCAAGTATTCAAACATAAAATAAAACAACTACTTTTCGAAATTAGCCCCTATACAATCGATGAGTTTTTTTCTCACCTACATTAGTAAACATGTTTTGTATTATTTTTCATCATTGCTGCTTCGTTCACTCACCTAATTGTTTATATACCTCTTATTATTCATGAATGTGTTTGTTATATATTTGTATATTATATCTGTATCTGATATTTACTGACTTGTCCTATTGCTTTTTTTAAGCTCGTTCTAATGGATCAATAAAGAATTGAAATTGAAATTGAAATTGAAATTCTTTAATTTAAATGAGACACCCTATATATTTTTACAGATTTTGAAAGAGCTTGTTATTTTGAATTCATACATACTGAGTTTAGTGTGAAAACGAGGAATATAGCACTTTAATCAACCTCCTTTCGAGTTTTTTGCATGATAGCAAAACACTATTCCATTGGTTCCATACTTCATCCCAACCCTGTATAGAAATAACGCTAGTGTAGCATCATTTCGATCATTCGGAATATTTTTGAGAGGTTCACAACTCGAAAAAAGAAACCTGTATTCGGACATATAAAATATCAACTATTTGATATCACTAGAAGTATGGAAATAAAATCGAATTTCGTAATTTTCGAATGTTATGATTTTTTCTTCCAGAAGGAGGATGAGAAGTTCGACCAACACATATTTATCGGCGTTGGCTGTGGCCGATATAATCCAACTCATTTTTGGCTTTCTGCTGTCTTTCGAACATTACAACAACATTCACGACAAAAAGTACGAACTCTACTGGAGGTTCTACGGACTCACCCATTGGCTATGTGATGCAGCAAGTGAGTTTTTCAAAAATAATGAAAAAAAAAACAGTGAAGATCGATTGTGAAGAAGAAAAGTTATGTTTAAAACATAATCAATGAATTAAATTATGAAGACCCTTCGTGAAGCAACACCCTCTATTACCTTTCTTGCAGGTAAAAAAAAACCAATTCTGCTTGTCATTTCTTGTTCCTCTTACAATGAAATTATGTATTTCCAGTATCTGAGAGATCAAAAGAGATCAGAACATATTTATAAATTTACAATAGAACTTCCTCCTAAAGAGGGTGTTAGAAATTTGATTACACACAGGGGAATTTTGAAAACCTTGGAAGATACAGCAAAGTTCAAATGGAGGAATGCCTACAAGAAGTCTACGTTGTTCTGATTATTTTAAAAACCGAAAATCCAATATTTCGTTTATAATTTCTACTATCTATACCTCACATTGTGTTGACTACCAAGCACTATAAAATTTTTCAAATACGGACCTGGATTTTTTGCACATATCGAAATCTCATGATCATACAATCAAATTTCATCCCTGAATGAATCTTAATCAATGGAAAATAACAGATATTTCCGTTTTTCGGAGAAAAACCATCATAAAAAATTGTATTATTCATTGTATAATCTTCTTGATTGAAAGATATATATTATAGGGGTTATCTTCCGGTACAATGTATTGAGCTGGAATGTGCATAACATAATGAAATTAAATTCACAACAAACTCGGAAGAAAATCAAATTCACAAAGAATGTGAAACTACAACTGGTTCACAAACCACAAGACAATGAATATAACATAAGAAAGATAATCCTCATTAGAATAATGTGACCTCGATTCTGATGTTAATTTTGCATGTCATTTCTTCTCACGGCAGGCCAAGATTAGAAATTTTCCTATTCAAATAGACGTACCTAGCAGCATCTATCGAAATAATATAGAAGCTTGAACCAACTCATGGTCAACAGAAAACTGTAATCAAATCTGTCCATTTCAATTAATAATTCCTCTTCTTGCAGGAAATCAGTGCTTATTTTTTATTCCTGGAAATCGACCAGAAGATCATTAGACATTTTTAAAAATCCTATTAAATCATTCATAGTTCTAGAAAATTACTCAAAGCCCTGAGCAAACATTGAATATGTACATGAAGTCATGAAAAGTTTAGGAAGTTCCTCAAAACCCTAAGAGATCAATTGAATATGTAAAGGAAATCATGGAATATTCTTTGAATATCCTAAAAAATCACATGTCCTCTAAATGTCCTAGAAAACCAGTGACGAGTCCTATGAAATTACTCGAAGCGCTGAGAAATTATTGAATATTCACAGGGATTCCTGAAATATTCTTGCAATGTCCAAGGAAATCACTCAAAGACCTAAGAAATTATTGAATATATATATATATCGGAAACCCTATATCTTTTCTATGTCCTAGGAGATCATTGACAAGTCCTAGTAAATTACTGAAAGCCCTGAGAAATCATTGAATATGTTCAGGAAATCATTAAATAGCTTTGCAATGTCCAAGGAAATCCCTAACAAATATCCTTTCTATGTCCTAGAAAATCATTGAAATTACTGAAAGTTTGGAAAAATCAGCGATATTCCTAGAGAATCATTGAATAAGTCCTAGGAAATTACTGAAAGTCCTGAAAAATCAGCGATAGTCCTAGGGAATCATTGAATAAGTCCTAGTAAATTAACGAAAGTCCTGAAAAATCAGCGATAGTCCTAGGGAATCATTGAATAAGTCCTAGGAAATTACTGAAAGTTCTGAAAAATCAGCGATAGTCCTAGAGAATCATTGAATAAGTCCTAGTAAATTACCGAAAGTCTTGAAAAATCAGCGATATTCCTAGGGAATCATTGAATAAGTCCTAAGAATTTACTGAAAGTTCTGAAAAATCAGCGATAGTCCTAAGGAATCATTGAATAAGTCCTAGGAAATTACCGAAAGTCTTGAAAAATCAGCGATAGTCCTAGGGAATCATTGAATAAGTCCTAGGAAATTACTGAAAGTTCTGAAAAATCAGCGATAGCCCTAGAGAATCATTGAATAAGTCCTAGTAAATTACCGGAAGTCCTGAAAAATCAACGATAGTCCTAGGAAATCATTGAATAAGTCCTAGGAAATTACTGAAAGTTCTGAAAAATCAGCGTTAGTCCTAGAGAATCATTGACAAAGTCCTAGGAAATTACCGAAAGTCCAGAAAAATCAGTGATAGTCCTAGGGAATCATTGAATAAGTCCTAGGAAATTACCGAAAGTCTTGAAAAATCAGCGATAGTCCTAGGGAATCATTGAATAAGTCCTAGGAAATTACTGAAAGTTCTGAAAAATCAGCGATAGTCCTAGAGAATCATTGAATAAGTCCTAGTAAATTACCGAAAGTCCTGAAAAATCAGCGATAGTCCTAGGGAATCATTAAATAAGTCCTAGGAAATTACTAAAAGTCCTGAAAAATCAGCGATAGTCCTTGAGAATCATCGAATGAGTCCTAGGAAATACTAACAGACCTCACACCGATTCGATCCTTCCCCAGGTGCCACCTCTGCCTGGCTGGCCGTCTCCTTCACCGTGGAGCGCTACGTGGCAGTGTGCCACCCCATGAAGGGCAAGATGTTCTGCACGGAACGTCGCGCCAAGAGCGTCATCGTCGTCGTCTACGTCTTCTGTTTGCTGACCACCGTCTCGACGGCATTCGAGTACCAGCTGACGTTCCGCGAAGAGTGCCTGGAAAGGTGAGTTTCGCTGAGATATACAGGGTGTCACGAAATAGCACCAATAGACAATTATCGATGCAGGACATTTTTTGATATTTCTTCCAGTGGCGTCCGTATGAGATGCTTACTGGAGATATTTCCATGAAAATATTTCACAAATGAATGAAAAACAATGACGTACAAAATTTTTTCGTGCGAGCGACAAGATTTCAGCGTGCACTTGTTACACAAAATACTATAAATATTATCACTTAATATATTGATATTTTATGACAACTATTATCTGTTTAGGTGCGTCGTGCCGGTGAACCGCTCCGACGGCCTCGACGAGTACAATTTTCCGATTAGCGTCGCGACGCCTGCAAAGGAGACGCTAGCAGGGACCAACTGTACCGTCATACTGTTTCCGTTCTTCTTCCAGTATCAGGAGGCATCACGAGGAGGTGAATATAGCTCGTTTTACTAGTGCTTTATGTTTATACAGGGTGTTCCGTTTGCTGCCAAACTTCACCAGCGTCTTTTACGACCAAAATTAAAAAACACGAAACCACGATGCAAGTGTTTTAGGAAAATTATAGGAAAATTATTCGTTCATTGTAATAAAATCGCGTTTTCAATCTCGACTTAATAATTGGCAAATGGAGATGATGATGTGAAATCAATAGTACACAAGATATCCGCTTGATTTCGATTCCATTCTGCGTATTCGAGTACGGAATACAAATGCTACAAGGTTAGATGATGCGAGCCATGGGCGCCGCCATATTGGCCTCGGGTTCAAAATCGAATAAACATTGGTGAGTCCTGAGGTAGCTACGACCCTCTCAACAGAGCTCCAGAAGATGTTTTTCACTGAATATCTCATATGCCATATATGACGAAAAGATGCAACTAAATTTTCTATTCCTATTTGCAAACTTCGGGGTGGTTACGTGAAAAATCCTTTTAACCCTTTCATATGCACATTTTCAGATGATTCAGTTTTGAATCATGAATATTATGGATATAATAATATAATTTCATAATTTGAATGAATATTATAAAAAGTGCTTGCTCCGAATCGGTCAGATTTGCCATAATGGAATATTTTTTTAAAACTCGTTACCGAATGATCTCAAAAATATACATTATTCAAAAAGATTCAAAACTAATTTCAACTTGTACACTATCAATTTGACACTTGTACTTGGCATTGATATGTTAAAACTTGGTTGTATCTTGAAGATTTTTCAATTGTGAACAAATATTTATTTCTCTATTTGCGTTCTTCTCTAAGAGAAAAAGGGCGGTATTACTATTGAAAAAAAAATGATGATGACGTCATAATTCGTGCAGTGATGACGTCATCAATAATATGAGTAGACCAAAAAATGCATTCACGTGTTCAGTAATGTTTCTAGGGTAATAAAGACAAGCAATCAATCAAATTCAATAAATTTAAATTCCAAAATTCAAAATTTCAAAATTCATAATTGAAAATTTCAACAAATAAAATCAAAAATCATTGTTTGAAGAATTAAAAACTTAGAAAATTCAAAACGTCAAATCCGATTACCTTGTGCAGGTCCGACCTCCCCCGTAGAAGACCCCCCCCCGTCCAAACGCGCGGCCTTGGACGGACCATCGCCTGAGGACGCCTCGAACGACCGAAACGCGACGTCGCTCACCTGCTGCGTGCAGAACCTCACCATCTTCGTCGAATCGACCGACTTGGGCAAGAGCGAGGTCTACACCGACTTCATCTACTGGTACAGCGCCATGTTCTTCGGTATGATCCCTCTGGCGCTCATAGCCACCTTCAACTGTTTCTTGGTGAGGGCAGTTTACCTGTCGCAGAAGATTCGCAGAGTGATGACCAATTCGCAGGTTAGTTTCGTTGATTAGTTTGAAAATTCCAGAACGATCAATTCGATTTCAGAAAACATCATGAATAGTTCAGACTAATGTTTTCTACTTATGAAAAAAGAGCTCTCAACATTATTTTGTCATTCAGAAAATAGCCCATTTCACTATGGGTACAGAAAGTCGAAAGTACAACGCACTAGTGTGTAAATATCTGAAAATCGCACGCTCGCAGTGATTGATGATATTTTACCTGGAAGTTTTCTTGCTGGTATCATCACAATATTATACTTACAACATTTCAGATTGATTTTGCATCCTGATCTTTCGGAAAATCAGTAATTCCAATACCCTTCTTCCTTCTTCGAGATTCGTCTGGTTATGTTACCTCATTTTTCTGATTTGGATCCCTGTGGATATTAAAAATACACTATACCATTATTCATTCAAATTATAATAAAATACTAGGAAAACATCAAAATTCATGACAATGAAAAACAACACATTTGACAATGACTCAGTTGAGTGAAGTTGGTTACCAACGATGATGAATGAAATATCCGAAGGTTGCCGAACATATATCAAATCATAGGCGCACACATTTATTTTCATCAAATTGACATAGAAATTGTCTCTCAAACTATCAAAAGGGTTTCAGCTCGGGTTTTCTCGTTCCTCACTGCTGTATTCTGGGTTGAGTAGAAGAACTTTCGGATTCGAGTATTTTTCGGAATCGAGTGTAGTTTTTCATGGTCGTAATATGCCATGAAATATGTCACTTCCTACACTAATTATGAAATATTTGAATACAAGTTCCACAAGTTCGGTACAGAAAATATTAAACTTCGTTTTTCCGACGAGTGTCAAGACTTTGATTGCATTCTTAGGTGAATAATGCAGCTTGCCTGGAAAAAATATCTTCTGTAACTTGGTGTATGGTTACTTTTGTTGCAGGATAATGTGTCATTTGCGAACGAAAGAAGAATAACCACCATGCTGATCGGTATTGTATTTACGTTCATCATTTGTAATGCTCCGACAGCCTCGTACCTGATATACAGTCACTTTCACAAGCCCAAGAATAAAGTGGACGAAAACGTAACCAAAAGTGAGTATGAATACTGAATTTTAGTGCTAGACAAATATTTCGAGAGGAGTCTCATCTCAATGTTCGAACAGTTTTTATAGTTGAAATTGCTGGAGACATATTTGTCTTGTTTTTCAAATCTACTTTTGTGCAATTTCTAACTTTTTCTAGTATGTTTGCTGCACTCCTCCAGTACCGAAATCCAATAAACTAATAGAGATTGAACAAGAGCAAAGTATATCATTTTTACGATATGAATATCCATTTTTTTTTCAACTTTTGAATTCGAGAAAGAGGTCTAATTTTTTTTTAGACATGCTCAATGAGATGATTCCATTTGAAATTTTTGTCAATCATCATACCAAAAGGTATTTGATACAGTTAGTTTCATGAATGCTTATCTATCAGCTGTTAGTTCCTAAATCTGGTTAGGAATTTCTATATAAGTCATATATTTCGTTTTTTCAAAATAGATTGGTAATGTTTCATGATCAAACCATTCTTTTGCAGAGTAACACATAACAGTATCATCTACGAAATAATGTATATTCCAATTGAATTCGCTCTGATCTCATCTTTTCTTGTCAAACATGGAGAATACACAATATTTGCAAAATTAATTGCGTTGCACAATTTTTTTTTTTTTTTTAGTTCTCAAGTCTATGATTTTGGAGATGCTGTAAATGAATTTAAGACTGCAATATGCTTTTTCGATACATGTTTACTAAACCTCAAATCAGTATTAATTATGAAACCCAGGATCTTCGCTGAGTCAACAACTTTCAAAGGTTGAGAATTGATAGAAATTGATAGAAATAGTTCTTATCACCAAATATCGATAACTATAGTTTAGTGAGATTAGTTGATGAGTTTGTGGAGATATCTAAGTCCACATTGGTTGCATCGCAGGCAACATCAAGATCGGTGAATTCAACTATTGATAAAATCGAGTGTCACCTGCATAATAAATATATCAGATAGCTCGTCATCAAATTCAACTGTTTGACACCGATTTGCAAGGTAATTTTAAACATATCACATTTTTTTTATCTGTGGACAACACGAAAGGGAGACCTATAATGTTCGAGGAACATCGTGTTAGCTAGCGGTGGAATTTTGGGAAAGGTGTTGGAATTTTTCTTGAAAGTTTGGAGGTTGTAAGCATCAGGAAAGACTTCACTAGGCAAAGAATTCCATAACTTTGTCGTTCTATTGAGGAATGATGCTTGGTAAAGCGATGTTCGACAGGTCTCTAGCCTGACAGTGTAGGGGTGACCAGCCTGAGCTCGTCTGGTTTGTCTACTAGGAATCGCGCGTGGTGGCATAATGGATGATATTTCCGTTGAGCACCGACCGTGGAAGTATCTATAAAAAAAGCAGAGATCACCGACCTTCCTACGATGATCTAGAGAGGTCAATGATTTGGTGAGTGTTGTATCATCGACTAGGCGAATAGCTCTCTTCTGAATTGAATCTAAGAGCTTCAGCGTATGTTTGGGGGCTGAGCTCCAAACATGTGAGCAGTACTCCAGGACAGGTCGAATTTGTGCTTTGTAGATCTTAAGCAGTTGCTGGGATGTGAAGTATCTCTTCGCACGGAAAAGAAAACCGAGTTTTTGTGAAGCACTTTTCGCAATGGACCTCACATGATCGTCCCATGAGAGAGCACTGTTGGTGGTGACACCCAGCATGGATATTGACGACCTCATAGGAACAGTGGTGGTACCCGACATCATCAAATTGGGCATGATGTGATCAGCCTTCTTGGTGAACATACAAGCTTGAGTTTTAGTTGCATTGAACTGTACTAGATTCTCAGATCCCCATTTCGGAATTCTAGTCAGATCCTCATTTAAAGCATCGACCTGTCTTTGTCTTGCACCTCTGGCCTCGTTGGATGATATAGGGGCTCTAGAGGAAAAGGCGGAATGAAGTGTACTTACTATCATCCGCAAAGCTATGAACTGGGCATGCACTATTAGATAAACAATTTGTGATTGAATCTAGGTAAACCTAAGATTAATGGATTTCCACACTTGATTCCAGTACTGGGCAACTTCTTCAACCTGCTGCTGATGCTGAACGCCCCCTGCAACTTCCTCATCTACTGCCTCCTATCGAGGAAGTTCCGCAGCACGTTCTGGAAGATCTTCTGGGACCGGCGCATCAAAAAAGCCAAGCTGCTCGAGGCGGAGACGGTGCTGCTGTCCTCGATGAGGAGCAAAGACAGGTTCAATCCGTACCGGCACGGGCTGATGAGACGCAACGCGTCCGAATACAAAACTCCAAGGAACTTGGAGGTAACTATCTATTTCTTTAATAGCGGCCGGTACGTCAACACCTACCAAGTTGTCGTTAGAGTGTGAGCGAGGGGAAGTGGCTTTAGACATCGGTAATTCTGAGTTTTCATTACTTTTTTCCTTCGTATGACTAACTAACGATGGTGTCGAGGTGGATTTATGCAGATGAACTTGAACTGAAGTCTGCTCGCATTCTCCTGGACGGAGACAATAATATTGCTTCTTGTTCAGTTGATATATAGATAGGACTTGGCACCCGCTTCTGAAAATTGAATATGAAAATGGAAAATTCGATATCAATTAATGAAAACACCTTGTAACCAGAATTCCTCCGTCTGCCAAATTGTCACTTTTCAGTGTCAAAATCGAAAACATTGAAAAAATTTTGCGAAGAGAAAAATATTTTCATTTTGTTGAGAACGGGAGCAGATTCGTTCCCGAAACGTCCACCAAGATGAGTAGAGGTTTCATTCTTATTAAATGTATTTGTATTTCCAAATTTCTCAAAAACAAGGTGTCACTGACCAATAGAGAATTTCTCTTTTAGGTATCTAAAGGTTCAATTTCAAGCGCAGTGACATTTTGGGGCAGATCACAAAATCTGTCCTCACTACAAATATATTGAAATAATTTTATAACTTCTACTTTATTTTTTAGAAACGAGGAAAGAAAATCCCACAAAAAGCTGGAAAATGAAGTCTGTTCGTTTTGGAATGAATGGAATGTGATACTTACGGAATTTTTGAAAGAAACCACAGAGTGGTATGTGGTTATAGCCAAAGATATCATATTATGTATTCTCTACTAGATCGAGCTTAGAGAGAGAAGAATTGAAACAACCATAAGAAAGGGACGCAGCGATGGAAAATTGTTGTCAAAACATTTCGATGTCATTCGATTCGAGTTGATAATGTGGATTATTCACTCAAACCTATTGTTTAGCGAAGTTTATTGATCCATACGTGTGTTGAAACAAAGCGACTCACTTTTACTTGGAATATAAAGAGAGAAATATCATTTGGGAATACATGAATGGACACGGTTTCACACTTTCTGGATGAACAAAAAGGTACGGCACAAATAGGAGGAGACATAATAACGAATGATCAGAAAAAAAAACAAAAAGCGAAAAACGAATAACAAACCAATCAAACGAAACTAAAAAACTACTATACTAGGAAGACAACACAAATCTATGAACGAAATAAATATTAGGACGATGGAAATTAAAAAAAGAATGAATTTTTTGAGCAAAAACACGATACAAGACACGATTTCGATTTCCCACAACAGCTTTTGACAAATTAATTACTGTTACATAGCCACAAATTACGAAAATTTTCGAGCAACAAGCAAGAATCATTTCGTCCGATACAGTAACGCCATCTGGTGATCATACACTCAACAGAGTCACAGATCAGACCACATTGTTTTCTCCATATTTAGTTGACAATTTCCTGAGAAACCAGACACAAACATAGTGCGATTTCACAGATAGACAATATTGTTATAATGTTCCACAGTGAAGGTCGGAAAGCTCTGCACCTACTTTTAGATCCACCGCTAAGAAGGTGTCCAAATAGATGATGTGAGGACCACTCCTGGAGAAGTGGGGGTAGGATGGCAAGTCTTTGTGGAATTTCATAAAGCTCCATGGATGGAAATTTTCAAGGGTGGGACTCACTACAGGGATTAACGCCGGAGGGGGGGCAGGGTATAAAGCCGGGAGGAGGGGCAATACATAATATCATATCTTTGTTTATAGCTATAACTTTTCAAAGTGGTGAAGTTCTTCGTCTAGTAACATGCCCAACATTCCACCGCTGGCTAACACGATGTCCCACGAACATTTTAGGCTTTCCTCTCGTGTTGTCGAAAGATAAAAGAATTTTTATGCATATCATTCACTGTGCATAACGAAAAATTCATCTTCTGAGTTCGAGTTCAGTGTAAATATACATGAAGCATGAATCCACCGTCATTGTTATGTTGTAGTCTAGATGAATAGAAGATGATGAAGCCACAGTGCTTTCAATCAAGGTGCATGTAGTCACAATTAATCAGGCATGTCTGTACTGCTATAGCAAATAGTGATAGTTTGTATAGGAATATGTTGAAGTGCTGCCTTTCTCAGGAAATTCTATAACTAGAATATTATATCAATATTAGTGACCGGTTCCACCATCTTCTGTACAACACTTTGTAGTGAATGTTGTGCTAGGTGAGTCGAGTGTTATTGAATAAAAAAATATGTAGAGGCCATAATGTTTACAACATATGGAAAAAATAAGAACTGATTTCCAAACACTTGGAAATCGTGACCATCAAAATGGCAGCAATTTCACCAGTGTGTCTATTTCAACTCAAGAGGTTCTCGAGAATTGAACGAAGTTGTTCTTCAGTTTTTTTTTTATTGATTGAATAGGCTCATAATGATTTGTGAGTTATTTAAGACAAAAATCATCTTCGATAAAGTTTCTTACTGCAATGAAAAATACCCACATTTTTTGTCCCTTCGTAGGGAATTTTCCAAAATTACCGCCATATGTGATATACATATATTGAAATCGAATTTTATGTTTTCCGATATGCGAAAAGTAAACATTTGTAGAAACTCAATAACATTTTTTCCCATCTTTGGCAAACACTATGGCCCCCGCTGTATATAGTATCTATAATTCTACACAGAACTCGAAGAGTCTTCAGATATCACCTACAATATAATTTTGTTTGAATTCAGTAAGATTCATCATTCTCATTTAGCACACTACTTGAAAATTTTTGAATTAACATTATGTTTCGTCCAAATTATTTTTGGAATTATAAATATATAGTGGTAAAGGTTGCAATATATCATTTGACGTATGTATAATGTGCAATGTGGCAGAACTTTATTTTTTAAATTTTTTTCTGTCATTTCACAATCTTCAGTCGTCGAAAGTGTCATTACCATATAAGTATTAACTACGAATATTGATAATAAGGACAGCCTATCTGATGTCAAAATAAAAGACTGCAATTGGCAAGGATTTATTTATGCGCATGCGTCAAAATGAAAGTGGAAGATGATAGACTCTCTTAGTGTTGTTTCACTCTTACGCCTGTCGTTGCTACTCAAATTGGGAATGATCGTGCGTCGTGTCTTATACCTAATACTTTCTGTGCAGCGCAATAATAATTATTCAAACAACCAGATTCTCTGAACTGTCGTCTTGTCTATGTTTGAGAATTGAATATTTTTATTACTCGTAATCAGCGTTATTGTTAGTAATTCTTTTTTTCAGTGTTTGTGTTTAGACGTTAGTTCATAGTTGTTGTTGTTGTTGTAGTTTAAGTTTGTAACTGTTCACAAAATGTCCGCAAAAAACGTACAAATTTGTTTTCTCTGCGACTCCCAAGAGCTCCAATTCATATCATCGGTGATAAATTTATCACACGTATATGTGTTGCTTCCATGATGAATGTTCATTTACATCATTTCAATACTGAGGATATCTTATATTTCTACTGAGATTTCTACTATTTTTTGAATATTGATTGCTTCATTCTATTCAATCTGAAAAAAACGTACCTGTATAACCAGATCACTCTATATCAAAGCTGAGTTCATGTTATGTTGTCTATCATCAATATATATACATATTCAAATATATATTTTCCAAATAACATGATTATTCACAGAGAAAATCTTAAATGAGGATGATCTAAGGATAAAATAGATAAGTAGTGCAAACATAACCTGTAAACTGAAGAGATTGACACATTACACATGAAGTTTCGAAATTTGAATTTTGCGCATGCGCCCTCGATCATCGTTGCCAATTAGACAAGGAAAGACGTATATAATGAAGCATCACTTATCTAACATTGCTCTTATGACGTTTGGTCAATATTGTAGTTAATACATATATGGTCATTACGTTTCAGTTGAACAGATTATTTTTTCAGATGATATTGATTTCAAGCGAATTTGTTGAAATTAATCCGTGCAATCAAGACTAGAACTAATGAAAGTAGTTTGTAGTCATAATAACAATGTAATTTAACCTTTCTGTAGAAGCTTTCGAAAAATCAAACAGAATACATGGAGATTCGATTCAATTTCTAATTACTGTTACAGACCCAAAGTTTGACCAGCATGCCGAGATCCAAATCTCTGTTAGTACGACCGATCGGTAAAGCCAAATCCAGCGATTTGAACGTGTGAAAAATACGGCTCCAATGTCCGAATGGAATCTGATCTACAAGTCACACAACCAATCATTCTCGCAGACATGATCCAAGCGATAGTTCCGTTAGTACTTGAGAGATGGCGCTGCAGTTCATAGTCGTCAGTACTATCCACTTCGATATTTGATGTTCATTTCTAGAACTCAGAATACTATATGAAGAACTTTATCTGTTTGATGTTAATCTGCTGAAGAATTTGTAATTTGTATGTTATACATATTTTTCATCCCATTCGATTATTTCTCACTATGATTCGAGTGATAGTTTAGCTCGGCCTTGAAATATGTGTTTATAGTCACCATCTCTACAAACTCTTACATTTAGTTTGAATCTGAGAAGAAATTTGTATTATTTGTAATCATATAACTTTTTCATCTCATACGATTGTTTCTGTTTCATTAAAATTGTGAAAAAAACATCAAGAAAATCGAAAAGTTTTGTTCCAGTAATGATGGAGGCTCGAAAACTTGAAACATGATAATAATAATAATAACATTCATTAATCCCAAGAAACATACATGTTCAAGGAGATACATAATGAAAGGCTAAATTGATGAAGTAAATAAATGAAATATCAAGTGAAATGGGATAGGCAGTTTAATCGATAAAATATATTCCTTCAGTTCAAACTAGAATTTTGTGAAGACATTTTGATTGATTCTTTTTTTGGGGGCAAACTCGATCGAAATCACAAGAACTATATTTTGAATCTCTTGCAAGGAGATAACTACCCTTGAATCATTTTACAATATTAATGAAACAATCTCTACGATCACTGTAGAGAAGTCTGTTTACTTCTCTAAGGTGGTATGATTGATGAATGCCATTATAATCATTTCAAGATTGAATTACCATTATATCGTCACAAACAATAAATGCAACTGTTATAATCACCAATTTTGTAGTTTTAATGAAATAAATACCTGTCAATTCAGTTGTCAGATGAATCGTTCCAGAAAGCAAATACGATTTCCACGTACTTCTAATCCTTCAGGAGAAATCTATAGTTTCATGCCACTGCTCGTTTTTTCTATTCAGTATCAAAATACTGTTCTATCTGCAATAAAACAATTAAAATGAAACAATGACTGGACAAATTTGTCTTTCGTTTGATTATAGCTCATAATAATAATATCAATAAGTATTTAGTATAGTTCCAAGACGAAAGAAGTCATTCCCACAAGACACGTCATTCACATGTTATTCGATCTCACTTCTTATTTCACAGACAGGAAATCAAGTATTGAGTTTCTCAAACATTTATTGGGAAAAAGACAAAACTGCCTTCAGGTGGGGAAATCTGAAATAGGCACCGGTTTTAGTTTTTTGAAATCGTGACAATAACAACTCATTCTAGAAAAAAAAAACTTTTGAGAGTCCGAAAATACTTTTATGACTATTTCGTAGTGGATAACTTTATAAATCTTCATATAGAGATAGTTTTTCCCAAAATCCAATGTTGTTAGAGAAAGAAAAAAGAAACTCATAACCTTGGATTTAATTATTTTTCTTTCAATGGCGAATCAACAATAATAAAATCTTCAAAATATTGAGATATCGAGATTAGGACATAATACAAAAAAAAGACACATTATCTTTTCATCTGATATCTTTTCATCTCAGTAATATTCTTGTGAGGTATAAGCTTTTTGTACCAGCAAACTTTTCAATTTCCGTATGTATTCAAAAAAGAAGGACCGTTCCAGTCGACGTATCAACCAAGCGATAGTACAGGGGGTGTTTCTTAATATTGTGAAAAAATGTGAAAAAAACCCACCTATAGTAGGTTAGGTACATGAATCTATTACATGTACATGTCAATCACATGTCATCTACAATATCAAAACAAAGGAGAAATAAAAAAAAGGAAAAATCTAAGAAAAAAAATAAATTGCCATTTGTTTTGGAAATATTTGTTCGTTTCTCTTCAAAATATATGATTAAATATATATTTCTTTGAGGGGGTTAACATGAAGAGTTTTCGCTGTCGCTGTCTCAAATTTTCTCTTCTCATTGCTTCCACGGTACTTTTGCACATTTTCGCATGTATTTAGAATATTTTCAGGCAGATTCATTGTGATATACTGTCACAATGAATCGTGTGATTAAAAAGTTTCGAAAAATCTGAAATGGCATCACCATTCGCTTGGAAAGCAATTCTTCTCAATTCTCAATGTGTTGAGAACTGTCGTCCTAAAGTGACGTTGTTCTACAAACAAATTCTTTCAAAGATACATAACATATTCATCGACCAAATAGAATGTTAGGAACGTCAGGCAGGTGATAATTGTTGTTCGCAACGCAGAATAAACTGGTGGGTGCACTTTATTCGCTCCTCTCACCTGAAGTCGTTATTTCACGGAAGTATTGCTAGTGGGCAGTCGCGAGAAATCCGGATAAAGCATGCGAGTGGTTCGAAAACCGAATTCCTGTCTTCAGAAGATTCGAACTCGAGAGGACTTCGCGATGACCCCGGTGTACAGGTTGTCCTAACATTGGGGACCCATCAACTGTTAGAGATACGGTGCGCGGCTTGATTATGGAACAAATTCATTATTACAACTCATTTTAGTTTCTTTAATGAAAGATAAGGTTCATTTTCCAGCTTTTTGTGGGATTTTCTCTGCTCGTCTCGAAAAAATAGAGTGAAGTTATTAAAAATTATTGCAATATATTTGTAGTAAGGAGAGATTTAGAATCTGTCCCAAAATGTCACTGCGCTTGAAATTGAACCTTTAGATACCTAAAAGAGAAATTCTCTATTGGTCAGTGACACCTTGTTTTTGAAAAATTTGGAAATACAAATATATTTAATAATAATAAAACCTCTACTTATCTTGGTGGACGTTTCGGGAACGAATCTGCTCCCGTTCTCAACACAATTGAAATATTTTTCTTAGTAAAATTTTTTCAATGTTGTCGATTTTGACACTGAAAAGTGACAATTTGGTAGACGGAGGAATTCTGGTTACAAGGTGTTTTCATTAATTGATATAGAATTTTCCATTTTCATATTCAAGTTTCAGAAGTGGTGCCAAGTTCTATCTATATCAACTGAACAAGAAGCAATATTATTGTCATTTATTGTCATTCGTCACGTTTTGTCACTTTTCAGTGTCAAAATCGGAAACATTGAAAAAAGTTTACGAAGAGAAAAATATTTCAATTGTGTTGAGAACGGGAGCAGATTCGTTCCCGAAACGTCCACCAAGATAAGTAGAGGTTTTATTATTATTAAATATATTTGTATTTCCAAATTTTTTCAAAAACAAGGTGTCACTGACCAATAGAGAATTTCTCTCTTAGGTATCTAAAGGTTTAATTTCAAGCGCACTGACATTTTGGGGCAGATCCCAAATCTGTCCTTACTACAAATTTATTGCAATAATTTTTAATAACTTCTACTCTATTTTTTAGAAACGAGGCGAGAAAATCCCATTAGAAGCTGAAAAATGAACATGGTATACCGTAAATACAATTTTTTGATGATAGTTCTTTTTTTTTCGGTTTTGTTTTTTTTTTGTTTTTTCTGCATCTTGAAAACAACGGGTCTTTGGGAAAGAATTTCTGAGAACTATTTTCTCACTTCCCAGCCAGGAATCCACCCTCGGATCGATCCACCATCCGCCATCGATCGGCACTAAATCCGGCCGACCAGGCGGCCGCCGGTTGCGCGCGCCTCCCTCGCTCAGTCACGTCCTCTCGAACGCGCCAAAGCCTACTCGATACGCGGCCGGACCGGATCGCAGCCTCTCATCCAGTGTGCCGTGTGCGCGTGTTTCGTGTGTTTGTTGTTTAGTGAGTGATGCGGAATAAGTTCGTTCCGGATTTCTTGCTGATTTCGCTTCATTCTGGTGAGGAATTGTTTAATGGGACCTTCGGGGAAAATTTATATGATCCAATGGATATCCATAAGATATCCTGTTCTCCCTTGATTCAGATAAATCTAGGAAATCTTTTTTTATAATGATTAAGTCATCGTTGAAGTTCTTCTCAACGCTTCGTTGTTATTATTCTGATATCAAACATACCCACATCGAATATAGCTAAAGACTGAAATTCGTATTGTCGCACGATACATTAAAATTACATACGATCCACGAAATCAATTCCAAAAACTAACCAGTCAATTTCCAAAAAAGTAGTTTTCTAATTTTCATAAAGTATCATTTATATTTCGAGAAAATGCTGGCGAAGGTCTGTCAGGTACTATGCATAATATGTGACTGAGTTGTTATGTATCATTTAATCATCCTGTAGTTACTATATACAGGGTGAGTCAAAAATGTGTACCGAGCTTTCTGGGGGTGATAGAACATTGGGAAATGAGTGTAGTTTGATGATTAAACTCATGGCCCAAAATGCATATTAAGGGAGATATATCCTTCTAAAGTTGATAAAATTAAAATAATTTCTCCGCATAACTTCTGAACGATGAAAGCCACCCGATTGAAATTTTGTGCATGAATGTATGTTGTCAAAATACATTTTTTCGTCACACTTCCACATTTCTGATATTGTTATAAAAGGTGTTTTTTCAGAGGGTGACTCATGATTTTTTGTAGAAAACTTTTTTCCCTGTATTATTTTCGGTGAAAAAACAGGAGCATTCGATGGAGCGAAGAAAATTACATGAAAAAGGTGTACTCTTATTCAAATACAAAAAATTGAGCCGTTCGTGAGATATTTGAGTTTTTGTAGTTACATGATATCAGCAGATTGATTTTATTCATCGCGAGATTCATCGGTAACAATATTTTAGCAGGCCATGATGAATAATTTTGTTCTCAATTTTGACGTTCATGTCATCAACATTCGAGTCAACGTTGTTGTAGTCGATTTGTTCGTGTGGTTTTTCTGTGTCATTTATCACTGCGATTATCAACTGAGATTTTAATAAATATGGCAGGTTATTCGTTCTCTGAACGAACTGATATGCTTCTAATGCTTGGCGAGTGCTTCGGAAATGCAAATGCTGCTGAAATATCGTTATACCGATGAATCTCGCGATGAATAAAATTAATCTACTGATATCATGTAACTACAAAAACTCAAATATCTCACGAACGGCTCAATTTTTTGTATTTGAATAAGAGTACCTTTTTCATGTAATTTTCTTCGCTCCATCGAATGCTCCTGTTTTTTCACCGAAAATAATACAGGGAAAAAAGTTTTCTACAAAAAATCATGACTCACCCTCTGCAAACACTCTTTATAACAATATCAGAAATGTGGAAGTGTGACGAAAAAATGTATTTTGACAACATACATTCATGCAAAAAATTTCAATCGGGTGGCTTTCATCGTTCAGAAGTTATGCGGAGAAATTATTTAAATTTTATCAACTTTGGAAGGATATATCTCCCTTAATATGCATTTTGGGCCATGAGTTTAATCATCAAACTACACTTATTTTTCAATGTTCTATCAGAAAGCTCGGTACACATTTTTGACTCACCCTGTATACAGATTGTAGTAGTATTTAGACTACTGTAGACCGCTTTTGGAAAAAAAAATGATGAGTTTTTTTACTGAAATGATGATTTCAAAATTAAAATGACATTTTTTGAAAATAATATGACGACCTTCGAAATTGAATTGATAATTTTGAAAAACATTTGAGATGTTTCAAAATTTAATTGACTCATTTGGAATACAATTGATACTTTTTGAAACCAACTACAATTGAAAAAGGTGTAGAAATAATGAACAATAATCAGATTGAAATCAAATATTTGGACAACGCCCTGAACGACAAAAATAACAATGGCTGAAGAATACTAGAAGAATATTGTTAAATACACATGGAAATATTGAAAATCGAAATACCTACAGAGTTTATCTCTATAACAAGTATCGAACAATTTCACACCTATATGTCAAATCCCTCGTTGTTTATCATTGATTTTTTTTTCCTGTATTGTCTTCTCATTGTCCAACAACAAGTTATAATAGTGCTTCATGGTATCCATGAGACCTTACTATCAATGCTGGTGTTCCACAAGGATATGTCTTGGCACCGATTCTATTATGCTCGTCAACAACCGGCCTTCTCGACTAAATTCATGTCCCATGCAACAAACATACACTTCTTGCACTAGTTACAGAAATAACTGTTGGTATGCATTTTTTTTTCAACTTTCCAAATGATACTGCTCGATAAGGAAATTGTGGGACACTCTGTATGAAGATAACCCAGCATTCCCGTCATCGAACATGTTAATGGATGGACAGTGTCCTTCGAGAAATTGGTCGAATTGTGTAAGTTTTAAAAATAGCGCGGATCACATCATGAATAAAATTCCATCCCACGCGACAGCCTTTTACACAATAATGAAAAGATTTCAATACGTTTCACCTTGAGTTTAACGCATGTCAATAATATATCCAGCCTTTTTATTATTCGAAGTCGTCCAATGATAAGTTCGAGAGCAGTTTATTACTAAACAGGCCTACAGTATTAACGAGAATGTCAAGCAACACCCATTATAATGATTAAACTCCACTTTTTCCATTTGAACTTCGAGGAGGAGCTAGTTGTATTTCCAAATAGTCATTTTGATTCCAAGGAGCATCATTTGAATTTTAAAATTGTTGAATTCCAATGTATTGTATTTCGAAATAGTCATTTGAATTTCAAAAAGTATCAATTGTATCTTGAATTAATCAAATCGATTTCAAAAACTAACAGTTCAATTTCCAAAATGATGTATTTCATAAAGTATCATTTATATTAAGAAAAAATTTTATGCAGAGATTTCATGCAATATTCAATCACCCTGTAGTTACTACATATACAGATTTCAGTAGTGTTAGGCCGTTTTTGAAAATGATGAATTTTCAAATTAAAATGTCAATTTTTGAAAATAATATGAAGAATTTTGAAATTGAATTGATAATTTTTGCAATACTTTTTTAAATTGAACTAATTTGGAATAAAATTGACACATTTTGAAGTATAATTGATAATTTTGAAAAACATTCGACACATTCTGGATGTCAGATGATTTTTTTGGATTTTTTGGAATTTTTTTGCAATTGATACTTTCTGAAATCAACATAACGCTTTTCGAACTACAATTGGATAAGGTGTAGTCGTGCAAAATTGTATGCTTTTCACACTACGTGCAATGCCACTAGTTTTAGAAATAACTTATTTTCCACACTGTGGATTAAAAATTCAATATGATGATGATATCATATAAATTCGCAGTTAACCAGCGTTTGACAGTGAAAATTTATGGATCAAACTACAGTTGTCAGTTCAGTTCTGAATATTTTCAAGAAATGCATGGAATCAACTTAATCGTAGAAAAAATAATGTATGCAACACGTGCGAATAGTGTCTGTTGCACTCAGCATATTTTCATCTTTTGACTTCCTCTAGAGCTGTGAACTTTATGCTTGGAGCAACAAAAAGATATACACTTTTCCGCACTCTAATTACACTAATAACTATTGTCTAACTAGTGCAAAATTTATTTACTCAAAACGAGCTATAACCACCACTTCCATTAAATTTGTATACAAAGCTAATTTCTATTATATTCATATCGAATTTCTCGTCAACTTTTTGCAAGCCTCTTAGAGTAAAATTGATTCATCGAGACCTGAATTTCGATTGTTAACACAACTGAAAAAATCGAGCCCAATAATTTCAATTCGGTCATATCACGAAACCATGTCACCGCCAATTATTATTTTTGTTCGGGCGTTTTGCCCAATTTCGAACGGATGTATCAAGCACACTTCATCTATAAATAAGATAAAAACAATACTTTTCTGCAAATGAAACAATCGATATAAATAATCTAACCTTTCATAATCAACTTGTCAAAAATTCAGTTTTTACAATCATAACAGATATTTAAAAACATGTTTCAATAACGTTTGAATTGTTAAATTATGTTTTTCGATAATCTTATGTCATTTCCGAGTTCAGGCTCATGCTTGGCAATGTGTTTATCATAATATAATTATGAATGAAACATAATATAGTAGTTTTCACTCTACGACAATCTCGGGACATAGTTGATTACATCTTCCAGACGAGAACTCTTCAAGATAATCCAGGGGTATGCACTAATCAAAGTGATCTAAAAATAACTCAAGCAATTTTACTTTGTAGATTACAAAATGTACAGGGTTTTCCCAAATATCTTGCTCCCTTTTATCAAAAAAATGTAATTCCATCGAAACTTACGATAAATAGTTGAATGACAAAAATGGCATCAGGTCCTGTTTCTATTTTTTGGAATATTTGAACGCTGAACAGTGTGAAAAAGGAATACCTTAGAATTAACGTTTTTGACTGTAAGTTTCGAACTACTTCGTATATCGTGATGATTCTTTCGTGTGATGTTTCGTCAAAAAAGAACCACTATTTGACACCAGCATCAACGAAACGAAAAAAAAAACGAGTTTGGTTGGTATTTTTTCAAAATCATTGTTTCAAACAGTTTAAGAAGAAATTCATTCATCTCAAAAAAGTAGATTTTATAGATATAAAGAAAGATAAAAAAATAAATATGGATAAAAATCTCAAGAGTATCCAAAAATGTTGTTTGTAGCTGAAAATAATGACAATTGTCAAAGTTTAAGTAAATTATGTGTTACTGTTCCTATCTCTCTGATTGTCACGTAGGCATGGTACACCCTGTATATAAAAAACGGACAAATGAATTAAACCCCATATATTTGACGAATTCAGAAAAAATAGCTCCTAAAATACTGAATCAGTTCTTGACTACAGTATTCATGGACAGAAGTCTTATACAGGGTGCTCCATTGAAAGAAAAAACAACGTATAAATATAAGATTTGCTGAGATAATTCGACATGAAACATTGATGATTCAGAGAAAAATAAGGATTCTGGATGCAGAAGAAATCTGCATCAGACTTAATCGGAAAAAATATATGTTGCCAAGTGGAACGATTGAGTCACTGAAAAAGAAATAGTCAGTGCCACCTTTTTTCTTTTCGAATTCGGATAATAAATAGCGATGCTATGGCTGTGGGTTTTTTATCAGATCAGATTATTAGATCAAAAAATTAAATGTACTTGAAATAGGAAAGATTGAGCTATGATGAGCACAAGTTGTACTCATTCGAAATCGATACTGCTAATCTGATATTTTATCAAGAATATCGGATTCCTTTCGGCGAATAAAATAAACAAATGCAGAAAGAAGATTCATGGTCATCGTAAATTTCCCGATTATTTTCAGCCTGGTATATAAACAAAGCTATTTTTAATCATTTTCCAGCTTTTTGTGGGATTTTCTGTCCTCGTTTCTGAAAAATAAAGTAGAAGTTATTAAAAATTATTTCAATATATTTGTAGTGAGGACAGATTTTGTGATCTGCCCCAAAATGTCACTGAATGTATTCTGAACGGAGACAATAATATTGCTTCTTGTTCAGTTGATATAGATAGAACTTGGCACCCACTTCTGAAAATTGAATATGAAAATGGAAAATTCAATATTAATTGATGAAAACACCTTGTAACCAGAATTCCTCCGTCTGCCAAATTGTCACTTTTCAGTGTCAAAACCGACAGCATATTGAAAAAATTTTGCAAAGAGAAAAATATTTTAATTGTGTTGAGAACGGGAGCAGATTCTTTCCCAAAACGTCCTCCAAGATAAGTAGAGGTTTTATTCTTATTAAATATATTTGTATTTCCAAGTTTTTTCAAAAACAAGGTGTCACTGACCAATAGAGAATTTCTCTTTTAGGTATCTAAAGGTTTAATTTCAAGCGCAGTGACATTTTGGGGCAGATCACAAAATCTGTCCTTTCTACAAATATATTGAAATGATTTTCAATAACTCATATTTTATTTTTTAGAAACGAGGAGAGAAAATCCCATCCAAAGCTGAAAAATGAATGTATCACCTCCTCAAAAAACTTACAGACACTATTTTCAATCGTTTCAACAAACTTCACATCAAAAACTGCATTAGTAATTCCAAGCAAAACACCTAAAGAATCTGTATTATTCTCAACTAGCATATAAATATTATTCATGGTCATATTTCGGGTGACTTGACAATGAGCTGAATGCAAATTATTTTATGATTTACTCGATAAGTTTCCAGCCAAAGAGTAACAAATATATACAGGGCGAGTCTCAACTGATACGCATGAATCAGGGAAATTATAGCTGATGACAAATAAACAGTTGAGAGAGATCAGTTTTGTGTGAAAAATCCATTACATGGAAGCCGTTCGCAGTGCCAAATCAGTCGATATCAGATGGAAGAAAAGGAAACCCGCCTTTCTGCCCGACCTTGTATAGCTAGACAGCATTCTCCTGCACCGTCAACGACGCTCACGTCCATTTTTTCTACAGGATGTTCCGTCGACCACAAAGACTATATTATTGATTAGACAAAAGAGGACGACCATAATAGTATTGAGAGTATTCCTTTGAATGAATCAATGAATATGGATCATAATAGAAAAAAATTGAACATCAATTTGGACCTCAGAATTTAATACAGGGTGAATCGACGAAGCAAAAATTTCAAAATTTTCTATTGAATAACTAACGCCCTTTATGAGATATTGCGTTCAAATTTAGTGTTGGGGTATTTTCCCAATGGACAGGAGGAGCCTGGGAAGAAAGCTTCATTAGCAATAATGGACCGATGAGATCACGATCCGGTCTCAGTGTGAAAGAGAAACTATGATACGGTGGAACAGATCGGAACGACTGCTTACGACACCATATTTCATAGAAAATTCACGTTGTCTTCACCAAATATAGTCAATGATATGGACACACGGTCGCGGGAAAGGCATTGCATGCGAGTGTTTGGTTCTAGTTTAGGAGCACACAAGATACACGATAATAATAATGATAATAATAATAATAACTCGTCTTTATTCGACTGATTCGTATGAGATGACTTTATTCAGTTGCCTGACATTGACTGTTGTCCATTATTTTGACTTCAATCTATCGAAATATACGTTTGTCCACTCTGTAAAAACAAATTAAATCTTCATTAAAGCTGTTTGAATAAGTTGAACACTGTATGAATAAGTTGAACAGGAGAGATGAGAGGTAGTGTCTTAGCAGGCAATATACAAGCGGCCAAAAAAAAATCGACCTAGTATAATATAATGAGAGTTGACAACCGTGTGAATAATAGTGCGAGTCGCAGCGTGTCGCCAACAACATGAGTCGCCAATAGTGCGAGTCGAAAATCAATATGCGAGTCGCAAACAATGCGAGTCGTCACATAATGCGTAATCGTATTTATTAACAACAATGCGAGTCGCCAATATTGCGAGTCGTCAATAGTGAGAATCACCAATATGCGAGTCGCAAACAATGCGAGTCGTCACATAATGCATAATCGTACTTATTAACAACAATGCGAGTCGCCAATATTGCGAGTCGTCAATAGGGAGAATCACCAATATGCGAGTCGCAAACAATGCGAGTCGTCACATAAACCATAATCGTACTCATTAACAACAATGCGAGTCGTCAATAGTGAGAATCACCAATATGCGAGTCGCAAACAATGCGAGTCGTCACATAATGCATAATCGTACTTATTAACAACAATGCCAGTCGTCAATAGTGACAATCACCAATATGCGAGTCGCAAACAATGCGAGTCGTCATCTAATACCTAATCGTATTTATTAACAATGCAAGTCGTCAATAGTGACAATCACCAATATGCGAGTCGCAAACAATGCGAGTCGTCACATAATGCATAATCGTACTTATTAACAACAATGCCAGTCGTCAATAGTGACAATCACCAATATGCGAGTCGCAAACAATGCGAGTCGTCATCTAATACCTAATCGTATTTATTAACAACAATGCGAGTCGTCAATAGTGAGAATCACCAATATGCGAGTCGCAAACAATGCGAGTCGTCACATAATGCATAATCGTACTTATTAACAACAATGCCAGTCGTCAATAGTGACAATCACCAATATGCGAGTCGCAAACAATGCGAGTCGTCATCTAATACCTAATCGTATTTATTAACAACAATGCGAGTCGTCAATAGTGAGAATCACCAATATGCGAGTCGCAAACAATGCGAGTCGTCACATAATGCATAATCGTACTTATTAACAACGATGCCAGTCGTCAATAGTGACAATCACCTATATGCGAGTCGCAAACAATGCGAGTCCTCACCTAATGTATCAATTTCTTGAAAATCAACAATGCAAGTCCCCAATAATGCGAGTCGTCAACTGTGAGAGTCATCAATATGCGAGTCGCAAACAATGCGAGTCGTCACATAATGCATAATCGTATTTATTAACAACAATGCGAGTCGTCAATAGTGAGAACCACCAATATGCGAGTCGCAAACAATGCGAGTCGTCACATAATGCATAATCGTATTTATTAACAACAATGCGAGTCGTCAATAGTGAGAACCACCAATATGCGAGTCGCAAACAATGCGAGTCGTCACATAATGCGTAATCGTATTTATTAACAACAATGCGATTCGCCAATATTGCGAGTCGTCAATAGTGACAATCACCAATATGCGAGTCGCAAACAATGCGAGTCCTCACCTAATGCATCAATTTCTTGAAAATCAACAATGCAAGTCCCCAATAATGCGAGTAGTCAACTGTGAGTCATCAATATGCGAGTCGCAAACAATGCGAGTCGTCACCTATGCATAATCGTATTTATTAACAACAATGCGAGTCGCTAATGGTGTGAGTCGCTAACAGAACGAGTAGCCAATAAGGTGAGTCGTCAATCTTGCGAGCCGTCACTTAATGCATGACGGTGTTCGACAAGTTTTCGACAAAGCAAATGTTTGTAGACACCCAATAAGAAATTACAAGACCAAACTGATCTCTAGCTCTGAACAACACAATCGTGAGATCGCACTTGCTCCACGCCGCTGCTTTCCTCATTACTCCTCCGAGACGGTGTTAAGGACGCCCACCAGGTGTCCCCCCACTTGCACCCCCCCCCTCGTTCACCTGAAGCGGCCGCGGTCATGGCGAGATTCGCAAGCAAGAGCAGCGTTGCCACATCGACGGTGTCCCAGCTATTTTCGTTTTTTTTTAGTATTATTATAATGATAATGATATTCAACAGTGAGGGAATACTGCAAGTAGAATACTTGCACACAAGGAGTATGTACTGAGCATGTACTATGAGCATTTCCGGTTCTATGAAATCATCAGTTTCCATGTCGAATATCTTATATCCAACACTTCTAGCTAGAACTTGTTATTCCTTCTACAGCCTACTTCTCAGACTGGCAATACTGAAAAAGTACAGTATTGTTCTTTGAGGGAACTTTTTAATGTTCACTATCGTTCAACATTGGTCGAAACATGTGAATTACTTTGAGCACAGGTTAACTTGCTCTTCTTCTGATCTTTATTTTAATTTCCTTTTGCCACTCGCGTTCATACAAGAGTATTATTGTCTCTGTCAGAAACTATGAATGTGACAGACATATATGATGGATACGTGAGTCATGGATTTTGATTGGTTACTCTAGCAGTTCATCTCTGTTGTGGGTGGTGACCAAATAGGTCGGGCGTTGACGTCACAGAATCTATTCGTTTCATGTTGATATTAAAATCGTGGGTTCAAATAATTATTCAAAAAACGTAACAAGTATTAAGAAAAAATGAGCGTTTGTGTAAGAAAGATAGTTTGGGTTGTAACGTTTGAAAGAATAAAGTTTGTTTGCCTACATGTCAATTTTTAATATTCAAAAAGAAGTGAAATCTTTATGGAATGAATGAAAATGAGGAAAAACAACTATGATTACTTTAAATGAAAAATAACATAAAAAATAAGGATATTCCAATATTATGTTTTCTCTTGAGCATCAAGGGTTCTTAATTTCGGTGTGATCGGTTCCGAAAGATACAACAACATGATTTTTGTACAAAGGCTACTTCTTTCCCTCAAAATATGAACTTTTATATTCACCCGTAGATCAGCGAAGTTGTATTCACATGCCAATTCTCGTCACTAGTCATGTTTCTTTGCATCACGAGCGATTCTCGCGAACCATATAGAGATCTCGTTTCAGTTCCTAACAATAATATACTGCGGAAGCACGTGCTGTGTCGCCGCACAGTTCATAAAACTTATTGGCCACATGTTTCAATTGGAATCGAATCGGCTACATGACACGTGACATATACTACGAAAGAACAATGGGTTTTCACAGGTCACGTGATTTACGAATGGAAACATTTTTTGTACAACTGTCAAAAAACTTGACATTTGCATCTCTATTAATGAGTAGATATTAATAAGTCACCGAATAAGCATGAAATATTACTTTTTCAAGGATTTAATTTTAACAAAGTCAATTGTTGATCGATTTTTCATCATGAAGGGTATTCCAAAGAGATGATATCATATATTATTTACTAGATCGACCTTAGAGTGAGAGAGAGAGAGGAATTGAAACGACCATAAGAAAGAGAAGTATCGACCAAAAATTTTGATGTGTCGTGCCATTATATTAACATATACGTTATCACTTATCACTTATTTTTATGCGAATCGAGTTGATAGTGTAAGATTATTTTCTCAAATTTATTGTTTAGCGAAGTATATTGATCCATAAGTGTATAAAAACAAAGGGACTCAGATTTACTTGTTATTTGAATAATAAAAATTGGTTCAAACTGGCAATTATAAAAAAAAATTCATAATGTCCTTTTAGCGCCTGAAGGAACATGATGATATGTTTTTTATAATTGAAAGTTTGAACTGGCAATTAGGGTCAATTGCCATTTTGAACTGGCAATTAGTGCTGATTGCCAGTTTGAACTTGTTGGCTTATTGTCAGTTCAAACTGACAATTAGGTCTAATTGCTAGTTTAAACTGGCAATCAGGGATAAATGGCAATTATAAAAAACATATCATCATGTTCCTTCAGCGCTAAAAGGACATTATGAATTTTTTTTATAATTGCCAGTTTGAACTGGCAATTAGGGCCAATTGCCATTTTGAACTGGCAATTAGTGCTGATTGTCAGTTTGAACTTGTTGGCTTATTGTCAGTTCAAACTGACAATTAGGTCTAATTGCTAGTTTAAACTGGCAATCAGGGATAAATGGCAATTATAAAAAACATATCATCATGTTCCTTCAGCGCTAAAAGGACATTATGAATTTTTTTTATAATTGCCAGTTTGAACTGCCAATTAGGGCTAATTGCCATAATTAGCCGTACTTAGCCATAATTGCAGTTCAAACTGACAATTAGCCCTAATTGCCAGTTCAAATTGGCAATTATAAAAAAAAATCATATTTTCCTTCTAGCAATGAAGGAACATGATGATTTGTTTTTTATAATTGTCAGTTTGAACTGGCAATTAGGGCTAATTGCCATTTTGAACTGGCAATTATGGCTAATTGCAATGGCAATTAGCAATGGCAATAATGGCAATTAGCCCTAATTGCCAGTTCAAACTGGCAATTATGGCTAATTGCCAGTTCAATTGAGGATAAATTCCAGTTCTTACTGGCAGTTGACCTGGCAATTAGGGATAAATGCCAATTGGAAGTGGCAATTAGGTTCAAACTGACAATCAGACCCGATTGTCAGTTTGAACTGACAATTAGAGCTAATCGCCAGTTCAAACTGGGAATCATAAAAAAACATATCATCATGTTCCTTCAGCGCTTTCGTACTTTACAGTCGACTGCCTTTCAGAAGAAACAGAGAACTATTAATATGTTAATCATTTCTATGGAGGATCAATCTACCACTAATCACCGAAACCAATCTCGAATTAGTGTCGGAGTTCACGTGCAGCCATTGTTTCCAGCCGATCGAGATTCGGCACGGTCTCGCACTAAAGAAAGTTCGTTTCCATCGAATGACAAGACATCGCTCATGAATTCATATTGTGCCGGATATTTTCGGTCATGACATCAACAGGATGACCACGAACGAGCCAATCGAGGTGGCTGACGATGAGACGTTTTATGAGATTGTTCACTTGTCAGTGACGATTGTGAGGAACTTTTGCAATTTGTATATCTGTGATAGTTCAAACAGATTCTATCTTGAGAATTTTAATGAAAATTAGATTTATTGTTAAATACTGTCTGTAAGTTTTTCGAGAATGTGGTATATTCATTTTTCATTCCCATCACCTTTTCAAAAGGCTAGTTAACTTTTTATCTTCTATTGAAATATCTGATAAATTCACTGGATATACTGATTATGACACATTCAAAAATTGGGATTGAAACATACGTGTAATAATCTTCCTTAAATGTTGGTTCATTCATATTAAACATTTCGAAACAACATCACTACTTTGACACTCAAACTATTTGAAATTCTAGAAGCTTCATTAACATTTCATGGTTTTTTGTGTAGGTTCACCGTTTCGAAAATTCAATGAAATTATAAACATAAAGAAATCTATCGAAGTGTACATGTGTACGTGGGCAATAATAATCAAAAAGAATTCTATACGTCACCAAATAATGAATTCATTCGCCACCGCGATTTCAATTCGCTCGTTCTTAAAAGGCGATGTAAACAAGTTTCTCGAAAATATGTGTGTCAATGTTATTGGAACAATTCGTTATATTGGTTTGAAGGAGTCTTACAGCAGAGCACTCGAAAAAAAAAAGAATGATTAAATCATTAAAGATTATTCAACGCCATATAAGGCACTAGAAGGATTTATCAAAGAAAAGTGAGCTTGATTGCAAGGCTGCCAATCGATATAAATCACCCTCTATTGTACACGGTGTATCAGTGATTTTTTATCAAAGCCGAAGGTAGAGGGTACGACAATTCTCCGAAAGTACATTGTTTTTTTTGTCGATTTCTGAAAAAAAAACTTCAAATTCATTAACAATAATAAACATTAATTATTGTTGGTATATACCCATTTGATTTGAAGGCGTGCAGAGAAATAGTTAATGAAAAAACTTGGATTTTGAATTGCTTCCAAAAATATTTCACTTTGAAAATGAACATAATAATTGAACAAACTCGAATTTCATAAGAAAGAATATCTTGTGATTACATTAAATCTGCCAAATCACAAAAACTCTTCTATCCCTTCTACTAACAATGAAATTATTTTGTTCACTATTATTATTGGTCTATCATACTGATGAATTTTTTCTGCATATTTTTTTATTATTACTTTAAAAATATTTTCAGATTGCTCAGTGAGACAAACCCAACAATTGACTGATCTTTTCTCACTAAATTCCTAAACGAAGCGGTAAATTAGCGGAACCAAACTCGGTTAACTTCATTTTGTGTTGATACTGTAGATACGTTATTCGACAACTTAATTAAAAGTCGATGATTGAATCCCACTGTGTCAAAGCGTTAAGTGAAAAGTGTATCCTGCTCACAGCGAGACTTCATGCTATTGAAACTTCTATTTCGGTCTGAAACTGACCCAGATTTTCTCTAATCCCAAACGCCAGCTTGGAAAACAAACTAAGATTTATCTTTCCTATTTCTTTTTTGTGTTCTCAATCTCTTGTCTCATGTCACAATATCTGTTAATTCTGTTCATCATAATTCTGACATGGAATGATAATTTTCATTTTTATAATTATGTCCTGCCTTGTTAGAATTTTGAGACACCATGTCTGAATTTTAGGATAATACTTGATTCATTAGATCAGAATTCTGTCACAGAATTCTCACACAGTATCTCATAATTCTGACATGGAACCTGCCCTGTCAGAATATCGAGACACTATGTCAAAGTCATGTAACAGTAACTGAGAATTCTGACTTTATCTCATTATTCTGACAATAGTTTTTATTTTTTCAATTTTGTCCTGCTTTATCAGAATTCTGATATGAATTCTGTGATACTATATCAGATTTATAAAATTTGAAGATATTATATCATCAAAAAACGAAAGTGAGAAATTCGGAGAAAACAAACACTCAGTAAAACTGCACTGTTTTCTTCAGCAGTTGGTATGAATAACACCAGGATGTTTGGGCTAATCTCCCTAATTATATGCGGTAGATACGAGGTGTCAAAGTTTCCGAGTTCACAAAGTGAAAAAATTTAGAATACACAAAATTTGAACTTTGATCTTTAAATGGTGATTTGCACGAAAATGATCTCATAACTTTTCATATTATCACCAGCTTGATTGTCATAATTGAATACAGTATCTTGTCACAGCAAATAAACTTGAAAATTCAACAACAAAAAAAGTATTCTTCTCATGATTCGATGAAAATTTCTCCTTTAAAAAACTATAGCACCCAATATCTCAAAAACTATACTCATAAACTATAGTTCCTGAGAACTATTTTCTATTTCCTCTCTTTTGGGAAGGAATCTACTCTCGCAATATTAATTATATCGAAATTTTTTGCCGATTATTTCTCATCACATATCGATTTATAAGATACATTTCTATATCGACTGTGTAGATAAATTAAAAACAGGTACGGCATCCTACGCTCGCCTAATTATCCCACGTTTCGAGTATAACGAACAGGCTCTTTGCTACTTTACTTCACTGGCAATAAATGCACAAAACTGTTCGAAATTCCGAGTCGCTGATGTCATCGTTATCGGAAACTTCGTCGATTTATGTTTATTTATTCCGTTGGTCGATATTTTAGACTAATAATAATCGCTAAATCCTCGTTGCGTGAGCGAATATTCGACTTGTTTTTTTTTCCGAAAGGTATGTACGAAATTTAAGGGCGTATTTCTGGAAAAATTTCAAATAGAAAAGTTTTTTTGAACATGTGTGTTAAAATATCCGGTTGGGAGGGTACAGGCTGTCAAAGGTTTTTTTTAACTCGATTCTTTATTGATATTTCAAACGTTCTTTTGTCGAAATTTTAAGAAGCGAGATACATAAAAATTTGTTATCAGTCGCTCAATATGAAAGAAACGCGTTCATGTCACCATTTGAAAAAGTTTTTCTTTGCAATAATATTGTTGAGGTAGTCCTGCCGAACACCACTGGGTTCTTTCATGAAAGAACAACAGATGAAGAAGAAGTAATTGGACTGATATTAAGATCATAGAAAAACAGCAGAAAAAAACAAAAAAATTGTTTGCATTCTTCTGAACTGAGACACAATCTTCTGGCATTTTTTCCACAAAAAAGAAGCGAGATACAAAGAAAAGTGAGGACACATATCAGTTGCTCAATATAAAAGAAACGCGTTCATGTCACCATTTGAAAAAGTTTTTCTTTGCAATAATATTGTTGAGGTAGTCCTGCCGAACACCACTGGGTTCTTTCATGAAAGAACAACAGATGAAGAATAAGTAATTGGACTGATATTAAGATCATAGAAAAACAGCAGAAAAAAAAACAAAAAAATTGTTTGCATTCTTCTGAACTGAGACACAATCTTCTGGCATTTTTTCCACAAAAAAGAAGCGAGATACAAAGAAAAGTGAGGACACATATCAGTTGCTCAATATAAAAGAAACGCGTTCATGTCACCATTTGAAAAAGTTTTTCTTTGCAATAATATTGTTGAGGTAGTCCTCCAGAACACCACTGGGTTCTTTCATGAAAGAACAACAGATGAAGAAGAAGTAATTGGACTGATATTAAGATCATACAAAAACAGCAGAAAAAAACAAAAAAATTGTTTGCATTCTTCTGAACTGAGACACAATCTTCTGGCATTCACTCAAAACTGAATATTCGTATGGTAAATTCAATAATGAAAAAACACCTAGTATGTAGCCTAGTATTTTTTTTTTCTGTACAACAACAAGTAAAACTGGATGTCTTTGTTTCAACACACTTTATAAATCAATGAACTTCGCTAAACAATAGATTTGGGAGAATAATCTTACACTATGAACTCGAATCGAATGAAAATAGCTGAGAATGTCGCATCTCTCAGTACAATGGCATGACACATCAAAATGCTTTGACAACGCCAACAGTCATGTGATTTTTCATCGCTGAGACTCTTTCTTAGGATCGTTTCAATTCCTCTCTCTATAAGCTTAGAAGAATATTAATCAACATATCTTTGATTCCGTCATTCGAAAAGGAACAAACCGCCTATTTTTTCGGTTTGTCGTCTGCAAAATACGGAGTGGTTCCAGATTTTCGCTCGGATTGTGGGCCAAAGTCGAATCGGTGTCGTGATCGCGAGAAGACATTGGCTAAAGTCGTTCCCGACGGTGACCTTGCCCGTTTTAGCGAGTGTCCGATGGCCATGAAAGTCTACCGGGTGAGCGCACGTCGCCTGTCGGTTTCGTCCACGAATAATTTGAGAAAAACATATTTTTTCGCTCGATTGTTTCTTCCTTCGGTCTTAAGTGAGCCACCCCGTATATTTATCACAAGTTGACATTGTTTCTGTGAACAATTATGATACTTATTCTAGTATGGATCACTATTATGATAATTATTACTATTATTATAATTATGTTACAGGGTGGTAGTACGAGTTGAACGGATTCAACATGTCGACTCTAGAGAGGAAAGAGTATCAAGAAACGAAGATAATGCGGACTTTATCGCCCGTTCGAACGACATACAGCTCCAATCAAAATGTATCACAATTCGACAATAACTTAGGTGAGATAAGTCTTTCCTGATGCTTACAAGCTTCAAACTTTTAAGAAAAATTCCAACACCTTCCTTCTCTCCCAAAATTATAGGTTTCCCTTTCGTGTTGTCCACAGATAAAAAAAAATGCACCGAAGAAATAATTTCAATTCTGGTAAATAAAGAATCGAATACATATTTGCTCTCCTTCATAATACAGGGTGAGTCAAAAATGTGTACCGAGCTTTCTGGGGGTGATAGAACATTGAAAAATAAGTGTAGTTTGATGATTAAACTCATGGCCCAAAATGCATATTAAGGGAGATATATCCTTCCAAAGTTGATAAAATTAAAATAATTTCTCCGCATAACTTCTGAACAATGAAAGCCACCCGATTGAAATTTTGTGCATGAATGTATGTTGTCAATATACATTTTTTCGTCACACTTCCACATTTCTGATATTGTTATAAAGGGTGTTTTCAGAGGGTGAGTCATGATTTTTTGTAGAAAACTTTTTTCCCTGTATTATTTTCGGTGAAAATACAGGATCATTCGATGGAGCGAAGAAAATTACATGAAAAAGGTACTCTTATTCAAATACAAAAAATTGAGCCGTTCGTGAGATATTTGAGTTTTTGTAGTTACATGATATCAGCAGATTGATTTTATTCATCGCGAGATTCATCGGTATAACGATATTTTAGCAGGCCATGATGAATAATTTTGTTCTCAATTTTGACGTTCATGTCATCAACATTCGAGTCAACATTGTTGTAGTCGATTTGTTCGTGTGGTTTTTCTGTGTCATTTATCACTGCGATTATTAACTGAGATTTTAAGAAATATGGCAGGTTATTCGTTCTCTGAACAAACTGATATGCTTCTAATGTTTGGCGAGTGCTTCGGAAATGCAAATGCTGCTGATATGCATTTTGATTTGATTTGACATAGTTATCGTCCTCAAAAAAAAATCGCTTGAACTGGTCGTTTTTTATTTCGAGGAGTTAATATTATGTGCATGTTTTCAACTTTTTCACTTCAAACCCCTCGGAGGGGTGAGCTCCAACCCTCGAATCTCGAATGGGATAAGAGGTCGAGTGATACATTATTTCGAAGGTAATCGAAATCTCTTACCAACGCTTCCTTGTTTTTGGAATTCAATGCAGTAGTTCTCGAGAAAACACGTTTATGGAAATAATCTGCTAGTGATGGAAAGTAACGCTTTTTTCTCTTTCATCACTATTTCTAATTATGTAGTTAGAACGATGTTCATCTAAGAAATGCCTTATGTGTTTTTTTTTTAAATCCTGGCCTATCCAATATCACATAAAAAATCATTCATTTTAATGTCAGTTCCTTGATCTCTCAGTAAAATGCACACCTTGTTCCGTTATCATTGGGCTACCCTGTATTTAACTGACACTAAAATTTCGCAATTTATGAAAATATAATCATTATGAAAAGTAAATTATTTAAAGGTTGTGAAAATAATGGATTAAATGGTAATGTGTAGATCATATATAGTGTGACCCATTGTTATTGAGTCACCTTGTAAAATCGTTATTGTTTGTGCGATTCGAACCAAGTCACAATTTACTGATGTTCATGCAGAAATGGAAATTTGTTTAGACTTGTATCGAAATGTCAGTATATGAATTAAATTAAAATATCTATCACTAAAAAAAATAAACAAATACGATCCTAATTAGCTGTTTACTATACGGCATATTGATGGAAGGAATTATTTTCTCACTTAAATCTTGGCCAACTTTCTTGATCTCCAAATAATTTGAATTCCTTAGTTTCCTGCATGAACACTTCAACTGCATCACACGGTTTCATCTCATTAGTTTCAGTGTTAAATTCATCCTTGTTTAAATTTACGATTGCATGAATCCACCTTGAGACCATAAGAGACACCCCGACTGATATTAGTTTCCACATTTTCTCCTCAGATTACCTGTTGGAAGACCTCCAAAATTCGGTATCGCGTCCGGGCAGCTCCTTGGGGCACACCTCAAACTACGACTCGAAGGAGAGCTCTAGACAAGTGACAGCTCTCGACGCGGGACGCACCAACTCCTTGAGCAGGATTACCAACTTGAAGGCCGCCAATCCTGCTACGGAGTACTCTTCCGATGACGCCTACAGCTACAAGGTGAAAAAAAAAATATGTAGAAGAAAAACCGTGAAAGGCGATCGTTGATCGTTTGAAAAATGAATTCGACTGAAGGACCCAGAAAGATCAACTGGGTCAAGATCTTTCTGGGGGTTGAAAAACACTGGGTTTGAATCTATTACAAGTTTTGATGAACAGAATTGATTTTATGTTTCATGGAAATCCTTCCAGTTGCTCTCTAGAGTTCCGAAATCGAGTTGAATATTGAAATTTTCTCTCGACAACGCACAGTTAAGCATATTCTCCTTGGCCCCAATGCTGAGGAAGTTATGGATTTCCAAGAAATGTGCTCCAGAACTAACACCTAGTTTTTTTAAAGGTGTTCCCCTTTTCATGCAAACTTGATCTGTTTCGTTCTAGCCGGAGCTAGATTCCAACCGACACCAAAAATAACAACAGCAAAAGACTACTTTGCGATCTCTAAATTGATGGATGAAGCATCCGACATCACGCTCATTCATCATCAATATACCTTTCGTCACTTCAGATCAATCATCAATAAAAAAAAAATGGGCGTCTCTGGGTGTAACATTCGATATCCCTAAAGCATTTCAAGAATTCTGAAATTGGGATCTGAAAATCTAGTAGAGTTCAATGCAACAAACACTCGATCTCGTATCTTCACCTGGAAGGCAGATCACACAATTAGCGATTTCAGATAATCTGGATGGGCTCAGGCTGGTCCTCAGGTTCGAGACCAGAGTCGAACTTTGACTCTTCGTCTAGAGTTGATTTTCCTGATTGAACATTCCACCGAAAGCTCACACGATGATCGACGAACAATCTAGGGTTTTCTTTTCCTGCTGTCAAGAAATGACGAAAACTAAGTGGCTGTAAAGACCTTGTCTTCTCGACACTGATGCTGACTCAACGGTCCAGAGCGCTTGGCGAAATAGAAATGTTCGTAAATTCCACACTTCAAACACGTGTATTCGGCTTTTTCAATACAAGTTTGTGAGAACTAAACCAGATAGACTGTTTCTTTCTCTCGAGAAACTATCAACGAATGATTTTTTTCCAGAGTCCTGACGGCAGACAACAAGTCACCGGTTACAAAAAGGAAAAGTACGTGTACAAGACCATCGGTGGAGACGTGCCCGAGAAATCTCGAATGCAGAGCAGCATCAACCAGCTGGACACTCTTCTGGACGATCTGCAGCAGGCGAAAAAATCCTCGTTTTCGGAAAAAGGCAAGTCGATCGCATCGCAGCGTCGCCGATTGCGAGATGAATCACCCGGCTATTTTAAGTCTATTTGTATTTCAGAGTCGTATAATGGGACTGGCGCCGATCCAGGGATACGGTGAGTAGAGGAAAATATGGGGACCATCGAGGTTCAGATCGAATTTCCAATACTGATATTCGAAGTGAAAAAAAAAATAAGGGTAAAACTGCGGAAGCGGAGAAGGGTCATTATTATTTTACATTCGTTTCACTTTGCCTGCCTTCAGGGGGTCAACAGTCATTGGAAATTAAAAAAAAATATATATATTTGTAGTTTCTGATTTATATCGGAAGTGATTTTTTTTTAATCTTTTTTTTTCGTTATTATTAGAAATACAGAAAAACGGAAATTACCTTTATCCAGCAACATTTGATACGATTGAATGTGTGGATATATTGATTTCTTCCTCATGTGTTTCATGTTTGTAAAACCTTCGTCAACTGTTTTTTTTTCCAAAATAAGGTCCACACAGATTCTGAGATCTTTTCTCAAGTGTATGTGGATGTGCATGTGTTTTAACTGTACAAAACGCTGGTGCAGTCACTGATGGTGTTTCGTTTCGTCTAAAACGCTAACGCCATTTTCCGCTATAATAGTTATGAAACTCCCCAGAAGATGGTGACATTTTTACAGATTTCTGTACAAATAGTTGACGTTTTGAGATTGTGATTATGTAGTTCGATCTAAAATTGAGAAGTAACCTAAATTACTACTTCTGAATCAACATTTTTAAAAACACTGATTGTGCAGTTATCAATAATACTGATTCATTTCATTTTTGTTCCACCATCTAACAACTGACGTTTGAGTGATTTTCCGCTATAACGAATAAAATGCTATAATCAAGTTAGCTGTACGTTAGAGAGTTTTGGTTGAAGTTCAAAACTCTATCCTCATAATGATAATAATAATATATTTATTCATCTCTCGTAGTGATGTACATTTGTACATAATCATAACAGTATATGAGTATAAGAGTAATGAATATAGTTAACCCATAAAAGGTTGTCCTCGAGCATAGTAACAACATAATTCCATCTGTTGTTAATTTTCATTCTCGTGCATTGATTTTCAATTGAAAATAAAGTTCTTTCGAAGGTGTTTCCAATTATTTTCATCGATTCTAGTAGAAGTTTTTCTGCTCACAAAAAAATGACCATGTGGTGATACTTCATGTGCATACTTTTCAGGTCTTTGTACTCGAAAAAGAATGTGAACAGGGAGCTTCATTACGGCGACTCGCCGATCAGACAACACACTATCGAACGATCTGAACGCGAAGGGTCTCTCAAAAGAGACGTCCGGTATACCAGTGAAGGTAAAGATAATAAGATTTTTTTCTACGACCACTAGTGTAAGTTGATGATTACAAACAAAAACAATCTTCTCCTGTTCACAGTTTGTCCAAAGTGTGTATGTATTTATGACATTTGCTGTCGCCGCTTGATGGCGTTAACTGAAATGTTAATAAATTTTTTAGTTGAAAAAAAAAACAAATATAATCGTATATCAATTTTTATATGTTTTGAAGGATAATTTAATGAAAATAATTTATCATCTACCTTATTTCAAACCGTTGATATTGACCAAAATATAATTTTATTACATTAAAAAATGGCACGCCACTGTTTTTTTATCAAAATGAAAATCAGTTTTGGAATCTCTTATTAGTTGCTAACATTAAGAACCTCTTGACTTTTTTTCGTTAGACAAATACGTATGAACAGGTACCTAATGTGTTTTATGTTAGTGAATTATGGTTCGCATCCTTCTTCTTTGGTTACTTCTTCATGAAAAAATCAAAAATAAAATTCCCCAATAATTGGAACCTCTCTTATATGGAAAATCCATGGCGTACTAGCAGAAGTCCTACACCATGCAATGATTTAGTGTTTATTCGGCATACCTGTGAATCGAGTCTACAGGGTGTTCCATTGAGAAAAATATATGTTTGTATCGTATCTCCAAAACCATAACCCCAAAAAAACTAGTACGCCACTGGAGTCTGCGCAAACATCTTAGCTCAAAGGTAATTCTAATAATGGAAAGTAGATATAGAAGGGGTCCAAAATGGAATAATTTTCAAAATCTCCCTGTATCTTTCGAATGGAAACAGTTGACAACACGAAAAATCTGATTGGACTACCTTGACTTGATAAGGAAAAGTTGGAAAGGAACGTGAAAACCGGAAAATTCCATTTTCAGTAACAACCGAGAATCCTGGCAGTGTCAATCAAATTGAGATGCACTGTACAGGTGAAATTTACAAAGATAATCAATGATGTGATATATTATCTACCAGATCGAGCTTAGAGAGAGAGGAACTGAAACGACCATACGAAAGAGACACAGTGAAGAAAAATCACATGACTGTTGACATTGTCGAAACATTTTGATGTGCCATGCCATTGTATTGAGGAATACAACATTTTCAGTCATTTTCATAATTGTTTGAACATCAAAAATTGACAAAGAAGGATTTTCAAACTTTGTTCGAAATGTTGTGGTCCTGTTCAGCCTATAACTGTACTAATAGATTCAAGAAAGATCAGAATATAACATTTTATAGGTGAGTCATTGAATAATGTTCGATAGATTTCAAATAGATCCTAGTTCGCGCCTAGAGGAAGGCGGGAGGAATCCAACCAATGAGAACAGCGAACGAGAGAGAGCCAACCAGCAGTGATCAACTGACTGTTGGCAAAATTGCACCTTTCTTTCTTGCATATCCAGACGAATAAATAGCTCTTTCTAGTGCATCTAGTAGAAAATATACAGGGTGTCCTTAAAAGGTCTTTACAAAAAGCTACCACATATTCTTCAGACCAAAACAATTCGATACAAGCAAACTTACCTCAGTAAAACGTTGCTTAGTTTAGGCGCTAGACGGCTCTGAAGTTGAAATTTTCAAATCGATTTTGCTTCATAACTTTTGAACGGCTCATGAGATTTTTTTCAAATTTGGTACGTTGGCATAGACTCATTGGGCAATGAAACTCATATCATAATCATAATGAATATCATTCCATGGGCGTAGAACTTGATTTTTTCAGTAAATAAACATCTAAAACTCCTACGCCAATGGAAAAAAATTAGTTTCAATATGAAATCTAAATTATTCAACTCATTCACTATAAAAAAGGTACTCTTGACAAAAGTCGATTCCTCTCATGGTTTCGACAAAATTTTAATTTTAGTGATTTAGAGCATAATTAATAATAAAACGATTAACAGATATTTCATAAAAATTGTTCAAAATGTTCACCATTTTCACGTATACAAAGATTTATACGACGCAAAAAGTTGAAATGTACTCTTTGCATAACTTCTTCATCGCCTGTAAGATTATTCGTCGCCTGTTGGATACGTTGCCATAATTGTTCTACAGTATTCACAGGGGTCTTGTAAACCGTAGACTTGAGATAACCCCATACAAAATAATCCATCGGTGTTAAGTCTGGAGAACGTGGTGGCCAATTCACGGGTGCATCATTTCCTCTACCTATCCATCTGTCTGGGTACTGTTGGTTTAAAAAATTCCTAACATCCACCGAAAAATGTGGTGGAGCTCCATCGTGCATAAACCACATATCTACCCGATGTTGGAGTGGTAAATCTTCCAACAAATTTGGCAACGTATTTCGTAGATGTTGTAAATACATGTCTCCTGTTAATCTTTGTGGAAGTATGACAGGACCAATTATAAAATTTCCTATTATTCCAGCCCAAACGTTGATTTTGAATTCGTGTTGAAAATGGTTTATTTTATTGGAATGAGGATTTTCAATTGCATAAACGTGTTCATTATGAAAATTAGTTATTCCTCTTCTCGTGAAACAGGCTTCATCAGTGAACAAAATATTCTTTCCAAAGTTCAGATTCATTTCTCTTTGCAAATTAATGAACCTACAAAACATCAGACGACTTTGTGAATCATGGATTAATAAATCTTGAACTGGCGTCTTGTGGTATGGGTATAATAATTATTCTCTTAGTACTTCTAGTACTCAATTCTGGATTTTCTTCAATACGGTCTAAAATTTCTACTTCGACTTCGGGAATCCTTACATAACGCTGTCTTCCATAATCACCAGTTCTAGGAGCAAAATGACCGGTCTCCCGAAGACGTCTCTCAACTGCAGCAAAGGTTGGGTGGCTTGGTACGCGACGATTTGGAAACCTTGCCGAATACACCCTCACACTCTCTCGACCATTTCCTTGACAATATCCGAATACCAATAACATATCGGTGTATTCTTCATTGGTGTATTGTACGGCCATGATAAATCAGAAAAGTCCGATATCAACAATCAACGTCAATAAAACTCGACAAATCAACACAGATGAAACTATGGAAACCAAGAATGTGAATATCACTGTTTTCGAGCAGATAATAATAGTCTTCAGAAAAAAAAACCAGTGCTACTTATTTTCAATAGAAATAACCTATGCAAAAAGTACATCTCAACTTTTTGCGTCGTATAAATCTTTGTATACGTGAAAATGGTGAACATTTTGAACAATTTTTATGAAATATCTGTTAATCGTTTTATTATTAATTATGCTCTAAATCACTAAAATTAAAATTTTGTCGAAACCATGAGAGGAATCGACTTTTGTCAAGAGTACCTTTTTTGTAGTGAATGAGTTGAATAATTTAGATTTCATATTGAAACTAATTTTTTTCCATCGGCGTAGGAGTTTTAGATGTTTATTTACTGAAAAAATCAAGTTCTACGCCCATGGAATGATATTCATTATGATTATGATATGAGTTTCATTGCCCGATGAGTCTATGCCAACGTACCAAATTTGAAAAAAATCTCATGAGCCGTTCAAAAGTTATGAAGCAAAATCGATTTGAAAATTTCAACTTCAGAGCCGTCTAGCGCCCAAACTAAGCAACTTTTTACTGAGGTAAGTTTGCTTGTATCGAATTGTTTTGGTCTGAAGAATATGTGGTAGCTTTTTGTAAAGACCTTTTAAGGACACCCTGTATAATATCATATCTTTAAAGACAACCTAGTTGCCGAATGAACATACCACGGGGACTAAAAAATTCCACCTAACCTCATCCGTAGGGTCGTACTCGGAAAACAGCCTGCCCCGACGGCCGCGCGCCGCCTCGCCCCCCTCCGACGCCATCGACCCCGAGGTTCTCGCCCACCTCGACCCCGCCTTGCGCCCGCCAGGCAACACCAAGGTCACCACCACCATCAAGACGTACACGTACGAGATCCCCGGCGAGCCGCAGGACCAGCAGCGCTCGCCCCCTCTGGCGGACAGGAGCGCGACGACGCCCAGCAGGAGTTTCGTGTACGCCGTCAGCAGCAGGGAGAACGAGGAGATCCACCAGGAGAGCTACGTGCCGCCCTATCGGAAGCCCAGTCCTCCAGGTCAGTTCGGTGACTGGAAGAAAGCATCGTTGAACAGTTTCAACTCGATGTTTCATGGGGTGTACCACAAGGATCAGTTTTAGGGCCCAATTTCATTCCTTCCAATTACGTTTCTATTACCTTTGACCCTATGTGTTAGGAACCTTAATCTTGACAGACCTTCATGGTACCAAAGTATGTGAACTACTGCTGTTTCCTCTTCTTTCTGGCAAAATCTGCACGGAGGTTCTTCTGATAGGCCGATCGTACTCTTATGTTTGTTGAGTCTACAGTGCCCTGTCAGGAGGCAACTAGTATTCTACTAGTATATTTTTTCTGGCTCAGTATGTTGGCATGGATTCTATGAGGAACTCTTTCGACTGTCCCATTGTTGATGAGATAGTCCACCATCCCTGAGATTTATTCCGCATCCATGCTTTTGGTGCTTGTTTTTCGTATAGTTTTTGCTACACCGCAGAACAATTCTGGTCCATTCAGAGCTTTCCTTCCTCCTTTTCGGATTAGTGAATCAGCCACTGCCCTTATAACCTGTGCTGGTACCCAGGCTAATGTCAGTCGATTCCAGTTGCTCAACTCTTTTAGGACTTCCAAGCAATCGGCGTGGTGTTTCCTTCAGAAAAGTGTGTACGCCTACAATGATAAAAATATAACTTAGTCAATATTACCGAGAACATTATCCAAGGTAATTTCGAAATTCTGTCATCATCAGAACCACTACGTTGCCCAAAAGTAAAAAAAAAACGAAATTAATCACTCAAATAGCCAGAAAACTTCTCAAACTTTGTCATGGTAATTGAAATCGACTGAATAAATAATCTCTTCTGTTTATCATCGGTCCGCCAGGTGGCGTGGTCGTAAAAGAGACCGTGACGACGAGGAACTACCAGCCGGGCTACAAACCCGACTTGCATCCGCCGACCTCGAATCAGACGTACGTCTACAAGGAGACCACCTCCACCAAGAACCTGTCTCAGAACGGGTATCAGCAGCCGCCGCCCGTCGCGAGGCAGGACACCTACATCGTCAAGGACTCGACCACCACCAACATCGATAATATCAGGTGCAGATCACTCGAATTGCATGAAAAAAAATTGAAAAAAAAAAAGTGAAAAATCGTTTGCTTGATTTTAGCTTGAGTTTGAAACGAATAATTGAAAGAAAAAAATATCATCTTGGTTGCTTAGCTGTGAATATTTAGGCCTTCATATTGATGGAATGAGCATAAAGATCATTTGAGAAGAAAACTGAATCCGATCACAGGGATTTCACTCAAAATCCGGGATGTTACTCCTAATATAATATATACCTACTTTCGTCTTATGTATTCGTATACACAATATTTAATATATATCTGGGGACTACAATTATTTCACGTTCAAAGCAACTTGAAAACTTACAAAAGAATAAAACCATCAAATGCTTTTTCGATTCAAATTTAAAAAAAAAACTGAATTTATACAAACCTAAAGGTTCATGCAATCTCAAAAATTATTTTTTGTATTAATTGCATAATAATTATTAATTGCATAAAAGATATATTATCTTGAATCGTCAATGACAGGTGTATAAATGAAATATAGTGAAATGTGAAATAAAATAAATCACAAATAGCACATTTATACATGATGTGTATCTTTTTTTTTTATCTGTGGACAACACGAAAGGGAAACCTATGATGTTCGAGGAACATCGTGTTAGCCAGCGGTGAAATTTTGGGACAGAAGGTAGGTGTTGGAATTTTTCTTGAATGTTTGGAGGTTGTAAGCATCAGGAAAGACTTTACTAAGCAAAGAATTCCACAACTTTGCCGTTCTATTGATGAATGATGCTTGGTATAGCGATGTTCGACAGGTCTCGATTCTGACAGTGTAGGGGTGACCAGCTTGAGCTCGTCTGGTTTGTCTACTAGGAATCGCGCGTGGTGGCATAATAGATGATATTTCCGTTGAGCACCGACCGTGAAAGTACCTATAAAAAAGGCAGAGATCGCCGACCTTTCTACGATGATCTAGAGAGGTCAATGATTTGGTGAGTGTTGTATCATCGACTAGGCGAATAGCTCTCTTCTGAATGGAATCTAAGAGCTTTAGCGTATGTTTGGGGGCTGAGCTCCAAACATGTGAGCAGTACTCCAGGACAGGTCGAATTTGTGCTTTGTAGATCATAAGCAGTTGCTGGGATGTGAAGTATCTCTTCGCACGGAAAAGAAAACCGAGTTTTTGTGAAGCAGTCTTCGCAATGGACCTCACATGATCGTCGCATGAGAGAGCACTGTTGGTGGTGACACCCAGCATGGATATTGACGACCTCATATAGGAACAGTGGTGGTACCCGACATCATCAAATTGGGCATTGTGTGATCAGCCTTCTTGGTGAACATACAAGCTTGAGTTTTAGTTGCATTGAACTGTACTCAGATTCTCAGATCCCCATTTCAGAATTGTTGTCAGATCCACATTTAAAGCATCGACCTGTCTTCGCCTTGCACCTCTGGCCTCGTTGGATGATATAGAGGCTCTAGAGGAAAAGGCGGAATGAAGTGTACTTGCATGAAGATACAGCATAGTTGTGTCTCTTTGTCCACATAGCTGAATTAATTAATCATTTCATTTTGAAAATTGTGTGATTGTAGTTCAGACCAAATTTATTATCAAGAAAGAGACAAGGGTTTTCAAATACATTATGTCAAATACATGATTGATAAATTATCTTTATAACATATTTCAACTTACTCGTCATATGTGTTACATCGGAGGAACACCCATCATGGTTTGTTAAAGTCATACTAGAGGTAGAGGTTATTGACAAAAAAATCTATTTTTGTATGAAATAATTAGGCATCATTGGCACCATGGTCACAATCTGAAAGAAACAAGGAGAATAAAAAAATCTAGAAACTTCGAGTATTAGAATTTATAACTCTAAATTTTTACTACATAATTAGAAAATATATGAATAATAAAATATTGTTCATTCCTCTTTTGAAATAAGTGGAGTGAATTCAATACAATATCTGGAATGAACATTGATCACATCCTGACGTTTCTGAGAGAAAATTCAGGACAGGAAAAGTTATATTTTGAATTGATCAATCTAGAAAAGGTATTTCATTCGACCGAAAACAGTGACCTGACATAATCATTTTATTTCGAGCTATTCAAATAAATCAATTCAAATCGTTCTATATCAAACGTTATTGCACAGGAATTATCCTCCATCCGAGGACTACCCTCCGCACAACGCAAGCTACCCCTCAGACGACCCAGGGTGGAAGAAGACGTACGTCATCAAAGAAACCCACAACACCATCAACAAAACAGAACCTCCCTTCTCCGAAAGAGGTTATCCAGTTTACAACCCCCCGGACAATGACAGGTAACGATTTATGTACTATTCAGAAATGAGCTGAAGAACTTCCTCCTCGAAAATGTATTTTATAGCGTTGAAGAATTTTGTACTGATTTTTCCAGATTTTTTGGCATTACCCCTCATCGTTTCTAAAAATAAATAAAGAAATTCCAATGACTATTTCGATATATTTGTAGTAGTATTCGAATTTAATTGAATAATTTCTTCAGCTTTTTATGGGATTTTCTCGCCTCGTTTCTAGAAAATAAAGTAGAATTTATTAAAAATTATTTCAATATATTTATAGTGAGGACAGATTTTGTGATCTGCCCCAAAATGTCACTGCGCTTGAAATTAATCCTTAAGATGCCTAAAAGAGAAATACTCTATTTGTCAGTGACACCTTGTTTTTTGAAAAATTTGGATATATATATATATATATACATATATTCAATGAGATTAAAACTTCTACTCATCTCAATGTACGTTTCCGGAACGAATCTGCTCCCGTTGTCATCACAATTTCAACACTTTTCTTCGCATAATTTTTCAATGTTCATATTTAATATTTCAATTCAATTTCAATATTTCCAAATTTTTCAAAAAACAAGGTGTCACTGACAAATAGAGAATTTCTCTTTTAGGTTTAATTTCAAGAGCAGTGACATTTTGGGGCAGATCACAAAATCTGTCCTCACTACAAATATAATGTGGAACAGCGAAATGGAATAAATTCGATAATAAATAAATGAGGGTGTGTTGGAAAAAACGCTTAGACACGTCGATTTGTATTTTTGAATACGCATTTTTTCAAAAAAATCAAATTATATAGAGTGTGTCATGTGACAGTGGCCAATACCAATTTCCTTATTTCAAATGGAACACCCTTTATTTCGTTCCATTTTTAAATTCTCACTGGAGAGCTGATTTCATCGATACACCACACACTTGGGGTCTAGCGGAAATAATTACAGAAATATAGGATGTGAAAAATCGAGATTTTTCAACTTTAGGATTTTTTTGTGTCGAAACTATGCATTATTGGTCTAAGCGACTTACATGTCTTTGTCTTAACTTTTGATTTACTACCTACTGTCATTTGATTGAAACAAATATAGGGTGGTACAGAATTCAGAACATTGATCATCCTGTAACTGTCCCAAAGAAATGTCAGTAGATAGTATATCAAAAATTAAGATAGATTTTTCATAGACCCCAAGTGTGCTGTATCGATGAAATCAGTGACAATTTATAAATGGAATGAAATACATGGTGTTCCATTTGAAATAAGAAAGTTGGTATTGGCCACTGTCACATGACACTCTCTATATAATTTAATTTTTTTGAAAAAAATGCGTATTCAAAAATACAAATCGACGTGTCCAAGCGTTTTTCCCAACACACCCTCGTTATTCGTTGTCGAATTTATTCCATGTGGCTGTTCCACACTGTATATTGAAATAATTTTTATAAACTTCTACTTCAACCTCTCATGCAATTCCGAGTAATAAATAACCCTTTCTTCAGCGCTTATCCGAACAGAGGTCACCCCCCTCCGCAAACGACCTATATCATCAAAGAGAGCCACAACACGACGACCAACCAGAGCGACCCCCGGCCTCGGCCCCCCCACCAGCCGGAGCCGGGGAAAACAGTGATCTACCGCCAAGAGACCCACACCACCAACAATAGCTACGGTCCCCCGGGTCAGCCCCACGGGTCCAGGACGCCCGACGAGGTGGAGACGTTCGATCCCAAGGGGCCGCCCCTCGGGCAAGCGTAAGTAACGTCTTTCTCATCATATTATTATTATTATTACTCGAGGTGCCCTAATGAATATTGAGTGTGGTGTGCCCCAAGGTTCTGTTTTAGGGCCGATTCAGTTCTTGATATACATCAATTCAATATTGGTTTTGGAAATTGAAGGGAAATTGAGATTATTTGCAGATGATGAAACATCAATATACTCATTTTTCAGCTTTTAATGGGATTTTCTCTCCTCGTTTCTAAAAAATAGAGTAGAAGTTATTAAAAATTATTGCAATATATTTGTAGTAAGGACAGATTTTGTGATCTGTCCCAAAATGTCACTGCGTTTGAAATTAAACCTTTAGATACCTAAAAGAGAAATTCTCTATTCGTCATTGACACCTTGTTTTTGGAAAATTTGGAAATACGAATATATTTAATAAGAATAAATCGTGGTGGACGTTTCGGGAACGAATCTGTTCCCGTTCTCAACACAATTAAAATATTTTTCTCTTCGTAAAAATTTTTCAATGTTTTCGATTTTGACATTGAAAAGTGCAGATTCGTTCCCGAAACGTCCACCAAGATAAGTAGAGGTTTTATTCTTATTAAATATATTTGTATTTCCAAATTTTTTCAAAAACAAGGTGTCACTGACCAATAGAGAATTTCTCTTTTAGGTATCTAAAGGTTTAATTTCAAGCGCAGTGACATTTTGGGACAGATCCTAAATCTGTTCTTACTACAAATATATTGCAATAATTTTCAATAACTTCTACTCTATTTTTTAGAAACGAGGAGAGAAAATCCCATTAAAAGCTGAAAAATGAATATACCACCTCCTCGAAGAACTTACAGACAGTATCAATATACTCTTCTAATAAATTTTAATATTATTGATGATATAAAGAGTTATTCAGGAAAGAGGTCATCTTGTTTGGAAATCCATAAGTTTACACTTAATTACAGTAAATGTACATAAATTCATCTGATACATCCGAGAATACATTGAATTTCAATGACAGCTACATTAAGTATGCAAGTGTAACGGAATTTTTAGGCCTTTATATTGATGAAAGATTATTGTGGAATAGATTAGATGTTTCAGATTATTATTTATATGTAATTATTTCATATACCGGTTTTTTTTTTCACACATTCTTGAAAATTTGGCGGTTTTTGGTTCATCAAGCTCTGCAATTCAGAAAAAAAACTGTCGAAATCGCACAAACAATAAAAATTTTAATTTTTCAATCATCCACTACAAGAGAAACGCACACATCACAAAGCAAGCTTGCACTTATTAGGTGGGAGATTTTATTTTAATGCAACCCATCTGATGAATTTTGGAATTATTTCTGTATATTTATTTCATCTGAAATAATATTGAGGGAGCAGTCACAAACTTGTGGAATCGTATATCTCTGGGAATAATGATCCTTCAACAATACCTTTAGATATTGTAAATGTTCCTCAACTTGCTTCTCATAACGTTACTACAGAAGTATAATTGTACGCTCAAACTCTATACATGATGGATCTCTATCTGAATATACACTATCAAAAGGATCCTTACAACTTCTAGAATAATCAGATATAAAACGTGAAAATGTTGATCAACAGAAAACAAAAATGCAACACATTCGGAGTGAATTACCTACTCAAACTGCCTCACTGAAAATCGTCAGGTACAATTTCAGCTTCAACCTCCAATGATTCCTTAGTTGAAGTTTCACTATTATTTAGTTACTAATCTCCTACAGATACAAACCTAATGAGCCCATCAACATCCACTACTCATACAAATCGACAAATACAACGCAAAACAGATATGGGGGAGCATACCCACCCAACGATGAGAGCCAACCTCTGCTTCCTGGAAGATTTCCTACCAGTGAATCTCCAGATGGGCCCCCCAAAAAACTAGACGAGCTGATGGCTACTATTGGACGCGAGGTAAACAATAAAATTTTCTCAAGCAACTACTAAAAAGTGTTTTTTCTTGAAAAAAAAAGTATCTACTATTTGTGTTGATGAAAGTTTATTGAATATTGATGAAAGATTGCAAATTCAAAATTGGTTAACTCACCCCACGAATTGAAACTTGAGATCGACATCAATGATCAACTTCAAATTCCAGATCAAACAATTTAAAAAATTCAAACAAAACTGAAAATGGGCGAACAGAAAAAAACGAACGTCAGTTATGTACCGGCTTCTCAAATAATAGAAGATAGAATATCAAAATGTCAAACGACTGCAAATCATAGAATACCGGAATATAAAATCAAATCTGAGGCACAGAATACCCTATTCTGTAGATCAAACATGTTTTACCATCGCAAGTCATAGAACATTATTATCCTGTGATGCTTATAAAATGGTGTACGTATTCACTATATTCCTATAGTGGTGAAAACTAATGAACAGTGTAGTGAGAGGGATTAACTTGTTGCAGCCTCCAAATAGTCCTCTGAATTCTGGTTTCACGGCACACGAACAGGAATTGGCCAACCAGAAGAAAATCGATACGCTGAAAAAGCAGTCGTCCGACGTAGACGACGCACAAAGGAAGGAACAACTTGCAAAGACGAAAAACGTGTCTGGACCTGCTGTTTACTACCCGCCTGGAGAGATGTTCGTCAAGAAGGAAGAAGGAGAAGCCGCCTGGAGAGCACAGGTTATATGTATTTCCATATATTGTAGTATTCGAGAGTAAATAACAAAAAAATAATCGCAAATAAAACATCTAATTGAAATAGCGAATGGAACATCCGATAGCCGAAGTATACTTCACAAAAGGCTTCTATTTATGAATATTTTTTGCTTACTTGTTTCCACAGAACCACTTGAATTCTGTGCTCATTTACCTTCATCTCTGTGACTCCATGCTGTCTATAAGCTGGCTTATATCGTAACCCTGGCATTTGAACTGTTTTATTAATATACAGGGTTTTTCAGGTTGAGACACTTTTTAGACTAGATACTTATCATTTTTTCAAATTTTGCCACTTTCACGATATACTCCTGTTAAAAAAATCGAAGTATCAGGAAGTACTAAAAAAATTTCAATTTTCAGGGTGGCTATGCGAAAGCATCTGGAAAATACGAATATGAAGCTGAGAGTAAAAGCAAGATGAAAAGTAGCAGTGGTGCCACTGTTGTTCCAGTTTGCTTACCTCTGTGTTGCGGACTGCCTTGTGCATTGTTGTAATAAAACACTTTTTTTTCACTAATGTCTGTTTAGAAAGAAGATACGAGTCAATCTATGAAATATCGATCATAGGCGTGAAATATTCAAGGACAAAGTATTGATTCAAATCCACTTAACATAAGATATGTGTATATTCATAAAAAATATTCTCAAAAGATACACCTGTGGACAATAAAGATGTTTTATTCATCACCTAATAACTGTCAAAAAGTAAACACCAGTTGAGATCTCTTTTACACGGTGGATGAGTACATTAACAGGAAGTGTTTGAATATAATTTGCTACAAAGATTGAAAATTAACTTGGACCACTTGTTTAGAATTTCCACTTCATAAATTGATTATTGATGATTGAATTGATGATTGAATTATTCCTCTATCTACTTTCTAAACAGACCATAGCCATGACGCAGATCTGTTGGTCAATTTTGAAGTAAAATTATAATTTGGATGTCAATAAGCAGCTATTTAATTACTCAACTAAGAATTCTCAAGTGCCTTATTTATAGTGTATGTAAATAGATGTGTTTAAAATGTTGACAGTAACTGGAAATTATATCAACTATGATTTTTTGAAGATGTATGATGAAATTCACTGTGAAATTTAGATAATCTTCAAGAATTAATCTGAATTTTGCATTGGTTGAATGTGTACAAATTTTGATGAAAATAAATGTAAATAAAATAAAAAAGCATGAAGAATAGAGTTTATATGACACATTCATTTTCTGCACAAATTCTTCTCAATCAATTCTAAATCAATTCTAATTCTCAATAGTAATTTCAATTCCTTCACAGCACCGTGTGCAAGGAAATGAAGTGTTCATATCAATCAAAGAAAAACATGTATATTCCACTTATTTCTTGCTGAAGAAGATTTGAATTTGATTCTCATCAAAAGATTGAATTGCAATAGATAAAACTTACAAAATTGAAAAATCATAACAACCAATTGAGAAACTATAGGTACTAAAAATCATTTCACTGTAGAAATATCAGTTATATCATTGTAAGAAAAACTGTATATCAGTGGGATTGATGATTAATTCTTAACTATAAAATTAAACCACTATTACCTACTTGAAGATGTATTTTAATAAAAAAATGAAACAATAAATATTTACTGCTGTGATGTACTCCTGCTCCTGTCCTGTGCTAATCCTAGTAAAGTACAATCTGCTTCTAGCAAAGTGAGGTCTTTATCAAAGCCCAGAAATTTTGTTGATAGTTCCAAGTCATTGATTCGTAAGCGAACCGAGGCTCCTCTGATGAAACTACTGCAACGAAATAAAATAAAAATAGATATTATCAAGTCAGGTTAGGATAAACTAGGTGAGTCAAGCAGGATCATATATTCGCCAAGATTTACTAGAACAATCATCTTGAGAACGCTAGCTCAACTTATTTGATAGCTTTATACTGTGAAGGAACTCACCTGGAGTTTTTCTTTGGTTTTGGACAAACACAGTGGAATTTCCATCCAAAATCTATGTATAAATCGTCATCAACAATGTGAAATATTTTGCCTTTTACTATCTTTCCTTGATGGTCCCCAAGCTGAAAGTCATCATAAATATAAGCATTGCAACAATATTCTTCAACCACCATTATCCTGATACTTACGTCGATGAATTTAGAATTCCTCAGTAAAGTAGCGAACGTCTGTTGAACGGGTGGAGATTCTCTATTCTCTTTAATATTTTCGAATTTTTCGTAAGACTTGGCATAACCTCCCGACTCAACTTTCACAGGCGTTTCAATATCAACATTGTCAGCTTCACTGGATAAATTCCTTTCACAATTTATCTGAAGAACTGGCAATGTTCTAGAATTCAATATATTTTTGTATCGTAAAAGTTTCAAGAGAGACATTTTTAAAATTTGATAACCTCAAATTTAAATATCTGTGTGAAGATAGCAGCCGAGTGAAATTAGCAAATTACGAAGATTGCCGACCGACCAGTGGCTTCGAACATACAAATAAAGGTCTTCCAAGTACTAAAATGTATAGAAATATTTCCTTGCCCTTTCGAATATTGGTATTGCTTGGGTGAGTTGACTAAATTTTTGTTTGAAACATAGAAGTTTATTGATATAACAAATTACAAGTGGTATAGGGCATACATAAAGTTCATGCAAGAAAACAGCAAGAGGCTGGTAATTCATTTTAATATCTTCTACGCTATTATGGTTCATTATAAAGAGTTAACAAAAAAACATGTAAGATGAAAATGACACTCTAAAAATAATAGCTAGGGAATAAATAGATAAAGATAAAAAAATATACAACCGTATAAAATTGGAAAAAACCAATTGACTTTCACAAATTACTGGCATGTTATCTTTGAACTGTCTTGAATAAATAACCAAAATTATAAAAAGAATTACTTAAGTATAGATGAGTAAATGTCAACAGCGAGGGTAGTAGTAGTATAATCATCAATCCTGTTCAAAAAGAATTTCTCATATGATTCAAAATATTCCTGGAATGGAAAATCGTAATTCAAACACAGTTCTTTGGCACAAATGAGTGTTCTTCTCGTAATAGTTACTGTCTGTGATGTAAATTAAGTTTAAAAATATGTGCACAAAATCAAAATGATAAAAAAAACATGATAGCCAATGATGAATAAATAAATAATTATAACAACTAATGAAGTGAATTATCTGAACAAATATTTCAGCACTTGCCAATTGATTCTGCACAAATCATTTCATATTTGATGAATATGAACAAATTTCTCTCAAAAAACAAAAAAGTCCTCCCTAATTCGAACACATTTCATTCGAATCATCAAGTTTCATATGATCCTTGTGCCCAAGTAGTTTGTATATAACTTAAATCAAAAATGTCTTTGGAAACTTGTAGGAAAATTCTAAAAAAAATCACTGAGTATAAAAGTTGGCGATTTTCTGCAATCTCCAAAATTCAAAATCTTTATCCAGTACCGTTAGATACAGTTCCCGAAACAATTTTATCATCCACCGAAGCCATATTGAGAGGTTCAATTTCGGATGGCACAGCTTTAATTTTTCTGCAACAAAATAATGTTTCATACAGTGAATGAATTCATTCTACACATTATGTGCAGAGTATAGGAGCTCCTTAAAGGTCAACCAAAACAATACAATTCAAACAAACTTACCTCTGACGTTGAAATTTTCAAATCGTTTTTGCTCTATAACTTCGGAAAAAAAACAAAGTTTAGATCATTATTATACCAAATTTGAGTGAAATCTCATGAGCCGTTTCAGAATAATAAAGCAAAAACGATTTGAAACTAAACAACTAAGATAAGTTTGCTTGAATCGAATTGTTTTCGTCTTGGTAAACACTTTTCAGCCTCCACACCCTATATGTAGAGGGTTGCGAAGGTGAAAAAATACTCACTTTCCAAACGCCTCGCCCTCCTCGAAGGTGGTCGGCAACACTTCGTTGAGGGTTTCCGGAAGGACCAACGAAAGAATACCCCCTAACAATGACAAACTGCCGAAAATCAGAAGAGGAAGAGGCTGCCAAACGTGCGTCTGAAACGAATATACAGGTTGTCATTTTGATATAACTAGTGATTTGATAATCATATCATCTTAGCTGCAAATTTATGAATTGAATCTTCATGTATATTTCAGAACGATCTGATATAACAAATAAATAAATATCATATAACAACTTGTGGAGTAAATATTTGAAAAGAAAGAAAGAAAATAAATTTCATCCTAAACATCATATTCAAAATCCGTTCATTCCTGTCCCATATTGGGAAGAGACCTATATTTTTCTTGCAATACAAATATATTTTCAATTGACGTTTTCTGGAACCAACCGTTGATTTATACAAACCTTAAATCTTTCTGAACATGAATTTATTATATCAATTGATTCATATTATGAAACGTCCTCTTCCTCAATATTGGATACTAATCAATATATCTACTATGTCGAAATAATGAACAGTTTTTCATGTATTTTATGACAAGTTATTATTTTTGAATCACCACTAAAGTAATATTTACGGTCTTCTATTTGAGATCATCGTAATCTTAATCAACAAATAAGATAGTTGTGTCGTCCGCGTATTTTTTTGAAGAAGATATATCAGAGATGAATATTTGGTGAATCATTGACGAACAATAAAAATAGCACGGGACCAAGTACCCTATCCTGCGAAACGCCCTTGATGATTTTTCGTTGTTTTTTAGTTTCCGAAGTAGAAATAATCATTAGGAATTTTAGCACATAGTTGCTCTATGTATACAGGGTGAGTCAAAAATGTGTACCGAGCTTTCTGGGGGTGATAGAACATTGAAAAATAAGTGTAGTTTGATGATTAAACTCATGGCCCAAAATGCATATTAAGGGAGATATATCCTTCCAAAGTTGATAAAATTAAAATAGTTTCTCCGCATAACTTCTGAACGATGAAAGCCACCAGATTGAAATTTTGTGCATGAATGTATGTTGTCAAAATACATTTTTTCGTCACACTTCCACATTTCTGATATTGTTATAAAGGGTGTTTTCAGAGGGTGAGTCATGATTTTTGGTAGAAAACTTTTTTTCCTGTATTATTTTCGGTGGAAAAACAGGAGCATTCGATGGAGCGAAGAAAATTACATGAAAAAGGTACTCTTATTCAGATACAAAAAATTGAGCCGTTCGTGAGATATTTGAGTTTTTGTAGTTACATGTTATCAGCAGATTGATTTTATTCATCGCGAGATTCATCGGTATAACGATATCTCAGCAGGCCATGATGAATAATTTTGTTCTCAATTTTGACGTTCATGTCATCAACATTCGAGTCAACATTGTTGTAGTCGATTTGTTCGTGTGGTTTTTCTTGTGTCATTTATCACTGCGATAATCAACTGAGATTTTAAGAAATATGGCAGGTTATTCGTTCTCTGAACAAACTGATATGTTTCTAATGCTTGGCGAGTGCTTCGGAAATGCAAATGCTGCTGAAATATCGTTATACCGATGAATCTCGCGATGAATAAAATCGATCTGCCGATATCATGTAACTAAAAAAACTCAAATATCTCACGAACGGCTCAATTTTTTGTATTTGAATAGGAGTACCTTTTTCATGTAATTTTCTTCTCTCCATCGAATGCTCCTATTTTTTCACCGAAAATAATACAGGGAAAAAAGTTTTCTACAAAAAATCATGACTCACCCTCTGAAAACACCCTTTATAACTATATCAGAAATGTGGAAGTGCGACGAAAAAATGTATTTTGACAACATACATTCATGCACAAAATTTCAATCGGGTGGCTTTCATCGTTCAGAAGTTATGCGGAGAAATTATTTTAATTTTATCAACTTCGAAAGGATATATCTCCCCTAATATTCATTTCGGGCCATGAGTTTAATCATCAAACTACACTTATTTTTCAATGTTCTATCACCCCCAGAAAGCTCGGTACACATTTTTGACTCACCCTGTATATAAATCTATACAAATTGCCCAAATTGGTTAGAGATGTATTCGACGAGGAAAGTATTTGTTGTATTTTCCTTGTGTTCAACATCAGGTTATTTCTTCCAAACAATGTTTCCGCTTTTTCTGTAGCTCGATTCATTTCATCATCACATTGTTCAAGCAGTAAATCAGTTATCCCATACAATTTGTAGAAAAAAAAACTCACCAATATGTTCATGTAGGGGGCGATGATGGATCCGACGCGAGCGCAGGTCGAGCCGGCGCCAAGCCCGGCGTTCCTGATCACCGTCGGGAATTGCTCGCTGGAGAAGATGTACACAGCGGCGTAGCTGGCCGTTATCGATAGCTTCCCGATCATCGCCAGAGTCACTATCAACCACTGCATGTCTGCCAACGTAGACAAAATCTTAGCAAACAGCCAACGGATGATTTCCATACAACGAATTGTTCGATACACTCGCACAGAATATACATGAGAATAGCTAACATTCGGTCGTTTTATCGGTTTTATTTCGCGACATCAAGTCGACCTCATGGTCACGTAATGAGAATTCTGGCAGGAATGCTGCTACTCGAAAGTATTCAAAATGTAAGAGAAATTCGTGACCTGGCAACATCCAAGGGAAACCAGCCACTGACAAATGAAATCCGCGTATGAGTAGCACGATATTCCTCGAACATTATAGGTTTTCCTTTCGTGTTGTCAACAGATAAAAATGAAAAAAAAATATTTGTAGTGACGACAGATTCGTGGTCTGGCCCAAATTGTCACTGCACTCGAAATTCAACCTTCAGTGAAGACTTGTTTTTCGAAAAATTTGGAAATCGAATATATTTAACAAATATCAAAATTTCTAGTTATCTTGATGTAGAGGACGTTTCGGGAAACGAATCTGCTCCTGTTTTCAACACAATTGGAATAATGCTTTTCTGCTCAATGTTCACAGTTTTTGACACTAAACAGTCACTGTTCTGATTCTGATTCTTCTAGAAATGCAAGAGATGTAACATGCTTCCTATAATTAGTTACTTTCATTCTCACAAAATAGATGAAAACATAGTATAAATATGTTCTAATTTACTTTCTTCAGATGCACCTGTGCGTGCTTTTTTTTTATCTGCGGACAACACGAAAGGGAAACCTATGTGTTCGAGGAACATCGTGTTAGCCAGCGGTGGAATTTTGGGAGAGTAGGAAGGTGTTGGAATTTTTCTTGAAAGTTTGGAGGTTGTAAGCATCAGGAAAGACTTCACTAGGCAAAGAATTCCACAACTTTGCCGTTCTATTGATGAATGATGCTTGGTATAGCGATGTTCGACAGGTCTCTAGCCTGACAGTGTAGGGGTGACCAGCCTGAGCTCGTCTGGTTTGTCTACTAGGAATCGCGCGTGGTGGCATAATGGATGATATTTCCGTTGAGCACCGACCGTGGAAGTATCTATAAAAAAATCAGAGATCACCGACCTTCCTACGATGATCTAGAGAGGTCAATGATTTGGTGAGTGTTGTATCATCGACTAGGCGAATAGCTCTCTTCTGAATTGAATCCAAGAGCTTAAGCGTATGTTTGGGGGCCGAGCTCCAAACATGTGAACAGTACCCCAGGACAGGTCGAATTTGTGCTTTGTAGATCATAAGCAGTTGCTGGGATGTGAAGTATCTCTTCGCACGGAAAAGAAAACCGAGTTTTTGTGAAGCAGTCTTCGCAATGGACCTCACATGATCGTCCCATGAGAGAGCACTGTTGGTGGTGACACCCGGCATGGATATTGACGACCTTATAGGAACAGTGGTACCCGACATCATCAAATTGGACATTGTGTGATCAGCCTTCTTGGTGAACATACAAGCTTGAGTTTTAGTTGCATTGAACTGTACTAGATTCTCAGATCCCCATTTCAGAATTCTTGTCAGATCCTCATTTAAAGCATCGACCTGTCTTCGCCTTGCACCTCTGGCCTCATTGGATGATATAGGGGCTCTAGAGGAAAAGGCGGAATGAAGTGTACTATCATCCGCAAAGCTATGAACTATATAATATATAATATACAATATATAATATATATATATAATATATAATATACATTCGTAAGTTGGAGAACAAATCGAAGAATAGAAAAAGAAATAGAGGCAGAGGAAAATATATATATTCAAGGGAAAAAAAGGAGAATGTTATAAGAATAAAAATATTAGTACAGGAGACTTGAAAACATAATATGATTTCGAGCGATATAGCATTTACATTCATTTGAAAAAGTGTTTGCATTTGTTGGATTCCTTACATAGTGAGGCAGTAAGTTGAATGATTTTGTTGCTATTCTTGTAGTGAATCTTTGCCTTGCATGATAATCATAAAGTGATTATTTGCACTTGTTCTCCGTATTGTAACAGTTGGATTCAAGGATCATGAAATGTACTGTATAGATGTTCAGAGTAACGGGATTAGTGACGTCAGTGACGTTTCTGGAATACGAGCTCGAACCAACCAATAGGATGGCTCGGCCAAGCTCCACCGACATTTTTGGCAAAATAGATAAAAAATGAGGAATTTACTTCATTTTATCAAGAGAAGCGGAAGATGCTGTGGCTGCTACTGTTTGCAAATCCACTCGGAAAAGTACTCGCTGATCCTGATCCAGGCCATCAAGGGAGACAGTTCCTCGTTTGCGACATTACTTTAGAAAAGACTCGAGATGTTTTTAGGTTCTTTTCTTTGCGCGTTGATAGTTCCAATGCATTCCTACTAATATCGGATCAACAATTCAATTTCAACTTCTTTCGCGATTGGAATCGGTAAAACCTCTTCTCGAAAAGAGTCCAGTTACCTTTCGGCACGGCCATCGTCAGAAGCAAGGCGACCCCGGCCACGATCATGCAGCCGCACATGAGGTTCCTCCTGCCCAGCACGTTGAGGAAGAGCATCAAGAAGGCGTAGGCGGGAATCTCGACCGCCCCGGAAATCACGAAATTCAAATAGGGGTCGCCGCCCAGATTGTTCGTGTTCCATGACAGACCGTAATAGGTTATGTTGTTGGCGAACCTATAATATCGAGACAAGAAAAAAACTGTTAGCGTTATTGAAGTAATAAACTAGTCTTGAAAACACACCAAGTCGAATTATCGTGCACTGGATATTGAAAGTGAACTTGGAACTTGATTCATCCATTTCGATCGCCATTCGCCACTGTTATTGACTGCTTTTCATCATTTGAAAATAAAATTTATTATAATGGTGAGAGATTGAATCACCAATCTCAAACTCTGATTTTGAGTCTAGTCGCTCATTTTGAAAAACACGATAACTTCTGGCAAGTTCACAGAGGAAGAATGTTAGCACGACAGTCGAAGCCTTCATTTCAAAGAGAAGTATCGAATCGAAAATTCACCAACAGAAATACTTTCCAAGCAATCGTTCGATGTATGTCAAAAAAGAACATGATTATCATAATCGTCAAAATCTGAAATATTCAAGAATACACATGCGAATGGTAACAAAAAAATCAAATGTATTATTTTGAGACATGGTGTATTTCCAGGACTTAAAATCATATCTTTGAACAAATCTCTTGATATTGGCCAACCTAGATAAACATGACAAAATATTTATTTGATCCTTTGATACATTACAAAAATAATGTAAAGAGACAAGTCAATCACTCACTCTGAGAAATGTATCTGAGATTATCTTCAAATTTTGATAAAAATATAAAAAATAGTGTATAACACAAAAAAGGCAGCACAATATTTGGTTCTGTGATTTCAATATTTGTCAGTGTCGCCAACAAACCGGGTGACCATGAGTGCGCCACTAAAATTTGATGTTTTCAAAAGAAAAAAAGGAAGATTTTATGTTCAGACCATCATAATAATGCAAAACAGCAGCAGATCGAAGACTGAGCTCATCATCAAGTCCAAAATTTAAAATATTTCAGTTGTCATCGAAAATGCTTTGAAGAGAAAAATTAAAATTGTCAAATCATCATTTTTTTATAGCAACACTCAACTTTTGATTTAATAATGTCTAAAGTAGTACAAAGTTATTTTAGGATAATAAGCTAAACGGCAGATGAATCTATTGAAAAAAAGTATTAATGATGATTTTTTGGCAATTCATTTTTCGTTTTGAGGTATTTTAATTGAAATTGAAAAATTTGAAATTTGGAACATGATGAGCTCAGTTTTCAATCCAAGTCATCTCAAAGGCTCTCCTAACAATTTTTGTAGCATTTTTCAAATTGAACAATCGACCATATCTTCAATTTAAAAAAAAACGAAAATGTGCAGCTCTTTGTTGAAATTCAATAAAATAGTGGGTGTTTCAATAAAAAACAAAAGATTGTGTCACTTCCGGTGAAAACGTGTATTCTCGCATAACTACGATGATTTCAATTTTTTTTTTTTTAAATAATAATAATAATAATAAATCGGCTTTATTAACGAGGTATTAAGCACATATACATAGCATAAGAAACTCATTTTGGCGAAGTCTAGCAGAGCTATTCAAACTCAACCAAATAAGATTCCTAAGGAAAAGGGGAAACTAGTAACAAATCTGTAGATAGTAGACTTTTTCTGTGTGTAGGTAGATATAGTTATTCATATAATATTAGGTATAATTTTGATGTACTGTGATGGGTTGTTTCTCCTGTGACGTGGGTGGATTTTTACTGGTTGTTCAATAAGAACTGTTTATATTTGTATTTGAATTTTTTCATATTCAGAAGTTTGAATTTTTGAGGCAAATTTGTCATATTCAATATGACAAAAAAATGCAAATTTCATTCCTCGTGGTCACCCGGTATAAAATGAAACACTGTTACAATTATACAACTATGAATATCTCCAATAAACTATAATGAAGAAATCAACTATTCGCCCATCATGAAATATTTTGATAATTTCAAAATTCTGTCGATAATAAAAGTGGAAAAAAAATCGTATACTCACCAATCGAAGAAAATAATGAACGCCCTCTTTCTCAAATTGGGATATTTAAAGAGATCCAGTACCGATGTGTGGACAGTCTCTGTTTCCTCGTTCTTAACTCCTTCATTTGAAACTAACAATGAATCTAGTGTTTCATCTGAAATTGTGACTTTATTACATTTAGCCGCTATTTGAATAAGTCGTTTAGCTTCCGAAATTTTGTTTTTGCTCAGAAGCCACCTTGCTGACTCAGGAATAAACCTAAAAGTTTGGCAATCGTTTTGAACATCTCATGCGTCCCAACAAACAGTGGGAAACACCAAAATCAGACTGTTTTCACAATATAGTAAATTTAAGACTGGTTTGGGCAACAATTATAGTCTCAAATCTATTAGTTTGAATGAGTTGAATTGGTAAAACAGTATTTTTCTCCTATTTTCACTGTACTTCAGTAAGTAACAAAAATATCCGTTCGTAAGAGGGATGAAGAGTTTTTTTACGGTAATCGTTGAATTAACTGAATATACAAAGATATTTTTTGAATAATGCTATTGCATAAAACAGCCTTCATTTTTCAAAATTGCCATATTTCACTTATATTCTTCAAGAGCTGTATTTCTGACAAGAACCTTGATCATTAGGTAAACCTCGCAATAGTTTGAATTGAAATAAACAAATATACATTTCGATACTTTCGAATTACAAGTCAAAAATCATCTCGTGAAAAATACCAGACGAAACAAATCTTACCACCAATATGCCAAAAAGAACACTCCGGATATGGTTAAAGCAAACTGTAAATATCGCCAATTCGGAATGTAGAGGGCAAAGACAGTGGTCAACATATAACCGAGCGAAAAAAACATATGACACACCGTGCCTGCTATGGATCTTTTCGACGGTCCCACCATTTCCAAACCTGCGAATGAAAAAAATAAATCTGTGTCAAGAGTGTCAAACATAATATTCTTTCGAAAGTATCATTTTTTATGGACACGGTATGATTACTCAGAGAATTTTATGCCATAAAAGTATCTGCATCTTCTCAAACTCAACTAGCCCTATATACATTTTCATTTGTTATATAAAGTCAAGATATGTTGCTTCATTTATTTTGTCATGAATAAATTGATATTGTCAAACTTTGCTTTCACTGAAGTCAATACAGTCCATAATCATGGCATTACACAATTCAATTTTTTGATAGCAAAAACATTCAGGTCGAACATTGGCAACAATCGGTATTGCATAATGGAATAATTTAATACAACTCGTTACAGAATGAGCTCCAAAATATACACGATTCAAGAAGATTCAAAACTAATCTCAGGAATACTTGATTGAAGCATTTTAGTTGCATCAATATTATCTTCGATTTGGATACATATACTTACCATTGATGTCTTAGATCTTTTTGTTTGTGTTTTGTTTGTGATTTTTCAAGTTGTGAAATCGTAAATATTTTGTCTCTCTTTAATGTTTCATTCATGTGATTTATATATGAATATACTATCATAAACAGTTGGGTAATAAAGACAAACAATTAATCAATCAATTTTCTGCAAAATTTCAAAGTTCCTCAAGAGTACAGACCTTTTTTCCGAAATACACATTGAAGTTGTTATATTTCGAATGTTTTAAACCAAATCTATTCTCAAAAATCGGTACCTTTTCTTAGGAAAAAACGATTACAAATGACTCAATGGAACGTTTCAGTTAAACTTGTATCTCAACTGAAAATATGTGACAGAGAAAGAGATATATTCAGGGTGAGTCAAAAATGTGTACCGAGCTTTCTTGGGGTGATAGAACATTGAAAAATAAGTGTAGTTTGATGATCAAACTCATGGCCCAAAATGCATATTAAGTTGATAAAATTATAATAATTTCTCCGCATAACTTCTGAACGATGAAAGCCACCCGATTGAAATTTTGTGCATGAATGTATGTTGTCAAAATACATTTTTTCGTCACACTTCCACATTTCTGATATTGTTATAAAGGGTGTTTTCAGAGGGTGAGTCATGATTTTTGTAGAAAACCTTTTTCCCTGTATTATTTTCGGTGAAAAAACAGGAGCATTTGATGAAGCGAAGAAAATTACATGAAAAAGGTACTCTTATTCAAATACAAAAAATTGAGCCGTTCGTGAGATATTTGAGTTTTTGTAGTTACATGATATCAGCAGATTGATTTTATTCATCGCGAGATTCATCGGTAACAATATTTTAGCAGGCCATGATGAATAATTTTGTTCTCAATTTTGACGTTCATGTCATCAACATTCGAGTCAACATTGTTGTAGTCTATTTGTTCGTGTGGTTTTTCTGTGTCATTTATCACTGCGATTATCAACTGAGATTTTAAGAAATATGGCAGGTTATTCGTTCTCTGAACAAACTGATATGCTTCTAATGCTTGGCGAGTGCTCCGGAAATGCAAATGCTGCTGAAATATCGTTATACCGATGAATCTCGCGATGAATAAAATCAATCTGCTGATGATATCATGCAACTACAAAAACTCAAATATCTCACGAACGGCTCAATTTTTTGTATTTGAATAAGAGTACACCTTGTTCATGTAATTTTCTTCGCTCCATCGAATGCTCCTGTTTTTTCACCGAAAATAATACAGGGAAAAAAGTTTTCTACAAAAAAACATGACTCACCCTCTGAAAACACCCTTTATAACAATATCAGAAATGTGGAAGTGTGACGAAAAAATGTATTTCGACAACATACATTCATGCACAAAATTTCAATCGGGTGGCTTCCATCGTTCAGAAGTTATGCAAAGAAATTATTTTAATTTTATCAACTTTGGAAGGATATATCTCCCTTAATATGCATTTTGGGCCATGAGTTTAATCATCAAACTACACTTATTTTTCAATGGTCTATCACCCCCAGAAAGCTCGGTACACATTTTGACTCACCCTGTATATATAGAGAAAGAAAGAGAGAGAGTTAGTACAGGTAGGAAATGTCTAATAAATTAATCAGATTATGAAAGTAAAACAAAAATACTGAAATCCTCAATACTTCTGAAACAAAACCAGATCCACCTGAATACCCGATATTCACCTATAACGTATGCGACTAGAAACACCCCAGACGTCGTCGCCCCGACGACGATCCTGGCAATGGTGAAAGTCCAAAATTCCGGCGCCACGGCCGCTATGACCCCGAACACCACCTGTATCACTAGGGATATAAAGAAGGTTTTCTTGCGACCGCACCGGTCGGACATCTCTCCGAATGCGATGGAACCGATCATCACGCCGACCATGAACAGGGAATTCGACGTAGCTATCAAGTACGCCCTGGCGCACGTCAGATGGAACTGAAATCGAACGATTATTTCAATTATTTATTGAGACTGCGAACACCATCCAAAATGGATTACATAAATAGTAAATTTGATAACACTGAAATGTAACAAAATGGAAGAAATCATTCAACAGAAGATAATAATAAAAAATATGAAACTAACCAAAATTCCTCTGTCTGACAACTTGTCACATTTCAGTGTCAAAACAGAAAAACATTGAATATTTTACGAAGGAAATTGGGAGCATTGTCCAAAATGTCCACTACCATTCATCTACTTATGCCAACTCTTATTAGAAATTTATAAAAATATAATAGAATGGAATTTATTTGCAGTACATAAAAAAAATAATGTTTGCATACGTCAATAGTAATACATAGTAGTAGAATAAATTGAAATCGTTATAACAACAAAAAAATGCAGTGGACAGTGAATGTAAAGAGTCGAAATAATCAAAATATTCTTCAAAAGTGTAAAAGGCATTTTTTAAAAGAATGTTCTCGATCTTCACTCCAAAAGTACTTATACTCATGTCTGGAGACTGGAACTCATTAGGTAACACATTGAAAAAATTCAAAAAAAGATATAAATATCGGAAACATTGAAAAAAGTTTACGAAGGGAAAAATATTTCAATTGTGTTGAGAACGGGAGCAGATTCGTTCCCGAAACGTCCACCAAGATAAGTAGAGTAGAGGTTTTATTCTTATTAAATATTATATTTGTATTTCCAATTTTTTTCAAAAACAAGGTGTCACTGACCAATAGAGAATTTCTCTTTTAGGTATCTAAAGGTTTAATTTCAAGCGCAGTGACATTTTGGGACAGATCCTAAATCTGTCCTTACTACAAATATATTGCAATAATTTTTAATAACTTCTACTCTATTTTTTTAAAAAAACGAGGAGAGAAAATCCCATCAAAAGCTGAAAAATGAATATAAATATGAGTTTTACGATTTACTCGACCTATTTTTTGTAGCCCTACGATTATTTTGGCCCTGGTATCATGGTAGTGTCCTCCTGCCTGGTAACTTTATTTTCGCCTTTTATTTTTTGGCATAACACAAACATTCAAGCAAGATGGCATAGTTGAAATATGGATATTTTTGAACAAAGGTTTACAATAGTCGTCATATTTAGCCTGTGTCATAATTCTGACGACTTTTTTTGTAGGAGTAAAGGAGAGTATGGAAAAAAAAACGACTTCCACGACTTTCTCGCCAGGAGCTGTCAATTGGACAGGCCAAGTAAATTCAGACTGCAAAAGTCTTGTGAAAACTCTCTGGATGTGAATCTATATAATGCATCGTCATTCAACTCGAAATCTACTCAACCAAAATGAAAAAAATAGAATCTTATGTTACTAATATAGAATTCGATAGTGATTGATGATGAAAAATCTACAGTGGGTATCAAAAGTCATAGGATCACGTTGTTGAGTTTTTTCTTTTCATTCAAGTTTATTACATGTTATTTAGCCCTCAGAATTCGATGTTTCCGGATGTATCACCTTTCTGAACTATAATGGAATTTCGGTCCTATCAATTCATTTTTTCTTGCCCAAGTTATCCACATAGAAATTCGTCTAGTGATGAGAACTCACGTTAGTCTACAACTTCACCGCTTTATACGTTGACTATGAAACAGAAAATCTAATTCTAATTCACCGGCGAAAAAATATGTACGCCGCTGGTCATCGGAAGATGGCAGCCGACCGACTGTAGTTTTTTCGCAGTCTCAACAACTGACTTTGGGAAAACTATACCACCTGCGGAAAGAAAAAAAGTCCTTCGTTTGATACTCGCCTCTATTACGGACGTGAATCCGTATACTTCTTGATCGTACACATAACCTTCGCATGGTGCGGTTTTATTATCAATTAAAAATTCACAGGAAGAGAACCGCTGATGGAGTGGGTCCCATGGATAATTCTTCTCCAACACACTCTGATTCAAATGGTAGGTAGCATTTTCGAACTCGTTTGGTAACATGCATCTAAAAAATAAATGAAATGTCACGGTTATATTCAACATGGCTGCGCTATAAACGAGATTTTAGACAGCGCGGTGATTGGGTGGGTGAGAAAAATGAGTGCCAGTGTCACCAACATTCTGAAGAAGAAGGAAAAATATTGGGGTTCGCTATCCTTCTTGCATTCTGGACGTCATTGAACCAAACATCCTAGCCTAACTTTTTTGAACAATTAATAATGAAAATAAACATAACGTTGAGTTACAGATGAAGATTTCACGAGAATGAGCTCAAATAATAATAGTCTCCAATCGATTATGCCAGGTAATACTGGTTGAAAGCTCAGTTGAAAGCATTTATTAAACAATCTTGGACAATGAGTTATTACATAGTTATAAGAGAAAGTAGAGACCAAGATACACCGTCTATCTCTGAAGTTGTACGGAATGCTTACATATCCAACATCAATAACACCTGGATGAATGCCTTATTCAATGAGGTGAGTGATCAAACAATATTGTTTCAATATTCAACAAGACGCCTTTGAACATACTTTTTTATTACAGGTTACATTCCAGACCATAATATTAGTTTCAGCCCTCCTCTTCATATGCTTCGGTGTTCCCCTCTTGTACTGCATATTATCAATTCCTCTAGTATTATTATGTTTGTATGTTATAATCTATACTACAGTTTTAATGAAGGCTGCCCAAGTTATGTATGATAAGAAACCACTCAAGTGTTGGATAGCAGAAGCATACGAGCCATACTTCTTCATGAAACAACCAGAAAATTGCTGGTATAAGATAATAACTGAGGATTGCATCGATACTGAGGAGATTAAAAAGGAGGGATATCAGAGAAAGGTATTCATGAAATCAGACATCAGGCAACAAAAATTTCTGAGAGTCACATAGGTCAGAAAGATTCTAATCATTCAAGTTCATTTAATGATTCTTAATAATGCTCTAATTATAATTGTGGTATGTATGGTGAAATTTTGGTTATATTCATGTGAGGGATTAAAACTCAAATTAACTGCTTCACATAATGAATGGCTATCGGGATAATTTTTCATGGCAAGTTTTATTTACATGTATACACTGGTTCAAGATATTACCATCAGTTAGTTTCTCACACATGGTTCTAGACTGATTTTGGACCTTTTTCTAAGAAATTCCTAATGGTATATGGATATAGCTAGCATTGAGAGCTAACCCTAGCACTTTAATATATTATGTTTTAGAAAAATCCAATATCAGTGCAACAATATATGATTAGATTTTTCTTAAATGTTTGACAAGCAATTCAGACAGATTGAATAAAAGGTTCAGTAAGATCGAAATCAATGAGTCGAATTTGTGGCAATATATCAATTTCTTCTGCCAGTGTAGTTTGTAAAATAAAAACATATTGATAAGATATATCTGGACCAAATAAAGTGCAATCATTGAGTGTTTAGCTTCCATCAATTCAAAATGTATTTTGCTATTTTCTCTATATTAACCATATGCATCGCTCAAATGAGGTCAGAGTATTTCAATTACATCACAATAAGAACGTACATCGAAGATAAACCCATGACGATCCTCAGATCAGACACCATAAACGATCAGTACGAAGTGACTGACATCATCATCGAAAACGAGTCTGTGCCGGTTTTGAAAACTGGAAGTTTTTTCAATCTCACTAGGCTCAAGTTCCTGCACATCCACAGAAACGATGTGGGTGAGTTGGAAAATTATGTTTTTCAAGAAGTGCCGAATCTAAAAATCATCAATTTGAACTTCAACAGGATCCTGGAGATACCGGAACACGTTTTCGGGAATTTGAGCGTCACTAAGATCACACTCAAAGGTAACAAAATATTGAGTAACGTTTCAGATATGAAGTTTTCACTTTCAAATCCTACTATTCTATGGTTAATTGATATCAGGAGTCTCAAGAAATCACTGGTTATACAGTATACTCATGTTCTCATTTCTAAGAACTCTGAAACAATATTTGCTTCAAAATAATCTAATTTCTAAAACCTACAAGATTGTGCAGTTCGTGTTATCAATTATGTTTTGTATTATGATGAATATGAAAGCAATTGAAGTTCTGCTTTGTCAAGAGAATATATATTTCCTATTTCGTGGCATACGTATGATAATTTCTATAATCAAGAAATGTTACACCTCAAGAGTTAATTAGTTTGAATAACATTGCGCAATATTGAATTCCGGATACGACCCCAAATAATATTCGATCACATATTATTATCATATTATTATCATATTTTGAAAAAGTTCACTATTATCTGAGGTCATAGTTCAAACTGGATAATTTGCCCAAACTACCAAGGAAAGGAAGTATAGTAATGTCAAGCTATGAAAACATCCAATTGTAATTTTGATGGCAACTCAAGTATTTCTATACAGTTTGTCCTAGTTTGAAGAGTAGCTGCAGATAATAAATAATAATATTTTTTTACAGTATTCCTTGTTATTAATATTATCACTATTCTATAATGGACTAATTTTTGTTAGAATAATTTGTGTTGCAACTATCATCTTTAAGTAAGATTTCAATTGTGAAAAAATATATAATCATTAGTGAATGGGTCGAAAAATATACAGGAAGCAAGGATGTTCAAAATTATCTCAAAAAAAATAACTGCTCAGGAGACTTTGATTTTTTATTTGTATACATTGTATCCATTCATTCTTTAAACTGGGACACCCTGTATTCGTTGGGTTATTTCGAGAAAATTTATCGATAATTTCTCACTATTTTCCGAAAGGTAATGGAATACGAAGTCTACAAGAAAGAGCTTTTTACAACCTCAGCAACTTGCACACTCTGGATTTGAGTTGGAACAACATAGAAGAGCTACCTATGCAGCTATTTCATTTGACAAACAATTTGAAAGTGCTTTTACTCAGCTACAATCGTTTGAGGCACTACCCAGCGGTTCCTGGAAGACTGCCCTACAGTTACTTCGACACCGCTTTCGCAAATGTCAACCACAACGAGCATTCTATCATAGATTTGAGTTTCAACAACTTCACTTTCTTGAGCCGCTACATTTTTGAAGGACTATCAGGAGTTGAAGAATTGTTACTGAATGACAATCGTATCGAAAACATCGATCGACGTGCCTTCGACGATTTACTGTTTCTAGACAACCTGTATCTCCAAGGAAATGACTTGCAGGAAATGCATGACAATTTGTTGGATAAATTCCGAATAATCGGCTTCATAGAAATGAGTAACAACCCATGGAAGGAAAGTTTCGTTTGTGGATACGAGAGGTGGTGTCGTCATAACAGAAAAATTGATACTATGGATTCTAACTGTACAGGCTTTAATTAAAGAATGAATAAAATGTTTGAAGTCAACGTCTAATCTATTTATCTAGTTCATGATATGTAGCAGTTATCATGTATTCATAAGTTATGTTGGCGTCGGAACTTTTTGAAGATTTGACCAAAAATTTCACATACATTATCTTGAGACCTCATTTGCGATGATGTGTGACTCACAAAAATTTGTGTCTCAATGTCTCTAACACCAATACAGTTCTCAACATACAAAATATACTATTCATTGCTCGACTCTTTGTGACAACCTGTATTTTCTGAAGTAATTGTCAATTTCTTCAAAAAATACACGTTGCCAAAGTCGAATCATGTGAGTTCCATCATTTGGTGTGTAAAGAACAGTGTAGAATAGGAAATTCTAATACTTTCAGACTATTGGCACAGTCGCAGTGATGCAACATTTGCAAAGAGAAAACTGGGCATGGCTGTTCAGGTTAGCCGTTGACAATAGGTGAGCCATCATCCAGAAGAAATCATAATTATCACATCGAAAACTATTTTTTCAGATATAGACGAAAAGGCATTGGATTGAAATTGATCCAAATAGTCCAAGAATGGTGTAGGAGTAACCAGTTCAACAACATTGAGTCAGCGATATCGGAATGTCAAGAGGGCTCCAGAGATTTATTCAATGATGCAGGGTATGTCTTGAAATATGATGAAAAATTACTTCAATAAATAAAAAATAATATCAATTTCAGGTTCGATATAAGTCAGTTATATCACAAGAAATTGTTCACAAGTGCTGTAACTTTACAGATGTTCCAGTTAAGGTGTGAAGTTAGATCAACATTTTGAAATTTCCTTATCTCAAGATACTGGAAGCCAATTCAGTGTGTAATTCTCAACTGTATTTATATTTTTTCAACAATATAAGGATACAAAAATTGATGTTATTACAAGAATTTTATCAATATCTGCCCTCCTATGTAAAATAATCAAAGTCTTACTTGTGATATATCTCATAATTTTGGTATATGTTCTCTATGTTTTTCTTTACATGTTTGTCCATTTATATTTCCTTGTGAATATGTTAAATGGTGTACAAATAAAGTATCTTACCTATATTTTGGTTCGGCAATCATGAAAACATTTCCCAGCTTGTGGAAAGCACATATGATGGCAGGTAAACATAAAAGGAAGTATATCTTCCTTTGGTACCTTCCGAAATCACCTAAATGCTCTATAACATCATCATATCCCATTTTGGAATCTAAAATGGAACAGGATAATGAAAATTTGATGAAGTGGGTTTATAAAATATCCTTGACTAAACATTATCTGTATTACTGAATTTGGAATGAAAAATAGTTGTTTATCCAGATTTTATAGACGGTACATTCATATAAAAATAATTCTCTTCTATAGTCTCCAACCAAGATTGGATATGAAGGAGCAAATATTTTAATTTATGAATGATATCATTACAAAGAGGTTATATTCATTCAAGTAGGCTTGATTTGAAAAGGAAACTGTTAATCAGATTTATGATCCAGTAACGTATTGCTGCAAATAAATTGCTCTATTAAATTATTTATCAAGATTGTCCATTATATAGGTATTTCTTCATTACTTAAACTAATCAAGAGAGGCCCAGATCTGGTATTATCTTTTGAAATACCACAATGAGATCACTTGAGTGCTGCATAAATGACTACTAAGGGCTTGTCCTAAAACTGAATATTTTTGGAAAACAATCTTTGTTGATGAATATGTCGATTATAGTTTTTACATGAAAAAAAAAATCAATCGATTCCTAGATAGATAGATACAGAAATTCCATCATCCCATATTAAACGAACTATATATTGTTATATTATATTATATTGCCCCTTTCACAAATATCAACCAATAAACTAATACATATTCTTCGATAATGTTTAAGAATGCAATCGGTGTTTGGTTCCTTCTTGTACTATTAGAATTTTAGGTCAACAAGTGGAGGCTTCAAGTTTGGTCAATGAAAATAATATTATCTTTTACTTGCCTACTTGGAGATGCAGTGAAATCCTTGGAATACTAGTACTGCAAGCACACAGCCGATGCCACAATTTTACTGAAAATTATTAGAATTACAAATTATTTAAACACATGTTAATCTTGCACACATTCACAAAACAAGAGAAAGTAACTGTCACTGTCACAACGATACGTTCTATAATGTCGCTATTTCAACTATTTGACAGAAACTCAAACGGACGTTCTATCCTTGTTCAATATATTGATAAAACAGCGATAGATATACGACATGTATACTGAGATATTTGACCACTGGGTGATCTGGATTACTGAACCATAGGGTCACTGTGTACGCTAACTGTCCAATACAGGGTGTGTTAGTTTTTATCTTCGTATTTTGTATTGACAAACAATAAAATTGAATATGGCTCACATAAATAATTTATATTACATACGGTCGAAAATAACATTTACATCATACCCATATAACGAAATTTCAGCTTTTAAATTCAGAAGTGGACTCGTAAAACGACCAAATATCATCTAGTACAATAAATAAATGATAATAAAGCAGCAGATATTGGCTATTTGGAATAAAAAGGAAAATGTATTCTTACATATGATTGATTTTTGAAGTAACAAAATAGTTTCAATGATAAACATGAATTTTCACTTATTGAAAATTTCAATCTAAACCAACCGGTATCTAAAACGGATAATCGGAAAATGATAGATACATAGTTTAGAAGAGTAACCAGTTCCAGGACGCATCTTGTAGGTAGTGAAAATAGAAAAAAAGAACAGAAAATTGAAATTGGAAATAGAAGGTACCTATAGTTTATTCACGAATTGAAAAAGTTTCTCTTAGTCAAAATGAATCAATTTTTGAAGAGCACTTTCAGAATTTCATTTGTAGTTTGAAGAAGATATTCTGAATTTCAGAAACTATTATTTGAATTTCAACAGATGGATTTCGGAGAGTGTCAGTTATTTTTGAAGACCATCATTTAATTTCATACAAAAAATTTGCATTTGAAAAATCTTTGAATTTCAAAGATAGGTGTCATCTAAATTTTGAAGACCATCATTATGAATTTCAGATATAAACTATAAAATATCATTACAATCTTGAAGAACATAATTTGGATTTTAAAGAAAAATATTGGGATTCTAAAGAGAATTTTAATTTCAGATGGTCATTTGAACACAAAAGACCATCATTTGAATTTCAGAGTAAAACGACTCGCTCTTGAACTTGTGAAATTCCAAAGTTAACAAGGTCTCAATTATAAGCATCGATTTTGGCTCAACCTGTACACTCCTACACAAGAAATACAAATAACGCTTTTAAAAATAAATCGAATCGCTGTTTTGCTCTGAAATAGAAATAACACCCTAGAATTCAAAGTGATCATCTAAAAATCGACCCGGCGAAAATAAAGACCCCCTTCGTGTGGCTCGCCGATAAAGATGCCGTCGTCGTATCACAGCCGCCTGTCGGTGCTTCAATTTGCTTGGACCTCTTTGGGAGGCGAAAGCGGGTCGTTGACCATTTGGGCATCGACGCACTTCCAAAGGCCGTAAGTTTTGCCCACAGTGGTTTGCCACAGTCTCAAAGTGCCGTCTTCCGATCCGGAGGCGTACAACTCGCCATCTGCAATAAGAAACAATTTTTCAACTTTCAATTTTCATTAATTTTTTCAGATTTTCGTGGGATTTTCTTTCCTCGTTTCTAAAAAATAGAGTAGAAGTTATTAAAAATTATTGCAATATATTTGTAGTAAGGACAGATTTTGGGATCTGCCCCGAAATGTCACTGCGCTTGAAATTAAACCTTTAGATACCTAAAAGAGGAAATCTCTATTGGTCAGTGACACCTTGTTTTTGGAAAAATTCGGAAATACAAATATATCCAATAAGAATAAAACCTCTACTTATCTTGGTGGACGTTTCGGGAACGAATCTGCTCCCGTTCTCAACACAATTAAAATATTTTTCTCTTCGCAAAATTTTTCAATATGTTTTCGGTTTTGACACTGAAAAGTGACAATTTGGTAGACGGAGGAATTCTGGTTACAAGGTGTTTTCATTAATTGATATCGAATTTTCCATTTTAATATTCAATTTTCAGAAGTGGATGCCAAGTTCTATCTATATCAACTTCAAGCGCAGTGACATTTTGGGGCAAATCTGTCCTTACTACAAATATATTGCAATAATTTTTAATAACTTCTACTCTATTTTTTAGAAACGAGGAGAGAAGATCCCCCGAAAAGCTGTGAAATGAATGTACCACCTCTTCGAAGAACTTACAGACAGTTTTCAATTTTCATGTTTACAGATTTCTGGGATTTTCTATCCTCGAGGTCATATAATTTTTTTTTCTTATGTCACTCCTAAGGGAGATATTGAGCCTCAACGATATAAGAGTTAACGTTTTTAGCCGTAACTTTCGAACCAATTTGTATATCGTTTTGATTTTTCCGTGAAATTTCAAAAATGTAAAAGAATAATAATAAATGAGAAATGAAGTACAATCACCGACAAACTGTATCTACAGTACACAATTTGGTTGTGAAATTCTTTGCCTAGTGAAGTGTTTCCCGATGCTTATCAATGTGCAATACGTATTTTTTTTTTCATCTGTGGAAAACACGAAAGGGAAACATATAATGTTCGAGGAACATCATGTTTGCCAGCGGTGGAATTTTGGGAGAGAAGGAAGGTGTCGGAATTGTTATTGAAATTTTGGAGGTTGTGAGCATCAGGATTGATGAATGATGCTTGGTATAGCGATGTTCGACAGGTCTCGAGCCTGACAGTGAAGGGGTGATAATTTTTTCTTTCTTTTCCAGTTTCTTTCATTACCGAATTCTTCTAAGTAATCGTCTTATTCATGACAACCACACTTCCAAAAGCATAACTCCGACATTCGCCTACTCAATCAATAATAAAAGGATATAATACATTCATACTTAGCATCGATATGTTCAATTGTGAACAAAAATTTTCTTCTCTCTCTTTGATGTTTGATTTATGTGTATACTAAGGACCGGTTGCATAAAGGTTCATAAAGTATTTAACGTCACATTAAATATTTGACGTGACGTTATTTATGGAATTCGGTTGCATAAACATTCACCATATACTATAAAGAGCAGTTGCACAAAAGCCAATCAACTTTAAACGTCACATCGAATCGCCTTAATCCTGGCATTAACTTGATCAGTGCTCGATGACTGATTATGTATCCCGTTTTTTTTTTCAAAGATATGGTATCGGACTGTTTGCATTCTATTATATTTTTATATCTGTGAAGGAATGAATTGGATATATGAGTTCCAATCGAAAGATAGGTACCAAATTTTAGATATTATGGTAAACTATACGTACTTTTTAACAATCTCCAGCATGTTGTTTTTTCTAATTCCGTATAGTTTGCCCCTCGTTTTTTCTTCAAGCTATCCATATATCAATATCCATACTGCCACAGATCTGTGAAACTGCTTCGTCAAATCAAATAATAAAACCTAACCTATAAATGCGCAAAGCATCATCATTCACAAGCACGGAACGTGTAGATCCAGCAAATTAGCCCTGTTGCCACGCATTTTTCGTCGTTAGTTAATGGAACAATAATCATAGCATACGAGAGTTTTATGCAACGCAAATTGAATTTAACGTAACATCACCGCTAATGCGGCATCCGATAATCACATGATTAATTTTTCTTGATGCAACCGACCCTTAATGTATACCATAAAGTGGACGCTTTAACATCGTGTAAGACTTTAATTGCAAAGGGGAAGATTCTTACATCACCATGTCTTTTTATATTGGAAACCGTGTGTCTGATTCATAAGCATCAGTATCATTTATATAGACAAAAAAATCCAGTCAATACAAGACTTCGTCAAATTCCCTTGCCTCTGCCGAGATCACAATTGGTGAAAAATTCTTTCATTTACAATGGAAGAAAGATGTTTAATCACCTTCCACTTTCGGTGAAAAATATAGGAGCCTATATACTATTCAGGAAAGCGGTTAAATAATTCTTACTTACTTACTATGAGATTCGCGAATTTGTTGAGAAAAGAGTTTGAGATGTTTTCTGATTTTATAAATGCCTATTCTCTGTGTATTTTTATTGATCGACTATTATTTCATTTTAAGATTTCAATCTGTATTACCTTTGTATTGTTTGTCCTATTGGCACTAAGTTTTATATTTGCTTTGTTCATAAGATGTATCAATCTTTGACAATAAAGTATATTTGATTCGATTGATTTGATTTGATATTATAAACAGTAATGTTTCTTGGGTAATGAAGAGACAATCAATGAATCAAAATCCGAGCAAAGACCCACCTGGCGAGAACTTGACGCAATGCAACGGCCCGAAGTGGCCCTTGAAGGACTCTATCTCGGTGCCGGTGGTGTAATCGAACTTGTACACCTTGAGATCGTCCCCGCCGGCGACGAAAATACTCTTGTCAGGATGCAGCGAGGCGGAGTTCACGGTGGTCGGCAGCGAGAACTCCCCGATCTTGGCGAGGGTTTTCGCGTCCAGGAAGGTGACCTGGCTGGCGTTGGCCACGGTCAGGACGGACCCGTCCTTCGACACCTCGAGGCTGTTGGGGTTGCCGCCGAAGTCGACCTTCTGCACTTCCTGCAAAGACGATTCTCAATTTTCATCGAATTATATTTGTTTGATACCTCATGGCAGTTGTTTTTGCGACATTTCTATTGCACAAGTGGAATACTATGATATACACCTTTGAACGAATTTTGTTTTCATTTCTTCTTATGGTGCAACGAATCTCTAGATGGAAATAAGAATCATTCAATAATCAGGAACGAGAAAACCCGAGCGGTGACCCGTTAGATGGTTTGATAGACAATACCACAATGCCGATTTCATGAAAATAAATGTTTTACTTTATCTGTTGACAACACAAAAGGGAAACCTATAATGTTTGAGGAACATCGTGTTGATTCAAGTTCAACAATCTTCGTTTATTGTCATCTTTGGTAGTTTTGGATTATTTTTTCGAGGTTGTTTTGCAACTCGTTGGGGAGTGTATTTCTTGTACGATTCCTCACTGGTTGAGTAATATATCATGAGCTTATCTACTTGTAATGACTTGACATAGCGAATATAGGATAAAGAATACAGATCATACCGTTCTCGTGGATCTATCCCATACTCTCAAGGTTTTATCGTCAGCACAAGAAACCAAATGGGTGTCATTCCTGAAGAACAAAGCACGACGAATTCCACCAGTATGGCCACTGAAAACTTCTGGACCTTCAAACAGACAAAAAAGGGTTACTCTCTGTGTGATGATCAAAATTATTGAAAAATAATATTTCTGTTTGACGTCAACAACTATCTAGAATAAAAGTTCCTCCTGCAGTTACGAAAAAATCTTCCACTCCATATAAAAGTTGCATCTAGACAAAATGGTTTGAAGAGGGAACTGAAAGAGCATTTTGTTTCATTTGAGGACCCACTCTAGTTTTGGTACAGAGCTTTCCAACAATTTATCTCTTTCTATTTTCAGATAGCACTAGTATTCTTAATTAAAATAACTTATGCAGATGAATTAATTAGAAACCCTGAAAGTGCGATGAATGGCATTTTATGGCTCGCAAAAAAACAACTCCTTATCAATTTCAATGGTATTGAATTTTGGGGTAATTGAAAAGCACCATTGTACAAGGGAATAAAAATACGCAAAAAATCACGAAGCTCGAAAATATAACTTCAGTAAACAAATTGAATAAACTATTGAGATAACTTCTATAAACTTAGGTTTACTATACTTTTAACGAATTTTTCAAAGACTTAATCCAATAATTTCTACCTCCAAGTTAAAAAACTAACGCTCTATAATAATATTCATGTTTCGGTATAGGGTTCTTGCAATTTTTTTTTTGTTAAAATCACACATTTCTCTCTTTCATTCTTTACGAGCGAAATTTGTTATTTCTTATCTGAAACATGTATATTGATGTTTATGGAAATAAAATTATCTGTCTGTCTGGCTAATATAATATTTATTCTTCGTGACTATTTATATTTTCACAGTGTACACATACAGTCTCTATGTATACCATATACTGTAGGTACAAAATGAAAAATGATTTATATAAAATGTAGTGATCGCAGTACTTACTTGCCTCTGGCTTGTTGAGGTCAAACACCCTCACTAACTTCTCGTTACTGCCGGTGGCAAGCAGGCGAGAATCTTTCGAAAACTGTACGCTCTTGACGATGTGTCCGTGCTGGAAGGAGCGCAGCTCCTCGCCTGTCACAGCATCCCACACCTGAAATCATCATAAAACTTCAGTTTTCGTTCAACTTCTTTCTTTTAGTGAATAAAATGAGGTTTATAGATTCTATATGTGAGAAGATGATAGTCCCATGAACAAAGTTTGAAATGTATAAAAAAACATAAATAAAGTCAATGCAAAAAAATGGGAAAGAGTGGCCATCATGAAACAACATGCAAATAAAATGCAAATGAAGCAAATGATGATGATACAGTATTGGAAAGAATATTGAATACTGCCTGTAAGTTAATTGAAGCAGAGGTATATTTATTTTCATAAATTTTTTTGGAATTTTCTCACCCGTTTCTGAAAATTAAAATAAAAATTATGATAATTATTTCAATATATGATCTACCCCAAAATGTCACTGCGATTGGAATTCTACCTTCATATACCTAGAAGAGAAATTGTCTATTTGTCAGTGACACCTTGTTTTTGTTTGTAATGTTTGACAAACAATGACAAGTTTATAAAAGAATTTACCATTTTCATATTCAGTTTCAAGAAGTGAATGCCAAATTCTATCAGAAATAATAATTTCAACCACATGATAACAATCTCAAAACACTGCAAAACACCAGAAATCTGCCAAAAGCGCAAAAAGTATGTAAACCACTGAATATCTTCAAAACGACAATGAATTTCAATGAAATGTAGTACTTAGGAGTTGTTCAACCTTGCAAATTCCAAAATGGCATCGCAGTGGTTAAAAAAATCAGGTTATTATATTCGGATTCAAAATTCGTTATTCCCAGGTTTTAATGAACGGAGCACCAGCAATCAAATGTAGTTGAAGTAAATAGGGTGTTACATTCGAAAAAAAAAAGTTTTGAAATACACAGAAAAACATTTGATTGAATTTACAATCCATACTATTCCTAACCCTGTTTCTTTTCATAAATGCACATATTATTATTACTGTAGTATCGATACCTTGCCGGTGAAGTCAGCAGCGCCACTAGCAGCCCGAGTTGCCCCAGCATCCAAAGCCACACCCCAAACGGCCCCCTTGTGCCCCTCGAATGTGCCTATCCAATCCCCAGTATCCCCTTGTCGCAGCATAGGCTTGCCATCTGTTATCAGGAAAAATCAATTTCAAATTATTGTTGAAAAACAGACAGGATCAGAAGAGGTGTTTGTTCTTTCGAGCATCACTTTGCAATACAATAATTTCAAATGGAAATATCATGTGTAATTGAAGAAATTGATAATTTTACAAAAACTAGTTGTAATATAAGTGTACATATGAGAAATATCATGATGTCATATTTGATTATGTATGTATTAGAGAATATTTCCTTTTACTTTGGTTTTGCACTGCATGTTCATGAAATTTTCCACATCATCAGGTAATTCTATAAACTTTGTGACTGCATTTTTTTTTCTATAGCTAAAAAATTAGAATTTTCTGACTTTGTGCTAGTTATATTGTCGAGTATATTGATGCTGGATTTGTAATTTCCTGATGATACAAAATTTGCTCAGAAATTTGATTTGAGCTTTTTATCAGCTATAGGAAAGTTTGAGAGTATTAATTACATAGTGCTCTTCTAGGAAAAAATTCATTTGATTTGTTGGGATATGATGGAAGAAGATAAATTACTTTCAATGCCTTTTGATTTTTTCTGGAGATTCTCAAATATTTATCAGCATTAATAGTTTTCACAGAGAATTCTGGGGTATTTGATCGGTTAATTTTTATATTCAAATAGAAAGATCAATATTTTGTCCATTAAATTGTAAATTGAGTTTCACTAGAATTGATAGAAATGTGAAGATTAATTTCAAAATTACTACTGGGTTTCTATTTGCATATAGGTAAATGTAGTTTATTGTCTGCATATATGGTATAGTTATATATAATAGAAACAATATGCCAAAATAATCAGATTTCAATAATCAAGATGAAAAAAATGTATAGTATTCCTCAAACAGAATACCTCAAAACATTCAATGAACCATACATTTTTCTGGCAATTCTACTATGTACAGAACTAAATAGTTGCCTGAACTTGAGGAAAAACATAAATAATAATTTCATTACCATGTCGGTAGATTTTACTTTCACTGAGTGGATATAAAACATAAACCTGCAAAAATCAGAGAATGAATGTCTGAATATATCCATAATCTCATTTAATTTTATGTATAGGTATTCCAAAAGATATTTATATGCCAATCAACATGCCATGAGAATTTCAATGAACAATTCCAACAAACATAAAAACAGGAAGATCATTGAAACCAACCTTCATTGGTACAGACACTTTTATATCGAGAATCAAGACCAATTTTTATTGAACAAAATCAGGCCAAGGTATGACTGAAGGTTAATGAGAACTGTAACAAGAAGTCTTACCTTTACATGCTGAAATCAAATAGTATCCACTGTCTGTAACATCGCTGAAATCTAAATGGACTACAGGTCTTGTGTGGCCACTACACGTTAGAGGAGTCTGCCTGAGACTTGCCATTTTCTATCCAGTAAAAAAAATGAGCTACTTTGTATGAGTACCTACCAAGAGAAGAGGTGAAACGATACTAATGAGTAGTGACTACATCAACATCAACAAGCACACACGAAGGATTTCTTTGCGATATCCACCTATCCTGTCCAAGTTCAACAACTTTGTATTTGTTGTCACTGTCAGTGTTGCCTGTCACGTATCTTTTAATGTCAACCGTTAGTTCTCATTTAATCCGCTAGGGTGTACAAAATAGAGAACAACCAAAAAATGACATATTTGTCATTAAGGTGGTCATTGCCAACTTAGTGGACTAGTGACTAAAACTGGTGGTTGATTCGAGGTTTGGTGATTCCTTGACAAAATACAGTATTTTAGGTGTGATGGTTTTTTTTGTAGGTATTTTTTTCAGTGAATGTTAAATGTGGTGGTTCTTCTCATGCTAATTAATATTATGGAACATCGAATTGTAACAATTTTTGTTATATCTGTTTTTTTAATTATCATTTTTTTTGTGTCAAAACTAGCAAAAAAATCACCAGATTTCAAAGATTCTATTTCAAATCCTATCGTAAATTCCATGTTGGCAGCACTGTTTGTCATTAATTCTTGAATGTTTATTGTGTTTTTCATTGTGTAGATTGTGGTTGAATTTTTTATTTTCTGGTCGCAAAATCAAAATAAGTGTATGTGACATAACACTTCCTCTGCTATTACCCGAACTCAAATGTTCTCAATGATTTTCTAAAACAATAAATCAGGAAGTAATGAAAACGTAAAATAAATTATCCAAAATGGCAGGAATGTCACCATCAGAAGTGAGTTCAACAGTTTTTAAAGATATCTTTAGTTCTTACACAATATGGAGGGACTACATTCGATATACCTAATGCGTTTTCCTTTATTTAGAGGAGACTTCAGAAGGAATTGATGTCTTTGGTCAAAGAGCCTCCTCCGGGAGTATCAGTGGATAGAGACATTGCTGAACAAAATTTGTTGCAGTAAGTACATAATCGATTCATGTATATTTCCAAGAATTGCATGCATCTTCTAACAGAATTTGTCATCAGTTATCTTTAGAATATCAATCTGTGTTTGTTGTTGATAAGAGCCATTGTTATTTTTGGAATGAATGCTGAGGTTATACATTATCAATTAACTTCAATGATTAGGGATTGTTAGCTGAAATAATGTGTTAAATACCACACCTTAGTTCAAGCAGCAGTATCTGCTATTATTACTCTATATCATGTTTATATTAGTCATGTAAAGTAAACACCAATGGTTATAAACACTGAACTAGTTGCAGTACATTGAACATCATGTTAAATCCTATCTGGAGAAAGTGTGGAATGGTTTTTCCCATAGTATTTTTCTATTTTTGTTGTTTTTTTTTTCCAGCTGGGTCATTCATATGGAAGGAGCAGCGGGAACATTATATGAAGGAGAGAGGTTCCAGCTACAATTTAAATTTAGCAATAAATACCCTTTTGACTCACCTGAGGTAATAATATTCTTGATATCCCACTTGAATATACAGTCATGATCAGTCTCTTTCTTAATATGATGTTCTGTTTCTGAATCCTACAAATATTCGAATCTGTTCAAAATCAATTTCATTTCCGACCTATTGGCTCAGAATCTTGGTCTGGTTGAACATTGAAAAATCTATTTCTAATTTTTTAACAATATCCAGTGTATTTGAGTCCCATAATAGCATTATTTTCTATATTTTTTCAGGTCACCTTCATAGGTAATAACATTCCAGTTCACCCCCATGTTTATAGCAATGGTCACATTTGCTTATCTATTTTGACTGACGATTGGTCCCCAGCCCTATCAGTTCAATCCGTTTGTCTTTCGATCGTTTCTATGCTCAGTAGCTGCAAAGAAAAGGTTGGTGTCCAACTATAAGCATGAAATATCATTCTCACAATATTCTTTCTACAGCTATAATACATGATTGCTCCAACTCTTTCTGATAGAATTAAAGAGATCGTGTGTTATATGTTTATAGCCGAAGAAAAAGTATAGTGTTTCAACTGGAACAAATTGCTCATTTTACAATGTTCTATTGCTTTTGCAGCAACGTCCACCCGATAATACTTTTTATGTGAAAACTTGTAACAAGAATCCTAAGAAAACTAAGTGGTGGTATCATGGTGAGTTTAAGAATTTTTGATATTTCTTCTACTCATGTTCTATTCTTTTTTTTTTTTTCAGATGATTCTGTTTGAGAATTGAGAGAACTTAATGCGATGTGATCATGATTATTTATAACATATAGTTTATTATAGACTTGAAATTATATTTTCTATCACAGACACTGCTACAATTTAAATATGATGTGTTAGTCCAGATTAATAAATGTCTATTTGTATAGTGCCTATCATATACAATTATATTTTATGTTAATCTTGAATAATTATTAAATTAATTCTAAGATGTTAGTTGCAACAATGTTTTCTGAATGTAGAAAGGAATCTTGTGAAGAACTAAGTGCTATCTTTAAGAATACTATTATTTTGAAGTGGATTCATTAGATTTTTTCCACATTTGGGCAACATTGAATGGAATTATTGATTTCAATCACATCCTTCATGAGGCTATTGTCCATGATTTTCAGTGTGATAGTGATGCGGGATTGCGATAGTGATATTTTACTCAATATTTTGCCTTGGTGCTACAGGCTGGAGATTATTGAAATTTTTCCTTCTCAAAAATGAAAAAAATTCAATTTTTATTCACGTAATTGAAAACAAAAACCACGAGGACCATTTTTCGACTCCTAAAAACAAAACGCAAAATATTCAAAACTCATGAAAAATGTCAATGAGACCCAAGTAAAAAATTCCCAAAATGAAGCTGCTACACGAAATAAGAATTATTGGGTTTCATCATTGATAAAATCTTATCAAGGAATCTTCCCTTGAAAATCGTCACAATATTACCATCCTGTGAAGAAATTGAAGAATCTGGATACGATTTGATAAAGGGGTAAAATATAAACAGAACTCGATTAAAAGATTAAATGAGAGTTTTATATTTTTTATTGTTCACCTTAAATACACTTTTGTAAAGAAAAATATAACTTACATGGAAAAAATATCTGTTCAGCGATACAAAATGAGAAAGTTTTCAATAATATTTCGTTGTTTGTTCAGAAGGTGAAAACGCGATGAAAGACCTGTATAAAATATTATTGAAAACAACATTTTTGGTAAACAATCACTATTGTAAAACCACCATCGTTCAAACTTTTTCACAACTCACATTTTACAACCTTCACGTTCTAAATAAACAAAGTCAAAGCCATATACAAAGTGGAAAACTTTGATTGGACATGATCTTGTTATTCTTTATACATAAAAAAGTCCATTTTTAAAATTGACATGATAATGATATATATCCAAAACAAAAATCATTATTTCCGACAATGACAATAAGTTATTTGAAATCAATTCGTCTTTGATCCTTCAGAGTTGTAGGCTGAGTAACACAAGACCAAAATATACCTAAAGTCAACAAGATATTCAGAAAATCTGACTACGTATTTCGGAAACGAGTTGCCATCTTCAGTAATTGATCGACAGAAGGCTTCAATCGGAGTGTTTCCTGGAAATTATTCCAAAACTTTCAGGCATTCGAAATTTCCATGAAAATTTTCCATGTGTTCAAAAACATTACATTCTCTTGAGGTATAAAGTTTCGTCATGGTATATTGTACCACATTAAAAAAAAAAAAGATAAACCACGTGTTATTTTTTCTCCACTTCTAGGTATCAATTGAAATGAAAATTAATTTCATGACTGGTGCATGATAAGAATAATGAAACAAAAAATTAGTGAATAATAAAATTTGAAAGGCCGGCCCTTTCGAATTTTCTCGTATAAAATTGGGTAGAAATTTTATCTGAGAAACCGAATAATACTGATAAAAACAGCACAAACAAAAAAGGGGAGTACATCCAGAGACGAAAACATCATATTTCTGGACTTACTCAAGATGACAACTTGATTTCAGTCTATCTAAAATGCATCTGAACTACATGATGAACGAAAATTATTTTGTTTTCATCAGACTAACGTGCCAAAAATCGATTTTCCGTTTTCTATGGGTATCTTTCAGTCCTTCCAATACTTTTCTGCAGTCTTGGCACCATATCTTCGTTGAAGTACCACGTTTTAAATGTGTGAGAGCACTCCCACAAACAGTCAACTCACATAAACACAAAATTGAACCTTCAATTTCGATCTATGTAATCGTAAAAAGTACAACTGAAACAATTTTTCGATACATCTCGAAATTGCCGCCAAGTATGCCAGATGTCATCTTCGTCATTTGGCGTTGGGTTAAGGTGGAGGCGTTGCGAGCAGTCTCCTGTCATAATTTTTGGAACCGGTTCGTCGATGCTGTTTTATACACAAATCGGAACAAGCTTGTCTTTATTCGTAAGTCTAAAATAACATAAAGGATATGTTTGTGAAAACAAAAAATGTCAATATTCTTACTTAGGTTATTGAGAAAAGCTTTATAAGGATTAGAAATTATAAAGTTGCGACAACGCAGTTCTCTTTGTTTATTCCACAGTGACTTCAGACAACTCACAAATCCACTCTTCAGTGGGCGCTCTCAAACTTTCGCACAGTTACGACGTTGTAGCTGTACAGAAGCAGTTCACTCACTCATTTGATGTGTATGTTCCAAATATTCGCCACAGCCTTCTCGATCTACCGAGCCACGGTGAGAAAAAAATGGCAACAGTGTCCGGCCGTGCGACGTTGCCATTCTCTCACCGCAGCTCGGGCGGTCGAGGTGACCGAAGTAAATTCGAAGAGTAACGAGTGATATGGAACCATATATCCAATACTAAATATGGCGCATAACTGTTCTGATATCAACTTGTGTCTCTTTGTGTAGGTAACCGACCAATAATCGTCCATGATGAGGTTGGGAAAAATAATGTTAAACTTGCTTATCCGATAGGGCCGCAAATTTTGTGATGTTTAATTGAAATTTAAGGCTTTTTGTACCTTACTCATCTGAATTTCTGCGTTTTTGTAACAGTTTTACATAGCTCTAGTTATTTACTTGTACTATTGGGTGAAATTCTAGAATTGGTCGAATTTGATTCGAAAAAAATCGAGAATAGTACCGCCTGGGTCACAAAAAAATCCGTAATGTTTAGGCCAAATTCGAATTTTCGAATTTTGTGTTGAATACATGAATCCTTGACTTTGTGGACTGAGAGATATAATAGCTTGAAAAGCTCCTTCATTACATTTCTCCAGTTCACATTCACGAAATGAAACTATGAGCATTATAAATCCTTGACTTCAGAGACCAAAAATCATAACATTATGATGTAAATGATCTGCCATGGAATTGCGATTGAATTATTTTCAAAAAAAAGCTTAACCTATCAACAACTGAACGTTTATCTGAACATGGCGGCTTTTCGCCCATTCTGGTTTATTAAGTACTCTAGTTCATCCTATGTCAGCAGTTTCCATCCATGATTTTCTATCTTCTTATTGCGGACATATTTCTATTTTTTTTTCAGTTTTCGTTTCAATATTATCACAAGCGATTCGCCATATATTAGTATTAGATATGCAGGGTGCCGTTTTTCGAACTCCGCCATGAGGATCCCACTTAATATAAGTGATACGAGGTCGGTTAAATAATAGCATAAACGATTATCTGAAAGATAATTTGATATTTATAGTTTTTGTATTGAAATATACAGAAACTTGTAATTTTTTCAAGCGAAAACCAAAAGAACTATACTTTTTTCAACTAGGACGTTCTCGAAGTACTTTTTCACGAGGATTCTATATCAGTCATCGTAGTTCTAAAGGTGTTTTTGATGAAAGAGTTACAATACTCAACTTTGGGTTTTCTTACAGGCGCCATAGTGGATTTTTGCATTTTTGATATGATTGAGTCTCGTTGCTGACCAAAAAGTCGTTTTTGTGAACAGTGCTTTTGGAAAGTACGCCAACAATTCAACCAAACTCAATTTTGAAAGTTCAGTTGAATATGCGAGCCGATCTTTCAAAGTTATCTATTACAAAATTGCCTGTTTCAAGTGAGGAAAATCGTGATATTGTCCAGATTTGTCGCGCCTCGCAAAAATATCCTAATTTTGATTAGCATGTATAAGGATCAATCATATCGTGCAATAGATCGTTGTAATCAGAAGGAAAGTATACTCTTGCAAAAATGCAAAAATCCTCAATAAATTTTCAAGAATACTTCAGGCATAAAATCATTTGAAAGAAAACTGAAGCAGTTGATATATTCTTGCTTTTTTAATGAATGAAATAGTCATTTTTGTATCAATTGTGTGAAATCAGTGTTTTTTTTTTCAGATCTCCGCCAAAAATTCTCTCGAATGTGCCATGAACACACGAATTTGATACACGAAAACAAACATTTTTTGTACAACTGTGAATGGAAATCTGCCTCCGTAGCAGAAGCATATATAGAATATAGTTTGAATAACAAAATTGCGATTTCCAACAAAATAAATTGTCCAATAAATGTTTCATGATGAATAATCAATTAATAAATGACTCTGCTAAACATAAATACTTCAAAAAGTAATATTTCATGTTTATTTTGTGAATTATTTTGGCAGTGGAAAAAAATCATTTTCACCGTGAAAAAACAAATAAATATTCATGCATCAGTAGAGACACAGAAATGTTAAGTTTTTCTGACAGTTGTATAAAAATAATTTCTTTTTGATTTTATCTTCTGTTGTATATTAAACATCAAGTACCTGCATGGCCCCCATAGCATTTGCTCAGGGCCTCTTGAAATCAATGTAAAAAAAGTATGTGTACATCTATAGTTGTTTATATTATAATTAAATGTAAATACTGTATTTAAATCAATGAATTACAATATGACACCCATGAGACAAACCAAAGTTGCGTGTCTGGCAACAAGAACGCCTGGGGAAATGCGATGACAGATTCAGATTCGTTGCGAAAAAGCCAATGAAGAGAACGTCTAGCTCTTATGGTTTCCGCTTGGAATTCATCACACATTCGCCCAAAACAAACATGCCACACCGCATCAACCGACCTCGTATCTCTCAAAACGAGGGGGAAATCCCCCCGAAAAAAAAAACGGCCACCCGTTACGTGGGAATCTCACCTCGCGAACCGCTTCCGGCAAGCCCGCGCTTAAACCTTCTCCAGACCGGAGAGATCGTGCGCCTGGCCGACCAGTTCGCCGTAGGACTGTTCCAGGCAGTGCTTGAGCTCCGCGTAGGAGACGACCAAGACGCTCTGCTCGTCGCGAGACACCAGGCTGATCCTCTCCGCCACGCCGACGTCGAGCTTGTTGAGGCAGTGGACGACGTGCGCCATGTCCAGCCAGGGGGCGCCCTCCTCCGTCACCTGGTGGAAGACGTAGTCGCGAAACAGCTTCAGCATGTACCTGCGCGAGAAGACGGACGGTCGTACCTTCAGGTTAGATTGATGTGGAGGTGAGAAAATTGGAAATTGCCCAAAAATGGATTATGAAAGAGATTATACACACTGTAACAAAACCCTCCCATATCCTTTTTTCACTCTCGTAATCATCCCCACGAGGACTGCACTGGAACTGAATAATTCGTCCATCAAATCTACGCCGTGTGGTGTTTGTGCGCCAGTTTTTTGTATAATGCGTGTAGAAAAAAGTTTGCACATTATTTACGCTAATAGCGAGTTTGTGTTCCTGGCGGTTCTGAAGAGAGAGATCATTCGGTGTATCAGAGATTGTACGCTGAAGATTTTCTCCTGTTCCCAGCAACGTGTCTGATATTGTCGGAATTTTTGAGTTTTTCGACTGCGCTGAAATAAGTCTATTTGAGTAGCAGCGTGCCTGATCTGTCAGGTGGGTTGATGCTATAATAACTTTATAAAAAATTTACTGGACTCGGTTACGTTTCGATATTTCGTTATCTGTCAGTTTGCAGATACCTAGCTAACATTTCTGGGAGAAATGAAACTGGTTCGACTTACTCGACTCGATTCTTTATTGTGAAAATTATACCGTGTGGACCCCCAAAGAGAAAACCCCTGAGATTTTAAGAGTTTCGTAGCAACTCTTATACTCAACTTTATATGTTTACTGATTTATAATTTCAAATTTAAAAATCAACTGAATTCAAAAACCACATTCACGTTATTAGAAATAAAAATACTAAGACAATCAAACATAAAACAAATAAATCAATTGGATGCAGAAACTATAAGTAGTTGATTCCTCACTTATATGATAAAATTCCAAATGACATTAAAAGTGGCTCTTCAATGACACTTGACAGGCATAAAAGGTGTATTTTTACTGCATAGTCAGAAAAGAGGCTGTCAGTAGGGGCTGTATATGGCGCTGAACATAAAACATCTCATGTTATACCAACTCTTGCTCTCAATAGTCAGAAGAAGTTCTTGACTTATCCGGTTAATAGAATCAATTCCACATCTCGCGTCAGGTCTCTCATCTCAGGTGGTGTTAATGGCAACAACTCATCATCACTTTCAATGAAATCCATTTCAAACAGTTACTTGACAAATTTATTGAATTGTCAATGACATTAAAGTAAACAGTAACAATTCAATAGCGGTAAACATAGTAATGAAGAGCCAGATACCTTTGTTGAAATAATTTTGACATTTAAATATTGTGTGAATTCAATTATTTGGATTTTGTGTGAAATTGAAACGAATTTGAAGAAAAAATTATATGTTTCACACGGCAGAAAAAAAGATTCAATGCCTCGACTACGTCTTCTATATGATACACCGAGTAAATATCAGAGATTTAGTCATCATAAATGAAAAATGATATAGATGTATAGAGGATACATATGTCGTGACAAATAAGGAATTTTTTCATGAATTTTGATTTGTTACTCTCTACCAGTTCATATTTCATTTTGGGACGGGGAGGGGGAGAGATTTTGAGGTTGACGTCATTGGATCAGTGCGTTCTGTGCTAATATTAAAATCGCGAATTTCAATACCGTGTTAAAAATCGTAAAAAGTACTTGGAGAAACAAGAAGCTAATGGGTTCGAGTACTATCGAATGATGAAAAAAAAAACCAAATCCATTACCTGTCTCCAGTTTCAGCCCAGGTGCTTTCCAAGTTGAAGTCCGGCCTCTCGTTGACGGTAGCCAACTTGGTCATGATTCTGAATAGACGACCGTTCTGCAGCTCTTTCGACAGCTCGTGATCCAGGATCTCGATGTGATTGTGCAGATTGTCCAGTTGCGTGTAGAACCTGAACGAGAACGATCGTCGATATCAATCAGAAATTAGTGGTTTAGATGAATTCAATCGGAAATGAAATTGGTCATCGTCTGAATATAAATGTGGAAACCAGTCCTGTAGCAGAGCAAACGAGCTCCATGTTGTAGTGTCTTTTTTTTCTACTTTATTCCTACTTCATCTCTTTTTCTGTTCTTATTTTTCAACAGTTTTAGGTTGGCGTCAGATGTAGTGATCAAGGTACTAGGTATTAATGTAGTCAGTATTATTGTTTATTGATTCATTATTATTGTATGCATATTGGGATTTCCTGAATGAAATGTATTCATTCAATTCATTCAATGAATTTTCAACTGAAAGAATGCAGCTTCCGAATTCTTCGATCCGATTGAAAATCGGTTCATTTTTTGAAAAAGTTACGGCATTCGTCGAGCACTTCAGCTGGAAATAAGGTGCTTTCGAAGAAGTACAATAGATAGATAGATAGATAGCTTTATTCAAAGAATTGTACTTATACATCATACGAAATAAATACAATTAGGTGAACCGGCGTCAAAGTAGTGAAAAACAGACATGTTAAAATTGTAAAGTGTAGATAAAATATATGAAAAATGGTTGAAACCAAAATAAATAAGTCAAAAAGCATTCGAATCTAGAAATTCATTTACAGTATATGGTTTGATCTCGATCAATAATTCCTGTAAAAGATATTTGAACTCTTTAAGACATGGTTTGATTTTCACTTCTGTTGGTAGTCTATTATAGACCTCCTCCTCCTCCTGAATACTCCTGTGGGCAGGAGTATTCAGATCTCCAGTTCTTGTACTATAACCATGCTGAACTTTGAACATATTGAATTTTTCCCTATTTTTGAAGAGAAATACTAAACACTCATATGTACAGGGTGAGTCAAAAATGTGTACCGAGCTTTCTGGGGGTGATAGAACATTGAAAAATAAGTGTAGTTTGATGATTAAACTCATGGCCCAAAATGCATATTAAGGGAGATATATCCTTCCAAAGTTGATAAAATTAAAATAATTTCTCCGCATAACTTCTGAACGATGAAAGCCACCCGATTGAAATTTTGTGCATGAATGTATGTTGTCAAAATACATTTTTTCGTCACACTTCCACATTTCTGATATTGTTATAAAGGGTGTTTTCAGAGGGTGAGTCATGATTTTTTGTAGAAAACTTTTTTCCCTGTATTATTTTCGGTGAAAAAAACAGGAGCATTCGATGGAGCGAAGAAAATTACATGAAAAAGGTACTCTTATTCAAATACAAAAAATTGAGCCGTTCGTGAGATATTTGAGTTTTTGTAGTTACATGATATCAGCAGATTGATTTTATTCATCGCGAGATTCATCGGTATAACGATATTTCAGCAGCATTTGCATTTCCGAAGCACTCGCCAAGCATTAGAAGCATATCGGTTTGTTCAGAGAACGAATAACCTGCCATATTTCTTAAAATCTCAGTTGATAATCGCAGTGATAAATGACACAGAAAAACCACACGAACAAATCGACTACAACAATGTTGACTCGAATGTTGATGACATGAACGTCAAAATTGAGAACAAAATTATTCATCATGGCCTCAAAACTCAAATATCTCACGAATGGCTCAATTTTTTGTATTTGAATAAGAGTACCTTTTTCATGTAATTTTCTTCGCTCCATCGAATGCTCCTGTTTTTTCATCGAAAATAATACAGGGAAAAACACCCTTTATAACAATATCAGAAATGTGGAAGTGTGACGAAAAAATGTATTTTGACAACATACATTCATGCACAAAATTTCAATCGGGTGGCTTTCATTCATCGTTCAGAAGTTATGCGGAGAAATTATTTCAATTTCATCAACTTTGGAAGGATATATCTCCCTTAATATGCATTTTGGGCCATGAGTTTAATCATCAAACTACACTTATTTTTCGATGTTCTATCACCCCCAGAAAGCTCGGTACACATTTTTGACTCACCCTGTATAGATACTTCTCTGAATTTTCCTTTGCATGATTGCCTGTTACTGTATCCCAGCAAAATTCGAAGGGATCTCTTCTGTACTATAAAAACGCTCTGTGCTTCACAGCTTCCTCCCCAGAAAATAACGCCAAAGCTCAGTTAAGAATCTAAGTTTGAAAAATACACAGTCCTTAAAGCTTCACTGTCTAAATATTTCGCTGTGATTCCGAAAGAGTAGCACACCAAGTTCAGTTCATTACAGAGTTTGTTTAGGTGGATCACCCAATCTAGATTTCCGTCAATATGAATTCCCAAGAACTTTGTGTTTTGCTCTAGATTAACATTTTCCGATTGAAGCTGTATATCTCGCGGTATTTTGCTATTTTTGGTTGTGAAACAGATATACTTTGTCTTTTCTTTATTTAGAATCAATCGGTTTTTTATCAGCCAGTCTTGCTATCCCTAACATTTCTTGGAATGAAGATCCTACCGCTAGTATGTTTGTGTCATCAGCATAATTCACGAGATGTGTTTTATCATCCACTATTTCTGATGCTAAATCATTGACATAGAATACAAATAGTAGAGGGCCCATCACACTTCCCTGGGGTACTCCAACCTCCATCTGAGCGTCGTCAGAGATATACCTCATTCCGTCTCTAAATCTCATGCCTACAATATGCACTTTTCATTTGGGCTGCTCGTATCATGCAACTAGGATGGAAGATTTCCATGCATTTGTAGCACTTCACTGAATTCACCACAACTTTTTTACGGTATTTAAATTCGCTTTTATCGGCATTTATCGACCACCCGTTCGCTGCCGCCATGATAATTACTCAATAAATAGCACTAATCGATTGAATACCTCGCTCCGATCATGGGCATCAGATCCGTGACGCTCCTCCTCTGCTGGGCAGCCAGCAGGTAGACGATGAGGTTCCGCAGATCGGCCGTGTAGGATCGCCCGACGAGGTCCAGCGCCGTCGTGATGTTCTCGCGCTGCACCGCCATAGTCGACTTGCAGGCCAGCGCGAGCACCAGCTTACCCAACGCCGAGAGGTCCTCTTGCTGGTAGTGCTGCACCAGAGCGATCTGGTTGATGGTCGAGTTGGGTTCTTGCATCAGAACGTCCATCACGCCCAAACAGCTCAATCTCAGCCTGCGAACGCGATCAAGTTCATATCACGATTGGGTTATAGCTTATACAATAGAAAATCATCCTCTAGACTAGATAATTGAACCGTCGATGTACCTCATCAATTCTGAAATGGGGATCTGAGAATCTAGTACAGTTCAATGCAACTGAAACTCAAGCTTGTATGTTCACCAAGAAGGCTGATCACACGATGCCCAATTTGATGATGTCGGGTACCACCACTGTTCCTATGAGGTCGTCAATATCCATGCTGGGTGTCACCACCAACAGTGCTCTCTCATGGGACGATCATGTGAGGTCCATTGCGAAAACTGCTTCACAAAAACTCGGTTTTCTCTTCCGTGCGAAGAGATACTTCACGTCCCAGCAGCTGCTTATGATCTACAAAGCACAAATTCGACCTGTCCTGGACCTGTACTGTTCACATGTTTGGAGCTCAGCCCCCAAACATACGCTAAAGCTCTTAGATTCATTTCAGAAGAGAGCTATTCGCCTAGTCGACGATACAACACTCACCAAATCATTGACCTCTCTAGATCATCGTAGAAAGGTCGGCGATCTCTGCCTTTTTTATAGATACTTTCACGGTCGGTGCTCAACGGAAATATCATCTATTATGCCACTACGCGCGATTCCTAGTAGACAAACCAGACGAGCTAAGGCTGGTCACCCCTACAATGTCAGGCTCGAGACCTGTCGAACATCGCTATACCAAGCATCATTCATCGATAGAACGGCAAATTTTGTGGAATTCTTTGCCTAGTGAAGTCTTTCCTGATGCTTACAACCTCCAAACTTGCAAGAAAAATTCGAACTGGCTAACACGATGTTTCTCGAACATTATAGGTTTCCCTTTCGTGTTGTCCACAGATAAAAAAAAAAAAAATCTAGTGCACTATGCTGGTGTTCTCAAGAAACCCTTGGGTATCACAACTATAGGCAAATTTCTTTGCTTTGTACTACATCCGAGTGAATTGAAAAAAGTTGAAGCCATCATAATTATATTTTATTTGAATATTTTAATATTTGAGTGGATGGAAGTGGATGAGAGACTCCCATGGCATTTACATATACAGAAACTAGCAGCAGACTTGTCAAAAATCATCTTCGCTATAAGAGAAATAAAATGTGCAGTGAATCCTGATGGAGCACTCACAACATACTATGCTTTATTTCAGAGTAAAATGACCTACTGCATAATAAATTGCCGAACATCACCTCATGATCAAGAAATATATTCTATTTAAAACTTTGCAATTCGGGTATATGCAGGCATACTATATCTGAAATCCTTCAAGTTGTGGTTTACAAAATTTGGAATAATGACTCTTCCTTCATGTATCATATTTTACTTGTTGCTAGAAAAAAAAACAAAATGAGGACAAATATTCAAAAAATGGAAACTACCATGATATTATATATATATATATATATATATATATATATATATTATTCCTCTAAAAATCCATCTGAGAATATCAGTCATGTTTTCAGGAAAAAAAATGAAATTATTTTTACCTCAGGTACTTCTGATGGTTTGTTTTCTCTTCTCTATTGTAAAAAATAAAAATAGAAGTTATAATAACATGAAAATATATATAGAAGTGACTTTTTCAGTGGACAAACAACAAAACCTTCACAATTTTAAAATGAAAAAATATATCATTTGTGTGGAAAACGAGAGCATATTTGTTTCCAAAACGTCCACTAAGATAAGTAGAAGTTTTGTTTTTATTAGAAATGTATTCCCAAACTTTTCTTGAAACAAGGTGTCACTGACAAATAGAGAATTTCTCTCTTTAATGTATCTGAAGGTTAGTTGAATTTAAAGGGCAGTGACATTTTGGGGCAGATCACAAATCATTACTACATAATTACATAATTATCATTTTTTTGGAAACAAGGAGAGAAAATATTTATATTATGTATTTAATTATCTTTAGTTGAAGATTTTCCAAATTTTTTTTTATGTAACAAATTGTAACTGGGATTACCCATTGAATGAATGAATAAATAAATAAAATTCCACCAGAATCTAGAAAATTGAATACTCTACCTCCTCAATTAAACTACAGACAGTACTTCTGTGGATGTTATGAATGTTTATTTAATTTTCATCGTATTTGAATTACTGTATTTATTGTTATACATACAAATGAACATTATTTATTGTTCATTAACATATTATGAATTGGGTCAAGTTTATACAATGTGTTTACAAAAACTGACTAACCTGTTTCGAGAGTTGATGATGATTTTTGTTGGATCCAAACTCCTGCAAGCCAAGGCGTTGGTGTGGATAATCCTGAGAGCCGAAGTCAACTGGATGATATAGTTCCAGATGAGAGGTTCTGGCAGCTTATTGTTCTGTGTGTGCCTCAAAATGTTATTCTTCTGATAACTATACGGCCTCGGCGTTGACGTATCATTGATAAAAGGATCACAATACCCAGCCTGATCCGGAGCGAAATGCTTGTTCAACAAAGTCTCGGATCCCGGATGGTGATCGTACACGAATATCATAGAGTTATCACCAAATGCTTTTGTCGTAAACACTTCCTTCAACTGGACTATATTGGAATGACTCAGTTTCTTCCACAGGTCGACGAACGCCATACATTTCGTGTTGGACAATCGGAAACCATGGATTCTCCTCAAGCAATAGTGCGTCCCAGTTTTGACGTGGGTCGCTTTGTACATTGACGCTTGATAGCCCATGTGGGCCTTGTGCAAGTTCGATATCGGTTCGAGCGGCATCAGCTCATGGTAGTTGTCCACTTCGCGAGGAAGTTCGAGAGATTGCAGTGGGTCCGGCTGCATCAGGGTCAGCATGTTTCTGTTCAGAATGTCGTTTCTGATGTCCTCGGACATGAAATAAGACGGCTCCTTTTTCACTGTGAAAACACTGAACTCGGGCAGAACGGGTGGCAGTGGGGTGGTCATGGGGGATTCGTTCGGCTGACTCTCTGGGGGCGTTTGGTACTGATAGAAATAAGTAGTGCCACCGACATTCTCTTGATAGGCTGGTACAGATGGGCTGGCAGTGAGCTTCTCCGAGTTGAGAAGCGGTGACCCACTTCCGAGAGCTGGATTGGGGACGAGGGGCGAGCTGTTGGAAGGGGGCGGGGAAGCGGATTCGGGGGTAGCGCGGGATGGAAGTTCGCTGTCATCGAACTTCTTCGTGATCGGATGCAGAGCGGGAGAATTCGGTATCGAGGAAGAAGAATTCAGGAAATTCGGTGAAGCTGACGCTCTGGAATTCACTACCCGAGGCACGAATTCGCTTGCTTGAGCTGAAAAATACACAGTTATCGAAATAATGAATACTCACAGTTATAACAGTTCGAATACTCACTTGCTCTTGCCAAATCCAATCGGGATGAGAAAGAACGGGAATGATTTTGAGACATCCAATCCATTAGATGTTTTTTTTTGTTGTACTTCGGTTGATCACTAATCACTCTTATCACTCAGGATCTTCAATGAGCCGCCACTATTGCAACTACATATGCTCAAAAAATAACTGTTTCGTTGAACCACAAAGAAGAAACATATTGTACTCCATTTCCAATGAAATAGAAATTTGGGATCTTACGATTTCCGACTCTAAAGACACTGTTACTGTTTGACTTGACACCCTGACATACGGCGTTGTTATGAAGGGACTTGAATCACAGATCATACATATACGGGACTGAATTAACTGAAAGGAAATCAAGACAGATTATAAAGAACTCTCGACTTTGCTGTTACCATCTGAGCTACTGATTATCAGGTGATCTGCGTGATCTGTGACAGAGCTACCAACATGGTGGAATGAGAATAAAAGAATGTACTCAAATTGATACTGACCTGACATGACGCTATTTACTAACGTTTCGTTCAAGCCACATTTCCTTCGGGTTACATACCACAGAAGAGGGGTTTTACATACAGTCACACCGCATCGTTCAGTTCGTTCGGAAACTGTGGGCCTAATGAAATGTGGCTGCAACGAGATGTGGCCTGGTGATGGATATAGTGGCCTGTCGATAGATATCAAAAATAATAAATAAATAAAAAACTCGTAGTTTTTTGTAACGCAGCCTTCTAGCTGTTACAAACAACAAACCGAAATAAGAAGAAGAATGCGGTTCGGTTAGGTTGCGGAATGTCAATTTTTCTGTTTTGGTGAACTTCCGAAAGGCTTATTAGAAATTACTAAAATAGGGCTTCGCGTCTGCTCCTGGCCGACGATGAGACACTTGGAGGAGAAGATATTGGATGCCCTTGAATCCATTGGGTAAAATGATGGATAGGTAGTTCACATTGCTCTAATAACATTTTTTATTGTACAGGTACAATGGCCTTATGTTGCAAAAACCAAACTTTCCTATCGCCGTAGAAGGAGGGCCAAAAAATGTCGAATTCACCGAACTAGTCAAGTTTCTCACAAATGAAATACGCACATTGCTTGGTATCGATGAAGAAGTCAATGCCATTACAGCACCGGAAGATAGTGTGTCATTCATAATGGAATTAACTTCATTTCTGAAAGAATTGAGTAAGTCTGAATGCCATTATCGTATTAAATATTCAATTTATTCATTGATGCAAACCTGCAGATTGTCCATACCAGTCACTCATCTATGGTCATGTGTCTGAGCGTTTAGAAAATGTGTCAGACAGGCTTCTACTGTTGGACTATTTATTAACAGAATTGATGGGTGCTCGTATATTACAAGAGAAAAAGCCTGACAAAAAAATTGAACTCAAACTGGTAGGTGAAAGTTGATACGTAATAGAAGAATTCTGCTAAAGTCACTAAGCAATTACTTGGTATTGTAGCAAGAAACTTCAGAGGGTAAAGATATGAGATTGATACTTCAAACACTCCGTTTTCCTAAACCACCAGCCAATATATCCATACCAACTCTTTTTCAAAAACTCATACCGACAATTCCAATTGTATTAAAGAAGGCTGGAGCTGATATAGTAGGAAATGGAATTTTCAATGGTTTGCTTTCTGAAAATCAATGGGAAGTTATGAATGGTGTACAGAATGATCTCAACAAAGATTATAAAATCAGGCGTGAGATGCTTCTCACAAGATTGGATGTAACCATACAGTCTTTTCAGGTAATAATAAATAAATTTGATGATTATTATTATATAGAATATGATCAGATTGTTTCGTGTATCCATATGATTTTACCAAATATGTAGCTAAAGCCACTCTCCTTCTAGTGGTCGAATAAAACGAAAGGCAAAGAAGATTTGTTTGAGAACATCTACTATGACAAGAGAAAACTGCTCAAAGTAGAGCCTGATGTGGATTTATCGGATCTGTTAGCTGCAAGAACAGATATAGCCATCATTGAGAAAACCAGCAGTTCATCAGTGAGGAAAAATACTAGGACCCAGCTGAATAAAGTTATCATTGGTAGAGTAAGTACAAAATGTCTTCATTCAAATTCATTCAGTGGCTTGTCTCACCAAATCAAGTCTGATAATGTTGATTTAAACAAAAACAACAAAAATGTCACCTTCTACTTCCTTAGCAACAAGCTACCCATGGAAGCACACAATTATTGAGAGCGTATCATTATTCTTTATCAACTATTCAGTCACACTCATGATTTCATTGACCTCTCTAGAACATCGTAGAAAGGTGGCGATCTTTTGCTTCTTTCAATAGATTTTTCTCCTTTCACTTCCTCTGAGGCCATAAATATACATCATTTTTTTTCCCTGAGAAATCTAACCTCGATAAATTTCACTAATGTTGAAGACTGACACGAATCTTGTAAAAATGCGACGAATCTCGCAATATTCAATCTAGTGTACAGATTTCGTCAAGGTAGAACGATATAAATTTTGCCTATTCAACTTGGAAATTTCCAAAAAACAAATTCTGACATCTTGTAGGTTCCCGATAGGGGTGGCAGGACCACGGAAATAGCCCCGCCCCCTCCAGAAATGCCCCCATGGCTGCAACGCACCGCAGGCCCTCCCGGAGGGGGTCGCGGAGGGGGAAACTTCAATAGAGGAGGAGGAGGAAATTACTCAAGAGGTGGTAGAGGGGAGAGCAATTTTTCCAGGGGAGGACGAGGAGGAGGCGGGGAACACGACTACTCGAGAGGGGGGAGGGGCGGGCACAATTACTCGAGAGGAGGGGAAAGCTACTCCAGAGGTGGTGGGGGTGGAAGGGGAGGTAACAGCTACCAATCGGACAGAGCTAGCTACCAATCAACGGACGACAGATTTGGCAACAAGAGCTTTGATAGCGCCGGAAGTTACAGCGTTGGCAATATGTACGGTGGCGACTCTAGCGGTTACGGTCGAGGTGGTTACGGGGGCAACCAGGATCAGAATTATGGTAACAGAAGCTATGATGATGGTAGAAGGGACAGCGGCGGGGGCGGTAATAGCTATCAGGACTTTCAGCAAACCAAACGAGCCAAAACTTATGATTCTTTTCAAGCGAATAAGTCGACTTATGCGGATCAGTATGTCCAGGAGAGGGAGCAAAATCAACAGTACCATTCGAGGGGTGAGAGGGGTTCTAGAGGGCGGTCCAATTATCAGCGAGGAAGGGGTGGTTATAGATGAAGAACTATAATGTAATTCAACCAGTAATCATATTTCATTAATAATTGTGCTTGATAATTGTATCAGTTCTCTCATGAATCATCGGCCTTAACCAATGGCAAAATATAATTATGAGTCGAGTTGTGTTTTTATACAAATATTATCCAAGGAAAGTACGGAAATTCGAAATGATCACTCTCAGATTCACATTTCATTCTCTGCAAGTTGCCAGTATTTTATGAGAGCGAACAATATGAGAGTGTTTTAGACTCGGATCATTTGATGATCTAAAAATGAATTAGGCTACCGAAAAACTTTTTTGTTGAATGTTCTTCACTTCCATCTGAATTATCCGGAGTGCTACCAAGTTCAATCTTTCAATTCACCCTTAGTTCTGTGATTCACACACAGTAACATCAATATGGCCAATTTCCGAAGACGAGAAATAACCTCAATTCTGTGTCACGGGCTTGGACAGACGGAAGGAAAAAAATAACGAAGAAGTAAGAGAAATCTACTAAGAAGAGATGAAAATTAGGTTATGATTAGGCATACTTTTGAATGTTTTCCGTTTTTAATTTTCGAATTTACAATTCGATGGACAATTTCTCATTAACGATATGGACAACACTGAAAATGACCACTCTGGCAATGAAATTCAAACAACCAATTTGATAAAAGCTATAAATCGAGACACTGTTCATAGAATATGTTCAGGACAGGTAATAAAAGAAAAAGTACATCAATATAACAATTGAAGAATCGTGCAATTGTAGGTGGTATTGAGCCTAGGAATAGCAGTTAAAGAATTGGTAGAGAACTCCCTGGACGCTGGGGCTACGATTATAGACATATTCTTGAAAGAATATGGCTCCGAACTTGTGGAAGTATCTGACAATGGTTCAGGCGTTTTGCCTGAAAACTTCGAAGCCCTAAGTACACAGTCACGATGAATTCCTTTACTTTTTTTGACTTCACTTTGTTCCAGCTCTGAAACATTGCACATCAAAAATAAGGGATTTTAGTGACTTGGAAACTATTGAGACTTTAGGATTCAGAGGAGAAGCTCTCAGTTCTCTATGTGCATTATCAGATTTGGTTATAACTACAAGACATCACTCACAAAAGCTTGCTACCAAAATCAACTATGATAGAAATGGAAAAGTAATTAAACAAGTGGCTTTGGCTAGAGAACATGGCACTACAGTAACACTAACAAAACTGTTTTCAACTCTGCCTGTCAGGAGGAAAGAGTTCTTGAAACATCTCAAACGTGAATTCAGCAAAATGTGTCAACTTTTGCATGCTTACTGCTTGGTTTCAAAAGGCATAAAGTTCAACTGCACCAACATAACCAGTAATGGTTCAAAAAGTGTTGTGGTTGCAACAAATGGTAAAGACTCAGTCCGTGAAAATATCATCAACATTTTTGGATCCAAACAAATATCTACTCTGATTGATGTCCATGAAGTAATGCCTGATGATGCAATTGCTAATGAACTAGAAATCAAACTTGAGGAAAAAAAGGAGCTTCCTTTTTCTTTTGAGTTCTTTATATCCAGTGTAGTTCATGGTAGTGGTAGAAGTAGTTCAGACAGGCAGTTCTATTACATAAACTCCAGGCCTTGTGAACCCACTAAGTTGATGAAACTTGTGAATGAAGTGTATAGACAATTCAATTCTAATCAATACCCTTTTGTTTACCTCAATATAAAGACAAAGTCCTTACAAGTAGATGTGAATGTAACTCCAGACAAGAGGCAGATCTATATTGAAAATGAAAAAATCCTATTAGGTACAGTTAAAGCTTCATTGCTGGAATCTTTCAAATCATTTCCCTCAACTTTCAAAATACAGAATTCAAATATAACTCAAACTCTGAATTCAAGTAGTATTTCTGACAAGGGAATCAGGAGAAGTCTCACTGAAAGTTCTGTTATTAAAAAAAACATTCTGGAAACTTTCAAAAGAAGATCAAGAACAGAGGGAACTGAATCCAAATCCTTTGATATGTCAAGTTTTGTCATTTCTCCTAAAAGGAAACCTTCAGAAACAGAAGATGAATATGAAAGTGAGCCAAAAAAATATAAATACCAAACAAAATCAATAGATAGTGATATTGAGGAGGAAGTTGAAGATCAGTTAGAACTGTTGGTCGGATTAGCATGTAAATTATCGAATGAAAATGAAGAAGAAAACATCATTGAGGTGGAGAAGAGGCAAAACACTAGTTTCGATGATTTTGAGGTAAGATTGGATGGAAGTGATGAAAATAAAACAACTAAAAACAAACATGTACCATTGGATGTCTCAATTGAACAGATCAGAGAAGTGTTAAGTACTAAAAAAGACACTGATAATGAAATAAGGATCAAATTTAGGTCTGAAATTACACCTGAGAACAATAAGCTAGCTGAAGAAGAATTGCAGAAACAATTTCACAAAGAAGATTTTAAGGAAATGGAGATTATAGGACAGTTCAACCTAGGATTCATCATTGCCAAGCTGAAAAATGATTTATTCATCATTGATCAGCATGCTTCTGATGAGAAATACAATTTTGAACAACTTCAACAAAACACTGTTATTGAGAGTCAAGTTTTAGTGAAGTGAGTAGGTGTCTTATTTTATCCTCAAATATAGCATCAATTGATTTTTCCACCAGGATCAATAGACATTGTAATGCGCCTATGTCTTGTGAGACTATATTCCTACTTGTGAAAAAAGTAACACTTAACAACAGTAAAAATTGATAAATCTAACAATTAGCTTGATTGAATAATTTTGTATTTATTTACAAGATAAATATGTCAATTTTGCTCTCATTGCAAGATTAATCCTCTACATTTCGAGTTCAAATTTCCAAGATAAATCTAGCAATCAGCACAAATTCAAGATAAATCTGCTCGTAAATCTGTCAGTTGTAAAATCTTCCAACCAGCTTGAATGCAAGATAGAATCTGAAACTAAAGCTATAGTTTCAAAGTAAATCTATCAATTGAGCTCTAATTAGATAATACAGGTTAGATAAGCAAGATGAATGTTTCAATTAGCTTGTATGCAAGATAAATCCGTTGGCAATGATTGATTGTTGCGTATTTTCAGCCCCAAACCTCTTCAATTGACTGCTGGAAATGAGATTCTGTTGATGGAAAATATCGATATATTTAAAAAGAACGGATTCTCTTTCAAGATAGATGAAACAGGTCGGGGCAGGACACCCAAATTTTGTATGTCAGATAGCTCTAATCTGTTCCGTTTGCAGCTCCCTGTACTCAGAAGGTTTTGTTGACGGCGATTCCCATCAGCAGAAATTGTTTATTTGGAAAAGATGATATTGACGAAATGTTATTTATGCTACAGGTGAATTTTCTCGTGTTTATGTGAATCATTTTGATATTTTTTTCAACAAAACCATTCTAATACATACTAATTACGTCGAATATAAAAAATATATTATAGGATTCGAGCCACACCATGTGTAGACCTTCCAGAGTTAGAGCAATGTTCGCTTCTAGAGCTTGTAGGAAATCTGTGATGATTGGCAAAACTCTAACCAAGAGGGATATGAGACGATTAGTCGACCACATGGGAGAAATTGAACAACCATGGGTGAGATAGTATATTTTGAGTTGATTTTAATTTTTTTTGTTCGTGTAGAATTTGGAACAACCCTTTGAAACATATACTTCTTTGCAGAATTGTCCACATGGCAGACCAACTATGAGGCACTTGATAAATTTAGATCTGCTTGGGAACTGTGAGTGATCTTTTTTATTTTTGAAAAAACTAGTCTTTTGACCTAATTATATTGACAAAATCCAACCATGTGTTTTTCGACTATGACCCATTTCATAAGAAGTACAGCTTTTGAGCTGTGAATAATTTGAAAGAATATGCGTGGAATAATCGAAAAGAAGACTTCTGCTGTAAAAAAAAAATTCTTCAGATGAAGTCCAATGAAATTTGTTTTCAACTGAACAATGTAAAATTGTGTTGTAAAATTGGAATTGAAATATTCCACATTATTGCGATTTAATTATTTTTGATGCAGAAAATTAACGTGTTTTGTGTGAACACATGTTGTGATACTATGAAAAAACATATTTAATAATCTTCAAGAAAAATGAAAATTCTGGAAGCTACGAAAATATTCTACGTTTAAATAATTAGGCAACTAGGTTGATAACCTGGAGACCCAAATCATGCGGATACTGAATTTTACTGTTTTCTACCTTTTCATAATTTATATTCCTCTTGCTCTAGCACCACTAACTCTGAACATCAAATGATACCTTCTATACATAGTTAACAATGTATAAAAACATATAAAAAATTTTTAGTATCATAATTTAATTTTCGGATTTTCATTTTTCTATGTCCAATATATTTAATATAAAAAGTTCACACACTTATAGTCCTAAATATATTAAAACCACTCTCTGCTGTACTGATGATAACACCTGGAAGCTGTGCATGCCAATGCAATTCCTTGAGATTATTTTGACCCTGATGAATGAACAATAACTGTGGGGGCAAACCCTGAAACAAAAATTATATTGAAAAAAATCAAACAACATAATCGAACTCCTATAAATTATCTACAGAAAAAAAAAGCTAATTCTTCTAGTTGGAATGTTCAGTAAAAATATTTTTGGAAGTGGACACGTTTTAGTTTTTTCAAATAGAATACTTCCATTCTAGAATATAATATTTTATTTGACCACTTTATATACATTTGTAGCATGTCAGTGAAGTTCAGAAAACATTATACATACATAAAATTTTTCAAAATATTTGTGATGACTATAATGGAAAAAAAAATTAGAAAGATGTAGTATAGTGTACAATGCATATGCAATGTCCAGTCAGCAAACATTGAATGCTTGCTTGATATGTATTGAATATAAATATATAAACATTCTACTGATTAAAAAATTATAAAAAATTGTGGGAGAGAGACCAAATAGGAAGTTTTTTACAAAAGATATTTTTCAATCGTTTTTTCAAAGCTATAGAAATTGAGTTATTTAATTGTTATAAATATTATAATTTAGTCAAAGAACAGGGTTTCTTATGGATGTTGGATTTCTTGTGTTATACTGGTGAATGTCACCCTGACTGGAGATACAATCAGTTTGTTTGTTTGAAATTGTAAGAATTGAATTGAAGTAAATTAAGAAAAAAAATCTGCAGTACACTATAAAAGAACAAAGTCGGCAAAAAACAGCATGATGCCTAATTTGATAAATCATGTTTGGCACTGCTTTCTGTATCCCACATTTGCTATTATTCTTAAAAGCTTTTTTGTTATTGTTTGAACATTTTTGTGACTGCACTTGAGTTTCCTCAGAGGAAATGCAATAATCTAGAAATGCAATAATGCCAAGTATGTTTATTATTTATTATTTGAATGTTCATTTTTGAATTTTCTGATAAAAAGCAAGTTCTTCATAGATTGGGTGTCATAAACTTTGTTGCTGCATATTGAAGACAATTTGAAAAATATTGTGACTTATTTGTGATTTTATGGCCTAATTAGTTTGAAAATTTTTTTTGATAAAATATTGTACTGGCAATTGTGTATTCATTGTGAGGCAAAAGTAAAAAAAATAAAATTCCACTCACCAATTATCTTGATAATTTTCTATAAAAGAGCAGTCAAAACATCATTGACATGAAAAGGTGTATCTTGATGAAAATAAATGATACCCTGTTGAAATTTCAAGTCACCTGTTTACAAACTCCAACAATTAATTATCTTTTTTCATACTTGAGATACTTCTGTTAGGTAGCTTCCGATAGAAAAAATTCACTCTGCATACCTGTACATCATCTGCATCACTCTCCGTATCCTTCTCTACAGACAAATCCCACAAGGCAATCTGGTTGTCAGAGCCAGCTGATGCAAAAACAGCAGAGTCTGTCTGATGCCACTCAACAGACACAACAGACTCTGTATGGTGCTTAAAAGTTGCCAGAGGTACTCCACTTTGGAATTTTCGCAAGTCCCACACTCGCAAACAACCATCGTCGCCCCCACTGACAATGAAGGGCTCGTTTTTATTCCAGTTTATCACGTTTACGTCAGTTTCATGAGCGTTTTCTACAACCAACATGCATGCTTTGCCTGGCTGTGCTCTGGTATCCCATATCCTGATACTTTTGTCTACAGAACAGGATGCTAGAACGTTCCTTTCATTTGGTGACCATTGGATGTCTTCAACAGAATCAGTGTGGCCCAATAGAGGCCTCTGGTCCACTGTCCAACTTCCTGCCTCTGCTGGTCGCCAAATGTGAATGTCTCTTTTACAATCCCCTGTAGCTAAAACCTAGAAAAGCTCATGTTATACCCATTTTTTTAGGTTAGTGTAAGTAGGGAGCTAGATGGAACAATCAAACAAACCAACTACAGGCCGATATCATTGTTACCAATAATAGCAAAAGTTTTTGAATCGCTGCTAAAAGATCAAATGAATGAATATTTTGAACAAAATGACATCTTTTCACCAAACCAGTTTGGTTTTCGCAATAAAAGAAGTACTACCTTAGCCATAGATCGACTAATTGAGTTTGTAGCTGAAAGCTTTGATAATAAACAGAACACTTATGCTACCTTCCTCGATTTGACAAAAGCGTTCGATTGTATTTCTTTCGAAATCCTCTATGGAAAACTAACTCACTACAATTTTCATCAAAGCAGTGTAGCTCTTGTCAAGTCCTACCTGGAGGAGAGGGAGCAATATGTTTCATTCAATAATGTGGAATCAAAAAAACAGAGGATTCAGCATGGAGTTCCACAGGGCTCTGTGCTGGGTCCTCTGCTGTTCCTCATTTACATAAATGACTTGCCTAACTTCGCCAATTTCATCACTCTGCTTATAATTTTATTTGCCGATGACACCACTACGTTGATGCGTTATCACCCCTCAGACCCAATACTCCAGTGGACCCAAAATAAAGATGACCAGATTAGGAATTGGTTTTTGGCTAACAAATTAAGTCTAAATGACGACAAGACACATAATATAAACTTTACTTTGCAAACCTCTTCATCAAACCTGGAAAGTCAGGCATCGGTTAAATTTTTGGGGGTCCACTTGGATCCAGGGCTGACTTGGAACGTTCATATCAATCATCTAAGCTCCAAGCTGTCCAAAATAACTTTCCTGATAAGAAGCCTTTCAAAAAATGTATCCAAGGACACCCTACTGTCTGCTTACCATGGATACTTTAATTCAAATTTATCTTATGCAATCTTAAACTGGGGTCATTCCCCCAATACTGTTCAAATCTTCAAATTACAGAGACGTTGTGTCAGAATCATCGCAGGTCTAAGATATCGAGATTGTTGTAGAAATAGTTTTGCAGAACTGAGACTCCTTACACTTCCATGTACTTTTATATTTCACTGTCTAACCTACATAAAACTGAACCTAGTCAACTTCAAATCACATAGTGATATTCACTCATACTCTACTAGAAATAGAGATAATTTAGTCCTCAGCTACCACAGGTTACAACGCACAAGAAGGGGCGCCGATTACTATGGCAAACAATTTTTTAATGCTCTTCCAATAGAGATAAAAAACCTAAATTTTAACAATTTCAAAATCAAAGTCAAAACGTATCTCTTGAAACATGCCTTCTATTCCATCGAAGAGTATCTAGAAAGCGACTTTAATATATAAATGTATTCGTCTCTTTACTTGATGTCTGTCTTCCTATGTATTGTATCTTGCCCAACAAGCTTACGCTACTATTGTCATTTGTTATATTATTTTGTACTAACTGTAACATTTTTTTTTCTCTCTCTTTTTTTTATATCTGACCTGTAAAAGCACCTCAGTGTAATACCTTGCCAATAAATAAACTAAACTAAACTAAACTAAATTATTTATAGATTTTTCATTTGCAATTGAACACAACACAAAGAATAAGTGAATCTTCATTTTCAACCTTTTTGCTGAAATGTTTGAAACATGTGTGAGTCCTAGCCTATGCTCTCTGAATGTTGTCGAAATTTTCCATGTTTCACATAGCTATAATATTTTTGTACATAGACATAGCTTACCCCTGGCATTGTGGGACACCAGTCCAAGGCAAATCCCTCCTTTTGGTGACCACTGAATGTGAAGAGTGGAGTTATGGAGTTTGCTTGATTATCTTTGTTGTATTTTGAAAGCAAACGATCATCTTCTACTGTGCGCAATTGTAGAGATAAGTCCCAAATATTCACCCTACCTAATTCGCTCCATGTTGCTGCTATATTTGCACCATTCAGAGTGGTTGCCTTGAAGAAAAGGAGTCATAAAAGTCGTTCATGATAACTTGAAAATTACTTACCCTAACTCTGTTCACACAGCCTTGATGTTTGATTAATGCGCCTGCCATTTTAGGGTTGTTGTCAGACGTTTCATCTTCATCATCAGATTCCTCGTTTTCAGCTTCCGTGTTAGTTTTGTGCAAATTGGACAACTTCATTACGATAATATGATTAGCATGGGTTTGGGGTGCTTGTGTACCAGCTACAATGTATGCTGTCATTGGAAAGCTTTCGCGTTCGTCGCCCAGATCATCTTTGATTATATCGAAGCTGAGACATGGTGCGCTGGTTTGAGCTTGATGGTACATAACATATGCGCTTTGATCACAAACAAGCTCTTCTCCCTCGTCCAAGGGCCGGCTAGGTAGATAAACTTCTTTAGATTCATTTTCTGCTTCATCTTGATTCGGGTCGTCTTCATTAGTATTGTCCATTTCTTCGTCGTTTTCGCATTCGTCAGCACTATTACAGTCCATTTCGGCGTCCGACATTATTGCGAATTTGTAGGAAACACGCGTGGTAAATAAATATTCAAAATACAATGTGAATGTGTGAATCAGCAAATTGGTTATTGAATGCCCCTTCTTAGCTCTTGGAGAAATCTTCTTGCTTCCTTCTTCTTTTTCTTAGGAACTGTTCATCACATCGTTTCCAATGTTCTGTCAAGTCAATACCGTCACTTGTCAATTGTTCGATTGTCCTTCTATGAAAACTATGAATCAGTAGAAACTTTCTTTTTTCCATCAATATTCATAGTGAAATTTTATCTTCGTTTCGCGATTAAATATCCGTATTTGTAGAAGAAAAAAAAAAACAATACTAGCCAATTGACGCAGTGGGTGTCGCCTCGAAGATGTTAGTAATGTAGGGGAATCTCGAGAATTCTCAACTGACAAACCAATCTTATCGATATCCTGGTGCAGATAATAAACAAAGCATATGTCATCGAGAATGGTGGATAATACAGTTACGAACGAATCATCAGGATCAAGTCCATTGTTGGTGATTCAGGACAACACTGCCAATCTGCCGTCCGACCAGATATTCCTGCAGACCAAGCTATGCCAGACCATAACTGGGCTGTTCGTATTTGCAGCACTTTTTCTCACTTGCTCTCAAATCTACCACCACCTCAGATGGTACACGAATCCTACCGAACAAAGATGGATAGTGAGGATACTATTCATCGTACCTATCTATGCTATCCACTCCTGGATCAGTTTGCTATTCTTCAACTCTGAGAGTTACTATGTGTATTTCTTCACAGTACGCGACTGTTACGAGGCCTTCGTTATTTACAGTTTCTTGTCTCTGTGCTATGAGTATCTCGGCGGTGAAGGCAACATAATGTTGGAAATCAGGGACAAGCCGATCAGATCCAGCTTCTTATATGGAACGTGTTGTTTGAACGGAAAGACCTATACTATAGGCTTTCTTCGCTTCTGCAAGCAGGCTACGCTGCAGTTTTGTTTTGTCAAACCCATAATGGCTTTCATCATTATTTTCTTGCAAGCTTTTGGCCACTACAGGGATGGCGATTGGAGCCCTGACAGGGGATATCTCTACATCACAATCATCAACAATATATCTGTTTCTCTTGCCTTGTACGGACTGTTTCTGTTTTATATTGCCACTCGTGACCTGCTGACGCCTTATGAGCCAATGTTGAAGTTCTTCACAGTCAAATCCATCATTTTCCTGTTATTCTGGCAGGGGGTAGGTCTCGCCATCCTGGAAAAAGCTGAAGTCATCGCGCCAATGATAGATAGCAATGGCACACGTTCCAGTGGTACTGTCTCTGCAGGCTATCAAAACTTTTTCATGTGCATCGAGATGTTCATAGCAGCTATTTCCTTGAGATATGCTTTTCCGTACAGGATTTACGCTCATGGTTGCATGACAGACTCCAGAGGTAGATCTGTGACAATGCAGAGCATCTCCAACAGCCTGAAGGAGACTATCAACCCCAAGGATATCATGACGGACGCTATACACAATTTCCATCCCCAGTACCAGCAGTACACCCAGTACAGTAGCTCCTCCCAGGTGATTTCACGACAGCCATACGAGAGTTTGTGATCCATGCAGTGCAGCGATGAATAATTTAGTCGCTGTTTGACATGTTCTAGCTAGCTGCGTTCAACTCGATGCTGTTCCTGGTGAATGATTCCAAGATGATATCGATTATTATGTCCTCTTTGATGTGGTAGGATTTCTGATGTTACTTATTTTTTTTTACTTGTAGATAAATGTTGAATTAATTTCGAGAATTATAATCAATAAATAACTATTATGACTTGGGTTGTGTTTCTATTGAACACAGGATGGATCGAAATGATAGTTGATCATTTTCAAGGCCATATTATTATATGGGGAATAACGTCAATGCCATGTTTTGGCAAAGTTTGGCGAAACACGTCAATTCTGGACAACTTTTGTGGTATTTTTTGTTGTATTATATTCACCCCCAAGGCACCTACCCCCGAAATTTTAAATAGCACAAACGCCACCTATTATGCCTCTTGAGTTAAATATTTAAACAATAGTACCTACGTTTCAAATTCAGAATCTAGTTCTGTTCATTTGAGGTTTTGATTGTCAAACAATACACTTTCATTGAATAAATTGAATTGAAAAAAAAATATGAGAATTGTAATATTATGTGTCCCTAAAAGGTCAGGACAAAAACAATCATAGCAAAACAATTCTATACGAGCAAAGACAACATACACCAATAATCTTTGATACACGCAAAGTTACCTCAGTACCAAGTTGTTTACTTTGGGCGCTAGATGGCTCTGAAGTTACAATTTTCAAATCGTTTTTGCTTTACAAGTTTGAAATGGCATGAAAATTGTAACTTCAGAGTCTTATTGCGCCCAATTTTGTGATCTATGGACAAAAACTAAGAAACTATGTACTGAGGTACCCTCCGAACAACAAACCCTGTTCAATGATCGAAGGAGTATTCATTTATTTCATACTGCATCATAGAACATACCTTTACGTACCTGATTTCAATCCGAAAAATAGACTTTTACAGGATAGGCGCACGTAATATTTCATTACGTGCTACTATCCCGTAATGATATTAAATATTGAAAACTCAGTTATGCGTCAAAAGCATGAATACATTTATTAAAAATTCAACAGCAAAACAATACACAGAAATTACTTATTGCTAATATTAATATTAACCGTTAAATTTTCGTTCCCATGAATATGGATACCAGGAGCTCCATTGGATGAATTATTTATTAGGGAGTTGCTACTTGCTGATACATTCCCATTTTTTTGTTGTAACACTTCAACAAAGATTAATATTTTATTTTTCACTGTTCATTTTTGTTTTTTAGCAGTATGAAATAAAATGTTATACGTCACACGTCCGGTAAACTTTTACAGTACTCGTTTCGAAATTCCGGACTCGGCTTGCGCCTCGTCCGTAAACATCTCACTCGTACTGTAAAAGTGTACTTACCGGACTAGTAACGTAAATATCTATTTTTATAGTTTTTGTGTGGGATTTTCAATATTATTCAATAACTTACCTAATGAAATGATATATGCTCATTTTTGAACGATGCGTCTCTTTTTTATGGTTGTTTCAATTCCTCTCTCTCTCTAAGCTCGATCTAGTTGAGAATATATAAAATTATATCTTTTGTTATGACACATTGGTAAATTCATATTATTCGTTGTGGAACATACGTGATTTGATTATCAAGTGAAAATCCTTGATTCCAAAGATTTGTTGCACTTAATCATTTACATTTTGAAATACTGGGTGGCCCAATCAAAACGAAACAACGCCGATTTGAGAGATTTCGATTACCTTCAAAATGATGTATCACTCGACCCCTTACCCCATTCGAGAGTCAAGGGTTGGAGCTTACCCCTCCGAGGGGTTTGAAGTGGAAAAGTTGAGTTTATTTTCCCCTCGTTTTTTTTTCTGAGAACTATGTTAAATCGGCCTTGTTTCGTTTGGATTGGTCCCCCAAGTATATTGAGCGTGCAGGAACTTTCTATGTCTCAAAAAATTATATAAAAATATTTTTCTGAATCACGCACGCCACAATCGAGGAGATATTCGAAAGCGGTCATTGTGATCGTAATAACCCAACAAACAAAAAATAAAAATATCCCAAAATAACGGTTTTGTAGTCGAAAATATCTGATCGTCCCACGGATTCGCGAGTTGTCCTACGAAAATAAATCCCGATAAATACTCTGCTTCCACATACCATACAAAGACGTCAACTGATTCCTACACTCCAGAATTTCAAAAATGCGGCGTAGGACCTGCACTGGATTTTACTGCCAATAAGTTATTTTCACCGCTTACCACCATCGTGGCAACGGATTCTGGAATTCTAGATACCTATTTTCCAAAAAAATTATCTTTGTTATTTGATAACGATACCAAATACAAGCTTCTGATTGGATAACGATGTACAGAACACTGGTGGAGCTTCTCTGCCTATTTGCCTATCTAATTTCTTCAACCAGAACTCTAACGTACAGCTAACTTGATAACAGCATTTCATTCTTTATTGCGGAAAATCACTCAAATGTCAGTTGTTAGATGGCGACACAAAAATGAAAACAAAATCAGTATTACTGATAATTGCACAATCAGTGTTTTTAAAAATGTTGATTCAGAAATAGTATTTCGGTAACTTCTCAATTTTAGATCAAACTACATAATTACAATCTCAAAACGTCAACTATTTGTACAGAAATCTGTAAAAATGTCACCATCTTCTGGGGAAAATAACTGGAATGTCAGTTGTTAGATGGCGACACAAAAATGAAAACAAAATCAGTATTATTGATAATTGCACAATCAGTGTCATAAAAATGTTGATTCAGAAGTAGTATTTCAGGTAACTTCTCAATTAATGATCGAACTACATAATTACAATCTCAAAACATCAATTATTTGTACAGAAATCTGTAAAAATGTCACCATCTTCTGGGGAGTTACATAACTATTAGGCCATTATAGTGGAAAATGACGTTAGCGTTTTTGACGAAACAAAACACCATCAGTGACTGCACCAGTGTTTTGTACATCGTTGATTGGATGAGAGAAGTTTGATGACATTTTTTTTTTGACGTCAATGTATTGTGCAGCATGATTGGAAAGATATACAGGGTTATTCACGGAAAGCTCTCTTTACTTCCTTTCTTTCTAGATGAGAACTCGAAATTAACAAAAAATTATCTTCCTATTCAGGGCTAAATATAAGCTCCCTATAACACCAAATAACGTTATCAAATTCCAAACGGCACTGGATAGAGCATATTTGGAAAAAAAATAAACTGATTTGAAAAATCAACTTTGGGCGAAATCGAAAAATTGATCGTTTCACCCGGTAAAGGCATTCATTATCAGATAAACTGTTGTTTTCCAATCATAGACTACATAGTGGGAATTGAATAAATTGTTTATTTCGATAGTGCTTCGAGTGACCCGTAACAAAAAATATCATAAATTAAATTTTAGGGTTTTTACGGTGCCAGAGTTATGTGATTTTATGGGTCTGCTGGCACCAACGTCTTGATGCTTAAATCGATAAATTATTCGATAACAACGTCAAACTAATTGGAGACCAATAACAGATGATGATTGTTAAGCAATAATAATGAATCGACTAGTTTGGAATATTATCGGGGGTTAATAGTGAATACTCTAGAGATCATTTTTAACATTGAAACATTTCGACATTGAACGTAATTTTCGCGAGGTCTGCCGCCATACAACACATGGACATCCATTGGATGTCCAGTGGAAATCCATCCCGGATATTAGACGGGATAGACGGGAAATTGATATCACTCGTTGAAGCTTTATTAATTTTTTCCCTAGTTTTTGTGGGATTTTATCCTCGATTCTAAAAAATAAAAATAGAAATTATAATAATTATCTCAATATATTTGTAGCAAGGACAAATATATGATCTGCCTCGAATGTCACTGCGTTTGAAATTAAACCTCCAGATACCTAAAAGGGAAATTCTTCATTCGTCAGTGAAACCTTTTTTTCTTGGATACCAAATATATTCAATAAATACCAAAATTTCTACTTATCTTTATGTAGTGGAATCTGCTCCCGTTGACTGTGAAAAGTGTCAATTTTAAAAACTGTCATTTCCACTTGACTGACTGTCATACAGGTCATGAGGTGCAGGATTGTTTCTTATTTTCGAAAATCTTCGTGGAAGTCGTAGGTAAAGCATAGTCTTCTACTCGTGTACAATGGCTATTATTCTCTTGGGCCATTCTCACTTATTACTTGAGAATTAGTATTTTCGATAGATATCTTTTCATCTGATGTAACATTTGATTATTGCTTTTGATTCGGTGTAACAAATTAGCGAAATGAAATTTTCATTTTCTTGACGAGATTTGGGATGTTCGGATTGGGTGAATGAGAAACGATTTCATTCACAGGAAAATATGTATCTCGTGATTCGATAGAACGTTTTTTATATAACGGACACGTGTTTTTCAAATACGAAATTTTTCAAGTTTCATTCATCATATGACTCGAGTTTTACGTAGATTCTATTTCGGAAAAATCCGACATGCAGAGTTCAATTAGGTTGGTATGTCATTGATATCGGAGGATATTTATATAAAATATATTTGTGAATGGCAACTAATAGCCTTCCCTACCAAAGCAGCGCAACTGACGGGATACGTGTCTATCAATCATCCTGTATGTATTCATCGATATTCAAGATCTGAGTTTTCCAAATACAATTGTAATATTTAATAATGAAAATATTAATGTTCAACAAAATTATTCAATATATTAATACATCATTAAACCAATTACATTACAATTAAAACGAAAGATAAAATCGACAGCTCGTTAAACAACCTAAATTGAGAGACGATCATTATTTTCCAGGTGATCAATTAATGAATAAATCTGGAAACCAGAATTTCTCTGTCTGACAACTTGTCACTTTTCATTGTCAAATACGACGAACATATTACAGAGAAAAAATATAAATTGTCCATTAAATTGCTCAAATATTATACCAAATATTACTGCTAATTAAAAATATCACCAAATATCTCCACTCATTACCTGATATTACCACATATTACCAAATATTATCAAATATTGATAAATATTACCAGATATTACCAATATTACCACTTGTAACACTTCGGTATCATTAAATTCACCATTATCAGTGAAAATGTCTACATACATGGTACGTCAAACTTTTTTTCGCCATATTTTGGATACGGTATGAGATGCTGGGATCTAGCGTTCGAAAATATTTTCACATATTGAGCATATTGAGCAACTTTGAAACAACTTCCAAATCACCCTATATATTAGATTTTCGGATTCTGCTTCGGATTCTACAGGTGTGAACAAGTAAAATCTTGATTGATATCCCTTTTTCCCATTCAAATTCTGAGATTTTACACAATATCAGCTTCAAAATGGTACGCCACGATGTATGTTTGGTTGCCTATACCACAATCATGCATCAATAGAGACGGTCATTTTCATAATCAATTTCATAAACTCGTTAATATTAGCGTTGAAACTGATTTTCCATGAATTGAAAACATCATATTCAATAAGGATCTTAGACACAGTGAATCTTCGATTGATTAATAGACATTGCGATGTCTCATGAACATAACTTACCTACTTCAGAATGGGAAGTAAGCATCAATTTCGTCAATGCCCCTGTAACATGGCGCCTTTGGTATTTAGTACGTAAACACGCATGTAAATCATTGATAATCTCGTACCGGAATGCTTGGAATCCTCTCAGAAAGTGTGTGCAAATATTTTAATATCACTAATAATTCATCGGAGATATGCAGTGCATGCGTGTGGGGGAAATTGGGGAAGAAATTAATTTCTCTTTCGTCATCGAGTTCGGCTTGAAGTCTCACGATCGTATCACCGAAATTCATGCAGGGTCGGATCGAGGTTAGGTGGACGACTCCAGCAAAGGATACTATGACGTGCATGGTTTTCCCGTACTTTTTTGTACCCCTTCTACAAGGGTTGTTTCGAGAGCTGTCAAAAAATAGTGAATATAAAGGTTCCACATTTTTTTTTTCTGAATCATCGGAATTTCTTGATGAAAATGCAAAATTATTTCGGCAAATGATATATTTTGACATGTCGTCAATGTTTTCAATGTATTTTACCCTTTCGATGATGTAATTGATTGCAGGTGGTGATTCATCCTTGTAATATTTTATGAAAAAAAAGTTCATATAAACGTGTATCCTAACTTGCTCCGTTCCCGAGTTACGGGGTGTCTAAAGTTTAATGAAAAATCGGTTGTTCATGAATCACTTAAAATTCTTTTCGCTGATTTTGATTAAACTTCGTGTGTATATATTTTTTTTAATCTGTGGACAACACGAAAAGGAAACCTATAATGTTCGAGGAATATCGTGTTAATTGATTGAGTGGTGTACAAGGTGTGAATGCTCTGGTGATTTTAAGGAAAAAAGGTTTCATCAACATATGTCCTAAATCTCTTAGTTTTTACGAGCTATAAGATGTCAAAATTTTGAGAAAAAAGTGAAAAAGTTCTTTACCATCCCTATACGCGAACTGATTCAGTTTTCGCACCAAAACAAAGTGTTCCCACTTATAGTGGGTGCCAACTAAATTTTCAACACAATATCAAAAACAGTCTCAATGAACTGAAGAAAAAAAAAGATTTCGGTTTCAATTTTTTTACGCCAAAACGGTGCGTTGTACGAAAGTAAGTCTGGGAATCAAATTTGCTCCAAAATGAATGGGGATTTCAAAAATAATTTTGGAAACATTTCAGAAGAATCAGTGGCGTACCATATTTTTCTTCAGAAATTGTCAGTTCAAACCCCGTACGGACGTCACTGGTGGAAATTTTTAAAAATATTTACGGTCAAAAAATGATGCTCAATGATGAAAAGGTGTGTACAAAATCTCATAAAAATAATTAGGAGTGATGAATAATTATGACAAAAACACACTTTTTACTTGAAATTTCAACACCCTATAGCTCAAAATCCAAGAGGATTAGAACATATGTCGATGTGAGCTTTCCTCCTTGAAATCACCCGAAGATACACCCTGTTTTATCGGCACTCAACACCCTGTATAGAATACCGAGAAGTTAGAAAAAAAGTGGGAACTTTAATCTTGAGGTTGCAGTCGAAATTTTGGTCTTCAAAAAAGAAACCTGTCCGTTATTTAGAGGAGCTTTCGGAAATGTTTATCAAGACATCAACATGAGGTTGTTAATATGCATCTCTGGAAACATCCCTTACTTCACTCGAAGTATAATAGTGATGTGATGCTAGGGGAATCAAATAGGGGCGAATATGGAATAGAATAGAATAGAACTTTATTAATCCATAAAATACCATAATTACATGGTGTTGGACAAGTCAACTAAAAAGTATCATAAAGAGATATTGTTCAATAAAGGCATGTATAAAATATAGATAAAATACAATAAATATTCATATAGTTAAAAGCTCATTGAGTATCAAAAAAGAGAAAATTTACAGGTTAATAATTAGGATCTGTTCCTGCTCAAAAACTCATTCACTGTGTAGTAAGTTTCCTTGCATTGCCTTTTGAATTTTTCGTACGAAGTAATGCTTTTCAGTTCGCTGGGAAGGACGTTAAATAGTTTTATAGCAATGAAATGTGGCGATTTCTGGTACATTGCAATTTTATGTCTAGGTAAGTCCAAGTTAATGTGGCGTGTTTGATATTCATGCTGTTTTTGGGAAACATTATTAATATCACTCTTAATAAAAGTGAGGCATTTCAAAATAAATATTCCTGAAAAGGTTAGAATTTGTTTCTTTTTAAATGTATTTCTACAGCTTTCTCTACAACTCAGTTGAAAAATAAGTCTGATTAGGCAAAAAATTCAGAGAGAAATCGAGAATCTAAACTTTGGAAACTTCCTCCACCCTGTATCGCAGCAACAGTATTCGAAGAGAAGAAGAAGAAGAATGCCCGTAATCCGGATAATCATACATGATGGGCATGGCATTCGACTCAGGCTCCTTCGAGATCAGTATCGAGGTGGCGCCTGGCGTCTTCATCTTTAAGATTCTTCTCGAATTCTTCTCCCTAATAGCCGCCGATCACAGTCGCGAGACTGGCGTTACCCGCATTGCTGCGAGGTATACAGGGTGGGCCGATGAAAACTTCCCAACCCTAATTTGTAGGGTTTAAAATGGCGCACGCTCGAACACGTGGATGTTACTGTAACTACTTTTTTCGCCTTATTATTTTCGTCATCGATAACGGAATGACAGCTCGTCAAAATCTTGGAAGTAGACCACTATTTTCTTGATAAAAAAGTGCACGTCTGATTCATCTCTGAACATTCGTGAATATTCTTCCTATAATAAAATCACCCGTTCGGCTTTTTCTAGACGAAAATTTTAGAGGGTATTGGATTGGCCTCAGAGGATCTACTGAGTGGCCTGCAAGGTCTCCTGATCTATTCTCTCTTGACTTCGTTCTGTGTCGGTATTCCATTACGAAAACAATATTCTATTTCCATGATTTCGACTAGCTGTCATTTTGTTATCGATGAAAATAATAAGGCAAAATTATGAAGAACTCGACGAGACCTTCAAAAAGAGGCATGGCACGACTTCTTTCCCCCCCTCCCCAGCTACAGGTTTAACGCTACGGGGGTGAAAAAATCTGAAAATGATTTCCCGCTCAAATAAAAAATCTAAGTGTTCGAGCGTTTTTCAAAATTTTGGATTTGAATCCTACAAATTAGGGTGGAAAGTTTTCCTTGGCCCACCCTGTATTTTGATCGATTGACACAAGAGGTATGCTCGCGCGCGACTATTTCCTTGTCGGGAAGATTTTGCGTCAGATTCTTCTTCGGTGCTTCTTTTTCTTGTTTTTTTTTCTTGTCTCGAGCGCCATCAGAAAATTTAAAATTCATCGAATTCAAATTTAGAGCAAAAAGTAGAATAATATCTGATAGGTGAAACGTAGGAGTACGCTTCACTGAGTCATGCTCGGGAATTTAGTGAAATTCATGCTCAGTAAGTTCGTTAGATTTACTACTTCATCAATTCATGAATACTAGAAAGACAAAATACAATTTACTTCATAGTGTATTATTTCATGAGCGATAATCTCCAAACACTCGTTTCATTATAAATTAATAAAAATTCAGGATCTCAACTCGAAAATTCATCAAACTTGAATTTAGAACTCATAAATTTAATAATAACTACTAGAAAGGAAATGTAGATTTTTTCTTCTTAGTACACCTCATTGAACCACGCTCAATTCATCGGGAATTCAGGAAAATTTATGGTCATCAAGTTGATTGAATTTTCGTCTCAAAATTTAGGAATTCATGAATACTATAGGAGGACAAAATATTATTTATACTTCATGTATTACAAATGAAGACACAAACCTAAAACTTATATCAGCTGTCATGCAACGTTATTAAACACATTTTTACAGATTTTTGGAATATTCTCTCCTAAAATACTGTCTGTGAATTTTTCGAGGAGGTGATAAATTCATTTTTCAGCTTTTTGTGGGATTTTCTCTCCTTGTTTCTGAAAAATTGAAATAGAAGTTATTAAAAATTATTTCAATATATTTGACATTAAACCTTTAGACACCTAAAAGAGAAATTCTCTATTTGTCAGTGGAAAATTTGGAAATAGAAATATATTTAATAAAAATAAAACTTCTACTTATCTTAGTGGACGTTTCGGGAACGAATCTACTCCCGTTCTCAACATAATTAGAACACTGTATCTTCTGAAAATTTTGTTCCATGTTGAGTTGTTTTGACACTGAAAAGTGACAATTCGACAGACGGAGAAATTCTGGTTATATACGAGGTGTTTTTCATTAATTGATATTGAATTTGCCATTTTCATATTCAGTGACATTTTGGGGCAGATCACAAAATCTGTCCTTACTTCAAATATATTGAAATAATTTTTAGGTAATTTTGCACTTATCATGCGATGGGTTTTTTCCAATTTTTTTTGGTACTTACGTATTTCGACCTCAGGAACCCGAATTTCACAATAAAAACGTTCGCGAACTTATGTTTTTCGAGATATTCCAGGAAAAAGTATGAAAATTACCCTTCTTATTTCGGCCTGTTTTGGGTAGGCACCATAGCCATTCGAAGTCTCATTTCTCACATAAGATACTCTTTATATCTTCCTTATACATTCTAGGAGCTAAAAAGAAGGAGAAACATCCTCTAAGAAGTTTAATTCGTCGTCTTTAGCGTCTTTGATGAATCCTTCTTTCATATGAACGGCGCTGTCAAATGTCAATCTGTGATATTTTGACTCACAGAACTAGTGATTCTGACGTAGATTCTCATTTGACAGCGCCGTCCATATGAAAAATGCTAGATCCACTTTCCTCCAAGATGCTAAAGAACGTTGATTCAACTAATTCGAGGATGTTTTCCCTTCTTTTTGACTTCTTGAATGTTCAAGGAAGGTATAAAAAGTATCCTGTGTGAGAAAAGAAACTCCATGCCTACGCAAAACGAGCCGATGGAAGAAGGTTAATTTTTATACTATTTCCTGGAATATCTCGAAAAACATGAGTTTGTGCACGTTTTTATTGTGAAATTCGGGTTCCTGAGGTCGAAATACGTAAGTACCACAAAAAAAAAACCCATGGCATGATAAGTGCAAAATTACCAATTTTTATATTAACTTCTACTTTATTATTTAGAAACGAGGAGAGAAAATCTCACAGAAAAAGTAGGAAAATGAATGTACCACCTCCTCCAATAACTATTCTACTATTCAACAATGGAAAATGTTAAATGAATCAAATAAAATTAATTCGTATATTATATTGTATATTATATTATATTATTTTCGATCCGGTCGAAAAGCAATCGAGATACCGACGCTGCAGAGCGTTCGGAGGAAGTACCTGGTACAGGAAGACGCTCGGCGTCGGCGGAGCGCCAGCATCTCTGTGCGTGAACGCCTCAAGAGAATCGTCGACCGGCCACGGTCACAGACAGTCACTCGCCGTCCAGAGACCGATCTGTCTTGTCCGGTCTAACTCGAGTGGAAAACACCGTCGCGCGATCGAAAAACACCGGATCGTCCAGCGTCTTTTATACTTCCTATACCGTGAATTATCTGTGAATTTACTATTTAGTGAAGTGCTTCCGGAGAGTCATCAGGAAGGAGAAGGTTTCTCGAAGGTACTTAGTGATTGTCTGAGCAGTTTCGTTACAATTCTTTCGGTCTATTTCCTGTTATGACTTGCTTCCTGGTTTTGAGAAAGATACGACGAGCAGATAATATGAGTATTCCATATTTTCTGATGACTATATTTTTTTTATTTTTTTTTCATTTTTTTTTCATTGAGAAGATTCAGAAGGAATCTTTATTTTTTTATTTTTTGATGAGTGCTGTTGGAAAATTTCAAATATCTATGTCCCAGCTTTGTAGACATGAAGTAGTAAGTAGTTTGTAACATGAATTTTTGCCGAAGATTTTCAATATTTCTTGATATTATATATATTTTATGTTATTATGTCTTGGCGTAGTTTTGAAATTGGTGTGAATTTCGAGAGAATTCTATATTTCTTCGGACGTTTTTCGCATTGTTTTTTTTATAAATTTATAAATTACATACTTTGGTAATCTGCATGAATTTCGAGAAGATTGTGTATTTTGAAAGCCAAATCTGGAATCAGAGGAAATCTGGAAGAATATCAGTTCCATCTTGTGGTGTTAATTTTTGATGAGTTCTGATGGAAAATTTCAAATATATGGGTCCAAACTTTTTTTAACAGGATTTTGGTCGGAAAATTTCAAAATTTCTGGAAACATTTCATGCAACTATGTCTTGGTATAGTTTTGAAATTGACCTGAATTTTCAAAGGCAAAACTGGTTTCTCTGAATTCTTGAAGAATCTCAGCTCCTCCTTGAGGTGTTCATTGTTTTCGATGAGTTGAGAAATTTCTATGGGGAAGCGAGACTGCTACTATTTTATTAGATTTTCACTAAATTCGGTAATTATTCCGACTTGTTTCTTACATAATGAAAGATAAAAAGACAGATCTGATCATCTCATCTGATGATGTTCTGTAGGGTATCCGTAAACAGTAGGTCAGTCTGTAAATATGTTGTGTTTGGATGCCTGATATACAAAAGTTTGAAATTGAAAATTGTTTTTCTCAGTAATTCGATTGATTGAAAATACACGAGAAATACATTGCCATAAAATTTGCTCCAGATGATCGAAAATAATTCAATTGGTCCACTCAATTCTTTGAGTACTTCATTATGTAATTGTGTGTCTAGATAATTTTTTCTTGAAAAAATTCCACCATCATTTTGGCCAATATTTTCGCTCTTAAGTAGAAAGAGTGATCCTTCTCTGATTGACATATGTCAAAATTAGTTTCCCCTGAGTGTTGTCTTTACCTAATCACTTATAATGAAAAGACTCGATTGTTCGAAATTGCTTTTTGAAATCTGTTTCATACTAGTAAGACTACGTAATCCAAAAATAAAATGACTCTGACAAACCTCAAGAATTTTAGAAACTGTCGCTCCTAACTATGATGGAATAAGAATAGTGATGCGCTTTTGTCTCAACCAATCCGCTTCACCCCAGCTGATGCAGGAGTCACGAGATTTCCTGAAGATGGCGCCATTTAACAAATTTGTTGATTTCAGTCATTTGGGTCATTTTCTCATGATTTTATCAAATATATAATAATCAAACTCTTCTGTATTCAAAAAAAAATCTATGTTTCAATTTCGTTTTATTGCAAGTTTGGTAGAACTGGAGGTCTCTTTGTTTCCAGTTCTGCCACCCCAAATTCAGTCGAATAATAGTGCCCCCTTCAGGAGAACTAGTGAATCCTACATTATTCAGGTAAAGTGATTTGGTTTGATTTTTCAACATTGCTTTGAAAAGGAATGCGTTCACTATTCTAATTTCTGACCATTGTCGACTGAATATGGAGAAAAAATCTAGTGAGCTGTATGTTCTGGACTGATCTGTCACTCAGTTGAGTGTATGATCACCCGATGGCGTTACTGTATCGGACGAGATGATTCTCACTTGTTTCTCGAAATTTGTGGTTATGTAACAAAAATCAAATTGTCTTGTATCGTGTTTTTGCTCAGAAAATCATTCTTTTCAATTTCAACTGTTCCTAATATCCTTTTCGTTTATAGATTTGTGTTGTGTTACCAGCTCCACATCTCGTTTGATTAGGTTGTGTTTCGTTTACGTAATTTTGCTTCTCTGTTTCATACTTTTTCGTTCTAAGTTTCATTCTGATTATTCGTTATTATGTCTCCTCCTAGTTGTGCCGTACCTTTTCGTTGATTAAGGCAGTGTGAAACCGTCTCCATTCATAAATGCCGTATGGGGGCAGCACTGTATCGGCTACAGAAGCCTGTAGTTGATTTGCGTTGCTCGGGCAGCTCACTAGATTCTTCCTCCATATTCAGTCGACAATGCTCCTAACAGCATCCGTAATTTTGGAAAATCCACCCAACACAGAGCAAACTATTCACGGAACTGTCAACCTGAACATTATCCATCTAAGTTGTGGAATTCTTTGCCTAGTGAAGTCTTTCCTGATGCTTACAACCTCCAAACTTTCAAGAAAAATTCCAACACCTTCCTTCTCACCCAAAATTCCACCGCTGGCTAACACGATGTTCCTCGAACATTATAGGTTTCCCTTTCGTGTTGTCCGCAGATAAAAAAAGAAGGTGATAATTTTTTTTTTCGTATATCCTTCTCGACAGCCCCCAGCCAACGATTTTCCTCGCCGATACGACCCCCTTCGGCGGCGTCCGACTAGATGTCCCACGGCCTGCGCCTCGCCATGTCGTCCGTCCTGCTGCTGTCCATCTTGGGCGCCTCCTCCGGCGGCCAGCACTGCCCCGTGTGGCGCGAGATATCGCCCTGCAAGTGCCACTACGACTTCGGCATCACGTCGATCGCGTGCGACAACATGACGTCGTTCGAGCAGGTGGCCGCGCTCCTCGAGGGCCGCTTCCACCCGCTGGACAGGGTGTCGCTCGGCGTGTCCGCCTCCGGCCTGCAGGATCTCGAGCATCGCGCCTTCGACGAGCTCAACATGTCCATCGAGAATTTGAAGTTGAACAAGGTTCAGATCGGGTGAGTCTGTGTGGGTTTTTTTCTGTTTTTTTCACCAAAGAATTCGAGGAAACGTGAAAAAAACCTGGTGTATCCGTCAAAAACGTTAAAAATTATCCGTCACAAACGTTGATATTCATCAAAAACACGTCAAAAAACAAAGAACGCACCAATCAAAAAATCAAAGAGCCGCAGAAAACCTGGTGTATCCGTTAAAAACGTTAAAAAGTATCCGTCACAAACGTTGAAAAGTGTGAAAAATAGTTATTCATTCTTGAGAAACGTCTGAAAAGTGTGGAAAAACGATCAAAACGTGAAAAAAACGTTGAAGGAAAAAACGAAAATGCATCCGTCAGAAACATGTGAAGAGAGCGTCACATATTCATCAAAAACACGTCAAGAAACAAAGCCGCAGAAAACCTGGTGTATCCGCCAAAAACGTTAAAAAGTATCCGTCACAAACGTTGAAAAGTGTTAAAAATAGTTATTCATTCTTGAGAAACGTCTGAAAAGTGTGGAAAAACGATCTAAACGTGAAAAAAACGTTGAAGGAATAAACGAAAATGCATCCGTCAGAAACGTGTGAAGAGAGCGTCACATATTCATCAAAAACACGTCAAGAAACAAAGCCGCAGAAAACCTGGTGTATCCGCCAAAAACGTTAAAAAGTATCCGTCACAAACGTTGAAAAGTGTTAAAAATAGTTATTCATTCTTGAGAAACGTCTGAAAAGTGTGGAAAAGCGATCTAAACGTGAAAAAAACGTTGAAGGAAAAAACGAAAATGCATCCGTCAGAAACGTGTGAAGAGAGCGTCACATATTCATCAAAAACACGTCAAGAAACAAAGCCGCAGAAAACCTGGTGTATCCGCCAAAAACGTTAAAAAGTATCCGTCACAAACGTTGAAAAGTGTTAAAAATAGTTATTCATTCTTGAGAAACGTCTAAAAAGTGTGGAAAAACGATCAAAACGTGAAAAAAACGTTGGAGGAATAAACGAAAATGCATCCGTCAGAAACGTGTGAAGAGAGCGTCACATATTCATCAAAAACACGTCAAGAAACAAAGCCGCAGAAAACCTGGTGTATCCGCCAAAAACGTTAAAAAGTATCCGTCACAAACGTTGAAAAGTGTTAAAAATAGTTATTCATTCTTGAGAAACGTCTGAAAAGTGTGGAAAAACGATCTAAACGTGAAAAAAACGTTGAAGGAAAAAACGAAAATGCATCCGTCAGAAACGTGTGAAGAGAGCGTCACATATTCATCAAAAACACGTCAAGAAACAAAGCCGCAGAAAACCTGGTGTATCCGCCAAAAACGTTAAAAAGTATCCGTCACAAACGTTGAAAAGTGTTAAAAATAGTTATTCATTCTTGAGAAACGTCTAAAAAGTGTGGAAAAACGATCAAAACGTGAAAAAAACGTTGAAGGAAAAAACGAAAATGCATCCGTCAGAAACGTGTGAAGAGAGCGTCACATATTCATCAAAAACACGTCAAGAAACAAAGAACGCACCAATGAATAAATCAGAGAGCCGCAAAAAACCTGGCGTATCCGTCAAAAACGTTAAAAAGTATCCGTCACAAACGTTGAAAAGTGTGAAAAATAGTTATTCATTCTTGAAAAACGTCTAAAAAGTGTGAAAAACGATCACGCATTCGTCAAAAACGTGAAGAAGCGTTAGAAAATGACAAAGTATCCAAATAAATATAAAGAGGCAAAAACTATTCTTTTGAAAAGTAGTATGAAGTAGCAAATTAAACGTCTTAAAGTAAGATATAACAGTCGTGTATACGTTAGAAACGTTAGAAAGTGTACACAATATGACGTATGACATATGACAATATGAGAAGTTGAACAAGGTTCAGATTGAGTGAGTCAATTTATTTTTTTTAAACATGAGGTAGAAAGCATTCTCAGAAAAGAAATATCGAGAAGAGTGAATGAACAGTCAGAAAAGTAAACAAAAGTAAAAACGCCACTGGTCGCCGAGATTTTTCTGAAAGGGAAACCGAACAATGGACCGCTTGAGGAGTCAAAAGCAATACACAAAGGAATATTCCGTCGAGCAATATATCTCTTACCCGGTAGTCAATTTACCCTATTTACTATTTAACCTTATGTATTCATTTGTAATCAAGGTTAATTATCGTTTCATTCACGACGGAACGCTAGCACTAAAGTCCGATAATACACGCACGTAATCATAACAATGTGCATCTATATTATTATCATCACAAAGTCAATAAATCAATCGGGAACTGGATTTGCGTTTTTATTATCGTCCGCGCTGTGTCGAATTCGAAAGATGCCAGCGGGGATATCTCGGAAATAAAGAAAGATATCAGGAAATGCCGACGTTGCCAGAAATCAATAATATAGGAAAATCTTTTATTGAGATTTGTGATTTCTGGAAAAGATATGATAATTTCGCTAAATATCATATATTAGTTTTTCAATCCACGAAACATATTAATAATGTAAACGGTGGTTCTGAAAACAAGAAAAAATATTCTGTCTGTAACTTATTCGAGGAGGTGGTACATTCATTTTCCATCTTTTTGTGGGATTTTCTCTCCTCGTTTCTAAAAAAAAATTACGTGGGATCGATTTTGACTCATACAAAACCGAAAAATGAAGAACAATCATCAAAAAATTGTATTCACAGTATACCATGTGTTTGTGGAAAATATTATACCGGTGAAAATGGAAATTTCAATATCAATTAATGAAAACACCTTGTAACCAGAATTCCTCCGTCTACCAAATTGTCACTTTTTAGTGTCAAAACCGAAAACATTTTGCGAAGAGAAAAATATTTTAATTGTGTTGTGAACGGGAGCAGATTCGTTCCCGAAACGTCCACCAAGACAAGTAGAGGTTTTATTCTTATTAAATATATTTGTATTTCCAAATTTTTCAAAAACAAGGTGTCACTGACCAATAAAGAATTTCTCTTTTAGGTATCTAAAGGTTTAATTTCAAGCTTAGTGACATTTTGGGGCAGATCACAAACTTTGTTCTCACTACAAATATATTGAAATAATTTTTAATAACTTCTACTCTATTTTCCTTAGAAACGAGGAGAGAAAATCCCTCAAAAAGCTGGAAAATGAAGAAGAAATATCATAATACATATCATACATGGTAGATACCTAAGGAACATCAGAAATCCACACCATTCGTATTTCTGATACATACAAAAAATACGACAAGTTCAAATTAGGACAAATTTGCTAAATTTAGTGCTTAATAAAATGCTGTTTCTAAACGATGGATTTTCTGAGTACTTCCGGATTCCCAGAAAAAACTGAAAATTGGACTTTTTGTTTCAATTATTTGTTGAGTTATTGAACAAGCGAGTCAGACTAGAAGTGAAAACATATTTTCATTGCCACGTTTTACACGTGCAAAAAATCCCAACTCTTCGAAAAATCAGTCAGTCAGAAATTTCGTTTGCAAAGCTATTCCCAAAAAAACGTTATTTATTACATTTTTTCTCTAGTTTTTGGGCCATAAATTCTCAGTGTTTCTAATGGATTATTTGTTATAATTTGAATACTCAAAGCACAAATATTCAAGTAAAACTAATACATGATAATAATGAAATAATCAAATTTCTTTTCCCACAATGAATGGTAAAGTATATATAATGAACGATTACAAAATATAATAAAACAATAAAATATTCGTCCAAGCTGTCCAAAATTATGGAACTTCGAGTATATTCACACAAAAGAGAATGTGAATCTGTCGCGTAATTACAGAACGAAAATCTCTCTAGTGAATGGTTATCTTTTATCATTCAATTCAATTAAAATTTTCGATATATTGGTTTTATCAGAAATATCCGCGACTGTCACTGCAAGAAAAATAATTCGACAGCTTTCCTGAAATTTTTCATTATTTCAACTTCACTGTTTTGTTAAAATGGTCGATGTGGGAAGTCCATTCGATACGATTGTTATTTCTACTGGTTGGGAATGATTAATTTCTGTTTCATAATTGGCCAGATAACACTTCATTAATTATAAACAATCAAGAATGTCTCATTATGATTCACATAGCGAAAACTACACGATCTCATTGGTTGAACACCATGAGCAGAGTTTAACCACAGAGAAAAGCGTCACACCTTTCAAGACCGCGTTTCGCTCAAATTATCAGACATCTTCAGGGGGTGATTTATAATGCCATCTTTTTATCACTATGCCTGGTGGACGAAGGTATAATTTAATGACTCTTGACGTCTCTAGTCGGCAAATTCGTTAGATGTTCCTCAAACCTAGTTGAGATATGTGTCTTGGTCTGCCCTACATTCGGTATGGACTAAAAGTCGCCCTCAACTTCTTTATTCATATCTTTTTATTTTTTCAAATAGGACATTCTGTATATATTATTGGATTATCAGATTCTACCTTGATTTTTTTGAGTGGTTTCATATCGCCAAAAATACTATTTTCCAAATTATGAACAATTATAAATTATTATTATTTGTAAGTATTTTTTTTGTAATATATGATCATATTTGTAATTTGAACTTCTGGTGCCCACTGTATATTCCACCACAAAATTAGTTTTTTCGCTACGATATTTTTCGTTCATGAAAGTAGCTAATTTTTCTGAAAGGACATTCTTCCGGATGAATAAATTTATACAATTACAAGATCGCTCCAATTCCTTTGGGCTAGATTAATAAATTAGGTACCTACATAAACAATGTTAATTATGATGTTCCGTCCATGGTTACGGCATCGCCAAGAAAACCTCAGGATGGAAAATTCTGGAAACATGTTTATTTTTCCACACTGTTATATATCATGTCACAGTTTGTTGGTGAGGAAATTTCAGTCAAAGTGACAGGATTCTGAATGTTCCAATATTTGTAGGTTAGAAAGAGAGTGTCAGATTGCCATGAAGGTCATATTTGCTGTGAATGAATCGCGATTTCTCTGTCAAAATATGACAGTCTGTCACTGACAGCGATTTCCTAACCTACAATTACCGCGATAACGCAATGTCTAACACTTTGAAAGAGAGTTCCTAGCTGAAAACTTCTAACTTCTAAACTTCTTCCTAACCGAAACACCTGTAGATAGGCGCAATCGGTCACTATTAACTATGCCTTGAAGATGATTTCGTTGTAAAAGATGTGTCTGAAGAGTTTCAGTAAACATATTCTAGAATCTGTCGTTGATGTTGCAGGAGATATTGTGTCTGTCAAAATATGACAATTTGTCACTCTGACAGCGCTTTCATAACCTACAAATTGTGCGATAATACAAAGTCTGTCACTTCGGTAGAGAATTTCTAACCAATAAATGTGAAAAAAATGTGACACAAACAGAATAAAACACGGAACACCTTGTAGATAGACAGAGGTCTATCATTATCAACAATGGTTAATGATGACACGACCTGATGTCTGTCAGAATATGAAAATATGTCAATTTGACACAGATGTGTATAAAATGTTACGCAAAACGTTATCGAATCGTATATTGATGTTCCAGGATTTGTCATATTTTGAGTTGTCCTTCAAAATGTGACGACGGCGGTTTCCTAACCTATGAATTTTGCGACAACACAAAGTATGTCACTTTGACAGAGAATTTGAAAAAAATAGAAACAGAAAGAAAACACGAAAAACCTTGTAGATATAGACGGGAAACGGTCAATTTTAACCAACTACTTAAGAATTCCTAAAAACATATGGTGTGTTTGAAGAGTCGATAATTTCATGGCATGTCAGATGGCACATTATGTTTTATATCAAAATATGACCATATGTCACTCTGACAACGGTTTTTTAACCTAAACTCGCCATAATACCAAGTCTATCATTTTGACAAAGAATGAAAGACAGCGGTTTCTACCTAACCTAACCTACAAATCTTGCGACAAGACAAAGTTTGTCACTAACATACAAATTTGTAGAAAATGTGACTCGAAACAGAAGGGAACTGTAAACACCTTGTAGATAGATAGAAAACGATCACTAATAACCGACTAATCGGCGATAGAAAATGTCTCAACAGGCGCTGGCGCCACATATATGTTGTTATCGAAATCTACGTCGGCGTTAAACACTTATTATCGTATCAAAACAGTTTATATTATAGTTATTGCGATAATCTGGTTGTCTGACCCGTAGAAGTGTGTACAAATTAAAAAAAAAACGGAATGATTATCAATTAGTTGTTTGACACAGTAACACTTCGTCTCGGGGGAGCTGATCATTTATACAGGGTGTAGCGCCACAGACTGGTCGAACTTTTCGATTGCTACAACGCCCTATATATCAGGTCGACATAAAAAGCGACAAATTTTATATACAGTGAGTTTGATGCATTGTAAATAATTTGTATTAGTTTTTCCAGATTTTTCGGAATTTTATCTCGTTCCTGAAGATAAAGATTGAAATTATGATAATTATTTGAATTTATTTGTAGTTGGGACAACTTTATGATCTACCAAAAAATGACACGATATACCGGATGATACAAAATTCGATGTGAATATTTAAAAGGTTCATTGTTGGGATCAAAATGAGACTTTTCCCTCAAATAAACATGTGTCCTAAATGCAATCCTTCCGAACTACAGCCACTGTAAGCTAGGAAAAGAAGATCATCTGAAATTGTGACTGTAACAACGGATCAAATCTTCTAAAAATTGTCATGCCCTTCTTCTATTTTCAGGCACCATATTTCTTCTTTGCTTCAAAAATTATGTGAATCCAGTTTCGTAGGAGTTTGAAGGGGGTCCACACTTTTATTGGCCAAAATTTCATGTTCACAAAAAGAAACTTTGAATTCGAATGGCATAATCTTCTAGACCATGAAAAACCCCAAGAATTTGGCCTCTTGCATTTTTTTCATACATCAACTAACCGTTTGCCAGAAAATCGTGATCAACGAAAGAGGGGTATTTTCGTAATATCAAACCAACAACACACATATTGATTAAACAATTATAAAGCTCATAACAAAGATGTACAGAACACTGGTGGAGCTATTCTGCCTATTTGCCTATCTAATTTCTTCAACCAGAACTCTAACGTACAGCTAACTTGATAACAGCATTTCATTCTTTATTGCGGAAAATCACTCGAATGTCAGTTGTCAGATGGCGACACAAAAATGAAAACAAAATCAATATTATTGAGAATTGCACAATCTGTGTTATAAAAATGTTGATTCAGAAGTAGTAATTTAGGTTACGTCTCAATTAATGATCAAACTACATAATTACAACCTCAAAACGTCAATTATTTGTACAGAAATCTGTAAAAATGTCACCATCTTCTGGGGAGTTTCTTAACTATTAGGCCATTATAGCGGAAAATTGCGTTAGAGTTTTTGTAGAAACAAAACACCATCAGTGACTGCACCAGTGTTTTGTACATCGTTCTCATAACGAATATTGGAAATGTCCATTCTTCTTCGCATAGAACGTCGACACGTTCTAAAATCCCAGGAGTGTCTCCTGAGATTTTGAAAGCATCAATGAAGCGTTGACTGAACCTAATTATTAGAAGAAAAAGTCTCATTTTGATCCCAGCATTACGTTCTTGAAATATTTACATCGAATTTCTAATCACCCTCTATAACACTGTACAACATTGTGTAGAACACTATTTAAAAAATTTAACATTTTGACTCTACCAGGTCTCTACATTCTGGAAGTTTTGTTGTACATCCATAGAAATAAAGAAGTTTTTAAACGAAACCAATCTTTTCATGAATATAATACCAGCATCAGAAATGATTTTCACATACCCAAAACACGTTTATCTCTACGTCTGAACTCGTTTGAGATTCTGGGGCTGAGATTATATAATGCACTTCCGGAGTTTTTCAAAATTATAACCAAGGACCAAGTATTCAAACATAAAATAAAACAGCTACTTTTTCGAAATTAGCCCCTATACAATCGATGAGTTTTTTTCTCACCTACATTAGTAAAAATGTTTTGTATTATTTTTCATCATTGCTGCTTTGTTCACTCACCTAATTGTTTATATACCTCTTATTATTTATGAATGTGTTTGTTATATATTTGTATTTTATATCTGTATCTGATATGTACTGACTTGTCCAATTGCTTTTTTTAAGCTCGTTTTAATGGATCAATAAAGAATTGAATTGAACATATCGACAACAACCAACAACGGAAAATCAAAGAGTCTGCTTGCATTCTCCTGAACGGAGACAATGAAATTGCTTCTTGTTGAGTTGATATAGAAAACTCTTGACATTGATTCTTCAAAACTGGATAAATTTTCTCCGTCTGGTAAACTTGTCAGAGTTTTATTTCGGACCAAATCATAATGCAGTCCTCACAACAAATATATTGAAATAATCATCATCCATCATTATCAACCTCCTTAATATTACGGTAGCTTGATCTTGCTCACTTGGAAGTTGATCTTCCTGGCGATTTCCACCTCGTCTTTCACTCCGATAAATAACCTCCTGTATGAAATGTGTCATTTAAAGACGACTGTTTTGTCATTTTGACAGCGATAAAAAAGGTGCATCGTTTTTTATCACCGATAAAAACGCCTGTTCCTCATCTAGTGTGCTTACGTCACTTTAATGTCTGCCCTGTCAGTTATTTGAGCATTGTTGATAATTAATACTAAACCATTACAACATGAGTCTGAACTCGATCGGTACTACTTTATGGATACGATCACTATGAGCCTCCTTATTTCTTTCTCTCAGGGTACGTGCATAATTTTTAATTTGAAAAGTTGAGACTCAGCGAGGGATATTCTTGGAAATCATAAACGAAATAACTTTTAAGGTCTCTAATAATTTCCACACTTGTCAAAAACAAAGAAAACTTAAAAACTAGGTACTCATCTAGTAATAACGTTCGTTATTAAAGTGTCCTTTGGCCAATCACCCAGGAGTCTATTTTCCGGAGCGATTCTGCGATGAAACACAAACAAATTTGAGTCTGACGAAACTTTTTCTTCTCGGCGGACTCGACACCTATTAACGTGGGTAGGTATTTCAGCTCCGAGGGAAGAATTCCGCGACTATCTCAGCGAAATTCCAGCACCACCGTCGGAGACCAACTTTTTTTTCGTTCTCTCCTCTTCGGCCGTCTCCATGCTTCTGCCCGCGCTTTCGCGGCTAACGCCAACCGGCTCTCTTCCTATTGGTCGGCTCAAGGTCTCCGATATTCCAGAATTTTCTGGGCACACTGACACAAACACCGCTAATTGCCCTCATTTTTCAATGCTGTCAGAGAGCTCACCCCCAATTGCGCTTACTCCTATGTTTCTCTACACACCTATAACTAAACTAACCTTCGATCATTGAACAGACTAGATAAGTAATCCACAGCCCTGGCAATACAGTTTGTTTGGAAGCAACATCTATAGTATCTATCTTTGTCTAAACAAGGATAGCAGGAGCTGATTCTCCCAGCACCAGTGCCGTGTGTTGTCAGAGGGGGTCGAATTTATTATTAATTCATGATGAAACCAAATTGAAAATCCGTAACAATTTCAGTGGTACTTTGCAGCATTTCTTGGTGGGAAAATGAACAGTGACAAGACACTGTCGCAGCTGACCTATGGGTATAATCAATATAATCTAATCAATTCAATTTGAATTCATTTTTATCCATTCCATTTGGGAAAATGCTTCAAAATCTCGAATGATACGACAATGGTAACTCGCCTATGAAATGACGTGTTTTGATCGCCGGTTCAAATTGTCTTTACCACACCTCACAACGTCTCACCATTATATCAAATCACCAAAACAGGAAATAAACTGAGTTTCTGAGGAATTCTGAGTACACAAAACTGAACACAAGTTGAATAATATCGATGAATCAAAACGTAAATAATGACAGATACCAAACAAAGCAATAATCACCGTTGAATGTCAATATCAAATGGCGGTGTTGCAACGTTGAGCAAAAAGTATTCATGATACCCATGCTGGTCCTCGAGCCCCCAAAAAAGTAAAATTGCTGAGTCTCAGAATAATGTAGCAATCTTCTATTAATCAGAACTGATTCATAATCGTCATGACCCAAATTTATTATTATATTTGTGCATTGAACTACATGAATTCATAAAGGACTTAAATATCATGAACTATTCATCACTTTTTGATGATTGGATATGACAACACTGGCGACGATTGGGTACTAATATTATGATAATTCTGGGAATTCATGTTAGCTTCAGAATATTTGTTTTGTGATCCTTCTAGTGGGTTTGTTGTTCGGAGAAACTAACCTAATTCAAAATAGGGTGGCTTGGTACAAGTCGTTAATTTATCTTGCCAACAAACACGAGAGCTTTTCTTTTAAGGATAAAAAAAAGCTCTTGTGTTTTTACTGTTGATAAAAAGGTAAAATGAAACCGTCTCGATATAGATCGTTGTTCGTGTCTGGAAAGTAAACTACCATCAATCAGCAATTACACGGCATCGATTAATTTTTATGGGGGCCGTAGAAATCATTCTTAGGAGGTCAATGGTCCAGCCAGGTGGCGCCTAAGAGCAAGAGGCGCCTGTTGGGCCGTTTCACATGTAATGAGCGATGTTTGCTTAGCATTTATCGGTGCGGATAATCAACAATCAGGAGAGCAACAGACGGATACTCGGAAACGGAGTTTCACTTCCGATTTCTCGTTGTCGTTGAGTTCCGTTTGGATTTCGTGTGATCGTACGAGGGAAGCAAAACTGTTGGAATTGAGGCAGAAGCCTGTGAATAGTCTATTGCATAAGTACATCTTTTCCAATATAGTCATAATAGTCATTTGGATTTCGAAAAGTATCATTTTAATTTCAAAATTGTTGGCTGAATTTAAAAGTATATCATTGGTATTTCGAAATAGTCATTTGGCTTTCGAAAAGTACATATTGTAATTTGAATTAATCAATTTCAAAAACAAACTGTTCAACTTCCAAAATAGTCATTTTATTTTCAAATATGTCAAATGTATTTCATAAAACATCATTTATAGGTATTTAGAAACAATGATGGCAAAGGTGTGTAAGCTACTATGATATTTAATCACCCTGTAGTTACTGCATATACAGGGTAGCCCAATGAGAACGAAACATGCATTTTACTGAGAGATCAAGGAACTGAAATAAAAATAAATGATTCTTTATGTAATGTTGTATAGAACAGGATTCAAAAAAAGAACACATAAGGCACTTCTTAGATGAACATCGTTCTAACTACAAAATGAGAAATAATGATGAAAGGGAATAAAAGCGTTACTTTCCATCACTAGCCGATTATTTTCATGAACGTGTTTTCTCGAGAACTACTGCATTGAATTCTAAAAACAAGGAAGCGTTGGCAAGAGATTTCGATTACCTTCGAAATGATGTTTCACTTGATCCCTTATCCCATTTGAGTTTAAAGGGTTGGAGCTCACCCCTCCGAGGGGTTTGATGTGAAAAAGTTGAAAACATGCGCAAAATATTTCCTCCTCGAAATAAAAAACGACCGGTTCGAGCGTTTTTTTTTTCTGAGAACGATAACTATGTCAAATCGGCCTTGTTTCGTTTTCATTGGGCCACCCAGTACATGTAGTAGCATTCAGACTACTGTAGATCGCTTTTGAATTAAAAATAATATATTTCGATATTGACATCATGAAATATTGTAATTCAAATGATTTTTTTTGAATATAAAATGACAAATTTCAAAAACATTTGATGTAATTTGAAATCGAATTGATAATTTTAAAATACACATTCACATTTTGAAATCAAATCAGTTGACAACAACTGAATACCATTGACGCATTTTTAAATAGAATAGAAAATTCTGAAATTTTAATTGACTACTTTACAAAAGTTCGTTGAGCTGATTTTGTGAATACCATGCTTGACCCGAAACAAAACTCCTCAAATAACTAATTATGGTGATAAATGTGAATATCTATTTCATTTTCAAACGATACTTGCCTACTCAAATTCAAATAAGCAACCTGCACCTTCCATTATGACTCTTTCAAACGATTTTTTTTTTTTCAGGAAATTGAACCCGAGGTCTTTCGAGGGTCTGACGAAAATGAGGTACCTGAGCTTGGCGGACAACACGCTAGGCGAAGTGCCCCAAAAACTGTGGAAGTTGATGCCCAAGCTAGAGACCATCGATCTGGGCAGATCTAAAATCACTACAGTCACCTCGAGCAGTTTCGCGGTAAGCCTATATAGAGTATTGATAGCGAAAAAACAAAATAACCCCACTTTTCACTCATTCATAATGAATTTTTCAGAATTGCTGCCATATTGATTTTTTTGGTTTTTCGATATGCGCGACAATAATAATGTCACATAAAACGTGCACATATACTCAACCTTTTCCAATTTTAATTCGAAAAGCGTTATGTTGATTTTATAAAGTATCAATTGTAATCATGTTATTTTAATTTCAAAATTCATCATTTTAGTACTGGAACTTATCATCATTTTCATTTCAGAAGCTGTCTACAGTAGTCTAAATACTACTACAATCTGTATATACGGTAAAACTATAGGTTGATTGAATATTACATAATACCCCAGTCACAAACTTTTGCCAGCATTTTTTCGAATTATAAAATGAATGATATTATATGTAGTACATTCGATATATTCTGAAATGAAAATTACTATTATGGAAATTGAATTGTTAGTTTTTGAAATTGATTTAATACTTTACTCTTAACACTTTTTGAAATTCAACAGACTCTTTTGAAGTTGAGATTTTGAAATTGGAATAACTATTTTGAAACTGACTCTTTCTGAACTACAGTTGGAAAACTAAGCACTTTGTAATGATGTGAGTTTGCTCGAATCAAATTGTTTTGTCTGGGTAATATGTGGTAAGGTTTCGTAAAGACCTTCTGAGCACAGACATTCTGTATATTTTCTGATTGGCTGATTTTATTTTATTTCATTTTACTCATCAGGTTGCTTGAGTAACAGGTCTATTCACAATAGTAAAAATTATTGTTTATATTCGGAAGATATTCTCAGTTCATAAGCAAATGAAATGAATATATTACTGTGAAGGAAGTAGAGTCCATTTTCGAAGTCGAGTTCGTAGATGAGAGTAGTTCCTACTCCAAATATATTACAGTTCAACATAAATCCAAGATCTAAAGCTTTTCAGACTCAATGACAAGATATCACAAGATTGGGGTAAGGCATAATCTAATGCTAATGATCTTTTTGAAGGATATAAGAAAGCTCAACAGTTTCTCCACAAAATTCATGTAATTGAGGTCGGAATGGGAATGGGGAAGGGAGGACCTCCTCCTTTTTCTGCATCCTCTCAACCTCATTCTCCCATTTTGACCTTTCTTTTATCCTTCATTCCATTTCATGGAACAATTACAATTACAATTACAATTACAATTACAAAATTACAAAATTACAAATTTACAAAATTACAAAATTACAAAATTACAAAATTTTAAAATTACAAAATTACAAAATTACAAAATTACAAAATTACAAAATTACAAAATTACAAAATTACAAAATTACATGAGCAATTATGGATTTCCACAAAAGATTGAGGATTTTTTTATGACCTGCAGGACCTGAAAAACGACAAAGCCTTGGAATGCATCATGCTGCCGGGCAACCAAATATCGAAAATGGACAGCAACTCGATCCCGCGCCAAATCAAGAAGCTCCACATCGGTCGCAACCACATCGAGCGGCTGAACGGCACGCTGAGGAACCTCTCGGAGCTGCGCTGGCTGTTCGTCAACAACAACTTGCTGACGGACCTGGAGGGCCAACTGCCGCGAGACGCGCCCAATTTGGGCTTCATTCACGCTTCGCACAACTTCATAGAGCGGCTGCCCGACGAGCTGAACAACTATCCGGCTCTGGAGACGATTTTCTTCCAGAATAATAGGCTCCAGTCGCTGGACAGGGCGATTTCCAAGTGCAACCGGTTGAAGCGCGCCGTTCTGGAGCACAATCAAATCGATACGGTTAGTCCCACAACCCGATCCAGTCGAAAAAAAAAATAAAGTAGAAGTTATTAAAAATTATTTCAATATATTTGTTATAAGGACAGATTTGGGATCTGCCCCAAAATGTCACTGCTCTTGAAATTGAAATTTCAGATACCTAAAAGAGAAATTCTCTATTTGTCAGTGACACCTTGTTTTTGAAAAAATTGGAAATACAATTATATTTGATAAGAATGGAACCTCTACTTATCTTGGTTATGATGGTTTGGAAAATATTGCGTATCAAAAAGAATTGACTCAATTAGAATTTGTTGTTTCTTTAAAGGCTGCCTAAATTCGAATCCTCAATTTACAGAAAAAAATCAATACTCTAAAGACTCATTTTTCAGCTTTTAATGGGATTTTCTCTCCTCGTTTCTAAAAAATAGAGTAGAAGTTATTAAAAATTATTGCAATATATTTGTGGTAAGGACAGATTTTGTGATCTGCCCCAAAATGTCACTGCGCTTGAAATTAAACCTTTAGATACCTAAAAGAGAAATTCTCTATTGGTCAGTGACACCTTGTTTTTGGAAAAATTCGGAAATACAAATATATTTAATAAGAATAAAACCTCTACTTATCTTGGTTATGATGGTTCGGAAAATATTGCATATCGAAAAGAATTGACTCAATTAGAATTTGTCGTTTCTTAAAAGGCTGCCTAAATTCGAATCCTCAATTTACAGAAAAAAAAATCAATACTCTAAAGACTCCTTATACTGTCTAGATTGACTGTGACTTTTTGGAAAATTCCCAAGTGCCAATTACAAGTCAATATTCCAATTCATATAAAAACATGATTTTTACGTATATAGTACATATAACCAATGCTAAATTTCCCTAGCCTCTCACAATGAAACTATCAACTGTAGATATATGCTGTCACTGACTTATCTAATTAGTTAGTGGTGGTATTAAGAAAACAACATTCGCACTCTTCACTTATATTTTATCTAGACTCATATTTTAGGTAGCGCAACAATCTTTTCACTATCGTATTTTTTTTTACCAAGAGTTTCGTCTCGAACGAGTGTGTTTCTGATTTCTGTAGTAAATAAGTTATAGCCTTTCAATCGCGAACGCACCAATACGAATTGATGCAATACGAAGCCAACCGTGAAGCATTTATATTCTCACTCATTCGTGCAAGTGCTCCGCTGTATTCGTGTGTTTTGATCAGTGTATTGATGTTAATGTTGTTGTTCGACAATTGTGGAGTATTATGTATCCCGTACTCTAATACGCAGATTGAAATTAACAGTTGAATATCTTTCTCTACTATTGATCATTCACATTTCACAATTATAACCTGGATTTCACAACGAAAACGTGCGCAAGCGCGTGAAACTTCACCTTGTTCCTTCGGTCCACGGATGTCCGGTGGATATCCATTCAGGATATTTTGGACGTCCATTGCGTGGTGTTGATTAGCCGGTTTTTCTAACGAGTTTGGAATTTTCAGATATCCGAAGACGACTTCGCCGAGACCGAGTTGCTGGAATCACTTCTGCTCGGCCACAACGAGATAACTTCCTTGAACAATTCGCTGTTGGGCCTCAGACACCTGCACTTCCTCAATCTGGCCTACAATCGACTCAGCGAATTCTCATTTCAGGAAGTGGCGGATCTGCGAGAGCTCGAAATCATCGATCTGTCATACAACCGAATAGAAATTCTCACGGGACCGGCAACAGTGAGTACAAAGCTCAGAAATTTTATTTTTCAGAAACGAGAAGAGAAAATCCCACACGAAAACTAGAAAAATTCATCAATTAAATTTATGCGTCAAAACTGGCCCAGTATATGTCATGTCCTAGTTTTTGCTGAGGACAACAATAATCGTTCTATGAAAACGAATTGCAAAGCAATTGGAGCTCACCTTCAAATTCCTGGTCTTGAATACATGAATCTTCAAGAATACGATAAAATATTCAAAAACATTCACAAATGATTCTTTTTTCGGTTCTTAGAAGTATTATACATTGAATAGTTCTCTCAAAGAAATGATCTATATTGTTATGAGGACTGTTTCGATATGAGTTACTGATTCATAATGAGAATTTAAATTTTTTTTCAATACATGTCGTTTCATATTGGAAATCCGTTGATTTAATATTGAACTGTTGCCAAAATAATTGTGCTGGAAGCTAATTTAGAAATTGTGCAACATCATCAGATACTATGCATAAGTAGTTATGTCTACATACCTACACATTTCGAACGGGACGCCCTGTATATCTTATAGTTTTTGGTATTCCAATCACTTTCCCAACAACTCCACCTGAAATTCCTCTATATGTCTACCTGTGACCGTTTTCGATATGATTTGGAGACAACAAATAATTCTTTTTTTTTCTAGAAACATGATCTCCAGAAGTTATTGTTTGATTCTCATTTTCAAAAACATAAAATTTGGTACTGAGTGATGTATTGACTATGAACGTCCTACACCCAGATCTCCCAGAACCAAATTCAAGTGACTCTGTGGTGAAAAAAATACAGATATTTGATGCACTTGAAAAAATAAAAATAGTCAATCTGGTACTAGATCTTTTCAAAATTGTTTTCAGCTCATTTTTTGTTGTTGTTCATCATGAAAATATTATTATTCGATCGTGTATGCAAAAACGATACTTTTATCTTTTAAAAAAAAATAGAATCTAACTGTTACTTTGGTTTGCAGAATTTGGTGGACTGGAATAGCAAATTGATCGAAATCAAGCTGGAGCACAACAACATCGAGACATTGAATGGCGCTCTTTCAGGCTTCTCCGACCTCCTGAGGCTCAACTTGAGCTTCAACAGGCTCAAAAAATTATCCCCTGAAGATCTCATCGGTTTGGAACAATTGAGACTATTGGATGTTTCACATAATCACTTGACCACTCTAGAAGAAACTAGTAAGGTATGTTGAAACTCGATTTTATTGTCATTTCAAATAACATTACTGCTCATGAAAGTTATACATTTATTTATTTCATTCATTCATCATGCTTTCTCTGTTGACAAATCATATTTGTATTGAAATTCGTCATTTATAACTGAAAAAAAAAACAAAAAAAAAATGGAAACATCAGGACTAACATTATTGATGAAAAAGTCATCAATCCGGAAATTTTGCAACAAAGGATCATGAACAAAGGAGGATTAGACTTAGATTTTAGATTAGATTTACAGGAGGTAGACGTCTAAATCGTTATTTCATATTTTATTGCATATTTTGTTATTTTTGGATTCCTCATTCAATTCTAACTGGAGTTTATAAAATGTTCCCCATACATGAGCCAATCGGGAATTGTATCTTTAGGAAATTCCATGTCCTGATTCAGAATCCGAAGAGATTATTATAATTTCTGTTTTCATTTCTGTTCACATGTTTGGAGCTTAGCCCCCAAACATACGCTTAAGCTCTTGGATTCAATTCAGAAGAGAGCTGTTCGCCTAGTCGATGACACAACACTCACCAAATCATTGACCTCTCTAGATCATCGTAGAAAGGTCGGCGATCTATGCCTTTTTTATAGGTTCTTTCACGGTCGGTGCTCAACGGAAATATCATCCATTATGCCACCACCCGCGATTCCTAGTAGACAAACCAGACGAGCTCAAGCTGGTCAACCCTACACTGTCAGGCTCGAGACCTGTCGAACATCGCTATACCAAGCATCATTCCTCAATAGAACGGCAAAGTTATGGAATTCTTTGCCTATTGAGGTCTTTCTTGATGCTTACAACCTCCAAACTTTCATCAAGAAAAATTCCAACACCTTTCTACTCTCCCAAAATTCCACCACTGGCTAACACGATGTTCCTCGATAATCATAGGTTTCCCTTTCGTGTTGTCCACAGATAAAATAAAAAAAAAAAATTCAAGAAACGAGGAGAAAAAATCCCAAAATATCTGGAAAAATCGAATTAATTCCATTTCCATTTCAGACTTATTTGCCGAGATTGTCCGAACTGAAGGCGAGCCACAATTATCTCACGATTCTGGAACGAGATTTCCACGGTTTGCCGGTTCTCTGCCACGCGGACTTGTCCAACAACGAAATCGTCGCCCTCGGCAAGGATTTGGTGGCGAAAACACGCTGTACAATCGAGCATGGCGTACACGAAGGCACGTGGGACACTCTGAAAATCTACTTGCAAGGTAAACAATGTCATTCAACTTGTGAAGATTTTTTCGTTTTCCAATGGAAAATTCAAAATTGACAAATAAATGAAAATGACAAATAATTACATGATTGTTGCACTTCAAAGGTCAGATTTGTTGGGTCAAAATGTGAAGTAAGTTCGTCTCGTAGACAGGGCATCCAAGATTGGACGACCAATTACATCATTTTCGAAAAAGTTCGTTCTTTCAAATGTGACACCTTGTATTCATTATATGGTCGAATGCGGAACTTAATTCTGCATTGATTTTTCATACCTTTCCATACTCCTCTTTCCAACGGTTTTTTGTTCATAATATACTTCCGATTCAACTGGAAATGCCATCAACGTCTTCAATTTAAATGGGACACCCTATATATTTTTACAGATTTTGTGTGAAAAACGAGGAATATAGCACTTCAATAAACCTCCTTTCAGTTTTTTGCATTAGAGCAAAAAACTATTTAGATAAACTAATTGATGTTGTTTGTATGCATAGCAATAAATAAACGAGTACTCTTTTGTTCTCCAAGTGTCAGATTCTAATTGACGGAAAAAAATTTTACAATCACCATAACCGATCATCATTAAAATTTCAATACGCTCTTTTTCACTTAATTGAACCATTCCAAATTGTACAATTTGTAAATTGTACGTTTATTTATTACTATACATACAAACATCATCAATTAGTTCTAAATAGTTTTTTGCTCTAATGCAAAAACTCAAAGGAGGTTGATTAAAGTGCTATATTCTTCGTTTTTACAAATTTTTCCACACTAAACTCAACTAAATTCAAAATAACAAGCTCTTTCAAAATCTGTAAAAATATATAGTGTGTCCCATTCAGATTAAAGAAGTTGATGGCATTTCCGGTTAAACCGGAAGTATATTATTGACGAAAAAATATACATCAGATTCATTTTGTTCCATTACACTCACCTGCAAATTTTTATAAATATCGTTCTTCTCGTTCAAAAGATATTCACTTGGTACCATACTTTATCCCAACCCTGAATCCCAAACAGTGAATCACAAAATCTCGATCATTATCAATCTATTTTTTTTTTCTCAGATAATCCGATCCTTTGTGACGCTGCCCTACCGGACATAATGTCCATCATGGAAATAAACCACACGCGGATATACGGGGTCTCCCACAACTGCCCCCCTTTGAGCGAACAACCCACCACATCGAAACCAACAGCCTTTTTCGGATACATCCCGGAGTCCTCCACGTCCCTGCCAACAGTGATAGCCGTAGGAAACAACGGTGAATACCAGAACGAGCAGAACCTAGGCGTCAATAACACCCGAAGGATTGTGGAAGAGAACCCGGTCTTGGGGGACGTACCGATAGCTTTGAGTTTGCACAAGCAAGCAAGCACCGAGCATGAGCCGAAAATGCGAGACTCGAACGTGAACAGGACCGAATTGTTCGATCCGGTGCAACAAGGCAAACAAATAAACAAACTAGCATCGGAGCTCGAGGAATTGAGAACCAGGATCGATGAGCTCTCCTCGCAGAATAAGCTACTTTTGCAGACCCAAGCGAACACCAGTATTGTACACTCTAGTGATAATTTAACTGAGCTGAGGAAGCCATGAGACAGGAACGTGCAGAGGGAACAATCACTTTTTACTAGTCATCCAGAACCTACTTCTACTTAGTTATGTTAAACACGCTACTATTCTTTCGGTGAATTCGATGTTGCGAAAGAGATGTGATAGCTGGGAGAAAATCTGATACACTGGCGAAGGAAATTGACACCATGAACAGGGCATTATATTGCGAAAATAATATTCGACGACATTTGCAATGACATCTCATAGAAAAACACTATTACAAAACGCTACACTATTTTCGATCTGCATTGTGGCGGAAATGAGTTTCCTGCAGAAAACATCATCACTATAGGAGTCTTTACAAAACTGCGTTGAACGAATGAAAAAATTATTTCTGCTTATCTAGACAAGCGAATCAATTTGAGGGATCCACTAAAACGTCGCGTTGTAGGATATTAGGGTATTTTCCAAAAAAATATGCCATGCCAAAATTTAACGGAACGAAGAGTTTTGCCAGTTCAGGAATATAAAATCTCTGAAAAGTTTGGAAGAATTTTCATGTATTCCTCAAAAATCGTAATGGGTATTACATTTCGATTGCTCAACAGAGTTGGTTCCTTTTTTCCTATTCTTTCTTCCTGCTTATTAGAACAGTTTTAGGAAAATCATGAGCACGGTAAAATCGTTGCTAAAGGCAAAATTGTACACCCTTTTATAACTTCTTAACAATACGCCACCTGTACTTTATCCACAAACTAAAATTAAATTTTTCTAAATTTTTCTGCCGTATAAAATTGACTATATTCGAATTTTGCACTTTTCTTTTAGCTACTGTGCTGAACTTTTTAATATTCTTCTCTCCATGCAACAGCCTTTATTTTAACACGCACTTCATTTTTGTCCATTTTATCCCTCGGATCAGACCTTGACCATAAAATTCTCATAGGGTTTAAAGAAAATCTTGGGAAAAATCCAATATCAGAAATGGTCATTGAAAAAATACTGACAGTGGAACTGTAATAAATTCATGGTGATGTATCAATATCTTTTGCCAGTGTAGTAATATTGTAAATTTTCGCACATTTTCGATGAAGTACATGAGGCATGCATATGGCATTCCAACAATACAGTACAATTATTTATTTGTTCATTGTTAACGAAGCAGTGTATTGAGATGTGACTGAATTTCAGCAATATGAAAATTTAATATTATTGATTAGAGTTGAATATTTTTGGAAGATTTATAGTATGGATCTGTGTGATAATATTATGACAAACAAAAAACTTTAATGCAATTTGTGCCATACGTTTTAGAATAGTATTAGGTAGGCAAAATAGATACTAATGTTAAGATTGAAATAACTATATATGTTTAGATTAACTAATTGCTGTAAATATGTTTGGCTAACTTTACAAATGCAAATGATTTGTGTAAAAATGCTTTTATTTATATTGTTTAATCAAGAAATATCACAATAAGTTGTTGATGTAGAGATAATAAATGATTCCCATGTAACGAATAGGTTATTTTCATAGCTCAAAAACAGAGCCGTTTCAGTTTGTAGTTCTTTCAATTCTATGTTTATCAAAGCAACAAAGAATGGTGCCCAATATGACTAAGACAATTCCTAAAACTGTACCTGAAATATGAAACCAAACATGAATCCACAGCACATTCTCCTGAAAAACAATGCTCTAAATATAGACAGGTAGGTCCTATACATACTTCTTTTAGGTAACTTCTCTCCCATAATCCATCCAGATACTGCAGTGAACACAAACGTCAATGAATTTGCAACAGGAACAGTTAATGTCAAGTCAGCATTTTGTAATGTGAGGAAATACAGAATAGATCCTAGCTGATTCAACGTGATTGGTACCAAGTACTAAAAAACAAGGATAATGTGCGTGTAATTGCAATTACCCAAAGGATCAAAGGGGAACGTACCTCAGTATGGGTAGCCAAACTCTTCAGCTCTAGAATGAAAGTCATCAATTTTGATTCGGCAGTTACTTTTTTCACACCTTTGGATCTTTTTTTTATCAAAGGGTTAGTACACCCCCATAAAAGACCAACAAGGATTAAATATACTAGAAAAAGAAGGTACATTACTATCGAAATGTCTGGCTAATGAGAATAAATATATTCATAGACAACTGTATAGCAAACTGCTATTCTTACATATCTGCTGCATCTTTGATACATTGGAAACAAAGTTAAAATCAAATTTATTGGAAACACTTGTTCAATTCGAAAATGACAAAATAAATATCTTGAACTAACCTCAATTTGAACTTTTTCTCTGACTACTAACCTCTTGAGCAAAGAGTTATGAAAAGGAGAAGAAAAAGGATTCCTCTTCTTTTACATAAAATTTAGGTTAAGTTGTGATAAGTTTACTTTTTCGTTCTTTCCACCACCTACAAGAAATGAGTTTTTCGAGCTCCTCCAAGTTCTCAGCTGTTTATCTTCGTCTCAGCATGTACAGTAGCAACCGCTGATATTGCATATCATTTCCCACTGGTAATCAATGAGTACATAATCTGAGGACACAAACATGGCAAAAAATGCAGAACTTTTCATCTGCTTGATAATTCTGACTACAATAGTACCAATATGCATCCTAAACAGACTGATCCTGAGCACAGACTTGGTGCAGCACCCCCCTGAAGAATATGGCTGGGTCGTACATGGTATTCGAAATATACTAGGATATAGTACTTTATTTCTACCCTGTTATTTGGTTTATAAGTACGTTGTGAAGACCAACTATGTGAACAAAAGTGGACGAGGGCTGATTGGTGCCGTTATCAGAACCTGTTTCGGAGAGGATGATTTTTTACCAGTTGGCGTGAGCTCACATCAGACCATATCAGAAAGAACATCACTACAAGATGGATTGCTGCTGCTCTTTTTCTTCTTCGGACTGCAAATTTCTTATTTATCATGGGGTGTTCTGCAGGAGAAAGTCATGACCCAGCCCTATGAAAATTCATTGAATGACATTGGCTACTTCACAGACTCTCAGTTTCTAGTGTTCATTAATAGAATCTTAGCATTTCTTGTGTCTGGAGCTATTCTTTTTTGCAAACGCCAGCCCAGACACAGATGTCCTTTATACAAATATGTATTTTGCTCGTTTTCAAACATAATGAGCTCTTGGTGTCAGTATGAAGCCCTGAAATACGTATCATTTCCACATCAGGTACTCGCCAAAGCTAGTAAGACTATACCAGTCATGATTATGGGTAAAATTGTATCCAGAACAAAGTACGAGTATTATGAATATGTAACAGCAGTGATACTTTCACTGGGCATGATTCTTTTCATGGTGGATACTGGTAACGACAAGTCAACATCAACAGCTACCACTTTTTCGGGAGTCATCCTGTTATGCTCCTACATAGCTTTCGATAGCTTCACCGCCAACTGGCAAGGTGATTTATTCAAGAAGTATGAAATGAAGCCTTTGCAAATGATGTGCTTTGTGAATTTCTTTTCTTGCATCTTCACTGCTACTTCTTTGTTTCAGCAAGGAGACTTCTTGGCCAGCATCAATTTTATGATAAATTTCCCTAGTTTTGTGGTCGATGCAATTTTGCTGTCGTTCTGCAGTGCAGGAGGCCAATTATTCATATTCAGTACTGTCGCTACATTCGGGCCACTTGTTTTTGTGATAATAAGCACAGTTAGACAGGGTTTTTCAGTTTTATTGAGCTGTATTATCTACCACCATGAAGTTCATGCTGTGGGTGTACTTGGCATTTTGTTGGTCTTCTTGAGCATGTTGTTGAGAATTTATTGCAGCTACAGAATCAAAAGTCTCAAGAAAATCAACGCCACGGGGGCTCAGAAAGATTCACAAATCTAAGTGATAATCTTATCTCTGTCGGGAATTGTGAGTTTTCTAGAGTCTGATGAGATATCATTACCAAAGATGGTGACTCTCTACTGAGTGATTTTGAAATTTTTGTGTGCTGAGTCACAAGCATTGTTAAACAGGAAGATTTAGTTTTTGAATTCTAATAATGCAACATATACTCAGTTGCAGATTGAATTGAAATTTTATACAATCAGTTTTGAACCTCACTTTTATTTATGTTGATTTTTTGAGGGTGTATTTATTTTTTTGGGGGTTGGGGGTAACAAACTGTATAAGGGCCAGGGTTCTTTCAAAATTTTGTATTGGTAATTGTTTATACAGGGCTATTCCAATTGACTCTGTAAATTCTGATTGACAATGATTGAATTGAGACAAAGTAGATTATTTTGGAGAAATATATAGGCCAACAAAATGTGATATAACTTCTTCAGTTTTGCAGTCATATAGGAAATATTCCTGTTATATAAGTTATTATATTAGTGATATGGACAGATACAAAAATCCGAGTTAAAATTCTGAAAAATCCAGATACATCAGTTTAATTCAAATAATATGGCAATATTACTATCGAAAATTGCAATGGAAATGTGTCAGAAGAATCAAAAAGATACAGGCAACAGAAAAATCTCTAAGTGTTTCTTTTATGACCCTAAAACTGAAGAATCTATATAACATACTTTTTGTTGAAATGCTACTTTGTCACTTGATATGATATCCCAACGCAAGTACACGAATTTAATTCACCCTGTATTAGTGTTTTCTGCGAATTGATTCGATGAATGTAGAATTTTCAATTAAAAATTCTTCCAGGAGGTGACCAAACATTTTTTTCCTTTGAATAAAACAACATTAACAAATATATCTATATAATATATATATAAATAAAAATCACAAGTAAGCCTATCATGAAATATAAAATTATACTCAATCGACGAGATCCAAAAAATCTCGCAAAGAAAACTCCATATTTACAAAATAAAATAAACAATCCATAGAAACCATTGGGACAGTTGAGGCAGATTCATGCAAGAGTCATCATAATTCATTACATTTTCATTATATTAGTTCATTACTATAGTTTTTATGGGATGTGTTTATTATTTAATTTTCCACTATAAATCATCATTATATTACATGTAATCATTGCATGTTTGACATGCATCTGTCAATTTTCAACATCATCACTTATTTTTGTAATAATAATAGTTGACCAAGACACATTGACTTGGTATGGAAAAAAACATAGAGTTTGGAAACAATAGCAATGAAAGTTATCTACTTATTAACAATTTCACTTTTATTCCATAAATTTCAATCGTTTTAATAATGGGTATCCCTAAAAGATCTTCATAAAAACTCACCACATATTCGCCAGACCAAACAATTTGATTCGAGCAAACTTACTTCAGTACAAAGACGGTGGACGGCGCTTCAAATCGTTTTGCTTTATAATTTTGAAGTGCCTCTCAGGATGAGGTATTGAAATCCGTATCATAATCAATATGAATATGATTCCATATGCATAGAAATACATTTTTTCAGGGAATAACCATCTAAAACTTCTTCGCCAATGGAAAGAAGGGTTTGAATATGAAATTTGGATTATTCAACTCAGTTATTACAAAATGGGTATCACAAGAAATTACTGGAACATGAATACAAATACACTAAGTCATGAAAACTATTCAAACTGTTTGCTAAAAATAGCTGTTAGGACAAAACACATTGTAGTAAATCATCATTCATCGTAAAAAAAATATTAATGAATGAGAATGGTGAACACTTAGTATAGTTTTCATGACATTTTTGTTATTTGTATTCATATACAGAACATTCAAATTACGCCAAAACCATGCGAGTAATTGAATTCCAACAAGAGAACTTTTATTGTAAGAAATGAGTTACACAATCCAAATTTCATTCTCAAATCGGCGTGAAGTCCTTAGATATTTATTCGATGAAAAAATCAGGTTCTATAAAATAAAATTATATATAATATAAAATAATATTAATCATTATTATTATATGGCTAACGTGCCAAATTTGAGTAAAATCACATGGGCCGTTTCGAAGTTATAAAGCAAAATTGTTATTTCAGAACAGTCTAACGCCCAAAACTAATTAACTTTGTACTGAGGTAAGTTTGCTAGAATAAAATTATTTCGATCTGAGGTATATGTAGTAGGTTTTTGTAAGGACCTTTCAGGGACACCCTGTAGAAAAAGAATTCGAAACGGCCTGGACTTCTGTCAGTCTTCTCAATTGAGTCGGTCCATAAACTGTTTCCATTTGGCAGTGGAAATGTTAATCAATTGTATCTACAGGATGTTTCGGGAAGAAATATCAAAGCTGAATTTAGCATAATGACAGCTCCTCTCAATGTTTTCATTTCACTTCTCATTTTAGCGTTCAGAAAACTAGCAAAAAAATATCATTGATTGATTGATTCTTTGAGCAACAATGACAACTCAGCAATTTCGATTATTATGATCAACTGCGATTTTTATTTGTTCCAGAGATCAATTGTAATTCGAAAACTGAAGAAACATTCATTACAAAACAAATTATATACAAATAGCATTAATTCGACAGGTTGTTGTGAGTGAATATTATTTGTTTATTCTTGTTTTTTCGGTTTTCTTGATTCTGAAATAAATTTTTCCTTAGTTCTTTCAAATCATCTCTGAAGAAATAAAACTCGGACTGGAACGTATGAGCTCATTTTGACTTGAAATATTTTCATTTCCTGCCGAAAAACCCTCTATAACAAACGGTACATGAATCCTCTTTTAGTAGCGTCAACATTTGTATATTGATATAATCACAAAACGGATTCAACGGGGCACTTATTAGTATTCAAAATGGAAATATTTCAAGTCTGAATATGAAAAATTGGCTCATACGACTATTTCAAAACTGGAAAAAAAAATTCATTACAAAACTAGCAACACAAAATAGCATAAACAAATGGCATTGCCTCGAAGAGTTGTAGTGAATTGATAGTATTTGTTTATTCTCTTTTGTTTTATTAGTTTTTCTATAGTTTTCAAATTAGAAGCAAAGTATCCCGAAGAAAAAATCGGATTTCCTGCCGAAACTCCCTCTAAAACCAACTTTGCATGAATCCTCTTTTAGTAGCGTCAAACATTCGCGTATTAATATAATCACAAACCGGATTCGACGAGGCTCCCATGAGTATTCTGGAAAACGGAGAGGGGAAAAAGAGAAATTACCCGTCTAAAGTTTCGTCGACGATGCCCTGCCAGCCGGTCTCTTTGAACGCGCGGCACTTTTCGAGGACGAGGCCCGCGAGGTTTTTGACGCGCGAAGGGGGCGCCGGGTGCGCTATCAGCCCTTGCAGCAGCTGCAGCCCGCCCTCTTTCTCCACTAGCGCGCAGTACTTGTCGGCTGCAAAGAAATCCGTCAATCGAAATTCACAGAAATACGTGATGAAAGACAAAAAAATTTCTAGTTATTAAACTTTGGAGCAACTTCCGATACACGTTTATATGAATCACTTGGAATTGATGACATCATTCAAGTTACGTCTTTGATATATTCTACAAAACTTACTGATATTAGGACACATTCACCTTTATGTACTAGAAGAAGTGATATTTATCATTACTAAAATGGAGATAATTTTGTAATTCCCTATCACAGACTCACGAAATGTCAAAATGGCACGAATTATATATAAAAATATTTAAAGCAAATGTAACAATAAACCTGACTCATCATCCTTTCTACAGTTATCAAGAATTATTGTGACTAGGCTCGAAGCGGTAGTAATTGGTAGCAGGAAATTTGGTTGACGTTGACGTAGATGTTGTATGGTTCTCCTTAATTCTAATATTCTATTCATTTCATTATCGTTTCGACTTGCATAAATACTATGCATTAGAAACGATGTACAAAACACTATAACGTATATATAACGTATATATAACGTATATCCACTATAACGAATAAAATGCTGTTATCAAGTTAGCTGTACGTCAGAGTTCTGGTTGAAGAAATCAGATAGGTAAATAGGCAGAATAGCTCCACCAGTGTTCTGTACATCGTTATTATGAGCTTTATAATTGTTTAATCAATAAGTGTGTTGTTGGTTTGATATTACGAAAATACCCCTCTTTCGTTAATTACGATTTTCTGGCAAACGGTTAGTTGATGTATGAAAAAAATGCAAGAGACTGAATTCTTGGATTTTTTCATGGTTCAGAAGATTATGCCATTCGAATTCAAAGTTTCTCTTTATGAACATGAAATTTGGGCCAATAAAAGTGACTCCAACTCCTTCAGAACTGGATTCACATAATTTTTGGAGCAAAGAAGAAATAGAGGCCCTGAAAAAACAAGGAGGGCATGACAATTTGTAGAAGATTTGATCCGTTGTTTCCATCACTATTTTAGATAATCTTTTTTTACCTAGCTTACAGTGGTGACATTATTACAGATTTCTGTGCAAATAGTTGACTTTTTGAGATTGTAATTATGTTGTTCGATCTAAAATTGAGAAGTAACCTAAATTACTACTTTTGAATCAACATTTTTATAACACTGATTGTGCAATTATCTATAATACTGATTTTGTTGCCATCTTACAAGGGACATTTGAGTGATTTTCCGCTACAACGAATAAAATGCTGTTATCAAGATTTGGTTGAAGAAATTATAAAGACAAATAGGCAGAATAGCTCCACCAGTGTTCTGTACATGGTTATATCAGATAAGATTCATCAAGAATCATCACCTATCGAAAGAACATTGAAAATAATCAATGAAAATGATTTAGACATTTTTCATGGATCACCAAACAGTTGTAAAATACTTGTCAGATCTTTGTTTTGAAGTTTATGAAGTTTTTTAAATTTCTCGCACAAATTTTGAATATCAATAATGAGCACATTCACTATGAATAAAATGTATATATGTTAATTTTTTCGTAATGGGGTTTCCCGTAAATAAAAAAAAAAGATAATCTCTCGACGGGCTAGTTGAATACCTCATTATCATCGATGATAATGTCGATGCGACTTACGGTAGACCCTCGTGAGATTGGCCAACGCCCACACTGCCCACTGCTGGCACTCGGGCGTGTGGTAGACGCGCACGAGGTGCAGGATCGGCTCGAAGGATCTGTAGTTGATGTTCCGTTGCGAGTCCAAGTCCCATCGGTCGATGGCGCTCACCATCTTGCCGAGCACGAAGCCGCGAGAGGGCGAAGAGACGATCCACGCGTCCGGCCCGTCGGAGGCGATGTGCGAGATGACGCCGGCAGCATTGTAACTCACTTCTGCCATACGGTAATAATACAATAGAAAAGAAATTTGGTCACCTTGAATAACATACAAACGGTACAGAAGGTGTAGGCAGGTTCATGCAACGTTCATTATAATTACATTTTAATTATATTATGATTAAGGAAAGTTGAATCGCTAATACTGATGCGGCGAGTTCATGCAATGCATTAGTGCATTTTCATTACATTAGTCCACTAAAAAGTTGGCCACCTTTCAACTATGCATTATAATTACATCATATTCGTAGTGAAAACAGCTAATTAGCATGCGCCAGGATGTCATTTGCTAGACATAGAGCATGAAATCGAATTCCTGTCACTTCTCCTCACACAAAATCTTCGGTTTTGTGACCTTTTCTTTCAAACTAATACATAAGCAAAGAAGATAACAAAAGTCCAATATGCTGTGATCGAGGTGGTGCCATATTTTCACACGAGTAGCACGAAAAACGAAAATACAAGACAAAAATTAATTATTGAACACATACAGATGAATTCCACAATTCGTTGAATTTCAAATATCACACATGGTAAAAATCTCAAAAGTCTCGATACGCTTGCGCTAATGCGCTGTTAATGTGTTGTATGAACGGGAAGTTTTTCTTAGTGATAATATAATTAAAATGTAAATATAATGAACGTTACATGAACCAGCCTTAAGTAAGGTAATAATTTTTTGGGGATCCAATACGAATACAAATAGAATATTTGTTAAATACTGTCTGTAAATTCTTCGAGGAGGTGGTACATTCATTTTCCAGCTTTTCGTGGGATTTTCTCTCTTATCAAGATTAGTAGAGGTTTCATTCTTATTAAATATATTTGTGTTTCCAAATTTTTCAAAAACAAGGTGTCACTGACCAATAGAGAATTTCTCTTTTAGGTATCAAAAGGTTTAATTTCAAGCGCAGTGACATTTTGGGGCAGATCACAAAATTTGTAATTACTACAAATATATTGAAATAATTTTTAATAACTTTTACTCTATTTTTTTGGAAACGAGGAGAGAAAATCCCACGAAAAGCTGGAAAAAGAGAATATTTGTTATTCAAAAGAGAGTAATGTGAATAGTCAATTGCAAACATTATAAGGACTCTTGTCGAACAGATTTTAAGAATAATAATATCATGACTGTTCATGCTCTGTACATTTTTTAAAGGTTTGATGTATTTGTTTGAAAATAGAGAATTTTTTAATCTAAATGCCACTAGGAAGCATGACCTCATGTATCCATATCATACTTTGAGACTTGAAACATCTCCTTATTAAATGGCAATGAAATTTTACAAGTTATCAGTACTTGTGAGACGTTCTGCTAGTAGCATGAAAAAAAAACATCAAAAAGATGCTTGTAGATCTAGAACCCTATTGTGTTGAGGGTTTTTTAAAACATTTTTTGAAAAAAATTACTATTTATGATTGGTACTTCCATTGCTCCTTATTGTATTGTAATATTAGGCTCAATAAACAAAATGAATTCGTAAAATTGATATTCCTACGATTGATATTCACCTATGCCGTCGCTTTCAGAATCCAAAAGTGTGGAAAACACATTGAGATATTCCGAGGTTTGCAAAAATACTCTAAGTTCTTCCACTTCAGCTACGTTTCCTAGCAGACCCATCATGTTGCGAAGAAGTTCTTCTTTGTCAGGGAATCTCTGCAATAAAAACATTTATTTCATTCAATATATCAATCAAAATTAAAAATCAGTGATTATGGAAAAATCTGAAATGAGTAATTCAAGTGAATATTCATTCAATTAAGTTTTTCAACGTTGCTCACCTCAAGGCACAGCAAAAAGTGTCGCATTCCCATATATTCCAGGAATCTCCTACAATTATCAGGCGTTTCGTCAGTAACATTCCACATGGTGGACCAAGCCACCTCGAGGACATCATCACATAACGCTCTGTCCAATCTGTCTCGAATCAACCAAATCATTTTCTGAAAATTGCCACATTCAATCAAATTATCACATATATCCTCACTCATTCGTGCAAGTACTCCACGGTATTTGTGTGTTTGGATCAATGTATTGATGTAAATGTTTTTTGAAAACACTAATTTACGAATCTACAATTACGGTGGCAAAATATTATTATAAATACGTATTCTGTACTCTAATACACAGATTGAAATTGAAAGTTATAGTTGGATATCTTGTCTACAATTGATTTCACATTCTCAATACCATTTTCTAGTTATTGAGGTTGAAAACAGGATTTCAATACGTTAAATCGATTAATTTTCCCAAAAATTTTCAGCCCACGATCCGAAAAAAAGTTTCATATGCATCGTAGTTCCAGAAAACCACACAATGATTTATTTTTATATGGAAAGACTTACTTCTATAGCTCCTAATTCTCCCAGTTTGACCTTCTGAAAACCGTCGACCTGACAAGCTAATGAGTTTAATAGGTAGATGCCAATTCTTTGTACAAAACTTTCTTGGGTCATCCCATCGACAGAGTGGAGTAGGATGTTTACCAGTCTTTCGTAATCAAAAAGCTGAAATAATCACAATTAGGTGTCTCTCCAAGGAAATTAAGTGATATTTTGCTAGGGAGGAATAAAGTTTGCATTTTATTTCACAGTCTATATGGGAAGTATGAAGGAGTGTGTTTAGAACTTTATTTATGAATACCCCCCAAAGAAACGCCTATAAAGCAACAAAGATTATATTTTTCCTGATATTAATTTTTAGGTTCTCTAGATCTATTAGAGATAAATAGATAGATAGAATTTCATTGATCTCTTCGTATCATTTACATGACATAAGACAAGTCAAACAATCATAGGTTGAAATAGGAAGTGAGTATAATTCAATAGAGATATTTTGTAGTTCTATTTTCTAAAGACTGTCAAACATACTGTCTGTAAGTTCTTCGAGGAGGTGGTACATACATTTTTCAGCTTTTGATGGGATTTTCTCTCCTCGTTTCTAAAAAAATAGAGTAGAAGTTATTAAAAATTATTGCAATATATTTGTAGTAAGGACAGATTTAGGATCTGTCCCAAAATGTCACTGCGCTTGAAATTAAACCTTTAGATACCTAGAAGAGAAATTCTCTATTGGTCAGTGACACCTTGTTTTTGAAAAAAAAATTTGGAAATACAAATATATTTAATAATAATAAAACCTCTACTTATCTTGGTGGACGTTTCGGGAACGAATCTGCTCCCGTTCTCAACACAATTGAAATATTTTTCTTCGTAAACTTTTTTCGATGTTTCCGATTTTGACACTGAAAAGTGACAATTTGGCAGACGGAGGAATTCTGGTTATAAGGTGTTTTCATTAATTGATATCGAATTTTCCATTTTCATATTCAAGTTTCAGAAGTGGATGCCAATGGAATGGAATGGACAACATATGGCCGATTGGAGTAATATTAAGATCATAGGAAAAGAAGACAACAACCAAAAACGGAAAATCAAAGAGTCTGCTTGCATTCTCCTGAACGGAGACAATAATATTGCTTCTTGTTCAGTTGATATAGATAGAACTTGGCATCCACTTCTGAAACTTGAATATGAAAATGGAAAATTCTATATCAATTAGTGAAAACACCTTGTAACCAGAATTCCTCCGTCTGCCAAATTGTCACTTTTCAGTGTCAAAATCGGAAACATCGAAAAAAGTTTACGAAGAAAAATATTTCAATTGTGTTGAGAACGGGAGCAGATTCGTTCCCGAAACGTCCACAAAGATAAGTAGAGGTTTTATTATTATTAAATATATTTGTATTTCCAAATTTTTTCAAAAACAAGGTGTCACTGACCAATAGAGAATTTCTCTTTTAGGTATCTAAAGGTTTAATTTCAAGCGCAGTGACATTTTGGGACAGATCCTAAATCTGTCCTTACTACAAATATGTTGCAATAATTTTTAATCACTTCTACTCTATTTTTTAGAAACAAGGAGAAAATCCCATCAAAAGCTGAAAAATGAATTGTCAAACACTTTGTCAAGGTAATTTTCTTTGTCAAGTCTGTATGTAATTGATTACTTGTAAAATTGCTAATTATTTGCAACTAATTTCTTGGAAATCAAACTGATTTGAGTCAAATCCAAATTTTTCATTGATGAAATCAACAATTCTTTTTTGACGAAACTTTTCGAAATATTTTCAATAATAAACTCAACAAGGCTATTGGTATATAAAGCAATAACAGATCGTTTCATGAGCCTCTTTACTTTTCAAACTGACATACAGACCTAGATTCCATTTACTAAAGTATCATTGATAAGCTGACATACCAATATCATTCCGTTCAAGACAAAATACTCGATTTCACAAGAGACTCACCACATCCATGGGTATTTTGAACTGGCACAACGTCAAACAACCATTGCGCATCATCGTGTCATCCTTTTTGTGGGCGCTCATGCCATTCAAGAGGGTCGTGATGATCTTTCTTTTGACGTTCATGTCGTCGTGCAACTCTCTGCCGGTACCTTTCACTATGTAAAACAAGGTGGCGCTGCAAACGAGAGAGCAATATTTGATTTTATCGAATATGAACAAATCAAAAAAATTAAATTACTGGATGTACTTATTATGTGACCTCAATATTTACCGAGATAATCGTAGTTTGAAAAAAAAATGATTTGGTATCATCTTGGCTGAAAATTCATAAACTGACCCTGAATTATAATTGGTTCACCCTGTAAATAATCGCAAATGAATATTTTCTTCTATATTATTTTTCGAATCTTTGGAAAAGTCCACAAATTTTGATAAATCTTCAGAAACTCCTCAATCTTTGGTGGATTCCTAAAAAATCTTGTGAATCTCAAAGAATGCCATGAATATAAAGAAATGTTCCAAATCTCCCAATTAGTGAACATACACACACTCCTAGTTATTTTCACTAATTTTGTATAAATATTTCAGAATTAGATTTGAAAGATCCAGAAGTGAATACAGGGTTTGGTAACAGCACAGATTCTTATCGAAAAATGAATTTCAAATGTATTCTAGAATATAGAAGGCATTTCATTTCAATCAATTCAGCTCAATATGTACCAACCTCCCTGATATTTGAATATGTGTTTCATCAATATGTCTGTTCATGGCTTCCAAAACAATGTTGAGAGCTTGGCCCACATGTTCGATATTCTCAAAACGGAACAAATGAAACAGCTCATTCATAACTTTTTGCAGCATATCTGTCCTGTCCAAATAAGCTAGGGCTGCCACCAATATTTGCTCTTCATTAGCATTACCAGCAATCTGAAATTACATTCACATGAAATAAACACGTTAGTTAGATTATCTTGTCTATTATTACCAATTTTGCTGGGATGTCATGTCTTAAACAGGCATCATGTGAAGTTTCATAGAGCCCTAAATACTGAAATGGGTTGTTAACTCTGCTGCTCAAACCAGGTATATCCGAGACACAACCATATACAGGCTCAGCAACACCCCTTCCTGCTAAATTTGTGCCAGATATATCCAGAGATGTTAGCAAAGGAAGACTTTCTACAATTATTTTGAGTATTTTAGTTCCTTTTTCATATTTGCCATTGTCCTCCTTGGACTGTGAGATGTCCAAGTGCCTCAGATTGGTTAGCTTGCAAATGGCAGGTACTTTTGACTCAATATTATCTACGTTATAAAGAATCAAAGACTGCAAATTCAGTAGGTGCCCTGTATAGGCAAAATTATCTAGATTACTACAGCTAGATAGGTCTAGGTGAGTCAAATTTGCCAAGGGATTGAGCAAGAGAACGAAAAATTCACGCTGCATGGTGGCCAAGTGCCTCAGAGATAATCTTTTGAGATTAGGAGTCAAAAATATGAAGCCGGTTTTATAATCTTTCCAACCCAACTCATCAAACTTTTCGAGAGTGAAAATATCTGTATTTTCACCTATACCCAATGACACTAAGCAGTCCCCATAATCTGTGAAATACTTTATACAATTTGCTGTGAGACCAGGGCTATGTGATATATCTAGTTCAGTCAATCTGTGTTGCATCAAAATCTCCAAGTCTTTGTCTTGAATTTCAGTCTTTCTCAGCCTGACACGTTTGATTCTGGTGCAGTCTGTGTCTTTGAAAATGTTGATGAATTTAGAATTGACTGGTGTCAAGCTGTTGTTCCTGATGTTCAAAAAGCGTTCACATAGTTCCACTGGTAAGGCTAAGCCATCCATCAGCTGCAAATCACCAGTCAATGGATTGCACTTGCATATAGATTCTAAATGGTTGTTCAGATAGTTGAAACAAAGTTCGACCAGGCGTTCGGGAGCTTCACTATTGCAAAACGCGCACATCTCCGAAGGGAACGCATTGGAATGTCGACACTTCTTCGGAGGCATCTGAAAACAACAATGAAAACGAAAATGCTTTAGAATTAGAATATATCTCTCACCTTTCATTCGATATTGGAACTGCTCGAATCGTTAATAAAACATTGCATCCAATCCTCGGTGATTGATTGCATTTATATGCTTCGCTTCTTGTGTTGTTTTCATATAAACCTCCAGCTGTCTTCTGAATCATATGAAATATATTTTCATTTTTTTTATTATGGAGTAACTCTGACAGTTGACATTTGCTCCTCTCTCAGGAGAGAGTGAACTGCCTAGTCAGTACCGACGTTTTCAAAGACAAAATCGAGGATTTGATTTTGCACGACAAGCATGTGCCGAACTGTCAAGTTTTCGTACAAGAGCCACTTAGGAGGGTCAGAGGTCAGAGGCTGCAACCTCAGACTATGATTTATCCAACTGAGGTCACGACTTACCTAGAATGATATCCATTATTCAAATTTTTAAATCTGTGTGCACCTGGCAACGTCGGTACCGACGGGGTTTAGCCTCTGCGACATCTCTCGCATTTTCACAGATTATGGTTTAAGGTCACAGAAAAGATTGACTGTGACACTGTTGTCAAAGCTTAAATATCTGTTGTCTTTTCACGTGGAATTATTTCAATATACCTTCGAATCAATTACTATAAAAACTATGATCTCAATGAAAAAGAAACGAAGGGCATTACCTTTACGTGTGCCCTACCACGTCGGTTTATCATTCTTCAAAACTTTCGAATTTTCCATTCTCTAAGCAAGGCAACACCGCAAAAGGTTTAGAGTGGGTGGTGTGGTGTCAAATGGCATACAAGGCAAGGTAGAAAATTTGGAACAAAATTTAAATATTTTAATATTATTAATGATCCCATTTTCAGGTTGAAAGAATTCGATGATGTTCTTAATGAGGCAGATATCGATATCAATGCGCTGAAAGAAATTTCCTTTCATGGTGAGAGTTTCAAATAAAAAACATGAGAATGGTCTGGATGGTGAACATTTTTTTTAGGTATACCAGATGATCAAGGTAAAAGAGCCCTCTGTTGGAGGCTGCTCTTGAATTTCCTGCCAACCGAAAGATCGAAATGGGACACACATCTGAAAGAACAACGAAAATTATACAAACAATTCATAAGTATGATTCCTCAACCTCTCTAGGGCCACAGTTTATATATTTTCTGTTGCAGAGGAAATGATTGTCATACCGGGGGAAAGGGAATCAGATGGAGATGTTACTTTCAGTGATCACCCCTTGAGCATCAATCCTGATAGCGAATGGCAAACTTTTTTCAAAGATAATGAAGTTCTGTTACAAATTGATAAGGATGTACGTAGGTTATGTCCTGATATATCGTTCTTCCAACAGCCTACAGAATTTCCTTGTACCGATATAGTTAATAGCAATAACGTTAAGAGATTGCATACCAGAGTGCAGCGCCAAGTGCTAAGGTGTGCTAATGTAGAACGGAAGGGATTAGGAATAACAAAGGTATGAACAAAACTTAGTTGATGTGAATTTCTTACTGCTCTAATTTCTTTTATCATTCCACTAGTGCTTCTACAATAGGATTATTTTTAGTAGCAGGTACTGTACAAAATTATTTTTCTTTTGGGAATTAACTGAATAAGCATAGATTGGACTAAAAACTGTTGGTTGGAAATTTATATAATACATACTAACTGAATTTAAAAAAAAGAAATTTTTCATGAAGAAGGTACAGAACTATTTCCTTTTGAAAATCTTTGATGTATTCTGAAGATTTTTATATGTATTTAGGGTGTATCAGCTTTTACTTACAATAATCGACACGACTGGTTTTCACTGAACAAGGGGTGTTGTCAAAGTTACATAGCTCGAACCTAATACATATCTTATTTTTCAGATTGCGTTGTCTGTAAAAAAAGCAAATGAAGACTATGCCCCTATGGCAGAGGGGGCAGAAGCTCACTGGGAAGTGGTAGAAAGGATACTTTTTCTATATGCCAAATTGAACCCTGGACAAAGTTATGTTCAAGGCATGAACGAGATAGTTGGACCCATTTATCATGCTTTTGCCTGTGATCCTAATGAAGAATTCAGAGGTAATCAGTAATGTATCTTGGGATCATAATTATGAAAGAAGATCAGCCGGCAAAATTCTCTGAAAATTCAAATCAACTGATGGTACTCTACATTTTTAGAATTTGCTGAAGCAGATTGTTTCTTTTGTTTCACGAATTTGATGTCAGAAATCAGAGATTTCTTCATAAAGAGTTTAGATGAATCTGATAATGGAATAAACAAAATGATGAACAGAATGTTGGCTCAATTGAAAAACTATGATTTAGATATTTGGCTGAGATTTCAGCAACTGGAACTTAGGCCTCAATATTATAGTTTCAGGTGAGGTAAAATGAGTATTGGTGATATTCCACATATTGACAGAGTCATTTTTTTTAGATGGCTTACACTACTTTTATCTCAAGAATTCCCTCTACCCGATGTCTTGAGGATATGGGATTCTTTGTTCTCAGATAGAGAACGATTCGATTTTCTTATCCAGGTTTGCTGTGCTATGATTATGTAAGTTGAGAGAGTTGACAATGCAGATCAATACACACATTTTCAAAAAAAATATCCTCAATACCAATGACCAATTTCATAAAATTGTCTAACATTTTGGCAAATTCATTCATCTCGACAAAATCGCCAACTGGACAGCCCGACTGTATATTTTCTAGCAGGCTTTGGAAATAATCATTATATTTGTGTTTTAATAACATAATTTTTTTTCCAACTTTGATTTTGTTTGCCACATTATTTGGTTCGATTTCCACAGTTGAAATTCAAATATTTCCTAATTTTTTTTATGAATTATAATTTAACCCCAGTTTTTGATATATTTTGTGTGACTTGAATATGTTCCGTGTATATTCCAAAATTAGCTCTTTCATAAATAAATCTCCAAGAATGAGAATATTTATCGCAAATGAAAATGATTTTTCGAAAAAAAAATTAAATTTTCCAATTGAAAATTGAAATCAACGGAAGAACTTCAACATTCAAACTAAAGCACCTATAAAAACATGATCCCAAGCCACTTAATGGCTAAAAATGTCAGAAGGATGTCTAAAATCGATTCGTCTTCCTTGAAAGTATCATACATACTGAACATACATACATATTTGAACTTATTTAACATTTTTTCACTTGGCACAAAAATGGAATAATTGGATTTTCTTTTTTCTATATGATTTGCCAGACCACAAAATTAAAATGGTAATTCAAATGGAGACACAATTTAATGAGGGTGTAATAATTTTGTTTTTGTTGATTGACATCTTCCTATAGAAGTTGAAACAATGAAACTCTGTATGTAATTATTTGAAAGTTTTTCTTCACTCAATGATCACTTCATCAGTTATATAAACTCTTTAGATTTCAACACTGGGTGTATTGAAAAAATATTTGGAATAGACATTTACGTTTATTCAATTGAAATATTTTTCAGAATTTTACGTAACCAATTAATCCACGGTGATTTTCCGTCCAATTTGAAACTTTTACAAAATTTTCCACCGATGGATGTACAAGTTATACTATCGAAAGCAGTTGAATTATCCAGACAAAAAATATTTTAGACTAGTTGCATGATATTACTGTATTTTGTAAAGCTCTCAGAATTATTTTTAATGTCTATTGAGCGTGATTTATAAGAAATTGATTATGTTAAGTTTACATATCCAAAAATTATTGGAAATAATTTTTATACAGATAAAATATAGAATGCTGAAAAAGAGTGAATTTCATTTCCCTGAAAACCATTATGAATATACCTACTCCCGTTTGGAAGGTGAATAACAAGGCAAATAACTAGGAAATGTAAAATTTCATTCATGTTTCTTATCATAAAACATTTTGGCGAAAGTTTGAGCTACCAACAATGGGAACACTAAAGTAGCTTCGGCATATATCTTAACTGGAGATGCATCTTTTTTTATTTTGCCCCAAGATTTAGCTTCATCTGGCCTGGCACCTGAATCGCTTCCATCAAATTCAGATGAAGTGTTCAGATAAACTGAATATTCGGCACCGTTTCTCTAGAAAAATATTAAGATACATTTTCATTTTTGGTCATACTTTAATGACTTACCATCAGGTTTGCATTGCAAATGTGATGTTTCACTAGGCCTCCACCAACTATAATCATCCCTGTATTCACAGATTTCATAGCCATCAAGTTGATTCTTCTCAAATCTAAATGAATAATATAATTTTTATTTTTCACATTTTTCTGTTCAATGATTTCAGTTTATTGAGCCTGACAATATGATAATATATATATCATGACTTCTTAATCATCTAACTGATTGTATGTTGGCATTTTTCTAGAAGATATCTGTAAATTTATTGTTATATTTGATACTCTTATGCTTGTCAGTATATGTGTAGGTTTTTTCATTTCAACACCAAAAGACAACATCACATCTGCAATATTATGAACAAGCAGAAGGAATTCACTATTATTTTTCAAATTATTAATACCTCCATTGAGTATTATATTGGATATTATTTTACAAGTGTTAGAAAGGTCTTATTGATATTATTGTTGATGTCAATGTGATACAGTGTGCTCAGTGTCATCACACTGTATCACCTACAGAATATCTTTCAGTAATAGTTCATGACTAATGTGTGATTGATGGAAAGGATAGATGAATAAAGTTATTCAATAGAAATTGATGAGTAATGATGACAAATTAATTGAGAAGAGTGACCAGTATCATTTAGACTGGCAAACTGTAATGGTGTTTTCAGAATAGTGATTCTTTACTTCATCTGACTCGAAGGAAATTATTCATGGATTAACAAATGGTTGGAAAGCAATGAAACTTCAAATTATAAATAGTTGATTCTACAACAACTTCATATGATACAAAAGTAATTATTAAACAAGAAATAAAACTTGCAATGAAATGGTTGTGCCATGAATCATTATTATATAGCTAATTTGTTATATAGAAGATATAATGATGGAGAAATAAGGTTACCTGCAACAATATCAACAACCAATCCTGGATTTCTAAAAGAATGCATAAACATCATATCTCCAATACTGCCATCAGTGAGAGCTGGGCAAAATACAGGGATTTTATTTTTGGATGCCCAATAATAAATACTACTGTCATCATTGATTTCCTTTCCAAGCCTTTCAATTATTTTACTAGGTGTCCAAAGTACTCCATCCTTTTGTTCAATCAATATTTGGTCTAATATTGGCATTATCCAGTTCTCGAAACTACAGTAATTGTCATTGGGAACTAACAAGTTTCCTATTCTGTTGATACCAGAGTCTCGGAGTGTTTTGCCATCTAAATGAAAGTCTCCTAGGAAAGTAGGAGCCAGGCATTTGATGAAATCTTCTTCTATGCCTCCAGCAGTGGTCACAATACAGTCTATCTACAAATGCCTCCAAACAATAACTTGAATTATAACGTGAAACTGATCAGTACCAACTTGTGTTCCACTAAAAATTTTATGGTTTCTCTCAACCCACTGGAAATCAAATTTGATGTATATCCCAAAAATATCGTGCAATTATTTTTGACCACTGTGAATTCGTCATCATTGTCGATAAACTTTTCCCCAGGAATCGGTTGTTGCCGACAATGAATCATCTTGTTTATCTCATCAACAGCAAGACCAAAGTTGGTGGCTTGAAATCCTGTGTGTAAATAACTTTTCAATAATTTATCATAATCAAATTCTTGATTCCAGTTGTAGCCTGCGACTCTTTCTTTTAAATGTGATAAATTTGTGGTTTTCTTAAGAACTGCATCGCTCAAATCTGTAGATAATGAATGGGCCATCTCGAAAATCGAGTTTAAATTTTCGCTTGATAAATATAATCTTAACCTTAAAAACCCATGTTATGACAACCGACCATGATTGAGAAGTAGATCCATCGAGAGAAACTTTAAAAGACGAGACGAAGAATATCTTAACCACTTGAATACTTTCGCACATAACCTGATATTTCTGCATTGTTTTCGCCAGGTTTCCTTGCTTTTTATCGAATTGCAGAATGCTCGAAATATACTAGGTTTGAGCTGAACATGGGGATCCGGGAAAAAATGGATTTGTCTGTCGTATACAAAGGAGGTGGTTCGTTTGTGAAACTTCCCCCAATATTTTCTAGTACTGGCGAGTAAGTTCACTCACATTTAACAAAATTCGAATATCTTTCAGTATCTCATATATTTCAGGAGTGTTTTCGTGGGTGCGAAGAATACTGTGTTGGAATATAACACCAAAACTGGGAAACTCATATTTGAGTATAAAGGATTGGCGTCAAATATTATTGGCTTCAACTACCACATTCAGGACTCAAATCAATGCCTGACTGTATGCTCAGAGAGTGGTAAAACAATTTCGTGGAAAATCCTGACCCACACTAAAGTTTTGGAGCAGGTAAACATATTGATACTCTTCTGAACATGTATGAAAACCTTAATTTTTCAGCAATTGCCTTTCAAAGTGGTGAAAACTTTCCATGTCATCTCCTCAGATAATTCCGATTTCAAAGCAGTGGTATCTTACAAGAGCAAAGATAATGTTCAATTTGCAATAGCAAATATCAAAGAGAAGGCTTCTAAGAGAATAAAACTGGTAGTACCATGTGATCAAAAATACTATTTAGGTATGAGTGGTAATGAGTATTTTTGTGTGGCACATGGAAATAGCCTTCATTTTGTGAGTCTGAGAGACCCCAAAAATATATCAAGGTATGATATGCATGTGATTTTTTTTGTCATTATTGGTATTATTTCATGGAAAAATTATTATGATATTGAGCCACTTCATTTGTTGAAAGTTTTATCATTTTGCATTACCATAGAATCCCGTAATAGTTATAGAGATTCATCTGTGTGTTTCAGGTGCTTCATACATGATAGCAGAGCATTCACATGTGTTGCTTGTCACCCCACAGAGGAACTGGTACTGACAGGCGATACTACAGGCCGTGTGTTGGTATGGCAAAACATATTTTCAAAAGACAAAACACAAACTGTTTTCCACTGGCACACATTGCCTGTTAGAACTGTTTGTTTTTCCACTTCAGGAAGCTATTTTTACAGTGGTGGTGAAGAATGTGTTTTAGTTAAATGGCAACTAGAGAACGTGAACGATAGGAAATTTGTGCCACGATTAGCAGCTGAAATAAATCAGATAGCTGTGGCTACTAATAACTTGTATGTGGCTATTGCCACTCAAGATAATGCAATAAGAATATTCAACACCACATTGAATCAAGTTACACTGATCCAGCACCTAGTGTTGGGGCAACACTATGACAGTGGGATCATTTATGATCCGAGAACTAAGGCTTTAATAATGAACGGGACTAAAGGGCAATTACAGTTTTATTCTCCAGAAGACATGTCACTGTTGTATAGTGTATGTTGAATAACATTCTGATTGTTTCTTTTGTTAATAGTAAATATTTCCAGGTTGATATTGTTGGACAAAATAAGGTTACTAATGAAAGAGAGTGTGTCATGGTGAACACAGAAATTACTAAAGTGGCAGTGAGTAAGAACGGTCTTTGGCTGGCTACTGTTGAGGAAAGAAAAGACATTGAATTCGATATTGAGATTAGATTGAAATTTTGGTTTTTTGATGAGTCAAAACAGACGTATGATTAATAACTTGTTTTGTGTATTATTTTTCAATGCAATCATTCCAGGTTCACTTTGAATACATCCATCGAGTATCCTCATGAAGATTCAATCAATTGCCTTTTGTTCCAACCTACTTTGAAGGAAGAATGTGTGCGTTGTGTAACTGTCGGAAATGATAAGAAATTCAAGATTTGGCAGGTTGTGGATTGCTCCACAGTTTATAGTGAGTATATATTATTTGAATTGCAAGTCAATGAACTCACCTAATTTTCATTTTCAATTCGATTTTTCACTTATTATATTTATTTATTTATTTATTTATTCATTTAACAACGGACAAGCCGATTATACCATTACAAAAAGATTGTACAATGTATACATTTTACAGATGACTAAGATCATATTAAAACTAAAAATCAAAACTATTACAATTTCTCAACTGCTTTTCTAAAGGATAGTAAAGATGAACCAAACAGCTCAAGCTTGTTATTGTGAGTGTTTGCTGACTTCAGTATTCTGTTAAGGGATTCGTTTTGACCATAATTTGTTCTACAAAAAGGGATCTAGAAAATGTCACTATTTCTACTTCTAGCATTTACAGAAAGTGAGGTAAGCTTAACAATTTCAGGACAATCAATACTGCCATTGATAATTTTATGGAGGAATACCAGATCGATTTCAAGCCTTTTATGTGTAGTAGTCAAATTTAGGGTTTTTTGAATTTGTGAATAATTGTTTTCATCTCTATTAATTCCTAAGTTATAGCCACAGTATCTCTAAAATTTATTTTCAGTACTCTCCAAGAGTTCAATGTCGACTCTCTAGCATGGTGACCAAATGATAGAAGTGTATTCAAGAATAGATCTAACTTTGATAATCTTGAGAGCATTGACAGATAGGTCTCTTGCAGAACAAAGAGAAAAGACCAGCATTTTTTTTTGCACGAGATGAGATTTCTGTTATGTGACTCTTGAAATTCATTTTTGTGTCAAATATAACCCCCAAATCTTCAATCTTGTTGGTCTCAGATAAGTTTGTGTCATTAATCTGATGAGCATAATTAATTGCCTCCTTATTTCGTGAAAAACTAATTTTTTAACATTTACCCAAGTTCAGTTTTACTACTTTTCAGTAGAATATATATTTTAACATGATTGTTATAGTGATATTCATGATTCTTCATATAATTATTGCAATTTTCCTTAGAAAAAAGCTCGGGCTGGAAATGCCACGGAGTGGTTACCCACAGAGACTTGCCCTGTTCCACCCTGTCCTTCTCGATGGACGGCTCCCTGATGGCCGTGGGTTTCGGCCAAATTCTGACCGCCTGGGCGCCCGAGTCTCGCGAGCTGAAGTGCTCTCTCAGCCACCCGACCTACAAGGACAAGCTCAAGTGGGTTCAGTTCGGGTACGGTAGCCGGTGCCACCTGTTGGTGGGTGCCAGCGAGTACCAGCTGAGCGTTTGGAATATTCTGACGTTGTCGATGACGTGGACCGTTCCTGTGACGATATTCTCACTGATATTCGATCCCCTGTTGGCTTACATGGCCGTGGTAACTCAAGATCGTAAAGGTTTGTGTTCGGTCGTAATATTTTGGGAATATATGTCGACATATGTTCTATCGTAGAGATGCTTGAGTCAGAGATGAATGATCGTCTCGAATGAAATCACATACTCGTCACATCATTCTTAGACCTGCTAGGTATTATGTCTTGAAATTATATTTTTATCAATCTATAAGTGTTCACAGCTGAAGATATTTCACATCACAGAGAGAGATTAATATATATGCATGAGTACTAAATTGAAATGAATGAATAATATATGTTTGGTAAAAATAAGAAGATATGATTTGGAGGGGAAAAACTTTATGAGCCCTAAAAATGGGAATAAAATAGGAAAACAATCAGATTGCTACTTCATTCATCTATGTGATGATTTCATTACACTTTAATTCATCCAGAATCGAAGGTCTCAACTAGATGATGTTCATAATGGATTTTGAGAGGTTCTTTGAATGATTAATATTATGGGTGTTGAGTAGAAGTACTATATCATCAATAATTTTAATCTTTGTAAGCATATCATTTTGTCCTATTCAAGGTGCTGTAAATTACAAAATATGGAACATATTTCTGCTGTGTTCATAATGTTGAAATTCGAAAACCACAGATAGGGTGCTAAAACACAGCCTGCATAGTTCTAGTAACTTCACGATCGTACAATACCTCATTATCTCAAAAATAAATTATATTCCTTCAGTTTCAAAACACATATGGCACAAAATACTGAGACTACTACTTACTTTTGAAAATTCAATGATGAATTAGAATTTTTGAATCAATATTTCATGTGTCTTGGATGATGTACCATAAACGATTGATGATAAGCTCTATATAGTATTTTCTCGATATAGTTTTTTTTGAAACTTGGTTGTGATGAAGTCTGAGGATCAATCAATTTGATCTTGGTAATGAGTCTTATAAGAAAACATTGTTCTGTACCGAGCAGTTATGAATATTTTAAAACGTCGTGATGAAACAAAGTTCCTTGTTCGACCATTTTTGTGATGTATCAATTCGATTAAACGTGTGATGAAACACTGTTATGTAGTCATACAATGTATTGCTAAGATGTGATGAAACAAAGTTATTTGACTGATCTCTCTTGTGATGAAGCTGAGGAGGATGAAAATATTTTCTTTTTTAGTTTTCGTATTCTCTCCTGATTCCCCTGAGCCGAAATTCAAAAGTAACGATTTGTTGAAACAGTTTGATAATATCCTGACAGCAAGTTTCGTTCCTAGTAAAGACAGTAATGATTTGCGTTTGAATTGGTTTGAAAGATCTCGCATCTATTTCATTACTTCAGATAAGGTATGACCCCATATGCTTGACCCAAATATAAATTTGATTCACTCGTTTTCGTTTTTTAGGAGCTCTACTGTCTCAGCGACAACAGAAATATCCCCGAAATCACGATAGAGTTGGAAGAAGATGAAGAATACTCTGTGTTTAGTTCAACTACTCCAAATACGAGGGTAAATTTGAGTTCGAGTGCGAAACCGCATAGACACGTTTTTCAAAATGATCCTGGACACAAGACGATAAAAAAAGTGAGTTTGTTGGTATTTCAGAATTTGCTGTGAAAAATGTACATTTATTTTTCAGTATTTGGAAGCACCGATCCATACGATGCCCCCTATACGATTTTCATGTCACTCTCTGCTGAAATCTTTTGTAGTTATAAAAGAGTCGCTGGAGGAGACTTGATATACAACTGAAATAAAAAAAATGTTTTGAGTCTTTGTTTTCTTTTTTCTCGAACACCAGAAATTTCGCTCTCACCTTCTGTATAAGTCTCGAAACATTGAGAACAATATTACTACTACATAACCTCGAATCAGAAGGTGAGTACGATTGCAGCATTGAATCCTTTTTATACAGCATCGGATGAGTTGATGGCACAGTTTATAGCTTTTTCTATTAGCTATGAACTGTGACAAAGGATTGTTGATCATATATGAAAAGAAAATGTTTGTGCTTGCATCGGTTGTGCCATCTATCGGAATCTGATTGAAACGGTACATACGTTAGTATTATTGCCAGTTTTCATCATCTGAAATTGGCGTGAATAGTTATTAATAGTTACACCATCAGGACAGAAAATGTTTTTAAATAAATTTGTTGCACCAGATAATCATCTTATGATAATGATTCTTCTCTCGGTCACTGCAACATTGTTAAAGATTATTTTATTGCATGCACTTTCATAAATCGATAGATTTCAGAGGTTATCCTTGTTCCTTACGTGGGATAGACAAACTTAACGTCATTAGTGTCATCAAATGGAACTGTCAGTGGTTCAGTGACAAATTTTAAATCACAAATATCACAGCCGGCCATGACTGAAGAATTCCAGATCAGAGGGGGTTATTTTTGGAGTACGTAAGAGCACGTGTTTATAAAGGAAAAGTAATAATGTCGTAATAATTTGATTTGAAGACATTGCTCGTTGCTCCGAAAAGTATCAAGTGATAAGAAATCATAATAACTGAACGAAATATTTCGCGTTGAATGAAAAAGTGACCGATTTGCTTGTTTAATAATGGCTCTTGGTGCATCAGTGAATGATAATGGTGATTTGAAACCGAAAGATACCATAGAATTGATGAAAAAACTCCCAAACGAAGAAGCGAATACACCAGGTCAGTATCCAGATGATATCTCAGTGAAATTTTCCGGTGCTTCCACCACCTCATTTCAGAATTTCGTTACGTAACAAGATTCCATTGGGATTTAAAATTCTTATTCCAAATCTTGCCAAGACCATTGTGTCATTATATTTATATATATATATATTACATTACAGCAGGAGATCAGCAATTTTGATATTAATACGAACGTCAGGTTGGTTAAACGGATTTGATTAGAATATGAACCTTGGATCCTTTTGTAATTGAATCTTCCTTATCACATTCATGAGAAAAGCAAATATCTTAGTTTTATGACTGTTTACCATTTCTGTATACTTAACGTTTTAGGAAAATATTCTATACCTATTTGTAATCAGTAATTGTTTACCTAACCTACTGCTGTTTGATGATTTTTATTTTCAAAATATAACCTCTCCATGAAGCAGTGAATTTAAATAATTTCTTCTCATTGCACATCGCTAGTGGCTTGAAAAGTTCATTGATGTTGTAAATTTTTCAAAAACTCCATATTAATTTGTAAATGGAAGGTGCTGTGAACATAGGTATGTTATTGTTCAACAGAAAAACTTGTCTTAGTTTTTTCCATTATTTGAATCTTAAAACAGTGGTATTTTCAGGTGATCAAAAAGATAATGAACAGATTGCCTTGCAAAATGGGAACATTGAAAACGGTGAGAATAATATTAAAACTTACATTCACCTCTTGAATCTTTGATGTTTTAATATCCAGAAAATAAACTTGCCAAAGATGAAGAAGAAAAGGAGAAAGATGAAGCCGAAGATAACAAAACCAAAGATGAAGTAGTTTTCATGCAAGACGTTGGATTTTCTGTTAAAATTATGAGTCCTGGTGCTGATCCATTCGATATACAGGCATGTACAACAAACAGTTACACACGGTAATGAATCCAAACCTCAAAAAAAATTGTAGGTATCAAGTATGGAGTTAGTTCAAGAAATCCATCAACTCCTAATGGACCGTGAAGATACCTGCCACAGAACGTGTTTCTCTCTCCAATTGGAAGGCAACACAATGGACAACTTTGCAGAGTTCAAAAGCATAGAGGGCTTGCAAGAAGGCTCTGTCATCAAAGTAGTGGAGGAGCCCTACACAATGCGCGAGGCTCGTATTCACGTTAGGCATATCAGAGATTTGCTCAAGTCATTGGACCCCAGTGATGCTTACAATGGGCTGGAATGCAGTTCCTTAAGTTTCTTGAATACTATTACTCAAGGAGACATTCTAGGTAAATATTTTATCAAGAAATATTTTTGATTATTGTAGTTCTCTCATCTTCAATATCTGTTTGAGTTCTCTAAATAACTCCTTGCATTATGTCATATGTACATGTTACTAGAATCATTTTCCAAGGACATCTGGAGGTATGCAATATACATTTTATTTCCAGAAAGTTCAAAAACATACTGATGCAGTAATTTTATTTTTGAACAAATAATCATGATCTTCAAACTTACAGATACATTTCAAGGATTGATGGTATCAATTTACCTTTGAAAAATCCAATAATTCAATCACAAATGAATAATCATAAATAATATTTTGCAATGTTTTATTCCATTGGGATCAGAAGACATTTTTCTAGTATGAAAATGAAGAATTATTATGATGAACTAAATCAGTGCTTGAAAAACTTCACATCTGAATAAATTTTACAGTTGATATATTTACCTACTTATATACAACAATATGAAATGTTTCCTTCAATTTCAATAATATTTAATCCAGATGAGAAGACTCTTACTGCAACACAACCAGAAGATATTTTTTTTTCATAAATTTGTGATGTGGGTGTTGAATGAGAGAGTAGAATACTTAGACAATACTTGAGTACCTACCTATTCTGGAGTTTACCAAAAATATATCATGAAGGGTGATGCACTCGAATGTCAAAATACATAGTTTTATAAATATTGAATGATAATTTATCTGCATCACACTAATTTTTGAGTACCAATATTATTGTTGTTATACCACATTATTGTGTCATCTGCAAACATAGTTAACTCACCTCTGATTTTGATAGTTGCTAGGTCATTATTATATATTGAAAATTAGAGTGGTCCTAGCACAGATCCTTGTGGAACTCCACACTTCACTTATGGAGACTTGGACTTTTCTTTATTAAGCAAGACTATTTGATAGGTATGTTTGGAATCATGTTGGTGTTACATCTCTAAAGCCACGAATTTCTAGTTTTTGAAGCAAAATCTTATGATCAACGCAATCAAATGGTGTCATAAGCTTGCAAAAACTGCTGCAACTGCGTCACCATCGTTGACATTGATATAAATATAATAATGATAATGTTTATCCTACAAATGTCAGTTTCTTGAAGTGTATTCAAAAATTTCAGAAATAAGTATGGAAGTATGAAGTATTATTTCATACATTGTCAGAGATAATTCATCAATAAATATTCATGTACAACTTTCGACGCTGAATTGATTTTTTGAATTGCGCCATCTGAACTGCTATTACTATAAGCTAAAAATGTGACGTCAGCAAAAAGGTTGATGAATTGCCATTCAATAAATAGCTCAATATCATTTCAACATAAAATGAAAAGCATCTCAGTGTGGATTTCTGCAGCCACATTTAACAAATGTCAAGTATCATTTATCAATTAAGAATTAACAATTATGAGTTAAACTTCTTGTTTTCAATAGCTGTGTTAGAAGAAGTTGGCCAACTTTTAACTTCAATTGAACCAGTTTTTATTCTAGTGCGCAACTAGTACGCAGATGACCGCTAATTGGTTCAAAGACTGGTAGGGAAACCTTGTGATTGGTCAGCCGTTGTCTGAGAGATGATGAATCTAACCTTACTTTTCATAGGTTAGATTATTTTAATGTAGAAAATTATGTTATAAAACATATCTGGGTCGAGTCGATCTCGTTCGTAATTTCCTGTGATTTACGATAGAGAAAATAAGGAATTCGAAGGTTTGGGACTGACTTGTGCGTCTATACGTATCATTTATTTCTACTTGATCTGCATAAACGGTAATGTTTTCGCTACTTGTTACATGCTAATTCTCAATTGATAAATGTTACTTGATAAATGTTGAATGTGGCTGCATAAATCGACACTCACTCATGTTAATTCCACCAAGTAGTTGGTCTCTTCCTACCGAAAAAATGTATAAAAAGTTGCAACTCTCGCTCTCAGAGAAGAAGAAGCTGCGCCCGGAGAGCGTCGACTGCACTCCGCCCGACTACGTGATGCCCGACGGCAAAGAGCGCCCTCTGACGGCGCTGCAGCCGTTCGGCAAGGACCACCGCCAGCCGCAGTGCGTCAAAGTGCTGACGACGTCGGCTTGGAATCCGCCGCCCGGCCACAGGAAGATCCACGGCGATCTCATGTACTTGTACATCGTCACGTTGGAGGACAAGCACTATCACGTGTCGGCGTGCGCCAAGGGGTTCTACGTTAATCAGTGAGTTCGACAAATCGTTTTATAATGATCGTTATTGATTCTCTCATACCCTGAATCAGTTATTGTTTGTTAACACCTTGTATATGATTGATTCGCTCGATTAAAAATACGCTTTATACCATTTTGAAAGAGAGAGCTCCAAGAGAGGAGGTTTTATTAACATTTCGAATTGAAGCTGAGGTTATAATAAACAATAGACCACTGACACACATTTCTATGGACCCTACGGATATGGAACCGTTGACGCCAAATCATTTCCTCATTGGATTTAGTAACGAAACTGTCTTGCTAGGAATTTCTGAAGATGATTTATGGTCAGAGAATACTTGCCAACACTATGCGAGAGAACGAAGTGGCACAATCAGAAGACGACTGATTTAGTTATTGATGATATTGTAATCCTGATGGATGACAATACTCCTCGAAACAGCTGGCCTATGGGTGTGATATTGAAAACATACCCTGGACGGACGAGACGGAAGAGTAAGAGTCGCCGATGTGAAAGTTAATTCTCGTGTGTACAGAAGACCTGTTACTTAAATTATACCTTCAGTTACCGCTCAAAATCAATTGCCAGGAACGAACCAACAAAAGACGAAGGTAGAAGAAGAATAATTCGATGGATATCATTTGGGGGGGGGAGGAGAATGTTACTGATTCTCTCATACCCTGAATCAGTTATTGTTTGTATATTTTTGATTATGTTGACATGTGAGATCAAGTTGTTGTAAGTTAAGTGTGACATATTTTGAGTAATACACACATCTTTCATATATGAGCCATCCTAATTGAGATTTAGTCTATAATTATTACTATAAGCCATATTATAAAACAATGATAATTGGATACCCTTGCTTTTTGGGGATGTTGCACTAAACATCTTTTTCATTCAGTGTTTGATTGGCGAAAGCGAGCGATTAGATATTCATGCAAAGTGGGAGTGCGCGATTCATATAGACGTTTATTTATTAGAGAAAAAATTCTTACTATTACTCCTATTTTCATACTGGAAACTGTTTGCCTGATTCACAAAAAACATAATATGGTTGAAATTCCGAGACACACCAATCACGTAACCCGTCAGGCAACTGAAAATACAATACCCCTTCCTGTGCAAAAAACAAACGAGACAAAATATTCTCTAATTCATGAAGTAAAGAAAGATGTTTAACCACATACCTCACGAAATCAGGAAGGAGAAAAGCTGTATAAAGTTCAGAAATCTTGTTAAAGAAGCCCTTGCAACAAAAGTGTACCACAACCTGGAAGAATATTACAATGAAACCCTGTTGTGATTAATAAATTTTATCCACACCCGTATGTTGAGTCTCATTTCAAATTGTAACTCCATGACTTGAGAACTTATGTTCAAATGGTGTCTCTTATATATTTGTGTTTTCACTTTTAATGAATATAAAACTATTTTTATATAAAACTATAAACTTTTTTATTCCTCTTCATCAAACTTTGTCAAACTTACAAATTAAACCATTTTTTTATACTGCCATATTTTTTACATGAAATGTAAACTTGTTTCAAATCGAGTGTTTCTGTATTTGTGTTTTGATTTTTCACATTTTTTTGTAAGATTTATACTGACTGAATTTTCTACAAGCTTTGTCAATAACAAAGCATTTTTCTACGACAATAAAGTATATTCTCTCTCACTATCTTTCTAAGAAAAGGGCATTCTACAGGCAATAAACGAAAGATCATTTTTGCATTATTCTTTGAATTGTCCGGAGCATTTGACACCCTGAACTTTGATTTTATATCATCAAAAAATGGGTGACGTAAATTGATAGTGAAAGTAAACGAACAAACTTGATCGACTCTGGTGTTCCTCAAGGTAGTCTTTTCTGATTTTTTTTTTATTATTTATTAACGACCTAACACAGCACATAGTTATTATTCATTTATTTGAATAACTCAATATATTATTCAATGGAATACTTTAGAACAAAATAATATCTACAATAAATAACATATAGAACTAGCTATTGTCATATATTTTTGAAATATTCATCAGATTTTGCTATTAAGTATCCTTCAATTGCCGATTTGAACTTCTGTTCTATTAAAAGGTCTCTTATTTTCTTGGAGTAACAGGTTGAACATCTTTGGTCCATAGATATTCGTTCCAGTTTTTGTATTATCTACCTTTTTTTACTACTAAATTTCGTAAAATAGTGTAGAGAACTTTCAATTGAAAATATACCATACATTACCAAAGAATTTTCATATTATAGGTTTTTGTAATGTTTGTTGTACATTTCCATGTTTGTGTTTTTGACTTATCAACAATATTCATGTTATACACCATTATGTTTCAATCTGAACTTCGTCGCTAAGGTATATATCTTCTGACGATGAATATGAATGAATATTTTGATCTGATTCAATTTTCGATTCGGAATATCAGCCAAATTCTTCGATTTCAGATCGGCCGCTGAGGAATTCAATCCGAAACCGGCCTCGCCTAGTCACTTGTGCCATTCGCTGATCGAGCTGCTCAACCAGATATCGCCGCAGTTCAAAAGGAACTTCGCCTTGCTGCAGAAGAAGCGCAGCCAGCGACACCCCTTCGAGAGGGTGGCCACCCCTTACCAGCTGTACGCCTGGACGGCGCCTACCATCGAGCACACTTTGGACGCCATCAGGGCGGAAGACAGTGAGTAATAATAATGATGGTAATTGTACGATGCACAGGGTCGAAATTTGTTTGATAGTAGACTGTATTCTTTGTGCATTTTTCAGCTTTTGATGGGATTTTCTCTCCTCGTTTCTAAAAAATAGAGTAGAAGTTATTAAAAATTATTGCAATATATTTGTAGTGAGGACAGATTTAGGATCTGTCCCAAAATGTCACTGCGCTTGAAATTAAACCTTTAGATACCTAAAAGAGAAATTCTCTATTATTAGAGGTTTTATTCTTATTAAATATATTTGTATTTCCAAATTTTTTCAAAAACAAGGTGTCACTGACCAATAGAGAATTTCTCTTTTAGGTATCTAAAGGTTTAATTTCAAGCGCAGTGACATTTTGGGACAGATCCTAAATCTGTCCTTACTACAAATATATTGCAATAATTTTTAATAACTTCTACTCTATTTTTTAGAAACAAGGAGAGAAAATCCCATTAAAAGCTGAAAAATGAATGTACCACCTCCTCGAAGAACTTACAGACAGTATGTATTCTTTGTGATTTTCAATGAAATTATTGCTCTGGATTTCTTGATTGAATAATTTTTTTTCTCTTGTTGTGTTCATATCAAACTGTAACAACTGTTTTTCAAATATTCTACACTGCTCATAATATATACATAATATACAAGGTGCTGAACAGTAACCCTAAATAATCTTGGTTGAAGATGTTTCCACCTCGTATTATTCATCAATTTCTGATTGACTGTCTATTACCCCAAGAAACAATTATTGTTCATTATAGGGATACATCATCGGGACGTATAAGAACGTCATTTGCACTAATGATAAGTTAGGAAATATATAAGTAAAAACAATTGAAAGTATTATTCTTTTCAAGGACAGTATCAAGAGTTGAGCTCATCATTTAAAAAAAAATGACGATGACCTCATATATGAGACACCGATGACGTCACATGACGCTCTCACGTGTCGAAATTTGCACAGTATAAAATTGAGTTTGACGTGTCCGAGCGATTTTTTTTAATTGCTTCTTGAAAGCTTGTAGTTGCCACTTGAGAATTTCACAAAAAATCACAGTCAATCTAGACACTATAGGGAATAAGGAGTCTTCATAGTGCTGACTTTTTTCTGTAAAGTGAGAATTCGAATTTAGTTAGCCGTTAAAAAAACGATGGATTCTAATTGAGTAATTTTTTTTTGATATGCGATATTTCCCAGAACAATCACTTGTTGAATACTGATTTCCTCTCCTCGTTTCTAAAAAATGAAGTAGAGGTTTTAAAAATTATTTCAATATATTTGAAATGTATTGAAATTCTCTATTTGTCAGGGACACATTGTTTTCAAAAAATTTGGAAATACAAATATATTAAGAAAAAACTTCTTCTTACCTTAGTGGACGTTTCGGGAACGAATCTGCTCCCGTTTTCAGTATGAATATAATAATAGCAAATTCTGTTCTCTGCAAATGTTATCTCTTCATATTTTTTTCTTACTGTGACCGTTTCCTCGTGGTACATCAAAGCATCGGAAGAGACTATTTCCACTGCCTTGATTTTGTCCCTACTAAGTCACGAAAACGATGCTTTGGCCCGGTAATATTGAGTAGGCCCTGACACTGCCCGTTAAATAAATCTTTGCATTGTAGAGTGAATCACCCGCATACATGACATTGAACGTTTTTCCTTTCTCGACTATTGTTTTTGTTCGCAGCATTTTCCTCCAAATTGGGGTACGAAGAGCACATCCCCGGACAGACACGCGACTGGAACGAGGAACTGCAAACCACTAGGGAGTTGGCTCGCAAAACGCTGCCCGAGAGGTTGTTGCGAGAACGCGCCATCTTCAAGGTAAACAGACGACTCGGTCGCATCAACTATTCGATAAATGTTCGGGGCTCTCGTTACAAAAATAATTTTCATAAAATATCACTACTGCACCGTCTTGTACTTGTGATTTTCCGCAGGTGCACAGCGACTTCGTGGCGGCGGCGACGCGCGGCGCTATGGCCGTCATCGACGGCAACGTGATGGCCATCAATCCCGGCGAGGAGGCCAAGATGCAGATGTTTATCTGGAACAACATCTTCTTCTCGCTCGGCTTCGACGTGCGCGACCACTACAAGGAGCTGGGAGGCGATGCGGCGGCTTTCGTAGCGCCGGTAAGTGACATTTCGAGGTTTTCGATGAATTTTCCAATCGGTCCTACCGACTGCGCCTTTTTTTTTTGTTCCACGATTTTTTCGTCAAAGTGGATGTCATGTTGTTTTTGACTGCGCCAAGTAATTCATATTGACTTTCCTTCAACAATTTCAAGTTTAATGTGTAGTAAATATTTTGTTTTTTTTTTAGCGAAACGATTTACAGGGTGTGAGAGTTTACAGCGCAGTCGATTTACCTGGGTTGTACACTCTCGGCACAGTCGTGATCGACTACAGAGGATACAGGGTGACCGCGCAATCTATCATTCCTGGAATTTTGGAACGCGAGCAAGAGCAGTCTGTCGTGTACGGTTCGATAGATTTCGGGAAAACTGTGTTGACGCATCCAAAGTATTTGGATTTGGTGAGTTTCCTTTATTTCTTTCCACTATGAATTTTTTCATATTGTTATTTTCATTGAGTCTGACATTACGGAACGACATATGATTTCAAATGACTGAAAAAAATATTGATGGTTGTATTTTTGGTTGCAGTTGAATAAAGCCGGCCAGCAATTGAAGATTTTGCCTCATCACGTTATCAACGATAAGGGAGAATCGATCGAGTTGTGTTCCAGCGTGGAATGCAAAGGAATCATCGGAAATGATGGGAGATATTATATTTTGGATTTGATCCGTACTTTTCCTCCTGATGTCAATTTTCTGACATGTGAGTCTTCAAAATTAATTTTGCACGATAGCAGTTCTTTTTTAGGTCGAATTCCATTTGAATCTTACATTCATTTTAGTTTTGTTGAAGTCGCATTAATCTACCTTTGGTGTTTAGTTCATCTTAGTGCAATCAATTTTTCATAGATTTTTGGGATTTTCTCTCCTTGTTTCTTATGATAAAAATAGAAATTATAATAATATTTTCAAGATATTTGTGGTAAGGACAGATTTATGAACTTCCCTGAAATGTCACTACTCTTGAAATTTAACTTTCATATACCTTAAAGAAAAATTCTCAATTTGTAAGTTTCTCGAAAAATTTTGGAATACAAATGTCTTAATGGTGGACATTTTGGGAACGAATCTGCTCCCAAAAAGTCCATCAATGTTGATATTTTTTGGACATATTTCACTTCAAAATTTTTAGAAAACAAGGTGTCACTGGCAAATAGAGAATTTCTCTTTTAGGTATCTAAAGATTTAATTCCAAGCGCAGTGACATTTTGGAGCAGATCGTAAATCTGTTCTCACTGCACATATATTGAAATAATCATTATCATTTCTATTCTAACAGAAAATTTTATCTTTGAGGTGATAGTTATCACAGATGAATAGACTATAATTCCAAGAGCATTTCAAATGCCATTGTGCACATTAAGTATTAGCAGGGATTGGCACTATAGTGAGACTTTTGTACCATATTAATATATTTTTTACAGTTGATTTGTTAGAGAATGAGTTATTGATATTCCTTCGTTTCGACAATATCTTTACATACCTTCAATAATTTTGGGTCTAAGTAATATATTTATAATTAGAATCCTAATTACCATCATGTACAAAAAAAATTATTTGGTAATAAATAAATTTGCTTCCAATAAATTGATCGCGAAACAAGGAGAGAAAATCCCAAAAATCTGTTTAAATAATATACCATCTCCCCGATTAACTTTCAGACAGTACATTATTGTAAATTTCAAAAATCCATGTTGCATCAACACCAGTTCTTCCTTTGGTTAAAGTTCATTTGAATCCTACATTTATTTTAAAATGATTTTAAATTGATCGCGAAACAAGGAGAGAAAATCCCAAAAATCTGTATAAATAATATACCATCTCCCCGATTAACCTTCAGAGAGTACATTATTGTAAATTTTAAAAATCCATGTTGCATCAACACCAGTTCTCTGTTAGGTTGAAGTTCATTTGAATCCTACGAAACCCGCACAAACTTCTAGAGTCAATAGTCTGGAGGTCCGCCGAGAGTGTTCTGCTTTTATTTTCACATAAAAGTTGATGAATAATATGATTGATGAGAGTGTCCTCCTAGAAAAATTCAGCATATTCATTCCTCGGTTGACTACCCGCAGAACAGACTTATTCTATCTGCCAACCCCCCGAACTAATGTGTTACTGAATTCACCAATACATAGAATGTCGAATACATGCAACAAATTCAGTGACCAGCTAGATTTATTCAATACGAATGTGAACACTATACGTAAAATCTGCCTGAACTGAATTGCGTCATGTATATTCTGTATATTCTCTTGTTCTTGTGATTACTCCCACTCTGTAAATGGTTTCACTCTCAAATTCGATATGGCATAATGAATTGGAGAGCTGGCACTGATTGTTCAAGAATATTAACTTTACAAAAATCCGCGGTAATAATTCTTTGCAATCTTCCCTGGGGACACTCATGCAGGGAGTCGTATAAAAATAATAAAATTTGAACCGTAGTTGATACCTACATATATGAAATATCGTGCTATGTTCATAAGAATCTTTCATTGTTTAGCTGCAACAGATCCAAGCATAATTACTCTACAAGATTTAAGAACAATTTACTTCCGGCAGAGCACTCGACCAAGTTTTACCAAAGAAACTTGTATTACAATGATTGCAGAATCTATAATAACTTACCTGAAGATGTACAAAGTGCGCCAAATATTTTCATTTTCAAAAATATGCTCAAAGGCTTCTTGACCCAAAAGGACTTCTACACACTTGACGAATTCTTTTCTTAGATGATGTTAGGAACAATGTGGGTCTAGTTGTATGCATTTATATATTTGTGGTTCGTCTTTATTCGTGTTTTACCGATAGTCTATTTAATATTACTTGTCTTGTATGTTCCTGTGTATACTTCCATTTACTGACGCTCTCGGCAATTTGTTATGCCCATCATTGTAATGGTTTCGATAACTTATTGTTGATTAAAGTCATAGACTTATTATCCTGAGGAGACGGAACATCTCATTCATAAAACTGCTTTTGTTTTGAAGCAATGATTGAAAATGAACTGCACAAGTATGAGAAAGACTACCGATCGAACCTCTTTGTCTTCACCAACTTGTTGGCAACGCTGTTATGTTTATGTGTCTTGTTTCCCTGATTTCAGCCAGTGGCGTACCGTCCTAATGGTTCCATGACTTGGAAATATATTTTATCTATAACTTTATTATTAAATATTGTTCTGTACGGAGTGGAAGCGTCGTGTTTGTTAGTTAGGAAGACAAACAAATTCCTTTTGATTATTAACAAGCTACGAATGTACTCTCAATGGAAACATGTAATTTCTCTCTGTATTTGTCAATCAACATTCTGAAAAATGAAACATCATTGGAAATATATAACCAGATTCTTGTCAGTACCTGTAATTCCCGATATTATGTTCAACTGAAACAAGTGCAATATCATATGCATTCAGACAGTTGTATAAAATTGAATTTCCTTATAATTTGCACACAGATTTCTCCGCTTTGATAAAAACAAAAAACACAGCTTTCATACTTTTAATATTCATATAATACAACAAATTTATTCGGATAATGATGACACATTTTGATTCATTACTGGAAAGAAGGTGTTGGTTCAAATTGAACTGCAAATAATTTTTGGATTTTTATACAAAAGAAAATAATACATCATTAAATACAATGACAATAATTCACAAAGAAAATAAATGATGTCGCTCGTGAACATAGTTTGTTGTTTTTCTGTACTGTATTGGAAAAATGTGATGTTGAAACAATGGAGTATTAACTGCAAATTACCTATCAGATGCGAACTGAAACGCTGAATGGCATCGTAGTGGATTTGCATCTGGCCTCAAGTATTTGTTACCAATTTTCCTTGTTATGACATCCTCGAATCGAGATGATCAGAACATACATGAAGATATTTGCTCAGATGATTCTCCTGCCAGCCAAGAAGAGATGCCCAAATTTTCCTTTTTCCACTATCAGCGGGAAACCTGAAGTAATAGAGAAATAGGTTAACAGGAATAAGTTGCTTAGAATTTTTGATGCAATGAACAAGAAAGTCTATGCCATGGAAACATGAACACTACCTAAATCATTAACAATCATGAATAAACAGTACCTAATCATCATATATTCACGCCACTGGAATAACAAACAAATTTGGAGGTTAGGTATTCCAACTTACTTGTGAAAAGAAACATCAGGGCTGGAAATGTCAAGTTTTTTGCACACTTGGCAGTGACGGACCATATTGTCCAAAAATTCACTCTGAATTCCACAATATCTATTCAAAGTCACTAAAAACAACACTTCAAAACACAAGATCACTCGTCTACAACACCGCAACGAGAATTGGCTGATCGTAGTTTCGTAGTAAAAATCATTCATACAATAGGCGTGGCCTGGACGCGCCGATGTCGCTTTGTGTGTAACAAATCCTATGATGCTACAATGTGATAGTTCACAAAATGAATATTCGGTAATTCCAAGGTGTACATTTCAGGTTTTCATTATGTATAAAAATACCGTTCAGAAAAATGTTCCATCGAGACTGTATTACTTGCAATACAATGAAAAAATGATATGAACGTGTCAATAATTATTGCGAATCTCGTTCTCAAACTGGAAATATGGCAACGACACTTTCCCATCGGTCACAATAGTATCCTACAGTGGACCAGATATTGGCAATGTCTGATCTTCTTTGAATGTAAATAGTTCCGTCTCCTCAGGATAATAAGTCTATGATTAAAGTATATTATTATTCTGTTGCGTGGTGTACGATAAATGAATAAATAAATTATCATGGCGTTTCGGTTATCCATGTTTTAGTGGAGGACGAAGAGCTGAGCCGCGAAGTGAAACTGCTGGGCTTCCCCGTCGAGCACAAGCACAAGCTGTGCTGCCTGCGCCAAGAGCTGATCGACGCGTTCGTCGACTCGCGCTACATGATGTTCATCAAGTACGCCGCCTACCATCTGCAGCAGCTGAACGCGCGCAAGACGGAGATGAAGTCGCGCGCGGCCGCCGACAGTCTGGAGGATGCGGGCGCGACGGAGGAGGAGAACGGCAAGGACGAGAAGCCCGAGAAGGAGGACAAGGACAAGGCGCAGATCGAGGACGCCGAGGCGAAGAAGATCGTTGAGAGTATCACCGACGGCGGGAAGTTGGAACGTGAGTTTCTTCAACTTGTTTTTATTGGTGGCCTGTATCTTTCGAAACTGCGTAGCTCAATCGATTGCTTATTTCAAATTCGCAATAGTTGCATTATTTATTATTATTTTATTACTCGGTGGGAAAAACTGACGGCTCTGCTAGCTTTGTATCAACTTAGCACAACCACAGTACAAACATGCTTTCATCCAAGTTCCACGCATGCTAATTCATTTAGAGGAATAAATTACGATTTCATTGAATTGAATTGATATCAACATAGCAGAAACAAAAATAGAATAACAGGTTTTTGAAATTTTCTTTTCTTGTTTAGTATATTACTAATTTATCGGTCGATGGAAAAACCAACGGCTCTTGATGTAAACCTAGTAGAACCGCTTCATGAGACATATTTCCTCCAATTTTGAAATGGGTCATAATTCATTGCTCTTTTATTACTAATCTATTACCACAAGGATCACTTTTGTCTATGACTATTGAATATTGCATCAATTACATTTAGATTACTTATTGGCGACAAGTTGTTTCTATACCAAATCTACTCATTTCAAATTCTAGCGTTCTTTTGCAACTTTTAGCTTTTACCATACTTACTTTATTTGAGAAGATATTTCAAGAATATGGAATGAAATAAATTCGATAAAAATCTCTCATACTATTAGCTCAATCATAAAAATATGTCTATCATGAAAATACAACTTGAAATTCTTGATATCTTTGATGCAAATTGATTTCCCATAAAGTATTTGGTATAAAACATAACAAAATGATGATTCAAAAAATCGACTACTACTTCACTGAATGCTTGATGATACATGAACTTTCCATTGAAGATTACAAAAATTTTGAATATTGATTTTGAGGTGTTTTCATTCTCTTGAAAAAACAGTATATCAATAATACTGAGTAATGGTAAGTAGCATGATGAAGCTGCTTGTATGAAGCAGTTTCGTTGTCGAGTTAATTTTCTTCATAAAATTCAAGTCAACTGGAAGATAAACAGTTGGGTGAACTGTTAAAAATATTTATTCTATAAAAATATAATGACTTTTTTCCAAATTGGTATTTTTTCTGAACAGTTTTCAAATGATCACATTGTCTGGTGTGATGCTCATGGGAGTCAGAATTGGCATTAACGGCAAGATTCTAGTGTCTTTTTTTATTTTTAGTAAAGTGGATGAAAATGAACACTTTCATTTTGAAGACAGAGTCAATATCTAGCAGTCGATTTCAAAAAATGGTAGTTTATAAATACATTTTATGGTTTTATTTCGAAGAGATTTTGCAGTTTATGGTATCTCAAACTAAAATGAATCAATTTCAGCGGTATAAAAGATCCTAATTCGTATGATATATACCAACAACGGAACGTTGAATTTCGAGACAGATCGGTCCAACTGTCGCTGCCAAATATTTTATATTTTGAAGAGATTTTTCAGTTTAGAGTATCTCAAACTAAAATGAATCAATTTCAGCGGTATAAAAGATCCTAATTCGTATGATATACCAACAACGGGACGTTGAATTTCGAGACAAATCGGTCTAACTGTCGCTGACAAATAATAACAACGATAATTGACAAGAAAAAAAAATACATATAACATACAATAGCGAATTAGAATTTTCATCTTCTCGATCTCAATGGCATTTTTTATAGTAGAAGAGAGCACGAAGAACATCGTGAAGACGGCCTCGATGGCGGTGGGGTCGTTGAAGGACACCGAATTCGACATCCGCTTCAATCCGGACGTCTATTCGCCGGGGCTGAAGCACTGCGAGAACTCCGACCCGCCCATCGGCAAACAGAGGCAGCTGGTCAAGGACGCCGCCGAATTTCTGCTCACCGTGCAAATACCGACTTTCGTAAGGATTTTCCGTTCGGTTGATGCGATTTTGATTGGTTGATTCCGAAAAAAAAGTGTATTGAAATATATCGGATAGATGAAAATGAAAATTACATCACCAGTTTGAATGGGTCTTTCGGATGAAATAAGAAAATGAGTTAACTTTGAGAACGAATGATGTCGTTACATGATGTTTGGATATGAGAATATCATTACAAAGGTGGTTTCAGTTCAAAAATCGATTTGTACACCCCCGTTGTCTTTCAAAATTCCAAATTTCACACACTTTGAATCAAAACAATTTCGAAATCCCTAACACATTTTCCCAGTCATTTTTCAGTTGTTTGTGGGATTTTCTCTCCTCGTTTCTAAAAAATATAAGATGGAAGTCATGAAAAAATTATTTTAATATACTCGTAGTGAGGACAGATTTTCGTGATCTGCCCCAAAATGTCACTGAGCTTGAAATTAAACCTTTAGATTCCTAAAAGAGAAATTCTCAATTGGTCAGTGACACCTGATGAAGAAAGAAGGTTAATTTTCATACTTTTTCCTGGAGTATCTCGAAAAAGAACAAAAAAAAATTAAAAAAGAACCCATCGCACAATCACCAATTTTTCCAATGTTAAGCTGGTCTTGACAAGGAAAAGTGTCAATTTGGTAGACGGAGGAATTCTGGTTACAAGGTGTTTTTATTAATTGATATTGAATTTTCCATTCTCATATTCAATTTTCAGAAGTGGATGCCAAGTTCTATCTATATCAACTGAACAAGAAGCAATATTATTGTCTCCGTTCAGGAGAATGCAAGCAGACTCTTTGATTTTCCGTTTTTGGTTGTTGTAATCTTTTCCTATGATCTTAGTATTTTCCCAATCGGCCATATGTTGTCCATTTTCAGTAAGGATATGCTCAGCTAATTTTGATTTGTCAGTATATCTTTTCTTTATATTGTCCTTATGCTCTTTCATCCTTACTGATAGAGGCCAACTAGTTTCACCGGTATAATATTTTCCACAAACACATGGTAAACCACAAATACAATTTTTTGATGATTGTCCTTCATTTTTTGGTTTTGTATGAGTCAAAATCGATCTCACTATATTATCTATCTTGAACACTGTTTTTACTGGAAATTAGTCACCAACACGTTTAATTTCTTCAGATATTCCGGGAATGTATGGGATTACATTCATTTGTATCAGTGTTTTTTTTTTTTTATCTGTGGACAACACAAAAGGGAAACCTATGATGTTCGAGGAACATCGTGTTAGCCAGCGGTGGAATTTTGGGAGAGAAGGAAGGTGTTGGAATTTTTCTTAAATGTTTGGAGGTTGTAAGCATCAGGAAAGACTTCACTAGGCAAAGAATTCCACAACTTTGCCGTTCTATTGATGAAAGATGCTTGGTATAGCGATGTTCGACAGGTCTCGAGCCTGACAGTGTAGGGGTGACCAGCTTGAGCTCGTCTGGTTTGTCTATTAGGAATCGCGCGTGGTGGCATATTAGATGATATTTCCGTTGAGCACCGACCGTGAAAGTACCTATAAAAAAGGCAAAGATCGCCGACCTTTCTACGATGATCTAGAGAGGTCAATGATTTGGTGAGTGTTGTGTCATCGACTAGGCGAATAGCTCTCTTCTGAATTGAATCTAAGAGCTTTAGCGTATGTTTGAGGGCTGAGCTCCAAACATGTGAACAGTATTCCAGGACAGGTCGAATTTGTGCTTTGTATATCATTACCAGTTGCTGGGATGTGAAGTATCTCTTCGCACGGAATAGAAAACCAAGTTTTTGTGAAGCAGTTTTCGCAATGGACCTCACATGATCGTCCCATGAGAGAGCACTGTTGATGGTGACACCCAGCACGGATATTGACGACCTCATAGGAACAGTGGTGGTACCCAACATCATCAAATTAGGCATTGTGTGATCAGCCTTCTTGGTGAACATACAAGCTTGAGTTTTAGTTGCATTGAACTGTACTCAGATTCTCAGATCCCCATTTTAGAATTCTTCTCAGATCCTCATTTAAAGCATCGACCTGTCTTCGCCTTGCACCTCTGGCCTCGTTGGATGATATAGGGGCTCTAGAGGAAAAGACGGAATGAAGTGTACTATCATCCGCAAAGCTATGAACTGGGCTGGAGGTCACATTCAACAAATCATTGATGTGGAGCAAGAACAAAGTTGGTGCCAAGACAGAGCCTTGTGGAACACCAGCATTGATCGTCATTGTATCAGACGAGACCCCGTCTACCACCACGTAGAGTGATCTATCTGCAAGAAAACTCGATAGTAAAAGACACAGTTGGGGCGGCAAACCATATGACGGAAGTTTCGCTAGGAGGCGTTGGTGCCAAACTCGGTCAAATGCTTTGGAGATATCCAAGGCTACAGCCAGAGACTCTCCATGTTTCTCTATTGACACCTGCCACTTATGTGTCACATAGGCAAGCAGATCTCCAGTTGACCTCTGGTGACGAAAGCCATATTGCCGGTCGTTCACGATTCTTGAGCTCTCTAGATATCGGTTGGTTGTCTTTGTGGTTGTTGTATATTCCGTCTGTTCTCAATTTGTTGTATTGTTTCATCAATGGAATGTTTCGGATAAGTGTTGAGTTGTAGAACATCTTTTATATGGTTTATTTCGGTATTGAAAATTCGGTGGTCCGATGATATGGATTTGGCTCTATCATGAAGTGATTTGATTATTCCTTCCTTCATACTTTCATGATGATTTTATTGAAAATTGAGATATACACTTGTCATCGAAATGTTATCTGATTTTTCAATGAGAACATCTAAGAATGGTAACTGATCGAACTATGTCCGTTTTGCGCGAAAGCTGGAAATCCATGAAAAATTCTCGCTCCGCAGATTCGAGACTGCCTAGACCACTCGTCGGCCCCCATGGACGGAGTCACGTTGTCTGAGGCGATGCACAACAGAGGCATCAACATCCGGTATCTCGGCAAGGTGGCCAGTCTGCTGGCCAAGGTCAAGCAACTGGAATACCTGCACAGCATCGCCGTCTCGGAGTTGCTCACAAGGGCCGCCAAGCATATCTTCACCGTCTATCTGCAGGTACGCGCTCCGAAGGAATTTTATTTATTTTTTTTTATTTATTTATTTACGGGAAACCCCATTACAAAAAATATATTCATGTATACATTTTATTCATAGTGAATGTGCTCAATATGAATATTCAAATATTCAATATGAACTTCATAAACTTCAAAACAAAGATCTGACAAGTATTTCACAACTGTTTGGTGATCCATGAAAAATGTCTAAATCATTTTCATTAATTATTTTCAATGTTCTTTAAATAGGTGAGTGTTGTCCGTAATTAGTAGAATGGTGTGTTATTTGAAAGAGGTTTGTATTTCTTAAAGTTCTATGTGGCACATTGAAATTAATTAATTCCAATAAATTCGGACACACGTTGAATCCATTTATCAATTTGAAAATGAAACATAAGTCATTGGTTTTTCTACGATTTTTCAAAGACTGCATCTTCAGTTTATCAAGTATCAATGAATAATCATGGTTTTCTATGGTAATATTAAGTTTATAAGCACAAAATCGTAATAATTTGTTTTGAGTACGTTCTAAAGTATAATTATGGATTTGATAAAATGGTGACCAAACAATAGAAGCATAATCTAAGTGAGAAACTACTAGCGACATATACAACATCCTAACATCCTAATTTGTTGGATTCATAATTCATTCTAACATGTTTGTCCATTTTGAGATCAAAACATTAATCTAATAAACTAGCAGCAGTATTTCAAGATCTAACGAAGGCATTTGACTGTGTTGATCAAAAAATACTATTGAAAAAACTTCAACTGTGCCGAGGTGTGACTCTCTTATGGCTCGATGCGTACCTTTCAGGGCGATAGCAGATGGTCCAAACAACGGAACTTTCTCTCCAGGAGTTCCGCAGGGATCTGTACTCAGTCCCATTCTCTTTCTGTTATACATTAACGACCTCACTAACACCAATAAAGCTGGTACATTCACTCTCTTTGCGAACAATGATGTACGAAACACTGGTGCAGTCACTGATGGTGTTTTGTTTCGAAAAAAACTCTAACGACATTTTCCGCTATAATGTCCTAATAGTTATGAAACTCCCCAGAAGATGGTGACATTTTTACAGATTTCTGTACAAATAGTTGACGTTGTGAGGTTGTTATCATGTAGTTCGATCTGAAATCGAAAAGTAACCTAAATCACTACTTCTGAATCAACATTTTTATAACACTGATTGTGCAATAATTATCAATGATACTGATTTTGTTGTCATTTTGAGTGATTTCCCGCTATAACGAATGAAATGCTCTTATCAAGTTAGCTGTACGTTAGAGTTCTGGTTGAAGAAGTTCGACAGGCAAATAGGCAGAATAGCTCCACCAGTGTTCTGTACATCGTTTTGCAAACGATATCACTTCACTGTGGAAGAGCAAGAAGACCGTGAAGTTGTATGATTTAATAACAGCAGACATGAAAAATCAAATAATAATGTGCAGCTATTTTGCATTTTATGAAACTGATGTCGTCAACATGAAACGCTATCAATGCTTGAACAATTTTTTTTTGGAATATTACAATACAATGTTATTTTGAAAACTTTTGGATATTTATTTATGATTTGTTCTAGTTTTGATAACTCACATGAATCTTATCTTTCCTATTCCAAAAGATTTGATTTTTGTAGGCTATGAGAGGTGTTATTTCAACTTGAGGACATCTTAGTTTCAAAATCATTCAATTTTTTTTTGTTTCAGGGCTGTGAAATGATGAATCTTTCCGTGGCTGTTTCACACTTTTTGAACTGTTTGTTGTATTCTGGCACAATATCCAATCCACTAGGACAGGATGAGGTAAATATTGTGATACGATATTTCTCGCTTTTGGATTCGTTGTTTTATCACACTCTATAACAAAATAACTTTTTTATATACAGTTATTTTAAGTATGCTTCAATTTTTGTGTGAAGTTATTCATTGAATTGTTGTGTAAAATAATCAAGTCAATCGTTCTGAAATCTATCTACCCGCCGAACTAGATTCCCTTTTTCAATTAATTATTGATCCTTCAATTACAATACAATGAATTCCAGATGGAAATATCATGTGGTTATTGTTGTTCAATATATCATCAATAACCACAAAATCCTGCACAATTATATAAATTCATTGACTAGTACTAGCAACATGCATAGTAACACTGTTTACTTTTTGTATTGATGTCTCCTCAATTCTATTGAATATTACTATTTCCACTCACTTAGAAATAATATTAATCGATTTCATTCGGCTAAAAGCCTGTGTGGTAAAAAATGAATGAATTAATCTATATTATATATTCAATCTAGATATACCCGATTGTGACCTTTTCTGTTGACCCTAATTGTCCTCTGAATATTCTAACATTATGTTTTTCAAGTTTCAGAGTAAAAACAACAAGAAAAGGAACAAGAGACGCGGCAGATCGAACCCGTTCGCTTGCAACGACAACAACGAATGGGCCAATTTGACGGCAAAGTCGCTGTGGAATCAGCTGAAATCAGAGCTGAAGTCCTACTTCGACTACGAGTTGCTCTCCAGTGACATCGATTCCACATTGGAAACGTACGGTCTGCAGAAAATATCGCTGTTACGTTCTTTTTGCTTGAAAAACGGTATCCAGATACTTCTCAGGTAACTTCCTCGTTTGGTACATAATAACTATCTGAAAAAGTCTGTTAGGATAGATATTTTTCGAGTCAATTTTGAATATTCTCGCTTCCTTTATGTTTTTCAACTCATTTTGTGATGAGAATATATTTTTCACAATCGATATCTTATTTAATGATGAATCAAATTCTAAATGATCGAATCAAGTAAGAGTAATTTTTGATTCATTTTGTTTCTCGTAAATTTTTTCAACTCATTTGGCAACGAGTTTATATTTTATCAACACATTATATTTCATAAATACCGTTTTTTTGTTCAACTCCAACGCCCTCTATCTCAGAAAAGAAGCAACTCAGGACATATGTTCATAGGAACTTTTTTCTTGAAACGACTTAAGGAAACACACTTCATAATCTTTTATATATGATTCCATACTTTAAATGTCTCTATCAGCAACAATAATATTTCTTGGTATAAGAAAGACAATCGATAAAGTGAAATTCGTCCTGCTGCTTTGAATGTAACAGAAAAAAATCTCTTTCGCAGGGATTACAACTTGGAGTCGCGTAACAAGCTGATCTTCTTCGAAGAGGACATCCTGTGCATCTTCCCTATCGTGAAGCACATAAACCCTCGCGCGACCGACGCTTACAATTTCTACACCACCGGTCAGACGAAGATCCAGCAGGGCTATCTCAAGGTACATTAATAAAAATTTAGTCGATCAAAAAGTAGAAGAAGCTCTGATACTAATGAAGGATTGACGTAGATTTCCATTCTTGAAATACGCGTCAGAAAATTATATATTACATTTCCTCTTGTGAATACAAGGTTTTTAATAATGTTCAAGAAATATTATTCTTTCTCCCAATCTGTTGAGTTGCAGACCAGGAATAGGAACAGAAATTTCGATATGATCAAATCACTTGATGACAACAACAAAAAATAGGAATATTTCTTGATTTTAAAAAAGCATTTGATACAGTTCACCATGATGTACTTTTGAGAGAATTTCAAAATTCTTTAGAAAACATAACATATAAGAGTTATGAGTTATCAAAGAGTTACTTGTAAGAAAGAGAATAATTCACAAAATTACAGCTTAAGAACGCTTCAATTTGTGATGTCCCTAAAGGTACTGTTTTATGACCAATTCTGTTCATCATTCATATGAATTACATTCAAAAAATTAATATCGATATTTTTTAATCTTGACATTTATTTTTAATACTGACGCATTTTCTCATATGCTGATGACACATTGATGATCGTTAATACTCTTGACCAGAAGCAGTTTTCAATATGAAATATAGCAATAGTAAAAAATAATCTGAATTTAAACTTGCTAACTGAATTGTAATAGAATAAATTCACAATAGAGGAAATGCACAACTATATGTTATAATATAATTGACCATTCATGATCAAAATTGTTCTAAAAATATAGAAAAAATACAAAAATGAATGAATAAATGTGAATATTTCATCAACTATCGTGGTATACCCCCAAAAAGATTTTCCTTTTTATCTTTGGAGAGTAGAAAACATATTATTCATGCATTTTTCTATACAGAATTATAGGTGGTCTATTAGAATTTATCGATCTGCGGTCACTTTATTCCAGAATTGTGTCGGGTAACTATGTATGCAATGATAATTTCCACACTATAATAATATGCAACTGTTGTCTTGTAATTGGGTTTTCTCCTGTTAGACGATAAATTCCTTTTTTTTTTAATTTCAATGCCTGAATTGTTCGACATGATATTGTTGACGTTCATTATTTTGTACTTTTCCAATGTATGTGCACTGTATTCTAACCTTTTCTTCACGTTTTATAAAAATTGTACTTTGTTAAGGACGGCTACGAGCTGATCAGCGAAGCGCTGAATTTGCTCAACAACGTGTACGGTGCCATGCATCCGGAGATCGCCCAGTGTTTGAGGATGATCGCGCGCTTGAACTACATCATGGGGGAGCACGCCGAGGCGATGGCGTATCAGCAAAAGGCGGTGCTAATGTCGGAAAGGGTCAACGGAATCGATCATCCCTACACGATCACCGAATACGTAAGTGGTGATTGTATTTTTCGAACTGCTACGTTCTCAACACAATTGAAAAATTAGATAGATAGAACTTGGCACCCACTTTTGGAAATTCAATATGAAAATGGAAAATTCAATATCAATTTAATGAAAGCACCTTGTAACCAGAATTCCTCCGTCTGCCAAATTGTCTCTTTTCAGTGTCAAAACCGACAGCATATTGGAAACATTTTGCGAAAAAAGGTGTTTCAATTGTGTTAGGAAGTTTAATTTTTATTAAATATATTGTATTTCCAAATTTTCCCAGTGACATTTTTGGGCAGATCACAAAATCTATCCTTACTATAAATATATTGAAATAATTCTTAATAACTTCATTTTTTTAAACGAGGAGAGAAAATCCCACAAAAAGCTGAGGTAATTTTGCATGCGGTGAGTTTTTTTTTTTGGTACTTACGTATCTCGACCTCAGGAACCCGAATTTCACAATCAAAACGTGCGCAAACTTATATTATTCGAGATATAGGCATGGAGTTTCTTTTCTCACAAAAGATACTTTTTATACCTTCCTTGAACATTCAAGAAGTCAAAAAGAAGGGAAAACATACTTAAATTAGTTGAATCAACGTTCTTTAGCATCTTGGAGGAAGGTCGATCCAGCATTTTTCATATTGACGGCGCTGTCAAATGATAATCTACTTCAGAATCACTAATTCTGTGAGTCAAAATATCACAGATGCACATTTGACAGCGCCGTCCATATGAAAGAAGGATTCATCAAAGATGCTAAAGACGATGAATTAAACTTCTATGAGGATGCTTCTCCTTCTTTTTAGCTTCTAGAATGTATAAGGTAGATAGGTAATTTTGCACTTATCATGCGATGGGTTTTTTTTTCTATTGTTCTTATGGTACTCACGTATTTCGACCTCAGGAACCCGAATTCCACAAAGAAAACGTGCGCAAACTTATATTTTTCTAAATATTCCAGGAAAAAGTATGAACATTAACCTTCTTTCTTCGGCTCGTTTTGGGTAGGCATGGAGTTTCTTTTCTCACACAGGATACTTTTTATACCTTCCTTGAACATTCAAGAAGTCAAAAAGTAGGGAAAACATCCTCGAATTAGTTGAATCAACGTTCTTTAGCATCTTAGAGGAAAGTCGATCCAGCATTTTTCATATTGACGGCGCTGTCAAATGAGAATCTACTTCAGAATCCTAGTTCTGTGAGTCAAAATATCATAGATGCACATTTGACAGCGCCATTCATATGAAAGAAGGAATCATTAAAGATGCTAAAGACGATGAATTGAACTTCTAAGAGGATGTTTCTCCTTCTTCTTACCTTCTTACCCTAGAATGTATAAGGAAGAGTATCTTGTGTGAGAAATGAAACTTTGAATGGCTATGGTGCCTACCCAAAACAAGCCCAAACAAGAAGGGCAATTTTTTCCTGGAATATCTCGAAAAATTTGAATTTGCGCACGTTTTTATTGTGAAATTCAGGTCCCTGAGGTCGAAATACGTGAGTACCAAAAAAAAATCGAAAAAAAAAAACCATCCCATGATAAGGGCAAAATTACCAAAGCTGAAAAATGAATGAACCACCTCCTCGAAAAACCTACGACAGTATATTTCCTAAAAAGTTGTTTCTTGGGAATGATAAACATTCAGTATCATTATTGTTTTAATCGATTTCAGGCACATTTGGCGTTATACTGTTTCGCCAATAGCCAAGTAAGCACTGCGTTGAAGTTACTGTACCGAGCGAGATATCTTGCTGTCCTCGTGTGCGGTGAGAACCACCCAGAAGTAGCTCTACTCGATGTAAGAACCTATTTTTCTCACTATTACATCTAGTTTGCATGGACATCTGAAGGAAATTCACCATTCATCTGACTGAATTCTCAAGTCTACATTGACGGACATTTACACCGAATTCTTTTGGTTAAACTGGTTCTGCACTAGCAGAATCAATAATTTTTCAACTTGAAAAACAAAAACTCAAAATCATGGAACAACATTCTAGTTTCATTGGAACGAAAATTTATGACAAAATTCCATTGAAAAATAGAATCAGAATATGAGTTATTGAAAATGCAAAATAAATAATGATCTTTTTCAATAGACTATTATTATCATTTTATATTCTCTTTTTTCAATCATGTTTATTCAATTTAGGAATTTACATTGTCAAGAAACCAATATTATATATTATATAGGGTGGCCCAATGAAAACGAAACAAGGTATGCAATTTACTGAGAGATCAAGGAACTGAAATAAAAATAAATGATTCTTTATGTAATGTTGTATAGAACATGATTAAAAAAAAACACATAAGGCACTTCTTAGATGAACATCGTTCTAACTACAAAATTAGAAATGAGAAAGGGAAAAAAGCGTTACTTTCCATCACTAGCCAATTATTTTCATGAACGTGTTTTCTCGAGAACTACTGCATTGAATTCTAAAAACAAGGAAGCGTTGGTGAGAGATTTCGATTACCTTCAAAATAATGTATCACTTGACCCCTTATCCCATTTGAGATTCGAGGGTTGGAGCTTACCCCTTGCGAGGGGTTTAAAGTGAAAAAGTTGGAAACATGCTCAAAATATTTCCCCCTTGAAATAAAAATCGACCGGTTCGAGCGTTTTTTTTTCTGAGAACGATAAATATGTCAAATCGGTCTTGTTTCGTTGTCATCGGGCCACCCAGTATATAAAACATTTATCTTTTGCACACACAGGTAAACAATACCTATGTGAACAAGATATTAGTTGAAATTTGTTCATAATCAATCTTCTTTGACGTATACTTTTTTCGTAGCAACCTATGAGCTCACAAGACATTTCAAGTAATGATTAAATTGTTATGATGTTGAGTTTTATTCATCAATTGTTAGGTATATTTTGACAATAGATATTGTCTACAGATGATGTCAATGGCTGTAGCAGCAGTAGTTCGCCCTTTCTCGATATTCGAATACTGCGCTATGTTTAAATTGCACTCACTCAGTACGACCTCACTGAGCTCGTGCAAAAATTGACGATCACATGCACTAGTTCCCCGATGAAATACAAATTGTTTGAAATTGTTGAAAATTATTTTTTAGAGCAACATAAGTTTGATCTTGCACGCCGTGGGCGAATACGACCTGTCCTTGAAGTTCCTCGAGAAAGCATTGGCGCTCAACATCAAATACTACGGGGCGAAATCTCTCAAAGTAGCCGTCAGCTACCACCTGGTGTCGCGCACGCAAAGCTGCATGGGCAACTTCCGGTCCGCTCTGAACAACGAGAAGGAGGCGTACGCCATCTACCGGACGCAGTTGGGCGAAGGTGAGATATCGATATGGGGTTGAGTGCCCAACAAAATGTTGCATAATAAATCCTGAACTGTCATTTCATTTCTGGTTGTGTGACTACAAAAATACAAAAACTCTGAATGAAAAATGAAAAAAAAATAAAATGAAAAATGGCTTCGTTCCAAACTTTTCATGTCAGTCTAACTTTTTACTTACTTTTTCATTAAAATAATAGACAGGATATTCAAATAAAAAGTTTCAAAACAAACTCACTACTGACTACTATATCTTGGTATACATATAAATCATACAGGGTGTTACAGAACTATGGGATCAAACTTCTAGGGGTGCAACAATAGAAAACATTTGAGTAGTGGGTCCCATGTCAGGAAAAGTGTTACTACGGCCCTAAGACGCGTTATAATTTTGAAAGACAACGAATTGCCTAAATAGGATTTGATGCATTCCATTTTTGCCGCTTGTACATGATATCATCACAACAATTGTCCAAAATGTCTTCCTCCAACCGATTCCCCACAGGAAAAAATCTAGCAAGAAACTGCTCCACCTCTGGCAATCCAACGGTGCCCAAACCGCTGATTTTTTCCTGTGTAAACTCTTTGGTCTGCAACACCCTGTATAAACATCCATATTTTATTGTGCCTTGAGAAGAGTCTCGAAGCTCTGTGAATATACAGCAGATATTATTCTCCATTCTCACATCTTCAGTCGAATGAACTTTCTTATAAATATTTGGGGGTCTTGTTCCATAAACAAGTTCATCAAACTGCTGTGCTATATAAAAGAGCATTAAAAGTACTCTCCTGTCGTCTTCCACATCATACCCTAACAAATCAATACTCTCAAAATTTCATGATGTCGTTTTCATAAAATTAATCATTTATTATTTGTAAAATCATGCTTTGAAATTATCGTAATGTCAGTAATATATAATTTATCATCATTGCATCGATTTTAAAAGGTCATGAGAAGACCAAGGAGTCGTCGGAGTGCTTGAAGCATCTCACGCAGCAGGCGGTGGTGCTGCAGAAGAAGATGAACGAGATTTATACGGGGAAAAACGGGGCGACGTTGCCGCCTATACAGATCCAGCCGCCTTCGATGGTTTCGGTTTTGGATATGCTTAATGTCATCAACGGTATTTTGTTCGTCCAGATCAGGTGAGTTTCTCTCAAATTTCAGTGTTTTTTATTAATTCTTAAGGCTGCATCATTCTGATACACCAAGTATATAAACTATTCAATCAATACTCTCGAAAAGTAATATTTAAATTATTTTGGCAGTGAAGAGAAGTAAATATTTACGCATCGATAGAGATGGAGAAATGAGAAAAGTTTTCTTGACAGTTGTATAAAAAAGCATTATTTCGAAACCAAAATTGATCCTTTTTCTCCTTTGCTTAGCAAAGTCTTTCCTCCATACTTTCAAGAAGAATTGCAATACCTCTCTTGTCTCCCAACATTGCACCAAGATTTAAAAAAAAATATGTTCAACATATTGAGATATTCACTTGTTTTCAGCCAAGAGGACATCGAGAATTTCAAGGCTGAAATCGAGAAGAAGCAAATCGAAGAGTCTGAAGCGTCTGCTGAGAAGCCGCCCCCTGAGATAACAAATTTATAGTCGAATTTCTTTAGTAGATCTTGAACGTTAGTCTGTGAAGAAGGTAGCAAAAAATTTAGTCAGGGTTCGAAAGATATAGTTACATGCGCGGTATATATCATGGGTATTCATTGCAAAAACTGAAATTTACGGCGCTTGAGAAAGTAATTGTTACCATGAAAACGTGCCCCCGAATATTCAAAATAGTGAATCTTTGATGAGACTTCTGTGAATCCTTTGGCGAGGCGAAGACGTCCCAGTGAATCGCGTGTTATTTTTCAGTCCCAAACGTGGAGAACAGGTCTTGTATACGGTGTTTAATACTTTTCAAAAGAAATTTTTGTTTGGTTTTTGAGAATTCTACTTCAGCATCTCGAATTTCACACACAAAAGACATTAAATACCAAAAATATTCGGGAAAATTGGATCGATATTTTCAGAAATATGAATGAAGTACAAAATTACCATCGTTTGTATTGAATTGTATGATTTTCATAGTGAAAATAAAAAATAGCAATATATTCTTATTAGTCTTGTTCTACTAAGGGTGAAAATTTACAAACATTAAAAATGAATATCCCAATCTGATATATATCCAATATTTCGATCATAATATTTTCGAACCCTGAATTTAGTAGTTTTTTAATTGTTTTCTTAAATTATTGGCAACATGCATTTTTCAGCTATGACCGGGCTTGTGGAAGTTGTGCAGTTGAAATTATACAAGGTGATTTGATTTTGACATTGTTGTTACGTGGTTTTTCCTTGAGCCAATCGTTATTTGGAATGATTGGAATTTATTATATTAATAAATGTGAATATTTCGTGGGGGATAGAGTCTAGATCAAATCGAATATGTAATTGATTGTCATTCTGATGAATAAACAGGGTGTATTTTTTCCAAATTTTCTAATGATGAGAGAATATAATAATTAAATCAATATATTTGTAGTAAAAGAGAAATTCCTTGATGAAAATCAGTGAGACCTCGATTTCCAACATTTTGAAATTATATAAATATGAAGTGAGTTTCAAAAAATTCACAACACATGATGAAATTTTTAATCATCCGTTTTTCAGAAAAAGAATTTCTAATCTAAAAAATATGGATCACATGATTAGTGCAAAATCACCGAAATTATCTTGATATTGTTCTCAATTTGAATTGAACTAGATTTGAGTACCCTCTCAAATGTCCAACCAACCGATATCATTTTTTTTTGCTGGACTTTCTGCGTGTAATTTTTCCCATCATCTTTCCAAAGTTCGGAAAGACAGTTTTAATCCGAATAATAGCTTCATTTGGAGAGTTTGGATTTGAATTGACGTAAATAAGATTGTTGCAATAATTCAATTACTAAATTTTGCATGTTGCTGCTACAGAAGTACTATATTTTATATTTTTTTGATATATTCAAAGTTTTTTGTACAACAGTTGAAAATTTTTGTAATCAAAAAGTTTTTGTTATTGAATAAAGTTGGTTACATAATATGTCTTGAGACTTTTGCCATTTTCAAACTTCCCAATAATATACAAAGTTTGCACCATATTGGAAAATAATTTCACTGACCATTTTTCAGAGCATTTCATGTTTGATACAAATTGATGTAATTGTGCTATTTCTTACATTCCAACGACGTTCTGATTGACACATTTCTATTTCAACTTCTCGAATTCTCAATTCAATCAGGCAGAAAGTTGACTGTTGATTTTTAGAATCAATGATATATGTCTATCGTCATTTATAAAAAACTTTATTCTAATTTTCGGCAAATATTTGGGGAAGTCGTAGAAAAAATATAGTCTTCTACTCGCGTATAATCGCTATTGTTCTTTTGGACTCGCAAACGGTTCGGTTAGGAATTTTCATCCTCAAGAATAATATAATAATAATAACAACCATCATTATACTCTCATTGAAAAATATTCCATTACCCAACGAGATATATCTCCCTATCGGAAGATAACAAAATGATACGAATTATATCCACATTTTCATTTGTACCAGTGGAAAATAGTACCCTGTAATGTCTGAAAGTTGTGGAACTGAGTAAGTGTGTGTCTATCTTTATCTCTCATACGTGTTAAACAAAGACAGCAGTACGAGCCTAATAAATCATCAGCGTTGATTCATGAATCAGTAAATGAACGTCATAAGATTGAGAAATCAGCATTTATTTCAATTCAATCATTTCAGATAGATACAAACGGTCGAATAATTCAAGACGTCACGTACTACCTGTTGAATACCTGTTGAATATTTCGAGTTCAGTGGTGCTAACCTCTAGAAATGCTGTCATTTTGCTGTCACTCTGCGGTTTTGTGGCGCTGCGATTAATTAATTGTCATATTGTGTTCGTGTTCCGAGTGGGGGTGTAGCGTTTTATTTTAATGGAGTTACCTGGAGTTTCAATATTTTGATTTTCTGAATTTCAAATTGCGAACTCCGTTATTTCCAATAGACACTGAACGTTGCACTGATCCCCAGTGAAGGAATTTCCAACTTCCACTATCCATTTCTCCGTCTATCGCCGTAAAAGTGGTTTCACAAGAAATAGCTACTGAATTACTCAATTCAGGTATGTGGAATGAAGAATGAATAAACGAGCTTGTGAATTCCTGTATCCAACATGGTAAGTGCTTATTTTCGCTTATGTTTGCGAGACGATATTTCGACTTTTTAATTTTCAGTCAGAGAATATTCATGGACTTGATAATTGGGTGAAAGTCCTCATAGACAACATTTGGCCAATCTGATGGTGAATGAAAATGAATTCCGAACAGCCCCTGAAGAAGAAGTTGCGACGAGAGGGTGAACCCGAAAGTCAAGATGAAGTTGATTTCATCCATAACTTGGCTGAAAACAATGTACCCACAAATTTCCAAGCATTGCATTTGTCCCTACCTGCTGATGTAAATGAAGATGATGTAACGAGAAATCAATTGAATTTGCAACAGCAGAAGTATGGTTTCAAGTCTAGTGAAATTGATATTGACAAGAATGAGGGATGTGGCAAGGAATATGGTAATTTTGATTCATATTGTAACAGCTTACGTACTAGTCATTCTAGTAGCAGTGTTAGTGAATATATATCAGATGACCCTGCCCTGGACCTTAAGGCCTCCCCATCTAAAAATGTGGATACACCAATCATTGTGCAATCAACTTCAATTGATTCAAAAGACAGGATTGATGATTCCCAAAATTTTGCTATTCCGAAGAGATACTCCTATGATCATAAAAATTCTGAAGTTTTAGCTGGTGATCAATTTGGGTTGGATGAGTTTCAAAATCAGCTCATTAAACAGTGCCTTTGTGGTGTTTCTGAGGAAGTTATCAGAAAACCATTTGTTGAACCATCAAATGATGATGAGGGAAGATCTGTTATGCTTTCTGAATGGTCTAATAGAAAAATTTTAGAATTCCTCTCGAACTTGCAGTTGCTTTTTGATGTTTACTTGAAGCAGAACAATAAGGGATTTATTTGTTCAAGAATAGTTGATGTTTGTGAAAGTATTATTTGCAATGAATATAATCTCATTGAACAGATTATTTCTCTTTGCGAGACTAGAAATAAGTTTGTCACTTACCTGGCAGCCAGGGTTTTTAGTAGTTTTTTGATTATTGCTAAGACCAATATAAATAATGAGTGGCTAGAAACTTTAGTGAATTTCTTTACTACGGAAAATATAGATTATATAAAAATGCAGTTTGCTATTGAGGTTTTCAAACGTGTTGTTGAATGGAAGGATATCGAAATTCATGTGCTAGAAGATCAAGAAAGTCAAGATTCCGCCAGTACAAGTTCTCAAAGAAGCACTTACAATTGCATAACTGTACCTTTCTCAGATTCTGAGAGCTATGATACTTCTGCCATAAAGGATCTAGTTATTAAAAGTTTGGAATCCAAATGGCCTGAGCTAATCTACAAGGTGCAAAACTTGATTCTCCACAACTCATCTCAACCCGCTCAAATTTGCACTCTAACTTTCCTTTCCCTGTGGGAGAGCATCATTTCTGTCAAGGCGAATCTGAGTGTCAACGAAATCAAACCTTTCTACGCCCATCTGGAAATATTCGTTGGCATGTTGACCAGCGATCTGCCCCCGATAATTTGGAAGCAACTATTCTCCCTTTTCAATGAGGTGCTCTGCTATGGAAGTACCTTAGCACTGCAAGACATGCTACCTGATGAGACGTGCCAACTCGCTCACTTAGTCGTCAGATACGTGAAGGATTATAGGCTTCTAGATAACATTCCTGTGGGTAGAACGGAGGAAGTCGCAGTAAACAGCTTCGCTGGTTCTGTCGCAAATGTTCTAGACCCAGCATTGTCTAGAAGGTTCATTGACAAGACTTTGCTGCAAAAAGTGGTTCTGTTGGTGTTGAAATCCGTAGCTATCACTATCAAAGAGACTAGGTCTGATAGTTCGGATTCCAGCATCGGTTCAGATGATTCAGATTTTTACCATGACATGCAACTGATCGAGCGTTCCATCAGAGACGTTCTAAGGAAAGTAGAAGCTTTCTTGAAGAACGGTTTGGAGTTCCACCCTGAAACTCCCTTCTCGAGGATCCTAATCCAGATATTCAGTGATCAAGACGATTACATGATTGAGGCTATGGTTTGTACTTTGGATTTGACCACTGGGATATCGTATAGGAATTGTTTGTTCCCTGACTTGATCAACATGTTGAATCCATTTCACTCCTTTATTGAGTTCCTTACTGTGGTAACTCACGACCCAGACCTCCTCTTGGATTATCTCGTGAGCAACGAGACCTGCTTCTTGTTGTATTTGCTGAGGTTTTTGAAGTACACAAAACGTAACTGGTCCAGGTTCATCAGCAGTTGCGGTGAAGGTAATACTTCTAGGAGCAACGAACTGGATGATGCTATGTCAGTGTTGATTCGTTTGAAAATGCAGATAAATCGATTAGTCGATAAGGATTTGTTTCCGTATAATGTAACGCCTATACTGAGATTGCTGGAGATTTGTGAGGGTCTGTATGAAGGGAACGAATTGATTTAGTATGTGTTCTGTTTTTGTAATGAAATGTCCTGCCTACTGATATTCTAACAAGTACAAAATTTTTTACAGCCCTAAATAGTAACCCTTTTGTTCATAATAATTTATTTAGCTTTCAGATATCAAAACATAAGTCTGTATAATTATAATTAGCATAATACTTGAGATATTTATTTACCATATTTATTATATTACTCTAATTTCTATTTATTTTCGATCACCTTGAAATGATTGGATTAAATATAGAAGTTCTTTAGATTGAATAATTTTATTTTTTATGATGGAATTATAGAAAATATTGGTCCTTTTGACATATCAATTCACGTTTAGTAGTTATTTAAGAAATGATGCCTTACTGATTTAATGATACTTCTTATGCAACTTATAGTTTTTATGTTCTTATTGAAGTTGCCTGGTCAAGAGTATTTTTATGTTGTTTGGTTTCAAACTGTATTTCAGGAATAACTTAGATTAAGATTATATAATTCATGACTATATTATTTACAATTGAGAAATCTTAAAAGACAATAAAAATAGTAAATCTATAGATTTAAATATACTATGTTGATAGTGAATGTAATTACATATCCATTTTTTTACTGTAAATATGTAAGTATATCAATTTTTTCACTAAACGTTTGACAAAACAACATCATTTTCTTTTAACCTCTATAAACTCGCTCAACCCCTGGAAGATATAGATAGTCCACAGAGATGAACTGCTTGACAATACATTCTGATTTCAAATTTTATAGAGATCAAATGTGCCAATCACTGAAAACAGGGGATTCAAAATACTTGATGAAAATGCAGTAACATATTTTATATTATTATTTCCCCAAGATCGATTAAATCAATTCTAATTACATCAGGAGTAGTGTTTCATTGCAAATACGCTCCTCAAATTGCAAGTATCAAGATTATCTTTTTAGAAATCAATAAAACCAGTAATTTTCAACAACTTTAAGAGTTTACAATGAATCTTTTCATATTTTTACAATAGTTGTTCAGTTTCACTTGAGTGCGCCTAGGCGCCTCGCATGGATGTTTCTTTCAATTTCAACATTGAGAGAAAACCACTTGAAGGCATCTCACAAAAGATACAGAGTTTGGTTCTATAGGTACTTGAGATATTATTTTGTTTGTGGAAAAAACAGGAAATAAGTGATACTCGCCAATATAGTGGTTTATTTGTGTCAATATCCAGATTCTGAATCCATAAAACCTTCAATGCAATTAGTGAAATGGCATGGGGTGGAAAGAAAAGTACATAGTACATACATGCAGCTTTCTGTTCTCTTTTCAAATTTGTAAGCAGCTTTTAGAAATTCGAGATTACAGGGTGTTTCTTGTTTGTTTGTTTGTTTGTCGAAATCCATTCTTACCTATCAACTGAAATAAATCACACCATTTTCAAGAAACAACAATATTTATTTTCAATCATAGTATTCATTCATTATAATGTCATCGGATTCTAATGAATAGTCAATCATAAATATTACAATTATTGCTTATAGCCTAAGTCTAACTTACAGTTCTATGGTTGGTTTTAGAAATTATTCCTCAAATTTGAATCTTCAATCATTTGCAAACAAAGTTATGGTGTTTGATATAAAAAACACTAATTGAATCATTAAAATATCATGGTCCTATTTCTTTCATTTTGAATGCTTTATTTTTTTTACATTCATAAAAATGGTAGTGTTGCTGTTTTGAAAAGAATAAAAATAAAGGAAAATAAGGTAAAAAATAATATTCATTGAAATACATGAAGTAAAGTCCTCCTGGTAGTAATCTGAAAGGAGATGAGGGTTAGTTTTTCAACAAAATGTTGCTACTATATAGCAAAAAATACAAACTTAAAGATTGAAAATAATTAACTTGAGCTAAGATAGCCCATTCCCGTGAAATACAATTTAATTTATCCATAGCAATTACATAAATAAAATATTGGCAATCAATAGAAAAATATGACTGAAGAAGATTCAGAACCAACATCAAAAAATACTCAGAACAGAAGATTAGAAAGGTTATTTATGAATGAAATGAATGTTTTTTTTTTCATATGCCTCATGATTGTCATTTGTACAATATTATTTTTTTGTACATCATCATAATTGTTATTTCTGTTGTGAGCAGTTATGTTTCTTGGAATAATAATAATCACAAAAAATATGAAATGAAACAACTGCAAGAAATTCCTAATTACAATAAATTTATACAAGAAGGTGTATATATTCAATCAATTTCAGTAAGATGCATAAAAATGTACCTTCAATTATCATAATCCTCATCAATACTCAAGCTGTCACTTGTATTCTGACTAAAATGAGAAATTGGTATCAACGGAGGCACATTGTCAATAGAAACGTTCCCTGGAGTTGCACTCACTGGTCCAAGTTGTGGGACAGGCAGCTGCGCCGAAGCTATAGTTATCTGTAACTCTGGTTTCTCTTTCAACAAACTGTTCACTGAAAAGTCTTTTATTGTGCTCTCAGCTCTGACAATTTTCGGCCCATACTGGATCACAGGAGCCCTGCTGGAGGAAGCACTCTGTTCATTTGCTGGCGACGGAGTGACTTCAGTGTGGGGTGGGTGTTTTTCTCTTGGTCTACCCCTAGGGTTTTTAGGGACTAAAAGGGGTACTGCTTGTTCTTCCATCATAATGGGGCTTTCCTCAATTTTTAAGGGTACTTCCTCACACAGAGCATTATTTTCATTGTCTTCTTGAACACTGGCATCTGGTACATTCTTAACCAAGTCTTTCAGGAAGTCAAATCGACTTTCAGATAGAATACATTGTTTCATATGGGACGGAGTCAATGTTTTTGCATTCCTGGCTTGTGTTATTTGCATGGACTTGGTTAATAAAGACTCAACAAAGAGTTCCAAAGTTCTAGGTATATCTGCATTAAGGAAAACGCTGCTAGTTCTAATCATATTACAAAAATAATAAATGCAATATTTGTGTCACATTGGTCCAATTTTTCCATCAGTTCTTCTGAAGATAAGAAATATTCTGATGCAGTGTATAGCATTCCACCTACTCATCCATGCATACAATGATGAATTAATTTTATAAAAAGGATATAGATAATTACTGGTACTGCTTGTGCTACTTTTCCAACCTCTTCATCGGTTTGCATGATTTTCTTAATTCTTCCCTGAAATTCAAACATCTTTATTGACATAAAATTAGTACGATTGAACTTACAGCAGGAAATCTGGCATTGTATTTTTTCTTCTTTGAAGGCATAATATTTGTGTATTATGTACTGGTGACCTTTTTGCCTTCTTTTTCAGCTTGGTGCAAGATTTATGTCAACAAAACCTTACTTCTTGTTGCTTATGGGGTGCTTACAATCAGTATATATATATATATATATATATATACACCTAGAGCGTTGTTCACATCGAAGAAAAAAACGTCTTTGGCAGAAATCACCACTACTTTCTCCTTCTATGCTTGTGTTGTGGTCTCTGACAATTTCTTATTCTTCTGCAAGGGTTCTCTCTTGCAAGTTTGCCGCTTGCCACAGCACGCCAAAGTTTCATTGTTTTATTTCATTCAAGGTTATGTTATGAAGTGTGTAGTTGTTTCTTAAGTTTAGTTAAAAAGTTCAAAGTTATAATTAATTTATGTATGGAAAAAGAGTATTAGGTAACATTATTCATTAATACTCTCAATGGCTGTTACCAATAGGGTAATACTTCTCATAGATATAGACTGTTTTTATTGCCAAGTAGAAGAAAAACTAAATCCAACTTTGAGAGGGAAACCTGTTGCTGTTGTTCAATTTAATACTTGGAGAGAAGGAGGGTAAGCTTAAGATTCAGACACAAATGTGCGACTTAAAAACTTGTAATTGCAGGATAATTGCTGCAAACTATTTAGCCAGGGGGAAGGGTGTTACGAAAGGCCTATGGTGCCATGAGGCTAAAGAAAAGTGCCCTGATATATTGTTCGCAACTGTGAATGAAGTTCGTGGTAGGGCTGATTTGACAAAGTAATTATGTCTGAAAGTCGTTGATGAGAAAATGTTGAAAATCTTACACTTTCAATTCAGGTACAGGGATGCTGGTAAAGAAGTCTTTGATGTCTTGCAAAGATACACTACAGTCATTGAAAAGGCTTCGGTCGATGAGGCTTATTTGGATATTACTGAAGCAGTCAACAGAAGGTTGCAAGATGAACAAGTCAGTTTCAGTAATAAAATGTGCAGCACACATGTAGTTGGATATAAAGTCGAAGATTTCTTGGAAAATTTGTTCAATGACTCAGAATTTTCTGAAGGAGACTACAGGCTTGCATTAGGTGCTCTCATCTCAGAAGAAATCAGAGCTGAAGTATTAGAGACAACAGGTTTGTGAAGAAATCACCTGTTGCATTTCCTCTAATATTTTATTTGTAGGTTACAAATGTTCTGCTGGCATAGCTCACAATAAAATGCTGGCAAAACTAGGAAGTGGCTTGCACAAACCAAATGCTCAGACTATATTTCCACAAGAGTCTGTTCCTGATTTCTTCAGCAAACTACCAATGCAGAAGATTAAAGGACTTGGAGGAAAATTTGGCAAGTCAATTGCTGAAGAATTAAACATCAGTTATATTGGACAAATAACAAAGTTTAGTGAGAAAGAACTTGTGAAGAAGTTTGAGGAAAAAACTGGGTATGCAAAGGATTTCTAGTCACTTGAAGAGCCTAAAGACCTTGTGAACTGAACATTTTATAGAGTGATCCATATTTTCCACCATAAAACACTGATAAATAATAAAATGTTATTCATTATTTTTTTTTGTATTTTTTCAGGAAATGGTTGTATAATGCTGCAAGAGGCATAGATCTGGAATCAGTGAAATTTCGAGTGGTATCAAAATCAATAGGCTGTTGTAAGCGATTCCCTGGTAAAAATTGTCTAGTCTCTCCTGGAAGTGTTGAACGTTGGATCAATGAGTTAGCTACTGAGGTGTCTGAAAGACTAGAAAAAGATATGGATGAGAATAATCGAAAAGCAAAACAGTTGGTTTTCAGCTCAACACAAACAATTGGTGAAAAACACATCAGTAATTCTAAAACCATCCCTTTGAATTCATATGAACAAACTAAAATAGCCAGAGATTTCTTACAAGTTATTGATAAAAATTGTAGGAAATCAAATGGTAATTACATTAATATTACTTTCTTGGGAATAAGTGCTGGGAATTTTCAAGATGTTAGGAATAGTTCAGATATCAAATCATTTTTTAATAAGATGAGTGATCATGCAGACAAACCTAGTGTTCCAATAAAATGCCACTCTGAGCAGAATGAACACCCTCCTCAACTCCTCAAACATACTGTTATAACTGAAAATTCAGAAGTCAATAATATCATTTCCAGTAATGTTAATGAAAATATTGTTGAAGATTCAGCATTCAGAGTACAGGATGAGCATACCCAATCAGTATGTCCACTTATTACCAGTGTTGATAATGATTTGGGAGCTTCAACATCATTTTTCAATGAATATTTCGAAAATAGCACAAAGTTTGAACCAGAATCTGAAGATCGAGACGCAAATAGTGATAATAATCACCTGGAATCTGAAATTCCAGCTGATAATGAAATCGGTCCAGAGTGTCATGAAAACGTCACCATGTCTGAGTTTCATTCTCAACTGGATCACCACAATGCTTTAAAGTTAGAAGAAAATATATGCTTGTATTGCAATGGTTGCGAAAGATGTCAGAGAATTCAAAAAGATAGTCCCAATAATAATGAAGGAATTTGGGCAACGACTAGAAAGAAAAGAAAAACCAATGATACTCCATCGGTTTTGACTTTATTCAAGAATTTCGAGGAATTAAATGAAGACAACAGCAATTACTGCCAAGAATGCAATAAGAGGATCAAACTGGAAGATGTGCTAAATCATGATGATTATCACACTGCACTCAAGATACATCTTCAGCTGAATACAATTCCATCACAGGCTAGAAATAAGGACAAATCAGTGTTGTCAAGAAAGGGAAAAATAAGTAAGAAAAATGATTCGGGAAATATCTTGAACTTTTTTAAATACAAATGACCACAAGTAAAATCATCCATAGAAAATAGATTATATCAAGTGGAAGAAACAGAACCATATACCTCGCAAGAAGTCAATTTTGGAATAGAAGATATGAATGATAATATATTATATACATATTTATTTATTCAACGAATTGAATCATATGTCATATCCGAATTATAAAGTTAGATGATTCAAAAGTCGACTCATGATGTCTGAATAGTCAAGTACCAGGAATATCATAAAAAAAGTGATTGTGATATGAAAGATATAAATAATAGATCTGTGTATTTTGATCAATGAAATTGTGAATAAAAGTTACGCCATCTATTATAATATCCTTGGAACATTACTTCAATGCTCCTGTCACAAAATACCACATCGACTGATTTTTTCGAAACAAACACCAGTGATGCTTAACATAGACCTAACCTCTCATCGCCAACAAACAATATTTGTTTTGGTTTTTGGTGTCAGTTCTAGCATGAAATGTTCTAAATGGTGAGTTTTCAGAAAGTAAATGTTCCAAAATCTAGGACTATGACTCTTTAGATCTGTTTCAGCAGAATATAATGCATACTTGTCAATACACTTCTTCATTCAGCTATGTATTTGGGAAGAACTATTCATGTGAACAAAACTGGGATATGTATTTTCGGCATTATAGTTCTAGTTTTGATGTATTATTCTGCAACGCTAAGAGAACAGGTAGTGGAGAAGGATACCAGTAAAGTGAATCTTCATAGAGTTCTCCAAGTAGCTATCAAAGCTGCTGAAAATGGAGGCGAAAAAGTTGTACAATCAAAAGATAATATGGATGTTAAAAGCAAAGGCAAGACTAAGGAGGGTTTGATAGATAGCATTACAAATGCTGATATATCCTCACACTGTGCTATGACACAGACAATTAACCATTACTTTCCAAAACTAACAGTAATTTCTGAAGAAGCTACTGTTGCTTGCACAAATCAGTCAGTTTCTTTCACTTCAGAAGTTTCCATTCCAGGGAATGTACCTGATGAATTTGTTCCTGAAAAAGATATAGCGATTTGGATTGATCCCTTGGATGCAACTTATGAATATACTGGTGAGTTTTGTCTATGATAAAGAACTTGAATACAGAAATCGTTTCCAGAGAAATTGTACAAATATGTTGCTACAATGGTTTGTGTTGCTGTAAAAGGAAAACCAGTGATCGGAGTTATTCATAAACCTTTTGCTGAAACCACTTCTTGGGCTTGGGTAGGCAAAATAAGATCTATCGACTTGGAGTTAGCAGTGAACAATGTAAAAGTGAAAAGCGATCTCAAAGTGATCATATCCAGGTCTCATGGTGGGGAGATTGAGAAGGTACTCAAGACGAACATGGAAGAACCTATTGATGTTGTTATAGCTGCAGGTGCAGGTATGACCTCGGTTGACTTTTTTCGAACCCCAGGACTAATTTTCGAATGTTTTCAGGTTACAAGGCTCTAGAAGTTGCTACGGGAAAGGTGGATGCATATTTGCATACTACAGTGATAAAAAAGTGGGACATTTGTGCAGGAAATGCTATTATAAATTCTGTTGGAGGAAAAATGACTACTAAGTATGATGAGAATATTGATTATTCTGATGGAATTCATGTTGTGAATGAAAGGGGTCTGATTGCCTCGATCAGGGATCATGATAAGTTTTTGGGAAAATTGTGATGGTAGGTTTCAAAATGACATTTGTATTTTCTTGGTGACAATTTGTTGATGCTGATAATTATACTCATTCTTAAAGTGTGTTACATTTTGTAAATGTTCAGATATGTATAAATATAATTTATTTTGGATAATATTGTCAGTGTTTTAATTGAAACGTGAATTTTAATACATCCCCGTGAAAGCGTAGTAGGCGCCTAATTTTTAATGCAGAAAATCTTGAAGAATGCAAACAGACCTTATAGGTTGTTGACCCTAAGTTCATATATGTGCAAGTGGCCATATGTGATATATGTAGTGGTATTATGTAATAAATATGCATATATGATGTTGGCATTATTGTTTCAAATGGTTTTAAAGAACAAGTCAATTGTCATTCAAGTGTCAAATGGCCTTCAGTGGCCATCTTGATAATATATCCTGCGTCATAAAAATTTAGAATTTTTTATTTTTGGTGAATTTTCTAGATTTTCTATTAATGCTGTAAAGTTCTAGTTATAGAATTATATCTACATCAAGTGAGTGCATTTCTTGGAACCTCCCATAGCTGTAAAACACAATGTAACTTCCGAATGTACTGCACTGAATACACATTTTTTTCAGATTAGACACCATGATCGAACTCACTGTAAAAACGTTAGATTCGCAAAATCATCAGTTCTCCGTGGAAGATGATGTAGGTATTCAAGTTCCATCATCCAACACTACTACTTACCTTTCCATTTTCAGATAACAGTAGAACAATTCAAAACAAAGATTGCTGAAACAGTAAATGTACCTGCAGAAACGCAGCGTATAATTTATTGTGGAAGGGTCCTACAAGATAGTTCTAAACTAGCTGACTATGGTATGACACAACCCTTGTTTGCTGCATTACCTCATTATAACTAACCTGTTTCAGACCTCCACGGTAAGGTTGTGCATTTGGTTCAAAGGGCACCACCTAGTAGTGACCCCAGGCCCAACAACAGGTCATCTCCACCACCGCCACCTCAGAGAAGAGGTTTCAGAGGTTTTCGTGGTCTGGAGCAAGGTAATGCCATGTATTTGGGCTCCATGGCATTTCCAGGTAACCTGATGGAATCTCAAGGGATTGTACCTCCTCCACCATCCCATAGTCTATCCGGTAGTCGTCTGAACGTAGCCAGGAAGATGCTTAGACGAGCTGAGATAGCCCTGCAACTCCTTGAAAACCCATTGGCTAGGAATCCTGAGGAGAATCAGTATGAAGAGGAAGTCACTCCGGTCATAGAAGCAAGAGTTATAGTTCCCAGTAATGTTGAGCCAATAGATCAAGTTTTGAATGCTGTCCAAGATTCATTGATGAATGCTGCTGCAAATACTATGTGAGTCAAGTTGTGCTTTAGAATGTAAAGCAATATTATTATCACTCAATAGCATTCACCCAAATAGAGATAGAATTGGTCATATCTTTTGAAATACTCAGTGTAAATCCATAAGTCTCCAAATGGTTAAAACAAGAATATAGAGAAGAAATCAAATTATGTGGGAAAATATAGGGTATTCCATTGAAAGAATTTTCTGGTCATACTGTTTTTTTGGGACACCGTGTATATTTCAAAATAATTCCAAAATATGGCCTGTAGTAGTAACTATAACTAATTACCTTGAATTTCAGAGAGAAAGGGAATATTATGTTTATTGTTCACTATGCAGAATCTTATTGACAAACACTTTGACATCAACAGATTTGTAAAATTCCAACATGAAACATGATTCATCATATATAATCACAAACACTACAAAGAATGATGAAACTAAATAAATAAATAATATATAATAACAATGAAAGTATAGTACAGATACTTTATTAAATTTGTTTTCAAAGAAATAAATATGTATATAGATCCCCTACTGCAAATATTCATGATAGTTCATTTGACTGAGGATGTGAGAATAATATTTGCTGTATATTCAATGAGTTTTAGTGTATAACTGTATACAGTGTCTGTCTTAAGTTGCCCCTACTGATTTTTTATCCACCTGATTAATCAGAACCAAATTTGAATGGCTTGAATAAGAGTCAAAACCTTTTCTCTCATGGAAAAATTACAGTTAATAGTTTTGCAATGTCAGCCCAGTGCCATCTTGAATCATTTTTTAAATAAAACACCCCTATATCATACCATTTTTGAAATCTGTTCATGATTCCTAACAGTTCTCTCCAATACATTTCACTTCTGAATTTAATCATGAGAATTATGAGTAGATTTTGAAAATGGAAAAACAATACATCCTTGATTTACCCTGCAAAAAAACATTCATCTCTTGCTGAACAATCTGTTGAAATACAAGAAAAAGCTGACTATTGGTTCAGTGTCGATAAACCTATGGTGAATAACGTTATATACATATGAGATATGAAAAGATATTCATTTTTCAGCTTTTGATGGGATTTTCTCTCCTCGTTTCTAAAAAATAGAGTAGAAGTTATTAAAAATTAGTGCAATATATTTGTAGTAAGGACAGATTTAGGATCTGTCCCAAAATGTCACTGCCCTTGAAATTAAACCTTTAGATACCTAAAAGAGAAATTCTCTATTGGTCAGTGACACCTTGTTTTTGAAAAAAATTTGGAAATACAAATATATTTATTAAGAATAAAACTTCTACTTATCTTGGTGGACGTTTCAGGAACGAATCTGCTCCCGTTCTCAACACAATTGAAATATTTTTCTCTTTGTAAACTTTTTTCAATGTTTCCGAAACGAGGAGAGAAAATCTCATTAAAAACTGAAAAATGAATGTATCACCTCCTCGAAGAACTTACAGACAGTATTTATGAAAAGATAATTTGAAAAAAAACTGTTTTTCATTCTTGATACCAGAATATTTGGTTCACGTTAGTGGTCGCAATTTGGATACAAGAAACTTACCAAATGTCCACTCCCGAAACAAATGTCAATGTGTACTTTGTTTTTGATTGTCGATTAGTTGTTTTTAATTGTATGTAACTTATTTATTCTTCACACCGAATTGAAACAATTCGACAAGCTGAAAATGTATGAAGATACATTGAGTAGTCAATAAATTCAATTAAATTCCATCTTGGTGTCTTCAGACCGATTGGCTTGGCCTCTGCCGGCCACAGCGGGACTTCTCAGACTGCCTCGACGAGCGCACCGAGATCTTCTAGTCAGTCGGAGAATTCGACACCGGGCGGTGTCACTCCCAGATCGTCGTCTTCGGAAAATTTGAACTCCGAAACCAGACCCGAGAATCCGAATCCTCTGCCAGAGTATGGATTGACTTATGTTTTTTCAGTAGACATCAGGCATGCATTAGATCATTTTTCATTCGAGAGCTTCATCTATCGTGTGGGGCGATTCACCTAAGAATGCGGAAAAAAAAGTGGAGTTGTCTGACATTAGAGAAACTAAAAGCAATATGAATAGATTTTTGATAGATATTTCTTCGAAGTAGAGCTGGAAAACAATAACAGTTTCTGTGAAACTAAGTCTCAGGTCAGTCAGTTAGAGGGTGCCACATTATACAATTGAATAATTATCCTCGAATTTAGCTGAATCGCCCTGTATTCATTTAACCAACCAAGTCAGTTTTTCATATCAAGAGTGAATTGAATTCACCTCACTGATTGCTGAGTTGAATTACAAATTCACATGCAATAAAAAATAATTTGATGAGTCAGCTATTTTCCACATCAATTTAGAATATTCAAAGATTTTCAATTACTGCTTGAATCTTTCATCTATTTCATTGATCAGATATTAACCTCAGTAGACGGAAATGTATTATTAGGCAAATTTGAAAATCTGACCAGCTGACCAGAAAAATGTGCCAAATGGTTTATGCCAGCAAAAAATGGTATAAGCCAGCAAAAAAAATTGAATGATATTTTTCTTTCTGAATCCTCAATCCGATTTGAACGAAGTATATGAGCTATTTCATTATTAGATTTTACTGGTCAGTGATTCATAAATGAATTGAGAAAAATCTACCAAACATAAATATCAGTCTCATTGTTTGTTTTCTGTTTGTGTCATAGGAATGCATCAACAACTTCAGAAATGGCTAGCTTGTTGACTGCATTAGGACAATTGCAGACTAGATTTGCACCTTTCCTAGAACAGTATCATAATTTCATGAGAGATGATCCTGAAGTCCCACCTGAGGTGAATATTTATCTTTTTCTTCTTTCATTATCCGTTCGAGGTGTCTTAATTCAACAAAATTTGTACACCACATTCGGTTTTGTGAGATAAAAGACATTTTTAACAAGATCTGTGGCATTTCTCACAATATCCGGACATTTTTACAAAATCCGTAGCATTTTTCACAAGATGCTATTCATTTTTTACGTTATCTGAGTATATATACAAGATTTATGGTTTATTTTGATCTGTGACATTTTTCACAATATGTGTGGATCCTTAGCATTTTTCTCAAGATTCATGGCATGATTTTAACATTTTTTTGCAAGATCCTGGTATTATTACAAGATTTGTGTATTTTTCACAAGATCTGTGACATTTTATCACTAGGTTCGTGGCATTTTTCACGATATCTTGGCATTTTCACAAAATCCGTGGAATCTTCCACAATATCCAGATATTTTTTACAAGATCGTGGCATTTTTCAAAATATCGGTGAATTTTTACAAAATCCGTATCATTTTTCACGATATCTTAGAATGTTTACAAGATTCGTAGATTATTTTAACAAGATCCGTGGATATGTTGACAAGATCCGCGGCATTTTTCACAAGATTCGTGACATTTTTTACAATATTCTGAGATTTTTACAAGATCCGTGTGTTTCTTCACAAGATCCGTTTTTCACAATATCTCTGGCATTTTATACCAGGTTTGTGGAATGATCTGTGAGATTTTTACAATATCTGTGAATTTTTACAAAATCCGTGGCACTTTTCACATTACACTACATTTTTCACTACACTCACAAGATTCCTAGCATCGTTCCCAAGAAACAGGTATTTTTCAAAAATACGTGGCATTTCCACAAGAAGATCAGTGGCATTTTTCAGAATATCCGATCATTTAAACAAGGTTCGTGGATTTTTCAAAAGACCCGTGGCATTTTTCACAAGATCTTTCTTTCCTGGCATCTTTTCACACGAAAGTAAAGTAAAATATACTCGTCAGAATGATACACCCCAAGTAATCACTCTTTTCATCCACATTTACATCTCGTCAATACTAATTTTTCTCTTCGACAGAACCTGCGACAGACTCAGACCATGCTGAATAGAGTTTCTGAGATTCTGCATTTCTTGGGGCACGCTTATCACTCACTGAGCGACATCATAGTGAGGGTTAGGACTCCGCCACCTAGACCTCTTCTGTGTCGTCCTATTTTGATCCAACACTCGGCAGTGGTTCAAGCTGGGATTCCCATCCAAGTTGAGGTAAATTGAATGAAATGAGGGTGGATTCCTCACAGAAAAATGAGAAAGTAATTCTTTGGAGCTTTTTTCCAAAGACCCGTAGTTTTCGATGGTTGAATTCCAAGCGCAGTGACATTTTGGGGCAGATCATCAATCTGTCTTACCACAAATATATTTTAAAATAATTATTATATTTCCTGCTTCATTTTTTAGGCACGAGGAGAGAAAATTCCAAAATTAATTGACTAAAAGAATAACTTACAGACAGTATTCATAATATTTATGATTATTATGCAACCAGTAACTACAATAACGTGCCCGCTACTTACAGGCGCAAATCAACCTGTCGGCCGAGCGGCCCGCCGCCAACCACGTCTCCGCCGACGCCCCCGCCACCGAGAGCGACGCCGTCTCCGGCACGGCCGCCCCCAGCTCTGCCGCCCCCAGTTCAGCCGCCCCCGGCGCGGCGCCCGCCGTCGCCGTCCAGCCGGGCTTCCTCGGCATGCCGACGATGCCGTCGGGGGCTTCGATGCGCGTGCTCTCGTTCCCCGTCGAGGTGCGCGCCGTGCGGACCGCCGCCAGAGGGCAGGGCAACAACGGCGTCGGGCAGGTGAGGTCGATCGCCAGTGGCGTGCATACAATAGAAGCGTAAAAGCATTGCCTGCCAACTGAGTTGTCGATACACAAATTTACATTTTTCCAAAAAAATAGATCTGCTTGATCTCTTTGAAACATATACATGTCATAAGACAAGTCGAACAATAGTATAAAATATATAGTACAGGAGGATACATAAAGATTATGTACACAAACAGCATCAGATTAAAATCATTGAGGTAGAGATTGAGATACAATCGTGTAATGTTATGAAATTACAGGTAGTGGTCTATAAAATTCCTCTGAAGAATAGAAACAATTGTCAATCTGAATGATTTCAGAATGGATTTGAACTTATTGAAATTTTTAATGTCCTTTATTTCATCTTGTAGTAGAAGTATCCTCGTGCATACAGTGGAGACTTTTTTAGTTGCATTCAGTTGAGTTTGTCTAGGTGAACGTCGTTTGTTGGATGCAGATGACTGTTCTGTTTATACTAAATGATACTAAAATAAAATCTGCTGCTGGCGCATTTTTAAAATTATGTCCATATTTTGTATTAGATCTATAGACCATTTCAAATGAGTGTAATTCTTGATTAGAGCTGACAATTTTCAATACTTGGTGATCCAAGTCTGAAGAAAATAAATTATTCTATTCTATATATGGATATGAGATGTTTAATGGTGGCCTAAGATTTACCACTTGACATTCAAGAAGGATGGAACATGGAAATACAATTTTTCATGTTATCAAACCATTTGAGACTTTTCATTTAACATTTATCATTTAAGAAGATGCCTAATGGTGGCTTTATAAAAAAATTTATCACCTAAGATTTACCACTTAACATTTAAGACAGATGGAAGAAGGAAATACAATTGTTCATGTTATAAAACCATTTAAGACTTTGCATTTAACATTTATCATTTGAGAAGATGCCGAACTTCCAACTTAAGAAATTATTGTTAAATGGCCATTAATGACAATAAGATGTGCGCATGTTCGCCTATGATGTTTTTCGGGAGTGTCGACAAGTGACACCTCTGCTTCCCACTTTTGTTTAAAACTGTATTGAAATTATCTTTTACTGTACGAGAATATTGTCAGTGTTCTCAGGATTTTTGCGGATTTTTGTCATGAGTATTATTACTCTAACCAGTTTTTTAATGCTTCCGGCGTTTGGAATTTATTATTCAATTAATAAAAAGAAACGTCAGTATTTATAAAGCTTAAATGATTTCTAAATGTTAAATATTTTTATAACCTAAGCCTTTATAATGTCCCAAATCTTAAAGTGATAAATGATAAATGTTAAATGTTGAAAGTTTTTATAAAGCCACCATAACTTCCAACTCGACAAATTGTTGTTGAATTGCCATAAATAAAATAAGATGTGCGCATGTTCGCTAATGACGTTTGTCGAGTGTCGACAAGTGACACCTCTGTTCCCGCTCTTATTCAAAACTGTATTGAGGTAGGTTATCTCTTACTGTATGAGAATATTGTCAGGATTTTTGCGGATTTTTGTCATGGGTATCATTACTTTTACCAGTTTATATAAGACGTAATGACTAATAATTGCTCATTCAGTGAATCCAGACCAAGTTGTTTTGTCAGTTCTGTGTCAAAGATGATACGTCAGTATTTACAAAGCTCAAATGATTTTCAAATGTTAAATATCTCTATAATCTAATCCGTAATAATGTCTTGAATCTTAGAGTGATATAAGATGAATGTTTAAATGTTGAAATTTTTCACAAAGCCACTGTATTTTTATAAGAATTCGTAGCAGAAAATTGCTAATAGGTCGCTGAAGTGCAACTTCTGTAATGTTCTTTAATAAGAATTAATTTCGACAGGCGACGACCAATGCCGGCCAGACAGCCCCTGCTGCCGCCCCGGCGGCGGCCGAGCCCACCCCCGCAACAACCGGGGCGGGGGCGGCCGACGCCCCACCCGCGGCCGCCCCCGCGCCGCCCGGGGCGGGCTTCAACTTCAACAACCCCAACGTCGAGTTTTTCATGGAGGTCACGCCAGAAGGTATAACAATTGACTCTTTGGAGACTACGCTTGTTGGTTCTAATCAGGCGAACGATTGTAAGTGTTGTGATTGTCCCGCTAACTTGTTTCCGTTTTGTTTTGCTCGCTTTATCGTCTCTTCGCAATAGTTTTTCTATCTCTTTTTCCATTTATCGTACACTGGATGAGAATCAGAATCACTTGAAAAATGAACGTCGGAACTTGATGAAAAAAAAAAAAATCCATTTCGATGATTGAATTGTCGCTTCGACTCATTAATGTCAAACAATTAGATCACTGATTGTTTTTCATCATTTGCAATTTGATTTCCTCATACTGATGGGAAATGAGAAAGTTTGATTTTGAACATATTTATAAAAACACTTATTGTCAACCAACAACCAATAGCTGAAAAAAACAAAAATATCATCATATATAAAAGATGAGATATTATCAAATCAGATCAAGTACATGTCAAATAATCATGATATATCATCATATCATCAATATATCATCATCATCAATATCATTCATTTGCCGAAATTTACTGCAATTTTTTCTCCAATCCGTCATGGATTATTATGCATTCTTTATGTACTTCTACGAGGTGGCCCAATAAAAACAAAACTAGGCCGATTTGACATGTTATCGTTCTCTGAAAAAAAAAAACGCTCGAATCGGTCGATTTTTATTTCGATGGAGAAATATTTTGCGCATGTGTTCAACTTTTTCATTTCGAACCCCTCGGAGGGGTGAGCTCCAACCCTTGAATCTCGAATGGGATAATGGGTCAAGTGATAAATCATTTTGAAGGTTATCGAAATCTCTCACCAACGCCTCCTTGTTTCTGGAATTCAATGCAATAGTTCTCGAGAAAACACGTTCATGAAAGTAATCGGCTAAATGATGGAAAGTAACGCTTTCCCTTTCATCACTTTTTCTCATTTTGTAGTTAGAACGATGTTCATCTAAGAAGTGCCTTATGTGTGCTGCGAAACTCTTCAAATCTCAGGGGTTTTCTCTTTGGGGGTCCACACGGTATAATTTTCACAAGAAAAAATCGAGTCGAATAAGTCGAACCACTTTTATTTCTCCCAGAAACGTTAGCTAGGTATCTGAAACTGACAGATAAAAACCATTATTATCTCCCACGAGACTGACTTCCAAAATTCACAAAACGAAAAATCGAAACGTAACTGAGTCCAGTAATTATTTTTATAAATGTATTATAGCATCAACTCACCTGACAGATCAGGCACACTGCTACTCAAATAGACGTATTTCAGCGCAGTCGAAAAACACAAAAATTCTGTCGATATCAGACATGAGACATGACAACAAATGAACTCTATCTTCAGAACCACCAGGAACGCAAACTCGCTATTCACGTAAAAAACGTGAAACATTTTTCTACACGTATTATACAAAAAACTGGCGCACAAATACCACACGGCATAGATTTGATTTGGTCCAGTGCAGTCCTCATGGGGATGATGAGAACAATTGCAAGAGTGAAAAGATGATATGGGAGGGTGTAATGCTACTCTATATCGGTTTTGCTACATGTGTTTCTTTTTCAAATCCTGTCCTATCCAACATTACATAAAAAATCATTCATTTTGATGTCAGTTCCTTGATCTCACAGTAAAATGTATACCTTGTTTTGTTTTCATTGGGCCACCCTGTATGTATTTATTTCATATATCTCTGTTATAAAAAGTAATGTTTTTTGAGATAATGAACAATAATAATAATATTATATTTCTGAAAGCAGAAAATCAGAATATATAGTGTTCAATTGAAAAAAAAGTTATCAAAATATGCCGAAATAATTTTGTATTCCAAGACAAAATGTAACACTTTCGCAACCATTCTCCCCTGTAGGTGGGGAACAGAAATATACGGGTGACTTTACGAGATTCTTCAGTACTTTTACATCCCTAAGTATTTGTAACATAAGAAATATCGCTGCTGGAAAATAGTAGTAGATTTTCGTGCGCGAACCTGAAAGTGTGAAAAAGAAAAGCAAACCCGACGCCGATTTCCTCTCTTCCAGTGCTGCGCGGCGCTGTGAATGGCCCGCCGCCCGAATTCCTGCAATCGCTGATGCAGATGGCCGGTCAGCTGATGCACCGCAACATGGCCGCCCCGGCGAGTGACGGGGCGGGGGCGGCGGCGGCATCGACCGCCCCCGCGGAGGCGCCGGCCGCCGGCGCCGGGCAGACGTCGACGGCGCGCGGCAACACGCAGACCAACCCGACGACGGCGACGCACACGCGCGTGACGCCGAGGCCGCACGTGCATCTCGCGCAGCAGGCCATGCAAGGTGTGTATTTCGAGTTTCGACAGTTTCGTGTGATTCGTATTTTTTTTTTCTGTACAACTGTCGAAAAAACTTGACATTTCTGCATCTCTAGTGATGCGTAAATATTTACTTTTTTTTCACTGCCGAAATAATTCATGAAATAAACATGAGATATTACTTTATGAAGGCATTAATTTCAACAGAGCCAATTATTCATTGATTATTCATCATAAAATAATTTTATTTATTTTATTGAAATAATAATTGATGGTACTGTTTGAAAAATTACTTCCAACATGAATTCCCAAAGATGTTCCATGTTGCTGCTGATCAGAAACGTTAGTTATTTCTTGAAGAGTTGATTCCACAATTTTATCAGATAATATTTTAGTTTTTTTGGAAGCAGATGTACAATTCAATATTTTGTTAGAAATCTCAATTTTGTTATTCAAACTATCTTCTATGTATGCTTCTGCTGCTCATTTCACGCACTCGATACAAAAATAACTATATTAGATTCTTTTCTTCAGCTTTTTGTGGGTTTTTCTCTCCTCGTTTCTGAAAAAGAAAGTAAAAGTTATTGAAAATTATTTCAATATATTTGTATATAGACAGATTTTGTGATCTGCCCCAAAATGTACCGAAAAGAGGAATTCTCTATCTGTCAGTGACACCTTGTTTCTTGAAAAATTTGCAAATATAAATATATTTAATGAGAATAAAACTTCTACTTATCTCAGTGGACGTTTCAGACACATTTATTCGCAAATTTTTTCAATGTTCAGTTGGTTTTGACACTTTTCAGTGAAAAATTTTGCGAAGAAAAGTGTTCTAATTGTGTTGGGAACGATAGTAGATTCGTTCCCGAAACGTCCACTGAGATAAGTACAAGTTTTATCCTTAATAAATATATTTATATTTCCTAATTTTTTCAAAAAACAAGGTGTCACTGACAAATAGAGAATTTCTCTTTTAGGTATCTAAAGGTTCAATTTCGAGCGCAGTGACATTTTAAGGCAGATCACAAAATCTGTCATCACTACAAATATATTGAAATAATTTTTAATAACTTCTACTTTATTTTTTTAGAAACGAGGAGAGAAAATCCCACAAAAAGCTGAAAAATGAATGTACCACCTCCTCTAAAAACTTACAGACAGTATATTAGATTCTATTTTGAATAGGAATTGTTATTCCTATGATCCATTACTTGAAACAGTTTTCATTTGAGGTGGATTTATGCACAGCACTTTATATCTGGAATCTTGGAAAAACATGGCAAGATACTGATTACTCTCAAATCCAAAAAAGTTGTAGTTTTCGCTGTCTTCGGCGGTATTATTGCTTATTTATATCAATTATTGAGTTGCAATATTGTTATCATCATTATAGCTTTTATAGTTTTATATTATTTGTATATCAGGATCCCTATATCAATACAATTTCCTTTCTTTTTTTCTTATGGAGCCACTTATGAATTTAGAAAGAGGAAATACGTCGAATGCATTTCGTATTCAAACTTTCTGGAACCAAATGTGAATTTATAGAAACCCTGAGGGTCGGCTGCATAAAGAAAAATTAATCATATGATTATCTGATGCCACATTAGCGGGGATGTTACGTTAAATCCAATTTGCGTTGCATGAAACTCTCGTATGTTATGATTATCGTTCCATTGACTATCGACGAAAAATGCGTGGCAACAGTGCTAATTTGCTGGATCCACACGTTCCGTGCTTGTGAATGATGATGCGCATTTATAGGTTAGGTTTAATTATTTGATTCGGCGAAGCAGTTTCACACAGATCTGTGGCAGTATGGATATTGATATGGATAGCTTTTAGAAAAAACGGGGGGCAAACTATACGGAATCAGAAAAAACAACACTGCTGGGAGGTTGTTAAAAATTAGGTATAGTTTACCATGATATCTATAATTTGGTACCTATCTTTCGATTGGGAATCATGTATCCAATTCATTCCTTCACAGATATAAAAATATAATAGAATGCAAACAGTCCGATACCATATCTTTGAAAAAAAAAAACGGGATACATAATCAGTCATCGAGCACTGATTAAGTTAATGCCAGGATTAAGGCGATTTGATGTGACGTTTAAAGTTGATTGGCTTTTGTGCAACTGCTTTTTTACTCAATCGGGCATTTTCATAAGTTAATCAGGTGATCAAGTTAACATACCATATCAAGTATATGATGAATGTTTATGCAACCGAATTCCATAAATAACGTTACGTCTAATATTTAATGTGACGTTAAATACTTAATGAACCTTTATGCAACCGACCCTAAGATTCATTGAATTTCTTGAACCTCTCTAATTTCTTGAACCTCTCCAATGCGTGACACTTTCATTCGATGCATCGACAGGCGGCTTCGATCCGTTCCTGCCGTGCAATTCGCACCACATCTCGCGCCGTCGCCCCGCCCACCACGTGCACGTGACCGCGACGCCGTCCGCCACGCCGTCGGAGCGCGAGGCGACGCCGACCGCCGTGCCGGCCGGCATCCTCAACGCCTTGAACTTCATCCGCAGCACGCTGCTGCCGGACCAAGCCGGCGGCGCCGCGACGTCGAGAGGGCAGCCGGCGGCGGCGGGCGCGCCAGAGGCGAGCGCGCGAGAGGCGAGCGCCGGCGACGCGCAGCAGTCGGCGCCGGCGTCGGCCGAGGTGCCGCCCTACGCGGCGTTCTTCGCCGGGTTGCAAGGAGGGACGGTGAGTGGGGATACATTTTAATTGTTTTTTTTTTTTTTTTTCAAGATGAGAAATGATAAGTATTATCATTTTTAATGTACATGTATAATGTTGATTTTATTATTTGTAAAATATTTTAAAGTAATTTGACAAACATTTCATCAAGTATTCATTTTAACCTAATATAATGTATTTGAGTGAACTGAACTTTGTCAGATTCATATCGTATAATATATTTTTCATTGTATTTTCCATTTTATTCATGTATTTATTTATTTCATTCAATCAAGTAAAATACATATTAGTCATAGGAAATTGAATAATCATGAACATATTTCATATCATATCTTGTTCAAATAGGTGTTGTTCATCTGTGTATGAAAAAGATAAGTTTTTGACAATGTAAATTCTCATATACATAATTGAAAAAAAAGATAACAAAACAGTTTATTGAAAAAGATCATCATTTTTCTTGCATATTTTATAATCCAAGTCTTAATTTTATTTTCGAATTCCAATGGTATTTTTTTATGAATTTTCGATCCAATGTAACTAGAATGTTGTTCCATAATTTTGAGTTTATGTTTTTCAAGTTGAATACTGTTGACTTTGTTTCTTGTATTATACCTATTATTGATTCTATTGGTGGTAAGCACTGATTTTCCTTGATGAAATTTATTGACGCTTTATAAAATAATTGTCTAACATTTAATATAGACAATAAAAAAGTTTACCAAAATATTTACAAAATATAAATTTCGTCTTGAGTGAAGGACGTGAAGCAAAGTTTGAAATAAATTATGAATACAAATATATCAACATTATCATGAATTTTATATACAATGTATATTTGGCGTTACACCTCAGAATTCAGATTTTGAAAGTTTTTATCAGATATTCATTGAAAATACGAAAATATTCAAGTATAATATCCAGTTTTTGATTTTTGTTCTATAGCAATGAATAAATAATGTCATTTGGAATTTTATGATACAAGTGAGGAATTAAATAAATATAATTTCTGGGTGCAATCGACTTGTTTATTTTATATGTGAATATCATGGAAACATATGAAAATGATTTAAATTTGTTTTCTTAGATTCCTTTAATAAAAGTGTAGTAGGAAACCAATTATTTTTTCCCATGAATAATTTTCAGAATTCCATAAAATAATTAACACTGTACCAAAGCAAAGTATGACATTTACAAATTATGATCATTCAAGATGTTGTTCAAATGTTTGAATTCGGAAATCTTATTTTTTTCAAGACTTACTCAATATGATGATCTCATTTCATATTATTGTCTCATCATTATACCAAGATATTTGATACAGCTAATTTTTCAAATAATCCATCGAGACGAGAAGATTTGTATTTCAAACTTCTCATATCGAGCAATGCTCAAATCATATTATTTTCTAAACAATATTTTGTCAAATCTACTATCTGATTTTGTTGCTTATGCCTGTTTATGTTTAGAATTTCCCGGACCTGATAAGTCAAAGTCCAACGTTGGATCAACTTCTTCAAGACGACCAATACGTTCCAGGAGGGAGCATCATCATCGATCTCATGATGCTTTTCAGCAGAAATCTCACCGTCGTGTAAGTCCACCTGAGATGCATACAACTTTTTTTCCTTTGCAGGAAGTTTCTTAAGTATTTTTGAGAATTCCATGATCATCGGAAAAGGTTTTCACTCTCTGTTCTAAAGTATCTTGTCCTTTGCTTGTACTGTAGATACTTTGGTTAGTCTTGACGTCCAAGAAAATCAATTCATTTCCCTTTGGACTCGGTCTCAGCTTCCACCAGCTTTTTTTCTATACTATTCTGCTAGAAATCAATAGCTCACAATACTGTAATGTACACTTACAGTACACTTTATAGTCCTGGAATCATTTAGGAATTGTAGATAATTCAATTATTTCTAGGAAAATGAGTATTGTTGAATATAAGTTGGACTGAGTATTAGTTCAGAAGGAGGGGAGAATAATTTTCTACAACTCGTTACCAAAATGAGCTCAGAAATATTATACAGGATACTAAAAGATTCAAAATTAATCTCAAGAAATACTTGATCACAACATTTTGATTGAATTAATATTATCTTTGATGTGGATTCTTTACTCGGCATTGATGAACAGTAATGTTTCTTGGGTAATAAAGACAATCAAAATCAAATCATTGTTTCTTCTATCAAATTTTCGACTTGCTACGAAATTATATTTATATATACAGGGTGAGTCAAAAATGTGTACCGAGCTTTCTGGAGGTGATAGAACATTGAGAAATAAGTGTTGTTTGATGATTAAACTCATGACCCAAAATGCATATTAAGGGAGATATATCCTTCCAAAGTTGATAAAATTAAAATAATTTCTCCGCATAACTTCTGAACGATGAAAGCCACCCGATTGAAATTTTGTGCATGAATGTATGTTGTCAAAATACATTTTTTCGTCACACTTCCACATTTCTGATATTGTTATAAAGGGTGTTTTCAGAGGGTGAGTCATGATGTTTTGTAGAAAACCTTTTTCCCTGTATTATTTTCGGTGAAAAAACAGGAGCATTCGATGGAGCGAAGAAAATTACATGAAAAAGGTACTCTTATTCAAATACAAAAAATTGAGCCGTTCGTGAGATATTTGAGTTTTTGTAGTTACATGATATCAGCAGATTGAATTTATTCATCGCGAGATTCATCGGTATAACGATATTTTAGCAGCATTTGCATTTCCGAAGCACTCGCCAAGCATTAGAAGCATATCAGTTTGTTCAGAGAACGAATAACCTGCCATATTTCTTAAAATCTCAGTTGATAATCGCAGTGATAAATGACACAGAAAAACCACACGAACAAATCGACTACAACAATGTTGACTCGAATGTTGATGACATGAACGTCAAAATTGAGAACAAAATTATTCATCATGGCCTGCTAAAATATTGTTACCGATATATATCTCACGAACGGCTCAATTTTTTGTATTTGAATAAGAGTACCTTTTTCATGTAATTTTCTTCGCTCCATCGAATGCTCCTGTTTTTTCACCGAAAATAATAAAGGGAAAAAAGTTTTCTACAAAAAATCATGACTCACCCTCTGAAAACACCCTTTATAACAATATCAGAAATGTGGAAGTGTGACGAAAAAATGTATTTTGACAACATACATTCATGCACAAAATTTCAATCGGGTGGCTTTCATCGTTCAGAAGTTATGCGGAGAAATTATTTTAATTTTATCAACTTTGGTAGGATATATCTCCCTTAATATGCATTTTGGGCCATGAGTTTAATCATCAAACTACACTTATTTTTCAATGTTCTATCACCCCCAGAAAGCTCGGTACACATTTTTGACTCACCCTGTATATCGTGGTTGGATAAAACAACTACTTGCTACTATTGGCATACTTTCTATGGTTTCTTGAACAAAATCTAAATATCTTCGACAGGGACCTGTTCACGTTGAACAGCGGCAATCTCGATCCGATCAACAGGAACATGGAAGATCTTCAGGCGTTTTTCAGATCGCGCGTTTGCGACGGAGATACGACGCCCGTCGGCATAGACAGAGGCGTCGAGAGACTGATAGTGGAGATGCAGCCGTTCCTCGAGAGTTTCGTAAGTGAACGAATATTTGGAATGTTTCTAGATTTTTTTTTTTGTACGACATATTTTGCGACGAAATGCGTATTCTTCGTGAGAGAAATAAGGTCATAGCTAACTTGAGTTATTGTTCAAAACAATCATTTTTTCGCGCAACTTACGATCACTGCAGTTTGTATAGACAACTTGTTAATAGAAAAAAAAGTACAAAATCAGTTACTCCGACCTCAAAAAGTATTGTTCATTGATTGATTTTATTACCTAAGAAACATAACTTTTTTATAGGAATATTATAATGTTATGGAAATTGTTATTAATGGAGCATTTTGAAAACTATACTTCCTCAAGATGTATACATCTGAAAGTTGAATAAGACATTATCTAGAAGCTCAGATATCATTTTTAAATTGCCTAAGCATTATTAATAATTTACAACCAATTACACTTCCCACAGCATATAACTCCTCCTGGGCGCCATTTTGGAAGATTTTTTTTCTAGCTTCATTTCCACATTTTGTTGAAATAACTATTTTTTTCATTTTCAAAGATTTATTCATTTTTCATCTTTTAATGGGATTTTCTCTCCTCGTTTCTAAAAAATAGAGTAGTAGTTATTAAAAATTATGGCAATATATTTGTAGTAAGGACAGATTTGGGATCTGCCCCAAAATGTCACTGCGCTTGAAATTAAACCTTTTGATACCTAAAAGAGAAATTCTCTATTGGTCAGTGACACCTTGTTTTTTGAAAAAATTTATATACAAATATATTTGAAATACAAATATATTTAATAAGAATAAAATCTCTACTTATCTTGGTGGACGTTTTGCGAACGAATCTGCTCCCGTTCTCAACACAACTGAAATATTTTTCTCTTCGTAAAATTTTTTCAATGTTTTCGATTTTGCCACTGAAAAGTGAAACGTCCACCAAGATAAGTAGAGGTTTTATTCTTATTAAAAATATTTGTATTTCCAAATTTTTTCAAAAAACAAGGTGTCACTGACCAATGGAGAATTTCTCTTTTAGGTATCAAAAGGTTTAATTTCAAGCGCAGTGACATTTTGGGACAGATCCTAAATCTGTCCTTACTACAAATACATTGCAATAATTTTTAATAACTTCTACTCTATTTTTTAGAAACGAGGAGAGAAAATCCCATTGAAAGCTGAAAAATGAATGTACCACCTCCTCGAAGAACTTACAGACAGTATTTATCAAAGATTTATATTTTTTAGCGATGTCAAAATATAGTTCCTCGAGTACAATAGAAGCAAAAAAAAAATTCGAACGGTATGAGTTAACCGAGGGAGGGGGGTTACTCTTTTTTGAGGATTAAAATTTTACTTGAATAGTTCAAACATACTTATCAACTTCAATTAATCAAATTAGATGATATTGATACAATCGAAGTGTTGCGATCGAATATTTTTTAAAAGTGATTATTAATACTGTCTGTAAGTTTTTCGAGAAGGTGGTACATTGATTTTCCAGCTTTTTCTGGGATCTTCTCTCCTCGTTTCTAAAAATAAAGTTATTAAAAATTATTTCAATATATTTGTAGTAAGGACAGATTTTGTGATCTGCCCCAAAATGTCACTGCGCTTGAAATTAAACCTTTAGATACCTAAAAGAGAAATTCTTTTCATTGTCAGTGACACCTTGTTTTCATAAAAATCGGAAATTCAAATATATTTAATAAGAAGAACTTCTACTTATCTTGGTGGACGTTTCGGGAACGAATCTGCTCCCGTTCTCAACACAATTGAAATATTTTTCTCTTCGTAAACTTTTTTCAATGTTTCCGATTTTGACACTGAAAAGTGACAAAAGTGACGGAGGAATTCGGGTTACAAGGTGTTTCCACTAATTGATATCGAATTTTCCATTTTCATATTCAAGTTTCAGAAGTGGATGCCAAGTTCTATCTATATCAACTGAACAAGAAGCAATATTATTGTCTCCGTTCAGGAGAATGCAAGCAGACTCTTTGATTTTCCGTTTTTGGTTGTTGTCTTCTTTTCCTATGATCTTAATATTACTCCAATCGGCCATATGTTGTCCATCTTTAGTAAATTCAAATATATCGAAATGATTTTCATAACTCATCATTTCAGTTAATAGAAACGAGTAGAGAAAAATCTAGAAAAACGAAAAATCGTTCGTCCGTAATCGTTCATCGAAAAAAAATCAGTATTCGACAATGAAATTCTCTCTGTCGTTCCAGCGCGCCATTTCCGTTCAAGGCGACATCGACATGGTCCGATCTGCGGAGCAACTGTTCAGACAACGGTTGCCGAACATCATCAGCATCGCTGTCAACCTGAACGCGAACAACGTGCGTCTGTTGCTGAACCAGTGCCTGACCACGACCAAGCAACTGCTGGCGCTGATCCTCATGGCCAGCTCGGAGGGTCAGCAGGGCGCCGAGCAGGTGGTCATGCAACTCATGAACCGCTTCATGCAAGACATCCCTCAGGACATACGGAATTGGACGCTGACGACTAGTCGCGTCCACTTGCGAAGGACTTTGGCCAACTTGAGCATTCCCGACAGCATTTTGCAGCCCTACATCGTCCATCAGTCCGACTCGAGCGAAGAAAGCCGGCCGGTGGGCTGTTCAGACGACGCTCGCGCTCAGACGGTCGAGACTATGGAAGTGGACGATCAAGAAGCGGCGAGCGAGATGCAAGCCAGCGCGCCGGAAGATGGCGAACCTTTGCCTAACGTCGTTTTGGGCAGCGAGCCTTGGCACGGGCAAGTACCGGAGGATTGGGTGCCGATCATCACGAGGGATTCCCAGCGCCAGAGGCGGCAGAATTCGCAGGGGCCCTTCAGCGATGCCTACCTTTCGGGGATGCCCAGCAAAAGGAGGAAAATCGTCAGCAGCTCCAAACCGCAGGGTAGTCTTCCGCAAGTTATATCAGGTAAATGCTAGGAAATCAAATCAAATCAAATATACTTTATTGTCAAAGATTGATACATCTTATGGACAAAGCAAATATAAAAAATATCAAATATATAAAAATAAAATATAAAATATAAAAATAATGAAATCTTAAAATGAAATAATAGTCAATCAATAAAAATACACAGAGAATAGGCGTTTATGAAATCAGAAAACATCTCGAATTCTTTCCTCAAAAAATTCGCGAATCAAATCAAATATACTTTATTGTCAAAGATTGATACACCTTATGGACAAAGCAAATATAAAAAATATAAAATATATAAAAATAAAATATAAAATATAAAAAATATAAAATCTTGAAATGAAATAATAGTCAATCAATAAAAATACACAGAGAATAGGCATTTATAAAATCAGAAAACATCTCAAATTCTTGGAAGAGGTATTTTTCCTGTGACCAACTATTGGGAAACACTTACTTGTGATACATCATTGAAAAGCTTACAAGAATGCTATACGATGGTATAAATAATTATTGTACACGGTGAATCAATAATAATAATAATGTTAATTCATGTTGTTCGCAGTAGAATGGTTACATTTCTATACCTAACATTACAAAATAAACATAGAGAAATTCACAAAAGCCGAGGCCGCGCGTGGTTATAATAAAGGTGATTGATAATTATTTTTTTTTTTTAGTTGGGGTAGATGGGACCTAGGGGGTTGATGGAATTGAGTTTTATGTCATTTTAGTTCCCCTTCCTATCTTTTTTCTCTGTTTCGGCACTCAATACACTTGATACACGATTTTTAGGTGTTTTTGTTTTGGGTTTTTTTGAAGGTATGCCTGCATGAAATGAATTCTAGATAATCGACAGTTCAAACATGGCTTTGCGACTCTTGCTATGTTAAACCAAGCAGGAACAGAAAGAATAACCAGAAAATGGTACTAATTTATGCTGCAAAATCATTAAAATAATCAAATATTGCAATATAGGAATCATAAATAATAGCAATGATCATCAACAGATAATATTTTTCACAATTGAAGTATTTTTGAATAAATAAGAATAGTATTCGTTGAGACCTCAGTTGAGACTAACAACGAAGCAGTATTAGTTAATTGAAATTTCCCAAACTGAGAGATAGCTAGAAATAATTACAGAATAGGTATTTGTAGAATCTGCTGATATTGTTTATCAACAGTGCAACTGTTGCAGATTTCGAAAGAATTGTCAGATATGGTGGAAGTATCTCCTGCAATCATCGAAATTCCTGGAATATTATGTAGAGAATTTAGGCGTTGTCTCTTGAAATTCATCTGACATATAAACTCACTGATAGGAAAGTTAATTTCACGAGAATTTCAAGCATCTTTTAAATTTACTAAACTTTCCGCTATATTGTGTCAACTGTCTGTCAAATATCAGGAACGAATTATTTCTGCCAATCTAATAAATTCACCGAAACTTCCCTCAATAATTATTGAGTTGTTATGAAAATATGTATTCATAATCAACATAACCATATAATACAGTCGAAACAGAGAAAATAGTATTGAACATTCGTTATTTGGAACCACTTTTCTTTGTTATGACATCACTCGAATCGAGATGATCAGAACATACATAAAGATATTTGCTCAGGCGATTCTCATGCCAGCCAAGAAGAGATGCCCAATTTTTCTTTTTTCACTATCAGTGGGAAACCTGAAAGAAATAGGTATACTAAAATGCTTAGAATTTTTGATGCAATGAACAATAAAGTCTATGCCATGGAAACATGAACACTACCTAAATCATTAACAATCATGAATAAACAGTACCTAATCATCATATATTCACGCCACTGGAATAACAAACAAATTTGGAGGTTAGGTATTCCAACTTACTTGTGAAAAGAAACATCATGGCTGGAATTGTCAAGTTTTTTGCACACTTGGCAGTGACGAACCATATTGTCCAAAAATTCACTCTGAATTCCACAATATCTATTCGAAGTCACTAAAAACAACACTTCAAAACACAAGATCACTCGTCTACAACACCGCAACGAGAAATGGGCAGATCGCGGTTTCGTAGTAAAAATCATTCATACAATAGGCGTGGCCTGGACGCGCCGATGTCGCTTTGCGGGTAACAAATCCTATGATGCTACAATGTGATAGTTCACAAAATGAATATTCGGTAATTCCAACGTGTACATTTCAGGTTTTCATTATGTATAAAAATACCGTTCAGAAAAATGTTCCATCGAGACTGTATTACTTGCAATACAATGAAAAAATGATATGAACGTGTCAATAATTATTGCGAATCTCGTTCTCAATCTGGAAATATGGCAACGACACTTTCCAATCGGTCACAATAGTATCCTACAGTGGACCAGATATTGGCGATGTCTGATCTTCTCTGAATGTGAATAGTTCCGTCTCCTCAGGATAATAAGTCTATGGTTATTTCAATATCCTCGTGCTATTCCAGAGGGTCTCCGACAAGCGGTCAGCACGACCGGCTTGGCCTCGGTGAGTCCCCTGGACGCCGTGGTGCAGGCGGCCGGTAATTCCCCGGAAATCCAGACGGCCTACAGGAATCTATTGCGCACCACTGTGCAGGCTAATTTGAGGGAAAACGAGGACTTTTCGCCCGATCGGTATCCCAACGTTCAGAATTACTTCAACGGCGGTAAGTGAGAGGATCGGAAAAGGGGATTTTAACGTGTCCGGGCTCATCCAGTATATATATTATTTATCGAAATGTCGGGTGTTCCCGAAGAGGAACCCACCTCCTGCTTTGGATTTTTCCAGTGAGGTGCATTATCGCGATTCAACTAGGTTTATCAACTAAAGTCGCATGAAAATTTGGTCCTGTATATTTGTGCACCCTATAGTGGTTATTTCGAAAGTTATCAAAAAGTATTTATTGAATTTTCATATTCATTTCAAATGTTCACTAGTAATACCACTAGAGGTCAAATTATTTCCGGAAATTTTCCCGAGTCGAAGACGAGGGAATTTTCAAAATAATATCCTCTTTTGTGTCTGACATTGTAATTGATTTTTTGACAATTCAGTAACATTGGAATGCTTTTGCTAATTTAAAAATGATTGTATCTTCATAGCTCTCAACTATCGATCATGAATATGACGAATTCTCTAATCCGTCTATTGATGTACATACTCAAAAAAAACAAATAGTATACAGTGAATTTCAGTAAGACTCCATAATATGGGAAACTTTTATCAATCCATTTTCAAGAAAATTTTATTTGTGATGAAAATTAGTGCATTGCAAATAACTTGCATTTGAGTTGTCGAAATTCTAAATTTCCGAACGGTATACAGGGGAGAACAAAAATCAGGAATTTGAATCAAAAGTGAACTACCCTTATTATCGACATAATTTTGATAATTTGTTTAGAATTGAAAACCATATTCAGATTTCAAATCACCACTCTTGCAACATTTTCTGTATATGTGTAATATTTCATTTTACACCTCTGGCACTTCCATCATTATACTATAATTGTATTTCAATCCAAAAATTGTCCCGATTCCTAATTTTTTCTAGAATATGAACGTTTCTTGAAAATTGTTCAAATTTTTGGTGCAAATTCAATATTTCATTCTATATTCTAGTACAAATAATAATTTGGACCAATCTTTCCATTGAAATATTATTTTAATAATATGAGGGAGACGCCTAAGTTTTATTATAAGATACTAGTACTCTTTCTGAACCCCAAACCATAAAAATTGGGGAGATGTTGCTATGGTTCCAAATCTCAAATTCGTTCTCGATTCTTAACAGTTTGTCTAAATAGACTCTCTTGATTATATCGAAAATAAGGGTAGTTCAATCTTGATCAGAATTTCCAGAACTTTGATAATTCAAATGCAAGTTGAAGAAAAAAAAATAATAATTTCCACTTTTTATCGAGAATCTTCGGTATTTTGTTCAGCAATAAATTGAGCAACTTTGTCTTATCTCCTGTAGTTTTCGAGATACCAATAGTGAGGATCCAAAATATCTCTATATTGTCCAAACAGAAATCGCCTGAAATGTGTGAACCAAAACTCGATCTAGAAGTTGATAAACTAAAGTTGAATCCGTGAGGCGCCTTTTACTATTGAATTAATTCCGACGAGAAAAATTGGGGGTGTTTTTAGTGAAATTAATTTTGTCCACATCACTTTTTTCGTTTTGGGGCACCTGATGTTTCGACAATTTCGTATGTTTGATTATGTAATTTAATTATGGATGAACTAATATATGTTTGTTGTATATAAAAAATGTAATTGATAATGATTATGTGATTTGATTAAAGGATCCTAATATTTTGTTGATGATGAAAAAATAAATTGAATTGAGTCGATATATTGATCGATTTTGTATTGGACATTCTCAAAAACTGCATTTTCATTCATAACATTTTTTACCGGGTGATACGTTTCGCGGTGTCACCTCCATACATTATTTTAAGTATAAAAAAATGAGACTAGATTTACATGGGATTTTTTCCCTTCTAGAATCATCAAATATATTTTCAGTATCTTGAGAGGGCGCAAAAAAAATAAAAATAAACTATCTCACTACACTATGAGAGTTTCCTCGCTATGAAAAATACCATTTGTAGAGCTTTCAAAAGATAAAAATCATAATAATTACCTCAATATATTCGTAGTAAGGACAGATATATGATCTGACTCAACTAAAAGAGAAATTCTCTATTTGTCAGTGACACTTTGTTTTCGGAAAAATATTTGGAAGACAAATATATCTTCTTTTATTACATTCGGTCACTTTTTACTGTCGAAGAAGAAAATTACGAACTTGACTTCATTTTCAAATGAATTTTGAAAGTTCGTCAAGACAATGATTTCATATGTTTATTCATTATAACTTTCAAGCTTTATTGACACTAACAGTACAATCCAAAATTGTAGCCATAATATACAAAACTCATAAAAAACTCCAACGGAAAAATTGGACGCACCATGGTATAAATTATCAAGGATGTCTATATTTTATGAATACAGAATATAAATATATAACGAGAAAATGTATATTGAAAGTTCTTCGGAAGGACTTTTATTGAGAATTCACATTTTATTTCTACTCCTTGTGTAATCGCTCAAGTACTGAAAATATATTTGTTAATTCTAAAAGAACTCAGACTACATAAATAAAATTATAAAGAGTGGCATAATCTGTCTATAACAAAACTGTTTTTATAATATGTATTTTTTGTTATATCTTTTTTAACGGTTGATTTTTTATCGAATACGGACTCTTACTTTATTAGGACTGAGTGAAATTTGTTACCTCAAGCTCATAATTTTGCGACTAGACTGTGAATTTATGAATATTTCGTGAATTAGGAGCTGAGCAGTCTTGAAATCACTGAGATTAACTTGAAATTTGTTGAAATATTTCATTCAAAACCAGTAATTTTGAGATAGGAATCTTCCATACAGGATAATTGAAAATACGACAAACTTCAGATTGTGGTAAGGTAGCGCAATTTAGTGGAGCAACTTTGCCCTAATTTGAATATATCTCCTGTATGATATGTGGTTAGAAATTTTTGACTCGCGAGACTTGCGAATTTCAGCTCATAATTTACTAAAAATCTCATCAAATTGCGGTATCAGATTTGGATAGATCAACTCAAGGTTTTGCAAATTTTTCTCAAGTTCCTGGTTCAATTGAAAAATCTGGCCAGCGCTTCGTAGTGAATACTATGGGTTAATTAACTCATTCATTAAAATAATTCCACTTGTTACAACTTGTGTTATTTCCAGCTTTAACCTCCCATCAGCAATCTGAGCCAATTAGAAACCCCATTATGGCCTGCAACTTCCGATGAATTCTCATTGAATTCGTTAAGTTAGCTATCTTACCTTATCTCTTATATTTTTTAAGCTGACGTTGTTGGTGATCGAGATAAGAACTGGGAAGGAAAATTGAAAAATTAAATAGGATATAAGATTATTACGGTTTATTTTAAATCGCTTGTAGAACTTACACATAGCAAAAACAAATACGACGTGTCGAAATGAAACGAAAGCTCGCATTCGACAAAAACAATTCAACTTATCACGGAAATCCTAAATGACGTCTATTATTGCGTGCCTCTTGCTTTGATTTCAAAATCGATATGAATGGTTCAAATAACAAGTATTATCATCAATTACATACGTAGTTAAATATGGCTACTCAAAAATATAAAATAGTAAAAAACAGTACAATAAAAAAACTCCATAAACTAGGATTCCGAAGATTATGCTAAGAGTATTATGTAAATATAATTCTTATGATCTAAACTAAATCAGGTAAGTTCACAACCTTATCATTCACGAACAAGAGTTTGAATGTATACCGAATTCTATTCCTGTCTTCCAAAAAAAAAATCGATGAAATACTTACCATTATCTTTATTATATATCATATATCATTATTATATTGGTGTATTATTTTCATTGAACGATTGTAGTGTCCGTGAAACATATATTCGACTGAAAAAACTGTGTTCAAAAAGTTGGTAATTTACGCTTTACAGTGTTGCTCAATAAAAAGGTAACTGGTCTATGAAAATTTCAGGTAATTTTGTATTCGGCATACATTTCAGAAGCATTCATCGACCTCTTACATCCAACGAATAATTCTTGGATATAGGTCTGTGGTTTTTCCCGCACTATTAAAGTTCCAAACTAAATTGACAGGCATACATTAGGTATAGTAGGCAAACTTAACGTGCTTTGTATGGCTAAAGAATCGCAGTTTTCAAATATAGCACCTTCATTGAAATCTATAACCAAATCTGTAAATATAGAATCTCTGGACCAAATGTGGTCTTAGGAAAATGTAGTTAGGCAATGAAATCCGTAGCAGAACTATTTCAAACTATTATACAGGGTGATTCATAAAGAACGTGTAGTATTCTTCCTGCAAATTGCACAGAGGAAATAATTTACTGATGTTGCATTTCAGTAAACTTTGTACCTAAATATTTTTGAGAGAATTGAATAATGATTTACTATACAGTCGATAAATTATTCGACCTCCTCACGTCAAAAAAACTAATTGTACTCAATTTTATGTTTGTATAGGATGTCCCAGAACGAACTGCAATAAATTCTACTGAGTGATCGAGAGCTTAAAATATGCCGATTCGTAACTGATGCACTGTGTAAAAAAATTATACCTTAATATAATAACATTACTGAATTATCCTCAACACCCTGTATCTCAGTAAGTGAAAATATTTGACCACCAGATATCAGAAAGATCGATATTTCCCGGTACCCAATCTTTCGATAAATTATTACTCATTTCTTATGAATCGCCCTGTATACGATAACAATAGACAAAATATTGAGTATCTATGAGTGATGAAAGAACGTGGAAGAACTCACATAAGCTTGGCAAAGCGATTATTTATAGGAAGTTACACAGTATACAGTATGAAATTCAATGAGGATTTAGATACATATATCATCGTGGACCTAAAACCGTAGGTTCACGAATATTACCGATCACGTATAAAAATTATGTATTCGCATATAATTCTGTCGGAAATACTTCTCCGAATATTTCCAAATTTTTCTCTGAAAACACATTGATGATATGACGACACACACATATACTTTTGGTATAAAAAGCACAGACATTACATGTATTCATGACCAATGACGCACGTTGTATAATCATCCAACTTCAGTTCACCAACATCCTGTATAGCATTTCTATGCATAATGTCATGATCCTGGAGAAAACTGATTGAGAAGTGGGTCTTTTCGTACTGCCCTAAAATTGCATATTTCCATGTTGATAAGGTATGTACAATAAATTTAACAGACGATACTTGAGTGACTTCAAGGTAGAAAGTTCATGTAAACATTTATCCAAACTTGCATCCAAGATACAAAGTGTTAAACTTGAAAAAATGGTTTATCTTAAATTAGCCGAAGCTCAAGCCTTCATTATTTCCGCTTTTTCTACATGTTACGATTGTATTTGTTCTTTCTCGAAAACATAGCAAGATGCTCTAACCGAAAAAAAAAAAAATGTCATTTAAGGTGCCGCTCGGAATTGATTGATTTTAAACAAGTTTGAGCTAAATAAGATAAGCCCCTCAATACGTCGAACAATTTCAAATTACAACAAAAATGGTTAAATGATTTTCAAGATATTTCTGAAAAACCAATTTTAAATAAAATTATTCATATGAACTTTTTGTCTCAAAACCACTCACAGAATCGTTTGTTGAATTTTTTGTACATACTTAATTACAACCCTGTATAGCCGAGATCTTTGATGGGAATAAACCACAGGGAGAGAGCAATTGTTTGGAAAATATACTTCAAAACGAATAGCTAGGCAGTATGAACAAGACACATATTCATTTCATTTTCCTTATCACAAAACAACCAAAAACCAAATTCAGTCTGTGTTATTATTCAATATATCTCCGCAAAAGCTATCAATAATTTATCAAACTATTATAGGCACTGATAATATTTCACATTATTTGATCATTCTTGAGAAAGCAAAATATTCTTTCCCTAATTTTGACGATAGGCAAGGTCACAAAAATAATTTGTGTAACAAGTTATCCTGTAATATTCCGACAAACGCCATTTGAAATCATTCTTTTGGAAATAACAGAGTTCCTATTCTATACTATCGTGGTATGGTATTTTTGTAGAAATTTGTGTTCTGGCCTATTGTTTCGAAATACTGATTATCAATCAAAATTAGAGAGGAAATGTTACGTAACAATCAAAGAACTATCACTACATTCCTCAAGAGTTACATAAATTTATGCTAAAGGCGCCTACATTTCCAATATCAAGTTGAAAGCTGTGGACACATCACTCTGACAACTTTGCGCGAATAGAACTACTCCACAACTGTTAGTCAACTCATATATGAAAAAAATCAAGGCATCAATATGAATTTATCACAATTTATTATTTTACGACGATTGAAAAAAAAGTATTAAAATCAAATGCATTATTCAGAAAAAAAATAACACCAAAATTGTGACATATTCATGATAATGCGTTAATTTATTTCGACAGTGTGGCTCTTTTTTTTGTTTCGTAATATATTCAATCCCAACGAGGGTCAAGCTAAACATAAAAATCAAAGAAAGCATCGTTTTTGATGTCTTCAATATAAAAATTGATAAGTCGATTTGCAGTTGAATTAAAAACTTTGACAATTCAACATTCTGTTGGATAATAATGATTTAGTGAAAGCTGTCAAATAATAGGAGAATTATTACTTACTTGATTAATCCTAATCACAAATTATATTAAACGTAAAAAATCATCATTTTATCTCTAAGGATCACTTTGTATTATATACAAATTCATACACTGGAAGATCATTGGTAAAAACTTACTAGCATGAGAATTTAATAAAGAAGTAGTTACCCTGTTTTGATACTAGTGCCCAAAATATATGATGATCCTATTATAAAACGATTATTGGTTATTTTTGGAGAGAAGAGATTGATCTTGTAGTAATTCTGTGTGTGTTCTGATATGATAACAGTTACTAGTTTCACTCAAAACCAAATATTTCAACAACACAAAAAGTATAAAGTACAAGACATCAAGTAATTTACCAAAATATGAGTTCCGAATTTCATACAAAGAAAAAAACAATGTAAATCCTTGATGTGCTGCAAAGTATAAAAAAAATCAACAATATCTTTTGGTAACTCAACAAAAAAAGCACGTATAAAATGAATAGAACAAAATATCACTCAAATTAGGATCACATAAAACAAAAAATTCATAAACACAGCATAAATATCATATAAGGTCAATAAAATCACAAACATTAATAGCAAGTCTCATGTGAAGTCTTCAGTGAAATATTCAAGACTGACCAATTTGTGAACTTCGCAAAGAACTCAAAATGAGACAAACTATAGAAAGTTTTGCCAATAATAAGCCAACTCTACGCAATGTTTGGTCGTACCACAGTATTATTATTGAGTCTCACTGGATTCTCACTGTTAGAATTTTCATCCGGTAGATGATCAGTGTTTGAATTAGGATCAAAACCAGGATTCAGGATGATGTTCGGAACCAATTCTATAATCTCTTGTTCCTCTATAACTGAAATGGATATATCATGAAACATAATCTCCTGTATTTCATTTCAGACCATTTTCTTGATTTTTTTTAAATCATTCAGTGATGCATAATTTCGAGTCAACTCACCACCTGCTGTTGTACATTCTTGATAAAGTAGAAAACACGTGCCCATGCCCAGCAAAATCAATGTTCCCATGACTATACCCACTGCTACTGCCCATACTCTAGTGTCAAATCTGTCTGCGCCGCTGAGTAAATGCCTAGCTAATTCTAAGTGAATTTTTTATTAGTATATGTATCCCAGGAAGAGAAGTTTTGAAATACCTTGTTCTTTATAAACATCCAAAGTAGTGCCATAGACCTCTGTTATAACACCTCTACCAAGTTGATTTGTAGCCCATATTCGAAACTGGTATGTTGTGTTAGGTGTCAACTTATAAATATCAATTTGTCTCTAAAATTTACATAACAGTTTATTAGTTTAAACAGTGAATCATTGTTGAATTTATTTTGTGCATGAGTTTGGTAAAACTATTGTCATTTTATAAGAGAAGAATATTCTAAGTGTCAGACTTTTTGCCCTTCATTCTTTGCTGAGTGAAAATGAGTTTATATATTCTTTTGGGTCAAGGGTTTGATCCATTTCTTCATTTTTCATTATTATTATTTGCTTGAAGAGGGCGGAATTGAATTCCGATAATTTTTTCAATCAGTGTTTTCAGCAAGTTTTGTTGCTTCTGTTATATTTTTCAATTCTTCAGACAATGTAACACATAAAGACTCCTTTTGTGAAGAATTGATTGTTTGAAACTATTTCATTCATTCAAATATTTGCTATCAATAAATGAAATTGTCGTGTTTATTAAAATGGTTTGTATTGACAAAATCAATAAAGCAACAAATTTTGAGTTTATGTGATGAAACCAAATTCAATGAAAATTCAGTTTTGGATAAATTCACAGTTGGTCCTTTCGAATTTGAATTGAAAATGTATTTGATGATGGTTTCATTTTGTATTCATAATTGTTCATAAATATAGAGACCTATCTGCATACTTCATGCAGTAAGATGCTTCCTGATGTGCATAAAAAGTCTGACACTGAACAATTTACAAGAAAGTAGTTAATCAAGCCAATTACAAGTGAAATCGAAAAATTTCAGACATCCAACAAGAAACTTACAGAATTGGGTGTGATGTGGTTAGGTGATATAGGTATCCAACTGTCGTTGGTGAAGCCTAGCCGAAATTGAGCTGTGAAATTTATGATAGGATAGCCACCAGTGCCTGCTACCTCCCACAAAAGGAGACATAGTATAGTGCTTGGTCTCACAACCACATTCACCAATGCTGGTGGAGGAGCTACAAAATTAAACTATCAGTGTGAAAGATGAAGCAGAAATGTTAGTAATGTTATGAAGGTAGAATTATTCAAAAAACGTATGAAGGTACAGCATTTTCATTTTCAAGAATTGCCGTGTGAATGCCAATGATATATGTGAGATTCTTGAAAACATTGAAATCAAATGAATGATTCAAAACTGTGATGCCCATTGCAAATTTTCACAAAAGAGTTTTGGCATAACCTACTTCTCACTGTGACTTGTATTCTTGGTTTAACATCAGAATCCACCACATTCTCTCTGCTGCAGGTGTATATTCCAGAATCGTTTTGGTTGACTTCAGTTATGAACAAGGCACCGTCATCCATTATGATCATACGGGAATGTTGGTGGTCTTCTCTGCCCTCTCTCACCCACATAACATCTCTCGTATGGTGAACAGGGCATGGTATCGTTAAGTTTCTGCCAATTGATACAAAGACTTCGCTGATCTCAGTTAGATTCTTGCCTATGAAAGAAGCAAGCTATTGTTATAAGATAATACATTTGTTAGAAGTTCATTCACCGTTTACTAGAGTGGAAACTGAGAAGTATAAAAGTCCTACTAATAAAGTATACATAATTCCATGTTATTTTCAGCAGAATTCATAGATACTATTGCATATATTGCTATTTTTCAGACTTTAACAGAAAAAGAATAGCAAGCAATAATACAATAATGACCACAAATTCTGACAGTTCTGAAACTAGAGTGGGTTTCACTGGAAGACCGGAACACTTCAACCGAACTACACTTCGGTGTAGGTAAGTGTACAAGGAGCATTTTGTTTTGGCTTATTGCGGTTGCGGTTAATCACAGATTTTTCTGTAGTCAGGGCATGTCAACATTCTGTGTTCTATGGTAAGTGACGTGAAACTGACAATGCGACAGACAGCGACATCTTGCGCTATGTTGACATGCGTGTTTGATATGTCATGTTATGATCGAAAAACAATATAATTATCGATTGGTATTTTGGTTTCGTAAGTATATATTTATTTACGTAAAAGGATTTCTCGTTGCGAGAGAATCAACACTATTTTATCTCGAAGACTATTTCTTCTTATCAATAACCCCTCTCTGGTGAATGAATTCTAAACATACAAGAACCTGATAAAAAGACGGACTCTCACACCATTATTTATCAGAAAGTGTGAAACATGAGACGACTCTTTGAATACATCTGATTTCATTTGTATCTGTGTCGTCCTATGTGAACAAGTGCAGTGTTCAAAGAAATGCGAAAACTTTACATACTTCAAATTCTCTCAGCGTTGTTTACTCACTCATCCTCAATTTTGAACCCTGTAGTGCTAGTCCCTGGAGATGGAGGATGCCAACTAGAAGCGAAGATCAATAAGACCAATGTCGTCCATTATATTTGCGAAAAATCCACCTCGGACTACTTCAATATTTGGCTCAATTTGGAGCTGCTAGTACCTCTGGTCATAGACTGCTGGATTGATAATATCAAACTCATTTACGACAATCAAACGAGAACTAGCAGAAATAATGACGGAGTCGATATAAGAGTGCCTGGTTGGGGGGCAACGGAAACAGTAGAATGGTTGGATCCGAGCCATGCTTCCACTGGTTCATATTTTACGAATATAGCTGATACCCTAGTAGGGCTTGGGCATATCAGGAATGTGACGTTGAAAGGAGCTCCCTATGACTTTAGGAAAGCACCAAGTGAGTTATAATCTGTATGGAAAGTGAATGAATCACTCTAGAATGCTGCAAGAAACACCAAATTTGGAATCTTGAAAAACTCTTAGTCTTGGTATCTGCATCAGATTATTGTTATAACAAAAACATGAATACTCTACAGACTTTACAGACTCTACAGACTTTTAGCTTGAGCAGGTTCTTTTTGATTCACTATGTCATTTTATTTCAAAGGATTTACTAAAGTCTGTGTCTCACGTAAAATATAAGTGAATAATGATATAAGGAGAGATTCTTACATATATATATATATATATTTCTAGGAAAATCCAAAATCATTTTAGATCCTCAATGCTGTTTTATTTCAGATGAAAACAAAGATTTCTTCATCGGTTTGAAAGCTCTGATAGAGCAAACATACAAGGAGAACAATGAAACACCCATTATCTTGATGGCTCACTCAATGGGGGGGCCAATGACTTTGGCCTTTCTGAATCTTCAGTCCCAGTCATGGAAGGACCAGTATATCAGGAGCATGATATCATTGAATGGAGTGTGGGGTGGCTCTATGAAAGCTGTCAAAGTATATGCCATTGGTAAAATAACAACTTTGTACACTTATTCAACTCAATGCATTTGCTCAATCTGATTTCGTTTCTTAAATATTCTCCTTGTCAGGAAGGAGTAGAGGATATACAATTCCAATTTGAAAAATAAAAAAATAACACATTGGTACTTATGAAACCAGAAAAATTATTGTTGCTATTGTTAATCAAACATCTTGTTGACTATAACTTATATATAAAGTTCCTACCAATATTATATACAACAATAAAGAAGTCAGTGAATAGATATTTGTTTTAGGTGATGATCTTGGATCTTATGTTCTTCGTGAAAGTGTTCTTAGAGCAGAACAGATATCTTCACCTAGTTTGGCTTGGCTTTTACCATCAAAATTGTTTTGGAAACCAGATGAGGTTTTGGTACAAACAGATGAAAAGAACTACACCATAAATGATCTTCAAGAATTCTTTATGTAAATATCCCAATCAACATCATTGTTAACAAGAATATCCAACATAAGGCATACAAAACCTGGACTTTGTTATCAATCAATAGATGATAATTAATATTAGGTCATTATATTTTAGGGGTGTGGGTTTTCCTGAAGGTTGGGAGATGAGAAAAGACACAGAGCCTTATCAGCTCAATTTTGAACCTCCTGGTGTCGAAGTACATTGTTTGTATGGAACCGGAATTCAAACTGTTGAAAGGTTGGTAAATAATTGAATGTTGCAAATTTCAGAGAACAACAAAGTATTTTTCGAAATTTCAGGTTATTTTATAAACCAGGAACGTTCTTAGATGGTTACCCTTCACTAATTTATGGGGATGGTGATGGGACAGTTAACAGAAGGTCTTTAGAGGGTTGTCTCCATTGGAGAATGGTTCAGAAACAAAAAGTTTTTGTACATGAAATGCCGAAAACTGACCATTTGCAAATATTGCATGACAAGTTTACTCAAGATTATATCTCAGGTCTCATCAAAAAATATGAAAGAATGAAGAGGCAGTAACCTCTGGTTCAATATTTTTTCTGGAATTCTTCCACTTTTGAAAAATGGATGTTCTCTGCTAAAAATGTTAATATTACCAAGCTAGTATTCAAGCTGTTATAAATGTATATTATTTTCGTTTCTCCGACAAATGGATTGTTATTTATTGATATTATAAAAGTTAATATATGTTAAGATTTTCATTATTCGAAATATTGTTTCATCTATTTGTTTTGAATTTCTCGAATAAGGACTAAGGTATATTCATATGATCACAAATAACTGCCACCACACCTTGAAATGATGTAGTTATGCTATATATAGAAAAGTATGCATACCAGTCATACTATGAAGAAAATTCATAGACATTTTACCCGCTCGTATGGGTAAATATCCACCAAAAAAAAATCCTTTCTCTGTGAAATAAGTTCAGTAAGTCGCAAGAGATTATGTCAATGTCATCATTATATCAATGTTATCTTTTGGGATTTTCAAACCGCAAAGGAAAATACGTACATAAATAGGACATGAATAGGACCGAACCGGAAACAGGAACACGACACAAACGGCCCTGTATTTAAAAGAAGAATTGGCAACTATGTTGTTAGAAATATTTAGAAATGGAGTGTCTACGGTAACCCTGGAACGTGTGAAAAGCGATTGCTACTTGAAATTTCTTGGAACATTATACAATACAAATTATGTTCATGCTCGCTCAGATCAATTTGTTACCATTCCAACATTGTTGATATTACAATAATATGAACAAATTGAATACGAATTTGTCAACTAAAAAAAAGATCACCATATCAGCCCGGTAACGGACACGGAGACATTTTCTTGGAATGTCTGGAATAGATATTTTCGGCAAATTTAATGTCTGAAAATGAATTATTTATTTATTGTCATAATTGTGCCCACAATTTATCAGTGAATTACCAGCAATACGAGTGAAACTGAGATAATTACAGGGCTATTGAAAAAAAAAGTCAGGTGTATTTGGGATTGGGAGTGAGAAGAATGCATTCTGCATTCTTGGTGGGGGAGTTATGACAAAAATGGCTACGGAAGGTTTTCATTGAATTTTCATTTACTTAGATAATCCTAAAATGCAGCATTCATTGGCAATTTAAAAGGTGATTGTGGTATCTGTTGGTGTTTATATTCTGCCGTGGAATAATATTGATGTGGTGGAGTGCTGTGAATATGTTGATTATTTTGTGTTTATTTATATAGGTTAATCTTCCGTATTTTCGATAATTATTCAAATGATTCTCTCATTATCAACATAATATCCTACTATCAAATGATTAGTAGTGAATGGATTATCTCGTACGTATTTGTTTTGGATACGATTCCATTTTTGTTAATACAATCTACCTTTGAGTCATCATGCCTAGATCATGAATCTTTGACATTTTGTCTACCAAATTCCTTCACTTTGTTATTACAATTCACAACATGGATGTTATATCCATCATATGCTAATTACTCGCATATTTCCATGTAGCTGCAACCAAGTGATCCCGATATGCAAATTCGATTTATTTCAATTGATTGAACATGATACTCCAGATGGAAAAATATTTCCTATTACATTTCAATCGAGTGACAAAATGATCTTTCTACTATTAAATCTTGATGTATATAAACTAGGAACACTAAACTTTCCCACTGTGATTTCTATCCATCCACATTTTTTTTTAGGTACTGATGCCAGGTATAGATAAATGAGTGAAATGAGCGTGGGGGCCATGCAGGGTGCTCCCGGGGAACGTCGCCTCAAGCAGCTTGAGTCGCTGTTTCTTGGGGGACGCATGGCATCGAAAGAGCAGAGTTTCAGTATAGAGGCTCTCGTAGATATCCTCCTCGTGCTTTATGATGAATGCTGTAATTCTAGCTTGAGAAAAGAGAAGACGGTCTCAGATTTCATCGAAAACGGTAACAAAAACTATTTATACTGGGTGATAGGTCACACTTCACCTTTCTATTACCTCTGGAGGATTGGTTTTGAGATTTGGTTAGAGTCCATGAGGTAACAAAGCTAAATCTAAAAGTTGGTTGGAAAATTTTTTTCAAAACTCTAGTAGGTACCTTTTTATTTTCCTAGAAACAAAAAAACACTTTGAACTGAATAATACTATGAATAAATGATTTTATTTCAACTGTTCTTGGTATGTTACTATCAAATTATAATATCTTAATTTCTCTTTATATTTGTAGACAACAAAGTTTTTCCCATTTTTTATTGCTGAATAAACAATTGTTCCGTTGAGTAGAAAGTTGGGAGATTAGTTATTTTGAAAAAAAAGTTTCTCTATTTACCTATTGATCATAGTAAGTATTCCACAGAGAAGTGCCTAACAATAATTTCATTATTAGTTCATTAGTTCATAGTTCATTAGTAATCAATTTTACAGCTCTCTTCTCATTCATAGTATGATATATCTTTTTGAATGATATATATGTCATTTCCATGAGGCACAGTATTGATTGTATTGCAGAATCAAAAAAATGTAATAGATTTTTCTTTATTTTCAGTCAATTTTCATAAATTGATTAGCATACCCAGTTTTTTGTTCACAGCTAACGTATATGTCATTGTACAGGGTTACTAATTTTGAAACACCCTGTGTAATAATATGTTAGCCAAATTTTATCAAAATACCAAGAACCATTTTTTTAAGTGCACTTTAAGAACGAAACTTTACTACAAAAAAAATCCATTTTTTTGACATCATCTTAACAAAAATTGGTATCATAAAAGAATTCGCAAATGAAATTATTCCACGAGTGTTTAAAACCATGGTTGTACCTCCTTATATATATATACAACCAAAGTATAATGACAAATAAGCCAGCATTGAACAAAATACTGGGTATGCAAGTTGAAATTTTCGAATAGTACAGATGTTGAAAAATTGTGAGTGTAGAGTGAGGTAGTCGATAAAAAAGTTATAAAATCTTCCGATTGAAAGGGAAGTGACCAAGTCAAGGATGCTGCTGAAATGTATGCTCATTTACCTTATTACCAAATTTCGAAATCAGATCTTTGAAGGTATTCAAAATGGCGGCGTATGCCCTATATCCATTTATCCTTGTACAATGACAGTTTGCTTGATTTTGATTTTCGATTTGTTTTTTAGTGAAACCTGTGGCGACCACTGTCAAAACCTTGAGATTGAACAGAGAGGATTTCGAAATTGTTAAAGTTATCGGTCGTGGTGCTTTTGGAGAAGTGTGCGTTGTTAAATTCAAAGGGACTGACAGAGTATTTGCCATGAAAATCCTCAACAAATGGGAAATGCTCAAGAGGGCCGAAACAGCCTGTTTCAAGGAAGAAAGAGACGTTCTAGTGTATGGTGACAGAAGGTGGATAACCCATCTTCATTATGCATTTCAAGTAAGTCGATTTCTACACTTACATTCCCTAAAATTTGATTATTGTACTCTGTTTACATTTTGATATACTAAGGAACAAGGCTTCAACTGATTTCATTTCTAATAGGTGGGTTTTTTATTTGCCACATGCATAGGTTTACTTTAATTTTTTCCTTCATAAACGGATGTGGTTATCGAAAAATCTTAAGAGCCAAAATTGTTGTTTTTTTCTTCACTTCAACCAAAAAAAGCAAAAGCATGCTTTTTGCTCACCCCGTGAGCCCGGCCCTGGTTATAATTTATGAACCTATCGAGATATCAACAGACTTTGTAATTTTCATTGAAATTAGTTGAAGCCTCTTCTAAAAATTGATGAAAAATAGATTTTATGTCTTTAAAACCTGTATTTGCAAGAGTTAGATTAGGTAATTTTTTATTGAATCTTGTGTACCTTGTTAAATTCTAGTCAATGTACAGAGATTTCGAAAATGGCTGAATTGCTTAGTTTTCTGTTGAGTAAAACCGAAAATATCGATAATCCGTTTTTTCCCAGTATTTGAAAAATTAATCATAATAGGTCAAATCTCTTTCCAGATCATCAATGAATACAAATGCACAGCTTCGTCCTGATATAGCCTACTTTATATCTGTCTAGATATAGAGACATCCTATATAGCATTCCCAAATGATTCCAACATTTTAACATTCTTATTTACACTATTAATTGATGGCTGAACTTATATTTTCTTTATTCAATATGCTTCTTTTATTCCAATACTAATATTTTAAGTATCCAATAATATTTATTGGGATAATAAATATTAGTGATTTCATCTGTTTTATAGATTTAGAACAACCTATGAGCTTTGTATACACAGACAAAGAATTATTTTTATGTCTCTCTAACAATGCTATTTCAACAGCAGTAAAGTTTTGAAATCTATTTTTAAATTGGTATAAAGGTTAAAGATATTCTCACTTTGGGGTGGATTGCAAAACTAAAAAACATGCATCAACTGAAATTATAATTCTTTAGAAATGGAATATTTATCGTCACAATTATACATTTAAAATTTTTATTTCACACATTAAAAATCATTTAGATATGACAATGACATTTTTTATTTCATATTTCTACAGAAATGCTTTTGCCTTTCTAGGACGAATCAAATTTATATTTAGTGATGGACTATTATTGTGGAGGCGACCTCTTGACGCTTTTAAGTAAATTCGAGGACCGTCTTCCAGAGGAAATGGCTAGGTTTTATATAGCTGAAATGGTTTTAGCCATCGATTCCATACATAACCTAAAATATGTACATAGGTGAGGACATTCAATTATTTTGTAGCATCAAACTTCTTTCGAGTATTTGGCTGATGGCTGTAGGGGAATTTTCTAAAGAGGCCCAGACATATTCATGGCATTATATCGAAATCCAAGGTCAGGTTGACAAATTTTCGACCGGCAAATATTTGACAGCTAATTATATCAAATTTATTGAATGACTGTTCCAAAAAGACCGTCTATCAAAAAAAAGACTGCTCTGCAAATGTCCTGTAAATTATTGACAGTTTTGACAGACATCACACCAGGAACCCGATTCAGGATGTGCAAGATGGCAATAGGAAAAATGGTTTAGGTGCGGCCCAACATTCCTTTGGAAAAAAAGTTTCAAAAACCGATTTTAATGTAATTATTTATTCTTTGACATATAGTGAAGAGGTGTCCAATTCGAAAGAAGTTTTTGAGTTACATTTTATACAATATAGAAGTTCGGAATTAATTTTTTCAAATGTTTGATTATTCTCTTGCGATGAAATAAGATATGATGAAATTACTCGAAGAACTATTTTCAGCTCTTTGAGAAATGAGAGTCAATTGACATTCGACCTTCAGATGACTGGTCAATTGACCGAATTTCACTTGTCCGGACAATAGCACAGTTCTATTTGACGTTAAGCTCGAGATCTAAAATGGGACTATGGGTCATCTTGCTATTACGAGTCTGCGAGTCGCTTCAATATTATCGAGGTGTTTAGGTGAATATTTTGTATTTGAATGGCTTTTTTGCAGGGATATCAAACCAGACAATGTCCTGCTGGATGCCAACGGGCATATCCGACTAGCAGATTTTGGTAGTTGCTTGAAATTGAACGATGACGGCATGGTGCAATCAAATGTGGCTGTAGGAACCCCGGATTATATTTCTCCGGAAATTCTCAGGGTAGGTGATATTATCACACATAATTTAGTGATTTTGGAATGTATTCTACACATTTTCCAATTGTAGTTCAAAAAGCATTGTTAATTACAAGAAGTATTGATTTTGTCAAATGTTTTTCAAAATTATCAATTCTATTTCAAAATGCGTCAATTGTATTTCAAATTAGTTGATTGAATTTCGAAAAGAAACATATGTATTCCAAAATTGGATTTCAATATACGTCAAATTTGTCATATTATTTTCAAAAAAATCTTCATTTTAAAATTCATAATTTCAATATCGAAACCTATCATTTTTATTTCAAAAGCAATTTACAGTGGTCTAAATACTCCTGCAATCTGTATATGTTGTAAAAACATGCTGATTCAATATTAGATAACACCTCAGTCAAATATATAACATAGTACCTTATAAATCTTACCAGCGTTTTTTCCAAATACAAATGATTCTTTATGAAATACACTTGAAGAATACACAAGAAGCTATAGTCAAACCAGGAAAAAGAAAGGCTACACATTATATCAAATTATATATGTTTTCAACATTTTTCTTGTGATAGCAGTGAGAGATGATTTTTTCTTTTTCATCATCTTGTTCCTTGCATCATAACTCGAAGAAATAGTGCAGAAATAAACATTTATTTCCAGAAGAAAAAAACAAATTGAATCCAAATCAAAAATAAAAATCATGATGCGGAGCCACTCTTTCTATTATTGAATCAACTACGGAGATTACTAAGACACTACATCAACGTATCACGCAATTCCATTTTGAATATTTTGTTATAGTATCTAGTTGAATAATATTTTGTTACGGTGTGTATTCATTATACAAACTGGTTAATATTTGACTACACGCTATTGGAAAGTGACAGTCCATTCGGAAAGCACAGTGGCAAAATGCACCACCGCTCAGTAATGTTGCCGAAACGCTCCCCTATTCGGTCACAACCAATCGAAAAATGAGTGCGCGATTTTTCAGGCGATGGAAGACGGGCAAGGCCGGTACGGCTCCGAATGCGACTGGTGGTCGTTGGGCGTGTGCATGTACGAGATGCTGTTCGGCGAGACGCCCTTTTACGCCGAGAGCCTCGTCGAGACCTACGGCAAGATAATGAACCACAAGAACTGCTTCGATTTCCCCGTCGACGTGGAGGTGACCGACACGGCGAAGGATCTCATCAAGAAGCTGATTTGCGGCCAGGAGTTCCGGCTCGGTCAGAACGGGATAGAGGATTTCAAGGTTAACATTCGTCTATTTACCGACACCTTGATTTTTTCTGAACCGTTTGATTTTGGTGTTCTTATTTTTCAATTGTACATCGCGTCGCGGAAAGCAAAAATCGGCGATAGCCTTATATCAATTTCGAAAAGTATCACTTTTATTACAAATCAGTCAATCAAATTTTTCATAACAGTCAATTCTGTTTCGAATTTGTCATAATATTTCCAAAAAAAAATCATATGAATTTGAAAAAAACATGTTATGTGACTCCATTCATCGTACTGAGGGTCCTATTATTTTTTTTCTTTAGAAATTTGTGTTCTTGTCTATTGAATATTGATAAAACCAATCAAGTACAAAAAAAAAATCCAAACCAAATGAATGGTTCGAAAAAATCAGGATCAAAATTGTGACTTATGCCTAATAATAATATGCCTATGATGATAATCCGTATATGACACGAAAAACTCATAGCTTGCCTTTGTAATCTTGGTAGAAAGAGTTTAAAAACTTTCTACTGTAAACCCGAAGGTACACAAAGCTCGGCATCAGGAAATTTCCCTTCTCTGGTCGATATTTCTACAGGATGTTCGCAGTCGAAGGTCAAGTTCCGTGAAGCAAAGGAATTTGATATCTTTGCTGTGGCACAGTTTCCAGAATTGATCGGTACAAATTTTTCCAGCAAATCGATCATATTTTCTGTTGGAGATTTGCTGGAAAATTGGGTGCGTGGTCATTTCTTTTGAAAAGCACTGAGTTTTATAGTGATTTTTCTTTAGTAATCTGAGGCATTCTATGCAAAGAAGATCGATAGTCGAGTCGATAGCGAAAAGTTGTTTCTCAGAAATTGTATTTTCAGACTCATCCGTGGTTCGAGAACGTCGATTGGGAGGGTATACGCGACAGCAACGCCCCTTATATACCGGAGGTCTCCAGTCCGACTGACACGTCTAATTTCGATGTAGACGACGCGGATATACGAATTTCAGATGCGATGCCTCCCACTGCCAATAATGCCTTCACGGGTTTACATTTACCTTTCGTCGGATTTTCCTTCACTCAAGGAAGGTGAGTTGTTGATGAGTGTTCATTGTGGCATTGTATTTTTTCAAGACATACTCAATATGATGATCCCATTTCAAATTATTGTCAATCATTATACCAAGATATTTAGTTACAGCGAGTTTTATGAAAGCATTTCATTTTATTCTTGAATCTTGAAAAACTTTTAATTTTCAAAGGTGGTAATTTATTGAAGATCTTTTTTTTTTCACATCAACGGCATGTTGATGCATTTTCAGTTGATGTCCAACTATCACTTTTATTTTTTGTTTCTCATTCATTTTGTATGTAATTATCCATTTTTATAGATAAATTATAGATGAACTCAGTGCATAACATCCTGATTCATTTATTTGCCCTGTTACAACATACCGATCGAATTTCTTTGTTTCAGTTGTATTTGTGACCTGAGCGACTTGAGCGTCTACATAAATTCGAACTTTACCGAGAAACAGAATCAACGAAACAAGGGTGATATAATAGAAATGAGTCTGCAGGAGAAAGAGCTCGACAGGAAAATGTCGCCGGACGGTACCAGAAAGTTGCAAGACGAAATCAACACGCTCACGAAGAGAAACTGCGAACTGGAATCTCAGTTGCGAAATTTGGAGGCTGGTAACTCCAAAGAGATGCATATTGATTGTCTAGATAGTAGTGATAATGGTAAGAATTTTTGGTATTTTTTGGTAATTGAACTTTAATTCTAATTTTTCCTAATTTTTCAAATATTTAATTATTGTACATAATAATTTTTCGAGTATTCATTATGCAGTCAACATTAGGATAATTGATTATTTGAAAATAACTTTCAAAAACGAAATTAAGAGTGGATTTTAGATAATCTAGATTTGAATTTGATAGTAGTAGGTTTTTTTTTTTGTTATTTTATTGGTGTCTAGAGACGTTTGAATGACAATCAGCTAGTTTTTTGAATATTCATTCTATTAACTTGACAATTATATGAATATTTGGTAATTTTTCGTCGATCAAACATCATTTTTATTCCTCGTTTTCTTCATTTTTTTTTTTCGAATATTCATTATATTTCTCTTGATAAAATGATTTAACTTCATATTTGAACTTATATTTTGTGAATATTCTGAATAAACCCATATTATTATTATAACTATTTGTTCGAATGTTACAACCAGAAATTGTTGTTTGGACCCTTGGACTTTTTATATGCAGAACTCCTCTTGTAGCTAAATTGAAAGAAATGGAAAGGATCATCCGAATCCTCAAACAAGAAAAAGAGGAGGCTCTGAAAGATAAACAGGACTTGCTGGAGAAATTCAAGTTCCAGGATATCGAATTGAAAGATGCTGTAGCCCAAAAAAAATTGGCTATGACCGAATATACCGAGGTTTCCGATAAATTGGCCGAACTCCGGCAACAGAAACAGAAAGTTTCTAGACAAGTAAGTCATAATACTATAACTTTATATACATATAAAAATTTTTCTTTGAATAGAGATTTTCATTCGGTAAATACCTAGTATTTTTTTTTCATGTCATGTGACATGTGACATGTCGTGTCATGTGACAGTGGCCAATACCAACTTTCTTATTTCAAATGGAACACCCTGTATTTCATTTCATTTTTAGATTCTCACTGAAGAGCTGATATCATCAATACACCACACTTGGGGTCTAGCGGAAATGATTACAGAGGTATAGGGTGTGAAAAGTCGAGATTTCTCAACTTTAGGATTTTTTTGTGTCGAAACTATCCATTATTGGTCGAAACGGCTTACATGTCCCTGTCTTAACTTTTGATTCACTACCTACTGTCATTTGATTGAAACAAATATAGGGTGGTGCAGAATTCAGAAAATTGATCATCCTGTATCTGTCCCAGAGAAATGTCACTAGATAGTATATCGAAAATTGTCACTTGACACACTCTATATAATTTAATTTTTTTGAAAAAAAAATGCGTATTCAAAAATAAAAAACGACGTGTCTAAGCGTTTTTCCCAACACGCTCTCATTTATTCGTTATCGAATCTATTCCATTTGTCTGTTCCACACTGTATGTCTTGTGGAAAAATGTGGGAAATTTTGTAATTTTATTATTATTCAATTGTTTATATTACCCCAAGAAACATTATTGTTTATAATAGGGCTACAGAAATAAACATACAAGGTGTCCTAGAACATCGTTCGTATACTCCGGGTGGTAATTCTACAGACAAAAATAAGAAAAAATATTCCTACCAACAGCCCTTTGGAGGTAGGACCTAAATGCAGTTTTTTTCAATTATCCCTGTTATCGTTGATCCTAGAATCTCTAAATTTGTTACTAATAGGTAATTTGATCTCACAAATCGTTTGGAGGAATTGAGATCACGATTTAATATACAGGGAGGTGCGTAACTCGTAACCGATGCTATAAAAATGTACCATTTTTTTTACAATTGATCTCATTTTTAGTACCAGCATATCATTTCTCAAACAATTTTACATAAAAAAATACTTTCATCAGAATGCCGTGGAACGAACCATTTTCAAGAAAACTGTAATTTTTCATTTTGTCGTCCCAAAAAATTGAATGAGAGAAAAAGTGAATGAGTTTTCTCAACAAATCATCATGGACTAAGTTACGAATCCTATTTTGTTATGCGAATGTCCTAGATTCTATGTATCAAATTATCTATAGGTACCAAATTTCGTAATTCTAAGAAACATTTTTCCTATTTTTATCTGTTTAATTACCTCCCAGAGTATACAAACGTTATTCTGGGACACTCTGTATAATACATCAATGACAAACACGAAAATGCAAATAGTTAAAATTGGTAAAAATATTGAAAAATCGTGCAAAACAAATTCGTCCATTTATCAAAGTCAATTGAGTAGATATTTTTTCAAGTTAATTTTGAATCTAATTGCTCCTCAATCGGTAATGGGTTGTCTAGAAAGAGTTGTCTATTATGAAAAATTGTTATTATTATTATTATTATGGTGATCAGGTGAGAGACAAAGAAGAAGAGTTGGAGACGGTCATGCAGAAGGTGGACTCGCTCAGAAACGACATCAGGCGAGCTGAGAAGGTGCGCAGAGAGCTCGAGTCGAGAGTGGAGGAGGCCCAAGCGGAGGCGATCAAGGAGCGCAAGCTCAGGGAACGGTCGGAGGAGTACTGCCGTCAGATGCAGGCCGAGTCGGACAGGCTGCGCGTGCGGACTGAGCACGCGCCCAGAGATCAGCAGGACTCGCTCAGGCTCAAGGCCGAGCTGGAGAAACTCGAGGTGACTGGGTCGACTTTTTTTTCGCGTCGCGGAAATCATAGAGACCGTCGATGTTCTTGGAATCGTGTTGGGGTGTTTTGCCGCGTTTGCCCAATGTACGTTCATGATTTTGAGGATTTTCCAGTTTTGACGTACTTTCTCCTTCGATGTTTTGATATGACTAGTACGACGAGAGCAGCAAACTGTATAACATTCTTATATTTTAACATTTCTACTGTTTCTGCACTGATCTCGAGAGATCAGCAGGACTCGCTCAGGCTTAAGGCCGAGCTGGAGAAACTCGAGGTGACTGGGTCGACTTTTTTTTCGCGGCGCGGAAATCATAGAGACCGTCGATGTTCTTCGAATCGTGTTAGGATGTTCTGCCGCGTTTGCCCAATGTACGTTCATGATTTTGAGGATTTTCCAGTTTTGACGTACTTTCTTCTTCGATGTTTTGATATGACTAGTACGACGAGAGCAGCAAACTATATAAAATGCTCAAATTTTAACATTTCTACTGTTTCTGCACTGATCTCGAGAAATAGAGAGCTCAAAGAGAGAACATTCTCTTGAACAAATAGGGAATTTCTCTTCTGTCTGTAAGTTTTTCGAGGAGGTGGAACATTCATTTTCCAGCTTTTTGTGGGATTTTCTCCTCGTTTCTAAAAAATAGAGTAGGAGTTATTAAAGATTATTTCAATATATTTGTAGTAAGGACTGATTTGTGATCTGCCCCAAAATGTCACTGCGCTTGAAATTAAACCTTTAAATACCTAAAAGAGAAATTCTCTATTGGTCAGTGACTCCTTGTTTTTTAAAAATTTGTACATATATATTCAATAAAAATAAAACTTCTACTTATCCAGTGGAGGTTTCGGAAACGAATCTGCTCGCGTTCTCAACACTTTCTTTCGCAAGATTTTTCAATGTTGGTTGGTTTTGACACACTAATAAATCATTGATGAATCAGACAGAAATGATTGGTATAATATCATTCATGAATTGACAAATGATTGAGAATTTCCAAAATAGTCATTTTTATTTCAAAATATGTAAAATATATTTCATAAAGTATCATTTATATTACAAACAATGCTGACAACGGTTTGTAAGGTACTAAGTATAATATGTGACTGAGGTGCTAGTCATATTCAATCACCCTGTATTCACTACAAATACAGATTGTAGTAAAATTCAGACTATACTGTAGATCGTTTTTTAAATAAAAATGAAAACTTCCGATACTGAAATGATGAATTTTGAATAGAAATGACAGTTTTTGAGAATAATATGGCAAATTTTGAAATAGAATTGATAATTTCGACATACATTTGACACATTTTGATAACATAACGCTTCGCGTACAAATAAAAAGGTGTAGTTAAAATATGATATTATCATCTCTCAACATTTTTACACTTTTCATCTCTTCATCTTTTCACATCAACCTCTCAAATGTGAATCATGCCTTATGTTCTTTGAATCGTGTTTCGATCTGATGTCGATCTGATGTACGTCCAAAATATGTCGAATTCGTGCAATATCCGTTCTGATCTCTGGTATTTCGACAGGTCCAATACAACGAGAGCATATCTCAGCAGCAGGCCAGATACAATATGGAGTTGTCATCTCTCAGAGATCAGTTGCACGAGGCCGAAACGCACAGGGAGCTGCTAGAAAGAGAGGTGAGAATGTCTCGGAGATGGTGTCGGAGTGCTGTTTTTTTTTTATTATTTTTTTCTGTTTTTTTTTTGCATCAGGTACAATTTTCGAAAGGCAAACTGGAAAAATCCCGTACCGAGGCGGTGTCTGACTCTGAACAAATCACGGACGAGCTAAACCGTAGGCACGATAGGGAAAAACAAATTCTGATCGAGGATAACAAAAAACTTTCTTCGAACGTTGAACTTGTGAGTTTTTGTTATTCTGTCCGAATATCTCATTTTTTTTTTTTTTTTCGTTCACTATTAGATCATATCTACTAGAGAAATCAACGTATTTCCATATATTCGTCACAATTTCGATCTTGTGTTTCTTTTTTTTTTCAGGTATTTGTAAATGTAATTTCACTGTCTTCGATTTTTGCAATTTTCTATGCTCAAGATTCGAATTCGAAACGAAATTACCTATGATTTTGACCACCTGTATTGAAAAAATTCAGTTATGACTATGCTGTAGAGATAACCAAATTTCAGTAGTGCTCAAAAATATCAGCATTTTTTGGAACTGGTGTTTCCCGCAAAAAATTGAAAATATTCATCATCTCAAAAACAGTCAGAGATAAGTATAGGGAAATATTCGCTAGATATATCGAGGATTCGATGGAGATTCTGAAAATGATATTGCACACAGGGTGTTCCATTTGAAATATCAAATACGGTCGAAAATATTTCAAATTAATAAAGCATCATCTTTAATGTGAGTATACATATTTTCATGAACTTAGTATGAGTGATTCTCGATATCCAGGAAGTTTGAACTCGTTGTGACATATCCTGTATGAATAATTTTCTCCACTACTAACAAAAAAAATATGAACCGAAGTTGGTGATTTTCCAGGTTAGTAGTAATAATAATATAATAATAAGTTCATTCAGAATATTTGCGAAATATAAATTGAAATATAAATCTCTAATGAATAAACAGAAAACCTTATCAAGTAAATAACATTTTTCAATTTTCAATTTTATACACACTATATATTTGGCGTTACACCTAACAATTTAGACGTTACCAAGTTTTTATCAAATATTGATTGAAGACACAAACTATTCGTGTCTAATATCCAGTTTTTGATTTTTGTTCTATACGAATAAAGTGATTTTGGTCTGTCAATGTCATTTGTAATATTATCCTATAAGTGAGAAATGAATTACTTTTGATTTGTGCGTCCAATTGACTCGTTTTTTTCATGTTTGAATGTTAAAGTAGTTTTATTTCTAATATCGAGACCATATGTCTTTCAATTTGATTTTAATTTTTATTTTTGGAAATATAAATCAGTAAAGTAAACATATAAATTTGTTTTATATTATTTTTTTTTAGATTCCTCGAATAAAAGTGTAGTAGAAAACAAATAATCATTTCCATAAATAATTTTTAAACTTCATTTTTGTGCAATTTCTAACTTTTTCAAATATTCTTGCTTCACTACTCCTGAAATTCCATAAACCAATTAAGACTGAACCAAAGCAAATTATAACATATTCAATATGTATTTGAAATGTTCGAATTTGGGAATGAGAAATATTATTCTTTCAATATGATGATGAAATTGTTATCAATCATTATACAATTTGATACAGTTTGTTTTATGAATGTTCATTTCACTACTTATTTTGATAGTCCCTAATTTTGGTTGGGGGAAGTAAAAGTCATATATTTCGTTTCTTCAAAATTGATCGTTAATAAATTATGATCAAAGCAATCTATAATAATAGGGCAATCATCGATTACCTTATATTTCAATTCCCACCAATCTTTCGCACAAACCAATCTATAATGATAGGGAAATCATCGATTACCTTATTTTTTAATTCACACCAATTTTTCGCAGAGCATCAGCAGACAGTATCATCTTCGAAAGAATGTATAGTGCCAACTGCAAAAAAGATAACCAAAAACTTGTCAAACCAAAAAAAAAAATCCAAGATCAAAATCGTGATGAACATGAAGTTATGCTTCGATTTCCACTATATCGCCACTATATCGTCTGCCTCTCGTCTCGTTTCAGCTGACCGAGTCGATGAACCGCCTGCAGTCGGAGCGCGCCGAGTTGGAGGCGGAGTACGAGGAGTTGCGCGGCCAGCGGGAGGCGCTGGGCCAATGGGAGGCGCAGCTGTCGGAGATCATCCAATGGGTGAACGACGAGAAGGACGCGAGGGCGTATCTGCAGGCGTTGTCGACCAAGATGTCGGAGGAGTTGGAGTATCTCAAGGGATCGGGTGAGACGATCATGATGATAAATATAATGAAAAAAATACTGAATATATCCTATCAAATCAGAAATTTGTAATGAGTTTTGGACTGTGGTCAACGCTGACATTGTACTATGCGCAGGTTGACTCTAGACTTCGGTATGGTCTGTGTTTCCGGGGCTTATCCTCTCATTGGAAAGAAGTCTTTGTTGCTCAAAAAAGGTCATAACGAGCAATGCTAGGCATTCCTATAAAGGAATCTTTCAGAAATGCTTTTTTTGAGTTTTAACGTTGCCTTCTATATTTGAATGTTGTTCGTATGTATATAAAAATGTTGACAAAAATTTTGTGTCCAACAAATCGAAACAAAAAGTGAACACCAGACACAAAAATGATATACATGTCCCTTTTGGTAAAGGCAAACTGGCCTACAACTTAACTAACTTCATGGCTCCCAGAATTTTCAACGTACTGCCAGCTACTATGAAGAACTGTAAAACATTGGCTATTTTTATAAAGAGATTAAAAGATTTCCCCCTGTTTAATTGTTTTTACAGTCTAGAGGAGTATATGTTCATTTACTTTGTAGGTCAATATCGACGATTCCTATACAATTTTTGCTGTAATTGTCAAAAATAAATTAAGTTTATTTATTTATTCATTTATTTATGCGCTAAAAGGTATAAGGGCATAAAAGGTATTGAAATCCCCAGAAGATGGCGAAATTTTTGCAGATTCCTGCGAGTACACATAATTGATGTTTTGAGATTGTCATAATGTAGTTTGATCATTAATTGAGGAGTAACTCAAATTACTACACCTGAATCACGTTTATTCAACAGTTGTTTGACCATCAATAATACTGATTTTGTCGTCATTATTGTGTCGACATCTAACAACTAACATTCGAGTGGTATTCCGCTATAACGAATAAAATGCTGTTTCAAGTTGGCTGCACGTTAAAGTTTTAGTTGAGAAAATTATGAAGGCAAATAGACAATAAATCATTGTTCTAACCAATACGCGTCACCCCAGCTGATGTAAGAGTTCCGAGTTTTCCTGAAGATGTCGCCACTATTTCAATTCAACCATTTTGCATTTCCAATTCCTTGGTGTCTAATAAATGTTTCGATTTTACTCATTTGAATTAGTTCAATACCATTTGAAAGTGAATACAGAAAAGTGAAGACAGATAAAAGATTAGTTTTTAATTGCTTAATCTGAAAAAAAAACAGATTCAGATTAACAGATAGAGATTAAAAAAGTAAGTGGCGTACATTTCTCTTTGCAACAATATTGGTGAGGTAGCCCCGGGGACATCCCTGAAAAACCAGATTTGTTGTGATTAAGTGTGGATTTATGCAGCCACTTCTAACAATTATCAAGTAACATTTATCAATTGAGAACTAGCATGTAACAAGTAGCGATAATATTACCGTTTATGGAGATCAAATCAACGAGTAGAAATAAATGATACGTATAGACACCATATATGTAATAATAACTATATGGGTAACAAGGGTCTCCACGGTGAATCCAAAAAAAGAAAACAAATGACCGTCTACCGGTCTATATGCATTACAGCGCATGCGCCATCTAAAATAAGAATACACATCAGTTCGCATCAGTCCTGTCTGCATCTAATAGCTTTGTGATGAACGTAGGACTATTATTGAAAATCCCAGGAAATGTACGACATAACCTAACATTTAGTGTTTATGTTTATATTTGTGCTGAAACAGTTGAAACCAATTCAGAAAATATCTCGCCAGTCCGGGAGTGGATACTTGCTTGTATTTTATCTTATTTCGATGAAGGAAACAGACTGATGAGTATCATTCTCACAACAAATAAAAAGGATGAGTATATTTTTCCAATATTCATCAAACGATAATATCTTACAAATCCACAGCCCCTCATTTGAACCTTATATCTCTTATGTATTATGAGGCAAGATTCATCTTCGTAGATTTTTTGGGATTTTCTCTCCTCGTTTCTGAAATCCCAAAAAATCCTGGAACATGAATACACTACCTTTTCGACTAACCTAACAACAGTATGAGGCAAGAATTTGTAAATCCTGTACCTTATGGAATTTAGACTTATGCTTAGTGAAATTAGAATGCACATGACAGACAATGTAACTTTGCAAGCATTTTCTCATGATACGCCCTATTTTCTTCGTTATAATTATTTATTAATTTTTATTACTTGTACTTATTATCTGAGACTTCCTGAATTGAATTATTCATTTCGTTTTCATTGTTCTCTTCAATATTTCATGAATAAAATGAATTTCTTATAGTATCAGTTTGTTTCTATTCTGAATAGACGATAAGAATTATTCTGATGGATTATAAATCTTGAATATGAATAATCTAAAACAAAAGGGGGCGGAACTTTACAAACATTCAAATGTGCAATATAACTAAGAGTTGTTGGGAGTTCTAGAAAATTCTGTGAATATTTGAGAAGCATTCTATGAAGCTATGGTTCCTTTCTGAATAACAGAAAATTATGTACCTACTTGAAGGTGCATTTTAGGTAGTCCTATGTGTCTACTCAAATACAATTACTTCAAGTCGCATCATTTTTCGCCATCTACTTTCAGTAGCATCAGTAGTTACAAAGATGTTTTGTTAAAAATTAGAATCAAGCAGCATACATTAAAATACATTCACGTCGACGATTCCAATAAATAACTGAAAAACAATAAGACGTGAAACGTCACGAAATAACATAACCAATAAATTATGTACGTCAATTTCGTCCGTCAGTTTGACAAAACTTGCGCATGCGCACATATCTGTTTAGACCGGTAGACTGTCATTTGTTTCATCGAAAAGTGGCTTCGCCGATCATTAAGGAAAACAGTGGATGTTATCCATATAGTTATTATTACATATATGATAGACACACAAGTCAGTCCCAAGCCTTCGAATTCCTTATTTTCTCTAACGTAAATCACAGATAATTACGAACGAGATCGACTCGACCCAGATATGTTTTATAACATAATTTTCTACATTAAAATAATCTAACCTATGAAAAGTAAGGTTAGATTCATCATCTCTCAGACAACGTCTGACCAATCACAAGGTTTTTCTACCAGTCTTTGAACTTGTTAATTGATAATTGTTAATTTTCTGCATAAACACAGCCATTGAAAACAAGAAGTTTAACTTATAATTGTTGATTCTTAATTGATGATTGTTACTTGATAATTGTTAAATGTGGCTGCAAAAATCTACACTTAGTGTCAGTTTAGTGATTTTTTTTCTGTTGTGGTATCGATCATTCTACGAATCCAATTCGGAAGTGATTCGATATTAAAAAGTCTCGAATTGAATTACACAAAATGAAATTACGTTGATACCATTCGAGGTTCAGCAACTTGAACAACTTGATGTCACTTCTAATTTCGAGATTGTGAATGTCTTCATCTAGATTTTTAATCTTTGTTTTCGTGCAGGTGTTTCTAATGTCGTCCCTGGTGCAGAGAAGAACTGGCGGAACAGGAGATCGCAGAAATTGGACAAAATGGAGCTGCTTAATTTACAGAGTTCGCTGCAGAGTGAAATCCAGGCGAAACAGGCCATCAGCGAGGATCTGAGTAAAACTAGGGAGGCGCTGCTCGCCGCTCAAAAGTAAGATTTTTTACAAAATTTCGATATGCAACTTTTATGTTCATGCATACTACCTTTTTTACTGCCAACGTTGCGATTGCAAAATAGATAAATAGTATGTTACTCTCGTTTTATGGGATTTTCTCTCCAAAATTCTGAAAAATGAAAATAGAAATTATATTCATCATCTCAATATATTTGTATTGAGGACAGATTAATGATCTGCCTCAAAATTCAGATACCTAAAACAGAAATTTCTCTCTATTTGTCAAAGACACCATGTTTTACAAAATATTTGGAAGACACATATATTCAATAAATATCAAAATTTCTACTTATCTCATTGTTGTGGACGTTTCGGGAACGAATCTGCTTCCCTTTTCAGCACAAAAAAATTACTATGCGATTTGCGGATGAAAACCTCAATAAATTTACATCATTTGATTGCCAGTTGTAATATTTGAATTCAAGTGGCGCGTTTTATAGATTTTCTGATATAGATAGATACTTGAGATTCATAGATGTTTTCTGAAGACATAATGTAGAAGTTTTTATAAAGCTAGTCTGTGCTATATCTGACGGGAAGATTATAGATATTTTTGGTTGCCTTATTTTGAAGTACACTCAGAGGGTTCACGAGATTTTGTCGATTAGGGTAACAAATTACTGTAAGATATTGGAAATGACAAAAAAAAAACAGTGATTTGACTAGATACTTGGCCACCCAAAAACTAGACGTTTAAGGATTCGTATGGGAGTCAATGATTTTTTTTCTTAGGGTTCCTGTATGCTTTTTGTAGTTTTCAATAGTTTGTAGGATGATCGTTCGAAATTGTTAAATTCGCTATAATGCTTGGTTTGTTTTTATGTTTTCAGAGACCTCAGAGAATTCCGACAACGAAACGAAGCCTTATCCGTAGATCTGAAGCGGAAGGAAAAACAAATCAAAGACTTTCAGATTCGCGTCGACTCGGAAGGATGTAAGTTTCTTTTCCTTTTTTCCCTATTTAGTCAATTGTTATTAGTAGTTTACTTTGTTTCCACTTTTATTTCAAACAGTTCACACTCGACTAAAATCAACAAAGTTGAATTAGTTTTACTAACATTGCAGCCAACCAATCGAACAATCCCGCCACTCTGATATAAACAGCACATTTTTTTGCCATACAAGATATAGTCACTTGACATTATACAAGGCGTTTATTTGATTATGTAGAAAACATTAGGGATGGATTCCTTCTGAAAACTAAGGATTTAGTACTCGTATACATTTTTCCAGCGATACGTACATTTTGAGATGTGTAGTACTTAACCATACGTTTTGACAGGGTGTCAAAATTTTCGAAACATTTTCTTCGATTTCCTTGGAATTGAATAGTTTGTTGCGATGATAATAATTGACAAAAGAATGCATCCGTTAGTTTTCATTATTTGGTTCAAGGGCAAGCAGAGGAATAATATCTTTTCTGCCTAAAACAAGATAATTCACGAAACAAAGAAGGTGTGTATTTTTAATTGTTGTGTATTGAAGTTGTATTCGTAGATATTATGACAGTTACACTTTTTCGATTTTTTTCAAGGAATTGTAGTAGGAACGGGTAGGTTTTTAAGGACTGGTAAATGTGAAAAAATCAACAGAACTAAACTTACACAGAGTATAGAACCATAGGTTAAGTTGAAAAACACTGTAAAGTGACACTTCGCCTTTTCATTGACATGAATAAAGTCGTTTATTATTATTATTACTATTATTATTGTTATATGAAAGATTTTCCTGGTGAAAACTTCTTTTCTCTGAATCGATATTTAAATATTCTATAGTGATTCTTATTTTTTCTGTAGAACTTTAGGAAAATTGAATATTGAGAAAAACTTTTTCTACGTCATTCGTCGAAGGTCAGTAGGGGCTACCATAGCAAAATAAACAGGGTGGAAGCAAAATATGAGGAAAACTGATTTACGGAACATGAACATGTTTCGACAATGTCAACAGTCATGTGATTTTTCATCGCTGCGTCTTTTTCTTATGGTTGTTTCAATTCTTCTCTCTCTAAGCTCGATCTACTAGAGATATATATAATATTATATCTTTGGTTTCGGTACTTCAATAACCTCATAAATGCACGATTTTTTGTGTATTGATGAGCTCCATCAATCGTTTTTATCAGCCCCAATTGAATAAATAATTGTAAAAAAAAATATTTCTGATAAAAATTTATGAATTGCCTTCATCTTGCATTTGAATTATCGAAATTCTAAATTTCCAAACGGTATACAGCGGGAACAAGAGTTAGGAATTTCGATCTAAAGTAAACTACCGCCATTTTCGACATGATCGAAAAAGTTCATTCACAAAAGTTGTTGGAAGTAATCTTTTTCGTAAACTTTGACACGCTCTATCTACCTAGCTGGGAAAAATGTCCCATAAGAACTATTTTTTCTCAATGATATTGTCGTTTAGTTGGCTGCAGTGTATATTAGCACTCCCAGGCGGGTGGTAATTTTTTTGTATGTGTATTTAGTCGGTTCTTGGCTGAAGCAAGTGCCCTTGGTGATTGGAATAACGTCATGCTTCTGGGGAATAATGTTGCTCTACATGCGACTTTATGGTTGAAAAACACACACGAACGATCAGTGGCATTTTCTTTTCGAACTAAGTGAATTTGTGAAATAGCTTTGTCGATGTTTGTGAGCATCGGAAGGTTTTCCTCAAACGAATCTAAAAAATGTTGACTAGCTTGATGTTCTGATTTCAATAATTATTGCCGATTCACAACGAATTTTTAAGAAACACTGTTTTTCTCACCAAAATTGTGAAACCTCTGTATTTCCATGTTTTTGAGGTCTGGGAAACGCTTTCAGGTTTTCTTGTTCAGTGTAGCAGGCTGTGAATTATTAATTTTCCAGACCAAGGGATTTCCTCTCCTTTTTTTTTGAGAATGGAATAGAACATTTTCCAGCTCTTTGTTTCATTTTCTCTCCTCGTTCTTAAAAAATAAAGTAAAAGTTTTATTCTCATTAAATATATTAATATTTCCAAATTTTTGTCACGGACAAATAGAGAATTTTTCTTTTAGGTATCTGCAGGTTTAATTTCAAGTGCAGTGACATTTCGGGGCAGATCACAAATCTGTCCTTACTACAAATATATTGAAATAATTTTTAATAACTTCTACTTAATTTTTTAGAAACGGGGAATGAAAATCCCACAAAAAGCTGGAAAATGAATGTACGACCTCCTCGAAAAACAGTATTTGACAATAGAAAATGTTTAAGCTATTTCAATACAGTTGGTTGAGATATAGGATTGGAAAAATTGAGAAAAAAGTTTCTGGTTTCGATACATATATGGCAAAAAAATTGAAAAACAGGTTTCTCTCTCTGGATTATACCTGCATATAATGAACTGATAATTATGCGAAGTTTGGTACGCAACCGGAATAAAACAAAAGAAGTATCATGAAAATGTTAGATTTGAAACAAGGTGAACTATTCTCCAGATACAGTACCCAACTTCAGTTTTTATAATGGCGACCAGACGAGAGATCGGCAAAAATAATCAAATATTATATATCTCTTGCCATATTCATTATTGGAATGAACTTCATTGATTTTCATATCAAGTAACAGTTCACTTGGTGTTCTTTTCGAAATAAAAATGTATGAGTGCCATTCGGGATGATCCTGTTACATATGATTCATTCAATAGCATAATTCGAGTTAGCATTATCGAATATACTGGGTGACCGAATTTCAAGTCATATGATCGAACGGTTGAATTTCTACAAGGGGGAAAACCCATGAAATATGAGAAAATGAACGTTTACGTCCTCGACTTTTCTGCAGGCAGTATCAAAGACAGTTAAATTTGTGAATAAGCAATGGACTCGAATAAGCAATTCAGATTTTGGTTTTGTTATGCACTCACAAAAATAATGATCTCCTCAAATCGCGCCACAACGTCGACCCTGAAGTTTACAGAGTGTTTCCAAAATTACTTTCTTTTAGGTAAGAGTAGAAATTGCAGTAACATATTATTTGTAGCTATTATTTCTCCACAAGATTACTCAGTACACGATACATTTTTTAGATTTGTTTCCTTCAAAGTTTTGTTAATTATTATTATTTAATACTGTGTTAAGTTTATCTGAAATTTTATGTTAATAAACGATCAAGTAAAAAAATGTTTACTAATGAAAAAAAAAAATCATGTGAAGAATTGTGACTGTTTACATGCAGCAAGTGTTGGGATTTCGACATTCTTCAAACGTCACGTCAAGGGTTAGTCTCAGCGATTTTTTAGCTCTCGCCTAATACGCAATTGCTTGCGATTGCTTATACTTTTCGATTTTTCCTGTTGATTACTGCTTGGAGTGCTAATATATTGTTTTGTCTTTGTCATAGAGCATAAGCATCGTTCATACCCCGTTTTACAAGTACTAAACTAGTTTTTTCGAAATGTCGTTGGTTATCATGAATTTTGTGGCAAGAAACACTAGGTTTACACAGACTTGATCTTTATAAAGGGTGAAAGATAAGTACGTTAAAATATTCAAATGACGTATTCCTGAGACAATTTCAAAAAATTTACTGAGATACAGGGTGTTGAAATTGATTTTTTTCCGTTTTTTTTTTAAATTACTCTTGCAAAAAATAAATTTTGCGCACGAAATCCGGTATATTGGTTTTTGTTTGAGGTGGGAAATCATAATTTCTCATCAATTACAGCGACTCATCATTAGTTAGTCAAAATGGTGATAATTTTAGACGGATTCTAGAGATACAAAATGATGAAAAACAATTAAAAATATAAAATAATTTTTCGTATGTCTCAATTCAAAGTAATTGGTTTATTATAACCTTGTTTCTACCTTCAAAATACTTCCAACGATTATTTCGCAAGTAATGCAAAGTTACTTTGATATGTTACGACAGCATATGTTTCCTGTATGGAGTTTTTTGAATAGTTAACGGTGTGTTTGGTTCCCATTAATACGTTAAATGTTGTATTTTTTTCTATGGCTGTTATCCAATACTCTTTTTTAACTGTGATGAAACAAAAAGTTTATTGTGTAAACTATACGTGTTGTGAAGATTATAGATTTTTCAAAATGTATGATACATAGCTTCCTATTCATAACAATCGTTTAAAACAAATATGAACTTTGAATTTCAAGCTATGAAGTCTGACTGCTCTGAAAATTGAATTTGAAGTAATTTCTGTTGTAAATCCATTTCGCATTTCTGTGTTGAAGCCGTAGAAAAAGTATAGTATAACTCGCACGGAATACTCATTTCTCACGCAAACTTCATACTCTTGATACTCGTTCCGTGCTTGTTAAACAATATGCTACCCTGGCGAAACGAATTGATACATCAGCATAAATTCATCACAACTTCGATCTCTTGAATTTTTTTTTCAAACCGAAAATTTCATTTTGATGTTCTGTTTTTGAATTGTTCTTCAGACATTCAGGAATTCTCTCTCCTCGTTTCTGAAAATCAATTATCAATCATTAGTTGGCCGAGATGGTGATAATTTCAGATGAATTATAGAGATTCTAAATGATGAAAAACAATATTAACAATACAAAATAATTTGAGAATTCGATTATTTTCTGTCGTACAGTAGGCTACACTGTACACTGATATTTGACAATTTCCATGATTTTCACAATGTGAATATCAGTATCATCGAAAGTATGAATCACAGTTCAAAATAAAATCAAGCTCAAAATTCTGATATATACAGTGTGCTCCAGATAATGATGCACAGCATGGGACAAAATGATTTATGGTTTTTCAGATATATTTTCAAATCATTCAAGGTTCAACTTTTGTCCCTCGATACCAGATTTGTATCTAAGGATTTCCAAGCCGTGATGTATCAATTTCTTTTGCCAGTGTACGTTTCCCTACGGACGCCACTCGAATTGACTTTGATATCGCTTTCAGTTCTCGACAGACCTTCGTCGCAGTTGTCGTATCTCGACCATTTCTTGAAAGAGACGAACTCCCCGCAAGTCAACCCCTACGACAACGTTCCCGCCCAGAATTTGCTGTACAAAGGGGGCTCCATCGAGTCCGAGGAAGGGGATATAGAGGACAACAGGGCTCTGAGCATGACCAGTTCCAAGAGCAATCTGTCGGAAGTCAGCATGGTGGGTGTTTATTTACACGAAATCGAAGGATTTCTTGGGAGCGAAAGAGTTTTCTTCGATTTCCAAGCCGTGCAGAGGGATTTAGATTTGAAAGTACTGATTTTTCGATGGTACAGTGCTTGAAATTGACATTTATTTTGAAAAAACAGAACGTTTTCAGTTCGATTTTAAAATCAACCAATGATTCACCGGTTTTTACGCATTTGTATAATTTATTGAACAATTTCGAGTTCATATGATCAGGTGAACTGCATTTCATTATATTTTGATTGATTTTTATTGATTGATTGACTAAAAAAACATCGTTGTTTATAATTGAGATACATGAACGAATATTCAAGTGACAAATACAAAAAATAGTGCAAAGTCAAATTTATACATTTTTGGAGATGATACTTGACAAACACCCTTTTTTTGAGTGTAATAATTATGACAATCACAATTGTTGATTGTTTGCATGGTGGGTGTTTATTTACACGAAATCGAAGGATTTCTTGGGAGCGAAAAAGTTTTCTTCGATTTCCAAGCCGTGCAGAGGGATTTAGATTTGAAAGAACTGATTTTTCGATGGTACAGTGCTTGAAAAAAATCATTCATTTTGAAAAAACAGAACGTTTTCAGTTTGATTGATTTTGAAATCAACCAATGATTCACCGGTTTTTACGCATTTGTATAATTTATTGAACAATTTCGAGTTCATATGATCAGGTGAACTGCATTTTATTAAATTTTGATTGATTTTTATTGACTGATTGTGTTTAATACCCTGAGAAACATCGTTGTTTATAATTGAGATACATGAACAAATATTCAAGTGCTAAATACAAAAAATAGTGCAAACAAAGTCAAATTTATACATTTTTGGAGATGATACTTGACAAACTCCCTTTTTTTGAGTGTAATAATTATGACAATCACAATTGTTGATTGTTTGCTTGCATGTTGAAGGCAAAATATTTGATTTGCCAAATAATTCGGGTGTACACACCTATCTAATTTTCGAACAGAAGCCGCCGTCGTAATGTTGTTTTCAAATGAGAAACTCATCTGCTTTCTGGTGACGTAATCTCCGAATTATTTTGCACCCGAACAAAAAATTTGCTCGAGTTTGAAGTTGATAATTTTGATATTTATCGAAAATGTATTTGTCTTCGAAAAAAAATTTTCCAGAACAAGATGCCACTGGCGAATAGAATAAATAGTTAGTAGTAAAGAAGTGTAGTATAGTATTATTAGAGAACATTGTGAGGTAGATCTGATAATCTGTCCTCACTTCAAATACATTGAAATAATTCCCCGAATCGTTCTCCGACCGTAAATTCTCGCTGCTGCCAAATCTCCTCGTCCAGGCACGAAGGTTCCTGTTCGTCATTCATCTTTCGGTTGTAACCTTCATTTCCTTTGCAGCACGAGTCCCAATCGCCGATGAAGTTCAAAGCCCACCAGTTCCTGGTGCGCACCTTTTCCAGCCCCACCAAGTGCAGCCATTGCACCTCTCTGATGGTGGGGCTGATGCGCCAGGGCATGGTGTGCGAGATTTGCGGATTCACCTGTCATACGTCATGCTGTTCGCACGTGCCCGCCGTGTGTCCTGTGCCGCCCGATCAAAGTAAGCGAGGTTAGGTTAGGTTAGGTTAGGGTTCGACTGGTCTGACTTTGACGATCGGAAGAAAAAATTCGAATATGTATTTTTTGTTTTGCTTCCTGACTGATGATGTGATATTTTATTACATTCATAATGGTTGATTCCGTATATAAATGTCGTATAGAAATGTCACTGGTAATAAAACACACTTTATATCTTTCGCTTTTCGAGGGGCTTTTCGAATTGAGATACATCTGCATTTTAGTTTATTTGTACTTTCTCAACATTTAATCTTTTAATATGTAGACCATGAACTGGGCCTTCGTCTTAAATAATGAAAGAAATTGTATTTGAGACAAGTCATGATTCTCGGGAAAATAAATACTGACTGAATATTTTTCAGCGAAAAGACCTTTGGGCATCGATCCTACTAGAGGAATCGGCACAGCGTATGAGGGATATGTGAAAGTTCCCAAACAAGGTGGTGTCAAAAAAGGTGAGATTTATTTAATACGACACTGATTATCGAGGTTCAATCTTATATCTATCATCACTATGGTGATACAGCTCACATAGTGGGTATCATATCGTTTCAACACACTACTGGATATCATATTTCATAGAGCACCAGTAAGAAATATTTTATAGTTTACTTCTTTTACCAATAGTTCGACTGATACTTGACAAACATCACGATTATTTTGCTATTGCATATTCTAGGTACGTTTCTATGTAATGTTAAGCGTTGGTAGTTTGTCTTCGAAAATGATGCAGATAGTGATTTCAAAAATGTGTCATCAGCACAGTCGGTAGGACTTTTGTCCATTTTTTTATTGTATCAAGAAACATTATAATGTTCAATTTCAAAACAAATCTATGTAATTAGATGAACATTCATGTCATCATCAGTAATCCGAATACAATATGTTCATATTGATAATGAAGTTTTTTTGTAGGTTGGGTCAGACAATTTGTGGTTGTCTGTGACTTCAAACTCTTTTTGTACGACATAACGGCCGACCGAAATGCCTTACCGAGCGTTCACGTAGCTCAGGTACTGGATATGCGGGATCCGCAGTTCAGCGTGTCCAGCGTTAAGGATTCCGATGTGATACATGCCAACAAAAAGGATATTCCTTGCATATTCAAGGTACGTTTACATATAATCTCCAGCGTTGGTGGTTTGCCTTCAAAAGTGGTGCATATGGTGATTTTAAAAATGTCTCATCAGCACAGTCGGTAGTACTTTCGTTATTAATTTGTTATTTTACCAAGAAGAAATTCTTGAGCATAATGATTCAACCGGTATAGATGTTCAGTTTCAAAACGAATCTAAAGTGGACCACAAATTATTTTGACAATTTTCGAGTTGCCATAACTTTTTCAAAAATCTATCTACCAATTTTCAATCGGATTGAAGCATTCGGATGCTGGTTTCTTTCTTCTGAAGATGCATTGCTCAAAACTCACCCAATTCCACCGATTTCTAATACACCAGGTGTTCAAAAAGAGGATTGCAAAAAAGAGAAAATTTGGAATGTCCCATATTTCTGGAATTTTTCGAATTTCCTGTGAATCACTAATTTCAAATTTTCGAGTCAATATCTCGAAACGGTTTTGTAATTTTCCTCTTATCTCACACTGATGATTTGAGAAAATTATAGAGGATATTCAAATCATAATGCACTGTGAAGTAATGAAGAGCACCTCAGGAAAGAATCAGATATATTGAAAAAAAAATGGTGAAATCGCATATTCTGAAGTTCAACGTTCAGATTAAGCGATATTATCGAAGGTTATTTCCATATGCTCTATTTGAATATAGAATATATTTGAATGAAGAAATGATGGAAAAAATCAAGTTCAATAATGAATAATAGATTGTAAATCGCAATTGATTGCATCACAGTTATTATTCGCGACTAGTGGGTGGGTCAAAATGATGCACAAGTCTGAAGATTCGAGTCATCATTTATTTTCACCGTCTGATACCTAAACTGAAAAAAAATTTCGATTCTCTGCGCAAGAGATCGTGATCGAAGCAATCAACGGCTTTGTAAAAATCGAGGGCTACAATTGCAGCCATCTCTCAATCTCGAGGACCTTAATATGTCATCAGTTAGTCCGAGGAGTGAAGTTGTCGTACTGTGACTCATGAATCAACATATAATGCTCATGCACAAATGACGATTCTCTCCACGATCGAAAAAAGTTGGCGCAGTCGGTAGGACACCTAAATTTTTCTCCCGCAGATAACGACGTCGCTGCTGGAGCCGCCCGGCCCCCGGCACTCGACGCTCATGCTCGCCGACACCGAGGCGGAGAAGAACAAGTGGGCGGTGGCGCTGGCCGAGCTGCACCGGATCATGAAGCGCAACAATTTGCCGGGCGCGAGGGCGCTGGTGGCGCGCGAGCTGGTCGACGCGTCGCTGCCGCCGCTGCGGAGCGCCGCCGCCGCCGTCGTCGTCGATCCCGACAGGATAGCGCTGGGGGCGGAGGACGGGCTGTATTGTCTGGATCTCGATAGGACCGAGGTGAGGGTGTAGATTGATAAAGGCCAAGCAATATTCATAACTCAAAATTTCTCCTTTTTGCTGATATGGAGATTTTCAGAGTAGTGGAAAATATTAATGATGCTAATCTTAATGAGATATGCACAGTTTGTAATCACCACGCTGCGGAAACTATTACTGAATGCCCCATTTATAGTGTTATGAAACCCCATTGTAAACCTCTCGAGTCTTGGAAATCTTTACTTTCCCCCCTAGATTCATAAAATTGATGAAAAAAAATTTCTAGGTTTAAATGTTGACCATAATCTGAAATTCGATGCTCATATTATGACACTAGGAAAAAAAATATCTTCCTGGTGTTTTGCAGTCAGAGTTGTCGCCAGCGAGTTAGGCTGCAAAATCGCTAGAAATGTTTTCTTCTCGGTGGTCGAGACTCATCTAAGATACGGTATTGCTTTCTGGGGCAACTGTACTCTTCAGCTTTTCCATATGATGTTTGCCCTACAGAAACGTGTGGTGAGGTATATTTTTAAAGTGGACGCTTTAACATCGTGTAAGACTTTATTTGTGAAGGGGAAGATTCTTACATTACCATGTCTTTTTATATTGGAAATCGTGTGTCTGATTCATAAGCATCAGTATCATTTATATAGACAAAAAAATCCAGTCAATACTAGACTTCGTCAAATTCCCTTGCCTCTGCCGAGATCACAATTGGTAAAAAATTCTTTCATTTACAATGGAGGAAAGATGTTTAATCACCTTCCACTTTCGGTAAAAAATATAGGAGCCTATGTACTGTTCAGGAAAGCGGTTAAAGAATTTTTACTTTGTAGACCATACTATGAGATCCGCGAATTCTTTGAGGAAAGAATTTGTGATGTTTTCTGATTTTATAAATGCCTATTCTCTGTGTATTTTTATTGATTGACTATTATTTCATTTTAAGATTTTAATCTGTATTACCTTTGTATTGTTTGTCCTATTGGCACTTAGTTTTATATTTGCTCTGTCCATAAGATGTATCAATCTTTGACAATAAAGTATATTTGATTTGATTTGATGCATTCTCATCAAATGATGCCAAAATGATATCTAGCTTTGTATGAAATATTTTGAGGCTCAGATCTTTCATCCACAATGAGTAGACTTCTATTATTATCATATATTTTTTGAATATTCTCAATATTAATATTAAATCAATATTCGTCTAGGGCCCAGAGGACGAAAATATTTTCATGCGTTCTTCATATAGAACGAATCATTTTGTAAATCTCTATATTGAGACAGTTCTTCTCGATATTTATGTTCAAATATTTTGAGGCTCAGATCTTTCATCCACAATGAGTAGACTTCTATTATTATCATATATTTTTTGAATATTCTCATATGTATTTTTTTTTCTTGGATTTCATCAAGCTCTGTTTAGAATACGTTGAGGTTCAGGTCTTTCATTCATGGTGTATAGACTTCAATTATTTTTTATTATTGATTAGATTTTTTCATGTTTCTCAACACTCTTGCTGTAAAACCGAGTTTTAAGAAGCAATAAAGGTATTATTATTATTATTATTATTATTATTATTATATTATGTAGAGAATTTAGGCGCTGTCTCTTGATATTCATCTGACAAAAATTATTGAATATCGTTATGAAAATATATATTCAATATTAATGAAACCTCATAGTACAGATGAACAGAAAGTACTATGATGGCATATATCTGTTGTACAGTTCAGTAGTACCAACGTCAAAAAATTTGACTTCATAACAGAGCGAAACAGAAAGAATCGCCCTGGTGTTCACAGTGTTTCTGTTTGTCGGTGAAATTTCTGTTCTCGCCTATTAATTTCCCTGTTTCCCATCTCGTCCCCCAGGTGGCGAAGATCGGCGAGGGCAAGAAGATCGTCCAGCTGGAGTACATCGGCGAGGAGCACCTGCTGGTGGCGGTGTGCGGCAAGCAGCGGCAGGTGCGGCTCGTGCCGATCCGCGCGCTCGACGGCGACGACGTCGAGTGGATCAAGGTGGCCGAGAGCAAGGGCTGCGCCGCGCTGGCGACGGGCCCGGTGCTCCGGGCGCCGCTCACCTTCTGCCTCTGCGTCGCCGTCAAGAAGCAGGTGAGGTGTTGGGGGTTTTTTTTTTGGTGTCGTCGGCGGCGGGGAGAGGTTTTGGGGTGAGGCGGGGAATGGCGCAGTCGGTAGGAGTTTCTACATTTACAAAATTTCTGCAATTTCAAAATGAAATGATGCAGTGCATTTTTGATTTACCTTTTCTGGAACCAACCGTAAATTTATACGAATACGAATTATTCATTTTGTCTGGAAGATTTTGAAATCATCAAACAAAGCTTTTACTGAAGTCAATACAGTCCATGATTATGGCAGTAGATAATTAAATACATTCAGGTCGAGAATTGGTAAACAATCGGTATTCCATGATGGAATAATTTTATACAACTCGTTACCGAATGAGCTCAAAAATATACAGGATACAGGAAAAGATTCTAAACTAATTTCGAGAAATACTTGATCACGACGTTTCAATTGTATCAATCTTATGTTTGATTTGGATACTTATACTTAGCATTTATATGTTGGAACTTGGTTGTATTTTTTGGAGTTACTACATTTGCGATGCTGTCTGGACTCTGAAGAAAATTTTCTGAGTCAGTTAGAGATGAATAAAGCAACATACGGGAATATGTAGGGTGCAACCAAAATATGGAAAAAAAAATCATTTCAAGAAAAATCATCAATGGTCAATGAATCAATATTCGTCTAGGGCCCACAGGACGAAAATATTTTCATGCGTTTTTCATATAGGATGAATCATTTTGAAAATCTCCATATTGAGACAGTTCTTTTCAATATTTATGTTTATGAAGATGTATAGAGAAAAATTAAAAAGTGTATTACTTTAGAAAAAATTCATTATTTTTAGCTCAATGTCAAATTCCAGAATCGTCTTGAATTGATATCCATGTTTTCGTAGTCTGACTGATCTTTCATAAAAAAAAATCCTCTCGAGCATAGCAAATGTAGAACTTAGTTTAATAGTTCCTCTTCACACCTTGTATAAATTCTGAACGGCATTTTATCTTCAAGTTTGTTGTATGTCCTGAAATTTCCGTGATCCCAGTTTCAACACAATGTCTGTACCAATAAAAAAAGCATTTAAAGTACTGTACCGTCTTCCAAATGATACCCCAATAAATCAACTACACGAAGATGCAAATTTTCTGTATCATCAATAAAAAACAATCAATTTTCGTGTATACCAGAAATTTCAAATTCAAAGTCATCATACTAGACAATATGATTGGTTTCACCTCGATGAAAAAAAAAATGTGAAGACAGAAAAAATTCACGCACGATGCGATTTCTTTACCTGTGAATGTTAAAGATTTCTATAGCATCATGTGATTTCAATTTCAAGTGAATAAAGTTGCATGCAAAGGACTAGGTGAATATTAATAGGAAATGATAGTTTATCTTATTCATCCCAGTTCAAGATCCTTCGAAATTTTCTGTTGTTCAATGATTGTTTTCATTTTGTTACATATCAATGGCCGATTTTTGTAAAATTGACTATTTATTTAATTTAATTTCATTATCAATCATTTGTAAATTCGTGAAGGATCTTACACTAGTCATTTCAGTCTGATTTATTCATGATGGAAAAAATTGTATTAATTTGTAAAAAAAAAACTTGTGGAATCATGCAATTGGTTGAAATATGCCAAAAAACTTCTATCTCAGATCGCTTTGAAGTCATGCTTGAGTATGTTATTACAATAGAATCTTTTTTCAATTGAATTTTCACGAAATTCATGAAAATATTTTACTAACATAAATTTTGTGGATCAAACGGCAACAGCAAAATCAATTTTCGACATCATTGATCATTGATTTTTCGTTTGCAGCAAAACTCCTCGGCCATCATCATCTACGAAATCACCCGGACGAAAACCAGACACCATCGAGTGCGCGAGATCAGTCTGCCGGTGAACGTGCAATCCCTTCAACTCCTCTCCGACGGACGCCTATGCGTCGGCTCTCCGTCGTGCTTCACCGTCTACGACATACAGAGCGGCGATCAACAATTGTTGTGTGAGTACGATTCCAGATGTCGTCACGGATGTGACTGAAACTAGGCTTATATCAGAGCATTTTTGCATTGCGACCAGTATGAATGGGCGTGTTTAGCAAAAAAAAAATAATCTATTTCTTGATTTGATAGAACTCAGCCAAACTAGCTTTCTGGCATGAACCGATTCTGTTAAAGAACTCCCTACGATTGATAAAATTCGCGATATGCATATTAGCAGAAATCAAAATTTAATTTATTTTTTAATAATATCTATAAAAAGAGAACATTTGACCAATTGATTGCATGTCTAGACAGTTCATTTATACATGGTTGGGATAAAATATGGAACCAAATAAATATACAAAATGCACCTGATGTACATTTTTTTGTTCATGATATACTTCCGGTTCAACCGGAAATGCCATCAAATTCTATAATCAAAATGGGACACCCTATATATTTTTACAGAGAGCTTCTTATTTTGAATTCATACAAACTGAGTTCAGTGTGGAAAAATTTGTAAAAACGAGGAATATAGAACTTCAATCAACCTCAGATTTTTGCATTAGAGCATGCAAAAAACTATTTAGATAAACTAATTGATGTTGTTTGTATGCATAGTAATAAATAAACGTACAATTTTATTTTTTTTTATTTTTATTTTATGGAATACAGGCTGCTCAACAGGTCGATAGACCCAATTACAGAGAAGCACACTATATACTAATCATCGTACAACATTAGAAGGTTATGTAAAATGAAATTATATATAAATGCAGTCACATGAGTGAGACGATTACCTATATGTAATAAAAAGAAACGAGAAAGTGTCTAAAATCAGTAGGACCATGCAGAATATAACAATACAATACAATACTTGAGTTGAAAAGAAAATCACGAATTAATAATTTGCTTCAATTTGTTTTTGAACGTAAGAATTTTCGTGGTAAAAATGTCAACATTAGTGTTATTCCCTATCATAACATTATAAGAGTTGATGCACCACCTATGTAGGGGAGAGAGAATTCAGAAGTGAGTTGGTAGAGCTAGGTCCATTGACAAAGAGGTGTCTGTTTTTCACAACATATGGGATACAATTAATAGTGAGAGAATTGGTACAAAAAACAGAATCAATCAGATTGTTTACAACCTTATAGATGAAGAATATGTCAAAGAATTTTCTCCTCAATTGCAGATTTTCACATTTGTAATATTTCAAGTTTGTATTATATGGAGAGGAAAGTTTTTTTCACGGTTGAAACGGAAATTGAGGTGTCGGATAAATTTCTTCTGAACATTTTCAATCCGATTGGAATGATTATTGTAAAAGGGATTCCCGATGACAGATGCGTATTCCAAGTTAGATCTCACGAGAGAGTTAAACATCATTTTAACTGCATCTGGATCTCGGAAGGATTGAGTCGCCCTCATAATGAACATAATTCACAGATTGTACGATCTAGAATGGTTCAATTAAGTGAAAAGGAGCGTATTGAAATTTTAATGATGATCGGTTATGGTGTTTGTAAAATGTATTTCCGTCAATTTGACACTTGGAGAACAAAAGAGTTCTCGTTTATTATCACTATACATACAAACAACATCAATTAGTTCATCTGAATACTTTTTTTTCTAATGCAAAAAACTCAAAGTAGGTTGATTTAAAGTGCTATATTACTCGTTTTCACATTTTTTTTACACTAAACTCTGTATGTATGAATTGAAAATAATAAACTCTTTCAAAATCTGTAGAAAATATATAGGGAGTCCCATTCAAATTGAAGAAGTTTATGGCATTTCCGGTTGAACGGGAAGTATATGATTCACAAAGAAATGTACATCAAATGCATTTTGTTCCATTTCACTTACCTGCAAATTTTCATGAATAAAAGATATTTACTTGGTTCCATACTCTATCCCAACCCTGTATTATAAGTAATTATTCATCATTACTAAAAAGTACTAGTTTTATTTATTTCTGTTTCGAAGAGAATACACTATATAGAGAGAATAGCAACGGATTCTCACATCGCATAAATTTTCCCTACCAATGAGGTTTTTGAGTAGATTAATTTTTCCGCACTCGGTGTAACTTTTCTCACCCAATTGCGCACGCTCGTAGGAGAAAACGTTATTTGTCATAAGAGATCGATTTCGACGCTTTAAGAACAGTCCAGGATCTGCGAACGTCAATTTCCATGTCAGTCGACAAAAAAAAAATTGTTGAACTTTGTGTTTTCCAGGAAGAAATGAAAACATTGTCAACTGCCACATGACGAGTGTTTCGGTGGATTTTTCACAGTTTTCCATTTTCAGCTTTGCTGCACCCGGAAAACCCGCTCTACACGACCATAATGTGCAGTGCAGTGGAAGCTTTGCGAGTCATCGAACTTCCGAGACACGAGTATTTGTTGGTTTTCGGCACTCTGGCGGCCTACGTCGATCGGCACGGCAGGAGGTCGAGAGACAGGGAGATTATGTACCCTGCGGTACCCACGGCCATAGGTTCGTCATGTTTTCTCACCTAGTTCTCACGATTTTAACATGTCCTATTTTTCGAGCTGCAAATTGATTTCACAGCTACCCTCAATTTCCATTTTTATTTCAATTGAGAAAAAACTCGGCACGGATATGTTGAAACAAACATTTAATTTTGAATCGTTTCCTAATTTTTGCATCTTTTTTCGGAAATTTGCTTTCATCTAGGTCATTATGTGACCTATTATATGTCCTATTTTTCGAGCTGCAAAATGATTTCACATCTACCCTCAATTTCCATTTTTTTTTCAATCGAGAAAAAACTCGGCACGGATATGTTGAAACAAAAATTTAATTTTGAATCGTTTCCTAATTTTTGCATCTTTTTTCGGAAATTTGCTTTCATCTAGGTCATTATGTGACCTATTATATGTCCTATTTTTCGAGCTGCAAAATGATTTCACATCTACCCTCAATTTCCATTTTTTTTTTCAATTGAGAAAAAACTCGGCACGGATATGTTGAAACAAAAATTTAATTTTAAATCGTTTCCTAACTTTTGCATCTTTTTTCGGAAATTTGCTTTCATCTAGGTCATTATGTGATATTGATATCGCAATAACAATTCCATTGAGTATGCAAATGTAACGAATATTTTTAGTCCTTTATATTGATCGTAGATCATTATGGAATATGCATTTTAGACAGAAACTGAATTTGATTACTGGGATTTTATTTAAAATCCGAAATTTAAGTTCTATGAGATAGATCTATAGATCTTCAAGCCACTCATGAATTTACAAAATAAAACCATCAGGTGCATTTTCAGTTTCAATTTCCTAGAATCAACTGTGAATTTATACAAACCTAAAGATTAATTGAATTTGGTTTCATTATATAAACTCGAAATTCGTTGCTTCATTCATTTTGTGAAGAACGAATTGACAATATCAATCTCGAATTTTAATGAAGTTAATACAATCCATTCTCATGAAACACGGCAATCAATTTTATTAATAAGAAATACTTGCTAATATTAGCAAACAATCAGTTTTTCACAAAGTTTTTTCACAAAGATTCGATTCGAATGGAATGGAAAATAGATTCGAAATTAGTCTCGAAAAATGTTCGCTCAGAACACTCTGATTTAGAAGAAATTCTCAGAATTTAATATCGAAATGAACTAATTTTTCAATTGTTTGTTTCATTGATTATTGATGTGATTCGTATTTTATTGCTGTTTTATTTTTATATCATAATTGTTATAATATTTTCTTTCTCGAATTGTTATGCATTCACTTCATATATCCCTGTTATAATCGGTAATGTTCCGTGATTTTCTTTCCTCGTTTATAAAAATAAAAATTATAATTAATTATTTAAATATAATTGTAGCAAGGAAAGATTCATTATCTGTCCCAAAATGTCAATGCACTTGTATGTTCTATGTATATCAACTGAACAAGAAGCAATATTATTGTCTCTGTTCGAAAAAATGCAAGCAGATTCTTTGATTTTTCTTTTTTGGCTGTCGTCTTCTTTTCCTATGATTTTAATATTACTCCAATCTTCCATATGTTGTCTTATGTTTCTATGTATCTTCTCTTTATGTTATTTATATGTGCTTCCATTTTTACTGATAGAGGTCTGCTAGTTTCACCTGTTAGTATTCCCCACAAACACATAGTATACTGTGAATACAGTTTTGAAATAATTATAATAATTTTTATTTTTCGAAACGAGAGGATACAATCTCAAAAATCTGTGAAAAATTAATGTACCATCACCTTGATTAACCTACAGAGAGTATTTAGGAAAACTAAAACAAGGAGATGATAACAATGTCACAAATGTGACTTATTCATTATTGCTAGTTGATATTTCTGAGGGTTCAAAAACAAACAAAGCCACTAAAAATTCATCAAATGTTGAAATTACAAATTCAGGAATCATTGTGCAGAGGCATTGGGTCAGCAAATTTTGAAAGAGAGAAAAAGTACTTACATGAAATATAAACAGAATTTGAGGATGTCCACTTACTGTACCAAAACCCACGTGGATTACGTTCTTTTCTGTCACGAACGAGGACACTTTGTGGTTGCGAACTAGTTGTCAATAATTTAATAAACATGAATAGAGATGATAGTTGAGGAAAATAATTTGGAAAATGCCCTTTGATGAAGACGATATCCTTCTCTCCCGCTCAGCGTACCGAGACGGCCACCTGCTAGTCTACAGCGACACGCACATCGACCTCTTCGACTGCTCCACCGGCGAATGGATCCAAACTCTCAACATCAAAAAGGCCAAACCGTTGAACGACAACGGCAGCCTGTCGCTGTGCCTGCTCAACGACCTCGCGCACCTCCTGTACCTCTCCGACGTGCGCCAGCGCGAGCTGATCAACGTCGAGGCGCTGGCGTCGGCGCAGAAGAAGACGAAGAGGCGGTTCTCGCTGCGCGAGGGCAGCGGGGCGCGGGGTCGAGAGCGGCCGGGCGGGGTCGATCGCAGGTCCAAGTTGATTTCGGCGCCGACCAACTTCAATCACATCAGCCACATGGGGCCGGGCGACGGCATTCAGCGGCAGAGGTTGATCGATTTGACGGCGGCGGGGGCGGGGGCGGAGATGGGGGCGGCCTTCGGGGGGACAGCGCAGCCGAGGGTGAGTGACGGTGCGGGGGAGATGATTGGTCGACGGTTTTTATTTCGAATGATTTGGTCGACTTTGCATAGATTTTTCGGTATTTTTTTCGTAGGTTTCTAGTCGAGTTGTGGGTGATATTAGTTTCTATTAAATTTCATGTCATACAACATCAAATAGACTTATGAAGACAAAAAGCCATATATTGCTCATCGAATAGTTCTCTGTATGTATTGCAGAGAGAAATAGAGTTGTTTTTAAATTTCTTTCGAATAGGTTTTTGTATAATAAATTCGAAAAATTGATAATTGAATTGTGTAGCAATAAATTCTATTATATCTTCTGTTCCATTCAGATGCCGACGAAGGTGGCGCCGCTGCCGCCGCGCCCTCTGACCGGCGACCGCAAGCGGCCGGAGATCTCCCACCCGACGCCGGTGCGGCCCGCCTTCCCTGCCTTCAACGGCGGCGCCAAGCGGGCGGCGCCGCCGCGCCCGCGCGATCTGCCGCCCGCGCTGCCGCGCCCTCTGCCGGCGGGGGCGGACGCGCTCGCGTCGCCCTCCCCCTCCGAGCCGGCCAGCATCGGCAGCATGTCGTCGTTGCACGAGATGATCAAGGTGAGCCGGTGTGTGTTGGCGCCAGGGGCTTCGTGACTTTCGATGTCATCGGAAGCTTTTATTTTTTTTTTCATCGAAAATTCGTCGAGTGGTTTTATGAAATTACCATGCTAGTTGAAAAATTTTTTTCGGATCGTGGGCAATTGGCTGAAAATTTTCGAATTAGGGTATCGTAGTCGCGTTTTTACTACTATGCTTGCTGTGGCTTGATTTACCTTTATTCAACATCATCAAAGATAAATAATGTTGTAATATGCCCTTTCTATCAAAAGAATGCTATTCAAAGGTCTCTTACTAATATTGCTCCCAAATAATTTTGCATCAAAATCGCGTTTCTACTACTATGCTTGCTGTGTTTTCATTTACCTTCATTCAACTTCATCAAAGATGAATATTGTTGTAATATGCCCTTTCTATCATGAGAATGCTAATCAAAGGTCTCCCACTAATTTTGCTCCCAAAATACCCAACTTATTACCTCAAGAAACTAGAAGTAATCTTTCAAGTGGAATCTCCCAGAATAAGGCTAAGTTGTATATTGGTGTACATCCAAATGTTTCACTGAAATATCCACATAGACCTCATTTCATTACTGCTATCGTAATATTCAATTCTCGATTCCGTCTTCGAATAGGAATTTGTTTGCTCATACGATCTGCATCACGATTTATATTCTGTCTTCGAAATAGAATGAAAACTTGTGCTCAAATATGGAGATTGGCATTGGGAACCCTTTGACGTTGCTGGTCTCCTAATATACTTAGTTTCAGATTCTCTCCTAGAATTGGAATTTAATAATTTTCGTTCGGTTGAATGGACAAAAAAATTTTAAGCGATGTAAATAAAGTCCCACTTTCGTGGAAAGAATATAATAAAAGTTGAACAATTTGAAGTCTCTGTCGAATCTGATGTGAGGACGTCGCTCGAGTCTAAAAGTTTTTCATATTTCTAAAAACAAAAATGATATTGAATTCGAAAATCATATGTACAATACTAGAAGTAGAACTATTGAAAACAGATTGTTGAATTCAATTTGTTCTCGGCAAAATGAATGACGGAACAAATTTCGAGTTTATATCATAAAACCAAATTCAATAAATCTTTAGGTTTGTATAAATTCACAGTTGGTTCCAGAATTTATAATTGGCTTCAAACGTGAAATATTCGTGTACTATCCCAGATATATATCAAATATTGTGAATTTGAATGAATGAGACTGAGAGAATGAGAAACTCCCCAGAAGATGGTGACATTTTTACAGATTTCTGTACTAATAGTTGACGTTTTGAGATTGTTATTACGTAGTCCGATCATTAATTGAGAAGTAACCTAAATGACTACTTCTGAATCAACGTTTTCATAACACTGGTTGTGCAATTATCGATGATACTGATTTTGTTGTCATTTTTGTATATAACAACTAATGGTGGCCTTATAAAAAAATTTATCACCTAAGATTTACCACTTAACATTTAAGACTTTACATTTAAGACAGATGGAACATGGAAATACAATTGTTCATGTTATGAAACGATTCGATATTCGTCATTTAACATTTATCATTTGAGAAAATGCCTAACTTCCAACTTAAGAAATTATTGTTAAATGGCCATAAATGAAAATAAGATGTGCGCATGTTCGCCTATGATGTCTTTCGGGAGTGTCGACAAGTGACACTTCTGCTTCCCGCTTTTGTTCAAAACTTTATTGAGGTTATCTTTTACTGTACGAGAATATTGTCATTGTTTTCAGGATTTTTGCGGATTTTTGTCAAGAGTATTATTACTCTAACCAGTTTTTTAATGCTTTCGGCGTTTGGAATTTATTATTCAATTAATAAAAGGAAACGTCAGTATTTACGAAGCTCAAATGATTTTCAGATGTTGAATATTTTTATAACCTAAGCCGTTATAATGTCTTGAATCTTAGAGTGATAAATGTTGAATGTTAAAAGTTTTTATGAAGCCACCATAACATACGAGTGATTTTCGGCTGTTACGAATAAAATTGGCTGTACGTTAGAGTTTTGGTTGAAGAAATGAAATAGGCAAATAGCTGCACCAATATTCCTTAAATCGTTGATGAGACGGAAGTGAATATTTTTCATGTAACTCATAGTAATAACATTTCTGATTTTTAATAAAATATATGCTTATTTCATCAGTATTAAGGCAAAAACATTCCGTTACATTTGCATAGTTCATGTAGATGGTATTGAAATTTTAATGTATCGTTGTATTTGTTATGTAGATATAATTTGTAGCAATCAATAGTTGATACCGATCAATAGTAGCTGGAGCAATTGACCAACTTGTCGGTCGAGTAATCGCTGACGGCGAACCCGTCCTGATCGACGCAATAGTAGTAGTTCTGCTTGTCCATGATGAAGTTCTGCAGCGCGTCGTAGTTGCCGTCGCCGAGGCATCGCATCGCGTGCCCGTACATCTTGTAGTCTCTGGCGCAGTTGCACGTCAACGAGCCGATATCCGAGCCGGACTCGCTCTGCCACGTGCCGATCTTGGAGCCGTCGCGCCACGTGCAGTACGCGATGCCGCCGCTGACGTTGTAGGCGCCGTAGCCGCCGTCGCCGTCGCACGACACCGAAGCTGCCGCCGCGAACAAAAAAGAGAGAGAGAGGATTATTATTATTTGTTTTTTTTATCTGTTGACAACACGAAAGGGGAACCTATAATGTGTTAGAAAGCGGTGGAATTTTGGGAGAGAAGGACGGGGTCTCGTCTGATACAATGACGATCAATGCTGGTGTTCCACAAGGCTCTGTCTTGGCACCGACTTTGTTTTTGCTCCACATCGATTATTTGTTGGATGTGACCTCCAGCCCGGTTCATAGCTTTGCGGATGATAGTACACTTCATTCCGCCTTTTCCTCTAGAGCCCCTATATCATCCAACGAGGCCAGAGGTGCAAGGCGAAGACAGGTCGATGCTTTAAATGAGGATCTGACAAGAATTCCGAAATGGGGATCTGAGAATCTAGTACAGTTCAATGCGACTAAAACTCAAGCTTGTATGTTCACCAAGAAGGCTGATCACACAATGCCCAATTTGATGATGTCGGGTACCACCACTGTTCCTATGAGGTCGTCAATATCCATGCTGGGTGTCACCACCAACAGTGCACTCTCATGGGACGATCTTGTGAGGTCCATTGCGAAAACTGCTTCACAAAAACTCGGTTTTCTTTTCCATGCGAAGAGATAATTCACATCCCAGCAGCTGCTTATGATCTACAAAGCACAAATTCGACCTGTCCTGGAGTACTGCTCACATGTCTGGAGCTCAGCCCCCAAACATACGCTTAAGCTCTTAGATTCAATTCAGAAGAGAGCTATTCGCCTAGTCGATGACACAACACTCACCAAATCATTGACCTCTCTATGCCTTTTTTATAGGTACTTTCACGGTCGGTGCTCAACGGAGATATCATCTATCATACCACCACGCGCGATTCCTAGTAGACAAACCAGACGAGCTCAAGCTGGTCACCCCTACACTGTCAGGCTCGAGACCTGTCGAACATCGCTATACCAAGCATCATTCATCAATAGAACGGCAAAGTTATGGAATTCCTTGCCTAGTGAAGTCTTTCCTGATGCTTACAACCTCCAAAGTTTCAAGAAAAATTCCACCGCTGGCTAACACGATGTTCCTAGAATATCATAGGGTTCCCTTTCGTGTTAAAAAAAAAAGGTTTTTGTCTCTTCGCTTCTATTACGAATATATTCAAATTCATATATTCAATCAACCAATATCGATATATTCAAGTTTGAAAATCCTTCCTGTACCAACTAAGATTATTCACCAATTGTTATCATTCAAGCAACAAGTAAATCTGAGTTTTCATACACTTATGGATCAATGAACTTCGCTAAACAATAGATTAGAGTGAATAATCTTACACTATTACCTCGATTCGAATGAAAATAACGGAAAACGTCGTATCTCTCAATACAATGTAATGACACATTGAAATGTTTAGAGAACGCCAACAGTCATGTGATTTTTCATCTCTTGCTTATGGTCATTTCAAGTCCTCTCTCTAAGCTCGATCTAGTAGAGAATTTGAAGAGTGTAATTCAATTGATGGCTAGAAACCAAACTAAATACTTAAATATCATATAATTACCGTTAATACATGTATTTATCAATCCCAAACAATGCACACCTGACAGTAAGCATTATAATTTGTTTTTGTAATTCTAATCACCCTTTAGTTAGAAAATTACTGATGTATAGCTACTCACCAAGTTTTATTTAATTTTTTTTTCTATTCTCATTTATATCTGTCTGAGACAAAATTGGATTTGCTCAATGTTACTATAATTTCTTTGTCACAAATAGTACATTAATGCAATAATAAAATTTGAACTGTACACATACAGGTCCTTGGACCTAATTGTACACACTATTATGTGAAAAAAATGAAGGATATTGTTCTATAGGTCATTTTAAGAAGAGGAGTTCATATGAACATATGCCCGAAACCTCTTAATTTTCGAGGCATAAGGTGTTGAAATATTGAAGATTTTCGTTTTCTCATCATAACTTCAATACTGTTCTAGATATTCCCATGAAATTTGGCATTCACCTACTGAGTACTGATACTGATTCTATTGGCGCCCGTATGGGATGTATACTGGAGATTTTAAAAAAAAATATTGTACGCCCTTGCTTTCTCCGAAATTAAAGAATCATTTTTGAAATCCCTATTTATTTTGCAATGATTTGACTTCTTGATTTTTTTTCCATTTCATTTCTTGCATTTCGGTGTATTTTTTGAAAAATGCCTACTAGTGCTTAGTAGGAGCATTTCAAATTTAATTGAAATATCTAGAACAGTATTGAAGTTATGAAAATATGATCTTGAAATTTCAACACCTTTTAGCTCCAAAATTAAGAGGTTCATGGCATATGTTCACATGAACTTCTCTTCTTAAAATGACCTATTGAATCATATCCCATATACTGTCTGTAAGTTCTTCGAGGAGGTGGTATATTCATTTTTCAGCTTTTAATGGGATTTTCTCTCCTCCTTTTGTTTGTGGAAAATATACCGGTGAAACCAGCAGGCCTCTATCAGTAAGGATGAAAGAGCATAAAAACAATATAAAAAGAAGATATACTGACAAATCAAAATTAGCTGAACATATCCTTACTGAAAATGGACAACATTTGGCCGATTGGGGTAATATTAAGATCATAGGAAAAGAAGACAACAACCAAAAACGGAAAATCAAAGAGTCTGCTTGCATTCTCCTGAACGGAGACAATAATATTGCTTCTTGTTCAGTTGATATAGATAGAACTTGGCACCCACTTCTGAAACTTGAATATGAAAATGGAAAATTCGATATCAATCAATTAAAAAACACCTGGTAACCAGAATTCCTCCGTCTGCCAAATTGTCACTTTTCAGTGTCAAAATCGAAAACATTGAGAAAATTTTACGAAGAGAAAAATATTTCAATTGTGTTGAGAACGGGAGCAGATTCGTTCCCGAAACGTCCACCAAGATAAGTAGAGGTTTTATTCTTATTTAATATATTTGTATTTCCAAATTTTTTTTTCAAAAACAAGGTGTCACTGACCAATAGAGAATTTCTCTTCTAGGTATCTAAAGGTTTAATTTCAAGCGCAGTGACATTTCGGGGCATATCCCAAATCTGTCCTTACTACAAATATATTGCGATAATTTTCAATAACTTCTACTCTATTTTTTAGAAACGAGGAGAGAAAATCCCATTGAAAGCTGAAAAATGCATATCCCATATGTTCGGCCATCAATCGAATTGCACCCTGTACAATACCACTCACCTAGATTGGCGTAGCGTACGCCGTGCCTCCTGAGCGCCTCCGTGATCTCGGCGATGGCGTACTGCTTGCTCTCGCACTGCCTCAGGTACTGCCCGCCGAGGGCGGCCTGGTCGTAGCAGGGCAGCTTTCGCATTGCGCGCTCCGGCACCACCACCGTGGGCGGCTTCGAGCACCAGCACACGCCGCTGTCGCACTGCAGCGGCTCGTAGTTGCCCATACCTAACGATAACGGGAACAACTCGAAATCGGAATAGTTTTAAGTTTTGGGTTTTTCGAAGATTGGTATGTCTGCATGTGATGAATTGAAATTGAAATTGTTTGATGAAATAGGAATCATAATTTTATTAGATATAGATAATCGACAGTTCGAACATGGCTGTGTGACGCGTTAGTCGGAAACTACTAGATGCACCCTTGTTCCGTTGTTTCATGAGGAGCATTGAAACTAACATTAAGAAAAAGAAAGAGCCACCGAGAAAGGTGCCACTAGGATTATTCACCGATTTCTAATATTCTCCTTTCATTCTTTCGATTTCGTCTTTTCGATTCAACACACTTATTGATCAATAATCCAAAAAATGCCGTATTCTTTTTTCATCTGTTGACAACACGAAAGGAAACCCTATAATGCTCGAGGAACATCGTGTTAGCCAGCGGTGGAATTTTGGGAGGAAAGGTTTTGGTGTTGGAAAGTTTGGAGGTTGTAAGCATCAGGAAAGACTTCACTAGGCAAAGAATTCCACAACTTCGCCGTTCTATTGATGAATGATGCTTGGTATAGCGATGTTCGACAGGTCTCGAGCCTGACAGTGTAGGGGTGACCAGCTTGAGCTCGTCTGGTTCGTTTGGAAGTATCTATAAAAAGGGAGATATCGCCACCTTTCTCAATACAACGGCTGTGGCTTGCAATGAAACTCTTTAAACCTCAGGGGCTTTTTCTTCGGAGGTCCACACAATGAAGAATCGAGTCGAGCAAGTCGAACCAGTTTTATTTCTCCCAGAAACGTTACCTAGGAATCTGCGAACCGACAGATCAGGCACGCTGCTACTCATATAGACTTATTTCAGTGCAGTCGAAAAACACAAAAATTCCGACAATATCAGACACGTTGCTGGGAACAGGAGGAAATTTTCAGCGGACAATCTATGATACACCGAATGATCTCTCTCTCTTCAGAACCACCAGAAACGCAAACTAGCTTTTCTCGTGAAAAACGTGAAAACCTTTTTCTACACGTATTATACGAAAAACTGGCGCACAAACACCACACGGCGTAGATTTGATGGACGAATCATTTAGTTCCAGTGTAGTCCTCGTGGGGATGATTACGAGAGTGAAAAAAGGATATGGGAGGGTTTTATGCTACTCTATATCGGTTTTTTTACAGGCTGTTTAATTTTTTAAAAAAAATCGATTTTTTATTAATATCGTAAAAACGATTTGGTCGAATTCAATGAAATTTTTACAGAATATTGATACATTTATGAGGTATATTTTGGAGCTATTAGAATTTGCCCAATAATTTCAGGGGCGTGCCCACGGGTTATTTCGGATAGTTTTTGCACAAAAAAAATATCGCCGAGTAGATTATTTGTAATTATGATAATTTTTTCAAATAAACAACTGAAAATGCAATTTTTTTGACCCTTGAAATTTTTGAAGAAAAAAAAAAGAACCATATCTCTTACATCTATGAAAAATTAAATGCTTCAAAATTATACCTTACATTTTACCAATGCGTTTATTATATATAATTTATTTATGTATAATTTTATTATATAATGCGTTTATAACTTTTTTTTTTACTAATCATTAATTATAATTAATGACTTTTAATCATTTTTTGTTTTGTATTTAATTGGAAAATATTCGTAATTTTCGATATCTTGGAAAGAGTATCCAAATCATACCGACAAACTTTAAGGGATGGTAGAGGACATCGAAATAAACATTTTTGCTCGATCAACATAAGTCCGGAAACTCTTCGTTCTCGAGATACAGGGTGTTGAATTTTTTTAAAAAAAATCGATTTTTTATTAATATCGTATCTTTTGGAGCTACATATTAGAATTTGCCCAATAATTTCAGGGGCGTGCCCACGGGTTATTTCGAATAGTTTTTGCACAAAAAAAATATCGCACAGTAGATTTTTTGTAATTATGATAATTTTTTTAAAATGAACAACTGAAAAGCAATTTTTTTGACCCTTGAAATTTTTCCGTATCTAGCTTCGTTTTGAAAAAAAAAAATAAGAACCATATCTCTTACATCTATGAAAAATTAAATGCTTCAAAATTTTACCTTACATTTTACCAATGCGTTTATTATATATATTTTATTTAGATATAATTTTATTATATAATGCGTTTATAACTTTTTTTTACTAATCATTAATTATTATTAATGACTTTTAATCATTTTTTGTTTTATATTCAATTGGAAAATATTTGTAATTTTTAATATCTTGGAAATCCAAAACATACCGACAAATAATCGATTTTTTTTAAAAAAATTAAACACCCTGTATCTCGAAAACGAAGAGTTTCCGGACGAGCAAAAATGTTTATATTTCGATATCCTCCACCATCCCTCGAAGTCCGTCGGTATGTTTATGGGACACCCTGTGTATAGGAATATAGTAATAATGTAGCGAAAAAAGCAGAGGAGACGACGACAACACGTACTGTCGCAGTGGAGCGTCACGTGGTGCCGGCCCGCCCCCTTCAACTCGGCCCGCCGCCGGCTGCACCGGCACGTCATGGCGTCCGCCTTGTGGTAGAGCGCCTGCCCGAAGAGCCGCCCGCCCTGCGCGTCGAAGCAGTAGCACTTGCCGCTGACGCCGCCCTTGCACTGCTTGGCCGCCCACGCGCCCGCGTCGTCGCACGCCGGCTTGAATTTCGCCGCGGAGAATTTGTTGTCGCGGTAGTCGGACGTGTTGGCGTGGTAGGCCATGCAACTGGCGTCGTCTTTGACGCACATGTCGACGCAGCTGGTGCGTTTGCTGCCGATCTACGGATACGACGAGACTCGATTAACGACTGAACGAAATGTTCGGGAAAGCGAGCGCTTTGAACGTTCATTTCTGCTTTACTCTTTACTCGAACTCGCGATATGTGCATCCCAAATTTCTGGAACCAACTGTGTACTAATTTTGATCCGCGTTCTGATCGTATTATTGAAATTATATATACAGGGTGAGTCAAAAATGTGTTCCGAGCTTTCTGGGGGTGATAGACCATTGAAAAATAAGTGTAGTTTGATGATTAAACTCATGGCCCAAAATGCATATTAAGGGAGATATATCCTTCCAAAGTTGATAAAATTTAAATAATTTCTCCGCATAACTTCTGAACGATGAATGAAAGCCACCCGATTGAAATTTTGTGCATGAATGTATGTTGTCAAAATACATTTTTTCGTCACACTTCCACATTTCTGATATTGTTATAAAGGGTGTTTTCAGAGATTTTTTGTAGAAAACTTTTTTCCCTGTATTATTTTCGGTGAAAAAACAGGAGCATTCGATGGAGCGAAGAAAATTACATGAAAAAGGTACTCTTATTCAAATACGAAAAATTGAGCCGTTCGTGAGATATTTGAGTTTTTGTAGTTACATGATATCATCAGCAGATTGATTTTATTCATCGCGGGATTCATCGGTAACGATATTTTAGCAGGCCATGATGAATAATTTTGTTCTCAATTTTGACGTTCATGTCATCAACATTCGAGTCAACATTGTTGTAGTCGATTTGTTCGTGTGGTTTTTCTGTGTCATTTATCACTGCGATTATCAACTGAGATTTTAAGAAATATGGCAGGTTATTCGTTCTCTGAATAATCTGATATGCTTCTAATGCTTGGCGAGTGCTTCGGAAATGCAAATGCTGCTGAAATATCGTTATACCGATGAATCTCGCGATGAATAAAATCAATCTGCTGATATCATGTAACTACAAAAACTCAAATATCTCACGAACGGCTCAATTTTTCGTATTTGAATAAGAGTACCTTTTTCATGTAATTTTCTTCGCTCCATCGAATGCTCCTGTTTTTTCACCGAAAATAATACAGGGAAAAAAGTTTTCTACAAAAAATCATGACTCACCCTCTGAAAACACCCTTCATAACAATATCAGAAATGTGGAAGTGTGACGAAAAAATGTATTTTGACAACATACATTCGTGCACAAAATTTCAATCGGGTGGCTTTCATCGTTCAGAAGTTATGCGGAGAAATTATTTTAATTTTATCAACTTTGGAAGGATATATCTCCCTTAATATGCATTTTGGGCCATGAGTTTAATCATCAAACTACACTTATTTTTCAATGTTCTATCACCCCCAGAAAGCTCGGTACACATTTTTGACTCACCCTGTATACAGGGTGTCCCAACGAAAACTTTCCACACGGATTTACTAGGAAATGACCAATTATTTTCGGAAACGCTGAAACACGTCGATTTTGATTTCTAGGGGGACACATGTCAGTGATGAATTTAGTCACGCAACTTCATCCCCCCTGACAGGGGCGGCTACCCCCTTGCGAATCATCGTAGGGAACGTGGGTCGAGTGATACATCATCTCTATCCAAACGTTTATTATTTTTTCAAAATCGAATGACTGGTACTTGAGATTAGTGTGGTAATAGGTTTAATTTAAATAATCAATATCGTACCTGTTCTTATTGAAATTCAATTTATTAATTGCTCGAAACGAGCCCCTCCTATCTCCATACAATGATAAAGTCTACTTTCGAAACTATTACGAACGTTTTCCAATACTTCTGGAGTTATGCTGCTGCACTCGTTTACAATTCGACGACGTAGATCTTCTAGTGACTCTGGCGGAGTGGCAAAAACTTTGCTTTTGAGATGCCCCCATAAAAAATAATCCAACGGGTTGAGGTCCGGTGATCTAGCTGGCCACTGAATTGGTCCTCGTCGCCCTATCCAATGATTGGTATATCGTTCATCCAGAAAGTTTCTAACCGCTACTGCATAGTGAGGTGGTGCTCCATCTTGTTGGAAATGGAGGTTTTCTGCCGAATAATCTCCATCGTTTTCGATAATATCCGTTATCAAGATGTAAATACATTTGTCCATTCAAATTATCATCTATAAAAAGTGGTTCAATAATATTTTTGCCAAAAATACCATACCAAACAATTAATAGTCCCAGCCTGGCTACTTACTTTGTTTTGACTAATTTGTTTTCGTTTTTCGTGGGGTGACTGGGTTCCCTGACCGGATGGGATGTTGCCATTGTCTGTCCACTCATTGAGTCTTAAAATATTGATTAATTACATTGAATCTGTCAACAACACTAATTTCAATTACCATTCATTCGATTTTGAAAAAATTTTACACGTTTGGATAGAGAATAAAGAGAGCTTTCAGATGATGTATCACTCGACCCACGTTCCCTATGATGATTCGCAAGGGGGTAGCCGCCCCCGTCCGGGGGATGAAGTTGCTCGACTAAATCCATTACGAACATGTGTCCCCCTAGAAATCAAAATCGACCTGTTTCAGCGTTTCCCAGTAAATCCGGGTGGAAAGTTTTCGTTGGGGCACCCGCTATACTCTTAATCCTAGATTACCCACTAGATGTAATGTTCATGACCTGCAACAAATGTAATTTTCGTACATAACGTTGTTAGATAAACTAAACTGAATAACAAGGGTCGCAATTACCGACGGCAAAGTTTGCGTCCCGAGGGCCTAGGGCCCGAGATTGGACATTGCATAGCGGTCTCCAGTTCCATACGACTTCAATTCGGATGATATGATGATATTTGGTCGGCTATGACTCTTGCCAGGTGTTTTTTCGATCGATTCCCATATTCCACCGGAATTTAGGAGGTTGACTTCGAGACTACGTTCGAATATCTAGTCGCGCCGACGAACAGCGCCCGATATAGTACTCACCAGCTGTCTGCATTCGTCGGTGGTGGTGCAGGATATGTAGCTGTAATTGGACAAGCCGTTACACCTCTTGTCGCACCGGTAGGCGGGCGGGCAGGCCGTCTTGGCGCAGGCGTCGCGGAAGTGCCCGTTGGGACTGTAGGGCTTGCACGTGGGCAGGTGGGGCGGCGGCCCGTCATCGTCCTGCCAGTAGTAGAAGCTGGCCGTGGACGTCTGCTTGGCGATGCAGTCGCTCTGCGAAAAGTCCGTTTCTATGCGGTCGGTGACAATGTGAAATATCCACGTCGTGGACGAGAGTATCAAGAATGTCGATAGGGTGGTGTACATTTCGTTCTTTCGTCTACTGCAGACTGAGTCGTTTCGGTCGTTCCAGCATCTCTTATCGATTAGATTAGATTAGATTGAGAGTTATCGTGGTGATTATTGAATTGACGATTCGGATACACCGTGATTAAATACTGAGAATACAAAATAGATAGATAATGTGATTGTTAGATGTTAGATCTTCCAGTTGACTGGATTGACAAGTTTGTCAGTTTGGAATTTATAAAAAAAAATCGGATTCAGATAGAATCTGAAAAAATTGATGACAAGTTCCTAGATTTTTTTTACTCTGTATGAAAAAGGGCCAATTAAGTAATTCGGTTGCTTGCACCTCAAATTGAAAAAAAAAGGAATTCTTGTATATTGTCGATAAAATACACAGTTTTTGAGGAAAGAGAAATTAAATCATGATCTTTCGTGTTGAAAATGAAATATTTATACAATTTGTTTTTTAATTAGTTTCCTCGTTAACGGTCCATTTTATCGATAATAAACAAGATTACCTTTTTTGTTTGTTTGGAATTTATAAAAAAAATCGGATTCAGATAGAATCTGAAGAAATAGATGACAAGTTCCTAGATTTTTTTTACTCTGTATGAAAAAGGGCCAATTAAGTAATTCGGTTGCTTGCACCTCAAATTGAAAAAAAAGGAATTCTTGTATATTGTCGATAAAATACACAGTTTTTGAGGAAAGAGAAATTAAATCATGATCTTTCGTGTTGAAAATGAAATATTTATACAATTTGTTTTTTAATTAGTTTCCTCGTTAACGGTCCATTTTATCGATAATCAACAAGATTACCTTTTTTGTTTGTTTGGAATTTATAAAAAAAATCGGATTCAGATAGAATCTGAAGAAATAGATGACAAGTTCCTAGATTTTTTTTACTCTGTATGAAAAAGGGCCAATTAAGTAATTCGGTTGCTTGCACCTCAAATTGAAAAAAAAGGAATTCTTGTATATTGTCGATAAAATACACAGTTTTTGAGGAAAGAGAAATTAAATCATGATCTTTCGTGTTGAAAATGAAATATTTATACAATTTGTTTTTTAATTAGTTTCCTCGTTAACGGTCCATTTTATCGATAATAAACAAGATTACCTTTTTTGTTTGTTTGGAATTTATAAAAAAAATCGGATTCAGATAGAATCTGAAGAAATAGATGACAAGTTCCTAGATTTTTTTTACTCTGTATGAAAAAGGGCCAATTAAGTAATTCGGTTGCTTGCACCTCAAATTGAAAAAAAAGGAATTCTTGTATATTGTCGATAAAATACACAGTTTTTGAGGAAAGAGAAATTAAATCATGATCTTTCGTGTTAAAAATGAAATATTTGTACAATTTGTTTTTTAATTAGTTTCCTCGTTAACGGTCCATTTTATCGATAATAAACAAGATTACCTTTTTTATAGTTCAAGGTTCGAGCTATCCAAATTCATTTCTTTTCGAGCCCTCATCATACAGGGTGTTGTGAAATTGAGCATGAAATATAAATCTCAGTCCATCCCTGATAAACTTAGAAAGCTAAATATGTTTCAGGGACATGATTTCCAGCGGCGTCCTTCAGGTTCTATCTGAATCCGAGAGATTTCACACAGTTTTCACGGACACCCTGTATAGATGGTGATTCAAAATTCGATGTAAATTTTTTGAGGACGTATTTTTAGAATAAAAATAGGACTTTTTCTTCAAATAAACATTTGTCCTGAAATACAGCCCCTCCGAGCTACAGCCACTGTAAGTTAAGTAGAGTCAACGCATCATAGATGTTTACCAACACATAAGAAATTTTGTCAGTTTGATATTGCGAAAATATCACCCTTCCGTTGGTTACGATTTTCTAGCAAACGGTTAGATATGCAAGTGGCCGAACTTTTAAATTTTTATTTATGCTATTCGAATTCACAATTTCTTATTATAAACATAAAATTTGCGCCAGTAAAAGTGTGAACCTCCCTCCAACTCCCCCGAAACTGGGAAGTTGAATTTGAGGGATGAAAATATTGCCGGAAAAAGTTGATATTCGATTGATAAAAACTGATATTTGTCTGGAATTTCACATCCTTCTATGGGCTGATTATGATCCACCAACCAATATATCAACTCTAGTGGCGTACATTTTTATCAATCCTGACAATCAAAATCCTTGATTCGCTAGAAAGACTAAAATAATGAAATCTCAATTTCAAAATATATTCGTTCTGTTATGCCTACATACTGTGATTTTCAATGCTTCGAGGTCGCTGAAGTGCAACTCCTTAATTTTCCTTTTTATTTTTCTTCCTGATGCTTACAACCTCCAAACTTTCAAGAAAAGTTCCAACACCTTCCTTCTCTCCCAAAATTCCACCGCTGGCTAACACGATGTTCCCCGAAAATTACAGTTTTTCCTTTCGTGTTGTCCACAGATAAAAAAAAAATTTTATTTGATTTTCTCGTTTTGTTTCAGGGAACGGAACCTCGCAGCAGCCCCCGGCACTCTATAGCGAGCAACAACAGCTCCAATCTGTCGACGCCCCCTTCTCCCCATGCCGATCACCACAACAGCTCCAGCTACGACAGTTAGGGAGGCGTATTTCGTGCTCGTTGAATTTTTCGCATTCACGTGAGTTGAACGTACGGAGGTTTTCCCTTATATTTTTGCGCAAGTCATCAGGAAATTGTGAACATGAAAGTTTCATCTGAATTTCTTGTTGAAAATTCAAAACTGTTTCGGCATATTATGACATGTTATCAACTCTTTCCAATGGTATATCATCTCATATCTTTCATGTATTCTTTCTGATATCAAAAATATATCCCCACCAAAATATATATCAACTTTCAATATATCATCGATGCAGGGACACCCTGTACATATATTTTTGAAATCAGAAATAAATATTTTCCTAACAAGTGCGCAAGCTGTTACATTCGCAACGACTTCTCATGTTGCATTAAATAGTCCACAGCAACTGAAATAAATATCAATTATCGATATCAGTCACATTTCTGAGTAGTTTCACTTTTACGCACTCAGTGCAGATAAGTGTAACTTTGCGCACGCAAATGCGTGCGTAAACGTACTATTTCGCGCACGCTCGTGGGAAAAAGATAATTCCAGATGAGGTGTTCAATTGAGAAAAACGAAATGTATTTGAATTTTTGACAACGATATTATGAGGATTCAGAAAATAATATAAATTTTTTGCTCCCACTATTTTCCAAAATTTTCTGCTAACTTTGTAGGCCGGGTTCAAAAATATACGGGAAAAATCGTAGTACAGTGTGAGTGACCCACTTCTTGACCTTATTTTTTCGAATCAAATAAAAATTTCGATATGGATCTCGAAAGATTACTGCAGGCTACGAAACAATCGGCCCAGTCGATGTACAGGGTGGTAAGTTTTGAATTGCAACAAAAAATCGATGTTAATCAAATAGGAACCCTGTCATTTTTCAAGCGGTAAAGTTTACCAGATGAAAATTAACTGGAAACAGTAAGAGAGTAAACAAAATGTCACCAGGCAGTGGAGGAATCAAACCAGTGCCTCTCGAACATAAGGGGAGGAAATCTTGAAATTTTCGAAAATTGCTGCTTTTTTGCGATTCATTGTGTCATTATGTCAACAGATAAAAAAAAATTGAACAATTTGAAAAATTGAAAAATTGAAAAATTTCGGGATCACCCTGTTCAGTATGTCTGAAAAGCACTTTTTCAATAAAGTGAAGGATACAGGGTTGTCGTATTTGAAGAAAACATCGGATTTCTTGTGGCAGTTCGAAACTAATCGCCCTGTACGTTGACAAGAACGCGTGTTTCGTAACCCATAGTGCACCATTCGAGGATCATTTAATTTTTTATTGACATTGAAAACATCAAAAAGTGGGTCACACTGTACAGCGTTCTCCGGTATATTTCTACACCACATTTGCAGGAGTTATTTGGAGAGTTAATCGAAAATGATTCAAACAAGAGTTGCTCATTTTCGTTTTGGATATAGGACATTTTTTGCGAAATAATTTCTGCAAATGCCAAACTTCTGAGATGCCGGTTTTTTTTTAACTGAGGAAAACCACGTATACTATTATTTTATACGTTCAAAAATATTCAAAAAAATATGTATATTCTTGAAATAAAAAGAGAAGGCTCTTTTCAAATATGAAATAATGAACAGGATGTTGAAAGAAGTTGCAAACAAGTGAAAATTCGACATTTTCCTTAATGCTTTTTTATTTTAGACAAACAAATTCTGATGATTCAGAAATAATTTAACTTGTGTGTTTATTATTTCAACTTTCCAAAGACTCTAAAGGTGGAATGCAAAAATATACAGGGAACTCTACGTACCTAGGACTGATGACTCATTAGTTACCTCAAATTTCAAAATAATAGTGGAGTTATTCGACAGTCGCGATATGGATAGTATAAACATAGGTTTTTAAGTGGCACTGTACTTATTATGATGTACATTTAGTTTTCATTTTTGTTTATATTGTGTTTTTTTTTTTATTATTTTATATTCGAGTACCAAGTGTAAAATAATACCAGTCAATTAAGTGTTGTAAAATGATTTTAAAATTATATTATTTGTGGAATATTTTTAGAAGATACAATAATTTTTGATAACAATGCGAAATTGTTGTATCTTCTAGATTCTTATATATTTTATATTTATATCTATTTATTTGTCTTGTTTTAACATTTTCACCAAGATTGATAATAGTAAAGTTTACATTTTATTAATTTTAGTAAGAAAAAGTATTTAAATATTCATATATTTATCGATATTATCATCATATTATTCATGTTTTAGTACAATTATTTATATTACATTGAGACAATATAGTATTTGTGATGAGTGACTAAAAAAATTACAATTATTCACAATTAGCTTTTGTACTATTACATCTTCAATTCGTAAGGATTCTCCATACTCCACAACTATGTTAAAAAAATTAGAAAAAACGGATTATCTTCCCAAATAACACAATTTTAATGAAAGAATTTCACGAAATTTTCCGAAATATGCACTTTTTGGTAAATTTTCGAGACATGGTCACATACATAGTGGAGAATTCGTCGTTTCTATTATTGTTTATTATTAATATACAGGATGATTTCTATCCTATATGCATTTCTATCCTATACGCAAGTAACTTGAAAAATTTAGAAAAAACTGCTTTGAATTTATTGTGATAATGAATGAATCTTGAAAACAATTCGATATTGTGCATTCTAAATGAACCTGTGCCGATTCTTGGCTTTGTAATTTCACAATTCGGATTCAATTAAACTTATAGCTCTTTTATAGGAAATAATTCGGAACAGTTGTGAATAATTTTCATTTCATTTTCTCGTCGCTTTGGTGAATTTTCCACATTTTCTCGCATCATTGCCTATATTTTAAAAATCACCCTGTAGTACAAATATCCACAATTTGATTTTCAAAATTAGGAGCGAGATTGAAGAACACTAATTCAAAGTTATTGGTTGTGGAATTATAGTTTTTATGAAATTGATTATTTTTTTTATTCCCAGCATTGACAATGAATTGCTTTTTTTCGATTTCTTTCATCCTTACTCTGATATGTTGACGTCAAAATTATTTGACTAGTACGATACAGTTTATTACAATTATCTATTGTTGTATGTATTGAGAATTCCATTGGAAACGAGTAAATTTTAATTTTTCCATTTCGTATTGAAAGTCACTGTACAAAATTTTCAATATACAGATTGAAATATCTATAGATGTGATTACAAAATATCTTCATATTATTTTCTGTCAATGAAGTAATTTTTCCCAAGATGTTTGATATGTCTTATGCATTTTCAATAACGTCTCGAGTAAAGATTATGAGAATATTCTGCAATCATGTCCATTCGAAAATGGAATTTTATACGAGGACAGAAATCTTGAACGTTTTCAATTCATGAAATTAGCATTTTTATTTCATCCAGTTGAAATATCGAATCTGCAAGTAATATTTTAGAACCGTTCAATAAATATGAATCATACAAACATGTGTGTTTTTTTTTCGCAATCATTTCCCATCATTAAATCATATTTCAAAGTCGAATATCATAGTAAATTACGTAACATCAGATTAATAATATAATCAAAATCCATATCGGAGCCAAAGGGCCAAATCGTGAAAAATTTTCGGGCGAAAAATAAATTTCGGTTCAAAAAAATTCGAAATTTTTTTTAATGCATAGCTGTAAAGAGTTTGACCTGGCGAATTCGAAAACGCAATCGGTGTTGCTCTAAGGCCCTTATTTCTCAAAATTTTTCTCATATCTCCGAAACGGCTGGGCCAATCGTCTTCCTGACCCATAAGATTCTAAGATCGCCAATTCTAGTCTTGTAATTGCTTCCCATATCGATTGGAATAATCAAAATCCAAATCGGAGCCAAAGGGCCCAAACGTGAAAATTTTTCGGGCGAAAAATAAATTCTGGTTAAAAAAATTCCGAATTTTTTTTAATGCACAGCTGTATAGAGTTTGACCTGGCGAATTCGAAAACGCAATCGGTTTTGCTCTAAGGCCCTTATTTCTCAAAATTTTTCTCATATCTCCGAAACGGCTGGGTCAATCGTCTTCCTGACCCATAAGATTCTAAGATCTCCAATTCTAGTCTTGTAATTGCTTCCCATATCGATTGGAATAATCAAAATCCAAATCGGAGCCAAAGGGCCCAAACGTGAAAAATTTTCGGGCGAAAAATAAATTTCGGTTCAAAAAAATTCGAAATTTTTTTTAATGCATAGCTGTAAAGAGTTTGACCTGGCGAATTCGAAAACGCAATCGGTGTTGCTCTAAGGCCCTTATTTCTCAAAATTTTTCTCATATCTCCGAAACGGCTGGGTCAATCGTCTTCCTGACCCATAAGATTCTAAGATCTCCAATTCTAGTCTTGTAATTGCTTCCCATATCGATTGGAATAATCAAAATCCAAATCGGAGCCAAAGGGCCCAAACGTGAAAAATTTTCGGGCGAAAAATAAATTCCGGTTCTAAAAATTTCGAAATTTTTTTAATGCATAACTGTATAGAGTTTGACCTGGCGAATTCGAAAACGTAATCGGTTTTGCTCTAAGGCCCTTATTTCTCAAAATTTTTCTTATATCTCCGAAACGGCTGGGCCAATCGTCTTCCTGACCCATAAGATTCTAAGATCGCCAATTCTAGTCTTGTAATTGCTTCCCATATCGATTGGAATAATCAAAATCCAAATCGGAGCCAAAGGGCCCAAACGTGAAAATTTTTCGGGCGAAAAATAAATTCTGGTTAAAAAAATTCCGAATTTTTTTTAATGCACAGCTGTATAGAGTTTGACCTGGCGAATTCGAAAACGCAATCGGTTTTGCTCTAAGGCCCTTATTTCTCAAAATTTTTCTCATATCTCCGAAACGGCTGGGTCAATCGTCTTCCTGACCCATAAGATTCTAAGATCTCCAATTCTAGTCTTGTAATTGCTTCCCATATCGATTGGAATAATCAAAATCCAAATCGGAGCCAAAGGGCCCAAACGTGAAAAATTTTCGGGCGAAAAATAAATTCCGGTTCTAAAAATTTCGAAATTTTTTTAATGCATAACTGTATAGAGTTTGACCTGGCGAATTCGAAAACGTAATCGGTTTTGCTCTAAGGCCCTTATTTCTCAAAATTTTTCTTATATCTCCGAAACGGCTGGGCCAATCGTCTTCCTGACCCATAAGATTCTAAGATCGCCAATTCTAGTCTTGTAATTGCTTCCCATATCGATTGGAATAATCAAAATCCAAATCGGAGCCAAAGGGCCCAAACGTGAAAATTTTTCGGGCGAAAAATAAATTCTGGTTAAAAAAATTCCGAATTTTTTTTAATGCACAGCTGTATAGAGTTTGACCTGGCGAATTCGAAAACGCAATCGGTTTTGCTCTAAGGCCCTTATTTCTCAAAATTTTTCTCATATCTCGGAAACGGCTGGGCCAATCGTCTTCCTGACCCATAAGATTCTAAGATCGCCAATTCTAGTCTTGTAATTGCTTCCCATATCGATTGGAATAATCAAAATCCAAATCGGAGCCAAAGGGCCCAAACGTGAAAATTTTTCGGGCGAAAAATAAATTCTGGTTAAAAAAATTCCGAATTTTTTTTAATGCACAGCTGTATAGAGTTTGACCTGGCGAATTCGAAAACGCAATCGGTTTTGCTCTAAGGCCCTTATTTCTCAAAATTTTTCTCATATCTCGGAAACGGCTGGGCCAATCGTCTTCCTGACCCATAAGATTCTAAGATCGCCAATTCTAGTCTTGTAATTGCTTCCCATATCGATTGGAATAATCAAAATCCAAATCGGAGCCAAAGGGCCCAAACGTGAAAATTTTTCGGGCGAAAAATAAATTCTGGTTAAAAAAATTCCGAATTTTTTTTAATGCACAGCTGTATAGAGTTTGACCTAGCGAATTCGAAAACGCAATCGGTTTTGCTCTAAGGCCCTTATTTCTCAAAATTTTTGTCATATCTCCGAAACGGCTGGGCCAATCGTCTTCCTGACCCATAAGATTCTAAGATCTCCAATTCTAGTCTTGTAATTGCTTCCCATATCGATTGGAATAATCAAAATCCAAATCGGAGCCAAAGGGCCCAAACGTGAAAATTTTTCGGGCGAAAAATAAATTCTGGTTAAAAAAATTCCGAATTTTTTTTAATGCACAGCTGTATAGAGTTTGACCTGGCGAATTCGAAAACGCAATCGGTTTTGCTCTAAGGCCCTTATTTCTCAAAATTTTTGTCATATCTCCGAAACGGCTGGGCCAATCGTCTTCCTGACCCATAAGATTCTAAGATCTCCAATTCTAGTCTTGTAATTGCTTCCCATATCGATTGGAATAATCAAAATCCAAATCGGAGCCAAAGGGCCCAAACGTGAAAATTTTTCGGGCGAAAAATAAATTCTGGTTAAAAAAATTCCGAATTTTTTTTAATGCACAGCTGTATAGAGTTTGACCTGGCGATTTCGAAAACGCAATCGGTTTTGCTCTAAGGCCCTTATTTCTCAAAATTTTTCTCATATCTCCGAAACGGCTGGGCCAATCGTCTTCCTGACCCATAAGATTCTAAGATCTCCAATTCTAGTCTTGTAATTGCTTCCCATATCGATTGGAATAATCAAAATCCAAATCGGAGCCAAAGGGCCCAAACGTGAAAAATTTTCTTATAGGGTTATAGGGTTTGACTTGGCGAATCAAAATAAAATACTTCAATTAGTAATTTCATAGATATATATATATTCTCTCTTCTACATAATATAAAATTATTAGTACTATATTCTAGAGGGAAAGAAATCTATTCATCTTCCACATATTCTTTGCTAACCTTGGTGCCTTTTATTCGATAAGAAAAAATATACACTAGAATGGCAAAAACATTAGTTTGTTCTAGAACCCACAAAACAGATTTAATCGAACACTCATAAAAAGGTCCGAAACAAACCACGAATAAATCAACTATGAAAACAACAACGAATAAGTCACTTCAAATCGATGTCGTCGGCCATCTTCCTCTTGCGCGCCTTGATATCCGACAGGGGCTTCTTCAAAAAGCTCTCCAGCGAGCTGGTGATCAGCGCGCCCAAATCGCCGCCGCCCGCCCCGCCCCGCACAACCTCGGCCACGCCCTGCGCGGCCTCAGCCCCGCCCTCGGGCGACTTGTTCCTCTTCACCGGAATTTCGGGCAGCAAATTCGACTTGCGCTTCCTGTCCAAGTCCAGCTGCAGGCTCAGATACCTGTAATGATGATAAAATTCCTACTTCAGTCCGGTTTATTGCGTTTTTGTTATAAATTGAACATTATTCCACCTCTCTTCACCCTATGCCCATTGTCATTCAATGAAATTTCAAGAAATACGCCTTCTCGAGTTTCACTCGTTAATTTCACTCAACTGAATCACTGTGTTGTGTCATTGTGATAAATGTATCCGCAGTATTTTTTTAATGTGATCTATTACAAATAATTGTTCTGGAATTCAGAAATTTGATGATGAGTGTAATTTTTCTACAATACATCAAGTTTCTGACGAATGTCAACGATATGTCGCGAACTTTTCGCCACTCACTGCATTCGTGGTCGTAGAAAAAGTATAGTACACAACTCGAGTGTTGACGGCCTACTTCGCAAGTGAGCGATTGGCGTCGCGTTACGTACCCCCTGGGCAGGATGTGCGCCACGCGCGGCTTGATGTTCGGCTTGTGGAACCGCTGGGCGGGCGCGACGGGGGCGGGGGGCGCGCCCTTGTGCGCCGCCGCCGCCGCCGCCAGGATGTCGTCGCGCGCGCGCACCAGCTCGGCCGTCAGGTCCTTGTACTTCTGGTCCCACTCGTCGATGTGCTTCTTGATGTCGGCCAAGGTGGCCTCTTGCTCTTGGATCTTCGCCTGCTGCTCTTGGATCTTGCGCTCCTGCTCGCGGATCTTCTGCGATTGCGCCTTCAGCCGGATGTTTTGCTTGCGCAACTGGAAATCGCAACGATATACTCCTATGTGACATTACTGGTTATTCATTATTATTGTTTATCATCTCAAATTACGATTATTCAATATGTTTTTCGGATGTTTGAATTTGGGAAAGAAGATATCCTTACTGAAAATGGACAACATATGGCCGATTGAGGTTATATTAAGATCATAGAAGAAGAAGACAACAACCAAAAACGGAAAATCAAAGAGTCTGCTTGCATTCTCCTGAACGGAGACAATAATATTGCTTCTTGTTCAGTTGATATATATAGAACTTGGCACCCACTTCTGAAAATTGAATATGAAAATGGAAAATTCAATATCAATTGATGAAAACACCTTGTAACCAGAATTCGTCCGTCCGCCAAATTGTCATTTTTCAGTGTCAAAAAAAGATTTTTAATTGTATTGAGAACGGAAGCAGATTCGTTCCTGAAACGTCCACCAAGGCAAGTAGAAGTTTTATTTTTATTAAATATATTTGTATTTCCAAATTTTTCAATAACAAGGTGTCACTGACAAATAGAGAATTTCTCTTTTAGGTATCTGAAGGTTTAATTTCAAGCGCAGTGACTTTTTTAGACAGATCACAAAATCTGTCCTTAGTACAAATATATTGAAATAATGTTTAATAACTTCTACTATATTTTTTAGAAACGAGGAGAGAAAATCCCACAAAAAGCTGTAAAATGAATGTACCACCTCCTTGAAAAATTTACAGTGTTTTACAAATGATAAATATTCAATAGGAATTCATTTCCTTTTTGAATTCTAAAGATTTCTTCCAATCAGAGTGTTCTGGTTAAATATTTCTTCACAATGATTTTGAATTTTCTTGCTTCAGTTATATTTTTCAATCCATTTGGCAGTGCCAAATGGATTGAAAGTGCCAGAAAAATTGATCGCTCAACTAAATTCAGGTTTGATATGCTCAATTTGTTCTTGACAAAATGAATAAAGCAACAAATTTTGAGTTTATATAATGACACCATTCAATAATTCTTCAGGTTTGTATAAATTCACAGTTGGTTCTATAAAATTCAAACTGAACATTCTCAAGTGATGTGATGATTATCAAATCACAAATTCCTCCGATTTTGAGAAGCAAACCATGTTGTTTAGAAGCCAGTTCGTAGCCAATGTGGTTATCCAAAAACGTCACGCAATCTCGAAAAATGTGATGAACAGCCGTTAGATGTCTTTTTTATACTGAAACATATATAGTTATTTCCCTAACGAGTGCACAAAATGTCACTTTTCCGCATGCAAATACAGTTGGGCAAAAGTATAAGTTTTTGCGTGCGGAAAACTCACGTTGCGCACGTGTTAGGAACAAAATTTTTCCTACGAGCTACATATCAGATAACAAAAAAAATATAACATGATTATTTCTATATACCAGCTGAAATTGATTACCTTTTGACACAATCTCTGGGTACTCTGCGTCAAATAAGAGATATGATGCTTGTGATTCCTGCTTTGCTTCTTGACCTTGTGCAATTCATTGGAGAGGGCGTGTTGGGCATAGAGGATTTTCGGAGATCTGGACGTAGATGCTATAGTTCCGTACGTCAATGCTAGAAAAAAATACGAGTTACCTCAAAAAAACGATTACGACGACTAAACTTTTTTTTTTCAGCAGAGGTAACTAACATATATCACGAGTCCTTCAAATTTTGATGAAACATTAATGTGATATTGAGAAAAATTGTCGATCAAAAAGAAAAAATTCAATTTGGAGAAGTTTGGAAAATGAACTGATTTATGAATCCCTTCATTAAAATAAAATGAAAATAAAAAATCATAATGCCCAGACCTTGCCTCGTTTCGGTAACCTTTCCGGCAATCGAATTTGACACTTCGCAATCGGACGTTACCTGATCTCCGGTCGATTTGCTCCTTGACTTTGGGCAGAATGTGTTCATCGAAGTGTTCCATGGCCATGCTGCTGAGATCGCGCAACTCTTGCAGCAATTGGTGGGTTCTCGGCGGGGCCTGGTCGCTTTCGACAAGGGCCAAAACGCTCCTCATCTCGTCGAGGACCTGACAATAGATTTCCCAATGATTTAGTGTGAATATGTAAAGTGCGTTTGAATAACCAATGAAAATATCCAAAGAGATTAATGAATGTATATTGATAATCTCTCTGTCTAAATTTATAATCTATCTGTCTACATTTATAGTTCTTTGCAGCACCTTGAAAAATATTTGTGGTGTACCGCAAGGGTCAGTCTAGTCTAAGTCAGCTATTTGATTCGAAATTAGAAATAAGGGTGAAAAATAATCATGATACACGCCATTTTCTCCTTTGTTTTTATGGCTTTACTTCTGAATTTTTAAACATCAAATATGCTCACTAGAGGGCAGTAGTTGATAAATTCAATTTTTTTTTTCAAAAATCATTCCGAATGATCGAAATGATACTAGTAGCGTTATTTCGATAAAAAAACGTATTGTGGTTGACAATGAGTGGTAAAAAATTGAACCAAAAAGGTTTTTTCAATCGAAACATCATTTCTTCAAATGGTACCAAGGTGGTACTCTGACGTCATTCGAAAGTACTATCGATAGGCAATCCATCGACATTATGAATTCTCCAATAAAGTTATAATATACAGGGTGTTACGTTTGAAAATCGAATGTTGATGTTATTTCCAGAATAACCGAAAGACGAAAAAGAAATTGTGGATATGTCAAAAAGTGCCCTCTAGTGAGCATATTTGTATCTATGAAAATGAAAAAGAACGGGGGCGGAACTATGAGTCTGTGTCACCCAGTATAGTCATATCAGTAATTTTTTTTCTCTGATACATTGCCAGTTTCTATATCTCTCAGTACTTTGGTATCTTACTCGACAGAATCTAAATTTAAAATAAAAAATACTTGTAGACAAAAAATTATATTCTGTCCTAACAAACGAATTCACAATTCGAAAAAGGTGTCATAATCGGAGAATAAATGTAAATTTTATTGAAGTGTCTCGCAATTCCGTGTTCTCTGAGTTACGTTACGTTACGTTATTATCATGAAATTATCAAATGAAATCATATCTATGATATCTATGATAATGTTAATGCTAATCAATGATCAATAATGAATAAATACTTGAAGAATAATGAACAAATATGGAAAATAACGAATAAATATTGAAATATAATGAATAATTGATGAAAAAATACAAAAAAGTTGTCCCAATAGGAGAATAAATATTTCAATTTTGCGCGGATCCCTCGTACCGCTCTACGTGAAATTGAATTTCGTGGTTATGAGTTATGTATTGTACTATGATGAAATGAATAAACCATTTCTTATATAATAATAATAATGATGCTTCATAATTAATAATGAATAAATAATTGAAAAAATAATGAATAAATATTGAAAATTAATGAATAAATATTGAAAAACGAACAAGAAAGAAGTCACCTTGCCGGGTATGAAGCAGAGCACGTTGCTCTCGATATACTTGATGTAGGTCATGTTGAGCATGCTGATCCTGGTCTCGACGGCCTGCAGGATGTCGCAGTGGCGCGACAGCGGGTGCGCCCGCCGTTCGGATTCCCTGCGAGGCAGGAGGGCCCGCACGCGCTTGTACACGGCCGCGTGGCGCTTCTCCAGCTGCAGGAAGCCGCGAGACAGCATCTTGCTGCCCGTCTCGTCGAACTTCTTGCATACCTGCAATGTCAACACACTGTGAAAACTCTTTGTCAAAGTACTTTTGAATCACCATGTATAACATTTATTTACAACTCATAACTTTTACACACTGTAGGGTGTATCGTTTATATTGTGAAAAAATCCAAGGGAAGATTCTTTGCTGAGAAATAAGAAAAATAGTTCTTGAAAACTGATTTCCCAAGGTCCTGTGGTTTTTGAGGTACAAGGTATCAAAATTTTCTGAACAAAAAAAACGGACATTCAACAATTTTTGTAAAACATTTTCTCTTGAATTTCTTGAAATTTGGTTTGTTTGCAATAGTTATGATAGTGATAATCAGAATATTGAACAAATAAAATTGAGCATACAGAGAATTTGTTTTTTTTTATTTTCATCTCGGAAAAAAGGCAGAAGCGTGAAAAATTCACGACACGAAAAATTTGTATTCTAATTTGCTCAATCTTGAAAAAAATATTCCACTGCAAAAAAAATGGCGACACAATTTTTTTATATCATCAGCTCTAGGAAACCACTGAAATAATGAAACAATTTCTAGTGGCATTAGAAAAATCCATCGAGACTAATTTCAGGTACATTTCCAAAAGTTGCGATGCGAAATATACGCTCGGATCGATTACACTGAATAATTGAGATTGGCCTTCAGCACTGGATGAAAAAATACAGAGTGCTCACCATGTATAGAAACAACCGATTTATTTCCTCCTTTACTCAAATCAATTAAAAATAATCATATAAATAAAATAGTCGAATCAAAACAATATGTCCATAAATATAATTTCTTTTCGATCAATCATCGGGCACCATGAGATTGAGATTGGCATCCCCGACCACGGAATTGGCGAACTTCTGCTCGCCCCCTCGTATCGACAAGCAATGAACACTGGTCACCACCTTCTCCTTGACCATCCCCGTCCTCTTCCACTGCCTGCCCCCGCAATTCGTGCAGGCGCCCGTCGGAAACACCACCAAGCTGACGATCCGGTTGCAACAATTGCCGCACTCGAAAAACCGCTTGACAGCGTCGAAAACCCTCAGAGGGTGGCCGTCGCGCTTGCAAGAGTCCAACGCCGACAGCCCTGTGTACTTGCACTTGAGGCAGCGCACCGCCTTGCACGCCATCTTGAACGTACCCGCCATCTTCTCCTCCATCTGCTCCTTGATCTCCAGCTTGCTGAAGTATTTCTCCTTCGCCTCGTCGTCTCTGGCTTCCAACAAGTCGGCGTGTTTGGAGCTCATCGTCATCATTTTCTTGAACCGGTCCGAAATCAGGTCGCTCTGGGCCAGCTTGCTTTTTTTCGCAGCAGGTCCGATCTCTAATACTTCCTCCACGGCCCTTTTCTTGCCTGTACCCCGCGTGTTGTTGGGGTCGATTTTTCTTATGGGGCCTGTTTTCTGTATCACTTTGATGGCTTTCAGTTTGGCGCTGTGGTTTCGCCAAGCAGCGGGCGTGCTCAGGTCTATTTTCTGACCTGGCGCAGGGCCCGAGAGTTTGGGAACACCTAGAGCAGGTGAACCGAGCAACAGAGGTGTTGGTTTGACTTGGATTTTCACTTGAGGAGTATCAGGTGAAGCACTTTTAGTCGGAACTGTGGCTTGGCCGGGATTTTTCACTTGTAAAGCTTTTTTACTAGGAGTGTTGACCACGGCTTTACCAGAATTCTTCACCACTGCGGTCCCAATGGAATATTTCTTAGCTGATGAAGCTTTGCCATCGTTTTTCACTTCTGGAGCAGCATGTACAACTTTCTTAATCAAAACTTTTTTAGTTGGTAGAGCTTTACCAGCATTCATTGATTCTGGAAGCTCAAGTGAAAATTTCTTACTAGGAGTTTTAGTTAGAGAGGCTTTACAAGGAGTTTTCAATTCAGTCTCAGGTGAAGCATTTTCACTAGGAGTTTTTGTTGGCAAAGCTTTACCAGAACTGTTCACTCCTGCAGTCTCAAGTGAAACTTTTTTAATGAATGATTCAGAACTATTATTTTTGGGGCTTTTTTGTTCTGATCCTGCTATAGAATCATCGTCATAGTCAAAATTCTCGAATTCTGCCATTTCCTCTTCCATGCCAATCAAATCATCACATAGATTTTTGTCGATTGATTCATCATTTCCCAATCCATTCAGTGATTTACCTTTGTCAGAATCTGTAACTGGAGCCCTGCTCTCAGATACTCTTACAGCTGAACCAGACGAATCAAGAGACTGTATTTCATTGTCATTTGTTCCTATTTTTCCAACTCCATTTGTTTTAGCCTTTAGCTTGTTTATCACAGATAATGCAATATTCTTGGACTCTTCCAAAGTAATATCATTGGACTGATTACCAGAAAATTCAGTTATATTTTCAATTCCCTTCGAACCCCCCAATTTCTTTAATAATTCTAAATCTTTCATTCGCTGTGCACGAGACACATCCAGCTGTGTAGCAGCTAGTCTTTTTTTCGGACCTACCATAGGCTTTGCCATAGCCCCATTAGATTTATCAATTTTACCACTCAAACTGTTGAGCCTATTAGTATCCATTTTATCCATTCTCCTGTTTTTCCTTGCAGGTATGGCCATGTAAGATTTACCTGCATAAAACACCTCATTTTTACCTAGAACTTTGTTTCTGAGGGCTGTCAATCCACCACCACCAAAATTCGATTGTAATTCTGATCGTTGACTACATTTCTGATATTCTTGCTTGATGTGGTATAAGCAGTATTCACACCTATTTTTATTCACTATAGCAGTACATTTCTCTCCATTTTTCTTTGTGCTCTTACAGAGTCCAAAGTCCTTTGATTGTCCTAATATCATGACTTTTTGGTGTGTATCAATACTCAAACTTGCCTGAAAATAGAAAAAAAAAATATGTCACAAGTGTCGTGAATATATCATGTGATAAAAAGTTCATGTGGCACTTAGGCTCAAGTAATTTATGTACTGAACACATGTTTAAATTTTATCCATCATCTCGACACAAATTTGAACAAACCAAATAATTTCTTATTTCATTAAATCCCATAATACTAACTTTATAATTGAATGATGTTGAATAGATGATATGATGTATCTCAAAAAAAGTAATAATCTTTTTCAAACTACACAATAATAAATACTCACTTCATCTTTAGATCCATCCCTCCTATCCAATACATTAGCATTCAGAACACCAACAACTGTTCCCACACTGGTTTTCCAAAGTTGACTGTGAGCACTACTGAACAAGAAGAGCCCTACCGTCTTTATTCCATCCTTGAGATCACTCAGAGTCCAAATGGAGAACTGCGTGCCTTTCTGAGAAGTTTTCACAGGACTTTTGCTCACTATAACACCGGCAAGTGCCCAATCTTTATCTTTGGGTTTTCCTTGCAAGAACATGCTTATTCTATGAAAAGAGATCGCTTCACGCCCCACCATTCTATCTTGCAACGTTGATGACGATACCAGAGGATTTATGATCCGAATTCCAAATATAGGGTCAGTATAAACATCAACTTTTTCTTGTGGCTCTTGTGGCACCTGCGGTGGTTTATTGCTTGCAGGATATTTTTTCCATGAGCTGCTTTGAACAGAGGGTTTAACAGATGACTCAGGTTTCTTCCAATAGGACGTCCTTTGTTTGACTTTGCTACCAGAAGCCGAAAAATTTGCGGAGGAACTAGTGAGCAACTGTTTGATCTCTGTTCCACAATCATTGTATTTTTTATCCTCATAATTTCGGTTACCTTCATCATCTGACGAGTCTGTGTCCCCAGTATGTACGGTACTGTTTTTTACTGTAGATTCTGCAGGGGCCACTTCGTTCTCATCATCATCGAGTCCGAATAAATCAACTTCAGTCAAGGGTTTGTCATCCTTTGTGTCTCCTAGTACCTGATTAGCTGCTAGCAGCAAGATGTCTAAGAGATCAACGTTTTCATTCTCCTTCATTGTATCTCACTGACTAATAATGAAATGGTAATATAAATCAGGAATCAGCTCATTTTTTCGTCGAAGATTCACCAAATAAATACGAGTAGAAATTCAATTGAAGACTGAACTGAAGCGATTGACAGAGATAGCAGACGAAATTACCGAGATTTGCCGAATGACCAGTGGCGCCTGTGGCAAATTATTCAAAACGTGAATAATATGAACGCAAAGTTTACAGTCATCAATAGCGTGAAATTATAAAACATGTAAGTACCTGAACAGAGTCATTGTATTTTAAATACAACTAATAAATGGTATAAAACATGATAAATGAAATTCTGCAACCCCTGTGAAAAATGAAATGATCGAAGACAGCACTGGCTCCAAGACGATCATAGCATCGTGCTACATTTATGTGTCAGCTATTTTCACATCAGTACTAATTTTGGCGCCTTACAAAAGCGAATCAATCAACTGCCAATTGTCAAAATGTTGAAAAGTTGATTGAACCTCGAATTTTGTAGGACACCATTTTCAGCAATTAAGTTTACATCATTGTGATGAACAGAGATACACTTACTATTCTGTTTTTCGCGATTTCATCATAGCTCAAGAAGGAAAATATCTTTTCCAATGCTATTTCTGGCAGATAAATAAGGAAAGGAGTTGCACTCATTTTTCACATTCGACGAATCCGATTGTAGAAACAACTTTCACCGTAATTTTGATTTTTACACCAACATTAAATTTTCGGCAGGCACAAATGTGGAAAATAACGACGAACCATCAAGCAGATTCACTACATAAACTATATATTCTTCATGTAACAAAACAAAAACATCAACTCTGTCTTATAATAATAATAAACTCAGAAAACACTTCGCAGAGTATGTGTTCTGTGAATAAACTGAAAACAGTGTTGCCGTTTCAGAATTTCAGTTTGTACCAGATGGTTTCCGAAATTGTACTAAATTGAAAATTAGAGTTCAGTACGACTAACCCACAGTCTAGGAGATCAAAAAGGGAGGTTTTTCTTTCTAACCGTGGGTCTGACCGATATAGAGGAACATTGAATCCTACGCTTCACATACTCGATGGGAAAATCATTCATTTTTTATTGACGAAAAAAAAAGCCTCCAATAACCATACCATAGAATATAGACCATAAAAAAGTTGAATAAAACTGAAAATAACAAGAATATGACTCAGATGAAATAACACACATAAAAAAACATGAGCATGACTTCGGTTATCTGACAAAATATATTCCTATATTTTGTTTTTGTATTAGATTATTGATTGAACTGACGTAATGCATGGAATCTACTAGAAAAATACAATTAAAACGATGTTTCAATTATTGCAAAAAAATGGCAACTCTGACTCGATCATAGATTTTCAGAGAGGTCGAACAATTGACATATTTCACGTCAAAGATTTTTTGACGTGATATAACCTGAGATGAGCAACCACTAGTGGTTACTCATCTCCAAGCTAAAAACTTCTTAGGACCGTGTGACACGATACAGAAAATGGACCAATTTCTGTACCAAATTGCAGGAGTACAACTTAAATCCATCGAAACCATGTACGACTATGTCAAATTTCACTTGATTTGTGTTGCAGTCTTGCTCTTTCATAGATAAACTGATCCATTTTCTGTATCGTGTCACACGGTCTTTAGGAACCATTCAAAAACGACGAAAAATAACTGACATCATTGCATTTAATTCATCAAATCCACACATGAAAATAGTTAAGAAAAATAATAACTGTTACCTGGTGCTCTACATTTCCATTTTATAACAGCTCGAAGAAAATCTACTCTTTTTATTATAATATTCATACTCCAATGACGACACGCAAACAACAATGTAAGGATGTTCGCCCCACAAGAAAATATGGTAATTTTGCACTCATCATGCGATGTTTTTCTGTTAATTTCTTTCGGTATTCATTTTGACCTCAGGAACCCCAATTTTACAATGAAAACGTGCGTATCCCTTTTTTTTTTAGATAATCTAGAAAAAAAGTGTGTCAATTAACCTCTTCCTTCGGACCGTTTTGGGTAGCATTATTGGCGTTACATTTTGCACAAATCATGCTTTTCATACCTTCATTCAAGGTATTGAAAAGAAGGAAAAACATCCTCGAAGGAGTAAAAACCACTTTCTCAAGCATCTTGGAGGTAAGTAGATTCTAAATTTCATATAGAAGGCGCTGTCAAATGACCAGTTTCTCACAGAACGACTAGTTTTGTGTCAGAACAGCTAGTTCTATGAGTGTAAATGTCAGATACTCCTTTGACAACGCCTCCCATATAAAATAAAGCGACTCCATGTTCACCAAGGATGCTAAAGATGAGTTAACTTCGAGGATGTTGCTCATTCTTCATGACTCCTCGAATGTTTATAATGAATATCTATTCAAAACGCCCGAATGTAGGTGAATTTTCACTCTCCTGGATCATCTCTCGAAAAATATAGATTTGCGCTCATTTCCTTTATGAAATTCGGATGCCAAAGTACCAAAAAAAAAAGTGTGAAAAAAAAACCCATCGCACGATAACCGCAAAATTACCGAAAATATCAAATAATTTAATCGATCACACGACGGGACCTCATCAGCACAAATTGTACTTGACGTAGGGCACCTCCACGTCCTCCCCGTCGGCGTCGTTGCAGCACAACTCGAAGACCAGAGCCTTCACGTGCGGCTCGAGCTTCTTCTTGGACACGCGCTTCACCACCTCGGACATCGGGAGGCCGAGGCGCTCCTGCGCCTTCGCCTTAGCCATGAAGAACGAGTAGAGCATGCACACGCCCTGCGACAGCATCGTGATCTCCAGGTTGTGCTTCTCCTTGAAGTACGCGAGGAATTCGCTCAGCGTCATCTCTCCTTGCACCTGGAACCAGAAGATAGGCGGATGTTGATATTCTTTTCAGTCAGAAGTTGATCATTTCACGGAAAAAGTTCACCATGCAAGACATATATTTATCCACGTTGATACACGGCTATTATAAGAAACAATGGGATTTCTTTAATATTGCAGATCGATCATCAGTTATTGAGATATTTTATTTTTCGCTTTTCCATTCACACTTATGCCATGGCATACTTTTCTGAATTCTCAATTTTCATTTCATTTCATTCAACTGAACATGGGTGTTACGGTTTCAGAGGAGCAACAATGAATTGGTTAAAGTCGTACTTATCAAATCTTCTATAAATTGTGGAGTGCCCCAAGGATCAGTATTGGGCCCAGTTCTGTTTTTGTTGTACATTAATGATTTATCGAATATCAGCATATCTGGAAAGTTTACACTATTCGCTGATGACACCACAATAATCTGGCGCGCCAAGAATAGTAGTGAACTCAAAGAGGTGATATATAATGATGTCAACAGTATTAAAGTTTGATGTGACTCTAATCGGCTTGTACTCAATATTTCAAAAACCAACATAATAACCTTCCGATGCTTACTTGATGACTTACCCCTCGGGTCAAATGTTATTGAAAATAAATTCAACACTAAATTCCTAGTATTGGTTATTGATACGAAGTTGAGGATCACATTAAAACCTTGAGGAAAAAAATATCGACTGGGTGTTTCGCAGTCAAGATTGTCGTTTATTATTCTCTAATTGAGTCTCATCTCAGGTACGGCATCCCATTCTGGGGTGCATGTAACGATAACTGCATGAACAGTGTTCTTGTTCTTCAAAAAAGAGGGCTGAGGTTTATGTGCAAAGCTAAGATTCGTGACTCCTATAAGCCTTTATTCATTAAATTTAAAATTCTAACGGTAATAGCAATCTTCATATTGGAAACCGTTTATTTGATTAGGAAACATCTGAACACGTTTAACAAACTTCCTTCACATTATTATGTCACTCGACAAGCTATAAACGTAAGTCTTCCACTTCCTAAATCATCACTAATAAAAAATTCTATTATTTACAATGGCTGCAAGATGTACAATCATCTACCTACCTATATCAAAAGCACGGCCAATTTGAACATTTTTAAAAAGTCCGTAAAAAACTTGCTGTTAAATAAACCATATTATAATTTGCAGGAATTTTATTCGGACACATTCTAACACTTTACAATACCCTATTTATTCGTTGTCTGCTGGTCCATACAATGTCTGTTTGTGCAATTATATTGTATTGCTGTCTATTTTATATTGTATTTGCTGCTTATTTTATTTATACATGTATTTTACATATTAACTAGTAGGAAACTGACCTATATTATCTTATTATTTTATATTAATCATTGACCAATATGTACTAGACATATCTAAAAACTTCTTAGATGTAAGCAAACTTTTTTGTCAACAAGAACTTGGTTTCTTATGACAATAAAGTATATTCTCTCTCTCTCTCTCATCATGCTTTTACCGACATTGTATATACTGGGTGGCCCAATGAAAACGAAACAAGGCCGCTTTGACATGGTTATCGTTCTCAGAAAAAAAAAAAAACGCTCGAACCGGTCGATTATTATTTCGAGGGGAGAAAATATTTCGAGCAAGTTTTCAACTTTTCCCTTAAAAACCCTCGGAGGGGTGAGCTCCGACCCTTGCAAAAATTTCCGTTGGACCTTTGAGCTCACCTCGAATCGGTCCCACAACGTCCAGTGGTTGCCGCAGTACTCCATCTTGGGCGCCGCTATGGGCTCGGAGAAGCCGAAGAAGGGCAACGCCAAGTTGACGAAGCCGTTCTTGAACGGATCCAGATTCTTCACGCTCCTCGCGAGCTTGTACAGCTCGAGGCACACGAGACCAGCGACGACGGACGTCGTCGTCGCTATGGCCGGAATTATCTTGCCTGCAAACAGGAAGGATAATCAATCGTCTTCAGGTGCAAGGAATGCAAAATGTGACAGGATTTTTATTCTAGGTCCGAGAAACACTACAATCTTGTCTATAAACACGAAAATTTACCCAAGTTGCACACCTTCATTGGGTCATTGAAAATGTTTTTGATGCCTACTGATGAACATGAAATATCTGACATGATAAGTATCTTGGTATTAATCAGTTGAAATTTTCGTTTTTCCTTTTACTCTGCAAAAAAACTTGACATTTCTACATCTCTACTGGTGCGTGAATATTTATTTTTTTTTCACTGCCAAAATAATTCACAAAATAAACATGAAATACTTATTCTTTAGTTTATATTACTTTTTGAAGGATTTATTTTCAACAGAGCCAATTAATAATTGATTGTTCATCATAAAACAATTTCATTTATTGGAATAACAATTAACAGTAAAGTTTGAACAATTACTTCCAATATAAATTTAAATTTACGAAAATGTCACATGTTGCTGCTGATCAGAAACTTCAGATATTTCTTGAAGAGTTGATTCCACAATCTCATCAGATATTTTAATTTGTTTGGAAGAAGATGGACAATTCAATATTTTGTTAGAAAGCTCAATTTTGCGATTCAAACCATCTTCTATACTGGGTGGACGAAGAAAACGAAAAAAGTTATCGTTCTCAAAAAAAAAAACGCTCGAACCATTCGATTTTTATTTCGAGGGCAAATATTTTGCGCTTGTTTTCAACTTTTTCACTTCAAACCTCTCGGAGGGGTGATATCCAATCCTTGAATCTCAAATGGGATAAGAGGTCATTTTGAAGGTAATCGAAATCTCTCACCAACGCTCCCTCGTTTCAAGAATTCAATGCAGTAGTTCTCGAGGAAACACGTTCATGAAAATAATCGGCTAGTGTTGGAAAGTTAAGCTTTTTTCCCATTCATCACTTTTCTCATTTTGTAGTTAGAACGATGTCCTTCTGAGAAGTGCCTCATGTGTTTTTTTTTTAAATCCTGTCCTATCCAACATTACATAAAGAATCATTTATTTTAATAGCAGAATTCCATTCACCGTTTTACAAAAAATGTTGTTTGTATTTCGTATATCAAATTTGTGTTTTTATGTCAAATTCGAGAGAATTCAACTTTGAATTCAAAGAAAAAATTAACACTCATGTGCCATAAAAAACACTCATTTTACGCACACAATACAAAAATAACTATTTTGTGGTCGACAGACTAAGAATTTTTTTTTCTTTTGAAAAAAAAACCAATACATCTTCGAATATGGATGGTTGCCACGATTTATATCATAATGTGTATTATTCTTACAATTTTTCAAGATGAATAAATATTATCATACAGGGTGTTTCATTAGTAATGTAAAAAAATCCACAGGGTAGATTCCTTGCTGAGAAATAAGAAGAGTTGGATTTTTAACGATATTAATGTAACACCCTGTATTATTAAATTATTATATTATTATAATAGTATAGATTAGAAATTTGTTTATACTGAGCAACAAACAGGATCATTTCCACTTATATATTGCACAGATTTTTGAGTTCCTCAACACATGAAATTATAAAGTAATACCTTTCAAAATAAAAAAAATATAAAGTAGAAAAAAAATACGATAATACAATAGAAAATAGATTTGAAACATTGAAGAACGCAATGACCAGAGATGATCAGACACCTTTGAGCATTCGATGGAGACATTGTTGAAGTTGAGATAAACTGTTATAATTTCTAGTTGGGATCAAAATCCGGATATCTTTGTGCCCTCTCACCTGCGATGAGCTTGGACTTGTGCCTGTCGGCCAGAGGAATCTTGTAGTTGGCCGCTCGCAGATTGGACGCGGCGACGATGAAGTCCATGTGGAAGTTGGAGTCATCGTCCTTCTCGAATTCGAGCGGCGTCAACCGCAATCCGGCCAACTCCTCCACCGAGGGCAACTCCTCCCTTATTTGCGACACGCGGTCCAAGTCGACGTTGTTGCCGTTCATGGCCATCTGCGAGTCGGTCACGGCGATTTTCACGCCCGATTTCGGCGTGAATTTCGGCACCTGCAAATATTCACAATAATAATGAAAAAAAAAATTGAAAATAAAAAACTATAACAATTTATGATTCCGCCAAGAAATGAACTTGATGCTATGGCATACAAGACATTGGGTGTAGTTAATAATAACCTCAGCAGTTGATGCTGAAAAATAATATTAAAGGGCGAGTGGACTAATCTTTTTCATCATCGATTCAGAATCTCCACCTGAAGTCTATTCAATTTATAATTTTATCAGTATTTTCTGATCGGGTCTGAGGTTTGAAGATACTGATAAGTGAAATGCAGCAAATCGACCCATTTTGGATTCGTCAATTCCGTAAGGAAGTTAAGACTTTTGAGCTTTCTCCATATATGTTTATATAACGATGTACAGAACACTGGTGGAGCTATTCTGCCTATTTGTCTATCTGATTTCTTCAACCAAAACTCTAACGTACAGCTAACTAGATTATAGCATTTTATTCGTTATAGCGGAAAATCAGTCAAATGTCAGTTGTTAGATGGCGACACAAAAATGAAAACAAAATCAGTATTATTGATAATAGCACAATCAGTGTTATGAAAAAAATGATGATTCAGAAGTAGTAATTTAGGTTACTCAATTTAGGTTGTTCAATTTTAAATCAAACTACATGATTACAATCTCAAAACATCAACTATTTGAACAGAAATCTGTAAAAATGTCACCATCTTCTGGGGAGTTTCATAACTATTAGGCCATTATAGCGGAAGATGGCGTTAGCGTTTTCGACGAATCAAAACACCGTCAGTGACTGCACCAGTGTTTTGTACATCGTTGTTTATATCAATCCATAGACTTATTATCCTGAGGAGACGGAACTATTCACATTTAAAGAAGATCAGACATTGCCAATATCTGGTCCACTGTAGGATACTATTGTGACCGATTGGAAAGTGTCGTTGCCATATTTCCAGATTGAGAACGAGATTCGCAATAATTATTGACACGTTTATATCATTTTTTCATTGTATTGCAAGTAATACAGTCTCGATGGAACATTTTTCTGAACGGTATTTTATATATCATAAAAACCTGAAATGTACACGTTGGAATTACCGAATATTCATTTTGTGAACTATTACATTGTAGCATCATAGGATTTGTTACCCACAAGGCGACATCGGCGCGTCCAGGCCACGCCTATTGTATGAATGATTTTTACTACGAAACTACGACCTGCCCATTTCTCGTTGCGGTGTTGTAGACGAGTGATCTTGTGTTTTGAAGGGTTGTTTTTAGTGACTTTGAATAGATATTGTGGAATTCAGAGTGAATTTTTGGACAATATGGTCCGTCACTGCCAAGTGTGCAAAAAACTTGACAATTCCAGCCCTGATGTTTCTTTTCACAAGTAAGTTGGAATACCTAACCTCCAAATTTGTTTGTTATTCCAGTGGCGTGAATATATGATGATTAGGTACTGTTTATTCATGATTGTTAATGATTTAGGTAGTGTTCATGTTTCCATGACATAGACTTTCTTCTTCATTGCATCAAAAATTCTAAGCAACTTATTCCTGTTAACCTATTTCTCTATTACTACAGGTTTCCCGCTGATAGTGGAAAAAGGAAAATTTGGGCATCTCTTCTTGGCTGGCAGGAGAATCGTCTGAGCAAATATCTTTATGTATGTTCTGATCATTTCGATTCAAGGATGTCATAACAAAGAAAAGTGGTTCCAAATACTTGAGGCCAGATGCAAATCCACTACCATGCCATTCAGCGTTTCAGTTCGCATCTGATAGGTAATTTGCAGTTGATACTCCATTGTTTCAACATCACATTTCTCCAATACAGTACAGAAAAACAACAAACTATGTTCACGAGCGAATTCATTTATTTTCTTTGTGAATTATTGTCATTGTAATTAGTGATCTATTATTTTCTTTTGTATAAAAATCCAAAAATTATTTGCAGTTCAATTTGAACCAACACCTTTTTTCCAGTAATGAATCAAAATGTGTCATCATTATCCGAATAAATTTGTTGTATTATATGAATATTAAAAGTATGGAAGCTGTGGAAGTGATTTCTGTCCAATTATTAATGATATTTCCGTTTGAAATCCATAATCGCGGGCTGGATAAAAAAGAAATAATAATAAGAAACCCTGGACGACCCTCACCTCGACCTTGCCGACCACCTCCGCTATGAACCGCCTGTCCCTGTTGGCCGGCAGGCCGTAGACGGCCGCCTTCAGATTGGCCGCTGCGACGACGTAGTCCAAATGCAGCTCATCGTCGACGTCGAACTTCAAAGGGCGGGGACACCGCTTCGGCCCCGACCAGAACGGCTGGCCGGTGCTGGTCAGCTGATCCGGCGGGAAGTTGAACAGCAACTGCTCGATCTGGTCGCCGTACTGGTCCTGCCAGTGGCGGCGCGCCCAAGCGACGCAGTCCTCGAAGCATTTCGGCCTGAGCGAAAAGACGATTGTGTAGTGATTTCAAGTACTGCCACTGTAGCGCCTCACGATGGTTACGATTTTTCGTGTATCATTGAGTTCCATTGATACAAGATTTTTAGGTCTTTTTGTTTTTGTGTTAGGTTAGGTCTTTTTGTTTTTGTGTTAGGTTTTTGTTTCGTGTTTCATTGAGTTCCATTGATACAAGATTTTTAGGTCTTTTTGTTTTTGTGTTAGGTTAGGTCTTTTTGTTTTTGTGTTAGGTTTTTGTTTCGTGTTTCATTGAGTTCCATTGATACAAGATTTTTAGGTCTTTTTGTTTTTGTGTTAGGTTAGGTCTTTTTGTTTTTGTGTTAGGTTTTTGTTTCGTGTATTATTGAGTTCCATTGATACAAGATTTTTAGGTCTTTTTGTGTTAGGTTTTTGTTTCGTGTATTATTGAGTTCCATTGATACAAGATCTTTAGGTCTTTTTGTTTTTGTGTTAGGTTTTTGTTTCGTGTTTCATTGAGTTCCATTGATACAAGATTTTTAGGTCTTTTTGTTTTTGTGTTAGGTTAGGTCTTTTTGTTTTTGTGTTAGGTTTTTGTTTCGTGTATTATTGAGTTCCATTGATACAAGATTTTTAGGTCTTTTTGTGTTAGGTTTTTGTTTCGTGTATTATTGAGTTCCATTGATACAAGATCTTTAGGTCTTTTTGTTTTTGTGTTAGGTTAGGTCTTTTTGTTTTTGTGTTAGGTTTTTGTTTCGTGTTTCATTGAGTTCCATTGATACAAGATTTTTAGGTCTTTTTGTTTTTGTGTTAGGTTTTTGTTTCGTGTATTATTGAGTTCCATTGATACAAGATTTTTAGGTCTTTTTGTTTTTGTGTTAGGTTAGGTCTTTTTGTTTTTGTGTTAGGTTTTTGTTTCGTGTTTCATTGAGTTCCATTGATACAAGATTTTTAGGTCTTTTTGTTTTTGTGTTAGGTTAGGTCTTTTTGTTTTTGTGTTAGGTTTTTGTTTCGTGTTTCATTGAGTTCCATTGATACAAGATTTTTAGGTCTTTTTGTTTTTGTGTTAGGTTAGGTCTTTTTGTTTTTGTGTTAGGTTTTTGTTTCGTGTATTATTGAGTTCCATTGATACAAGATTTTTAGGTCTTTTTGTGTTAGGTTTTTGTTTCGTGTATTATTGAGTTCCATTGATACAAGATCTTTAGGTCTTTTTGTTTTTGTGTTAGGTTAGGTCTTTTTGTTTTTGTGTTAGGTTTTTGTTTCGTGTTTCATTGAGTTCCATTGATACAAGATTTTTAGGTCTTTTTGTTTTTGTGTTAGGTTTTTGTTTCGTGTATTATTGAGTTCCATTGATACAAGATTTTTAGGTCTTTTTGTTTTTGTGTTAGGTTAGGTCTTTTTGTTTTTGTGTTAGGTTTTTGTTTCGTGTTTCATTGAGTTCCATTGATACAAGATTTTTAGGTCTTTTTGTTTTTGTGTTAGGTTTTTGTTTCGTGTATTATTGAGTTCCATTGATACAAGATTTTTAGGTCTTTTTGTTTTTGTGTTAGGTTTTTGTTTCGTGTATTATTGAGTTCCATTGATACAAGATCTTTAGGTCTTTTTGTTTTTGTGTTAGGTTTTTGTTTCGTGTATTATTGAGTTCCATTGATACAAGATTTTTAGGTCTTTTTGATTTTGTGTTAGGTTAGGTCTTTTTGTTTTTGTGTTAGGTTTTTGTTTCGTGTTTCATTGAGTTCCATTGATACAAGATTTTTAGGTCTTTTTGTTTTTGTGTTAGGTTAGGTCTTTTTGTTTTTGTGTTAGGTTTTTGTTTCGTGTATTATTGAGTTCCATTGATACAAGATTTTTAGGTCTTTTTGTGTTAGGTTTTTGTTTCGTGTATTATTGAGTTCCATTGATACAAGATCTTTAGGTCTTTTTGTTTTTGTGTTAGGTTTTTGTTTCGTGTTTCATTGAGTTCCATTGATACAAGATTTTTAGGTCTTTTTGTTTTTGTGTTAGGTTAGGTCATTTTGTTTTTGTGTTAGGTTTTTGTTTCGTGTTTCATTGAGTTCTATTGATACAAGATTTTTAGGTCTTTTTGTTTTGCACTTTCCGAAGATTGGTATGTATTGAATAGATAATCGATAGTTCAAACATGGCTGTGTGACTCTCGTTACCCGAGATCTATGTTGAACGAAGCAGAAAGAGGAAAAATAATATAGAAATTGTACTAATTTACGCTGCAGAATCAATGAATGATCTAATATTGAAATATAGAAAACAAAAATAGAAGCATTTTTCAGCTTTTGATGGGATTTTCTCTCCTCGTTTCTAAAAAATAGAGTAGAAGTTATTGAAAATTATTGCAGTAAGGACAGATTTAGGATCTGTCCCAAAATGTCACTGCGCTTGAAATTAAACCTTTAGATACCTAAAAGAGAAATTCACTATTGGTCAGTGACACCTTGTTTTTGACAATTTTCAGTGTCAAAATCGAAAACATTGAAAAAAATTTTACGAAGAGAAAAATATTTCAATTGAGAACGGGAGCAGATTCGTTCCCGAAACGTCCACCAAGATAGGTAGAGGTTTTATTCTTATTAAATATATTTGTATTTCCAAATTTTTTCAAAAACAAGGTGTCACTGACCAATTTCTCTTTTAGGTATCTAAAGGTTTAATTTCAAGCGCAGTGACATTTTGGGACAGATCCCAAATCTGTCCTTACTACAAATATATTGCAATAATTTTTAATAACTTCTACTCTATTTTTTAGAAACGAGGAGAGAAAATCCCATTAAAAGCTGAAAAATGAATGTACCACCTCCTCGAAGAACTTACAGACAGTATTTAAAAATAGAAGCAATGACAAACAGAATTTGTTCCAATTTTTTTTTATCTCTTGACAACACAAAAGGGAATCCTATAATATTCGAGAAATACAAGTAACATGGGTAGGTACTTATATAGTTATTGTTTTTATAATGGACACCTCACTTGACACTAACTACGAGGCAATAATAGTTCATTGAAATTTCCCGAAATATGAGATAGCTAGAAATAATTACAGTATAAGTATATGTAGAATCTGCTGATATTAGTCATTAGTAGTGCAACTGCTGCAAATTTCGATAGAGATGTCAGAAATGGTGAAAGTATCTCCTGCTTTCATCAGAATTCCATGAATATTATGAAGAGAATTCTCTTGAAATTTATCTCATGTATAAATTCACTGATAGGAAGGTTCAAGATAAACTCACTAAACTTTCTACTATGTTGTGTCAAATTTCTGTCAACTGTCAGAAACAAATCATTCCTGCCAGTGCAATTATTTCGCCGAAATATCCTAAAATTCGCTACACCAAAAAAAAAATATAGAGGATCAAGGCCATTTTTTTCCAATGGAATGCCTTGTATATTAGCATATCTTTTTTTTGAATGTTCTATTGACCTCACGCCTCATATTTGTACAAGGTGGTCAAAAATGATTTTTCAAACCATGTATTTTTCAACACCATGTATATTTCCTACCATATGATAACGTTGTACAGAAGACTGGTGCAGTCACTGAAAATGTTTTGTTTCGCCAAAAACGCTAACGGCATTTTCCACTACAATAGCATTCAAGTTATGAAACTTCCCAGAAGATGGCGACATTTTTGCAGATTTCTGTACACATAGTTGATGTTTTGAGGTTGTAATTATGTAGTTCGATCATTGATTGAGTGATACAAGTGATTTTGCACTACAACGAATGAAATGCTGTTATCAAGTTAGAGATTTGGTTGAAGAAATTTTAAAGGCAAATAGATAAAGTAGTTGCAACAGTGTTTCCTGCATAGAACGAGAACATTTCATTAAAAAAATGTCCCTATAGCTAGCTGACATGCGATCGATGGACGAGAAAATTCGAAGCGATGTAAAAAAAAGTTCCCTTCAATGATTTGTCCCCCCCCCCCATAATTCTCTTCGTGTATTTGAAGCTAAACTGAAGACTCTTCTAATGGAAAAACCCATTACAGTTGATTAGGATTTCCATGAATTGTTTCCAATTATTGTGAGTCAATATTATATAACCTCAGTTCGTTAATGTGAATTTCAAAAAGCTCAAATGTGAATGAATGAAAGAATATGCTGTATTGTCAAAAGATGTAATCTTGTTGACAAAGTAAGGGCCTAAACTAACCTGAAATTTAATAAAAAAAAAACCACACAAAAGAAGAAATGGGACATCAAGTCGACACCAACATTGTACTATATGTCTCATACCTAAAACAATATGTAAAATCTAGCACATGGGAAACATCTTACAACATAATAATCTTTATTTGCCACTGTGTTACAGTTTATATTTTATATTAAAACATATTAAAAACAAGTTTGAGTTAGAATGCATGTTATAAAATTCTTGTAAACTATAATAGGGTTTATCCAACAGGAGTGCTTTTACTCCCTTTCTGAAGTGTTCTACGGATCTCATTTCTTTGATGTGTTTTGGTAAGTGATTGAACATCTTACCGCCTCCATAGATTATTGAATATTCAATTAGTGTCACTGATGAAATCGGGAGTTTAATGTTGACAGCTTGACAGGTGGCGTGACATGTGTAGGTGATAGTGTCAAATTTTCGAATATGTTTTTTTATTAGACATACCGTTTCCATAACAAAAATTGCAAATACTGTTGATATTTTGTGTTCAACGAAAAGAGGTTTACAGGAATCACGAATTTGTTGCTTTGCCCATATATTTTACTGCACGTTTTTGTAGTACAAAAACAGAGTCTATGAGATTCATATTACACACCCCCCCAGACTCTAACTCCGACCAAATAAACGATCAATATATATATATTTTTTTTTTATCTGTGGACATTACGAAAGGGAAACCTATGATGTTCGAGGAACATCGTGTTAGCCAGCGGTGGAATTTTGGGAAAGAAGGAAGGTGTTGGAATTTTTCTTGAATGTTTGGAGGTTGTAAGCATCAGGAAAGACTTCACTAGGCAAGGAATTCCACAACTTTGCCGTTCTATTGATGAATGATGCTTGGTATAGCGATGTTCGACAGGTCTCAAGCCTGACAGTTTAGGGGTGACCAGCTTGAGCTCGTCTGGTTTGTCTACTAGGAATCGCGCGTGGTGGCATAATAGATGATATTTCCGTTGAGCACCGACCGTGAAAGTACCTATAAAAAAGGCAGAGATCGCCGACCTTTCTACGATGATCTAGAGAGGTCAATGATTTGGTGAGTGTTGTATCATCGACTAGGCGAATAGCTCTCTTCTGAATTGAATCTGAGAGCTTCAGCGTATGTTTGGGGGTTGAGCTCCAAACATGTGAGCAGTACTCCAGGACAGGTCGAATTTGTGCTTTGTAGATCATAAGCAGTTGCTGGGATGTGAAGTATCTCTTCGCACGGAATAGAAAACCGAGTTTTTGTGAAGCAGTTTTCGCAACGGACCTCACATGATCGTCCCATGAGAGAGAACTGTTGGTGGTGACACCCAGCATGGATATTGACGACCTCATAGGAACAGTGGTACCCGTATATATAATAATAACGACATCGTAACGCTCACCTCTCGTCCACGATGGCCGCCTTGACGCTCTCCAACACCTCCAGCGGCTGCACGCCGGGCAGCTTCATCGTCCGCTCGACGAACTCCGGATCCTCCAGGTAATGCGACGCGTTCTCGGCGTTCTGTCGAAAGAGCCCCTCGAAAGCGTCGCGGGCCCATTGCAAAGTGTGCTCGATCGCGTTCGGGAAGTTCTTCAGCGTGCATATGGGGATGCTCTTCTCGGGCGGGTCTTGCGACGAGCTGTACGATTCGGAGAGGTGGGGGACCACCACCTGCGTGTTGCCTGACGGGACAGCGATAAGCTTCAATTTTTTTTCTTTCACGACAGACAGGTTCTGGTCACTTTGTGGAGGTGATATACTCACCTTTGGTGCCGAGAGTGCCGGATTCGAGCAACGGCTTGCGATAATAGACGCATCGGCGGTCCATGTAGATGCGGGCGTCGACGTTGTCCAACGCGTTGGCGACGCCGTCGAGCGCCTCGAAAAAGTCGTCGTTGTACACGCTTTCCGTCTCCGGCCCGACGCGGTTCTCGTGCGCCACGACGTTCACCTCGGGGTTCATCTTCTTTATCACCTGCATCGAGAAATGAGATGGCATGAAGGAAAACATCGATATTTACATTATACACAGAGTAATCCATGATCACGATGAACAGGGATGAATTTCTATGGACCAAAAATATTCAGCCTGTTACCACAAGAGATAAATCACTTACAAGATGAACAAAAATGACTTGGGCTTCAACAGTAACAGTGAAGGTTTTTACGGAATTCTCCAAATGAAAACATACGCTAATGAACGAACTATGAATAACCTATATTATGCACTAGCGTACTGTCATTTTTCATATAATATAATTTCTTGGGGCTGTGCCAATAATCTCGATAGAGATTTTGTATTACAGAAGAGATTAATTCTGACTTAGACTTTTGTGCTAGTTGTAGAAAAGCTTTTAAGAAACACTCAATTTCAACTGTCCCTTCTATTTACATTATGTAGTGTATAAACCATACCAAGAAATATCTCAACACTTTTCAACTACAATCCTCCTCACAAAACCACTATGTTTCACAAATATTCCATTTATCAACGAATTATTTTTTAAAACGCTTCTCCAGATGATATTAAATCAAAACCCACTAACAATTCATTCAAGATTGACGCGATGATACGTAAGCAGCAAAAAAAAATTGTATTTTGTTTGTATTTTTATTCTTATAGTAAGTATCTTTTTCATTATATTATACTTGATATTCATCATACTTAATAATTATAATACCTAGAAAAAACCTTTATCACTTCGATCTAAATAACTGAATAAGATTCAACATTTCCGAAATGCAACTAGGAAATTTGAAAACTATTTTGAATACACATCTGCAAAGTTCTTAAACACAAACATATTTTCATTTTCAAATGATTAAAGGAATATATTTATACACTTTTGAACTCATACTGCAGAAATATGTAATTACATTGCAGACAAATAATAGGTGATTCTACAAGTACATTTTGTTCATCTCAATTAGGTTGGTACACGTCTTCTTCTGTTATATGCATGTAATTAATATGTATTATTTTCACACAGATTATTTGAAGTTGAAGTTTTGGTGGCTTGGAAGAACAAAAGTGATGTCATATTTATTTATAGTATTGATTTGAGTGGTACTATTCATTGACTGACTTTTATTAAGTGTTTATTACTATTATTTTTTTTTAGATAGATGAAACATTATTATACAAGACAGATTTACCGTTTTGAGTGATCACAGAATGGTCATAAAGAAGAAAATATTTCTAGGAACCAAGGGATAATACCAAAAACTTTAATTTCAGAGAAAAATTGATCAAAAAATATAAAGAATTTTTGTATTGTCTGGAAAGTACATTTTTAAATTAATCAAATAAGACTAGAATGCAATGGTTGCAGACATTTTTTCATATCATTTTGCTCTGATAACGAAAAGGAAATTATCTGTTTGATCAATTATAAGATCTTCTGTTATCTTACCATTCTGTATACTGTATTTCATGTTGAGTAACTCATTGTTGTGACACTGATAATATAATAAACATGTTTTCCATATGTTGTGATTATTATTTCTGAGATGACAGATAATTTTCGTCTCTGACCTTTGAATATTTTTTCAAATTCAATTACAGTTCTGAGCTAGATAATATTCAATTTACTATGAAAATGACAACAATCATCTCAAAGCAAAAATTTCTAGAATATTCAAACATTTTTGAACTAGTGTATGGTGGAACATAATTTTTAAAAATATTTGCTCAAATTAATTGAGAAAAGTTTTAATGACCTAATAAATGAAATCTCAATCCAATTTGCCAAAATTGAACAATGAGTTGAGAAAAATAATATTGGTACAAACCTTTGCAGCAGTGATTGATTTGGCTTGCTGTACATTATGTGGCCTGAAAAGGAATTGTCTATTCAAGTTAGATTTTTCGATCAAGTCCATGTCTGTTACAGTGATCTGCCCTTGGGTGCCCAAACCAATCATGGCAAAGTTCTTCAGCAGTTCACAACCGATGGCACCTGCTCCAACCACAAAATACTTCAATGCACCTAAAAAAGTTTCATAAAATTATTTCTGATCAATCAAATTTGAATTAAAATTGGAGACAAAACTTTGAAATCAGATAAGATATTCACCAAATTCAGATCATTTTTTAAACTATTAGGTACAGGTGAAAACAAAAAACTACTACCTATTTTGTTCTTATTTTCTACAAAATTATACCCCTGAATTGATTTTTATCAATGACATCAATTCAAATTCAAATCTCATGGATACACCATGATGAAGAAATACCTATATTTTTCAAGAACCTTCATTATTTATTCGATATTTGAAGAAATGGAAGTAAGAATAATATCCAATAAGGTATAAGAGTAGAGCTCTACAAAAAAAATTATTTTAGGAGGGGAAAAACATTTGTTGACTCTAGAAGAATACCTCAACTGGTACTCAACAAAAGAGTCAGTTTCAGTTGACAAAATCCTCATCTTTCAGATGAATCATCACTATTTTTGGTGGGCTACAAATGCGAAAGCAATGAGTTGTTTTTTTTTTGGCCTGACACCAAGTTGGTATAAACCAGTTTTTGGTGTAGAATTTTCATCACTAATTTCTTGCCATCATCAAAATTCAATTGAAATAACCTCTCAATGTCTAAAAAAGGGATATTTTACTCACCCAATTTCTTTTGGAACTCTTGTCCAAACACAGCAACTTGCCCATCATACCTGCTTCCTGTGGGGGCAGCCAGTTCCTCTGTAATTTCAGAACGATCTTGAGGCAGGCATTCGATAGCATCAAAGTAGAGCCACTGGAATATCGGATGGAACTTGCCAGAACAAGCTTTCATCACTTCCTGAGCCACAATTCCACCAACAGTAGCGTTTATTGGATTCAAATCTCCTGCACATACTTTGGCAAACGTTTCCAACAAAGCAACATTGACTTCGGTATCATTTGAGCCGTCAACAGCTATAGATTTCACTAGGGTCACAAATTCTTCAGCATCACTGTCGTTCCACGGTTTGGGAACCCTGCCATTTTTTTCAACAAACTTGTGTAGGGCTGTGAAGGCTAAATGAAGCTGCTGTGGGTGATCAAACTTGGCGAAATCAGTGACTAAGAATTCAGGCTTCTGCAGGGATTCTTTCAAAGGCTTAAAGTTCAATTCTTTGGGCATTTTCACTTGAGTAGCATACCCTCCACGCTCGTACTTCGTGAAACCAGTGGTGTCACCTATACTGAAAGTATACGGGCCCAGTACCTTTATCTTCATCGGCTCGCAGTTATTCAACTCGGTCATTCCCTGTATTTCTGAGAAAGTAACGTAATCGCCGTCTTCAAAACCATGTCTGGTGTCATCTATGCAAGTGACAACTGCTTCCTTGTCTGTGGAAACATCAGCAATCATGGTGGACCCTGGCGTTTCACCAGTGGTATCCACAACCGTGAACGAATCCCCAAAATCACAAAACACTTGGGCAAAGAGCCCCCTGGTATCCGCAATAATCAGAGCTACATTGTTAGCGTGTGTTATTTCACTGATATGTAATTGTTCAGCTCTGGAGCTAGAGGTGAGGACAACGACACTGAATTTCTTGATGAAGCTATCATCCAAAGGGGCAGTGTGGGACCTGGTGGGGACGTAGGTGTTGAGCTCGGAGAGGGACTTACAGCAGGCTTCTGCCCGGTTTTTACCTACGTCAGCCTCAGTGAAGTAAAACTGCGAGGAGAGATCTGCGATTGAGCAAAGTGCCTCGTCGTGCAAGGTGACAGATTTCACGCCACCGAGAATAACGTTTTTCGCGATTTCGACACCTAGCCCCCCCATGCCCGATATGAGCACGTCACTAGTTGCCATACGGCGCATCGCGTCGTGTCCCAACACGTAGAGCTGGCGAGAGTAGAGCCCTTCGTCGATGTCGCCCATTTGGGATGATCCTGAAGCTTCGTTGTTCGCCATTTCGGGGGTAGCAGTCTTCGGGGCGAGCTTCCTTCTCTTGGCTGGGGGATCGACGGAGGTGTCCGCAATTACAGCACTAGACATCGGACACGAAAGAACCGGGTTGATGAGTCTGTCGGCAAGTTAGCGCTCGAGAAGAATCATTCAGTAAATCTTTTTCAAGCCGGCAGTCGCAACTAGGTTTAATGAGTTATGAGTCATAAAAAACGACATGAGTAGACGAATGGACAAAGAACGGTAAGGCGCAAGCGGTCTTGCGCACGTATGAGACGTCTTTCTGCGATTTCTGGTGATACGTGTCACAGCCGTCAAGATCATTCATCCATCGACATATAGTTAATATGGTATAAACGAGTTTTTAGGCAGCGTCAGTCCAGGAGAATAAGTATACCCACTTCTACCATTTCGGAAAGCGACATGAATATTCCTCATAAAAGTCCAATCTGAAATGGTTTTTTTCGATCAATCGCAGCTTCATAGTAAGCTTATGAGACGTTTTCTGGGATTTCTAAGCAAATTTGAAGAATAACTATGAGACATCACGCAGGTGATCTGCGTCACCGCCGCCAAGGTCATTCATCCATCGACATGGTTGTTATGGTATAAGCGAGTTTTTAGACAACGTCAGAATCTGGAAAAATAAGTATTATCACTTTCCAAAATGTTTATTTCTTGTAGAAGTCCTGATATTATTCTTGATCAATTACAGCTTCATAGTCAGCGTATGAGACGTCTTTTGGGATTTCTGAGCAACCAGCATGAAATTTGAAAAATAATCAGACATCGGTATATGACACATGTCACCGCCACCAAGGTCATTCTTTCCATTGTTTGTTACGGTATAAACAAACTTTAAGACAGCGCCAGAATTCAGAAAAATTAGTGTGCCTTGCGGAAATGTGTGTGGATATCCGTAAGGAAGATTTCCAGCACTCCACTTGCAATATATGGACATATGTTGACACATGACAGTGTTAATTCGTGTATGAGTTTAGTCACAGATCCAGAGATAGGTTACCTACTGATGTAGTGTACTAGAGTGGTGACTTATCTCTGAAAAAACTGAAATATAGTTCTATGGTTGCAAATCATAGAAAATCACTTAAAGTGTTCTATGCAGTTATACTATGGTTTTCAGAACGTCAACAGATATCCGGGGGTTTTCCCATTAATAAATCATGTGCCGAAATTGAAAAGTAGCGCAGAATTTCGGTAAAATTGGAAAGGTAACAGTTCAGATTTGAAAGGAATCATTTTCTGCTGGATTTCCCACTTCCCTATCAGTCACCTTCAATGTAAAACTTGTGCAGACTATTCTAGGGCATATATTTTTTGTATTTTGTAAATAGAAAAACCTCTGATGACTGTGCAAATCTACAAATATCACACGATTCAATTAAGTAACTATTTTTTTGTTCATATCTACACCAATCTATATAAATTTATACAGCTCATTCATCGAACCAAATCTGGAAATAAATTTCTAAGATACAATTTGATCATCAAAATGTCTACGCAATTCTAATCATCAACAAATCGATAGTAAAAATACGTGATGAGAGCAGAATCTTCAGTTCAATTCATCCTCGTCGGTGAGAGAAATGAGGCTGCCGAAAATTTCTGGCTTCTTTTCAACAGTGGATGATGGATTTGCTACCGAAAATCGTCGCTGTCGCAGTTTTTCCTCATCGATTGCCTCGTGAGTATCCGAACCTTGTCTGCCAGCGACAAAAAAAATAACTCAATATACAGGATGTTAATATGTACAATATGAATTCAACCGAATTATACTGATTTGTTTGAGTAATTTTTCACTAAAAAGTTGACTCACCTGCACTTGTGATAGTTCACATAAACATATATGTGACTTTTGCTTCGTTTTCAAGCAATAAAATATGGAAAATAATTATCAACACGAAAACCGTTAGAGACGGGCAAGGGAGATTATTGAACGAAGAAATTTGGAAAGCGATTACGAATCAGAAAATGGAATAATACACAGGGTGTCTCATTTGAAATATCGAAGATGATGCTAGATCCGATTTTCCGTTTACTTATATAATTCCGTGAGACACCCTGTATATCGGAAGTCGATTGATGATCACCTTTCGGCGTTGTCCTCGGAAGTTCGAATCGGAGTCGAGTTGGTTTTGTCTTCCAGGGAGTTCGGTCTCCGATGATTTTTCATGCTATGATGCCTGAAATATATTCATTATAGATGAAAAATAAAGCAATATTTGACTGAAAATGGAAATTATGTTCCAGAAGTTTCGCATACCCATTTCCAATTTGTCTCTTATCAAGCTCCTTTTTGATATAATCCGGGATTTTTGGAGATCTATTCACCTTCGAAAACAAACAATAAATAAATACTTCAAGAAACTGATCAAACAATGAGTAGATTTTTGTGTGTTGTTGGATGGGAGGCTATGGACTAAATCATGAAGAATCAAGAATTGGTGTCAGGTGTGGGATGAATATCATTGTGAACTATACTATGGAAAAACTTTGACTACAATTTTCTGTAATAAATTCCGAATTCCGAACAGTTGGCTTATCGTATATATGATTGGTCCATGTCCTCGAAATCAACTTGATATCAAATTTCGCATGTTTATTAAGAATCAGAAAATGGTTTCAGGTGGGATCTACTATGGAAAAACTCTGACTGTGTAATGTTCCGTGATAAATTCTGAAAATAGACGCAAATACTCACAGTTGGTTTATCAGATACAGATTTGTCCATATCCTCAGAATTCACGTTAAAAACTTGCTACCAAATTGTGTGTGAATGGATTTGGTGTCAGGTGTGGGATACTCTATTATGTGAGAACTTTGACCGTACAATTTTCTGCAATAAATTCCGAAAATAGGCGCAGATACTCCTAGCTGGTTTATCCGAAATAGGATTGGTCCAATTATTAGTCCATATTTATCCTCAAAATTCACGTTAAAAACTTGCTACCAAATTGTGTAGAGGAAAATGAGGATTTGGTGTCAGGTGTGGGATACTCTACTATGTGAAAACTTTGACCGTACAATCTTCCGCAACAAATTCCGAGAATAGGCGCATATATTCACAGATGGTTCATCAGATATAAGATTGGTACAAATATTTGTCCATATTCTCAAAATTCACGTTAAAAACTTGCTACCAAATTGTGTGAATGGATTTGGTGTCAGGTGTGGGATACTCTATTATGTAAGAACTTTGACCTTACAATTTTCCGCAATAAATTCCGAAAATAGAAGCAGATACTCCTAGCTGGTTTATCCGAAATAGGATTGGTCCAAATATTAGTCCATATCCTCGAAGTTCACGTTGAAAACTTGCTACCAAATTGTGTGAATGGATTTGGTGTCAGGTGTGGGATACTCTATTATGTAAGAACTTTGACCGTACAATTTTCCGCAATAAATTCCGAAAATAGAAGCAGATAGTCCGAGCTGGTTGACCGGAATAGGATTGGTCCAAATATTAGTCCATATTCTCGAAGTTCACGTTAAAAACTTGCTACCAAATTGTGTGAATGGATTTGGTGTCAGGTGTGGGATACTCTATTATGTACGAACTTTGACCTTACAATTTTCCGCAATAAATTCCGAAAATAGAAGCAGATACTCCTAGCTGGTTTATCCGAAATAGGATTGGTCCAATTATTAGTCCATATTTATCCTCAAAATTCACGTAAAAAACTTGCTACCAAATTGTGTAGAGAAGAATGAGGATTTGGTGTCAGGTGTGGGATACTCTGTACTATGTAAAAACTTTGACCGTACAATTCTCCGCAATATATTCCGAAAATAGGCGCATATACTCACAGCTGGTTCATCAGATATAAGATTGGTACAAATATTTGTCCATATCCTCAAAATTCACGTTGAAAACTTGCTACCAAATTATGTGAATGGATTATTTGGTGTCAGGTGTGGGATACTCTATTATGCAAGAACTTTGACCGTACAATTTTCCGCAATAAATTCCGAAAATATAAGCAGATAGTCCTAGCTGGTTGACCGAAATAGGATTAGTCCAAATATTGGTCCATATCCTCGAAGTTCACGTTAAAAACTTGCTACCAAATTGTGTAGAGAAGAATGAGGATTTGGTGTCAGGTGTGGGATACTGTACTATGTAAAAACTTTGACCGTACAATTCTCCGCAATATATTCCGAAAATAGACGCAGATACTCACAGCTGGTTCATCAGATATAAGATTGGTACAAATATTTGTCCATATCCTCAAAATTCACGTTGAAAACTTGCTACCAAATTATGTGAATGGATTATTTGGTGTCAGGTGTGGGATACTCTATTATGCAAGAACTTTGACCGTACAATTTTCCGCAATAAATTCCGAAAATATAAGCAGATAGTCCTAGCTGGTTGACCGAAATAGGATTAGTCCAAATATTGGTCCATATCCTCGAAGTTCACGTTAAAAACTTGCTACCAAATTGTGTAGAGAAGAATGAGGATTTGGTGTCAGGTGTGGGATACTGTACTATGTAAAAACTTTGACCGTACAATTCTCCGCAATATATTCCGAAAATAGACGCAGATACTCACAGCTGGTTCATCAGATATAAGATTGGTACAAATATTTGTCCATATCCTCAAAATTCACGTTGAAAACTTGCTACCAAATTATGTGAATGGATTATTTGGTGTCAGGTGTGGGATACTCTATTATGCAAGAACTTTGACCGTACAATTTTCCGCAATAAATTCCGAAAATATAAGCAGATAGTCCTAGCTGGTTGACCGAAATAGGATTAGTCCAAATATTGGTCCATATCCTCGAAGTTCACGTTAAAAACTTGCTACCAAATTGTGTAGAGAAGAATGAGGATTTGGTGTCAGGTGTGGGATACTGTACTATGTAAAAACTTTGACCGTACAATTCTCCGCAATATATTCCGAAAATAGACGCAGATACTCACAGCTGGTTCATCAGATATAAGATTGGTACAAATATTTGTCCATATCCTCAAAATTCACGTTGAAAACTTGCTACCAAATTATGTGAATGGATTATTTGGTGTCAGGTGTGGGATGCTCTATTAGGTAAGAACTTTGACCGTACAATTTTCCGCAATAAATTCCGAAAATATAAGCAGATAGTCCTAGCTGGTTGACCGAAATAGGATTAGTCCAAATATTGGTCCATATCCTCGAAGTTCACGTTAAAAACTTGCTACCAAATTGTGTAGAGAAGAATGAGGATTTGGTGTCAGGTGTGGGATACTGTACTATGTAAAAACTTTGACCGTACAATTCTCCGCAATATATTCCGAAAATAGACGCAGATACTCACAGCTGGTTCATCAGATATAAGATTGGTACAAATATTTGTCCATATCCTCAAAATTCACGTTGAAAACTTGCTACCAAATTATGTGAATGGATTATTTGGTGTCAGGTGTGGGATGCTCTATTAGGTAAGAACTTTGACCGTACAATTTTCCGCAATAAATTCCGAAAATATAAGCAGATAGTCCTAGCTGGTTGACCGAAATAGGATTAGTCCAAATATTGGTCCATATCCTCGAAGTTCACGTTAAAAACTTGCTACCAAATTGTGTAGAGAAGAATGAGGATTTGGTGTCAGGTGTGGTATACTCTACTATGTGAAAATCTTCCGCAACAAATTCCGAGAATAGGCGCATATACTCACAGCTGGTTTATCCGAAATAGGATTGGTCCAAATATTGGTCCCCTGCTGACCGCCGCCGCTATCCAAAACGTCCGCCGAGAAGGCAGGCCTGGCCGGAATCAGCGGCGACCTACAACATATCCTAAAATGAATATTATACACGGCGTCGCCGGCGCGTCCACCTACGAGTTCACCTCCTCGACCTTCTTCAGCAGCCGCTCGTTCTCCCTGCACACGATCTCGTGGTCCCGCTGCAGGAGGTCGCGAGAGGTGAACAGCTCCTCGTTGTCCTTGCGCAGCGCCTCGTTCTCCTTCATGTACAGCCGGACGAGGTCGGCCAGTTGGGGGCCTTCCAGGTGGGCGAGCTCCTCGAGGTCGACGTGTGGCGGACCCGAGGATATTTTGCGATCTGGAAAATAAGTTGGAGTCGATGAAAATATGGTTCTATCCCACACCTGATACCACGATAGTCTCTGCTAGCTATATATTACAGGTATTCGTTATTTTTAGACTGATTTTGAATTCTCTTGCTTCAGTTATATTTTTCAATTCATTGGGCAGTGTGTTGTATAAAATAATTTCATTTTGAAAAATTGATCGTTATATTTGATTCATAAGGATTTTTTTATGAATAAATTTAATTGTCGTGTTTCATGAGAATGAACTTTATAAGCTTTGTTAAAATTCAAGTTTGACAAAATGACAAAATGAAACAAAAAATTCACTAAGATACGAATAATACGAAGATTTGGTGTAATTAAGAGTGAACTTCTGAATTTTCAACATTTTTGAATTTTTTGAACTTGCTGATATTTGTCTTGAATCAACCTTTGTATAATAATTATTAACATCATTTTTCGAGAAGCGTATCAATGTTGCACTTATCTGAAAATAATTTTATTTTGCTTTTCAATTCTAAAGCCGATATTGAATCGATGTACATCATAAACAGCCCTAGAACAGAATTGGCCCTAAAAAAGAACCTTGGAGTACACCACGCTCAATATTTATTAGGTTACCATGAGTATTAATCACCATTTTTTCTCTTAGGTATACCTATTGAATATTTCTTATTCTTATTTCTTTTCTATTTTTTTTCACACACACGCCATAAACGTATGTAAAGAAGATAATATTGAGAATATATTCCTAATTGATTTCTTTGGACAAAAGTGTATTTTAATTGACTCTAAATGAACAACAGAGAAATAAATGTTTTAAAATCAGTGAAATCGTCGGTATCATCAAATAATCTTTATCCATTAAATTAATCAGTATTATTATCATAAATCAGCATTTATTAATTGTCTATTCAATGTTTGACAATTATTTAATACAGCGTCAGTGAATTTTATTAGAAAAAATCCAGCACTATTTCTCCATTCGATATCTTTCAAAAATAAAATTAAGAAAATATAAAAAAAGAATATATATATATATATATATATATATATATATATATATATCTCACATGGAATCTTCGATTAGAAGTTGAATACTCAAGGATGGAATACAGAAAATGCAAAAAAAAATGATGATCTTCTTGAATGAACATGCAGTTATTTTGTTTTAATTTTTTTTCATTTCTCAATTATACATTATATTTTCTGGGATTCTCTCTACTCGTTCCTAAAAATAAAAATGAGAGTTATATAATTATTCAATATATTTGAAGAAAGCACAATTGTGATCTACACCAAAATGTCACTGTGCTTGAAATTTAGCCTTCAGATAACTAAAAGAGAAATTTAAGAAAAATATAACATGTAAACAAGATATGATCTAGAATATATTCATAACGTCTTTTGACAAACGTGTATTTCACTCGATAAAAAAAAAAAAAAATAAAATGAACCAATCAAGAAATTGTTGAATCACCTGTGGTGGGACAAAAACATGAACTGTCATATACTGTCAGTCAAACTTGTCAAACTCGCAGTTTCCTCTAGTTTCGACAGAGAAAAAAAAAATGTTCGAGAACCACCAGCGGAACCATCGCTCGAATCGAACAATTTTAATCGATTAGATTGATCGGGCTTAGGAACCACTCAAAAAATTGTCAAATTACCTCTGGTGGGACTCGAACCCACAATCCTCGGCTTAGGAGGCCGATGCCTTATCCATTGGGCCACAGAGGCTTGAGATCGACAGTCGCGGAAACGATTCTAAGTGATAAGCCGTCTAACAACAATCGGCCGCCGCGCGTCGCATTATAAATAATCATTCGAGAGCACAGTATGGCTGCCGGTGCGCGAGGTAACTCTCGCTTGAAACGCTGATTTTTGGACAATTATAGTGAATTCATGCACGACGTTACTGAGTACTAATTTAACCTGAAATTTCGTCGAAAATCGAGTAGGTGGTCTATTCATTTTTTACAAGTTTTTTGCGATTTTCTCTCATTGTTTCTCAAAATAAAAATAGAAATTTCGATAATTATTCAAACATATTCATAGTGAGGACAGATTTATGATCTGCCCCTAAATGTCACTGCGCTTGGAATTCAACCTTCATATACCTAAAACAGAAAGTCCCTATTTGTCAGTGTCAAATTTTTTATCGGTTGACAACACGAAATAAGGGGAGCCTATAATGTTCGAAGATCGTGTTAGCCAGCGGTGGAATTTCGGGAGTGAAGGAATTTTTCGTGAAAGTTTATTGGAGGTTGTAAGCATCAGGAAAGACTTCACTTCAGCAGGCTTACATATTTAACGATGATATATATTTATACGAAATGTTACATAACCGTCTACCTGCATATTTTGACAAATTTGTAATCTTTAATAATCAAATCCACCGGTATAATACTAGAATAAGAAATAATTTTTATGTGAATAATCAAACGAAAACGTTTAACACTAAAAACATTAATTTTATGAAGGATTTATTGAGTTTAACAGTCTACCTGAAAATGTGAAGTCTTCTACCAGTCTTTTTTTTTATCTGTGGACAACACGAAAGGGAAACCTATAATGTTCTCAAGGAACATCGTGTTAGCCAGCGGTGGAATTTTGGGAGAGAAGGAAGGTGTTGAAATTTTTCTTGAAACTTTGGAGGTTGTAAGCATCAGGAAAGACTTTACTAGGCAAAGAATTCCACAACTTTGCCGTTCTATTGAGGAATGATGCTTGGTATAGCGATGTTCGACAGGTCTCGAGCCTGACAGTGCAGGGGTGACCAGCCTGAGCTCGTCTGGTCTGTCTACTAGGAATCGCGCGTGGTGGCATAATAGATGATATTTCCGTTGAGCACCGACCGTGAAAGTACCTATAAAAAAGGCAGAGATCGCCGACCTTTCTACGATGATCTAGAGAGGTCAATGATTCTGTGAGTGTTGTATATACTTTTCTCGGTTTTGTGGTGATGATTTGAATATAAATGAAACTGTTGCTGTCATTAATCTCTGGTTGGCGTCTTTTTGATAAAAAGGATTTTCAAGTAGTTCGTTGGTTTTCGCGCGTGTTTCATGGAATCCATGGAAGTTAATTTATTTTCAATGAAGAAATGTCAAAATTCGGGATGCAATCTCGTACATCGAGCATCAAAATGCAGATGAAAATGCGTGGCATCGACAAGTGACATTTGACGTCGTATACTGACCTGGAGACGAAGAACGATCTGCGGCGGCGAGCGACGTTGCTGAATGGACGTTGAGAGCGGCTCGGAGATGTTCGTTTTCGCTCTGGAGAGCGCTCACTTCACGCTTCAGGCTCAGGATCAGAGCTTCGCGAGGGTCCTGAAACGTCACAAGTATTCCTTCAACTCTCTCCACCCCTCCCTCCCCACTTCAGCGTTACGAACTGTGTAAGCAAAACAGATGAATGCCTCCAAAACATTCTAGAGATCTTCAGAATTATGGTAGAGGAATCGGACGTAGATTTATATGGTGATATTTGATATCGAAAAATTGGTGTCAGAAGTGGGATCAACTACATCTACAAAATTCTCCAAGAAAAAATGGAATTTTTGCTGAGCTCGAAGCATCTTGGCAGCTTGGCAGGGTTGATAAGAGGGGAGCAGGGGTTCTTGGCAGGATTGATAAAAATCCAATGCAGCCTTTCAGGTTCAGAGGTAAGAATTCGATCGGCACGACCAAAATAAAGTATTATCCAAGTATAAAGATGAAATGGATCGTGAACAAATATCTTCTACCATTCAGAATTCCTACAAAGTGTTCGAAAGTTCGTGAGGTTAGGTGGAAGAATAGCTTTAGCTAAACCTCGCCTCATTTGTTCACTGTTCAGGATATAATTCCTTCTTCATATATTTGTATATACAGTTTGTCCAAAATAAGGTTGCACAGCATGGGGATCTCGGAAACGGTAGGAGATACGTAGTCTGTTAAATGGGGAAAAAGTTGCGCATTCGGAGGCTCATACCAACAGCCTTGGAAAATTTCCAAAATTGTTTTTAGTTTTTCAGTTATATCGAAGAAAGTGAATTTTTGGAATATCCATTTTATTTTTTTTCTCCGTTATTATTAGAGATACAGAAAAACTGAATATACTTTTTCATAGCAACTTTTGAAGACGTTGAACGAGGTGATACCGATTTTTCTATGCGACGTTTCGTATTCGTAGAACCATTATCAACTTTTGTTTTTTAAATACGGCCCTGATAATTCTTTCACAGATTCCCAAAGCTTATTTAATTCTGAATTCAACCATGTATTATACAAGGTGGTTTGAATGTGTTTCGAACTATTTTTAGCCATCATCAATGTATTTTTCGAAATTAGAAAGGAAAAATGTCATCAGTTCCACTTATTTTGGAGGAAAATTAATCAACACACTAATACCTCATCAACTAGTTCCAATTGATAGGCTTATAGGGATAATTAGTTCGAAAAATCTAATCATGACAGGCTCCTTCGGAAAAATACGAATACAATTTTTTCTCAATGTTTTTAACTGGAGTATAATTTCTTCATAATCACTCACTATTCTGCAAAAATTGAATTTTCGTTGTTTCAATAGTTTTTCCAATTGCAATCATGAAATAATTCATTTCATCAAATCGATCAATGGAGAATACGACGATATTATGCTATGTACAGCTTGCAAAATCTAGCTGTGCCTCTGAGATGCTCGAGAAAGTGCGAGCGAGAAACGAATAACTAGTCCATCAATGTTTGACACTAAATGATCAGAAATAAGTGGAACTGATGGCATTTTTCCTTTGGAATTTCGAAAAAAACACTGATGATGGCTAAAAATAGTTCGAAACACATTCAAACCACCTTGTATAATACATGGTTGAAATCAGAATAAAATAAGCTTTGGGAATCTGTGAAAGAATTATCAGGGCCGTATTTAAAAAACAAAAGTTGATGATGGTTCTACGAATACGAAACGTCGCATAAAAAATTGGTATCACCTCGTTCAACATCATCAAAAGTTGCTATGAAAAAGTATATTCAGTTTTTCTGTATCTCTAATAATAACGGAGAAAAAAAAAATAAAATGGATATTCCAAAAATTCACTTTCTTCGATATAACTGAAAAACTAAAAACAATTTTGGAAATTTTCCAAGGCTGTTGGTATGAGCCTCCGAATGCGCAACTTTTTCCCCATTTAACAGACTACGTATCTCCTACCGTTTCCGAGATCCCCATGCTGTGCAACCTTATCTTGGACAGACTGTATGTATATATTTTCCTGTTTCTATTATTTTCTTTGGTGAACAAATAAAGACGATTATTATTATTATTATTATTATTATTATTATTATTAACAACACCAATCGAACTTCAACGGTGATTTTTTCAATACGATTTTTTGAGTTTCCTTTACTCACCATCAACACGATTGGTTTCGTTCTGATTTTTTTCGTCCTCGCAGCATATCGAAGAGTGTTGAGCGTTTCATGGATATTAGATTTTGCCGGAGAAATACAAGCGATCTGAAAAATTCCACAATAAATATTCGTATCATCCCATAATGGTTTTTTTTTCAATCTTGAAAAATCGTTAGCGCACACAGTGTCAACGTCAAAGGTCACATTTTTGACAGAACAATACAAAGGCCTAGTTTTCGAAATACAGGGTGTTAGACTTTTTGAAAAACGGCTTTCTTCCCAATTTAAGAAAAAATACTTGTTTTCTTTTCCATAAAATTTGGTAGGTTGACATGCAAGAATGGAATGATCACGCCAGATGCCATTAGAATTTGTTTAATTATTCCAGTGGCTTCCTAGGGGGTGACTCAGCAGATAATATAAGAAAACATGCATAACGCCACTCGAATTAGAATATTTTCACAAGATTGAACAATTCAAAATGCAACTTTTTCGTATCATGATTTTTTCGTATCGTGCTTTGTTCCAGTGATAATAATGAAAACTTTTCCTCAGTTTGCTCTTGAACGAAGTGAGTAGAAACTAACAACGAATTATTCTATTTATTTTCAATATTTTTATTACATTTTCCTTAGGTATTATTATCACAATCACTGCAAACAAACCGAACAAATTTCAAGAAAATCGAAAGAAAATCTTTTGCAAAAATTGTTTTTCGTTGTTGAAAAAAACGTTTTCGAGAACTATTTTCTTATTTTTCAGCAGAGAATATACCATCCTTTGATTTTTCAAAATATCAACGAAACACCCAATTTTGAATGTGTACAAACACATTCGAATGTAATTACCATCAAAGTGACTCCGTTGCCAGCTAGTGAATCTGCCAGTAATTTCGTCAATTTGGAATCACGGTAAGGGATGTGCGAACCTTTCCTCTTGCTGTCACTCAATGAGGAAATACAATATCCTGAAACAAAGTCAAACAAAAATGGTACGATTATCTAGCTAGTGTGGGAAGTGACATATTTCGATCGAGTAGACGATCGGCACGAGCGAGGAAACTTAACGAGTGCAGGAAACGTACTTTCCAATGAGTTATGTACTCTATTTTTTCTACGGCCACTTCTAGGGGCATGTTCAGCAAAAATGTTCATTTTATTTATTTATTTATTTATATAAGCTCCCCAGTTATGTAGATTACATTTGAGGTTGTCTTCTGCATGAAAATATAAAACAATACAAAATAATCACAATATTGAACAATGAGATAAACAAATTACATAAAGAAAATTCAGAAAATGATAGTATCAGTATCAGTATATATATATATATATATATAGGGTGTTCCATAAACATAGGGATGGTAGAGGACATCAAAATAAACACTTTTGCTCGATAAACATAAGTCCGGAAACTCTTCGTTTTCGAGATACAGGGTGTTGAATTTTTTTAAAAAAATCGATTTTTTATTAATATTGTAAAAACGATTTGGTCGAATTCAATGGAATTTTCACAGATTATTGATACATTTATAAGGTATCTTTTGGAGCTATTAGAATTTGCCCAATAATTTCAGGGGCGTGCCCACGGGCTATGTCGGATAGCTTTTGCACAAAAAAAATATCGCCCAGTAGATTTTTTGTAAATATGATAATTTTTTTTGAATGAACAACTGAAAATGCAACTTTTTTGTCCCCTGAAATTTCTCCGTATCTACGTTTTGAATAAAAAAAAAAATAAAAACCATCTCTTGCATCTATGAAAAAAAAAATTAAATGCTTCAAAAATAAAACCTTACAATTTACGAATGCGTTTATTGAAATATTGAAGGACTAATAAAACTTCCAATAACTTTTTCATAGTAATCATTAGTTATTATTAATGACTTTTAATCATTTTTTGTTTTGTATTTAATTGGAAAATATTCGTTATTTTTAATATCTTGGAAAGAGTATCCAAAACATACCGACAAATAAAGGGTGCTAAAGCAATAAAATGTTTCAAATAAAATAAAACAAACAAAAACACCTTGTATCTCGAAAACGAAGAGTTTCCGGACTTGTGTTTATCGACGAGCAAAAATGTTTATTTCGATGTCCTCTACCATCCCTTAGAGTTTGTAGGTATGTTTATGGGACACCCAGTATATAAATATAAAATCTGAGATTGTAAACTGTATTAAAATCACACGAGACTCACACGTAACAAGTTAAATTTCATCATTTATCACGATATACGTATTGAATATATATGCATGTCACATTCATATTTTATGATAGAGACGATAATCTTCTTGTATTTTTATACCCTGAATATTCCGAGAATATTCAGTCAAATGCCTAATACGAACCGAAAAAGAGTTTCACTTACATCGTGGTTCCATAAACCTACACAATGTTTTTATTAACTCTAGAAAGAAGGCGAGAAAATTCCAAAAAAATCTAGAAAAATATATAGTTATTAGTTTTCTACAGAACTGTTTTTTTTTAATTTTCCTGAAATGTATAGTACTCACTCTTGGAAACTACTGATTTCCAGAAAGAAAAGTTTCACCGTCTACACCCAAAACAAAATGGAACTTGCCTAGTAGCCATAATTAATAATAAACCAATGGTAATACTCATTATACCGACCGACCGACAGACAAACAGATATAGATAAATCGTCTTGAGAATAAGGAAAATGGGTCGACATACATTTATCAACAAATCCGCACCGCTGACGGGTGAAAAGGTCTCCCATCCATTATGAAAGGAAAACCGATTCGAGCGGTGAGTTTCCATCGAATTTTCCGACAGCCGATAGTTAATTTATTTTGGAGGAGGCCCGCAAGGTCGAATGCGAGCAACGACTCGTAGCGTGTTCGAAAAGTGTTCGAAACGTCTTCGAGTTTTTAATTAACGCGGAGGAAATTGCGGTCAAGGTCGGTTATGATACCATACGCCGATTTTCCTCACACTTTCCACCGGAAATTTTTCCGAAGTAGATGTTTTACATATCAACAAAATATATTCGATGAGAGGAGGAGCTTATACAGGGCGTTAACTATCTTGGAAGCATGATGGGGAAAATTCGAAAAGAAATATGGATAATTTCTAATTCGAAAGTTCGCAAGGTCAGTAACCAAAAATACATTTTAAAACGGTTTATGGAGAGAATAAGTCGCAATAAGAATTTTCAAGGACACTCTGAATTCATTTAGTCTTGAAGGGCAACAGATCAGGGTTTTCCATGACCCAATGAAGGCCAAAAAAAGACATAACGATGTTTTCAATAACACAATGAAGCTTTCAAGGGTTTCAAGGACAATGACTTATTTTGAGAACAGCTTGACACTTCAGGACCATTATAGAGTTTCCCAGTACGAACGAAGAAATTTCAAAGTCAAAATGTTTCCAAAAATATCAAAAAATATATAAGAAATATAAAAAAGGATGTCTTGCATCACACATAATATTTCAAGAGCAAGACAGTTTTCATGGACACAGAGGAAGTTTCCAAGTTTCAAGGACACAATACCGTTTTCAAGAACACAGAGAGTTTTCAAGGACAGGAGAAAAGTTTGTAAGAATAATGAGATAATTCACAAGAACAGAATAAGTGTTCAAAAAGACACAAGAGAGTTTTCAAGGACAAATTCCAAGAACAAGAATTGCTAGAACAATTGATTTTCAGTCACATTGCTACGACTAATGACGTTTCAAGAACAAGACAGTTTTCATGGACACAAGGGAAGTTTCTAAGGACGAATTTAGAGGACATAATACAGTTTTCGAGAACACGGATAGTTTTTATGAGCATGAGATAGAAGTTTGCAAGAATAAGAAGAGAATTTGAAGGACAGAATAAGTGTTTGAAAAGACACAAGAGGGTTTTCAGGGACAAACAAAGGCAAGTGACTTTCTGAGATTCCAAAAACGCAGATTGAGTTGCAATGATTCAGAAGTTATATATTTTCCCGAATGACTTATTTTGAGATCAGTCTGAATCACTTAAAGGCTAATAGAGTTGGCAGGAGCAAACGAAACAACTTTCAAGATCATCCAACAACAGGTGTTTCAAAGATTCAAAATAGTTTTAAAGGACACAAAGTCCAAGGAAACAAACAGTGATTCAAGAACAGATTTGGCTTTTCAAGAACACAGATATTTCTGGAGTTTTTGGACACAAAGGAGTTTCCAATAACAGAACAGTATTTTGAAAGACATAATACCAATTTCGATGGGAAAAGGTTTTTAATGACCCCAAGAGAAGTTTGCAAGAATATAAGTGAATTTCCAATAATAAGAGAGTAATTTCTTCCAAGGACAGAAAAGGTGTTTAAAGGACCCGAGAGAGCTTTCAAGGACACATTTCATGAACAAAATCTGGGCTTGCGAAGAACAAAGGAGTTTTTGGAGGGAGGGACGAGAACCAAGAATTTTCAGAAACAAATTGATTATTTTCGAGATGGTGGACTATTTTTATCATTCCAAGTATGATAATTGAAAGATCAACACAAACGTTTTGAACATACCAACTGAACGAGTCATGGAAAATTCAAGACATTCATATAGTTTTCGAATAAATAAAACCTCACCTAGCACCATGAGACTTTTATTGATGTTATTAGCCTCCTCCAAGGTTTTTCCTTCGCTCTGCGTCTTTTTTGTCATCTCGCTGCCTGCCAAATCGACGAAATTGATTTTCCCAGTCCTCGATATGAACACCCCGCCCTCCGCAGGCTGTTCCGACGTGATATGGACGGTCAGAATGGTGTGGCTCCGACTGAAACATCAAAATACTTGATATTTGAGTATTTCGTGATCGTTCAAGTATACGAAAATAGAGTCTGGGTGAGATAAATCATGTCAGGCGCCATTTTTAGCGACGGCTACTGCCACGTTAGGGTTAGAGTGACTTTATGCAAGACAGTGGCGATAATAGGCTTATTATTTGCCTCCTAATGACGGGTGGGGGAAGGTAATAAGTTGTGCCACTATTTGAATCGTAGCACCATCATCCGAAATCCTTATTGCAACTGCGCAGCCAAATATTTTATGTATCAATACTAGAAGAAAAATACTTTATAGAACAAGATCATCTGCACAGATAATTATTTCTGAGTTGAGAATACGAATAAAGAAATCTGGATACATACCACTTGATTTCTGAATGAAAGCAACTCAATGTGATATAAAATGACTTATTTGATGAAGAAAGTGCAATAAAATATAAAAAGCATGATAAAGTTGAATGATTAATCACTTGTTCAATGTAAACTCAATGCGAACCATAGGGAATTTGCCTCCTAATAGCGTCAACCAATCAAAACGTTGACAATTCATTGTCGCCACTCTCTTGTCTAAAGCCACTGTGAAACGGGGCTCTAAGCCTGTAAGAGATCTTCTGCGTGACACGTAACGAGACGTTCCTCACGTTTTTGACGCCCACTTGACATTTTCCACGTTTTTACTAGATGGTAAATAAATCCTCCAACGTCACAAACATGAAAACCATGATGCTCGACTCGAAGCATGATAAGCCGCGTGACGTGACGCGCAATGCGACGTTTTTACACGTTGTTCAAGTCTGCTTAGTGTTTTTTCCCATCGACGGCTTCACTTCGAATCCGGCAAGAACTCGAGAAAACGTCAAGCAGTTTTTGACGTTGACGGATTCACTCCCACCCGGCTAGAACGTGAATAATCGTCGAAAGCGTCACGTTATGCGTCACGTTACGCGTCACGTCACGCGTCATCGTGCGCGCGCAGGTGGTCCAGCACCCGCATCGCTATACTACTGATGGGTTCGGTCAGCAATGAATACCGAGAATACGTTTTTCGTTGGTACCGACCTGGAGAAATCGTTCATGTTGTGTCTGCCGACAGACCTGTAGCGTAGACCTTCTTCAAGGACGGCCATGAGGTCGTCGAGCTCTTCGCAGTCCACGGTGAAGAGGTTCTCGACGAAAAAGCCTCTGGCTTTCTTGCTCCATCGGACGGCCAACGGTTTTCTCGCCGTGCCCGGGTTCAGCAGGTCTATCACCTCGTATCAGTCAAGAAACAGTCATTTACAGGTGGATTTAGAGGAAGTAACATGGTTCAATCAATCAATCAACAATCAATGAAAAATGTACTTTATAATCTATGATATGAAAGCTTATTGACAACGCTTTGTTATTCACTCGAATGAATTATATACAATCAATCAATCATACAATTCGAATTTTCATGACGTTTTTATAAAAATGTCAAAAATGAAACTCACCTTCTCGTTGTAGATTTCCAGGAAACTAGCTTTCAATACAAATTGCATGTCGGGCTGACCTTGCAATTTCTGAAATAAATACATGAAGGAACGGAATACCAGCCCGTGATTGTCACTGTAGGGGGCTGTTTTCAAACCGAACTGAAAAAAAAACACCATCAAAATTCCTCCCCCATGTATACAGCAAATACCATGCCATTCATGCCAGCACGATTTTTTTTAAATATATTACTTCTTTGAAAATAATAACATGCTAACAAAATATACTATAAAAATACAAAATAATTTTTTTTTTCATAACTGCTATTGGAAAAAAATAGTTTGAAAAACTAAAGACAAACAGGCTCTCACAACAGATCGAACTGAATAATTAAAAATAAATTATACAGGGTGTTCCGATGATCAAACTCCTAGGGTAGATGAAACACACGAAAATAAGAAAAAAAGTTCATGTGAACATGGGTCCGGAAACGCTTCTTCAGGGAGCTGACGTCCAAAAACTACTTTTCGTTTTATAGCTTCGGTACTACTGCAGCTATCGCAACCAATTTCGGGACATGAAATCTAGTTCGTAGGTTCATCAGTTTGAGCCTTCCGGATTTTGTCACCTTCAACCAGGGGCGTACAAACCAGGGGGGTATTTGGGTAAATTTGACCCTACTCCTCTTAGGCTTTAATTTCTTACCATTAATTTATTATTGTTTGGATTTAGCCATTTTCGGAGGAAACGGTGACAGATAGCGATTTTTACAAGAGTACCTTTTTTATGTGAAAGGCATTGGAGAATCATAATCAGATATAAAAATGGTAAGAAATTGAAGCCTAAGAGGAGTAGTGTCAAATTTGCCCAAATACCCCCCCTGGTTTGTACGCCCCTGGTTAAAGATGACAAAATCCGGAAGGCTCAAATTGATGAACCTACGAACTAGATTTCATGTCCCAAAATCGGTTGCGATAGCTGCAGCTGTACCGAAGCTATAAAACGAAAATTAGTTTTTGGAGGTCATCTTCGAAGGGCCCTAGCTCCCTGAAGAAGCGTTTTCGGACCCATGTTCACATGAACTTTTTTTCTTATTTTCGTGTGTTTTATCTACCCTAGCAGTTTGTAACATGATCAACGGAACACCCTGTATAGTTTATCAAAATTATTACAGAAATGTATGTAAATATTCAAACATTTACGGATTAAAATACAAAGTAGGTATAACTAGACCTGAAGTTAGGACTCTTGAATTATTTAATTTATTTTGCTTCATTTTTGAGTTATTTTAAAGAACATACATCTTTCGGTATTTCCATTGAGCCAACGGATTAATTCGAGTCGATAATAAAATTCGGATAAATAATTTTCCAATGAGTCATCGAATGAATACAACGGAAAACGACATTTCTACTCGAAAAACCACTCACCAATCCGGGTGGACCGGTCAAAGTGTGAGTTTTCCCGCTGCCAGTCTGTCCGTAGCAAAAACACGTGCACCGGAACCCCTCCAGGGCCATCTCGATGAGCCGCTTCATGCCGGAAAATTGAAGGACGTCCTCTTGCGTGGCCGCCTCTTCGAACACCACGTTGTACGAGAAAAGTTTCGGTTTTTGGCCGCCGCTCGGCCCGCCCGGTATACCGTCGACCTTGACAAACGATCGGATTGATTTCCCGATTTTCAGGAAATTCCAGTGGATTCGACAACATTGTCGACCACGTGGTCGTCACGCAGTATGTTCGCGAGGCGTAGTAGCAATGATACGGAATTTCAACTCGATTTGGCAACATTGGTGACCACGTGATTGTCACACAGTGTGGTTATAAAGTGGAAATTCACGATTTTCTTGAAGAATAAGATGTGAATCTGAGTTTAATCAGATTTCGCAACATTGTCGAACGCGTTGTTGTCACGCAGTATGATAATATGGCGAAAAAGCAGAGTTCTGGAATTTCAACTCGATTTGGCAACATGGATGACCACGTGGTTGTCACACAGTATGTTTATGGAGTGATTTTCTTGAAGAATACAAATGATAATGAAGAATTAATGAAGGATGGATGAAAAATGAATGAGGAATGAATGATGAATCAATGAAGAATGAGAAAATTTTCCAATCAAAGTACGAGATTGACGAAATAAAATTATTATGATCACATTTCCACCAAATTTGGCAACATTGTCGAGCACGTGATCGGCTCACAGTTTCTTCATGAGGCCGACAAAGAGATGAGTCGGAATTTAATTCGATTTGGCAACACTGACGACCACGTGGTTGTCACGCACTATGCTTTCTCTATGGAGAAGAGTTGGCAACACTGTTAATGTGAATGAGGAGCAAATTGGAGATTTATTCGACGTAAAATAAAAGTCGAAATTCCAACAATTACAATAACAATTACAATTACAATTTGGCGAGCACGTGGTTGTCACACATTTAATGTTGAGATGTGTATAGCGAGAAAAAATTAGTTCATGTTTTATGAGGTGGAAAACTAATATTTTCCTTCAATATTCCTTCAATTTAGCGACATTGGGATCACGTGGTTGTCACGCAATATGAAGAGAGGTCAAGAAGAAGTGACCTCTCATTGTTCTTGGTGATTATTTCTCAAGTTTTTCAACACTAACAGAATACCTAACGAAGATATACAGGGTGTCCCAATGAAAACGAAACAAGGTATGCATTTTACTGAGAGATCATGAAACTGACATTAAAATAAATGATTCTTTATGTAATGTTGGATAGGACAGGATTTGAAAAAAAAACACATAAGGCACTTCTTAGATGAACATCGTTCTAACTACAAAATGTGAAATAGAGATGAAAGGGAAAAAAGCGTTACTTTCCATCACTAGCCGATTATTTTCATAGGCGTGTTTTCTCGAGAACTACTGCATTGAATTCCAGAAACAACGAAGCGTTGGTAAGAGGTTCGATTACCTTCAAAATGATGTATCGCTTGATTCTTTATCCCATTAGAGATTCAAGGGTTGGAGCTTACCCCTCCGAGGGGTTTGAAGTGAAAAAAAAATGAAAACATGCGCGAAATATTTCCTCCTCGAAATGAAAATCGACCGGTTCGAGCGTTTTTTTTTTCTGAGAACGATAACGATGTCAAATCGGCCTTGTTTCGTCTTCATTGGGCCACCCAGTGTGTCATGATTGACACTAAAAATAAACATCACCTTCTCTTTTGCGATCACATAATTATCCTAGTTTCCAATCGATTTCGAATATTCGATACTCCGAAGAAAAAACCTCAGCAAACAATTTGAACCGATAAAACTGCTACATAAATAATGATCAAACATGATCTTAATATAGATTCGACAGATCGACATTTTTCCACGAAATACGTACAGGGTGAGTCACCAACAATTCACTCACATACTTTTCTTCGATTCGATAAATAAGTGACGGTCATGAATTCGTAGATTTAATGCTCACCATAATTCGTCCATCTCCTGGAAACTGCAAAACAGACGAATCACCTGCTTTAATTTCTTTGTTGCTCAGTGGTCTCACCCTTAAACAAATAACTCACGTAGGTATACGTTCGATCTTGAAAAAAAAAACAATAATAGAAATTTCATGATAGGTATTTTTTCTCCGAATGCATGACATTAAAAGTGGCTTTTTAATGACACACTTGATGGGCATGAAAGGTATTTGTTTACTGCCTAGCCAGAAAAAGTTTGTCTATAATTCATGAATCTGCTGTATGTGAGTTCATATACAGGGTTGGGTTAAAGTATCGAGCCAAGTAAATATCTTTTAAACGAAAATAACAATATTTATGAAAATTTGCAGGTAAGTGCAATGGAAATGAATTTTCTTGTTGATAATATACTTCCGGTTTAACTTCTTTAATTTAAATAGGACACCCTATATATTTTTACAGATTTTGAAAGAGCTTGTTATTTTAAATTAATTCATACATACTGAGTTTAGTGTGGAAAAATTTGTAAAAACGAGGAATATAGCACTTTAATCAACCTCTTTCGAGTTTTTTGCGTCAGAACAAAAAACTATTTAGATTAGAAACTAATTGATGTTGTTTGTATGCATAGTAATAAATAAGCGAACAATTGTACAATTGTACAATTAAGAATGGTTCAATTAAGTAAAAAATTGATGATTGCAAAATTGATTTCCGTCAATTAGAATTTGACACTTGGAGAACAAAAAAGTGAGTACTCGTTTATTTATTACAATGCATACAAACAACAGCAATTAGTTCATCCGAATAGTTTCTTGATCTAATGCAAAAAACACAGAGAAGGTTGAATAAAGTGTTATATTCCTCGTTTTTACAAATTTTTTTACACTAAACTCAGAAGAGAAGAATCAATGCCTAAACAACAGCCGCGGCATTAAATCTTGTACTTTTCTGCCTAGTAATACAAATAACTATTCTATCACAACTTTCAACTTCAATAGAAGCTTTGGAAGTTTTAGAAACTCCCACTATGGTTACTTTTGTTAACCGCTAATATCTTGAAATTTTCATTCCAAAATTTCTACAAAAGATAGTTTTATCAGTAGTAGTAATTTTATTCGCAAAGGGTTCCAATAACAGCGACATTTTTTTTAATAAAGAATTGAGCATACAAACATTTTGCAACATGTTTGGATTTCCCAAAATATCTAGATTTACACGTATTATGCTGAATAGAAATAGGACATTTTAAAAATTAAACATCATGAACGAATTTATGATGTAGATTTTTTCAAGTAAGTATTTCACATGAATTATTACCACTTCTGATAATTTTTCGATTCTTCAAGTGAAGGTGTTTTTTTTGCCAAGTTGTTATATATTATGTTCATTTATTGTTCATCTATATAACAAAACGAAACGTGTATTTCTACACTACAAAAATCATATCTCGATCAGTAATATTTCGATTTTTAGGTATAACTCACATGTCAAACTGTATTTTTGAAAAAATCTGGAGATATCCTGAACATGGTATGTAATTCCATAATTATTGAAAATGGACCACTACTATTTCATTTCATTTAACAACCCTGTGCAAAATAATTGTGTCTATGTGATTTTGATTTAAATATATATTTTTCTTATCATGGTCAATATTTTCATAATTTTCTTGGTATGGAAACAATGTCACTTCGAGCTCACCTCACCACAACGTTGATATTATCTTCGGCTTCGTTGTATCTCGTTATTATCCTCTGGAAATTGTTATCTTCGTCCAAACGTTCGATACTACCGTTCCTGAAAGTCGATGATGAATTTATTTTATACGCAAACTGAAACCGGATGAATTAGTGTTCACAGGAAAAATGGATATGGTCGGCAACATTGAGAAAGTGATGTAAACTTCAAACTTCGAACGATCCACTTAAGTTCAGTTGAATGTACAAAATTTATCTTTTCAAATTCACTTCCGAAATCTAGTAAATCGAATAACAATCCTGAATTTCGCAGATCTATTTGAATCTGTATCTACGATAAGGGTTCGATTTATTTAAAAAATGAAGAAATTCCATGAAATAAAATGAAATAAACTGTTTTCGAGGAAAAGAATAATAAACGAATCAATGTTATATTTAATAAGAGGGACCATGAATTTTATTTTTCGAGTTCCTATTTTCAACTTGACGTTCAGGCTACCCAAATTTAATTTTTTACCCCTCATTACAGACAAGATAATATTCATCATACAGGATGTCTCTGTAAAGAGGGACTTTTCATCTATTTTTTCGGTTTCGCTCTGAATCCGAGATATTTCCAACATTCACACGGGCACCCTGTATACAGGGTGAGTCAAAAATGTGTACCGAGCTTTCTGGGGGTGATAGAACATTGAAAAATAAGTGTAGTTTGATTAAACTCATGGCCCAAAATGCATATTAATGGAGATATATCCTTTCAAAGTTGATAAAATTAAAATAATTTCTCCGCATAACTTCTGAACGATGAATGAAAGCCACCCGATTGAAATTTTGTGCATGAATGTATGTTGTCAAAATACATTTTTTCGTCACACTTCCACATTTCTGATATTGTTATAAAGGGTGTTTTCAGAGGGCGAGTCATGATTTTTTGTAGAAAACTTTTTTCCCTGTATTATTTTCGGTGAAAAAACAGGAGCATTCGATGGAGCGAAGGAAATTACATGAAAAAGGTACTCCTATTCAAATACAAAAAATTGCGTCGTTCGTGAGATATTTGAGTTTTTGTAGTTACATGATATCAGCAGATTGATTTTATTCATCGCGAGATTCATCGGTAACAATATTTTAGCAGGCCATGATGAATAATTTTGTTCTCAATTTTGACGTTCATGTCATCAACATTCGAGTCAACATTGTTGTAGTCGATTTGTTCGTGTGGTTTTTCTGTGTCATTTATCACTGCGATTATCAACTGAGATTTTAAGAAATATGGCAGGTTATTCGTTCTCTGAACAAACTGATATGCTTCTAATGCTTGGCGAGTGCTTCGGAAATGCAAATGCTGCTGAAATATCGTTATACCGATGGATCTCGCGATGAATAAAATCAATCTGCTGATATCATGTAACTACAAAAACTCAAATATCTCACGAACGGCTCAATTTTTTGTATTTGAATAAGAGTACACCTTTTTCATGTAATTTTTTCATTCGCTCCATCGAATGCTCCTGTTTTTTCACCGAAAATAATACAGGGAAAAAAGTTTTCTACAAAAAATCATGACTCACCCTCTGAAAACACCCTTTATAACAATATCAGAAATGTGGAAGTGTGACGAAAAAATGTATTTTGACAACATACATCATGCACAAAATTTCAATCGGGTGGCTTTCATCGATCAGAAGTTATGCGGAGAAATTATTTTAATTTTATCAACTTTGGAAGGATATATCTCCCTTAATATGCATTTTGGGCCATGAGTTTAATCATCAAACTACACTTATTTTTCAATGTTCTATCACCCCCAGAAAGCTCGGTACACATTTTTGACTCACCCTGTATATGGATCGCTTTAACTTAGCAAGATATACCCTGTAGATGCGTTCAAAGTATGGATTTATCGGCAACGGCACTCGACAAAATGAATGAATGGTTCTTCAATATTCCATCGGAGTTCCATCCCATGAAATATTCTCGATATCGGAGCTTATACATATAAGCTAGGCAAATATATCTGTCAAGGGTCAACTACCGGCCTATTCCATTCCATAGACTTATTAGTCTATGTTCCAATCCGAGGACATCGGTTTTCCTTTCGAACAAGTGCGATTGGGCATTCCGAAATGAATCCTATCAGTGAGAAAATCGACATAGGAACGCTTTCACGTCCGAACTATACCTAGTTGATCGTAGATATGGATAATACAGGGTGGCCAGATGAAAATGAGCGGAGCTGTTTTCAGGAACTGCGTCAACGTTTCGGAAGAAATGATGAAAACACCGCTTCTTCTGAATGGATTGATGTTGTAGAAGCAAAATCGGGTTTAATATTGGAAATAGAGAGTTTCAAGGAGTTTGCACCATGTGGGAAATTTTTTCATTATCCGTTCGTCAGATAATTTTATTGCAGAAAAAAAATTGGATGTCAAAATTCACATTTTTTCAAACGGCATACAGTGGAGAATGAAAATTGGGAAATTTGATCTGATTTGATTTTCCACATTCTCGAAAAAAAAATTTTTGGAAATGTTATTTGGAACTGTAACATTCAGATTTGGAATCACAGCTACCTACGCTACAATTTTTTCCCCACATTCAATGGTTTTAGTAGTCAAAATTTTTCACATTCACAACTCTTCAATTTACAAATCTAACCCATATTCGACAATTTTTAAACTATCCACTCTCATTCAAAGAAAAAAAATTGTTGTTGCTCATCATTTTCATTAAAATTTTTGGATAGTATACAAAAAGTTGCGAACAGTTTTCTAAAAACTTCGCAAAATAGAAAATAATTTTGAATTTGTTTATGTGATCTGTTGATCTCTGGTGACAAAAGCCATATTGCCGGTCGTTCACGGTGCTTGAGATCCCTAGATATCGTAGTAGGAAAATGAATCGGTTATAGTTGATAAACTCTGATCGATTTTGGAACGAAATATGGGGTGATCCACTCAGAAAAATCGAGTGACAAGCTTCGAAAGTGCGGATGACTCTTTGCAGTGAATGTCATTCCTCATTTCCATCATTTTGACGTGTTTTTTGTTTGTCGAAAATGTCAACATTTTCGCTGACTGTTTGGTTTCCTTCTAGCCACCCTGTATATCCACGTTAAAGGTATGAAGCTCGTGTTTCGCTGTGTGAGGAATAAATGAATAGACAGTTAGGTAACATCGATCGGGCGTATTCGGAATAGAATTACTGGAAATGCGTCCGAATATCCACCAGTTATTTGCGTCATAGTAAGATATATATATATATATAATATTATCATAGGTAAAACTGACTTGCTATATCGATTTACTTAACCTATATTTTTTATTACACTGTATAGGCCAGTGGCGTCTCCACAGAAGTTAACGGAGGCTGAGCCTCCTAAAGAATTTTTGAATATTGTATATGTAATGTATACACCAGAGTTGCAAAAAATACGATTTTTTTAAAATATAAAAAATCTGATTTGTTCTTGAATAGGGAAATGATGAACTTCATAATCACTTGAAATGCACAGAAATACATAAAATTCCTTCGTGACGTATCCTGAAATTTTGTGAATATTTTCGATATGACTTCAAAAAAAAATCCACGAAATTTTCAATTTCCAAAACTTGTATGGATCGGTATGATACAACATCTTCTTCATGCATCTTCTCAATGTAACAAAAATCATTCGGAGGGAGAAGCCTCGAAGTATCACCTAACTTCATACCGAATTTAATCTTGTTTTCCTCTGAGAATCCGAAAATGTCATGTTTTTTTGAAAATAATGTAATGCTATATTACATAATTAGCGTGGAAAGTGACGTATTTCGCACGAGTAGAAATGTACGGATGTAACGAGTGCTTGTAATGCACTTCCCAACGAGTTACGTACACTATTTTTCCTACGACCTTAAATATTTGAATCATTATTATTCAAAGTTTCACCTACATAAATGTGTACGCCTATGAAATGTTATAAGTTCGGCAAAGTCAACTGTGGTATTTGTCATTGTCATGAATGTTAAAGTTTCCTTCGTATTTTTCTTGAATTCGAAATGAATAATGTGGTTAATTCATAAAATCCACAGGGATCAAAATTGGAGGTTAGGATGCAAAATCAATCTGAAGTATCATATGTGATGATACCAGCAGTAAAATCTCCAGGTAAAATATCACGACATTCATCAATCACTACAAGCGTGCGATTTTCAAATATTTCCACACTAGTGTGCGTTTCACTTTCGACTTTTCTATCGCCATAGTCAAATCGGCTACTTTCTGAATAACATGTACAAAGTGTTGTTTTCATAAGTGGCCATACGAAAACTACTTATTGACGCTGATCGTGTGTATTGCGGTTGGCCCTTTTTTTTCCGAAGAATTTCATATTCAGCCTCCTTTTTTTTCGAAAAGATCACGAGCAGCCACTGCTATACGCCTCGATGGAGTGTTTGTGGAAATTGCATTCTCCAGTGAAATTGTGTCGTTCTTTTCGACAACCGCTAAATTTGAATCATTTCCTCACCGGGAAAACAAGTTGTTCTCGAGGAAAGCTCGAGAATCGCGTGCGACAATTACAAGATTCCGATTACATGTCGAGTTCGAGGAGTTCAAGTCGTTTCGATTATCATAAATGAAGTCGATTTCTGGAGGAAAAGCATGCGAGGTCAGTGTTGGTGACCTTTCAGCCCAACGGCTTTGTGAGAGTGAAAGTTTTCCGTGGGAAACTCGGAGAGTATCGCTATTCGGGAGCTTAAAGGCTTTCCACGTGCTGGTCGAAATTCCGGGAAGACGTATACCGTGCGGTCAATATTGAAGTTTACGAAATACAATGTTGAAGTTCCGAGATAAAAATACGAATTTCCGAGATATAAGTCGATATTTGAAATAAATGTCAGAATTTCGACTTTCAAGTCGATATTTGAATGGATAAAATGAACAGGTTGTACGGCAGCGTAGAAGGGCCAAAGAATATTTGATTTTTTTATCTACCAAAACTTTCGACTTGTGTGTTGAAATTTCGTGACAAAAGTCGAATTTACGAGATAAAAGTCGATATTTTTATTTTAAATGTCATGATTCCGGTATTAAGAAAGATTCAAATTTGGTACTTCAGACTTTGAATCGATTTTGGTTCGAAACTCTGCGAAATATTTCAACTGGTAAAGTTCAGGAAATGAAAATAAACTGAAACATCGCGAAAGTGAACAAAATCTCACCGTAGACCGTGGAATCCAACCAGGTGCCCCCCAAACAACTGCTAAGGAAATCTCGAATTTTCCGAATATTCACAAATGAAATGTGTGAAGTGAAAACCATGTATAAGAATGAAAAATATGGAAAATCACTCACTCGCTACCCCTAGACCTGTTCATCCCGTTGCGAGCCTTGACGGGGGGGCTGACCCCCCTCGCCCCGTCGCCGGCCGCCTTGGCCCCCCTCCTGCGGTCGGGGCTGCCGCCCTTGCGGGGGGACGACGACTTGGCCCCCGACGAGTTGGAGCCCCTCGCGGGGCTGGGGCCCCTACTGCAGGAGGGGCTGCGCTTCACCATGCCCGTGGAAGTTGATCGTCTCATGGGGGTCGATGAGATTTATTTCGCATCGTTTGCCGATGCTGAAAATAAGGAGAATATTAGAATCTCAATAATATTCAGAAAAGCCTCGATACGTTGTTTTTAGTTACGTATGTAGGTGAATCACCCTGTATTGACCCAATTGTTGACACTAATAAATGATAAGTCGAGGGCTACACCACGAAAGTTTTTATATAGTGTCTCGAAAATACTGTCTGTAAGTTCTTCGAGGAGGTGGTACATTCATTTTTCAGCTTTTTGTGGGATTTTCGCTCCTCGTTTTTTTTTTTAAATAGAGTAGAAGTTATTGAGAATTATTTCAATATATTTGTAGTAAGGACAGATTTTGTGATCTGCCCCAAAATGTCACTGCGCTTGAAATTAAACCTTTAGATACCTAAAAGAGAAATTCTCTATTGGTCAGTGACATCTTGGTTTTGAAAAAATTTGGAAATACAAATATATTTAATAAGAATAAAACCTCTACTTATCTTGGTGGACGTTTCGGGAACGAATCTGCTCCCGTTCTCAACACAATTAAAATATTTTTCTCTTTGTAAAATTTTTCAATGTTTTCGGTTTTGACACTGAAAAGTGAAAAAATAGAGAATTTCTCTTTTAGGTGTCTAAAGGTTTAATTTCAAGCGCAGTTACATTTTGGGGCAGATTACAAAATCTGTCCTTACTACAAATATATTGCAATAATTTTTAATAACTTCTACTCTATTTTTTAGAAACGAGGAGAGAAAATCCCATGAAAAGCTGAAAAATGAGTGTCTCACTAGTTAACACTAAGGTCAAAAGCATCAACAGTTAACACTATGCAAGGTGGATTTATACACAACGCTTTCTCGTTCTTCGTTCTTTATTTTTCTTTCTCTATCTTTTCTTCATTCTATTTTTCATATAAATTTTATTTTATTTATATATTCATTTCTAATATATTTGTAGTGAGGACAGATTTTGAGATCTGCCCCGAAATGTCACTGCGCTTGAAATTAAACCTTCATTTTTTAGAAACGAGGAGAGAAAATCCCAATGAATGTACCACCTCCTCGAATAACTCACAGACAGTATTCAATGTGTATTTTTTCACAAAAATTGTTCAAGAGTCTTTCAGAGGCTTGTGAGTGGTGTGTCATATTTTTTTTTGTCATAAACCTCGCTAATACTTCGTTATCATTCTCAGACTTGGAAAAATATCATGGTGCGTCTCGAAGATTTTGTTTTCGACATTGGTCAAGAAAGAGAGAAGTTACAGGGGTGGATCCAACTAAAGTGGGTTGCCATGCACACTATTCTAGAGTGTCCATTATTCGTTAACCATCCCGTATCAGTAATTATCATGACGTGATATAATACGTGCGCGAGCTTGTCGAACGTTTTCGATATCTCCAATCGGGCATTTCCACTATCAATACGATAAATCAAAAAAGGTCGACAACGAGTAGTTATATGAATACTGCGGCAATTGTTATCTTATCGCTGGAAGTAAAACTAATTAGTTATATTTGTTCGAATGCTTCTATGTCGTCACCGAAATTTTGGAATAATGCGGATTCGGTGAACACATTTTTGATTACAAATCCTTCCGTGAGATATTTGATTCATTAGGAAAGTGGGACAACAAAAGCAATTCTATGGAAAAATATATATTTCGGCTTTGAATCGAGAACCGTATTTTTCTTTCAAACGATCAAGATTGAAACGTCCTTATTATAATAATTATTGATATTATGTTTCCTTCTGGGAAAATAACATAAGAAGGGAAATCATACAAATTGTACTTTGCCATTGAAATAGAGAATTTCGTAGTGAAAAATTAATTTTCACTTATTATGCTGATTTTTAACTTTTTCGATTGTTTTTCCTTCTTTTTGACTTGTTCAGCGTATGGAAAAGATATGAAAAGTATCTTCTGTTAGGAATGGGACTCCGATTGGCTATGATGTCTACCCAAAACGGGCCGCAGCTAAATTGTGAATTTTCATGATTTTTCTCGAAGAAAAAAAGGTTTTTAGACTCTTGCACTGTTTATCAATTGTATAATCTTTCTTCGGAAAATTCATAAACGAATTGTGCTGAAAATGGGAGCACAGATTCGTTCCCGAAACTTCCCACTAAGGAGAGTAGAAGTTTTGTTTTTATTGAAAATATACTTGTATTCCCAATTTTTTTCAAAAAAACAAGGTGTCACTGACGAATAGAAAAATTTCTCTTTTAGGTATCTAAAGGATTGATTCCAAGCGCAGTGAAATTTTGGGGCAGATCACAAAATCTGTCCTTACTACAAATATATTGAAATAATTTTTAATAACTTTTATTTTATTTTTTAGGAACGAGGAGATAAAATCCCACACAAAAACTAGAAAAATGAATGTATGTTGGATAACTTACAGAAAGAACATTAAAAATTCCTTTCGATTGACGAATCCTTCGACACAACCTTACACCCTCAACAAAACACCCCTAACTAATTCTCAGCTCAGCTCAGGTATTCAATAAGTATTCGAAATACACTTAAATATCCGAGAAAATATTTTCGGAAATATTGATTTTATTCACGGAGAAAAATTAATCAAAACTACTTGTCGATAAACCATCGTGTTTGACCAAAGTGAAATGGAGATTAAATTTTTGTAACGAAAACTAGAGGGTTCATTTGAGAGAAGAATTTATGATTGCACATGACTTTGGTGTCATTAAAAAATTATCACAGTTAGTTTTTCTTCTTCCTGAATAATGAAGATGTAGATGCTTGATATTGATATCGTGTGACACCATTCGAAAAAGAACAAAATCGAAAAAAATCACAACATACCGAGCAGTTTATACGTGAAAAATCCACCCCTCTCGTGACACACACCGCTCTCGTTAATGGATTGGCTAAAACTAACCCCGCGGCCACATAATAGTTTCGACGTCGCTATGCATCGCGCCCTCCAAATACAAACATACTGTACTTGAGCGGTGAGGTAAAAAAAGCTCATTACACCAATGACCATCGCTTTTTTTTTGTTCGCGTTCATTCAGCCGTCAAATTTCTGTCACTCCACTTATCCATTAGGAATTCAGGTGTGGGATTGTCAGTCAATAAAATGATTCGAATCAATTTTAGCTAGTGAACAAAGAAGCTCAGATCAACTGTTTTTGTATTGATTTTCATGAAATTTGTTGGTGTTTTTTGTAGTGAAGATCTGAAATTCTGACCATCTTAATGACGCAAATGAGTATTTTTTATTTTCAGCTAAATTTTCTTTTTTGAAATCTGGAATTTGACTGAAAATGGCGGAGATATCTTAGATTGTTCAACAAAGACCGTGAGGAAGATAATATTTGATTCATTTCAATAAGTGAACTGCTTCAACAATTGTTAGGATCCCATCAAACTCACAAATCTGATGAAATTAGTATTCATTTTTCTAGATTTTCCTGGGATTTTCTTTCCTCGTTTCAAGAAAATAAAATAGAAGTTGTTATAATTATTTCAATTTAATAAAATGAAAAAAAAAATAAATAAAAATATTGAAAAGATTCCTTTCAGAAAATTGGTTCTATTCAATTCAGGAGTATATGGACACACCTGTCACCTATCCGATTTGTTTGTTGTTTGTTTTCTTATTGACAAATTTCTGTTTGTTTTTTTTTCCTCATTTTTTTTTTACTGATTTACTATGAAATCCTATATTACCCACTAGATGGTTCATGACCTGCAATAAATGAAATTTTTGTACATAACGTTGTTAGATAATCAAACTGAACTGAACTAAAATATATTTGTGATGAGGACTGATTTGTGATGTGCCCCAAAATGTCACTGCGCTCGAAATTTAACCTTTAGATGCCTAAAAGAGAAATTCTCTATTCGTCAGTGACACCATGTTTTTTGAAAAATTAGGAAATACAAATATATTCTCATTAAAAACAAAACTTCTACTTATCTCAGTGGACATTTCGGGAACGAATCTGCACTCGTTTTCAATACAATTCGAATATTTCATCTTCGCAAATTTTCAATGTTGAGTTGTTCTACACTGGAAAGTAACAATTTGACAGTAGGAGGAAATTCTGGTTACCAGGTGGTTTTTCATTGATTAATAATGAATTTTCCATTTTCATATTCAATTTTCAGAAATGGGTGCCAAGTTCTATCTATATATCAACTGAACAAGAAGCAATATTATTGTCGCCGTTCAGATTCTTTGATTTGTCGTTTTTAACTGTTGTCTTCTTTTCCTATGATCTTAATATTACCCCAATCGGCCATATGTTGTCCATTTTCAGTAAGGATATGTTCAGCTAATTTCGACTTGTCGATATATCTATTCTTTCTATTGTTCTCTCATCCTTACTAAAAGAGGTCTGCTAGTTTCACCTGCATAGTATTTTCCACAAACACATGTTATACTGTAAATACATCTTCATTTCCTGGTTTCGTATGAGTCACAATTGATCTCACTGCATTTGCATTCTTGAACACTGTTTTCACTCGAAACTTCTCACCAACACGTTTGATTTTTTCAGATATTCCGGGAATGTATGGGATTACATTTGTTATCAGTGTTGGTTGTCTTTGTGGTTGTTTTATATTCTGTCTGCTCTCAATTCTACGAAAGTGCTGAACGGACTTGATGACATTTTTTATAATTGCCAGTTTGAAGTGGCAATTAGCACTAATTGTCAGTCTAAACTGACAATTAGCTCTAATTGTTACTTTGAACTGGCAATCATGGCAAATTGCCACTTCAAACTGGCATTTATCCCCAATTGCCAGTTCAAACTGGCATTTTTCTCTAATTGTCAGTTTGAACTGGCAATTAGGGTTAATTGTCACTTTGAACTGGCAATTATGGCTAATTGCCACTTCAAACTGGCATTTATCCCCAATTGCCAGTTCAAACTGGCATTTTTCTCTAATTGTCAGTTTGAACTGGCAATTAGGGCTAATTGTCAGTTCAAACTGGCAATCAGCACTAATTGCCACTCCAAACTGGCATTTTTCTCTAATTGTCAGTTTGAACTGGCAATTAGGGCTAATTGTCAGTTCAAACTGGCAATCAGCACTAATTGTCAGTTCAAACTGGCAATTAGCTGTATTTGCCAGTTCAAACTGGCAATTATAAAAAACATAATTATTATGTTTATGCGCTATTATGCGCTGAACGGTCATTAATAATTATTTTTTGTATTTGCCAGTTTGAACTGGCAATTAGGGCTAATTGCCAGTTTGATCTGGCATTTATGGCTAATTGCCAGTTCAAACTAGCAATTAGGAATAATTGCCAGTTTGAACTGACAATTATGGCTGATCGTCAGTTTGAACTAGCAATTAGTGCTAATTGTCAGTTTAAACTGATAATTAATGCCAATTGTCAGTTTGAACTGGCAATTAGGGTTTATATTAACTTTGAACTGGCATTTATGGCTAATTGCCAGTTTAAACTGATAATCAATGCCAATTGTCAGTTTGAACTGGCAATTAGGGTTTATTTTAACTTTGAACTGTCATTTCTGGCTAATTGCAAGTTTGGACTGGCATTTATGGCTAATTGTCAGTTTGAACTGACAATTAGTGCTAATTGCCAATTCAAACTGGCAATTAGTCATCATGTCCGTTCAACGCTTTCGTACAATTCGGTGTATTGTTTTATCAATGAAATATTTCGGCTAAGTGTTGAGTTAAAGAACATTTTTTCTCTTGAGGCAGACCTTTATCCAAGCTATATCTTCGATTGAAGCATTCCTATGATAAAAAATGGAGTATTCGAATAGCAGCAGTAATGGATCTGCTGAATAAAATAAACTGTGCGTGAGTGAGGTGAGTCTGTGTCTTCATTCGAGCCGGATATTCATCCAAGCTATATCTTCGATGCAAGACACTCCTGCGTGATAAAACATGGAGCTAGTGCTAGTACTGCTAAATCTAATGTGATAAGAAAACACGTGACGAGTTCGAAGCGAATCTGCGATGAGTTCGATCTGTGATAAAATCTAGAACATTCGAAATGCCTCCGTGCCATTTTTCGTGGGCCACCCGGTATACCCGCTACACACACACACGCCAGAAAGACAACGACCCAACCGACGAATACGAGTTTGCCGGGCCGCTTGCACTTTCTCGTCTGCGTTTGTTCTTCGTCACGTTCGGAGGGACGCGCGTCTCGCGAGTTGCGACGGAAAAAAAGCGATCTTCTCCACGGTCGCCCTTTGCGATTTTTCGCCGCTCACCGTGCGGAAAGTCGACATTTCGGGGTGGCAATTTACGGTCGGTGTCTCGGTGGTGAAAATATCGCCGAAAACTCGGAATACGCGCTGTCGCGGGTTCATCTATTTTTATGTGTATGCGGGTTGGATTTCCTGGTTTATGGGGACAGGTGAGTGCGTGGTTGAAGTACGTTATTTTTGTGTCTACCGGTTTGGTATATTTTGAATGCTATGCTGTCATTTTACTATCCTCGGGCAGAAAGTCTATATTTATTGCACTTTTCGGACAGTTGCACACAATTTTTTCCTTCAATTTGATTGATGATGCCCTATTTCACTGAATTTAAAATCGTTTATTACAGTAGCACTTTGTCATACAGTGTGTTAATTAGGTATGTACAATAAATTTAAGAGCCGATTTTTGCAGTGATTTCGATTTTTAGACGGAATGTTCATATAAAAATGTGTCCTAACTCGCTTCGTATTCAAGATACGAGGTGTTGAATTTAAAAAAAATTTTCTTCTCTAATATCTTGAATTGCCTTTACCCAGTTTTGTGTTGTGTTTTTGGAAATTTCGTCGTGTTAAGTGGCTAATGTAGCTCAAACTTGATTATATTTATCAAGTCCAGAGGCGTCCCGACCAGTGGGGTCCCGATTTTTTTTTTTCGGATTGAGCATCTAAAAGTACTATACTTATTGTTTCTTAATTTTTTTCTGTATCATACTTAGTTTGTGACAAAAAAAATCAAATCCAATACGTTATTCTTGTGCATTCCGGTTTGGTGTGGTATATTTTGAAGGCTGTCAATGCTTTGTATTATGCTGTAATTTTACTACCCTCGGACAGACTAGTGTAGAAAGTGTATATTTATTGCACTTTTCGGACAGTTGCACACAATTTTTTCCTTCAATTTGATTGATGATGCCCTATTTCACTGAATTTAAAATCGTTTATTACAGTGGCACTTTGCCATACAGTGTGTTGATTAGGTATGTACAATAAATTTAAGAGCCGATTTTTGCAGTGATTTCGATTTTTAGACAAAATTTTCATATAAAAATGTGTCCTAACTCGCTTCGTATTCAAGATACGAGGTGTTGAATTTAAAAAAAATAGTTTTCTTCTTTAATATCTTGAATTGCCTTTACCCAGTTTTGTGTTGTGTTTTGGAAATTTCGTCGAGTTAAGTGGCTAATGTAGCTCAAACTTGATTATATTTATCAAGTCCAGAGGCGTCCCGACCAGTGGGGTCCCGATTTTTTTTTCGGATTGAGCATCTAAAAGTACTATACTTATTGTTTCATGTTTTTTGTTCTGTATCATACTTGGGACAAAAAAAATCAAATACACTAGATTGCATTCACAATTATTATTGCTTGTTTTTTTTTTCTCAAAAACTTAACAAGATAAGAAAAAGTTCCGAGAGCCAGAAAAAATGTACTTTTAGATGTTCAATTCAAAAAAATACATGAAAATTTCGTATTTGGTATTCATTTTTTTACACCCAGTAGATTATTTTATATTTGATCAGAGCTCATTGTTATAAATTCAACAATACCGATAATAAGCTTACTTGAGATTTTTCAATAATTTTCCACAATCTATTTCGGGAAATTGAGTAAAAATAAATATTTATTCAGTCCCTTTTTTCTCTATTTTCTCTCAATTTCGAAGTTCTCGTTACTATCATCAATCTGAGAGCTCGTATTGAATCAATAAATAAACACTCTGTATGGAGATTGAGGATATAATCAGATATACACCCTGTTTGTAAAAAACTAGTTTTAATCATCACGAAAGAATCTACTATATGGAATTGCCTTTTGCAGAATTAGAGTTGAGTCATGCTTTCTATTATTTTTTTTTCTTCTATATGGTATCATTACATCATCGACTCCCAACTGTATCGTTGGATATATTTCGTGAGATGGAAAAAATCTGATGAGATCATTCTCTCAACGACATACTTGACTACAATGTACAGGCTGGTTCATTAGTTCAGAACATTCGAGATGCCAAAAAGATATTTTCATTTTTTTTTCCACCTCTACTATTCATTCGGAATACCTCAGATACGGTGTCTGTAAACACAGTCATAATGCCCTAGAGTATTATTGAGTCTATCATATCATATATTCTCTATACTAGATCGACTTAGAAAGAGAGAGGAATTGGAATGACCATAAGAAATTAACACAGCGATGAAAAATCACATGACTGTTTTTTTTTATCTGTGGACAACACGAAAGGGAAACCTATAATGTTCGAGGAACATCGTGTTAGCCAGCGGTGGAATTTTGGGAGAGAAGGAAGGTGTTGGAATTTTTCTTGAAAGTTTGGAGGTTGTAAGCATCAGGAAAGACTTCACTAGGCAAAGAATTCCATAACTTTGCCGTTCTATTGATGAATGATGCTTGGTATAGCGATGTTCGACAGGTCTCGAGCCTGACAGTGTAGGGGTGACCAGCCTGAGCTCGCCTGGTTTGTCTACTAGGAATCGCGCGTGGTGGCATAATGGATGATATTTCCGTTGAGCACCGACCGTGAAAGTACCTATAAAAAAGGCAAAGATCGCCGACCTTTCTACGATGATCTAGAGAGGTCAATGATTTGGTGAGTGTTGTGTCATCGACTAGGCGAATAGCTCTCTTCTAAATTGAATCTAAGAGCTTAAGCGTATGTTTGGGGGCTGAGCTCCAAACATGTGAACAGTACTCCAGGACAGGTCGAATTTGTGCTTTGTAGAGTAGTTGCTGGTATGTGAAGTATCTCTTCGCACGGAAAAGAAAACCGAGTTTTTGTGAAGCAGTTTTCGCAATGGACCTCACATGATCGTCCCATGAGAGAGAACTGTTGGTGGTGACACCCAGCATGGATATTGACGACCTCATAGGAACAGTGGTGGTACCCGACATCATCAAATTGGGCATTGTGTGATCAGCCTTCTTGAGTTTTAGTTGCATTGTCGAAACATTTTGATGTGGCATGCCATGGTATTGAGGCAGATTGATAATGAAATCGGATGATATTCGAGTGGAAAATAAATGAAAATATCGTCACTCGTATATATATCGTAACAACCTGTATATCACAAAAAATTCGGTATCACGCTCGGTAAAAGAGAAAATGTTAGAGCTTCCAGTATAATTTCCTATGTGGATTACCCAAGTACCTACTTTGTTTCATAATAAAAATGCATAACGAACACATTATAACTATTACTCAACACTGTGGTACTACATATTAATAATTTGTTGTTATTTATTGAATGCATATTATACTAATTATCGAATTTAAATGTAATGAGTTTCGTAAACCTCGATGTGGACGTACTTGGACGTGATGATCAACAATGAAACGTTCCGATTAGGCATATTTTATTACAAGAAACGGTTATTTTATAATCATGAAGCTAATTCAGAAATTAGTTGAAGACATGGAATTATTTTTCATTAAAACTTAAGGTGTTATTACTGCCTTTTCAATTATACTATAGATAAAGGATAATAACAATAAAACAGTTCACAATCGATTGTTTCGACTATTTAAGCAACCATCTTCAGTAAAAAAAATCATCATTGTTGTCAAAAGAGTATTCCACAGTCGTAGAGAAAGTATAGTACTCTACTTGCATAAAGTGGCTATTCTCTGAGCTTCAAATGATATATTATTGGATTAGTTCCTATTTAAAGCCAGAGAAGACCGCCAAAACTTTATGCAAGCGACATGAATTTGAATTTCAAATGACCGTAATGAAGAAAGAATCTGCTATTTCATGTGAAGATAACACTGTTATCATTTCATCGCCTCAAGTAGATCAGCCTCGAAATCAAGACAACTGAGGTCATTCACTAAATTACAACATCAACAAATTTAATATTCTGACGAAAGTAACATGGAAGTAGCGATTTATGCTATACATACAGGATGGTTCAGATATAAATGAAAATATCGATAAGACATTCTCCTCGTCCTCTGATAAGAAAGATACAGTGTGTTGAAGTTTACGAAAATAAATATTTTTTTTTGCCTTGACGAAAAACTGCGAATCCAGCGAAATTTCGTGGGCAAACAAATGTCATTCGGATGTGACATTTCAACAAATAAGAGCACCCCACTGTCTTTGTATGATTTCTTCCGAAATTATCAAAATCCTCGTTCAATTTTGTGAAATAGGCATTTTTTCTATCACAACCTAGAAAGTTGATCACGATTTATAGTCATAAAAAAAAATTTTGATGATGCGGCGGTTTTGCATTCTTCTGAAAAAAAAACCGAATATCTCTAGAACTGAGACCCTAATTCAAGATTAGTGAATTGTGAGGTGAATTAGTTTTCAGTCAGAATTGAAAGAGGATTCGTTAAATTTCAAAAAACAGTAGCTATTCTTTTCCCTTGAAATAATTTCTAAAAAATACTTTGCTTTCCAGTGTCGAATGTGATTTCCTGTATGATAAATAATAAATCTTGATTGCACAATTGGTTGTTTGCATGGTATTTTCACACACACAGTTCTCCATTGTACGGGGAGACAATTAAATTTCTCATATACACTCCCATAGTTGTAAAATGTTTATCTTTTTATCTGGTTTATCATTTATTCATGACAGCCGAATGCATTATTCAGAAAATTGTGCATATACAGGGTGTTTCCTGACATTTCTGACGAAATAAAAGGTCCGAATATTTACTTAATTTCAAGATGAGAATGTGGATCGAAACTTTTAATTGTTTTGAATCATTTTTTTTTTCTTCTAAAATAGGCTTTACCCAATTTCGTTGGAATTTGATATCGTTATTTGTAGTTATAAGAGGCTTATTCAGGCATGAATAGGAGGAAATTATTATGAGTTTTTCTGTAATTTGAATACCTTTTTCGGATCAAGAAACTAATGAAATCAACTTTTCCGTATCTTGAGCTGATTTATATCAAAATTACAGAAAGAGTGGCGTATTTTTGTGCCAATAATATTTTCTATTCATGGCTTTATAACGAATAAATACATAACGAAATCGGATAAAGCATATTTGAAAAAATGCTATTCCATATTTTCTTCTCAAAACTAAGTGAGGATTCACTCCTTTCATTTTGCTAGAGAGTTTAGAAAACAACCTGTGTAGGGTGATTCATTGACAATCATACTGACTAAACATACGCACTGCGTATCATAAATTTTTATACAGGCTGTCACAAATTCGGTTTCCATGGAAATATCAACAATTCTTCAGAAAACTCCATTAAGTCATCGTATTTGAGAGGCTAAGAGCTGAGGTCCGTACAAAAAAAACCTGATGATGGCAGCCCAAAACCGAAACTTCAGATTATCAATTTTATTTATTTTTATTTTCATTATATTTTCATTTATTTTATTGAAAAATAAATTCCAGTTTTTCGCATTCTCCTGTATATCTCCCCAAATACGTTTGGGTTTTCTTGTCGGTATTTTGTTGGGCTTTTGATTACGCAAATTCGCCTCTATTTGAACTTTGTTGTGTATCTGACATGCATTTAATCGAATTTATATCACCCTGTATACTGCGACCATTTGAAAGATACCAGTAGAATAATCTCGGAAATAAGAAAAAATATCGATAAATGCACAAACCGACAGCATTTGTTCGATTATTTTTCTGTTCATCTAAAAGAAATGTATGCAGGAAAAGTTATAATGATACAATTTGTGAAAAAAAAAATGGGAGAGCTAAGGAAAGGTTCGAAATATAAGTGAACACCCTGTACGTCAGAATTCTGACTTTGTAGATTTTCGACATGTTCGTGAGAATTACTATCGAAACATTTTCGACAGGTCATATACACTGTGAATTATTGTAAATCATCTTCACACAACATGCTGTGATTTGTATTTTTAGACTCGATATTTGTCAATACAACGCTTTCATTAAAACCACCGAAAGATAAGGAAATGCCGGTTAATGAGGCAATTACTCACAATAAAGACGTAGATAAGACAGCACAGCTTCGTTGATATCGAACTAATCAAAGAATTCTTGGGAGGAATCCTCGCAGAAAATTTTTTAACGAGCTCAAAATTATAGTGGTTTCCCACGAGCATAGGTTTGCAGCCTTTATAATGATGTTGACGCTGCTGTTGGAAAAAGTAACTTTTACTGCCCTGAGATTGTCTTCTAGAAATTGTAAATATTCAAGAAACCACTACAAAAATTGCTTTTGTTTTAGATGTGTCTTACATGATATGTCAGTCGCTAAGAATTTAAGACATGTTCAACTGTGGAAAAACTCATATCAAGATCTTTTTTTGTTATTTCATTCAGAGTACTTGGGCCAAGATAAATTTGCTATTATCATTTTTTTTTTCTATTTTTTTTTTTTTTGGTATTTTCTCTCCTCGTTTGTTAGTATTGTGGACGTTTCGGGAAACGAATCAGATCCCGTTTTCAACACGATTTGAACAATATTTTTCTTCGTATATAATCTTTTTGATGTTCATCGTTTTTGGTGTTTTGTGTTTTTCAAAAACGAGGAATGAGGACTATCACGTTCACAAAAAATTTGACAATCACATCAAATTCACGGTCTCATGATTTTTTCGTGTTTATTTTGATTCTCATAAATTTTTCAGCAGGCTGTAGTGTTTTGAAGTTTGATGTTGAAGTTAAAGTTTTCATTATAGAATTTCCTCATTTTTCCTTTTCGTGTGAGTTGCAATAGTTGCTTTTTGAAAATGAACAATGTTTTACTCTATATCTTTTCATGACTAGACTCATGAGCTGAGCTGTCAAACTGACATTAGGAGAAAACTCGTCAAAACAATTAAATCTCTTCTAGTGAACTATTGAACAAAAGAATCGAACTGAAATTAAAACATTCACCAAACTCAGCAAATATTAATTTGGTGAGTAATTTCAAAAGCGAAACTATGACCTCTTGAAAACGCCACTGAAATTGCTGTAGTGAATTTCTAAACACCCTGTAAATCGATTGTATAATTAATTCAAATGTGACATTTTCTCGTTACATAAAAAAAATCATTTCTTCGAAAAATTTCCGGCAATAATTCGAACATTCATATGGAATGGATGGATTATAAGTGAAAAACAGCTTGATTTTCACGGCAGATCACCTGCAAATGATGTCGAACGAACATGAATAATACCGTAACCGATGACGTGTGCGATTGATAAGTCCGGGATAATCAATCTTATCAGCTCTCAGAACAACCTCCACTCTTGTTCAGTCGGTGGGTGATCCTGTGAGTGATGGTTGTGGATTTCAGTTGACGATAGATAGCTTCGATTTCCATACGGGACCGGTACTACTCAAATCTATGGCACTTAATTCCGTAACTTTGCACGTATGCGAACTTTTTTTTGGTATAGTAGTCGTCACGATAATCTGCAAATAAAAAAACACACAAAATTGCTTGCTGTTAAAAGAGTCTGAAACTATCCCAAACACTATTCAGAGGTAACCGCATTCTCATAGATCATTCATAGATCATTTATTGGTATTTATTGTATTTATTATCATTTAATTCGGAAATTTTGCACGCATGCAATTTTTTTTTCGAATTCTTTTTGGTATATACTAGCTGTCACGATAATCTGCAGAAAAAAAATCACAGAAAAATTTATAAAAAGTGTGGGACGCGTGCCAGTATTGTTCATAAAGCCATAAATTTAGTAGAATACCCTAACTTTATCATATACCAGTTAGTAAGTCATAGTAAGTCTAATTAGTATGGCTATCATCATAATCTTCTGAAGGATTGAAGTTGTATTTAACCCACAGAGAGGCTCATATAACAGATAAAATATAAGTTATAGAAAGTCCGATAAGTGGGTTAGATGAAACATCAAAACACTTAATTAGGAATGCTTGAGATTTTCTGATAGGCCTTGGTCCTATTCCATACTCTCGATTATTCGATTTGCTGACTTGACGATCATTGAATTGTTACGTTTCACTGAAATACAACGGTTCATTGGGAAATGAAAGAATTTTATGCATAAATAGACAGACATGAATACCGATAATCACTCTCGGGTAAATACTAAGGAGTCCCTAATCATTTTCATTTTTCAGGTCTACTGAGGATGGTAACTTAGTTGCCGAAATACGTATTTAGACTTTTCATTGCATTAAGTAGAGTTGGTTTATTTTCCACTCGATTCATGGCTTTGAGGACAACACTCACGCGTTTCACATTTTTTTATCGATATATATAAGCGTTTATTTGTTAGTTTTTATTTGCAGTTCATCGTGTTCATGACTATACCAAAATATGTATCGCATTATAAGTGCAGAATTTTTGAAACCACGTTTCTAGTGGAACTTTTTTTGGATCGTAGGCACTTAATGAACATTTTCGGAAAATTATTCGATTTGGGTTATCAAAATCTCGTTTTTGATCTTGATTTAATAATTTTGAAATAAATAAAAATGATAATTGAATATGCATGGTAGACAAATCTGCGTATTATAGTACGAAATACATAATATTTTACAACTGTAAATGTGTTGTCAAACAACATTCATATCAATACACTGATCAATACACAATGTGTGCAACAGTTGCACACATCGGAACACCAATGTTCGAGAATATAAATGCTACACGGTTAGCTGATGCGAGCCATGGGCGCCGCAATATTGGCCTGGGCTCAGCCGACTTCCGATAGATGGACGAAAAAATTTGAGGCAGTATAAGAAAAATATCACTATGAAAAAAGCACACTTGATATTCCACTGTGGACGATATGCATTTGAACTTTTCATCATCAATGAGTTAGTTTTTAGAAAAAAAAATTCTGGATCTGGAAAAGTTTTGAAACGAACAGATTCAAATCAGTTTTGATAGAAAAATATTGACTGTTTATTTGGATGAAACAATTTAGCGAAACATGAAGTGGTAGAGAATTTGAAAAAAATAAAATTGATTATGAACCTAACTAATCGGTGTAAATTGAATGGCAAATAGTACTGAAATAGTCTTTTGAAACTATTATGTAAACGATCCCGCAAATCGTCGATGTGGAGCAAAAACAAAGACGGTACCAAGACTGATCCTTTTGGAACACCAGCATTGACAGTCATTGTATCAGAGGAGAGCACCACATGAAGTGATCTGTCTGTGATGGAAATTATTGTTGAATTATACGACAGGGTGGTTCTCTTTTGACCACTTTCAATTGAAGCTTAATGGAACACAAAAAAAAAATGTTTTCAAAAGTTGGCAAGTTCGAACGTGTGCCGACAATGTAACTTTTTCATGAATAAAAAAACGGGCAGCATTAGTGAACTTTGTATTGGACCTAAATTTTATTGCATCTTATTGGTACGATAAGCCGTTCTTATCTTCATCTCCATTCTTCTTTATCAATTATATTGTCAGTCTATTCGACCACAATTGTGTGATAAAAGTGATAATATTTCATTACGGATTATTTTGCATCGAGTATTACGTATTGTAGGGCTGCGTTGCCGTTTTCTCGACGAATCTCGACAAATAGTGGCATCTCGAAATAGCTTCTGACTAAATGCTACTGAGTCAACAGAAATTCGTCATCATGAAATCAATAACACGCTGAGGTGAATCAAAGCCTTGAGTAATAATATTATGGTAATTTCAATTAGTGAATTCATGAATGAATATAAGGTAGCGTAACGATGAAGAGATGTTGATGGCCTCTCTTTAGTTTTATCGAAAAAAAAATTGTGTGATTTAATTTGCAATCTTTTATCCCATATGGGTTAGTGACCGTCGACTTTGGCAGTTTTAATGATAAATTTTGAATCTTCATTTTTTTCTGTTTAGTTTTCATTTCGATGCGCAAATTTCATATGTAATCAAAACTTGAAAGCCTTATAGAATTTTTACAATGAAAAATGATTAATAAGTAGTCAATATTTCGAAGTTACCGGTTTTTTATTGCTGAATAAGGTAAAACAATGGAACTGGCTGGTTTCCATCGAAAGAAATATCTTTCAGCTTTTTCCAGTTTAATTTTCAATGCCAGTTTTTGATCACCCCGTATTCATTCAATATCAAAATATCAACTGAAATTGATCCCATTTGACAAGGAAACCAAATCCGATTGAATAATGAAGGAGAAATTCATATTTTTGTTTAGACCTGCAAAATTCATTTTTTGCACAAAAATTAAAATAGTTCGAAAAAGGTTGGACTAAGGTATAGGATATTATACATGAAATGAGTCTAAAATTCGGCATAAAATGTTAAAATTGAGTAATATATTGGGTGTTTTGTTTTAAACCCTAAACCCTACCTTAATCAGCTAAGATTTGTTCATTTTTCAGCTTTTTGTGGGATTTTCTCTCCTCCTTTCTAAAAAATAAAGTAGAAGTTATTAAAAATTATTTCAATATATTTTTAGTAAGGACAGATTTTGTGATCTGCCCCAAAATGTCACTGCGCTTGAAATTAATCTTTAGATACCTAAAAGAGGAATTCTCTATTTGTCAGTGAAACCTTGTTTTTGAAAAACTTCGAAATACAAATATACTCAATGAAAATTAAATATCTACTTGTCTTGGTGGACTTTTCGGGAAATTTTAAGTTTGAATCTCGAAACCTTCCAAATTTTGCATTAATCTGCATGTAAGTTTTCCTCAACAATATTCTCTAGCCTTGCAGAGATAGAAATGAAAAACGTGTAAGGAGAAGAGGTCCTCCCAAAATGATGATAAATCAATATTCCGTGTTATAAATTGGAAATACAAAACCAACTAACAACAACTCCATGTTTCATTCAATATATTTGGAAACGTCTAAGATACATTTCATTTTGTTTGTTTTTCAATCTTCGTTGGCCTTCCTTGGCCAACTGATCGTGTCATCAAATCATATCGCATCACACAAAAATAAAAGTGATTTCATAATATCGTACGGGCCATCATTATCACATCAATTGCACAATATAAGTACCTAGATATAAAATAATCAATCTCAGTATAGGTATCAGTTACCCTGTAATCAGTTACCCTGTAACTGATACTTGATAGATTTTATCGCAAACAATACTCGATATAGGTACGTATTCTTTCAACAACATGTGGCGGTAAACACAGTTTTATCTGAAACAATGAATATATCAAGTTGTCGCTTGGGGTTCGAATCCCAGTTCGAATCGAGGATTTTTTTTTTTTTTTTCGTTGAAGACGCGAGGTTATCGTTTTCTCTTTTTCAGGTAAACAATGGAACATCAGCTCCATGACAGAGACAGAGTGGGAGTTCAAGATGCCGTTCTCTTGGAGGATTATACCAGCGAAAAGGCATTTGTGGATAATTTGAATAAAAGATTCAACGAAAATGTGATATACGTGAGTACGACAATAACTCTGTTACGGAATCAATGCCCTGTATAAATATCCGATGAAGCCTAATTTATAGAATGGTTCTTATACTGAACGACTACAGAATAAGGGGAAAGTGAAACTTAGTGGTCATCATGAAGAAAAAAGGACAAATATTGTTAAATGAGACACACTGGTTTTCGGAATACTACAACGTACCTTGTTTTTTAAACAGTGCAAAAATATTATTTAATCTTTATCTTGCATGTTCTCGATTCTCGATGAAATATTTGCATTTCCTGCAAAAAATCGTGAGGATAACATATAACATATTTTCGAGAACTCAGTGATGATGAAATTATATAGGCTTTCGATTATTCGAAATAATTATCGTATGTTATTATCTATCGAAATAATTTCGAAGCAAACGTTTTGTTACTCAGACAACCCACGCAGTTGTTTCCAAATGATGCTCTGCTATTGTTGAGAATAATTAAAATTCAAGGTGGACAAATTTAGTGCTAGTAATTTTTGAAACGTTTTTTTTTTCCGGAAACAGATCATTTTCTCGTCATATTTTCTTGAATTCTTCAAACTCTACTTCTAAAAAATTCAGAAAGTAAAATTGAGGAAAAAAATAATGGACCTTTTTTGAAGGGTTTTGAGGGGTTCTAGTCTGATTTGGACCAAGAATGCAAAGGAACATCAGTACTGAATATGCCGAATTTCAAGAAAATCCGTAAACTAGAAAAAAGTATCGAAAAAAAATATTGATTTGAAAAAGTCAACTTTTTCGCTCTCAATTCCCGGCAACCATGTATACAGGATCTCCGAATATAACCCAGCTGAATTTCCATTCTTTTTCAGACTTATATCGGTCCAGTGTTGATATCAGTGAATCCGTACAGGGAGCTCGACATTTACGGGCCGAAAACGGTGAAGGAATACGACAACAAACATTTCTTCGAAGTTCCACCTCACGTGTAAGTGTATCTCACTGTATCGATTTGTGTCAGTGGCAACGTTCGTGATTGGTTAGAAAATTATTTGATGAATAGAAAACAGTATGTTAATGCGAATAAAATACTTGTAGCTCCCAAATGAATACAACATGTGGTGTACCACAAGGAGTAGTTTTAGGTCCGACTTTATTACTAGTTCATAGTATTAATCAATGTCAACCTGAAATTATTCGTAGATGATACGAGCATATTTTTTCCTCATGAAATGTAAACGAAATTTAACAGATGATGAAAAATCATTTGTGGAAAATATCATCAAAATTATTTCGAAAATGAAAGACAACATGTTTATGGTGTATGTCGAATATATTCAGTACTCACTTAACGAAAGCAGCGTATGTTAGATAGCCGTAGAGAAAGTTTAGGTCACGAGGAACGATAGCCACTACTTCATACACAATTTTTTTTCTTTCAGATTTGCTGTAACTGATACTGCCTATAGATCTCTCAGAGAGGAGAATAGAGAACAATGTATATTGATATCAGGTAAAGAGAAATCTTGAATTATTTTCAATGTGAACATAATCTAAGGTATACAGTGGAGTGAATAAATACTCAGATACAAAATAAATAAAAACCCCAAAAACACACAAACATTGAAATTGAAGCTAATGAAACAAAAATAGTATCTGTTTGTAGTATTTGTGAAAATTGATAAACACTCGAATACAAAATGAATAAAAACCCCAACCCACAAACATTGAAGTTGAAGCTACTGAATAGAAAAATAGTGTCTTGAAGCTAATGAGAAAAAAAATAGTGTCTTATTGTAATATTTGTGAAAATTGATGAATACTCCCCCACAAACATTGAAGTTGGAGCTAATGAGAAAAAAATAGTGTCTCATTTTAGTATTTGTGAAAATTAATAAATACTCAAATACAAAATAAATGAAAACACAAAAATCCACAAACATCGAAATTGAAGCTATTGAAGAAAAAATAGTGTCTTATTGTTATATTTGTGAAGATTGATAAATACTTAAATACAAAATAAATAAAAACCCCAAAAATCCACAAGCATCGAAATTGAAGCTAATGAAGAAAAAATAGTGTCTTATTGTTATATTTGTGAAGATTGATAAATACTTCAATACAAAATAAATAAAAACCTCAAAACCCACAAACATTGAAGTTGAAGCTAATGAGAAAAAAAATAGTGTCTTATTTTAGTATTTGTGAAAATGAATAAATACTCAAATACAAAATAAATGAAAAACCCAAAAATCCACAAACATCGAAATTGAAGCTAATGAAGTAAAAATAGTGTCTTATTGTTATATTTGTGAAGATTGATAAATACTTGAATACAAAATAAATAAAAACCCCAAAACCCACAAATATTGAAGTTGAAGCTGATAAAAAAAAATAGTGTCTTATTGTTATATTTGTGAAGATTGATAAATACTTGAATACAAAATAAATAAAAACCCCAAAACCCACAAATATTGAAGTTGGAGCTGATAAAAAAATAGTGTCTTATTGTAATAATTGTGAAAATTGATAAATACAAAATAAATATAAACTCCAAAAACCCACAAACATTGAAATTGAAGGTAATGAAAAAATAAATAGTGTCTTATTGTAGTATTTGTGAATACGTTATGGCATTGGGAGTGTTTTTTTTTTAGCTAGCCTGTATAGTGATTACTGTCTGTAGGTTGATAGAGGAGGTGGTATATTATTTTTCATGATTTTATGGAAATTTCTCTCCTCGTTTCCAAAAATTAAAATTTGAATTATAACAAATATTTCAATATATTTGTAGTTGGTACAGATTTTTGATCTGCCCCAAAATGACACTATTAAAAATATATTTTTCTTTCCACACATTTCAAATAGTGAATTTCTCTTTTACGTATCTGATGAAGGTTAAATTTCAAGCGCAGTGACACTTTGGGGGCAATATCATGATTTCTATTTATATTTTCAGAAACGAGGAAATAAATCCCAGAAACTCTAGAAAAATGTGTACAGTGACTCTAGTTATAACGACCTCGAATGCCATTCCGTCAACTTTCTACCCTTCTATATAGAAATAACTCCTAAGGTAGCTGGTAGAACTTGACGTGAAATATGACAATAATTTTTTTTTCCAAAGAATGCGCATAAAAATAAGCTCACACCTCGCAAAATTGTTTCCTAATCTTCATCAGGCATGAAAATATCCATCATTTATTAGAACCATCTAATTCAATGTTACTATCGAGATCCTTGAACCAAGAAGAATCTACTTTAGAGCTTCCAGTTATATTTTTCATTTCCCTTATACACGCGTTCAACGCTATATCTTGTATCTTCTTCCGACGCTGCCAAATTTTTATGCTCTTCTTGAGTTCAGACAAGTCGTTCTTCAAATTCACGTATTCCATAACATCCGGCACTTCGTAGGTGCTTCTGAGGCTTTTATAATAGCTGTACTTTTCCTTAACGCGCTCGAGCTCCGTTTCCACCTTCTCGCATTCCTTCTCCAAGCCAGCAATTTCCTTCTCCTGAAGCGACACTGAATCTTTCAATTTGTTATAGTTCTCTTGTTGTTTCTGAAGGTACTTCTTGTGTTTGCTCAGCACCAGATTGGCACCACCGTTCATCCTCTTCAATTCGATCAGATGCGTCTGCTTCTGCTCGATCTTTTCCAAAAAGTGCTTATTCTCGATTTGCAGCTGGTCGAAGTCCACAGCGTGGACGTTCTCGCCGAGCTCCTGTCTCTGTATCAAAGTCGCCGACACCTTCTTGAACTGCACTTTCAAAGAAGCCGTCCTCAGTCTCAGTTTCTCGATGTTGAACTGCGCACTTCTCAGCCAGTCGTCCATGTACCTCAAGAATTTCTCGGCGGGTATTCTTTGCGTCAACGGATCGACGCCTTGGGTCACGACGTTGAACTCGAATATGTTCTTAGCCTCTCTGATGTCGATTTCCCTGATACTGAATTCTTCGAGCTCAGATTTCAGGTTCCTCTTCGTCCTGTGGGATTTCTTGAGGAAGTACTCGAGGTTGGCTTGTTTCTCCTCCATTGCTTTCACTATCATATCGGTTTTCTGGGAGAGGTTTATTTTCGGTCCTTTGCCTTTGATCAAGGAAGAGAGACTCGTGTAGGAATCCAAGCGAGTACTCCTCCGGCTGATGGTGCTGATGGAAGAGGTGGTGTCTTGTGACACTGGGAATAAAGCTGCTGGTCCCACCGTCAGACTTATCGCGTAGTTTATTATCTGCTCGAGACCTTCTAAGGCAGTTGGGTCGTTGTTCATCAAGAATTCCAGGAACAAGCAGTTCTCCAGACCGAGGTGTTTATTTTCAATTTCCATTTCGTTCACGTGGTCTATAAGCTGCTGGTCAGTTAGGTCATCTAGAGGATTTTTTTCTTCGATAGTTACAGACGAACCTTCGCTGTGGTACGACACATCGTTATATTCGTCCGCATTTTCCGAATCAGCTTGTTCTAGACTCTCTCTAGACATCCTGACGAAACTTCAACACGAAAGAGATTTGTATATCTGACAGTTGTCATACGACAACATTGACAACTTTTAACATATTGCCTTCTGAGGTGCAAGACACAGACAAGTGGATACTATATACTGGATACTTCACCAGGACGATCATGTGAGGTCTATTGAGGAAACTGCTTCACAAAATCGGTGCTCAACTGAATCTCGTCTATTCTAGACGAGCTCAGGCTGGTCACCTGGTGCTACACCAAGCATCATTCCTCAATATAACGGCAAAGCTGTAGAAGGTTTTGCCTAGTGATGTCTTTGCTGATGCTAACGACCTCTTAACTTTCAAGAAAAATCCCGAAACCTTTCTTCTTTCCCAAGACACGATGTTCCTACATCACGTATCGGCAGTCGCCGAAATCCTCTCAAGGTCAATGTTCGCCATGTTTATTTGTACGATTTCAATTTTATATAGCGAAATGTAGCGAATTTTGGTTGTATTTTGGTATCTGCTGAAGTTTGCTCGGAACTCGATTTTTTACACTTTTTGCCGAAATTTCCGCACATTTTCTGGTTTTTCACCTATATCTCGAGAAGTGTGCGTTTTTTCGCAAAAGTCGCCATGTTCACAATTGAAGTAAACCAAATATCCTTCATTTTCCATTCACAAAGTAATTTCGTACGACCAACCGTTTATCGGCTAAAGCACGACAAAAAATCATCCTACAGACAGTACGGTGTGTACAGAGTCTGAAAAAAACAAACTCATCACGACTTTCGATCTGCCAAAAAGGGGAATCCGGTTCGGGCAAAACAGAAGCCTCGAAAAAAGTCCTCCAGTACATCGCCGACGTCACGGAGCGCAAGGGCGACGTGGAAAAAGTCAAGGACAAACTCCTCTTCTCCAATCCCATTCTCGAGGCCTTCGGCAACGCCAAGACCAACAGGAACGACAACTCGAGCCGCTTCGGCAAATACATGGACGTCCAGTTCAATTTCGAGGGCCATCCTGTCGGCGGCAACATCCTCAATTATCTGCTGGAAAAGTCGCGGGTGATCAGCCAGGTGCCCGGCGAGAGGAATTTCCACGTGTTCTATCAGCTGCTGAGCGGCGCCGACGATGCTTTGCTGGATAAGCTCAGCCTGAAAAGGAACCTATCGTCCTACTACTACTTGTCGAACGGGGTGAGAAACACATGAAATCCGTTTATTTCATTTCCTGATGTTTAGGGAATATTTTGGTCACTTGGCAACACCGCTCTTGCTCGAAAGTATCTGAAACCTACTTGAAATTATCGACTTGGCAACGCTGGTCTTGAAAGTATTTGAAGACTGTTATATTAAACAGAAAAAAAAATAACCAAATTATCAGACAGAACAATATCTGTTGAACAAACAGTCTGATTTTTTGTGACTAAATTCAACTCACTTGGCTGACAACAAGCAGACTATCTGTTGAAAATATACTACAGATACTACAGAAATAACAACTTGATGATTCTTCTTGCGATGATAACTGATTGGAGGTAAACATTTTGAACAATTGTTTTGATCATATCCTGTACAAAAGGCAAAAATCAAATGCATTAAATCCTATTCAAGCAACTCATCGTCTTTCTAAATTTTAATGTTTTTAATGTTTTCTACTGTTACACTGAATAACCCCCAGAAATTTGATCCCATAGTTCTGCAACACCCTGTATCAGATGGATACAAAATCAGAATGAAACCAGGAATATTTATTTTACAAGGTTCTCACTCATCAGGAAACAACCGTCATCGACAGAACCACTTTGATTATATCCAACAGATAAAAGATAAAAGCCTGTCGAATATCTACTTGAGAAACCCAAAATTACCGCTCTAATTTTGCTGATACCACGACATTATAATTATGAATGTGATAAATTCGTTGGGAATGGATATTATATACTAGATATATTCAACAAAAGAGATTTTCTATTCTTTGATTTATTTCATCTTGTTTTAGATAAATACTGTCTGTAAGTTCGTCGAGGAGGTGGTACATTCATTTTCCAGTTTTTCGTGGGATTTTTTATTATTTATTTATTATTTTTTGTGGCAGATCACAAAATCTGTCCTTACTACAAATATATTGACATAATTTTCAATAACTTCTTCTCTATTTTTTAGAAACGATGAGAGAAAATCCCACGAAAAACTCGAAAATGATTGTTTTCAATAAATTTCTGGAAAACAAATATATTTGAGAATTATCGAAATTTCTACTTATGTAATGTAAGAATAGAGAGAATTTCAAGCGCATTGACATTATGGGACCGATCATCATAAATCTGTCCTTCCTAAAAATGTCTTGAAATAATTTTATTATTTTTAGAATCGAGGAGGGAAAATCCCAAAAAATCTATAAAAATAGGATTGTTTCAACAGGATATAGAGATTTCTCATTCACGTTATCGACAGACCTTATTTTAATTCATATTATTTTTATTTCTCCTTGAAATTCATGAGAATCCAAGCAAATACAGTGCGTTTATCTCATTCAGTCCACTTTTCAAAAATTTCATAATTCCATCTGGATATTATCAAATTACCTCACACAGGATGTTCTTCATCGATGTTGAAGTCTCCCAAAGGTGAAAATGAGAAAAAAATACTTCCAAATCATGTGTAATGATCAGAACTCAAGTGCCATTTTTCCTTATAGCAAAAAGGAAACGTGGAAGAGATCAACGACAAAAAAGAATTCGCCGAGGTGAAGAAAGCTATGGCGACGTTGGAATTCACCGAAACCGAGCAACTCGACATGTTCTCCATAATAGCAGCGGTGTTGCATCTGGGCAACGTCGGATTTTCCGAAGAAGACGGAATTTCCACCATCATCAAGCCCGACATCGTCGACATAGTTGCCAAGGTTCGTTCCTATCATACACGCATCCCATTCTGGTTGCGTCTCGACTGTTATTCAACGTGGAACCTCCATTTTATCTTAATTTATCGTAATCAGCCTGTATCACATATCATAAATATGGGGAAGAAATTGAACCAAATATGCTACTCGATCAGGATTATAAGTAAATATCTGCACGAAATTTCAATGAAAATCATGTATTTCTCAAATTTCGAATCATTAGCAAAATTTGGAATAATATTTTGGGGAAGTCATAGTAACATAGCAGATATTTTTTGCATCCAAAAAAGAGCAATGAGACTTATTTTCAAACTCAAGTATGGTCAATCCTGTCGAGGTCTGTGCAAAGTGAAGGGCATCCTGACAATATATGCACTTTATATTTATGAATGTGTAGTCTACTTATTCAAAAATAAAAGCAAACTGTCAGTATCTGGTGGAAACCACTCATATCCAACTCGTAGCACAAACATAAGTTACCCCATACATAGATTGACACTGACTGAAAAACACCCATCATATGCAGCTCTAAAGTTTTTTAATAGATTACCTGATTATATCAAAACCTGTGAAAGTCTCAACAAATTTTAAAAACTTGTTAGAAGCTTTCTTATATTATTATTATTATTATTATTTTTTATGGCATCGACAGTATTATTATTATTATTATTTTTATTATTATTATTATTATTTTTTTTTTATTTTTTTTTTATTTTTTTTTATTTTGAGAGCTTCGACTGCAATGGTCATTCGCTCTATATTCATCTTTGGAACATTCAGATTTTATGAAAGAGCTCAATTTCTTTTAGATAAGTTATGACTTTCATAATCGATTCCTATTATTATTATTATTATTATTATTATTATTATTATTATTTCTATTATTATTATTTCTATTATTATTATTATTATTATTATTATTATTATTATTATTATTATTATTATTATTATTTTTATTATTATTTTTTTTTTTTTTTAAGAGCTTCGACTGCAATGGTCATTCGCTCTATATTCATCTTTGGAACATTCAGATTTTATGAAAGAGCTCAATTTCTTTTAGATAAGTTATGACTTTCATAATCGATTCCTATTATTATTATTATTATTATTATTATTATTATTATCATTATTATTATTAGTATTATTATTATTATTATTATTATTATTATTATTTTTATTTATTATTATTTTTATTATTATTATTATTTTTTTATTTTATTTTAAGAGCTTCGACTGCAATGGTCATTCGCTCTATATTCATCTTTGGAACATTCAGATTTTATGAAAGAGCTCAATTTCTTTTAGATAAGTTATGACTTCCATAATCGATTCCTATTATTATTATTATTATTATTATTATTATTATTATTATTATTTATTATTATTATTATTATTATTATTATTATTATTATTATTATTATTATTATTATTATTATACGATTTTCCAGTTGCTGAGCTGCGACGGCGCCCACCTGAAGCTGGCCCTCGGACGGAAAACCATCGAGACCATCCTCGACGTGGTCACCAGCCCGTTGAACAGGGAGACCTCGATCTACGCGCGCGACGCCCTCGCCAAGGCCGTCTACGATCGGCTCTTCACCTGGCTGGTGAGGAGGATCAACAGCTCCTTACAGCCGCACAGTCAGCGCAAGAACGTCGTCATGGGCATCTTGGACATCTACGGCTTCGAGATTTTCGAGAGGAACAGGTACGGCCACCCAACCCTACATGGTGTTGTTTTTTTTTTTATGGTACACCACCCAACAGAAATATAATAATAATAATAATAATAATAATAATGATATTTATTCGTCATCCAAGATCATTTACATGATATAGAATGAATCATATGTATAGTTTTGAGTCACTAAACTAAGTACGTATATACTAAGACGAAAATGTGAACGTTCGCGATCCAAATTCAGTTGAACTGATGAAATTCAGTTTGTTTAACAAAACTGTTGGCGTTCTTTCCAAAGCACTTCTCACAAAAATGATTTTTTCCCAATTTTGATCAGCATGTAAGATTCGAACATATCGTGTGATACATCATTGTTATCAGGAAATGCAAAAATCCAATATGGCGCCCTTAAGAAAAAACAAAGTTGAGTATCGTAACTTTGCCATCAAGAACGTTATGGAAAATACGATGACAGATTCACATTCCTCGTGAAAAAGTGTCTCAAGAATGTCCCAGTCAGAAACGTCTAGTTTTCGCTTGAAAATATAAAAACGAATATTACAAATTTTCGTTTTCCTGCAATAATTCAAAAACTAAAAATGACAAATCAAATTTTCTCGCAGATAAATGTTCAGCATGAAAATGCGCAACTTTGCCCTGATTTAACCGACCTCGTATCTCTTATAATAACTGAGATACCCATGGTGGAGCTCGTAAAACGGGCACCCTGTATATACACACGAAGTAAATAAATAGGGGTATATAAAACTGTATAAACTGAAAATTCACAAATTATCAACAAATACAAAATAAAATGAAATACATGGTGATTATCAACAAACAGCTCGATGATATATTCATCAACATCATAAAAACACGCATCCACTGAGAAAGATTTCAGTTTTGTTTTGAAAATATTGATATTCTTTATTAATTTGATATATTCTGGTAGGTGGTTGTTAAACTTGACACCAATGAAATCTGTTGATCTTTCTATAAGTGCTGTTGAATGCTTCGGTACTGTTAGAAAGCTTCTCTTCCTAGTTGAGTATTTATGGTAATCCGAGTTGGATGTGAATATTCCTACATTACGTTTGACGTACAAGAGAGTTTTATACATATACAGGGTGAGTCAAAAATGTGTACCGAGCTTTCTTGGGGTGATAGAACATTGAAAAATAAGTGTAGTTTGATGATTAAACTCATGGCCCAAAATGCATATTAAGGGAGAAGTTGATGAAATTTAAATAATTTCTCCGCATAACTTCTGATCGATGAAAGCCACCCGATTGAAATTTTGTGCATGAATGTATGTTGTCAAAATACATTTTTTCGTCACACTTCCACATTTCTGATATTGTTATAAAGGGTGTTTTCAGAGGGTGAGTCATGATTTTTTGTAGAAAACTTTTTTCCCTGTATTATTTTCGGTGAAAAAATAGGAGCATTCGATGGAGCGAAGAAAATTACATGAAAAAGGTACTCTCATTCAAATACAAAAAATTGAGCCGTTCGTGAGATATTTGAGTTTTTGTAGTTACATGATATCAGCAGATTGATTTTATTCATCGCGAGATTCATCGGTATAACGATATTTCAGCAGCATTTGCATTTCCGGAGCACTCGCCAAGCATTAGAAGCATATCAGTTTGTTCAGAGAACGAATAACCTGCCATATTTCTTAAAATCTCAGTTGATAATCGCAGTGATGAATGACACAGAAAAACCACACGAACAAATCGACTACAACAATGTTGACTCGAATGTTGATGACATGAACATCAAAATTGAGAATAAAATTATTCATCATGGCCTGCTAAAATATCGTTATACCGATGAATCTCGCGATGAATAAAATCAATCTGCTGATATCACGTAACTACAAAAACTCAAATATCTCACGAACGGCTAAATTTTTTGTATTTGAATAAGAGTACCTTTTTCATGTAATTTTCTTCGCTCCTGTTCATGACTCACCCTCTGAAAACACCCTTTATAACAATATCAGAAATGTGGAAGTGTGACGAAAAAATGTATTTTGACAACATACATTCATGCACAAAATTTCAATCGGGTGGCTTTCATTCATCGTTCAGAAGTTATGCGGAGAAATTATTTTAATTTTATCAACTTTGGAAGGATATATATCCCTTAATATGCATTTTGGGCCATGAGTTTAATCATCAAACTACACTTATTTTTCAATGGTCTATCACCCCCAGAAAGCTCGGTACACATTTTTGACTCACCCTGTATAGAAGGAAGTGTTGAAATATCATGGCTTCTGAAATGTATTCTACAGGTTTGTATCCTTTCTACATTGAATATCATTCTAATTATTCTACTTTCAAAAAATCTGGAAAAATACCTTCTAGAACAGATTGATTTTTTATAGAAGATTTTTTAAACAAGAAACGAAATGTTTAGCATGTTTTCCACTCATAATGAGCTATGTTTTGTGGTTTTTGCTTCTTCTCTCAAGTCATAATTTGTGAAGATTTCGGAGGGGTGGCGGGTGTTTTTCTCTCCGACTTCTACGCCACTGGAAAAAGTATAGTGTTGAGCTTCCCATTTGACCCGTCAATATTTTATACACAAAAAAGGTACTCTTAGTCATGAGCTGTGAAGTTGACCGTTTTCGAGAAAAATCAACTTTTATATCGAAAAATTGTTTGACAGAAATCATCGTGTTTTTCAAAATTAGCGACTACAATCAGAATCAGAATTTTACCACAACGAGAAATTCAAAATGCGATTATTATTTTTTCGAAATGATGATAATGATAATGTAATTATTGTTTTTTTTTTTAGTTTCGAACAACTTTGTATAAACTACTGCAACGAGAAACTGCAACAGCTCTTCATCGACTTGACGTTGAAATCGGAACAAAACGAATATGAAAAGGAAGGAATCGTTTGGCAGCACATAGAATACTTCGACAACGCGATCATTTGCGATCTCATCGAGAAAAAACACGAATGTAAGTCCATTTTTCTAGATTTTTTATTATTTTCTCTCTCTTCGTTTAGAGACACATTTTTGATCTGCTCTAAAATGTCACTGCCTGTCAGATACCTACTAAAAGAGATCTCTATTTGTCTCTATTTTCGGAAGACAATTCAACCCATGTATAAAAAAAACGCTCATGCCACAGTGCATTTGTCAGTTTGACAGCGGCGAAAATCAGCTGCAACTTTTACTGCACTAGTGGTTTTTCCACTTATTCATTCTGTTCATCAATTATTTCGGTGTTGGTTGCCAAAACAATTAGTTTGACATGTTTTTCAATCTAATCAGAAAAACAGGCCGAAACAAGAAGATTAGTTTTCATACTTTTTTCCTGGAATATCTCGAAAAATATAAGTTTGCGCACGTTCTTATTGTGAAATTCGGGTTCCTGGGATCGAAATACGTGAGTACCATAAAAAAAAACGACAAAAACCCATCGCATGATAAGTGCAAAATTACCGAAATTTATAATAATCATTCAGATCACGGATGGAGTTTTTATGGAATTTTTTTTTAATTAAAATATCACATTGGGAATTTTTTTTCTGTCATCACTACGGTTATCAGCGGAGAAAAAAATACTAGTAGTTCTTTAATACAACCGACCTCGTATCAATAACAAAGAAGTCAGCGCTATAGTGCCGACTTCGAGTTCGGTCAGCATGTATAGTAAAGTGCTGCCGCTGGACACTCCGTATACAAAATCAAGACGTTCCTGTTTCAGGTCTGATTTCGTTCATGGACGAAGAGTGTTTGAGACCGGGAGAGCCGAACGACATCACCCTACTTGCCAAACTGAACAACAAACTGTCATATCATCCGCACTACATTAGTCACCAGAAGGCCGATGTGAAATTGCAAAAAATAATGGGCAGAGACGTAAGAAACAACTCATTACATTATACAGATAGTTGGAATACATCGGAATATTCGATAATGTTCCATTGAAAGTGTCCTACCGACTGCGCCAATTCTGATGGAACGTCGAATATTTCGGTGAAATAGGCCTGAAAAGTTTTCATCGGTACAAAGTACGTTAATTTTATACACTGTCATCTCCGTTGCTATTGAGTTTAGACGAAAAATATAGAAGAATATCGACGTTTTTTGAAAACGGTTTGAATTTTCACTAGTTTTCTGTGCATATTTGATATGAATCTGCGATCTATATCTGTAATATAATCTGTGAATAATTTGGACCAATCATTGCATTGGAATATCATTGTAGTGATATAAAGGAGGCGTCTAAGGTATATTATAAGATCCTAGTACTCATTATGGAAAAAAAAACAAGAAAAATCAACCATGAAAAATTGGAAAAAAAATTACGTAGGTGACTGCGATTTATGCTGAACAACTTCTTTGAATAAACTTTTTTGATAATATCAGAAATGGGTAGTTTACCTTCTCCTGATTGCAATACACCATTTTTTATCGGCAATGAAAATTTCTGAAAAATGAATACTAAAAAAGTTTCTCATGAAATAATTAAAATTATATATATATATATATATATTATATATAAATATATAAATATAAATTATAAATTATATTATTAAATTATAAATATAAATATAAATTATTATATATATATATATATATATATAATAATTTCACTACATCCATCTAGGAAAACAGCGGATACCACAATACTGTTCTGTTATTTGAAAAGTAGCCCATTTCCCTATGGCAACAGGAAACTTGAAAGGAAAGCGCCCTAGTGTGGAAATATTTTGAAAACGCACGCGAGCAGTGATTGATGAATGTCATGATATTTTACCTGGAAATTTTACTGCTGTATGGTACTTCAGATTGATTTTGCATCCTAACCTCCAATTTTGACCCCTGTGGATTTTATAAATTAACCACATTATTCATTTCAAATTAACGTCATTATCATTTATGACAATGACAAACAACACAGTTGACGTTGACTCAGTTGAGTGAAGTTAGCTACCAAAAATGATAGCTGAAAGATCCGAAGGTTGCCGAATTTATAACAATCCATAGGCGCACACATTTTCTTGAAATTGACATAAAGCTTGTCTCTCAAACTATCAAAAGGGTTTCAGCTCGGGATCTCTCGTTCCTGACTGCTGTATTTTGGGATAAAACCCGATGTTCACGTCAGGTGGTGATAGAAAATCACCAGTAAATCGTTTTTCCACTCGACTTTGAGACTTTGAATCGTCTCTTCGCCTCGATGTTATAATAATAAGGTTGTTATGGTGCAAACCATTCGAAATTCACCACGTAGCTATGATTTCCAGGAATTCCGACTGATCCACTACGCCGGGGCGGTCACCTACAACGTGAAAACGTTCATCGAGAAGAACAACGACCTCCTCTTCCGAGACCTGCGCGAAGCTATGGTCGGTTCCCGAAACGGCATCATCAACTCGGTCTTCCTCGAATCGGAACAGAGAAGCAAAAAGCGGCCGGAGACGGCCATCACGCAGTTCAAAACGTCCGTCAACGATCTCATGAAGATACTGAGGGACAAGGAGCCCTCGTACATCAGGTGCATCAAGCCCAACGACAACAAACGGGCAGGTCAGTCGGAAACAACGAGATCCCCATTGCCAGGAAATTCAACACGATTTGGCAACATTGCAACCACGTGGTTGTCGCATGACAGCATCGAAAGAGGCTTCAGTGGTCTCTTGCCCACTAAATCGAGAGAATCATATATGAAATATCACAAGCTTTGACAAATATCCTAAAAAGTTCGATATTTTTCAACTAATAAGTCTTTTAAATATCAATTCAGTTCCTATGAATAAAATTAACAAGTTCAATCTTTGGAGATCGTGTGAACCGAGTCCCTGGAGATGAAATGAACCACTTAATATGGTTCAAATGAACCACTTTAGTCATTTGGGAGGCAAATCAATCAAATAGAGATCGATTGAACCAAATGACCAATTCATTCCATCTAGAGATTAAATGAAAGAAACTAGTCCCTAAAAACTGAACGAACCACTCTACCCCATAGAGATCGGATAAACAAAGTTTTCTTTTGGGATGAAATAAACCACTTGGATAATCGATTTCATAGAGATCAAATGAACCATTTTAGTCCATAAAGATCGAATCAACCAATCGATCTCTAGTCCAATATAAAGATTAACTGAACTACTTCGCTTCCTAGTTGAAAAAAATCAAATGAACCACTTCAGTCCGTAGAAACCTCTCGGGTTGAAATAAACCAGATTAGTCTCTATAGAGACGAAAAAAAATTTCGATTCATAGGTATCGAATGAACCATGAAGACCGAACTAACCACTTAATCTCCTAGGGATCAATCGAACCACTATTACCAATAGGAATGGAATTAACCACTTAATCTCCTATAGGGAGCAACCAACTTTGTTCTTGCTCCACATCAATGATTTGTTGGATGTGACCTCCAGCCCAGTTCATAGCTTTGCGGATGATAGAAAGTACACTTCATTCCGCCTTTTCCTCTAGAGCCCCTTTATCATCCAACGAGGCCAGAGGTGCAAGGCGAAGACAGGTCGATGCTTTAAATGAGGATCTGACAAGAATTCTGAAATGGGGATCTGAGAATCTAGTACAGTTCAATGCAACTAAAACTCAAGCTTGTATGTTCACCAAGAAGGCTGATCACACAATGCCCAATTTGATGATGTCGGGTACCTCTAATGTTCCTATGAGGTCGTCAATATCCATGCTGGGTGTCACCACCAACAGTGCTCTCTCATGGGACGATCATGTAAGGTCCATTGCGAAAACTGCTTCACAAAAACTCGGTTTCCTTTTCCGTGCGAGGAGATACTTCACATCCCAGCAACTGCTTATGATCTACAAAGCACAAATTCGACCTATCCTGGAGTACTGTTCACATGTTTGGAGCTCAGCCCCCAAACATACGCTTAAGCTCTTAGATTCAATTCAGAAGAGAGCTATTCGTCTAGTCGATGACACAACACTCACCAAATCATTGACCTCTCTAGATCATCGTAGAAAGGTCGGCGATCTTTGCCTTCTTTATAGGTACTTTCACGGTCGGTTCTCAACGGAAATATCATCTATTTTGCCACCACGCGCGATTCCTAGTAGACAAACCAGACGAGCTCAAGCTGGTCACCCCTAAACTGTCAGGCTCGAGACCTGTCGAACATCGCTATACCAAGCATCATTCCTCAATAGAACGGCAAAGTTATGGAATTCTTTGCCTAGTAAAGTCTTTCCTGACGCTTACAACCTCCAAACTTTCAAGAAAAATTCCAACACCTTCCTACTCTCCCAAAATTCCACCCCTGGCTAACACGATGTTCCTCGAACATCATAGGTTTCCCTTTCGTGTTGTCCACAGATAAAAAAAAATGAAACTATCTAATTATGACCAACGAAGCAAATTCAGTCCTGCAGTTCCAACGACAAATCCTTCACTGAATTCACCGTTTTCGTCCGCTTTTCAGCCCACTTCGACTCCGACCTGGTGACCAACCAGGTGAGATATCTGGGTCTGATGGAGAACCTGAGGGTGAGGAGAGCAGGCTTCGCCTACCGGCGCACCTACGAGCAGTTCCTAAAGCGGTACAAGTGCCTGTCGAAGGACACGTGGCCGAATTACAAGGGCGCGGCCAAAGAGGGCGTGCAGGTGCTGGTGAGCGCTTTGGGATACGGGCAGGAGGAATACCAGATGGGAAAGTGAGTGTTGAAATAGGGTCGCAGTTAGGGTAGGGACAGTCGACTGGAATTGAAGACCTCAGGAGAACTTTTTATTCCATATTCAACATAACAACGCTTTTATTTATAACGATCATTCTATCATCATTCTATAAGACCTCTTTTCCTTCTTTTTTTGTTATTGTTGTTGTTGTTGTTTGTTATTGATGTTTATGACAGGGGTACATGAACAAATACATATAAATGAAATTAAACAAGAACCAAAATAGAAAGGGAATAAAAAACCTTATAGTTATTAGGAAATGCACGCCCATGATCGGAAAATTGAGCTTGCGGTGAATTCAGCGACTGCCGATACGTAATGTAGGTATACATAACAGGATTAGGAAAAGTTATAGAAACCCCTGAATATCTCTGAAACGACACAGATGATTCGAATGGAATTCAGTACTGAGGAATTGTTCAACCTGATGAATTCAGAAATTGTATGTGGCCAGATCTTCCATTTCTTCTGTGAGTAACACGACCTGGTTTCTTCAAATGGATTACTCCGTTCATTTTTACTACATTCGATCGCTGGTGCTCTCAGAATGACAAATTTCATTTCGAAATATTTTCAGAGATCTGGCAAACCAGCAACTTGTGCAATGCACAGAAAACCGTGGAAATCTGGCAACATTGCCGTTGTGATTTTTCGATTCGCCAGGTCGAACGTCTCGATAGAAAGTTAGTTCATGTAGAAAGTTAGGCCACTGTTTAATGGATCAATATCAGTTGGATGACTTCAAGTCGAGGCTTTGTTATTCTCAATTCAGAAGCGAGCCGCATACACGTGTTCATGCGACGAAATCGCTGTAGATGGCATGTAGATCGCGCGATAGAATAGAATACCTTTATTCATCCAATAGTCATGAACAGGTTTGCATTCTCCCCATCCACTCGAATAATTTTTTTATACAAATATCGCAACCCAGATGAAGACACTCCTCATCGATAGCTGATGTAGATATGGCAAATGATGCGCTACAACTCGAGCCTGTTATCCCCCTCTATATGGCTGGGTACCGAACGGTACTCGAGGGGTCAGAGGAGTGCGGTATAGGTAGCTCGTCACGTCGGTGTTAGTATTCTGTATACTTTGATCAGGTAACATGAAAAATATATTTTCAGGACCAAAATCTTCATCAGGCATCCGAAAACTCTGTTCGGAACAGAGGATGCTTTCCAAGTGAAGAAACACGAAATCGCCGCGATTATACAGGCGGCATGGAAGGGTATGGTGCAGAGAAGACGGTACCTGAGAATGAAACATTCAGCAATCATTATTCAAAAGTACATGAGGAGACATCTAGCTAAAAAACGAGCCGAGGTTAGGAAGAAAGCTGCATACGCGGTCACGAGGTGAGTCTTCTAGGAACATTTTATATTGTTTGACGAGCATGAGTATGAAGTTTGCAGCATGCAATCCCTAGCCACAAAACTTCACAGGCTCATCCTGAATTGAAGATGAATTTTTAAAAACTTCTTGTGTTAGTAGTCTTATATATTATTAATCCCAAGAAACATGTTTATGGAGAAAACACTAAATTAATAAGAAAATACATTAACAAAAATAAGGAAAAAGATCAGGTCAATTTGAAGATAAACATTCAAATCAGAATTAGTCAATATAAGGGAGTGAGTTAAATTGATAGAATATATATCTTCAGTCCAATTTTGAATTTTGTGACGAGATTGATAGATTTTTTTCTGTTGAGTAAACTGTTCCACAAGATTATAATGATTTTTGGGATTTTATCTGAACAGTTTTCAAATGATCACATTGTCTGGTGTGGTGCTCATGGGAGTCAGAATTGATATTAAAGGTGAGATTCGAGTGTTTTTCCTTATTTTTGGTAAGGTGGATGAAAATGCACTCTTTTATTTTGAAGACAGAATCAATATTTAGCAGTTCCCTTGGTTTGTATAGACTAGATGTTGATTCCAAATGTTGTAGTTTGAAAATACATTCAATGGCTCCATTTTGGAGAGATCTCAAAGGTTTTAACATAGATTTTGCTGCAGTACCCCAGATTGATATTAATACTGCAGTTTTGAGTTATTCAAACAAAAATAAATCAATTTCAAATATTCTAGCGGTATAAAAGACCAACAATGGGAGATACTTCTATATTTCTAAGCATTTGAATATGGTATGACCAATATAGAGATAGTTAAACCTACGAGTTTTGATTTTTTTTTTTGTAGGATTTATGCAAAACTTTCCCAATTTCAAAGGGTCGATTTGGTTATCTGTTATAATTCTTTTCGAGATGAACATGAAAGAGGATTCATCAAAATTGAGTGTTAATTTATGATTATGATTGAAGTGAGATCTTTTTCCATTTGGTTTTTTATCTCTTCAATATTTTTTTCGTAATAAATAAGAGTTGTATCATCGGCGAATAATTTCAAATGTCCTTGCAAATTCAAACTCGGAACAGAATTTATATAAATAAGAAATAAAATAGGTCCTAGAATTGATCCCTGGGGCACACCACAAGATATGTTTCCCATTGAAGAAATTGAATCTGTATGAATGTATACAGGGTAAGTCAAAAATGTGTACCGAGCTTTCTGGGGGTGATAGAACATTGAAAAATAAGTGTAGTTTGATGAATAAACTCATGGCCCAAAATGCATATTAAGGGAGATATATCCTTCCATAGTTGATAAAATTAAAATAATTTCTCCGCATAACTTCTGAACTATGAAAGCCACCCGATTAAAATCTTGTGCATTAATGTATGTTGTCAAAATACATTTTTTCGTCACATTTCTACATTTCTGATATTGTTATAAAGGGTGTTTTCAGAGGGTGAGTCATGATTTTTTGTAGAAAACTTTTTTCCCTGTATTATTTTCGGTGAAAAAAACAGGAGCATTCGATGGAGCGAAGAAAATTACATGAAAAAGGTACTCTTATTCAAATACAAAAAATTGAGCCGTTCGTGAGATATTTGAGTTTTTGTAATAATTACATGATATCAGCAGATTGATTTTATTCATCGCGAGATTCATCGGTATAACAATATTTTAGCAGGCCATGATGAATAAATTTGTTCTCAATTTTGACGTTCATGTCATCAACATTCGAGTCAACATTGTTGTAGTCGATTTGTTCGTGTGGTTTTTCTGTGTCATTTATCACTGCGATTATCAACTGAGATTTTAAGGAATATGGCAGGTTATTCGTTCTCTGAACAAACTGATATGCTTCTAATGCTTGGCGAGTGCTTCGGAAATGCAAATGCTGCTGAAATATCGTTATACCGATGAATATCGCGATGAATAAAATCAATCTGCTGATATCATGTAATTATTACAAAAACTCAAATATCTCACGAACGGCTCAATTTTTCGTATTTGAATAAGAGTACCTTTTTCATGTAATTTTCTTCGCTCCATCGAATGCTCCTGTTTTTTCACCGAAAATAATACAGGGAAAAAAGTTTTCTACAAAAAATCTCTGAAAACACCCTTTATAACAATATCAGAAATGTGGAAGTGTAACGAAAAAATGTATTTTGACAACATACATTCATGCACAAAATTTCAATCGGGTGGCTTTCATCGTTCAGAAGTTATGCGGAGAAATTATTTTAATTTTATCAACTTTGGAAGGATATATCTCCCTTAATATGCATTTTGGGCCATGAGTTTATTCATCAAACTACACTTATTTTTCAATGTTCTATCACCCCCAGAAAGCTCGGTACACATTTTTGACTCACCCTGTATATGGGAATCGTGTAAAAATGGAGCTCATCGATGAACGAAAAATCGTACTTTGCGACGATACAGAGCAAAAGAACTCTGCTTCCAGGTTCATCAAAGGCTACCTGACCAGAGACCAACAACCGACGGAAATGAACAAGAAATTCCTGAGCCTGGCCAAAGTGCAGTGGCTGCACCGGCTGGCCAAAAGCCTGCCCGCTGACATCCTACACAGGAAACCTTGGCCCCCCTGCCCGCACGTTTGTCGCGACGCCGACGCCCACGTGGAACGGATGTACGGCGCGCATCTGTCCAAAAAGTACCGGCTGAAATTGACGCCGGAAAGGAGGAGGCAGCTGGAGCTCAAAGTGCTGGCTGAGAAGTTGTTCAAAGGTTGTTCCTATATAGGTTTCATTCATGATGTAAATAAAGACTGGTGTCTCAACTCCCTATACCCAGCCACTAGAAAAAGTTGTAGACCTTCGCCTACTTGATTTTGTCGGATTTCAATACCTTACTAAGGCTTCCCAAGATCGAAACTAGGTGGCGTCACCTATGCCGATCTCGAAGGTTATCTTGGAAATGCTGGAAACACGATGTGGATTTGAAATTCAACATAAATGTAAAAACTGAACTGTTAGCTATCCATCACTGTCAGGTATCCGTCATTATCAGTAAAAGCGGATTTGACTTCACCGGATCGACGATCGTATCGCCATCTATACTCAAGTGGTGCGGCCTTAGTGAGGTCGTTTGACAGGTCTACATGTTTTGGAAAGAAACAATTGAAGAGTTATTTCACCATCGAATCGTATCCTCCTCAGGGTGATGATTAATGTTGGTTCAATGAATTCAACATAGAAAAAGGTCATATAAACGTGTCCTAACTTGCGTCGTTTTCGAGATACGAGGTGTTGATTTTTCAAAAAAAAATGTTTTTTCTTGAATATTGTCTCAAATTAATACCTTTCATTTTCCCCATATGTCTTGTGTGGTCCAGGGATATGCAATTGAGTGGATTTTGTTTTTTTTTTTCCCGAAGACACAGCAAGAAACGGAAAAATTTCAGTACATTTGTTAAGAATATTTGTTGTAGTGCCGCTCCACACTCCACTAGACTTGATAAATTTTATCAAGTTCGAGATGAATTGGCCCCTTTGAACAACAAATAATGCCGAATTACTACGAAAATCGGCTAGAATATAGAAGGATATTCAAGATATTTAAAAAACGAACATTTTTTGGGAAGTTCAACACCTTGTATATAAGTAATGTGAGTAAGGACACATGTTTATATATATATATGGAATTTTTGTCTCGAAGAATAGTCTGTTGAATTTATTTTATATACTTAATTAACACCCTGTGCCTATATATACCCTGTATAGGGTATAATAAAGAACCAACCTATCTAGGTTTGATTGAATCATTCATAATGATTTTTCTATATATCTTTACAGAACTATCCCTCAGAGTTTTTGAAGAACCATTCTATTTTGGTCTCCAATAAAACCACCCTTTGTGAGTTTTATAAAACCATAATATAAATTTTAATGAAAAAAATTAGGTTTTGAAGGATCAATGATTTTAAAGAAGTTTCCTAAATTTCTTCATTGAATTATCTTAACGAGATTTCATAGAACCATCAGACCTAAGTTTGATTGAACACTTTGTATAGGTTTCATAGAACCATGGTATTTATTTTTATTGAACATTACTATCTACATTTTTTGAAACATTCAAGACGTGAATTCTCATGGAACCAGGTTTTGTCGAACCATCCTATACATTTTTCAGATCCAGCCTATCTAGGTTTTATAGAATCATTCAAAGTTATTTTTTTTAGAACTATTCCAGCGCGGTTTCATTATATTTAGACCCTATGGTTTACTTTGTAAAAATTAAGTTGACCTGTTAAAGTCATTGAAGGAGTTACCAAGTGTTACGATCATATTTTTTTTTTTTTAGGAAAGAAAAAGACCTATAAGGAGAGCCTCCCGAATCCGTTTATAATTGATAGGGTGAATAACGAAAATTTCACGCTGAAGGAAATGTATATTTCGCAACTTAATGGTGAAAAAGAACTGGTGAGTATTAAATTTCGAGAATTCAAATTAAAAATGAGAATGAACAATATTACCAAAATTCGCTACAAATGTGTGACCCATTGGTTCTCGAGTCACCCGGTATATCTTTATTTTGCGACTTTGCCTGATTTTCAGATAGATATCAAATATTGTAAATTTGAATCAGAATGGCACGAATAAATGTTCTTCATATAATAAACAGGAATAATATAACATAATAAGCTGAGAGATAATCCCAAAATATCTGGAAAAAAATGAAGAATTCAACAACCGCATAAATGATTTCTATTCTAGTATTCGACCAACGTGACAAAATACGACAGACACGGCTACAAACCGAGAGAAAGAATCATGGTGTTGAGCAAACAAAATCTGCACATTCTAGAATGCAAGGGTTCCATCAAAATAAAACACCGCTTGCCACTAGAACAACTCCATTTCACCATAACACCGGAAAATGACAGTTTGCTGCTGGTCAAAATACCTGAAGACCTCATAAAGAAGGACAAGGGCGACCTTATACTGGAGGTTCCTAATTTGATTGAAGCCATCACGTTGATTGTAGATACTACGCAGAATCCGACTATGTTGAGCATTGTGGAACAATCCAAGTGAGTTCTCAAAGAGGGTCATTACCTTCTCTCTTCCCCCCCCCCCCCCCCCCTGATTTTTTTATAAGACATTTCACTCTTTCATAAATATCTATTTGGTGCTTTGATAATATTTTTTTTGCAGAATTGAGCATACAATGAAAGGGAAGCATGGTACAATCGATATACAGCATGGAAGTGTTCCAAGAATTCACAAGGATAAAAGTGGTCACCTTCTTATAGTGAGTAGACACATATTTGCGTACCCAGCAACACAATTAACAAAATTGAATTTTTTTTCAGGTTGTGTCCCCCTGATGTTGATAGTATCTAGAAAAGAAACTAGATAATGTGGTGTATAAAAGTGCCATTTCTATTTATACTGATTTGTAAAATTGTGCTTTATTCCATATTGACTAATTTTAAATGTTTGATAATTTTATTTTATTTATACAAAGGGTTATATAAATAAAAGTTTTCAACTTGTTATTGTTTTAACACAAGGTATCAAGTAACAAGTATCTGAAGAGTGACCTATTGAATCAGCATTCCAGATATCTCGATTTTTCGTCACCACAGTAAGGCTATTAGAAATTGCACAAATCAGACAGACAATGAATAAAGTTTTTAGACTCATTAAGTATTTTGGTGACAGCATAAGTACAAAATATGAAATGAAAATTGTTTCAGAATCAGCAATCAAAATATTCAGTGGATAACTCAAAGCTATCAACATATTTGTATCTCCTTTCAAGTGGGTCTTTTGGTATAAATAATTGGCTGATTTGTTTCTAAGGGCATAAGAATATTGTAACACTATGATGACGATTCTGTTTTCTTTGCGGTATTATGTTGCGCTACAGCTTGTTGGGCTTTGGATAAATTTTTCTGTCCACTAGTAGCTCTAGCACGTAGTTCATCCTCTGCTGCTTTATTAACCGATTTACTGATTATCTGTTTTATTTTCTGTGTCTCTTGATGTTGTTTCTTCTTGGGCTGGATAGGCCTATCTGGGAATAATATATTCAACATCTATAAAAGTTGCCCCATTCAGAAATTTCGATACATACTTGACCGTTTGGTGACTGCACTTCCTTTAGCTTTTTTGCCTTTCGAACCTTGGGGAAGTTTGGATTTCACCTTCATTTTTCCTTGAGCCATCCTAATAATCGAGATAGTTCAACAACTGTTGTTATTATTGAAAAATAGGACTGTGCTGCTTGAAACGGTTGGAAATATAACCTCAATAAGCGTATTGTCAAAAGTTAGAAGTAGAATCAAGTACAACTCATTATTCAACTGCTATAAACGACCTTTTACACAGTGCGGTGATTGGTGTGAGAAGAGTGCGGCGATTGGAGGAAGAGTGCCACGGCTACCAACATTTGGAAATGAAAATGAAATAAATATAAAATTATCATTTTCCGATGTCTAATATCATTTTTCCGACCACTCACAGTTCTCACTTTTGATAACTATTTTGTACTGTACAGTTGATTTCGCTATATTGTCCGCTCTCTTCCGAAAGTCATTAGAGAAGTTCTCACCTTGTCACCTTGCTATGTTTCCAGTACAAATTCGGTGCAACTCGGAGTACTCCACGAATGACGTTCGTGATCCAGTCTACTGTCGTCATTTTTTGCGATCATTGTTTTTGTTGAAAAAATTATCTTCGATGACATTTCGCCGTATAAGTATTCAGATAAGTGATATTATTGCTAATAGATTTTCATAAAAGCGTACATTAAATCGTGTAATCCCATAGGGGAAATACACATCGCTAGTCATTTCTTCACAATGTTATTCGACAATTTGAATGAGTGTTTACAGAAAGATCCTAAACTTCTTTATGATGAGGCTTGCGTTGATATTTACAACTATCTCAACCACAGTATCACGATATATTATCAGTACACCGAGTGCCATTTGTGTGATTTCCAACCGTTGGCAACGATAGGACCAAATAACTCGACTTCTGTTGTTGCTAAAACGACTTCTCCCATCGAATACAACTACACCAAGGATAATGGTTTCTGTTCGTAAGTAGGCCTATCATGATAGCTCTGCCCACTGATTAACACACCCTTCTTTAGTTATCAGCAATTGCTATATGAACATTACCGATATGGATGGAATATCACAGGGGATTGCTCACCTATGTATATTAAAGAATCTGCCGATGATGCGTACTTGCGTAAGTTCTCTGGGTACTTTTCTTGTCAGTGCTAAAGTACTTATATCTCTCTTACAGCTATTCTCATGGCTTTTGTGATACTGTTCTCATTCGGGACAGTATGGTACTTAATTAAGTTCCTCTATAGAAATAGTGAAAGGCTCAGAAGATTCATTATGTGGAACACTGAAATTGAACATGTGAGCTCTACAACTTAGATTTCACCTTCAGCTCTGTTTCACTTGATTAAATTGCAGGATTTAGGTGCTTCTTCATCAAGTACACCCCTGGTTTATGAGAGACAGCCCATTATACCTAAAAAACATCCTCAGCGCATCAAATCCATAGACGTTTTCCGAGGGCTTTGCATAACTGTAATGATTTTTGTCAATTATGGAGGTGGGCAATACTGGTTTTTCAAACATTCAACTTGGAATGGAATCACAATCGCTGATCTAGTCTTTCCATGGTAAGCAATCTTGAAACATTGCTTTAGATATTCAAATTGAACATCAATATCTAAGAAAAACATTGGGGTTGATGATAAGTTGACATGAGGCAAACATTAACCTTCTTTATCTTAAAAGAGAAAAATATCACCTACTGTTGATGTCCTAATATGTCCAAAACTCTATGAATTTTCAGTAAATATCATTCTTCTTATTTTGCAGATCTTCCAAAAATAAACTCACTAAAATTAATGTTTCTTGAACCTTTTAATCAATTTTTTTCCATTTGTGTAGAAGTTTTAAATGTTTATTGAAAAAATCAAGTTCTACACTTGATTTTGGAATGCCTATGGAATGATACTCATTATGAGAATTCGGAAAAGTTTCATATACATCAGATGTTTTCCAGAGGAAACTGAAAGAGCATTTCATTTGTTTTAATCAATATAGTGTTCATTCATTGTATGTATTTCACTAATTAATTATTTTTCAAATTAATAAAGGGATTTATATATACATATCGTCTTGCTTCCATTTAGAATTATTCCTTTGTACTGTCATGAACTCATTTCATCTATCTAAAAAATATGCACTTTGCTATTTTTTTTTCACCACCTCAGGTTCTTGTGGCTGATGGGGCTATCTCTGACCGTTTCCATGCAAAATAAGCTCAGAAGCCTGGTTCCCACACGTCTGATGGTATTCCAAGTGATCCGCAGATCTTTCACATTGATATTACTAGGCTTGGTCCTCAACTCTAACAAAAACATGTCTACCATAGCGGACCTGAGGTTTCCGGGCGTTCTTCAACGCCTCGGGCTCACCTATCTAGTGGTAGGCCTGCTGGAAGTCGTCTTCACCAAGAGAACAGAGATACAAGTGAGTTTTTCTAGAACACTTTCGACAGTAGCGCGACACATTCAGTGATCATTAGGAAATGAAAGAATACAGTTTTATGGAAGAGAAATTTTGGAAGATATTTGATGAAAAAGTTATCTAGAACTTTCGTAAATCGCTGATCAGAAATAGAAAGCACTGGAATTATCAGTGACAGTAGCTTTTTTGGGTCGAAAGACCGCCTAATCAGGTCGTAAAATCAAAATGGAATCGAAAGCTCGACGATTCAGGAAGGTTTGGTAGAGAATTGGCAAATTGATGCGTGGGAGGCATGAGGTGAAAGTCAACTTTTTTCAGAGCCATCCTAGCTTCGTTCTGACTTCACCAATAGCTTTTTTGGGTCGAAAAACCGCCTAATTAGGTCGTAAAATCAAAATGAAATCGATATCTCGACGATTAAGGAAAGTTTCTCTAGAGGGTTGGCAAACTGATGCGTGGGAGGCATGAGGTGGAAGTCAACTTTTTTCAGAGCCATCCTAGCTTCGTTCTGACTCCACCAATAGCTTTTTCGGGTCGAAAAACCGCCTAATTAGGTCGTAAAATCAAAATGAAATCGATATCTCGACGATTAAGGAAAGTTTTTCTAGAGGGTTGGCAAACTGATGCGTGGGAGGCATGAGGTGAAAGTCAACTTTTTTCAGAGCCATCTTAGCTTCGTTATGACTTCACCAATAGCTTTTTTGGGTCGAAAAACCGCCTAAATAGGTCGTAAAATCAAAATGAAATCGATATCTCGACGATTAAGGAAAGTTTTTCTAGAGGGTTGGCAAACTGATGCGTGGGAGGCATGAGGTGAAAGTCAACTTTTTTCAGAGCCATCCTAGCTTCGTTCTGACTTCACCAATAGTTTTTTCGGGTTGAAAAACCGCCTAATTAGGTCGTAAAATCAAAATGAAATCGATATCTCGACGATTAAGGAAAGTTTTTCTAGAGGGTTGGCAAACTGATGCGTGGGAGGCATGAGGTGAAAGTCAACTTTTTTCAGAGCCATCCTAGCTTCGTTCTGACTTCACCAATAGCTTTTTCGGGTTGAAAAACCGCCTAATTAGGTCGTAAAATCAAAATGAAATCGATATCTCGACGATTAAGGAAAGTTTTTCTAGAGGGTTGGCAAACTGATGCGTGGGAGGCATGAGGTGAAAGTCAACTTTTTTCAGAGCCATCCTAGCTTCGTTCTGACTTCACCAATAGCTTTTTTGGGTCGAAAAACCGCCTAATTAGGTCGTAAAATCAAAATGAAATCGATATCTCGACGATTAAGGAAAGTTTCTCTAGAGGGTTGGCAAACTGATGCGTGGGAGGCATGAGGTGGAAGTCAACTTTTTTCAGAGCCATCCTAGCTTCGTTCTGACTTCACCAATAGCTTTTTCGGGTTGAAAAACCGCCTAATTAGGTCGTAAAATCAAAATGAAATCGATATCTCGACGATTAAGGAAAGTTTTTCTAGAGGGTTGGCAAACTGATGCGTGGGAGGCATGAGGTGAAAGTCAACTTTTTTCAGAGCCATCCTAGCTTCGTTCTGACTTCACCAATAGCTTTTTTGGGTCGAAAAACCGCCTAATTAGGTCGTAAAATCAAAATGAAATCGATATCTCGACGATTAAGGAAAGTTTCTCTAGAGGGTTGGCAAACTGATGCGTGGGAGGCATGAGGTGGAAGTCAACTTTTTTCAGAGCCATCCTAGCTTCGTTCTGACTCCACCAATAGCTTTTTCGGGTCGAAAAACCGCCTAATTAGGTCGTAAAATCAAAATGAAATCGATATCTCGACGATTAAGGAAAGTTTTTCTAGAGGGTTGGCAAACTGATGCGTGGGAGGCATGAGGTGAAAGTCAACTTTTTTCAGAGCCATCTTAGCTTCGTTATGACTTCACCAATAGCTTTTTTGGGTCGAAAAACCGCCTAATTAGGTCGTAAAATCAAAATGAAATCGATATCTCGACGATTAAGGAAAGTTTCTCTAGAGGGTTGGCAAACTGATGCGTGGGAGGCATGAGGTGGAAGTCAACTTTTTTCAGAGCCATCCTAGCTTCGTTCTGACTTCACCAATAGCTTTTTCGGGTTGAAAAACCGCCTAATTAGGTCGTAAAATCAAAATGAAATCGATATCTCGACGATTAAGGAAAGTTTTTCTAGAGGGTTGGCAAACTGATGCGTGGGAGGCATGAGGTGAAAGTCAACTTTTTTCAGAGCCATCCTAGCTTCGTTCTGACTTCACCAATAGCTTTTTTGGGTCGAAAAACCGCCTAATTAGGTCGTAAAATCAAAATGAAATCGATATCTCGACGATTAAGGAAAGTTTCTCTAGAGGGTTGGCAAACTGATGCGTGGGAGGCATGAGGTGGAAGTCAACTTTTTTCAGAGCCATCCTAGCTTCGTTCTGACTTCACCAATAGCTTTTTCGGGTCGAAAAACCGCCGCAAAGGCATGAGGTGGACGATAATAGGAATATGAATTGACGCGAGATTTGACATTCATGGGCGACGTAGTTTGAATCAAAATGAATTGCGCTATCAAGTCGCTTTTTGCGATATTGACTCACTCTTGCGTGATGCAGATGCATATTTTCTTTCAAAAACAGAAATCCAAATCCTTCACATGTTCGCAAATAGGAAAGGCCACAGCAACAAATTCAGAAAATGTATTAACTTGCATAATTTAGCGAATTATCTCGGAAAATAAATGAATATCATAGCCGTAGGAAAAGTATAGTGATAACTCGCACGGAATGCTCATTTCCTACTCGTATGATTTGAATGAAACTTCATACTCGTGGGAAATATCTCATCATTCCATGGTCGTTAATATCAACTCCTTTGGATTAAGGTTTGTTGAACTATTTCATGTAAGGTGAGACTAAATTTTTTTTCGGCATCGATGCCAGTTTTCTGCTCTTATAGAATTCCTAGTGCTTTTTCAGTTATGGGTTTTTGTTTCGTGGTTGAATTTTCAATTATCTACTAAATATATGATTTATAGGAGTGCTTCCATTTGAAGTAGTTGAAATTATGTCTCGATTAAATAATGTCTGTATGTTGATTGAGGAGGTGGTATTTAATTTTTCTAGATTTCTTTGGGATTTTCTCGTGTCTAAAAATGAAAATAGATTAGATAGAAAATTATACAATATAGTTTCGAATATTACGAAGAAAAATATTATACCCCCTACACTAAGATAAGTAGGAATTTTGCTGGCAAATAGAGAAGAGCAGTGACATTTTGGGGCAGATCTTGAATCTGTCACTAGTACAAAAATATTGAAATAATTATTATAATTTCTGTTTTTACATTTCTTGATTCCTTGTGAATATCGAATATTTTTTATGAACTTTGGGAAAGAGTCGTTTCAGAAGTGTATAAATCGAGTGTTGTGATAAATCGTCTCCATAAAAAATTGCTAATTTATTTTTAGTAACGAGCAAAAAAATACCAAAAGAATCTAGCAAAATATTTCTTGATTCTTTGTAAATAGCGAATAATTTTCATGAAATTTGGGGAAGAGTCGTTTCAGAGGTGTATAAATCGAGTAATGTGATAAATCGTTCCCGTGAAAAATCGCTAATTCATTTTCAGGAACAAGCAAGAAAGTACCAAAAGAATCTAGCAAAATATTTCTTGATTCTTTGTAAATAGCGAATATTTTTTATGAACTTTGGGAAAGATTCTTCTCGGATGTTTATAAATCGAGTGCTGCGATAAATTGTTTTCAAGAAAAATCGCTAATTCATTTTTAGAAACGAACAATAAAGTCCCAAAAGCATCTAAATATTTTTTATGAAATGAGTCGTTTCAGAGGTGTATAATGAAAAATGTGGAAAATCGCTAATCGAGGAAGCACTACAAGAACGTCGTTTTCCAGGAATCGTCCATCCTGCATGACATAACATCCGCCTGGCGGCAATGGCTCGTAGTGCTGTCGCTGACGGTCATCCACACGTGCGTCACTTTCCTGGTCGCGCCGCCCGGCTGCCCCGAGGGCTATCTGGGCCCCGGCGGACTGGACTCCAACGGGCGGTTCTCGAACTGCACGGGCGGCATCGCCGGACACGTCGATAGACTCGTCTTCGGCGATCACATGTACAAGCACCCGGCGTGCCAGAGGGTTTACGAAACCACGCAGTTCTACGATCCGGAAGGTACGGACACGGTTTATCTAATCATTTCATTTTATTTGTTTCATTCATTCCTCAGTAGGAATATTTAATACAGTACGATATGGAAAAATACCTACGTGGTGGTACATTCATTTTCCAGCTTTTCCAAGTTATCAAAAATTATTTCAATCTATTTGTAGTAAGGACAAATATATTAAAAAATATTTCAATTGTTTTGAGAACGGGAGCAGATTTGTTCCCGAAACGTCCACCAAAATAAGTAGAGGTTTTATTCTTATTAAATATATTTGTATTTCCAAATTTTTTCAAAAACAAGGTGTCACTAACCAATAGAGAATTTCTCTTTTAGGTATCTAAAAGTTTAATTTCAAGCGCAGTTACATTTTGGGTCAGTCACAAAATCTGTCCTTACTACAAATATATTGAGATAATGTTTAATAACTTCTACTTCATTTTTTAGAAACGCGGAGAGAAAATCCCACAAATAGCTCGAAAATGAATGTACCACCACCTCGAAAAACTTACAGACAGTATTTATCATTTTTTTCCTCCAAAACTGTATACATGTCGTATAAAATGAATGAATACACAGACAAAAGGAGTCGGCAAGAATGATAAGAAAATTAACAGTACGTATAATATTAAAAAAGTTCAAAGTTTGAACCTCAGAATTATGTAATTTTGGCAACATCGTGTACGTATCACAAAGACTCTCTTTTTTTCTCAAGCAAGAACAAAATCGGCATTGCATCATGAGTGAGATTGAGCTTGTCAGCAGTTTTGAAGTTTTTATCAGAGGAGATACTGATGGATAATTGAAAAGAATAACAGCATTGTGGGTATTTTATCTCGAATTATTATCAATGGATCATTGGAATATTGACAAAAACACATGAATCATTGTTATTGTTGATAAAGCTGGATAATCCAATAAATATACAGGTCATCACATTAATATTGTAATAAACTTATATTATATTGCAGTATTATATTGCAATCCTCTTTTTTCTTCACCAATTTTGAAAAAAAAAATTCAGTAGAGAATCACTAAAGAATAACATCATTTCAATTTACAAAGCGTACTATTTTTTTCAAGTCTGAAAATAGCAAAATAGTGTTAGCGATTTTTCAAAAGGAAAAAATTAATACACCAGTTGATTCAAACGCCTCTGAAACGACTTTTTAAAAATTTTCATGAAAAAAATATTCATTGCCAACGAAGATATTACGATATTAAATTGCTACAAATTCAGCATGGAGCCACCCCTGTAAATTGATTATTTTTTTTGCCAATTTCTTGTAGAGAATCAAAAATTTCAATACACTACAAATTTATGAGTAAAAATTAATTTAACGACTTTTTAAAAATTTTCATGAAAAAAATATTCATTGCCAACGAAGATATTACGATATTAAATTGCTACAAATTCAGCATGGAGCCACCCCTGTAAATTAATTATTTTTTTTGCCAATTTCTTGTAGAGAATCAAAAATTTCAATACACTACAAATTTATGAGTAAAAATTAATTTAAAAGGGACGCTGTGATTGTTTTTCAATACTGAAAATGACTCGTGAAACCCCACTGGAAATTATGAACCTTGTGATTCAAGTTTCGGTTCATCCAAATAATGATGATAGTCAATAGATCATTCAAAGTGGGTCCATCTTCTTTTCAGGTATTCTGGGAACGTTAACCTCGATCCTCACTGTATATCTCGGTGTGCAAGCCGGAAGAATTTCGAACACTTACCAAAACGTGAGATCCAAAATGATAAGATGGAACATCTGGGGCGTCAGTATTGTAAGAGAAATACTTTATAGCTTTGTTTTTCGTTTGCTTTCTAGTTAGCAAAGTTCAAGCGTGGTTTATCTTCATCTTGAAAACGAATTATGATTGATGCCAACTCACATAAAAAAAATCTGTGATTCCAGGGCCTCTTGGGCGGCCTGCTGTGCCTCTTCGAGCGCGACGACGGCCCCATCCCGCTCAACAAGCAACTGTGGTCCCTCTCCTTCGCCCTAGTCACCGCCGGCATGGCCTTCCTCATCCACGCCCTGCTCTTTCTCACGGTCGACATTTCGCGCAAATGGGGCGGCAGACCTCTCTTCTACCCCGGCATGAACGCCATCGCCCTCTACGTCGGCCACGAACTCTTCAGGGACACGTTCCCGTTCGGCTGGAAGCCCACCAGGGATACGCACGCCGCCTATCTGTTCATGAATCTGTGGGGCACCTTCCTGTGGGTCGCCGTGTCCGTATATTTGTACAAACGGAACATTTTCCTCACCGTTTGAGGCGACATTTTTTCATCATTTCGATTGTGTTTCTGTTTATTAGTTGCAGGATGTTAGGGGAACTTGTGCACGTTCGATTATTTTCATGATCTCGTGAACTCTTATGAAGGACAGCGGCATTCGAATGACAGTAAATTCGCATAATTTCCAGTTATTCAACATAACAGCTTCACCAAGTGAATAATAGAGTCGGGAAGATGTTTTATACTGCTATATTATTTATGCTATGCTTGCTATTTACTTGTTTTACTACGTGAATAAGCACTTCGATATGTTGATATATTGTTATGAAGCTGTTATTTACCTCTTGTACGGTGTTAGTAACAGCTTCAAGATATAAATATCAACTATAGTGTAAATATCGTATAAATATTTTAACGGAACTTTTGACAAGACCGATCCTTTGTGAAGAATGTTCAAAATTCAAGGTGAACTAGAAACATTAATTCACAACTATATCCTTGTAAAATTCTAATTTTAGAGCGTCAAAATTGGTCATGAATTGAATGATTTATTGAAATGTCATATTTTGAAACTGTCACTTTTGAAGCTGCTAATTGGTTTTCACGAAAAAATCTAAATATCAGTTTCAGAGAGATACTTTTTCCTTATCTAGAGGGTCAAATTTGGTCATGAATGATTTATTGAATATCGATCATGTTTTGAAACTGTCACTTTTGAAGCTGCTAATTGGTTTTCACGAAAGAATCTAAATATCAGTTTCAGAGAGATACTTTTTCCTTATCTAGAGGGTCAAATTTGGTCATGAATGATTTATTGAATATCGATCATGTTTTGAAACTGTCACTTTTGAAGCTGCTAATTGGTTTTCACGAAAGAATCTAAATATCAGTTTCAGAGAGATACTTTTTCCTTATCTAGAGGGTCAAATTTGGTCATGAATGATTTATTGAATATCGATCATGTTTTGAAACTGTCACTTTTGAAGCTGCTAATTGGTTTTCACGAAAGAATCTAAATATCAGTTTCAGAGAGATACTTTTTCCTTATCTAGAGGGTCAAATTTGGTCATGAATGATTTATTGAATATTGATCATGTTTTGAAACTATTACTTTTGAAGCTGCTAATTGCCTTTCACGACAGAAGGTAAATAACAGCTTCGCGCGGCTTCAAAGTACAGCACGTGACACCCAAATGACATCTGTCGGTTTTGGAAGTGACTTCTGTTGTTTGCCGAGCGATTCCAAAGTTCAGAGTGAACATATCAAAAATTTAACAAAATGTTGCATCGACTCCCCTGAGATTTCTACATATTGGACTGAATATAAATTTGTTAGTTTAGGTGTGTTAACTATATTATAACTGATGTTTGTTAAAGGAATAAATAATTTGACAGAACATATTTATGCTTTCTTTTTTTTTATAAAACTACTATAAAAATATAATCGATATTTGATATTCTCTGCAGTGAAGCTTCTCAGCATGGCAACAAACAAAACATACAGGGTGATTCAACTAAGTATGCGGCAAAAAGGGTGAATTAGTCTGACAATAGAGAAAATGGCTACTAATCAAAATATCAATAGGCACTACAGTGTCGTTTTCGCTGGGAACCTTTGGTAAATCACCCTGCATTCATAACGAAAATAAAAAAGATGTTTACTCACAATAAAAAATTTTCGAAATATAATTTGATAGAAAGTTACAACGAAACAAAGCCCGATTTTATCTCTCGAATACTACAGATTTTATGAACACATCGGACGAAATAACGGACAGTGAATAATAAAAATATAACGCAGAACGAGAATCCGTAAAAACAAAGTTGGAAAAATCGAGGCGGCGACCACAAGACTGTGAAGCGGAGATAATTGTCTTCTGAAAATAAATATTCATTCAGATTTCCTCATTCCCATAAAATATTCTTTCGCGATTGTATTTATATAGTTTACTCACTTCAATTATTACTACATAAATTAAATTATAGATTGATTAGTTATATTCTATAGGTTGCGACGAGCTGTATTAAATGGACAACTTTATGGGAGTTACTTGATTCGATTGCTTATCTATCTATATCAACTGAGCAAGGAGCAATATGACCGTCTCCGTTCAGAAGAATGCAAGCAGGTACTTTGATTTTTCTTTTTTGTTTACATATATCCTCTCTTACATTGCTCTTATATATCCTCTCTGAAGATGGACAACATATGGCTGATTGGAGTGACATTAAGATCGTAGGGTTAGAATATAATCAGAATTTTCTTGCGTTCTTCTGAACAGAGACAATAATATTGGTTAATTGTTCAGTTGATATCAATAGAACTTGGCTTTCACTTCTTAAAACTGGATTATGGCGAAGGTAAATTCTCAAGATCAAATAATAAATGACCACCTGGTACCCAAAATAATTTCTGTCAGACACATTGTCACTATTTAGTTTCAAAAATGAAGCAGCCGAACGTTTTAAAAGAAAAACATTATTCATTGTGTTGACTACTACAAATATATTGAAATAATTATTATGTTTTCTCTTTTTGATTATTAGAAAAGAGGAGAAAAGATTCCAAAAATCTGTAAAATTTGATACACCACCTCCTTCATTAACATAGAGACAGTATCTTAGGTGTCTATGAATATCGATGTTGCTTTTTTTTAACAAATGTCAACAATTCAAGACACACAAATACAATCTGGAGGTTCATTTAGAAGGTGGTATATCGATTTTTTACAGATTTATGGAATTTTCTCTCCACATTTCTAAACGTTCAGGAAATTTTGTCATTTCATTCATTGCACTAGCAGGATACTATATTATTATAGTATATAGGTATATATTATTTTCAATAACACTTGAAGATGCAAAAATATAGGGGAAAAACCTGTACTTTCTGTGATAAAAATCCCATTGATTGAAAATTATGCTGATGCCGTCAAAATCATCAGCACCAGAGAACAATTCAGCAAACACGGTCAAATATTTTAGACAGATATCATCACTCACCCATCACAGCATATCCATAGCCAATGTTGGCAGTGCCCATGCGATAAGAGCATGTGGGAATCATTATTTCATACATGTCGGTCATTGCGAGGCTAAATTCAAACACTTGATTGTTCTCAGGGGTAAGAGGTACGATATGGAAGTCCTGCTTGAGCAGAGCATTCGTATTGATCACCATCGATTTGTGCTCATGAGCAGTGAAAAGCACGTGAGGCTTCATTTTTTCAAAAACCTGCAAGGCATCGATAACTGTACAACTGAAGATTGATATTATTGGGATATTTACTTTGTCTACGAAGGTGGACGGAACAAACATCATAGGCATATGGCTCAGGCCTACAAAAATCGTATCAGCGTCATAAAACTCCCTTTTGGTTTTGTACACTGGTATATCCGAAGTCAGTCTGTTTATTTTGAAAAATGTGATATTTTTCACAGTTATAATGCTTGGTTGAGAGAAGGCATGCTGGAATCTTTTCACTTTTTCTTTAGTGACCAAAGTATCTTCACCACCAATATCATTGTCACCTGGCAGCCAAATATGCTGTAACCATCATAAATATCAAGCATTTCATCTGAGCGGCACTTGAGCTTATTACCCTGATAGATGACGGATTCTCATGACCTAGAAATATATCGAATAGTCTCCTAACATACTGATGAAACTCTGCATCAGTTGCCCTGTGTGCTTCATCCATCAAATCACCAAGAAAGACTACTACATCTGGTTTCACAAAGTCAAGTGCTTGTGAATAGGTCTTTCTCAAATATCTGAAATAGAAGAATAACTAGCAATCTCTTTTTTCATCTAAATTAAAGGTACTGATGTAATATATAATACACAAATGTAACTGAAACTCACTTCTTACATTACCAGTTAATTTTAGCAAGAAAGCTTTTCACAACACTGAATAAAATATAAAACATAATGGACACCTTGAAAACAGTTGAAGATCAACAAGAATCTAGAAGATTCTGGAATATCTCAGCCTGCTAGATTCATGATCATTTGTTGAAAATGACATATGCTCACCTATCACTATCAGTTATTGTGAGTGGTGTGAGAAAATGTATGATTTCTTCATTATTCCCGATTATCTGTGGATCAGCAACTAGAAGGATTTTGGTACATTTATGTTCATCCTGGCATTTCAAACTGTACCAGTTGAAACTGTTTAAATAATATGAAACGAATTCAACATAAAATACAGCTGCTGTCACGAAAATTAAACAAAGATACAATCGATTCTTTGGGTACCATCTGAAATAAAATATTAAGTGGGTATTCATTCAAATTATAATAAAAGAATTGAAAGATTTCATACAAAATATTGTTTACTTACCTCAAAATTTTCATTTCAGAAATTAATAACAGTTTCGTTGTTTCTTAGAACTTGAACTGTCAGGTTTGGACAACTAATCTTTCAATTTCAGTCACTTTTTTTAAAAACCCCATAATAATAAAGCCTACTTCTGTTAATTATCTTGTTATCACAGACTACTAGTACTTGTTATTTTGCTTTTTTGAGGTTATGTGTATGTGCAGTTAGAAAATAATAGGTCAAGGCCAAGAGATACCAGTTCCGTGAATAAACAACCAATCAAAACGATGAACAAAGAGACATCATACAAGTTTCATGATTGCTAGTGCTAAAGAGAGCCAACAGGATTATTTACTGTTTTATCTTTCATTTTCGTCATTTTGATACAAAAGGTGCTAATTAAATTTCCATAATTTCAAGAGAAAAACTGAAAATTTTTGGTAATGCAGATCAAGAACTCACGAAAAATCTATAAATTATTTGTATATTTTTCTCCAATTTCGAAAGGCAGTTTTATTTGATCCACTGATAATAGTAATTTATTGTATACCAGTTTTAGATTGTATTTTATTCGCGTAAGAATTCCCAAGAGAATGAAATGTATCTGAAACACTCAAGCAATATGTTTTATTCATAATTGACAGCGGCTTTCACCTCTTGAAAAGTCATTGAAATCACATAAAAAATGAAAAAAAAATCGGGCAGGCGCCATGAAATATAATATAACAAAGAATGGAACGACTACAGATATGTTGAGATTGTATTTTTCATTATTCCAGTAGTGGATGAAGTAGTACTTCATTCGGTCCACAAGTGTGGATGCAACTTCAATAATGAGTTGATTGTGAATAAAATATTCAACACTTGTTGAGGACAGTATACCAGTCAAACTTCATGTGAGGAAAAAAACTAGATATTATCACTTCTTAATATTTATCAACATGAAAACAGAACTAGACCATTCTCCTAAGAAGTTCATTTATTTTGTCTTCCCTGTTTCCAAAGTCACCACCCTCCACATAATGGTTGGACTTCTTTCGCCAGCCCCCAGTGGGAGTGTTAAGCTGAAAAATCAAAAAATTAAGCCAAAATATTTGAGAATCTACACAATATTTGAGAATCTACAGTTTGGTATACACTCATGAATTATGAAATAGTTTTACCTTGAAGGGCCACAAGAAGTTTGAGGCGTATTTGAACTTGGGTCCAACAGTGAAGATCTCATGGATCAGATCTTCCACACAGATGATGTCAGCTTTTCCCAACTTGTCCTCAATGATCTGATTGCTAGTGATCGGAATCCTTTGTCCGTTCACTTTGGCAAATCCCCTCTTGTAGATCAGTTCCCTCACAGATTTGAGGTTAGGATATCCCCAAGTGATGTAAGGCTCGCAAATCCTCAACATGTTGATTGTCGCTTTGTTAAGTCTAACAAAAACACCATTGTTGATTTGGAGGAGACGGAACAATTGAAGTACTTTTCGGACTTTGGGAGCAACTTTGTTGATACTGAAAACAAAATAACCAAATTGATTACAAATCCTTGCATAACTCGATTTTGAAAACTATAAAAATGTCAGAATGGTCTATGAGTTCTGCTATTGATAAAACCGAACACAACTAGATTATTCTATATTCTTTTGGACAGCATGGAAAGTGATGATATCTGACAACAATCACCACTATGAATCTGTCCAACCATGCTCAGTTACTCAACTCACCCCTTTATACGCATTACGAAAGCTAACTTAGCTTCTCCAGGAACATAAAAGTTTCCTCTAGTTTTAGCTTGACGGATCAACCTAATTTCATCTCGTTCCTTCAACCTGTACTCTTTAACGTATTGTTCGGCCCGCTTGAAAATGTCTTTACGTTTCTTGATTTGGTCCGATTTCCTCTTGATGGCATTTTGGGTTTGTTTGGCGCGGGACTGCTCACGCCTTTTGCGATGTTTCAGCACCGATTCGGGTACTGCTGGCAGCCCCTTGACGGTTTTCGTCTTCTTTTCGACCCTAAAAAATTAAATTGCATGGTGAATAGGTTATGAGCCATAACCAATGTTTTGAAATCGTAAAATCACTCAACAAACGAAACTATTACAATATAAACATTTATAAGCGATACTTAGTCATGGAAAAAGTTAATGTTCAACAAAATATATTCAAATAAAGGCGATGATTACAGAAAAATGTAACTTGAAATTTCTTATTACTTACGTAGGAGCCATTTCACTTTTAAAAGAGAAGGAAGAATATTTGTGCTTGTATCAACCAGTGTTGCCAATTATCTATCGTACCGTAAATTGTGGTAGATTTTACTGGTGAGAAGATAGCCAACAAAGATACTAGCTGAAATTTAAAAGGTCGGCAAACCGTTCATGAGCGTCGGGATATAAATAAATAAATCAATTACGTTATGAGAGGTAGAAAATAGCGTACTGCATTGATTATCATTGTGAAAAATAGATATTCATGTTGAACATGAACTTTAGCAGACAATTCTATTTAGAATTATTAGCAAAAGCAGCTGACACGCTGAAAGTTAACAGCCCCAAATGACATTGTCAGCAGTGGCTGAATTTCGACATGAATATCTACTTCTTACAAGAATTTTGCAAATTTAGGGGTATATTTTTCAGTTGATGAAACTTCATATTCACATTTTAATTTTAGATCCTTATATCTGCGAAAACTAGAATTATTTAGGATAAAATGAATCTTCAGACGCCCATGAACTTTTGGTCAATTTTAACTACATTTTTTGTCAGCTATCTTCACACGTGTCTAGATTATTACATTTTCTGGTGCATTGTACTCTATCTGCACTACTCTTTAAGAGACAAATTGACAGCTAGTTTAACCAACATTAAAATATATTCCATCTCTGATCATGTCATATGTCACTGTCATAACATAACCAAACAAACACACGTGTTTTTTCAATTTTCTGAGTTGACAAAATAGTATCAACAAATGACAGTGATCGTGTTAATGAATTTTTAACTTCATTTAGTTGGTTTCGACATGGATAAAAAAATTATTTCACACCAACTTGAGGTACTCGAATCGTTCAGAGCATCAGCATGTCTAGTGGAGGAATCACAAGATGCACTTCTGGAATCACTAGATGTATTAGGGGACACAGAGTTCCAGTTGGATTGTAAAACCAATGAATCAACTCTGTCGTCTTCTCTAACTACTATACTGTCTCATTTATTCAAAAGTAAACCATCCGGGACTGGCTATAAGATTATTTCAAGAATAATAAAGATAGACCCTTTGATAGTGCAGAATTTGACAGAACAAATAATAGTTTATTCAATTCTTGGTAATGTCGAGGAATACAAGGAAGAATATGAGGAACTTATGGTCTTGTTGTTTAGTACATTTTCTAAGCTGCATAGGATAGAAAATTTTCTGTCCAAAATAGTTGGAACGTTGAATGAGGTCGTCAGTGAATCAATATGGGAGAAAGAAGAATACACTTTTGTTAAAAGAAAGCAGCTAGATCTAATAAACATTGATATTTTCACTGAGAACATTTTATCTACTTTTAGTCAATGTATTGGGAGTCTTGCTAGCTGGCAAGTGATAAATATTTTCAAAACCCTTTTATTCTCTTTGAGGAAGGTTCTGGAAGCAATACAAAACCTTTCAGAAGGTATGTGCTATATTCTACTGACTTTCTACTTTAATCTCAGTAATATTATCTATTTATTTTAGATAAATCATTGTATTTCATATACATCCATGACTTGAGCAATTTAATTGCTACTTTCCTCTCAAGTATCAGAGTTGCTGAGCATACTGTGACATCTACAGTTGTTGAAAAGACCAAAAAATGTCTTCAGGATTTAGAAGAGTTGCTGAAAATATTTGCAAGTAATGTTTTGAATAGGGAACATGTAGGTTCAGAATAAAAAGTTTTTTTTTCATATAATAACTTCCAATTTTTTAGAATCATGTCATGATGAGATCTTTTTTGAAAACTGCTCTTTACTGGGCAGAAATGAGGATACTATTGAAATATTACTCCCCAGATGGGGACAGGGCTATTGGGACTGTGGACAGTAATTTTTCTCTGTGCAATCTAACCTATTTACATCCATATTTGACTATCAAACAGTGGTGTTTGATATCAGAAAGGATCAACAATTTTGGTGAGTCACCATGTAGACAACTTTTGGTGAGTACCAATTTTACCATTCAATTTTAATAAACATTTACAATGTTCAAATGAAGAGCAATTTATGACATTAATGTTTTTTTGGATATCTCTCTATTATTCACTGTTAAGAATTTCCCAATGAAACACATAGAATTTGGTGCAACCTGTATACAGTTACAGATACAGTTTTTTACATTACTGTATTGCTCATAATATTTGATATTTTTCAGTACAAGATGTATATACAAAGAATGAAAGCGTTACACCTTTTCACTGGTGAAGTTAATCCAGAAATAATATCGAATTTATTGAAAAACATCAACACTGATTTGGACTACTGTTGGAAATATATACTAGAGGATAATTTTCTCATTACAATTCTGCTGCCAACAATGGATGCATCTTCTATCATACTATTGATTGAGAAAATGATGGAAGATGAAGAGAGTTTGAAAGAATTTCAGAAGAACAACCATATTTCTGACTCTTCTTTGATTTTGAATGCTATCGTTTATGTTGTCATCAAGAAGATCAATAAATTGGTTTCAAAAAGGAAAAGAAAACATGACGAGGATGGCATAGTGAATAAATTGAGTTCGAGAATATGGGATACTTTCAATGAAAATATTATTTTGTGTCATGACAATATGAATTCTATTGATGAAGCCATGAAGATTTATAATTGTTCTGAAAATAGTATGGAGGAAAACAGGATAAATGAGAATAAACTTGTGAAGCTTTTAGAAGTTCTCATCACATACCCAGTAATTTTCTGCTCTAAAGATGTACAGAAGATGTGCCTGCTATACTTTGTCTCATTGAACAGAGACTTTTTGGTTAATTTCACTAAACGCGATTATAAATCGTTTCAAGTGAGTCTCCAGAATAATATAATCGGTGAGTTTATTATAGTTATAATTAATAGTTATATTACATGTATGTGGTATCAGGTGTGGGATACAACCATAATGCAGTATCTTTATCTTACTGCTTCTGAAATCCTGCTGTAATTTATTTGTGACATTTCAGCATGTCTTACGATTGAAAAAATATTTTCAGGTATTGTACAACATTGTGAATTCAACCTGGCAGACATTTTCGAGACTGAGAAAGTTGCTGTTGATATATTAGACAGTTTCGTTGACTGGGAAGGAGCTGTTTCATACTTGATCGAGAATATTTTCAAGCAGAAAGATTTTATAACCCCTTGTGAGGGCATTTCTGAGGTGGTGACTCAAAAGTTGGCCCAACCCTCTTATATGAAATGCAGTATAATTGTTATGAATGCCTTGAACAAGGTAAAATGAGGAATAATACACTCGCCATTGTTTATTTTAATGAAGTTTTGTTTCAGCTGAAGAAATCAAAGCTTCCCAAAGAAATAAAAATTGCAGGTGAAAATCTGAAGATCAGTATATGCGATAAGATTCTCAAATTGGTTTTGACGGAGACCCCAAGTATTACATTACTTGCCGGTTACGCTTTCATCTTGAAAACGTATCTATCACAAAACGATGATGAAAATGTAACAAAGCTGTTGAATAAGCTGGAAACATATCTTGAGCTCGTTTTTACGAATAGAAATTGTTATGGAACATACAGTTGCCTGTCATTATTGATAACAGTCTTACATAATAAGGCTAAAATGAAAAGCATAGATGATGATTTTCCTTTGAAAATATGGAATGCTTGCAAAGCGGATGACTCTGTTTACAGCAGATTTGAGGAGTACTCCCAGTTGATTTTGCTGATTGTTGGACACATCCCGAACGATCAGTTCAAAGTTTTCATGGCAGATTTGTGGGACATAACTGTAAGAAATTTCCTCTATAATAGTTCATTTTTGAATACGAATATTTTCCATATATCTATGTATAGTTTCAGAACTGCTATACGTAAGATGGATATATACTGAATATTCATTGTCTACTCGACTTGATTTGTTTTCTGTTTTATAATTATTTTTTATGATATAGAATCTAAGGTGAAATTTATTTTCATCTGGGCTATGAATGTTTGCATTCCTACCAATAAATTAATAACGGATCACAAAAATAATATTTTGCAATTCAAGATATAATAATCGGCTCGATGTCTCAAACGGAACTGGAGGTCATTGCTTGGAGCTTCGAGACACTGTTGCCAGTTCTTTTCTACGACAGTGCTTTCATTCAAACAGCATTGCGATGGAAACAAGTGATTGATTTTATTAGATTTCCAGGGTCTGTTTTTACTTGTTGTCGATTGCCTTTCATTTTAGGCCGTATATCTTGTGAGTAGAGTGTCTCATTGTGTGTTTTGAAAGAGAAAGTATTTTGCTATTCAGTGGCATATCTTTGGGTTTCCGCTTTGGAAAAATTCCATGAAATTTTGCAGACACTTTCTCTGATATCATACCAGAACACCATTTTTTTTCTTTACATTCCTAGGTAAATCACCCTATATAAACAATCGGTGAATAAGTTATATTTTCAATTCAACAAAGCAGATTACCTGCGTTGATTCCTAGCGTCTGCACTCAATCTGATACTTTGCTGCCTAGGTAAACAAATAACTATCATTTGTTTTTTCAGGAGAAGCTTGTGGCTGAAAAAGATTTCGAAAAATTCGGAAAGAATCTCAAAACTTGGGAGTCCGTCGTGACCACGAATCTGAACCCGATCAAAACGAAAATATTACAAGAACCTTTGGAAGAACTACTGTACACACTGAAAAACATATTAGAGTCTTCTGAATACGATGAGGCATTATTTCAAAACATACTGGATCTGCAGAAATCGATCATCAAGGCGAATCAAGTAAGTGCATGAATTGAGGTGAAGTTTTTTTGGATTCCCCCAAGAAACTTCATTTTATGTTATTGGCCAATGATTATTTTGGAAGTTGTGGCACGTTTTTACATTCACCATGTTTCATATTTCAAATGGACGAATTATTGGGCTTCTTTGCAATCCACCACATCAATTTGGTGAATATAAAAACGTTTCATGCTTTCATGACTGGAAGTTGATAGCATCACTTCGGAAAAAAATATTCACGACAGTCACAAAGTGTTCTCGTCTGGAGGTGCAAATTTGCCAACAGTCAGCTGATCACTGCTGGTTGCCTCTCTTTCTCTGAAATGATATAATCTGATCTTTTTTGAATGTACTGCTAGGCTAAATAGAACAACACTATCAAAGTTTTAAAATCCTTCCTTGACTTTTGATGGGTTGAACCGGCTGAAGAAACTAGGAATATTTACCAATTTTCAATATAAGTAAAACTCACTTATGAATCAATAAACCTTGCTAAACAATAGGTTTGAGTGAATAATCCTACACTATCTATCTATCGATCTAGTAGAGAATATTCAATATCATATCTTTGCAATGCTCGTTATTTTTATGTGTTCAACTCAATTTCGGAAACTATTGTGAGTTGACTATTATTTTTTTTATTTTCGTCCATAATATATATACAAATATTTGGCAATTCCAATGAATTTTTTCAAATTTTCAATTTTTATTTCAATGGTATGCAGCAGCGAACAAATTTTCCTAAATATCTCCACAACGGATTGATCAATTGAACAAAAAAGAAACACCGACGTTGTAGAGATTACAGAGACCTCCAAAATGAGGTATGATCCAATACCCCTTTGCATTCAAGATTTTAAAATTGGTAACATCCTCTTGCAGGGGAGTGAAAGGAGGCTCGTTCGTTTTCTTATTAAAAAACTCACCCCCTTCGATACATTTGTTGACGTGTATCGGAATTTTGCGAAAACATACACACATATCGAGATAATCAGAACACCTTGTGTATACAGAGAAAAAGTGGTGGCATTACAGGTCATAATTCGAAAATAAAGGACTGTCCTTTCTCATTTTAGTTTTTCAACTGTAGCGTTCAATATATATTCAATTATTTATTTACATGCAAGTATATACATTTATTTATTTATATTTGTCGTTTTGTAATTCGTTATGTTAAATATTACCTTCTAGCATTTCCTGTAATTGGGTGTATACCTGTTGGAAATAAAGAGCTATCTATCTATCAAAAAAAAAATAAAAATACAGGACGGTCGTGAACAGTATGCATTCTTCTACACGTCTTTGAGGTTATCTTCCACTTCGTCTTTTCCAATTCCAGTTGCATCTGACCCCTTTCATGATCGACATGCTCATCTTGAATTCCACCTCGATCCTAGTCAGGCCGACGGCCGATTTCCACGTGGCTTGCACCCACTCGATCGCCACGTTGTCGAGCTTACTCAAGTACCGCAAAGCCTCGATGATGGACCGGTTGCCCCCCTATCTGCAGCAATACAGACGCGTGCTGACGAAGCTGTGCAGCCGCAGCGTCGCCGATGCCAACGAAGACGAAACGGTTGTTGGACGCGTGGCGGATTGCGCTCACCAGCTGGAGAAGCTGACCAAGAGTTTGGTCATGTGCCAGAAGGACATGGGCAGGATCGCCATGTACTTGGTGGTGGATATTTTGCAGCAGTACGAACAAATTACGCTCTATCCGAACGTTAAGGTGAGTTGCGATAGTGTGATAGTTGGAATTTCTGAGGATTCAAAGATGATTCGAGGATTGATGTGAACAAGCAAAGTGAATAGGAATCTATTGGATGTTGAGAATACAAAATTAGGAATGCTTGAAGAGGCATTGGATCGACAAATATTTAAAATACAAACGACATGTTGAAAACAGCGCTTTTCAACATTGTTCTGTTGTTTACAAATTAGCCCATTAGGAATGTCGAAAGTAAAACGCACTAGTGTGGAATATTTGATAAACGCACACTTACGGTGACTGATGAATGTAATGGTATCCTACCTGGGAAGTTTACTGATGGTACCTTCACCTATGGTACTTATATTTTAGATTGATTTTGCATCCTAGCCTTCTTCGGAGTGCGTCTGATTTTGTGACCATCTCTACCTTGCTTTTCTGTGGATAATATGAATCTACTAAATTATTCATTTCTAATTCGAGAAAAAAATACCGAGGAAACATTATTATTCATGACAATGACAAATGACTCAATTGACGTTGACTCAGTTGAGTGAAGTTGGCTACCAAAGATGATAGCTGAAATATCCGAAGGTGGCAGAACTTACAACAATTCATAGGCGTACACATTTATTTTCATGGAATTGATATTGAAATTGTCTCTCAAACTATCAAAAGGGTCTCCTCTCGGATTTTATCGTTCCTAACTGCTGTATTTTGGGTTACTAGGTAGCTGTTGACGATAAGCGAAAGTTTGAATATCTTTCGAATTCGAGTAGGAGTATTTAATATACTATTTCGCATCCGCAGTTTTCTAACGAGGCTGGAATTTCGATTGCCTAGACCGTTATCGCAGGCAATTACAGTTTTTTCATAACTCAGTGATTTTTCAGACTGGCTTTCAAATGAAACCTCTTCAAAAACCTGAATTTTTGGACCTATTTTGACATGAGGCAATTTTGTTTGTTGGCGATTTTGAATATTTCTCTATTATATGAATTGAAGTTTTTTCAGCTTTTTGTGGGATTTTCTCTCCTCGTTTTCAAAAAATAAAGTAAAATTTATTGAGAATTATTTCAATATATTTGTGATGAGGACAGATTTAGGATCTGTCACAAAATGTCACTGCGTTTGAAATTAAACCTTTAGATACCTAAAAGAGAAATTCTCTATTTGTCAGTGACACCTGAAAAATGAATGTACCACCTCCTCGTATAACTTACAGACAGTATTTGAAGTTTTTCTGTTTCAGATCCATTTGAACAATTGTATCTATAGCCTCATTTCGATCTGTGATCAACATGCTGTTAATTATTTGATGAGGGTTATGTCTGCGGCTTCTACGGAAATATTCAAATTGTTATATGAAAACTACAAAAAATATTATAGGTTTACTGGTAAAGTGTGAGAATGTACTAGTCTTTTTTATATTTTTGTTTGAATAAATGTAATTAATTTAACTCCAGACACTACAAATGGCAACTTTGTCCGTTTCGGTTCTCTGTTCAACACCCTCTTTTGGTTTTCATATTACACTCCCTTTTACCTACAAAGGTGCTTATATGATACGTAGGCAATGAATCGTAAATGAAACCAGATGAAGAATAAAAATTTTATATTCTAGAACAGACTTAGAAAAATAGTGCGATGAACATGAAAAACTATTACAACTCAACTGTCATTCGAGTAAAATAAATAAAATCAGATAACGATGAAGTATTATATATATCCCTCAGTAATAAGATTATTGTATAGGGAAAGGCACCTACACAAGCTATAACAGTACATATATAATCCTCTAATTTTGAATACGAATACTAAATAGGCACAAAAAAGAGCTGCTAAGTTCTGGTAAGTCATAAAATTCAAATCGTGCATTCCTTTCCCAAAATCAACAAAATAATATGATCTTTTCGAATCTAAATTGAGAAAATTAACCTTAAAATGACAGAACATGGAATATAGAAAGCAACAAAGTGTTCCATGTCACATGTCAACAAAGACAACCGATGCTTGACACTGACAGCTCGACACGGAACCCTTGAAATTTCGAGAGCAGACTAGAGAAAAAAAAACCATGCACATAGAAATAGCGTAGCGTAGCTCCTTTTTCGCCCTCGCGTCGACGACGCCTTGCTCACTGCACGAGGATCTCGTATTCGGCGAAGGAGAGCTCCTGCCCGCCGTAGGGTATGTAGCAGACGCCGTGGCCGGGCTGCACCTTGCCGACGGTCAACGCGCCGTCGTGCACCACCCGCCCGACGTAGAGCGGTTCGCCGTCCTCGCTTTGGCCGGCCGTCAGAGCGTTGGGCGGCACCTGGCTGCCCGAGCAGGCCACCCATTGGCCGGGGAAATCGCACAGCACCTGTTCGGGACGACCGGCAGGATGAGAGGTAGGTTCGTGCTCATACATACAGGGTGGGAGAGTGATGGTATATTCTAATTTTTTTTTGATCTATTAGTACAGCCGTAGGCTGAACGGGACAACGAAATCTCGAAAGAACTTTTGGAATCCCTCCTCGAAGGGGTGGACGAAATAGGATTATTTACCGATTTTCAATGTTCAAACAGAAGGTAAAACTGAGTCTTTTTGTTTTAACACACTTATGGATCAATAAACGTCGCTAAACAATAGATTTGAGAGAATAATCTTAATAATACTATAATTGGCCAGGGAGTACCTCAAGGATCTAATTTGGGTCCATTATTCTTCCTAGTGTTTGCTAACGATCACATAACATTCATCAGCAATAACACCTCAACATTTGTTACCAGTTACGCAGATGACACTAACATACTAATGATAGAAGAAAACATGGAAAGATTGAGGGAAATCACAGCAGATATTTACAGTAAAATAAACCTCTGGTCGGAGAAGAATAATTTGAAACTCAACAAAGGCAAAATTAATATCATCTTATTCTCTAATCGCAGCCCAAACAACTCAGCGATTTATTTAAATGATGGAATGATAATGATATAAGCCCAGTTGAAACAGTAAACATGCTGGGAATTGTTCTGGACCGAAAACTATCATGGCATCCACATATCGATGCACTTTGTACCAAATTGAAAAAATGTTGTTTTTCTATCAGGTTCATGTCTAATCACTGTAGTAGCAATGTATTGAAAACTCTGTATCACGCCAATTTTCATTCCCACATTCTGAACTGGAGCACTGTTGCAGCTGTGCAAAGGGTATTCCTAATACAGAAATATGTGATAATAACAACTAGGATACAGGGTCTTGCAGAAATGCATTCAAAGAACTGAAAATTCTAGCAGTGGCCAGCACATATATATTAGAATCCTGTGCATATGTATTTAGACGTAAATCCGACTATCAACCAAATCAAAACGACCACAATACTCGCTCTGAGGGTCTTTTCTTGTCAAATGCTCATAGAACAGCACGGTATGAAGAAAGCGTAGATTTTAATGGCTGTAAATTCTACAATATTCTTCCAGAAGATATCAAGGATTCTCCCAGCTCTCAGGTGTTCAAATATAGGCTAAAGAAACTGCTGTTTGAAATGAACTGTTACACTTTTCAGGAATTTATCGAACAACTGTAAATTATAGACTAAGAAAAGCTCATTCATATTCATAATACAGTTGACTTACCCTCTATATCGCTATGATGATAAATTACTCAATTAATTTTATATCTTCATTGTTTAGCTTTTCATAGGATTTTCTCTCCTCGTTTCTATAAAAATAGAGTAGAAATTATTGAAAATTATTTCAATATATTTGTAGTAAGGACAGATTTGGGATCTGCCCCAAAATGTCACTGCGCTTGAAATTAAACCTTCAGATACCTAAAAGAGAAATTTTCTATTGGTCAGTGACACCTTGTTTTTGAAAAAATTTGGAAATACAAATATATTTAATAAGAATAAAACCTCTACTTACTTTGGTGGACGTTTCAGGAACGAATCTGCTCCCGTTCTCAACACAATTAAAATATTTCTCCCTTCGCAAAATTTTTCAATGTTTTCGGTTTTGACACTGAGAAGTGAAAAACATTGAAAACATTGAAAAATTTTGCGAAGGGAAAAATATTTTAATTGTGTTGAGAATGGGAGCAGTTTTTTTCCCGAAACGTCCACCAAGATAAGTAGAGGTTTCATTCTTATTAAATATATTTGTATTTCCAAATTTTTTAAAAAACAAGGTGTCACTGACCAATAGAGAATTTCTCTTTTAGGTATCTAAAGGTTTAATAAATAATTAATAATAAATAATGGTTTTAATAATTTTTAATAACTTCTACTCTATTTTTTAGAAACGAGGAGAGAAAATCCCATGAAAAGCTAAAAACTTACAGACAGTAATTTTATATCTACTTATTTACTTGTTAGTTTTGTCCGACTTTACATTTTTGTATTCATGCTATGCTCATGACGATACTTCTCCAATTATTGTACATTGTAACAGTATTGCAACAACTGTACTTTTCAATTTGAGAAATAAAGCTATCATTATTATTATCACTATTAACTCGATTCGAATGAAATCATCTGACAATGTCTTATTTCTCAATACTATCAAAATGTTCTGCTAACAGTCAGATGTCTTTTTATATTGGAAACCGTGTGTCTGATTCATAAGCATCAGTATCATTTATATAGACAAAAAAATCCAGTCAATACTAGACTTCGTCAAATTCCCTTGCCTCTGCCGAGATCACAATTGGTAAAAAATTCTTTCATTTACAATGGAGGAAAAAAATGTTTAATCACCTTCCACTTTCGGTAAAAAAATATAGGAGCCTATGTACTATTCAGGAAAGCGGTTAAAGAATTTTTACTTTGTAGACCATACTATGAGATTCGCGAATTTTTTGAGGAAAGAATTTGAGATGTTTTCTGGATTTTATAAACGCCTATTCTCTGTGTATTTTTATTGATTGACTATTATTTCATTTTAAGATTTTAATCTGTATTACCTTTGTATTGTTTGTCCTATTGGCACTTAGTTTTATATTTGCTTTGTCCATAAGATGTATCAATCTTTGACAATAAAGTATATTTGATTTGATTTGATTGGCGAATTTTTTGAGGAAAGAATTCGAGATGTTTTCTGGATTTTATAAACGCCTATTCTCTGTGTATTTTTATTGATTGACTATTATTTCATTTTAAGATTTTAATCTGTATTACCTTTGTATTGTTTGTCCTATTGGCACTTAGTTTTATATTTGCTTTGTCCATAAGATGTATCAATCTTTGACAATAAAGTATATTTGATTTGATTCGCGAATTTTTTGAGGAAAGAATTCGAGATGTTTTCTGAATTTTATAAACGCCTATTCTCTGTGTATTTTTATTGATTGACTATTATTTCATTTTAAGATTTTAATCTGTATTACCTTTGTATTGTTTGTCCTATTGGCACTTAGTTTTATATTTGCTTCGTCCATAAGATGTATCAATCTTTGACAATAAAGTATATTTGATTTGATTTGATTGATTTGAGCTGGATCAGGGTAATGTTCTCGCAATTCGAATTAGGTTCAGCCGCTGCCGACGCTCACCTCGTACTCGGGGACGGCGTTCTCCTGCCCGCCCCACGGCACGTAGCAGACGCCGTGGCTGGGCACCAGCTTGCCGGGCAGCAGACCGCCGTTGAACTGCGCGCGCACCACGTACACCGGCTCGCCGTTGTCTTCGCCGCCCGCGAAGGCGCGCGGCGGCACCGACCCGCCGCGCGACGGCGCCCAGCACACCGACGACATGCGCGACGGCGCCGACGTCAGGTTCGACGGGGCCGACGGGTAGCCGTAGCCTGCGAACAGGAAAAATACGCTTTATTCAGCAAGAGTCGAAATACAGGCTGGTTTGTCTAAAGCGAGCCTTAGAAGTTTTCTGGGTTGCGATCATGATGTAAATATGGACTGGTGTACGAATTTTCTATACCCAGCCACTGGAAAAAATTTTGATTAGGCATTTGAACTACCTCAAATCTTTTCCCAAAATTGGAGTTGTTTTCCCTCAATTATGAATAGACCACAAGGAAGTTCTTTTTTGCCTCTTGCTGTTGCTTGAAAGCAATTCAGACACTGAGTTATCGATTTTCAACGATCACTGAGCAACCTCAATCTTTTTTTCCATCAATTTCGAATACTTAGGTATAGGGAGAGCTCTCATGCTAAAAAAAAACTAAAGAATCCTAGAACGCAATAAAAAATATAGCATTTCATTTGAATTAACGAAGTTTGTGTCTACTTCCGGTATAACCGGAAGTGCCACCATCTTGAAAACATTTTCATTAATCAGCAAGTCACCGGTTATGGCTCTCCAGAAATTTTCAAAGTGCTCTATCATCATGGGAACTCGAAATACTTCTAATGTGAGCTTTAGATGAAAAAGCCTGTATGACCTTGATTAGATTAGGCATTCCGTTTAAAAAAAAAGAGTTATGGTTATTTGAACTTCCCCAAATCTTTCCCAAAATTGGTGTACTTCCAATTGTTTTCCCTCAATTATAGATAAACCACAAGAAAGATCCATTTCTCCTCTTGCTGTTGCTTGAAAGCAATTCAGATACATTAAAAAATGACTGAGTTATCAATTTTCAACGATGACGTTGCAAACTCATTTTTTTTTCATCAATTCCGAATATTTAGGTATAGGGAGAGCTCTCATGCTAAAAAAAACTAAAGAATCCTAGAACGCAATGAAAAATATAGCATTCCATTTGAATTAACGAAGTTGGTGTCTACTTCCGGTATAACCGGAAGTGCCACCATCTTGAAAACATTTTCATTAATCAGCAAGTCATCGGTTATGGCTCTCCAGAAATTTTTAAAGTGTTCTATCATCATTGAAACTCGAAATACTTCTAATGTGAGCTTTAGATGAAAAAGCCTGTATGACCTTGATTAGATGAGGCATTCCGTTTAAAAAAAAAGAGTTAGGGTTATTTGAACTTCCCCAAATCTTTCCCAAAATTGGTGTACTTCCAATTGTTTTCCCTCAATTATAGATAAACCACAAGAAAGATCCATTTCTCCTCTTGCTGTTGCTTGAAAGCAATTCAGATACATTAAAAAATGACTGAGTTATCAATTTTCAACGATGACGTTGCAAACTCATTTTTTTTTCATCAATTCCGAATATTTAGGTATAGGGAGAGCTCTCATGCTGAAAAAAATAAAGAATCCTAGAACGCAATAAAAAATATAGCATTCCATTTGAAATAGCGAAGTTGGTGTCTACTTCCGGTATAACCGGAAGTGCCACCATCTTGAAAACATTTTCATTAATCAGCAAGTCACCGGTTATGGCTCTCCAGAAATTTTCAAAGTGCTCTATCATCATGGGAACTCGGAATATTTCTAATGTGAGCTTAAGATGAAAAAGCCTGTATGACGTTGATTAAATTAGGCATTCCGTTTGAAAAAAAAAAATAAAGAGTTATGGCTATTCGAACTTCCCCAAATCTTTCCCAAAATTGGTGTACTTCCAATCGTTTTCCCTCAATTATAGATGAACCTCAAAAAATATCCATTTTTCCTCTTTCTGTTGCTTGAAATCAATTCAGATACAAAAAAATGACTGAGTTATCAATTTTCAACGATGACGGAGCAAACTCAATTTTTTTTCTTCAATTTCGCATACTTAGGTATAGGGAGAGCTCTCATGCTAAAAAAACCAAAGAATCTTGGAACGGAATGAAAAATATAGCATTCCATTTGAAATAGCGAAGTTGGTGTCTACTTCCGGTATAACCGGAAGTGCCACCATCTTGAAAACATTTTCATTAATCGGTTATAACTCGCTAGAAATTTTCAGAGTGGAACTCGAAGTACTTCTAATGTGAGCTTTATATGAAACAGCCTGTGTAAGGTTGAAATAAACTACAAATAACTAGAACTAGAACATATCGCTACCAACATTATAGAATCGACTTGAGACTGTTTTTGCCCTTTTCATTTCATTCAGATCTCACGCGAATTTCATCTGTCAGATGCTAGTTTCCCTTGGACGTTGCCAAGTCGCAAATGTTCATTCTATTTCAAATATAGCTGAGCACTGTTGCCAGAATTCTCGAATCATTGAAATCAGGAAATAACACCGATGAAATGTTATGTTACATATTATGTTCAGTATTCACTCAGATGTCTACTCACCTCCTCCACCGCCGCTCTGGGGCGGCTCGATGACCCAAGACCCGTTGGCACCCCACCCGGTGCACACGCCCACGTACTCGATGCGGATCTGCTCATAGTCGGTCCAGCTCATGAAAGGCGGCACCTGCAATATCGTCGAATTTCATCAAAAAAATGCGAAAGGAAGGTGTACAAGTTAGAGAAAGTGCTAGGTAAGTGCTCTAGACAGGGTGTTTCAAAAAAACCCTGCGAACCCACCTCGTTCTCCCTGCCCACGGAGATGGTCCCGTTCTGCCACCGGATCCAGAAGCCCCTGAACTCGTTCGGGTTCAAGATCCCCGGCGTCGGCACCTCGGCCACCTCCGGCTTGGTGCGGTTCTTCCTGATGATCGACTTGGAGTTGCCCCAGCCGCCGATGAACACCTCGTACATGGGGTCCACCTCGGCGGCGGCCGTCGTCAGCGCCAGGTGGGCGTCGTTGGCGGCGCGCACGCGGAACTGCAGGAAGCCCGAGTTGTTCGGGAAGAAGCTGTACTCGAGTCGGTCCTCGGTTTCCAGTTCTGGAACACACGGAGATGACACCATCGACGTCTTGTCCAAGAATTAATTCTCATTGACAAAGTGGGAAAGACGCATAATTGTTTTTTTTTTGAATTAACGTGTCTCGACAACAAGGCCATTGACACAAGTACCGTTATATGGTGTATCGTATACAAAATACATAAAATCAATAAATATAAAAGAAACATTTTCAATACTTGTCGCAGTTATAAGATAATACACATGAAACCTCGCATATCAACACGTGCAATCAATCGAAACATAGTTTTGTTAGTTTCATTATGTTTTATATAAACACTCTGTCGCCGAGTTGGCGATAAGCGCAAAGGCGCTGTGATTTCAACTTAGCCATTTCTCGGTCGAGGGATCGATTCCCACTGCCTGCAGAAATGCAAAAAAAAAGGTGACTGGGTGAAGTATGAATGAGACAGTGCTGTCCCATATACAATACATATATACAAGGTGAGTCAAAAATGTGTACCGAGCTTTCTGGGGGTGATAGAACATATTAACGATATTTCAGTCCGAAGCACTCGCCAAGCATTAGATTTGTTCAGAGAACGAATAACCTGCCATATTTCTTGAAATCTCAGTTGATAATCGCAGTGATAAATGACACAGAAAAACCACACGAACAAATCGACTACAACAATGTTGACTCGAATGTTGATGACATGAACGTCAAAATTGAGAACAAAATTATTCATCATGGCCTGCTAAAATATCGTTATACCGATGAATCTCGCGATGAATAAAATCAATCTGCTGATATCATGTAACTACAAAAACTCAAATATCTCACGAACGGCTCAATTTTTTGTATTTGAATAAGAGTACCTTTTTCATGTAATTTTCTTCGCTCCATCGAATGCTCCTGTTTTCTCATAGAAAATAATACAGGGAAAAAAGTTTTCTACAAAAAATCATGACTCACCCTCTGAAAACACCCTTTATAACAATATCAGAAATGTGGAAGTGTGACGAAAAAATGTATTTTGACAACATACATTCATGCACAAAATTTCAATCGGGTGGCTTTCATCGTTCAGAAGTTATGCGGAGAAATTATTTTAATTTTATCAACTTTGGAAGGTTATATCTCCCTTAATATGCATTTTGGGCCATGAGTTTAATCATCAAACTACACTTATTTTTCAATGTTCTATCACCCCCAGAAAGCTCGTTACACATTTTTGACTCACAGCCATGCAATGTGAAAAACAAGTTAGGGGTGGTTTCTCCGGGGGTTGTTGGCCTTGCCAGGGGGTGGATTTTGCTATGCTGCATGAACGAGCTTATGGTCTCATACGACACGTATTTTTTCCAATTTTCTTTTCTGTAAATAACTGAAATATCTGCTGGCCTAAAAGCTCTGGGACACCCGGTATATGTGTACTTTTTCAACTAAAATATATTCAGTTTTTTTGCAGCTTCCGGTGATACAGGAAATGGACCCCAACTTCGTTATTTTAAATGGGATGTACAATTTTTCATTGAACCTCTTTAGAATCTACACTGAATTTAAACATAACTTCATATATAACATCATACGTCTAGAGTACGTCATTCTTGAGTTATTCAAGATTTTTCGAAATTTTTGGCAGATGCAGCCCCTAACAAAAAAAAATATTCTTCGCAAATCACTCTAGTCACACCTGATATTTCCAGGATCTACAAAAATGAGTCCCATAGCTACCCAAATCTTTGAAAACTTTCCAAAAAACATCCTACAGGGTGTTCGAAATTTTGGAGCCAAATTCACCAAATTCAAAAAATCGAAAACTATTTTTTAAAATAGTAGCCCCCCCCCTTTTTCTCTCCACAAGAGGACACGTATGGGTACCTTTATTGGATCATCATCTGAAAAACGAAATAAATCAACATATTTTTGGCAACCGTGCTTTCGCTCATGTTACATAACACTTTTTTTCGTTCGTTTTGTGGAACAAACCCCATTCTTCCCAGTATCTTCGTTGAACTACATTTTAATAGAATATTCCGTGTAATGAAACGACTCAATTAAATACCTTTGTCGTGTTCGAAGAAATATAACGTTCATGATCCTAGGTATAATCAATTTATTTCGCTGAATGGCAGGATTAGTAAAAAGAGCTGTCGCTGCTGCGAAACACGCGCTTCCCATTTCAAAATCATGCGATATTGAATAAACCCATAATTCATACTTTGTAGGTATAAATAAACGCACATCGGAGAAGTTCGAAGGAATTTCGGTCGATATAAAAATAAGTATCTGGAGACCGATACTATCTGTACGTTCTTTTATTTTAAAATGGGAGAATTTCAGATTTTGAGAGTTTATTCACCAGTAACTGTACACTGAGCTATTTTAAAAACGAATCGATTATATTATGTTGTCTATTAAGAGAATGTGGAGAATTTTAGGGTGTGGTCATCAACTACGTTTTTCAATAATTTCAGTATGAAATTTTAATTACTAATTATTTACAGGATTAGTGCCATTTGAAGTACCTACAGGTCAAAATTTCATTTCGTGATATCTTTGTTAATGATGATAATTTATTCGGCAAAATTCATTCGATAGAGGATGCCCAAACTAAAATTTGAGTTCGACTGAATTGAATTAAATTCTTTCATCAGAATCCAATATAAATATAAAAATGTAATATTTAGATTATCATTTTCGTTCATGTTAAATCACCAAATACAAAACTTCTTTGGATATTAATTCGATTCATGGTCACTCGTATTCGTATTGCTGTATTCATTGTATATTTATGAATAAACGTTATTATTATTCATGAAATTTATGAAGGTATCGTTTTAGAGGCTTCTGTATCGACTGGTGTGATCAATCTTGTCATAAAAAATTGCTGATTATTTTTCTGTTTTCACACTTGAGAATAAATCATAGTAAAAATCATTTTTGAGTCATTAAATTCCATTCTAGGAGAAAAACTCTTGATTCTTTACGGTTTCTTGTTTTTTTTGTTGGATTTGTCAAAAAAATAAAGAATTTACAGAGGTAGATCCACGTAAAGATTTGTATTTCAGATAGCTCCAATTCTTTTACACTAAACAAAGTTAGTTAGATAACCAATTCTCTATAATAATTATGTTTTGATATAGGGTTAACCTCATGTGAATATTGTTGACACGCCCTCTATGGCAAAGAATCATAAGATCATAAGATCGCGTGAGCAAACACCATTGTGAAAAAAAATCATAATATCCACATATTTTGAGCCTTATTCATTATGTCTAAATAGCACGCAAACATATCATGCTATATATTATTGACGACATCGAAAGTATCAAAATATCTGTGTAGATAGAGCGACAAAATTGTCGAGGTGTTCATCTCTTTTCACACGTGCTCTCATACGCGACATTCATTTGTCAGAGGCTGGTTCCCCTTGGATGTTGCCAGGTCGGAAATTTTCATTATATTTCGAATGCTTTCAAGTAACAGCATTTTTGCCAGAATTTCTAAAATTCCGTAGATTTATGACAAATATCTATTTGACATCAGGGAATGAAACCGATGATATGAACGAAGCCTCCTCTGAAGAGCCGCCACTGGTTGAATTATTAATTTTTTTTTTTTCTGGTTCCTATATTACTATACTTACAACAAATAACCAATGTAGACAACATTTTATTTGCCTATTATATGCATACGTGAACAGAAGTGTTGAAGAACATATTGTCGACAATTTCATAAATGCTTTCGAAAGCAATTATACAATCTCAACCAATATCAACATGAAACTCTCATAAATAGTGTATGCAGGGTGTCCCAGTTCGAAGTCAGGGAATTTTCCATTCCTTGTCTATACAAAGTTGCTTCTTTTCCAACATACAAGGTGTTACAACAAAAGGCAAATGGTTCCGTGAATGGTTATGTTTTCACTTTCTTTGTATCTCGCTTCATTTTTGTGGGAAACAATTAAAATCACTTCATTGCAAGTCCGTGATAATTTTTTTTCAAAACGGCTTCAATAAATAATGGAAATAATCATAAAAGCTTGTTTCTAGCATGAATATTTCGTAGCAGCTGCTCATTACTACAAATTTAATTACACTGCCGAATTTCAAAAATATCGACAAAATAATGTTTGAAATATTAATGAAAAGTCGATATAAAAGAAGCTTCAACTTGAAAATTGTTCCAGAAATAGTATATTGGTATTGTATTTATTATTGAATCCTAAATGGACATCATCAAGACTTTCGTCACGATCAAACGTCAACATTCAACTGATGATTGAGAACCGTTCAATTCAAATATCGGCATGACTCCACCAATTTTACAGAGTAGAAAATACTATTTTGGATACTGCAGTTCTTCGATTTCCCGTTCAGACAGGAACACCCTGTATACTGTCAGAAACCAGTGCTGTGTCGGCTCCCTGAAGTCTGCATTCCCGACCGACCAGAGATTTGGAGAGAAAGAGGTCAAAACAATCGATTCGGACTTCTGAGAGTGTTGCTATTTGGTTATATCATCGCTATGTATATACTTTCTCGCATGAATGTAGGTGACCTTAAATAAGGCGCCCAACGAAATAGGCAGTGACGTAGGTATAACTCGTCGAATCATTCATTATGAAAGCCTGGCTCTAATGAGGTGCAATTATCGCACAAGAATTATCGCGAGTCGATGCGTATATGGAAACAACTATGGGATGTTTTAGGTTTCGCCTAGAGTAAGTCAGTTTTCTGTCAGAAGTGGACACAAAGTTCGTTTTCGAGAAAAGTGAATTTTCACTTTATATTTTTCTACCGTAATTTTCAGAGATAGGAAAAAAGTGAGAGCACTTCTTCATAGTTATTTTTATATGATTCAACGTGACGTTTCGTATTCGTGAAACCATCATCAACTCAATATTTCAAATACGGCATATACTGACTTTAGGATTTCTTTTTTTTTCATTCTGGATATATCCATGTATCATACATAGTGGTTTGAATGTGTTTCGATTTAGTTTTGAACATCATTTTTTTTTCAGAAGTGTAAATATGTTTACCCAACGATCTTGTCGCTACGCTCAAACGTAAAATTAATGACATTCCAGAACTTGAATCTTGTCGATTTTCCCAAACCAAATGATAATTTAAAATTCTTTAATAACCTCGAAAAATTTGATTCACTAAAGATCTTACAAAAACCTCACAATTCAGATACACTGATGTAAACAGATAGTCCTCTGATGTTTCTTGATGAAAAAGAGGGTTGCTAAACCTGCTAAATTTATTGAAAAGTTCTCAGGGGTTGAGAAAGCTGTTGGTCTTGCTCAAAAAAAAATTATCCGAAAAATCTTGTCCTCGAAAAATTATTTTTGGTGTGGAGACCCAAATATTTTAGAAGAAATAAAACAACTCAAAAATGAAGCTCTTCAGACATAAATGATGGTTCAAATGAGATTATACACATCAATTTCACGATAGCTTCCAAAAATGCCAAATATATTGGGTGTTTCATCTAAAATATCAAAGATGGAGTCCACCTATGGTATACCGAAAGTGACAGAAACTGATATAGTCCCAGTATATTCCCATCCACATATCGTCGTGAAGATCCCTGTATAATATGTTCCGTTCCGTTTCGTTATGACTACGAAAAGAATAATGTTTGGCAGATAAATTTTCTATTGCAATTCATTGAACTAGAAAACATCAGTCTATACAATTTGTTTGACGCCATTAAATTTTCATTATCACTTGACAGTGCTTGTTAGTTTCGCATTAAATCAACGTCCATGATTACTATATACCGGGTGTCCCTGTATACCTGTTCCAATGGAATGTCGGGGTCTCAACTATTTAAAATCAAAAAAGTTTCAAAATCTCACTATATTTCATATACACATATATAAAGGCATTCATCAGAAGTCACTTTTGTCGATAGTAACAAAAAAATAATCCTCTATAGGTAGAGAGAGTATTTTACAAAAAAAAACATAGATAGATCGCACATGATGTTTGTAGATGAGAGATTGTTAGCTCAACCTTGGAGAATTGTGGAAATTATCCTTTATAACTTTACAACTCTCCAAAATATCTGCTGTTCATTTTATTAGCGAGATCGTTTGAAAAAACGATGAGTAGGTACTTAGTATTCATTAAATTTTAATTGCTTTTCAACAAGTCAAGCCTACGTTTATATAGGTAATAAAGTAGGTAAACAGTACCTTCGACTTCCGAAACTATAAAAATACGCTGATGGCCACGTAATTAGGAAGCATCCTGTACGATATGGCCTCGCAAACACACCGTAACGGCAAATCGCCTTGATATGGGTGTCTTCAAACATTTGTAAAATCGTCATTCAGTTAGGAGGCGCGCCTAGATTTCCGAATAATTCAATGACATGAATGAATCAATTTAAATTCCATTGCCAACACTATTAATTCTAATAATAGTCGTGGTTCAATCATTCAGCTCGATGTTCGATACTATTTTCATGATTTTCATAGAAAATGCATTGGTTACCTGACACTGTCGAAACTGAAAAAAAAAAGTTTGCTGAAATTAACAAAACATGTTTTTAATCTTTGATGGAACCTACGCCTATGGTGCTGGGGATGACCTCGGCTCGGCTGAATCCATTTGACCATTTCAATCTGTTGTGTTATGATGGTGTAACACAAACAACTATTTTTAGACTTGTTGTCATATTGGAAAAATTCGGTATGCCATTAGGTATTTCTTGTATCATGATGAGGACGAAAAAAAAGGCTGATTGGAATCTGGATTATTTCGTAGTTTTCATTGGAAACTAACCAAACTCTAAATACGAGCACTTTTTTTCAATTTGTTCTCGCAATCGTCCAAAAGCCCCGCAACTAACCATTTGTCGGAATCAATTCATACGAAGCCACTGCCAATAGTATAATTTTGAAGATATATGTTTCTCTGACTTGTCTAGAATTTCATTACAAGAATATAAAATATTAAATTCCTATTACGTACAACGTACAACACCTGGTAGTTCTGTCGCAGACCTCAATATTTTACCCACTACTCGATAACGGTACCACAAAATTCATTATGGCTCATTAAAATTGCCTATTTTGCGTAGGTATATTTACCAAAAACTTTTCATATGTTGATGAGTACAGCTGTGTTGAAGAAAATCAAAGAAATTTCCAATAACAGTTCGTACAGCTTACAATTATTATAACATTTATGTTTTGAGCTTGCACCCATTGCCTAGATTTTTTTTGCCGGTAATAAAAGAACATAACTTTCACGAAAACTACGTTTTAAAAGTCTTCCCAGCTCGAACAATCGCAAGTTAACATGTTATGGGCGTTGCTAGACAAAATACAAGAATACAAAAAAATCACTTACGGATAACGCTCATCTTGGCGAATTATTCGAAAAAATCCACAACCAGGCACAACACTTCAAACTGAATCAAAATTATTCTCCACACCGAACTATCTATAAATGTTCCACGGTTGCGCGTATTCTAGACAGAGTCGGCTCGAAGAAAATGACACTCTGAAATCGGCGAACAAAATTGGCAATTTGAAATCGTTGCTAAAATACTAAGAAATTCTCAATATTGTGTTATAACGAAGTCCTTGATCAAATCCATCAATCATCCCAACAGTACATCCCATCAAAAAAAGTTTTCCTGAGCGAAAATATGTTTCCAGGATGCAGATTGTGAGTCGATCATCCCCGCTTTTATTCAAAACTGTATTGAGGTTATCTCTTACTGTATGAGAATATTGTCAGTGTTTTAAGGATTTTTGCTAATTTCTGTCATGGGCATCATTACTTTCACCAGTTTACATAAGATATAACAACTAATAATTATTGATTGCTCATTATTTAGTGAATCCAGACCAAGTTATTCGTCAAAGATGATTGGTCAGTATTTACAAAGCTGAAATGTTTTCTAGATGTTAAATATTTTTCTAACCTAATCCATCATAATGCCGTGAATCTTAAAGTGAGAAATGTTGAATGTTGAATTTTTTTATGAAGCCACCTCCAAAATTATGGTGAGGATAATTTTCACCGAACCGCTCTCGTAGGTTCTCTGTCTGGTTTTTTTTCCTAATTCAATTATCTCGTATCCGAAGCCTTGAATCCAAATTTCACAATTGTTACTGTATTATTGCTACTTCAACCTGGACCATACCCTGTACATCTCTGATTGCACCTAATAAAACTTGGAACATATTTGAAATGCAGTTGCTGCAAAAGCAGCTGCACACAATGAGCATATATAGAATAATGAAAACTAAACTTTTGTTCAGACTGGGCTATGGAAAAATGTGAGTCCGACCCTGGCTGTCAGTTGGTGGGTCTCCTCTCTGACCGTGGACGACGATGGCCGCCCCAAGAGGGGGGACCTGCAAACGTGGATCGTCATTTCTAAATGCGTTCCTCTTCTCAGCTCATTATGATTCAATGCGCGACTGAGTCGTGACGATGCATATATAATAAACAATTGACTTCAGCAGATTCTTCTAGAATCCATATATGATTTCTATGAAAATATTCTGAATGAGCATGATGTCCATGTCGACCTCTGAATTTTGGACATGATAACTTGACATCAACTGTAGACAATAAACAAGATTTCAAGATCAAATTGGTTCAGACGGAATTCTATATTCACAATTCACAAAGCCTCTGCCTCTCTCTTCTTTTCTATGATTTTAGTGATATCCATCATCAACAAAATACCACTTCTTTCAGGGATTCACTTGCAGCTCTTACTATCCACAAAATTATGATTCAACGCGCCTTATTTTGAAATCACAACTCAAGCAAAAGTAAATTGGTTCAGATATGCTTGAAGCAAAATACTACCCTCGAGTCCAATTTTCAAGGCTTTTATAGAAATCTCAGTTGTCTTTGGAGATACTTACAAATCAATCTACAGACGATATATATAAATTAATTGATTAAGTACTCATATAGATACTTTATAGAATGATTGAATCTGTTCAGACAACATCAATCCGTGTCTCTATGTTGATATATCCTCTGCTTCTTTTTACCTTATTTTCTTTGATTTTGTTGCCATATAATATTTGAAGATACATTTTTTATTTCAGGGATTCACTTGATCATAAGTCTGGTATTCTTATAAAAAAGTAAAATAACTTCAGATATGATTGAAAGAAATATTACCAGATATAAAAGTGTAGCTATGATTCATGTCTCCACTATATAGTTGATGATTCACACATGAAAAATGCTTGCAGAGTAATTTCAGTTCATCTTCATTCTTAATCATGACTAAATTGTGAATAATTTCGTCTACATCTTGTAACTGTAAAAACATTCACAACTACAACTCCAGGTGTGATTTTCAACGGATTATAAGCTAAAAAAGGGCTTTGAGAACTGATCACAACTTTGAATTGAGTTTTATCAATACGATCTAAATGTAGTTTGCCATCTCTGACTCAATACTCACAGTGGGTACAGCTGATATTGGATATCAAAGTGAAGAAGAATTTGACCACGCAGTCGATAACAAGAAATGAATTCACTCTGGAAATGTGATGAAGTCAATTACCCTTTCAATATCCCATGTCTTGTATAAAACCACTGTAGTTTTTGGTAGTTTCTCAGAGACCTATCTCAGATCCTTCGCCGTTAGATGGCGTTCAACATGCAACAACTCATGTTGGGTACCACTAAAATATGTATCGAAGTGTTTCAGATTCATCAACGAACCAGAGGTGACTGATGAGGCTTCTGGTTGGCCGAAACAGATCTGTCTCACTTTTGCTCGAGGAATTCATTTGCTTGACCAATAAGTAAAAATGAAGTTAAAGTTTTATTCTTATTAAATATATTTATATTTCCAAATTTTTGTCACTGACAAAAAGAGAGTTTTTCTTTTAGGTATCTGCAGGTTTCATTTTAAGCGCAGTGACATTTTGGGGCAGATCACAAAATCCGTCCTTACTACAAATATATTGAAATAATTTTCAATAACTTCTACTTTATCTTTCAGAAACGAGGAGAGAAAATCCCACAAAAAGCTGTAAAATGAATTATCCATTCAGATTGAAATTTCAATTATATTCTAACAACCCCTTATGTTTCCAAATACCTTTGCATTTTGGCCCTTGTATTCTTGGAACAAACCCTTCTGTATCATTTAGGGAAGAAATCCTCGACATTTTTGTCTCGTGTGTGATTGTAAAGAAATCCGCCAGCCCTTAAAACTGCTATCCTATGTACCTACATGAGTTCCTGGAGGGCCCTGGAGGGCCCTCCTTAAAAGTCACCCAAGTAAGTCGCTTTTCTGCCCAATTTTTTCATTCCAAATTTTCGATAGTTATCTTTTTATCTATCAACTTCGAAAAAACAAATATGATTTCCTTCAAAAGTACCATTGAAAATATCTGTATAGATGATTTCTTGATTCATAAAATTGATGAAAAAAAATTTCTAGGTTTAAATGTTGACCATAATCTGAAATTCGATGCTCATATTATGACACTAGGAAAAAAAATATCTTCCGGGTGTTTTGCAGTCAGAGTTGTCGCCAGCGAGTTAGGCTGCAAAATCGCTAGAAATGTTTTCTTCTCGGTGGTCGAGACTCATCTAAGATACGCTATTGCTTTCTGGGGCAACTGTACTCTTCAGAGCTTTTCCATATGATGTTTGCCCTACAGAAACGTGCGGTGAGGTATATTTTCAAAGTGGACGCTTTAACATCGTGTAAGACTTCATTTGTGAAGGGGAAGATTCTTACATTACCATGTCTTTTTGTATTGGAAACCGTGTGTCTGATTCATAAGCATCAGTATCATTTATACAGTCTGTCCAAGATAAGGTTGCACAGCATGGGGATCTCGGAAACGGTAGGAGATACGTAGTCTGTTAAATGGGGAAAAAGTTGCGCATTCGGAGGCTCATACCAACAGCCTTCGAAAATTTCCAAAATTGTTTTTAGTTTTTCAGTTATATCGAAGAAAGTGAATTTTTGGAATATCTATTTTATTGTTTTTTCTCCGTTATTATTAGAGATACAGAAAAACTGAAAATACTTTTTCATAGCAACTTTTGATGACGTTCAACGAGGTGATACCGATTTTTCTATGCGACGTTTCGTATTCGTAGAACCATCATCAACTTTTGTTTTTTAAATACGGTCCTGATAATTCTTTCACAGATTCTGAAAGCTTTTTTCATTCTGAATTCAACCATGTATTATACAAGGTGGTTTGAATGTGTTTCGAACTATTTTTAGCCATCATCAGTGTTTTTTTCGAAATTCCAAAGGAGAAATGTCATCAGTTCCACTTATTTTGAAGGAAAATTAGTCAACACACTAATACCTTATCAACTAGTTCCAATTGATTGAAGGCTTATAGGGATAATTAGTTCGAAAAATCTAATTATGACAGGCTCCTTCGGAAAAATACGAATACAATTTTTTCTCAATGTTTTTAACTGGAGTATAATTTCTTCATAATCACTCACTATTCTGCAAAAATTGAATTTTCGTTGTTTCAATAGTTTTTCCAATTGCAATCATGAAATAATTCATTTCATCAAATCGATCAATGAAGAATACGACGATATTATGCTATGTACAGCTTGGAAAATCTAGCTGTGCCTCTGAGAAGCTCGAGAATAACTAGTCCATCAATGTTTGACACTAAATGATCAGAAATAAGTGGAACTGATGACATTTTTCCTTTGGAATTTCGAAAAAAACACTGATGATGGCTAAAAATAGTTCGAAACACATTCAAACCACATTGTATAATACATGGTTGAATTCAGAATAAAAAAAGCTTTCAGAATCTGTGAAAGAATTATCAGGGCCGTATTTAAAAAACAAGAGTTGATGATGGTTCTACGAATACGAAACGTCGCATAGAAAAATTGGAATCACCTCGTTGAACGTCATCAAAAGTTGCTATGAAAAAGTATTTTCAGTTTTTCTGTATCTCTAATAATAACGGAGAAAAAAAATAAAATAGATATTCCAAAAATTCACTTTCTTCGATATAACTGAAAAACTAAAAACAATTTTGGAATTTTTCCAAGGCTGTTGGTATGAGCCTCCGAATGCGCAACTTTTTCCCCATTTAACAGACTACGTATTTCCTACCGTTTCCGAGATCCCCATGCTGTGCAACCTTATCTTGGACAGACTGTATAGACAACAAAATCCAGTCAATATAAGACTTCGTCAAATTCCCTTGCCTCTGCCGAGATCACAATTGGTAAAAAATTCTTTCATTTACAATGGAGGAAAGATGTTTAGTCACCTTCCACTTTCGGTAAAAAATAAAGGAGCCTATTTACTATTCAGGAAAGCGGTTAAAGAATTTTTACTTTGTAGACCATACTATGAGATTCGCGAATTTTTCGAGGAAAGAATTCGAGATGTTTTCTGATTTTATAAATGCCTATTCTCTGTGTATTTTTATTGATTGACTATTATTTCATTTTAAGATTTCAATCTGTATTATTTTTGTATTGTTTGTTTGTCCTATTGGCACTCAGTTTTATATTTTCTTCTTCCATAAGATGTATCAATCTTCGACAATAAAGTATATTTGATTTGATTCGATTTGATACCCAGCTAAAAGTTCTATGAAATAAAGTTCATCTTTCAATCTCTCCAAAACTGAGACTTTGAAGTCATAACACTAGCTAAAAGGAACCGGTATTTCTGCAAGTTCCTCCTAATGAGCGCGTGAAAAAAAAAACAGCCACGGAGTATGCAAAAAATATTTATCAATCTCAATAAGCTCGAGGGAAAGAAAAAAACAAACTAAAACACGTCTGATTCGATCACTCCTCCCCGTTGACCACCACGACCTTGGCCGTGCCGGTGATGTCCATCAACTCCCTGGACGAGAACGTCGCGACGAGCTTCTGCTCCCCCTCGAACTTGGGCACGACGCCGACGCCGGCCTTGACGACGGCGCCGGGCGCGACGTCCTTGTGCGGCACGATCTGGTTGCGCAGCAGGCCGGGGCCCGACACGTGGAACCGGCAGCCCGTTAGGGTCGTCTTCAGGGGGTTGACGAAGCGCAACGTCACGGGGTTGGAGGTGCGGTTCAGCACGCGGGGGGGTACCTGACGAAACAGAAAGGGTCGGTTGAGGTCACGGGGACAAAAAAAGTTATATAATCAACAAGTATACTTTTGTCTGTGAGTTTTTCGAGGAGGTGGTACATTAAGTTTTCAGCTTTTCGTGGGATTTTCTCTCCTCGTTTCTAAAGAATATAAAGTGGAAGTTATGAAAAAATTATTTCAATATTTTTGTAGTGAGGACAGATTTTTGGGATCTGCCCCAAAATGTCACTGCGCTTGAAATTGATTGTTTCATTGATTGTCTTTATAACTCAAAAAGCATCACTGTTTATAATAGGGTATACATATATATACATAAATGAAACATCAAATAGAGAAAAAAATATTTGTTCACGATAAAAAATAAAATAAAAAGATACAACCACGTTCTCACATATCAATGCTAAGTATAAGTATCCAAATCAAAGATAATATTGATGAAATCAAAATGTTGTGATCGAGTATTTCTTGAGATTAGTTTCGAATCTTCTTGAATCATGTATAACAAGTTGTATAAAATTATTCCATCATGGAATATTGATTGTTTACCAATTTTCGACCGGAATGTATTTGCCATCAAAGAATTCAATTGTCTAGTGCCATAATTATGGACTGTATTGACTTCAGTGAAAGCTTTGTTCGATAGTTTCTGACAAAATGAATGAAGCAACATATCTTGAGTTTATATAACAAAATCAAATTAGGAAAATTTGTAGGTTTGTATAAATTCACAGTTGGTTCCAAAAAAGGTAAATTGAAAATGAACTTTATTATTTTGTTTTGTAATCTCATGAGTGGTTTTGAACGTGAAATATTTCTACTTCCCCAGACAGATATCAAATATTGTAAGTTCGAGTAAAAAAGGCAGAAATATCGAACAGGGCTAATATTACGAATTTTGAATGTGACGCCTATGATGGGATTCAATTTCTTTCCTAATTGATCTATATGTTTTGTCCATGAGAGATGTTCATCAATACAGAGACCTAGAAATTTTGTTGTGTCTGTATATTCAATGGATTTGTTGTTGAATGATATTGCATCATTTGATATATTAGTTCTCTTTGAAATATACATGTATGAAGATTTGTCATAATTGAGAATCAATTTATAATTTTGCAACCAAGATGATATTTTTCTCAAATCACTATAGTTATATCAATTATAATATCATTTGAAACATCCGAAACATAGATTAATAATGAATAATTTCAGATCTCCTTTCGAATCCAAAGTTGATATTGAATCAATATAAATCAAAAATAGAATCGGTCCTAGTACTGATCCTTGTGGTATACCACAAGACATATCCATAAGAGAGCTACAAGTATTATTCATTTCAACATACTGTTTTCTATTTGTTAAATGATGTTTGAACCAGTCATGAATTTTTCCTCCGATACATATTGAAAAACACTTATTCAGCAAGATTTAATTAAACCTTCAGATGCCTAAAAGTTTTTTATCCTCATTAAATATGTTGGTATTTCCAAATTTTTCAAAAACAAGGTGTCACTGACAAATAGAGAATTTCTCTTTTAGGTATTCAGAAATTTATGTGAAACCGATTTTCAGGGCGGAAAAAATGTTGATGCAGATTTGAGGGGAAGAAGAAAATATGATTTATTTCTGTATGATTGATTGCGGGTGGGGGTAGATACTCACTCTTATATCGATATTGGGTTTGATGACCTGAAAATCGTCTTCGTCTGCCCAAGTCTGATTAGTTTCTGTCACCGTAGCGATCGCATTGATCTTCATGTTGCAATATTCCACCAACTTATCCAAGTATTCCTCGGCGGCGACAACCAATTTCACTTCTCTGTCTGAAAAACGAAAAAAAAAAAATAATGGATATATTCTTATTGACAACCATCAAGAATCCTTCTGAACTGAATTCATACGGCATTCAATTCGAAGGATGTCCAAAAAACTCGGTGGATATACAGGGTGTTTCACGAAAAAAGTTCGTAAGAATATATCCTGAGTTGGTTTTTTTCTGAGATGGAGGGCATTTAAGTAAAAAAAACGGTATATAAAGAATATCATGAATATCCTTCAGCCGATTTGGTTGAAATTTGGTGCAGTTATTAGAAGTAAAGAGGCGATTATTTAGCCTAGACTAGATTGAAACTATTAGGTCCAGAGGCGTCTCAGTGGACACTACAGCACATTATCAAGGTATTTTTCAAGGTTCGTCAAGAAAAAATTTCGAATTTGGACACTTTGGCCTGAATTATAGTAGAAAAAGTCTGATTTCAATGGAAACTTTTCGAATGTGAAGAAAAAAAGAATGAAATACTACAACACTACCATAACAATGCTACTCTTGTACGTTTACGATCAAGTAATTTGATAGTTTTGTTGTGTAATTACTTGAATTCGGCGCCATGACGAACTCCCCTTCCTCTCTGTTGATGAGCTTAGCTTTTACTCCGGTGTAATAAACGCTGCCGGCCGATAAAACGCACTTTATGTGCCGAGTCTTGTCGCTCTTGTTCTTTATCTTCACCACGATGCTGAAGTTCTCCCCGATTTTTATTTTGTCCAGGTCCTGAAATCAAAAAGGCGAATCGATAGGCGCGAATACTATTTCCCCCCCCCCCTCTTGATTTTCGGAAGTGCATAAATCAGGATCATAGTTGAGAAAAGTGTTTCGAAACATACCATCAGATCGAATTCGACATCTTCCATTTCCGCATTGGGCAGCTCGTAGAATCTTTTGGCAGACTCGGTACATCTGACAGCGTTGAGCAAAGACAATCTCTCCGCTTTGGATCCCTCTTTGGGCTTGTAGTACTGCGTGATGTCTTGCTTATCTCTGTCCCCGTTGTAGTCATACATGAACGGTTGTTTGGTCAAAATGAACCGACCAATACTGCGAAAAAATTATTGGCTATTGATAGATGGTATCTATTTCGGAGATAGAATCAAGATGCACGGTTGTTGGGCAGTACAATCTTGAGAAATATCTCGAGAAAATCAGGTTTTAAAATGTTTTACAATTTCTCAAAGATCGATCAATTCAAAAGTTTGCGATATTGTCATAAATAAAGGTAACTTATTCTTTAGCCAAGTTCATATTTTTTGAGAAACCTTGTATACGACTGAAAAAATTTGACATATGATGGTTGCATTCCGGGTGTAAGTCCATGCAGAACTTTTCACGAGGAATAACTTCTTTTCGTGAAATTAATAATAAAACAGTTTTTCATTTGATCGATCTTAGAAGAATTGTAGAACATTTTGAATCATCATTTTCGTCGTAGATGGATGGAATCAGATATTTGAACGCGTTGTTTTTAATTCTAGTCGACTTTTTCCAATAACAATTTTCGATATTGTCGATAATAAAGGTACCTACTTTACTTTTGAGCGAAATTCATATTTCTAAAGATCCTGACGACTGAAAACATTTGCTATCTGATATTTGCATTTTCAGTTTCAAACCTTTTGCAAAAAAGTCATCCTTCAATGAAGGATGACTTTTTTTCGTAAAATTCATAATCAAAAATAGTTTTCCATAAGGAAACCACTGTATACAGGGTTGGGATAAAGTATGGAACCAAATAAAAATCTTTTGAACGAAAAGAACGATATTCATGAAAATTTGAAGGTAAGTACTATGGAACAAAATACATCTGATGTACATGTTTTGTTAATGATATACTTCCGGTTAAACCGGTAATGCCATCAACTTGTTTAATTTGAATAGGACACCCTATATCAAAGAAGTTATGCAGCAGCTACTGTACAATCCTACAACTAAAGAATATATTCTCCCAACAACAACTCATAAATATCTACTATCCGATGCTCATATATCTTATAATATCATAATATGGGGAAACTCTAGATTCCCTACAAAATTGTTCATTTTACAAAAAAAAAATAATACGTCTCATCTTTGGAATTTATAAGCGAACGTATAGAGGCCACTTTCAAAGAAACAAAATTTTAACTCTCCCCTGTATTTATATCTATAAAATTATTCTATTCGTGAAAAATAATCTGAACGACTACATTAAAAGTGCTGATTATCACAGCTATAAGACAAGGCATGGGGTAATCTTCTTCACATACCGCCTCATCAGACAACTTTCTATGAAAAAAGTCCATTTTATACAAATACACAGTTGTATAATAAATTACCAATCTCTATAAGATAAATCCTAAATCTCAATATATTCAAGAAATATCTCAAAGATCTCCTGTTGCAATACTCATTCTATAATTTGAATGAATTCATGGAATGCAGCTTTCAATACTTTTATATTTCTTCATATATTTATTTATATTATAACATATTTTATGTATACCTATTTTCCCTACTGACTTTCCCAATATCATATAAATGGTCACAATGGAATAAAATATTATTTATTTATTTATTTATATATTTTTACAGATTTTGAAAGAGATTGTTATTTTGAATTCATACATACTGAGTTTAGTGTGAAAAAATGTAAAAACGAAGAATATAGCACTTTAATCAACCTCCTTTCAGTTTTTTGAATTAGAGCAAAAAACTATTCGAATGAACTATGATGTTGTTTGTATGCATAGTGATGAATAAACGAGTTCTTTTTTTTCAAATTCTAATTGACGGAAATAAATTTTACAATCACCATAACCAATCATTATTAAAATTTCAATACGCTCTTTTGCACTCAATTGAGCCATTCTAAATTGTACAATTTCTTCACTGTTCTTTTTGCTCTCATGCAAAAAACTGAAAGGAGGTTGATTAAAGTGCTATATTCTTCATTTTTACAAATGTTTTTACACTTAACTCAGCATGTATGAGTTCAAAATAACAAGCTCTTTCAAAATCTGTAAAAATATATAGGGTGTCCTATTCAAATTTAAGATTTGAAATATATATGTTCCGGTACCAGCAATTATTGCTGATTAGGAACAATGCTTTACAAAAATATTGACTATATTGGTATATACATGTCATATAATTGTCTAGAATCTTCATTGTTTCGGGAACAGGTTCATTGTGATATGTTCGCTAGTTTTAAATTGTTTTAATTGAGCTTGTCCTTGAATATTTGAATTGTTTTTTATTTACATTTTCTATGTACATGTGGGTATGGATATATGCATGTATACATTTATTCTTTATAGTCTGAAATATGTGGTATAGGTTAAGATTTTTTTTTTGTATTGTAGACTTTTGTATATTAATTATTAATTGAATAAAAAAAAGCATTATTTAAAAAAAAAAAATTAAATCAAAATTAATGCCATTTTCGGTTGAACCGGAAGTATATTATTCACAAAAAAATCAAATCAAATCAAATCAATCAAATCGAATCAAATCAAATCAAATCAAATCAAATTTATTCATTAAAAAGATCACATTGGTATAAAAACACGTCAAAAATTTGAATACAGTATATAATCATAAAGTTCACATTTAGTTTGTATGCTACATGTTGAAATATTCTTCCAAAGTATAGAATAAGCCACACCTCGAAAGGTTTGAAAGAGATTTTTTGAATTTGAAATGGTTCTCTTGATCTTTTATTTCCTTAGGAATTTTATCATATATTCGGATTCCAATGTTGCGAGGACAGTTCTGGATTAAACTCAATCTACTTTGTGGGGTATTTAGAAGATTTTGATTTCGAGTGAATGTCTTTGCGACAAAGCAGATTGTTTATTCTTTTATAGATATAACAGGCCACTTCCAATATGTAAAGACATGTGAGTGGTAATATCTGAAGTTCTTTGATGAATAAAGGTTTACTTGGTTCGGATTGAGCTTTGCATAACAGAGCTCTGATGCATTTTTTCTAGACAATAAAGAGTGCTTTTGCTGTTGTACACTGTCCCCATAGTATTATACCATGAGTCAATCTTGATTGGATTTCTGCATAGTAAAAGTTTTTCAGTACTTTGATTGTCAGTACTCGTGTCATTCATGCACCGTATTTGAAATATTTTGGTATTTACTACCTTGATTATGGTCTTTATGTGACTCTCCCAGTCTAGGGTATCACTGACATTTAATGCTGTTGTTCTGATTGATAAATATTGTTATTAATCTTCAAAGCTATACTTTCAATGCAATACATCAGATGCATTTCGTTCCATTGCACTTTACATGCAAATTTTCATAAATATCGTTCTTTTCTCTTTAAAGATATTAACTTGGTTCCTCACTTCATCCCAACCCTGTATATCTTTCTTACTGATATTTGTTGCAGTAGATCCTCGTGTAGCCGAGCACGTTCGTCCTGTCTGCCTTCCAGCGCATCATGTCGGCGTTGACGGAGGCCACCATGAAACCGACGTCGTAGTTGAAGCCGACCATGCCCTTGCGCACCGCCTCCAACGAGGCGGGGCCGCACTGGTAGAACCCGTCCGACGTCTCCTGCGGCGTCGCGTCGATCGCCTGCCAGCCGCCGTAGCCTTCGAAAGGAATGGATTCCGGATTCAGCGATCGTTCGAGGAAAACGTGTGGTGTTCATTTGCGAATTGAATAAAGTATGATTGCAAATTAGATAAAAATAGCGAAGATCGAAATTCGTCAAGCCTTCGACCTACCTGGAAACTCTAGGGTAGCCAATCTACTGATTCGTGCCTGGGGAAGGGTTGCAACCACCCATTCGATAGTTCAGTGGACTGTATCCCAGGGATTCTCAATAGAATGCAGCCTTTCGCGGATTTTATTTTATTTTATTTTATTTTATTTCATTTTATTTTATTTTATTTTATTTTATTTTATTTTATTTTATTTTATTTTATTTTATTTTATTTTATTTTATTTTATTTTATTTTATTCTATTTTATTTTATTTTATTTTATTTTATTTTATTCTATTTTATTTTATTTTATTTTATTTTATTTTATTTTATTTTATTTTATTTTATTTTATTTTATTTTATGGAATACAGGTTGCTCAACAGGTCGATAGACCCAATTACAGAGAAGCACACTATATACTAATCATCGTACAACATTAGAAGGTTATGTAAAATGAAATTATATATAAATGCAGTCACATGAGTGAGACGATTACCTATATGTAATGAAAAGAAACGAGAAAGTGTCTAAAATCAGTAGGACCATGCAGAATATAACAATACAATACAATACTTGAGTTGAAAAGAAAATCACGAATTAATAATTTGCTTCAATTTGTTTTTGAACGTAAGAATTTTTGTGGTAAAAATGTCAACATTAGTGTTATTCCCTATCATAACATTATAAGAGTTGATGCACCACCTATGTAGGGGAGAGAGAATTCAGAAGTGAGTTGGTAGAGCTAGGTCCATTGACAAAGAGGTGCCTGTTTCTCACAACATATGGGATACAATTAATAGTGAGAGAATTGATACAAAAAACAGAATCAATCAGATTGTTTACAACCTTATAGATGAAGAATATGTCAAAGAATTTTCTCCTCAATTGCAGATTTTCACATTTGTAATATTTCAAGTTTGTATTATATGGAGAGGAAAGTTTTTCACGGTTGAAACGGAAATTGAGGTGTCGGATAAATTTCTTCTGAACATTTTCAACCCGATTGGAATGATTATTGTAAAAGGGATTCCCGATGACAGATGCGTATTCCAAGTTAGATCTCACGAGAGAGTTAAACATCATTTTAACTGCATCTGGATCTCGGAAGGATTGAGTCGCCCTCATAATGAGCCCCAGGTTTCTTATACTCTTTTGTACCGTCACTTCGACATGTCTTTCAAATGTTAATTTTTTATCAAGGTAAACACCTAGGTCTTTGATGACGTCAAGGTCCTCCAGAATTTCTCCACACAGTATAAGGTTGGAGGTGGGAGGATGAGTATTACGAGTGAAGAGTATTTTATGGCACTTATTAACATTCAGTTCAAGTTTATTGGTTGCACAGTAGTTTGTGAACCTATCAAGGTCTACATGGAAACAATGGTAGTCCTCCTGGGAGGTTATGGATTTATACACTTTCACATCATCAGCAAAGAGTTTGAATTTGGTCCATTTGAAACACTGATCAACATCGTTTAGAAAAATAGAGAAAAGTAAGGGTCCCAGGTGAGATCCCTGGGGGACTCCTGAGGTAACTTTCAGGGAATTTGATTTATGACCATTGATTACTACATACTGTGTTCGATCACTGTGTGATTTCACACACTTTCACGAGGGAAAATTTTTAACGGTCGAGACGAGACGAGAGTTGAGTTGATTCTCTCTCTCCCTTGTCTAATCGGTCGATCGAAAAGGTTGAAGAATTTTGATACGACGGAGAGAGCATATTATGGTCATGATACGGGAATTCGATTTGAAGAGTTTTCTCAGTGGATAATGAAAGCGAATGAATACTAGCAAATAATATTATAACTCAATCTATGCAAAACTTTATTAAAACACCAAACTAAGTTAACGCGGGGCGTTAACAACGTGGAAGAGAGGTTTCGACATGGATATCAGAATCGACAGCAGGAAACATTCGTATTTAGCAAGACGAGCATCGAATATGTATGGTAATTTTGCTCTTATCATGCGATGGGTTTTTTCCGATTTTTTTTCTTGGTACTTACGTATTTCGACTTCAGGAACCCGAATTTCTCACAATAAGAACGTGAGCAAACTTATATTTTTCGAGATAATCCAGGACAAAAGTATGAAAACTACCCTTCTTGTTTCGGCATGTTTTGGGTAGGCACCATAGCCATTTGAATTTTCATTTCTCACACAAGATACTCTTTATATCTTCCTTATACATTCTAGAAGCTGAAAAGGAGGAGAAACATCCTCTGAGAAGTTTGATTCATCATCTTTAGCATCTTTGACGAATCCTTCTTCCATATGGACGGCGCTGTCAAATGTCAATCTGTGATATTTTGACTCACAGAACTAGTGATTCTGACGTAGATTCTCATTTGACATATGAAAAATGCTGGATCGACCTTCCTCCAAGATGCTAAAGAACGTTGATTCAACTAATTCGAGGATGTTTTCCCTACTTTTTGACTTCTTGAATGTTCAAGGAAGGTATAAAAAGTATCCTGTGTGAGAAAAGAAATTCCATGCCTACCCAAAACGAGCCGAAGAAAGAAGACTTTTTCCTGGAATATCTCGAAAAATATAAGTTTGCGCACGTTTTCATTCATGCATTCGGGTTCCTGATGTCGAAATACGTATACTTTATATACTTTATATACTTTCCACTTTGTCTTCACAATGAAAGTGTGTATTTTCATCCTTTACTAAAAATAAAGCCTTAGAACCTTGCCTTCAATATCATTTCCTACTCCCATGAGCCTCACATCAGACAATCATAAGAAAAATTTTTGTGGAATCAATATTTATAAAAGTTTACCCAACAGTGTTAAATTAAAAAAAAAAAAACTCGTGCACTACGTGATTCCCTGGAAATTATCGGTACTTCTCATTGCATTCCTTAAATTTCCGCTGATAAATTGTTATTATCCACGAAAATCCATTCGACACAAATATGAGAACCACCAAATTGATTTAATTATAATTCCACTTGAAATTTCCAGCGCAATCAAGAACAACAATCACCTGTGGGCAAATCCGGCCTGGCCATGTAAACGTCGTTCCACACGTGATAATTCCACACCGAGTCTTCTCCCATCGGGTTGTTCGGATCGAAGGGCATCTCTTCGTTGTTCTCGGTGAAGTATTTGTCCACGGTGAGGGTGGCGTTCGCGTCGTGAGCCGACACCAAGTTCGACACCACTCTCGAGGGGATCCCCAAAGCTCTGCAAACTGAAAAATAAAAAAGGTTTTTCTAGCTTAGTACTTAAATACAACGGGGGTGCACACACCTCGAATTTCCAACTGAAACCATCTTTGTGATCATGTTCTCATACCAAAACGGCATCATTCCTTTTGAAAGTTAACTCGCATGCTTCATTTTCGAATTCGAATCACAGAACTATCCAAAAACTCATTCCAACTAAACATTCCTGAACTTTGATAGGTACACGCATTGTAGAAGCTAGCAGATACAATGGGGGTGCACACACCTATCGAATTTCCAACTGAAACCATCTTTGTGAGGATGTCCCCATACAAAAACGGCATAATTCATTTTGAAAGTTAACTCGCATGCTTTATTTTCGAATTCGAATCACAGAACTATCCAAAAACTCATTCAAACTAAACATTCCTTAACTTTGATAGGTACACGCATTGTAGGAGCTAGCAGATACAACTGGGGTATATACTCTTATCGATTTTCCATCTAAAATCACCTTTCAAATGATGTTCTCATACAAAAACATCACGTAACGGCATCATTCGTTCTCAAAGTTAACTGGTAAGCTTCATTCTCGAATTCAAATTACAGCACTATCCAGAAACTTATTCAAACTGGTGACGTAATCATCATGATGTCATCGTTCCTCTTCGTGTATTGCCGCTAGGCGCTAGACTCTTGTCAACGCTTCGTGAAGTTTCTAGCCAGCCGTGTTTATACAAGGGTGATTGTTATCTCTGCCAAATATAATCGAAAAGTATGTCGTAAAAAATGAGGAACTTTCGCATTAATTTCGAGTGGTTGATCTATCGAATGATAAGGCTATTGACATTTATATATTTTGGCCAATTTTTATGGAATGTCTGTTAATCGTTTCAATATTTGAATATGCTCTGAATCACTAAAATTGAAATGTTGTCGAAACCACGAGAGTAATGGAATTTTATCAATGGTACTGAAACGGAACGTCTCAGGGGTTGAGTGGGGTTGGAAAAATAACTCGGAATTACAGGCGGAGATTTGGCTTTTATTATTCAATGGCAGTTTTGGGGGAAATTGTTCAGTATCACCTTCGTCTGAAATAACATAATTCCACTGTAGTACCCTATCTTACAGAATAAAATGATTTTTGGTGTTCGTAGCAAAAAAGTTAGTGGTGCCGAAAATCACACTCTCAACAATTTCATTTGAAAATTTCACAGTTATCAAAGGCATTGAATATACAAAATACAACGATCACTAAGATTTCCTTACCTGAAATAACATAACACCAGGTAAAAATCACAATAAATTGTATGAACAAGAATTAGTGATTTCAAATACCAACAGGGTTGCTACTTAATCAAATATCGAAAATGAACTGCCTGTATTCGAAAAGAATGAGTACCGCAGTGGTTTTTCTGAAACATAAAAACTAGACCACAAATATCGCGAGATCGGGCATACATACTAGGAACTAAACTGATATTTATATACAGAAGTATAGGCAACTTATGTTACATTGAAGTGTGTCGTTGGTGATGAAACTATTTCGCTTCAACACCTATTTTGTAGTAAATGAGTTGAGCAATACAGATTTCATACTTCAAATCAAAATTTTCCATTAGCACAGAAATTTTAGATGTTTATTTACTGAAAAAATCAAGTTCTACGCCATGGAGTGATATCATATTCATAATCGCCGCATAAAGCTATGGCAAAGTACTAAATTCGAGTGAAATCTCACTTCGTACTGAGGTAAGTTTGCTTGTATCGAGCTGTTTCGATCTGAAGAACATGTGGTAGGTTTTCGTAAAGACCTTTTTAGGCCTTTGTAGACGTTCTACACCTCAATAGCTCTTTACTAAGAAAGAAATAAGAATCTAATTTTCTCTGAACTCGAAGAAGCTACTCCACAGAATCTACTGGTGAATCTACCTTATACAACACATTGATACTCGAAATAAAAAGCATTACTATAGCATAAAAAAATTTCTGTCAGCAGTCAAGTCATTCTTAGTCCAGAATGTTTTCTATTCCGTTGAAGAGTATCTTCAGTTTATCATTAAGGTTGAATGAGAGAATGCAGCAAGTGAGAAATTGGAAATAAATGATCATTAGTTTCAGTATTTACTATTTTTGTTACTTTTACCGTTGAAAATGACTTATCCTATATGTCCTATATAATTGTATGATCTATTGGATGAATCTATCTATCTAATCTATTATTATTATTATTATTATTATCATCATTTTCATCATTATCTCACACGGCGATCTTTGCCTTTTTTATAGGTACTTTCACGGTCGGTGCTCAACGGAAATATCATCCATTATGCCACCACGCGCGATTCCTAGTAGACAAACCAGACGAGCTCAAGCTGGTCACCCCTACACTGTCAGGCTCGAGACCTGTCGAACATCGCTATACCAAGCATCATTCCTCAATAGAACGGCAAAGTTGTGGAATTCTTTGCCTAGTGAAGTCTTTCCTGATGCTTACAACCTCCAAACTTTCAAGAAAAATTCCAACACCTTCCTACTCTCCCAAAATTCCACCCCTGGCTAACACGATGTTCCTCGAACATCATAGGTTTCCCTTTCGTGTTGTCCACAGATAAAAAAAAAAAAAAAAAAAAAAAACGACGAAACACTCACTGGTCGTGACGACTCCGGAGAACACCCAACACTGGCCGTACGGCACGGGCGCCTGCGTCTCGAGGTATTCCCTGAGTATCGGCACGGAGCCCGTCCACGCCGACGGCGCTGTGCCGTCCTCGTAGTCGCCATCCCATCTGCCGACCAGCACGCCGTCGTCGTCGTTGCTGTTCACCATCTTCGAAATGGTCCTCGTCAGTTTGATCGGGTCGCCTCGGCTGAAAATACGACGTTCATGATCTCGTTCGAGTCGCTATGACGTTTGAATAACGTTTAAATGGGTACGTGTTCAGGATGTGCCAATTTGCACGTTTGAAATACGTATGAAAAGGTGCTCAAAATGGTCTTGATCACTTTAATCGGGTTGTCTCAGCTGAAAAAATGAGATTTCTGCTCTTATTCGCGTCGCTATGACGTTTGAACAACGTTTAAATGGGTACGTGTTCAGGATGTGCCAATTTGCACGTTTGAAATACGTATGAGAAGGTGCTCAAAATGGTCTTGATCACTTCAATCGAGTCGCCTCGGCTGAAAAAATTAGATTTCTGCTCGCTATGACGTTTGAACAACGTTTAAATGGGTACGTGTTCAGGATGTGCCAATTTGCACGTTTAAAATACGTATGAGAAGGTGCTCAAATTGGTCCTGATCACTTCAATCGAGTCGCCTCGGCTGAAAAAATTAGATTTCTGCTCGCTATGACGTATGAACAACGTTTGTATGGGTACGTGTTTAGGATGTACCAATTTGCACGTTAAAAATACGTATGAAAAGGTGCTCAAAATGGTCCTTATCACTTCAATCGAGTCGCCTCGGCTGAAAAAATGGGATTTCTGCTCTTGTTCGAGTCGCTATGACGTTTGAACAACGTTTATTTGGGTACGTGTTAAAGATGTACCAATTTGTACGTTTAAAATACATATTAAGATGTCAGTTTGATCGGATCCGACGTTTGAACAACGTTTATATGATTATGAGTTCAAGATGTACACAGTTGTACGTTTAAGATAAGTAAAATACCTGAAACGAAATTTCTGCTCTTATTCGTGTTGTATTCAAGGGAAATTGGCGTTTGAGCAACATATATATATACATATATATATATATATATATATATATATAGAATATATAGAATATGTATATATATATAGAATATATAGAATATATATATATATATATATATATATATATATATATATATATATTAGTATGTGTTTGTGATGTACAAAGTTGTTCGTTCAAAATACGTATAAATTGTGTTCGAAATAGTTCTCGCGACTGAAAAACGTATTGCTCCCAGTCGATTTTACAAAGATTTATCGAAATTTCTTCTCTTATTCGAATTTAAATTTACGAGTAAAGAATTTTAAAAAATCCCTTTATCCTAGTGAGTGGTGTTCACATCTGAACGACGTTAAAACAACGTATGTGAGGGAGACGTTTGAAATTCGTACAAAAAATGTTCGAAATCATTTTTGACAGATTTATCAAGCAGGCACGGCTAAACAAACATTTTTTTTCTTATTTTCGTGGTCTCACGCCTGAAATACGTTTGAATAACGTATATCTATACGTATTAAAAAAATTACATGTCTTTGCTTCACGTATCATCATAATGTTGATAATGGAAATGTCTCTAGTTATTTCAAAATTGCCAGCGTAGCTCACCTAGCATGAGCCAGTCCAGACTTTTCGAACATCATAACGATGGCCGGCAAAACGCAGTCGTCGAACTGCCCGAAAATCCATTCTCTGCCTCTGCTAGTGCCCAAAGGGCCCACCCAAATTTTCCCGACCTCCGTCAAAACGTACTCTTCCAGGAGTCTTTCTTCCGGCATGTACACCAAGTCATCTGGAAATCAATAATTATTTGTCAATCTGATTTTTTGCTCAGTTGAACATATAATTATTTCGAAGATTGAATATAATTCGGCAATCATTGAAATACTTCAATTTTCTCATTTCAGTCATAAATTCAATATACACAACACAATATATGTGAAACAAAAAGATTTGAAATCAATCTTAGAAAATACTTGATAACCAAACTTAGATTGTATCAATATTATCTGTTAAATACTGTCTGTAAGTTCTTCGAGGAGGTGGTACATTCATTTTTCAGCTTTTGATGGGATTTTCTCTCCTCGTTTCTAAAAAATAGAGTAGAAGTTATTAAAAATTATTGCAATATATTTGTAGTAAGGACAGATTTAGGATCTATCCCAAAATGTCACTGCGCTTGAAATTAAACCTTTAGATACCTAAAAGAGAAATTCTCTATTGGTCAGTGACACCTTGTTTTTTCAAAAACAATTTCTCAAGAATTTCTCAATTTCAAAAGAATTTCTCTTTTAGGTATCTAAAGGTTTAATTTCAAGCGCAGTGACATTTTGGGGCAGATCCCAAATCTGTCCTTACTACAAATATATTGCAATAATTTTTAATAACTTCTACTCTATTTTTTAGAAACGAGGAGAGAAAATCCCATCAAAAGCTGAAAAATGAATATTATCTGATTTGATTACTTAGAGTTGATGGATAAATTCAATTTTCTATAATTATTTTTGCTATTTTTTTTTGTATTTTTTACTTGTGTATTGAATATTTGTTATACCTGATAAATATATTTGTGTTTGTATATTTGTGGAAAAAAATCACTTACGACAGTTCCAAGGGTTACAAATGAAGAAAATATCATTGTCGAATTCGAAAACAGCCACTTGTTGGGATGGACTCCGGTAAGTCGTTTCGACTTGAAGTCCCCAAATTCCTACAGGAATACTGGGTGGAGCAAATATCTGTGAAAGAAAGGTGAGAAAAAAATAAAAAAAAATCGAAAAAAATGTATAAATAGATCCTGATTCAGATGGAATGAATAAACACGTTGTGAAATAATACTTTAAAATATTGAGGTTGATTCTCAAATGAAAAAAAAAATATTCACCCTATCTCATGTTTATATACGACCCCTCATAGGAGGTACCAAAAGAGAAGTTTTCAATTTATTCTCAGATAAGAAATAAATTGACGAAAATGAAATTAAGTTGAAGTTGATGTCTAATACTATTAAGGAGAAACTGAGGGAACAATAATTTGTTAACTTTTCCCTAGAGATTCGAGGGGCAGAAAAAGCCAACCCTTGTAATTATTGGTTCTCACATAATTTTTCTGCATAATTCATTCATTCCGAACAAAAAAGTTATCTTTTTTCGAAAATTCAACGAGAAGCAAAAGGTCGAAACTACTCTTTAGCCATCCCATTGTTGGAGGTCTATTTTAATATAAGAATGTATAATGATACTTCTTATTTGTAAAATATTCTTGATTTCACAATCCTTGACTTTTCCATTATCGTATATATTATTCAGATTAATTATTGATAAGAAAATTACCTCCATGGTGAGGGTATCAGACGCTTCCTGCAAGACATTCCCGAACCAAAACTTCTGATCGTCATCAACGAATGATTTCTTCGCAGGATCCACCTGTACAACCCCTCTAGTACCCTTGATTGTATTCGGATTTGGCCCTGTAGAAAAATCGATGCAACGAAAAATTATAAGAGATCGGCACTTGATTTGTTGTGCTTGACTCTCGTTAATTGTTTCCTAGCGTAGGGTTCAAATCTGGCGAGCGAGCAGGCCAATGTTTCAGGCAGTTCGAAAAAGTTCCGCTCAAAATTTTGAAAACGGGGTGATTCAACATATACCACATATACAAATATTCCGAATGGTATCAAAACAGAGATGAGTCAACTAGGCCAATAAAATGAATGTATGTATTGTTTTAGAATACAGGGTGGACAAAAAAATTTCCCTCACCATAGTTGAAGATCAGGCGGACAGTATCGACATTCGAGTCGTAGGGTCTGTTGAGGAATCTCAACGCTACAGTGAACTTTTGACCTCTACGTAGAACGGGAGTGGGGGATTCGTCGTCTTGAACCAATTCGTATTTGTCGGTTTTGTGAAGCTTGGCATTCTCTTTCGGGTACATGTACACCATTTCCACCTCTAGCGCCATCTTTGGGGACAGTCTGAAAATTGTTCGGAAATAGCCTGCGAACTGCAGAAAAAAATTACTCAATAATTCGACTGAAAATAAGAAGCTAATCTTCTTTGGGAGGTATATATTATTATAAATATCGTATAAACAGAGGTTTTTTAATTTTGTGAATTTACAATTTGATTTCAGTAGAAATGAAAAATAAATTCATTTGTTTTGCTCAATGGAATTAAATCCGATTTTACTAAAAAGCTATTGTATTCATTTATTCGATCTAAAAATCGACTCAATAGTTAACAATATTCCCTTTATAAACATGTACATCTTGTTTCTTGAGAATAATTGAGATCGATATCATTTTCTATATCAGTCAATATTCTGCAACAAAAATACGATGATTCATTGTCATGTAAGTGTGCAACATTTGGGAATTTTCAAAATCGATTTCACAATCAAAACACAACCCAAGAATAAGAATATTTTTCTGTTGTGTTTAACTTGCGACGAATCCAAATGCATTTTTATTTTCGAACCCTGTATGTTTTTCACTCTCGATAAATTTGAAGAGGTAGTTTGTTCTACCAATCGAAATCGCAAGAAAAAATTGACAAAATATGAGTGTATCCTCAATGAAAATCAATGTCAACTCAATTTGATTTATCTTTCATTCTGCGATAGAGAAAAAATAAATAAAAATACTCTTGAGAGGAGAAAATTATTTTTTTTTTATTTGAAAAATCTCTCTAATTTTCAATCAATATTCCCGCTCTGAATAATCAATTAATACAATGAATATATTGATCGGGAACATTGCTAATTTATACAAAAAAAGAACTAGCATAATTAATGTTTCAAAAATTATTACCGGAGAATAGTTTTCATTGAGACGATGGTATTAAAAAAAAAGAAAAATATTTATTTACCTATAGAGAACACGGAACAACAAACAACTTGCACCGACCAATTCTACAGGACGATTTGAAATGCGAGGGACCCGACTAATATTTATATCAAAGATTAAACATTATTACAATTATCTGTGTTGACAAAAAGAGGTGTTATCACGATTTCTGCAGAACAGACGTACGCCAATTTCTTTAATTGTTTCCTGCCCTAGTAAGACTTTCCTGTAAATCCAAACCGCAAATCGATCTGCTTAGTAGCAGATAAGGATTGTTAGTTTACTCATAATTACAAACTGCCCACGTAACTCGCCCCAAATTCTAAATTACCAAATAAGATATCACGAAAAAAAAAAAAAATCGAAGATGGGTCCCTCTCCAAGAAAAAATATGAACACAGTTGTTACGAATATTTTTCTGAAGATAGACATAGGATGTAGAAAGTTACCAAGGAAAAATCGGGATTTTACCGATTTTGGGAGAAAAAATCATTTCGATTTTCTCGAAATTTGGTGAATTCGTTTGGCATTAAAGGGTATATTTAATTTGCGTCTTTCAGTGCCCTGTTGATGATATGAATCCAAAAAAAAATGTTTTTTCACTAGCTCAATCATGAGATGGCATTTCATTTCTAAAAAACGATATTGCTTGATATAACTGGAACACGTTCTTATTAGATCAGGGGTATTTGAGTATTGCAAAGAAACCTGCTCTGTTTATTCTTGAAACCTTCGACACCTTCTATCTCGAAAACAGGAGGAAATTTCGTGAAAACCATAATTATACAAGATTCTCCTCCAAGGCTAAATATTGAAAGATTATCCATCAGTGGAATCGAGGATATTTCTCAACCACAGATAAAACCACAATGGCTAGACTAGCGGAAGGAACGAAATATCTAGTTTATCTTGGAATTTCTCAGGACTGATGAAAAGGTGATGAGTGACTCGAAACATCCGGTCTGATATTTTTAATAGAAAGTAATATATCGGCAGTATGACTTTATACAACAAAGCATGCCTGTAAATTGATAAATGTATCTTTCGAAAACTATTTACAAAAATATCCGAAACCTCGAATAAAAAATGTTCAAATGCAATTTATTACTCGAATATGACATGAATATACCTGAACACAAAAATATTCAGAAATGTCTTGATAACATGTTTTTTGTACACCCTGTACGTTCAGTCGCTGTACAGAAATATCGAAAAAGGCTTTCTCGAAACATCCATCGGTTTCGGTTATATCAATTTCATATTCGAGCATATCCAGCAGCAGTCTCGAAAACTTTGCAAAATGCAAATGTAATATAAAAACATCAACAAGCAACAAATACAATCGATATGATATCGAAAACGAATTTTCGTCATCAAAAACATTCATACTCGGATAAAATTTGCATTATTCGACATACAACACGAAAAATTTTCTCTTGTGATAGCAGAAGGAAATATGGTAGAAATTTCAGAACTATATATTTTCTCTCACTGCACGCAATTTCTCATCCATTAGTATAAAATTTCGATCCAATTCAACAATTTCATGAACAAGTGATTATATATCGATTCGGTTTGGATAACTTAACTTTCAGTACCCAAAATTTCAATATAAATAAAATTGTAAACATAACAATATACGAGTAAATATGATTATTTTGTATTGTATACATATGGCAATACTGATATTCAGAGCAACGTTCATTGACCTCACTTTTTTCACCAAATCGATCCATTATTATTTTCATTATATATAGCAAGAAAAACCCTGCTTAGATTCACGCAATATACAGGGTGTTGAAAAAAAGGTAGCCCCGTTACTAAATAGGATACCTACAAGAACACTACAAAATAAGTTTGGTTTACTCAGTAAAAAAAAATTCACAGCGGCATCCATATTCAAGATACAGGGTATTGAAAATCGTATACACATCAATTGAAAGGTAATTATATTTTTAAAATGCCCACTCAAAATATTCCGAAAAAGGTACACAGTATCGATTTTTACCAAGAGTACCTTTTTGGTGTGGAATTGAATGATGTTCAAGTTCACATAAATTTTTTCCTAAAAATCTAACTTCAGAAAAGTTATGTTTAAAAACACTCGGTACGAACCGGGAACTAGCGCCCTCTATGAGAGTCAGATATAAAAACAAAATCATGCGATGTGTCAACTTTCAAAACATATTCATACAAAATTCGACATAATCGTAAAAGAATGCCTTAACGAACTTTTTCTGTGTGTTCTAGGTATCCTAGCAATGGTTTTTTTCAAACACTCTGTACACAAAAAAGTGAGATATGCGCTGCATTACATCACAACGTGGCAAATTCTTGTAATACTGATAAGATAATGGTCAAAAATGTAAAATTATTCTTACCAACTATCAGCGAACGATCGCAATCAATAATTTCTAATTCAAATGCCGTATTCGAGTTAGAAACAGAATCGAAATTCCGATTGGAATCAGGAATTCTGTATAAGAAAAGTTGAGTTTCTCTTCATCTGAGCTAAAAACATTCATCTCCAAAGTAGCAGGAAGTACTCAATTACGTTATATGTACATACAGTGTCCCCCTGGTGTGATATGCCTGATTTTTTTTCTGCAAAAACATTCATTTTGGTGATAGAAAGGGACTACTTCCAAATATTGAATATCAAGAATTTAAATACAATACATTTCTCAACACACTGAACAGACCAAAGATAATTTGAATATTTTTCGACTACCTGCATTTTTTGAAGGATTTTACCGAATTTATTTGCGGTTTTTGATACGAGATGTGATATCCCGTAGAATTTCCCGAAAATTATTCAATGTGTTGAAAACTGTACATTCCTCCATTTTATATTTCACCAACAGTTTTTATATCTCTTTTAATCTCGCAACAAAACTAGCTACCTGGAGAATCCCACTGTAAATTCATGTTGTAGCTTATTTGTATAAATTTTTCAGTATAAACACACAAAAACACTTAAATATAACATATTATCTACATATTAGTCTTGGAATTATTCTAGAACGATCGTTGGGAAAATATTTGAAACGGACAAATCAGTCAAAAACATGCCAATGTTCTCTTGGAACGATTTTCTTCCTTCAAAATACACGTTCAAAATCACAAAATTAGTGATAATTTTGTTACAACACGAAATTAGAGATAATTTCGTGTTACAATTCCAAATTATTGCGGCTCTAAATTAAGGTAACTTCGTGTTCCTTCTCAGAAATTTCGATAATAAATCAAATTTTAAAATATCGCCTATAGCATTGATTGAAAATCACTAACATGAAAAACTCAATCCTCAATTCAACTAAACTTGCGTAGAAAAATGAATACGTCGTAGCCTTTGAAATTCAGAAATACTTCTTGTTGCCGATATCTCATAGAAAGGATTTCGTTGCCTCTATATCACGTGATGCAAATCAAATGTAAAGTAGATGACGTCAAAATCACCTGCCAAGGGATCCAACAAAATGACATTTATTTGAGGAATAAGATCACTCCACCTAGACCGTTTCGACTGATACTGTCTATACAGAGTGTTTTATTGATATTGTGAGAAATTCAAAAGATGAAAAATAGTTGATTCAATGTTCTAATTCTTGGCAAAAGGAATATTCCCTTGAATTTTTTTCACAAAATCAATCCAACATGCTGTAATATTCTAAATTACTTGCGATATCAAAAACTCAAGGAAGCTCAAAAACAATTTTTGGCACAATGAAACCGTTTAAATCAAATGGTCGATTATTGGAATTAGTGGAGAAACAACATCGTGAAAATTGTCAGAAGGAATGAAATTTCTAGTCTCACTATTTTTTTAGCTTGCTCCCAATATATTCGAGGCGATTTACCAATTGGTCGAAAGTTTTCGATAGCGACATTTTTCGTGAAAACAGTCGACAAACTTTTCCTCCGAAATTTTCCGGCAGTTCCTGATTCACCAATAATAAATCTTCAAAATAAAGTCGATTTTCATTCTCAATTTTACATCGCATTTTGCATTTTTTCGTCATTACTCTACTGAGGCATTTCTAAAATGCAACAGATATTGCTTTTTTTTGTTTTTTGGATTGTAGGTACATTCAGAAATAGGATCGTTGAAAATTTTTGAATATGCATTCTAACATATGTATTTTGATAACTTGAAACCTGCAAAATAATTGATTATCATTACTGAATTATCACGAAATCATCTACAACAAGTGTTCAAACTGCAATTATTTTGTGCCTGAAATTTTTCTTGATTTCATAACAATTTACCACTATTTTAGTATATTTCAATTATATTTCGATTATTATGAGATTTTGATTTCTGAATTGTTTGTTGATACAAAGAACAAAAAAATTATAGGTTGTCTCATTTAAAATATATATCGATAACGTCATATTTAGTCAAAAATAGATGTAATACGGAATAAGATATGCGGTTACATAAAAATCGACCTGTGTATTTCTTCGAAATATTTATAAATCAGGAACTGATAAATTTATTCCATACGTTATGTACCCTGATATCATTTCAAGTCGTCCCACTGTCAACACGATTTTTGGGCTGACAAATCAGTTGAAAAAGAAATTGTAAATGCATTAATTGCAAATGATTAACAGAGAACTGTAGCTGATTCAATTACAATAATAAAATTAGATTAAAATCGATGCAAAAGCAACGGATATTATTCGAGATGTAATATATCAGCTTCAAGCACTATTATTCTGCCAATAATTTCAAAATACTGTCTGTAAGTTCTTCGAGGAGGTGGTACATTCATTTTTCAGCTTTTAATGGGATTTTCTCTCCTCGTTTCTAAAAAATAGAGTAGAAGTTATTAAAAATTATTGCAATATATTTGTAGTAAGGACAGATTTAGGATCTGTCCCAAAATGTCACTGCGCTTGAAATTAAACCTTTAGATACCTAAAAGAGAAATTCTCTATTGGTCAGTGACACCTTGTTTTTGAAAAAATTTGGAAATACAAATATATTTAATGAGAATAATTTTGTCACTTTTCAGTGTAAAAATCGAAAACATTGAAAAAATTTTACGAAGAGAAAAATATTTCAATTGTGTTGAGAACGGGAGCAGATTCGTTCCCGAAACGTCCACCAAGATAAGTAGAGGTTTTATTCTTATTAAATATATTTGTATTTCCAATTTTTTTTCAAAAACAAGGTGTCACTGAACAATGGAGAATTTCTCTTTTAGGTATCTAAAGGTTTAATTTCAAGCGCAGTGACATTTTGGGACAGATCCTAAATCTGTCCTTACTACAAATATATTGAAATAATTTTTAATAACTTCTACTCTATTTTTTAGAAACGAGGAGAGAAAATCCCATCAAAAGCTGAAAAATGAATGTACCACCTCCTCGAAGAACTTACAGACAGTACGTAACTTCACTTCTTCGAGAGGACCTTCCAAATGTTCACTACCGAGAACCATTTTTTTCTTCGTTGGATGCCTGCAAAGAACCGTTACTGAGTAGCTCAATTGGATCTGCATAAACCAAATCGTGTTCTCTCCAAGAAATATACCGATTGTCCAGTTTCCCAAGTCTCATTATTGTGAAGATTAATCGAAGCCATTGGGACAAATTGAAATGACGACGCTCGACACACTGCCCTCAATCAAATCGACGCCTCTATACTCGATCGAATTGCCGTTCAGATCGACGCCCTATGGTTGGGGTATATCGCAGGAGGGGGGATGATCGGCCCGTGGGGCAGATGCAACTCGTGCATCGGCAACACCGGCAGCAGGTGCTGGATCTGCGTCGGCGACCTGCGAACCGTAAATCTGAAACATCAGAAGCACCTTGAAGATTGTAGACCCCCTGAGGGATGGCCGGAGAAGAATATTTACTTTTGTCGAAATTACAATATTGATTTTGCACGTTCGAAAGCTTCTTTTGCATTACGGGATTCAAAACAAATCAACATCAAATTTATTCATTGAAAAGACCACATTGGTATATAAACACGTCAAAAATTTGAATACGTAGCACAATACAGCACATATAAATATCAAAATACACAGTATATATAATCATAAAGTTCACATTTAGTTTGTATGCTACATGTTAAAATATTCTTCCAAAGTATAGAATAAGCCACACCTCGAAAGGTTTGAAAGAGATTTTTTGAATTCGAAGTGGTTCTCTTGATTTCTCATTTCCTTAGGAATTTTATTATACAGGGTGAGTCAAAAATGTGTACCGAGCTTTCTGGGGGTGATAGAAGATTGAAAAATAAGTGTAGTTTGATGATTAAACTCATGGCCCAAAATGCATATTAAGGGAGATATATCCTTCCAAAGTTGATGAAATTAAAATAATTTCTCCGCATAACTTCTGAACGATGAATGAAAGCCACCCGATTGAAATTTTGTGCATGAATGTATGTTGTCAAAATACATTTTTTCGTCACACTTCCACATTTCTGATATTGTTATAAAGGGTGTTTTCAGAGGGTGAGTCATGATTTTTTGTAGAAAACTTTTTTCCCTGTATTATTTTCGGTGAAAAAACAGGAGCATTCGATGGAGCGAAGAAAATTACATGAAAAAGGTACTCTTATTCAAATACAAAAAATTGAGCCGTTCGTGAGATATTTGAGTTTTTGTAGTTAAATGATATAAGCAGATTGATTTTATTCATCGCGAGATTCATCGGTATAACGATATTTTAGCAGGCCATGATGAAAAATTTTGTTCTCAATTTTGACGTTCATGTCATCAACTTTCGAGTCAACATTGTTGTAGTCGATTTGAATAGTGTGGTTTTTCTGTGTCATTTATCACTGCGATTATCAACTGAGATTTTAAGAAATATGGCAGGTTATTCGTCCTCTGAACAAACTGATATGCTTCTAATGCTTGGCGAGTGCTTCGGAAATGCAAATGCTGCTGAGATATCGTTATACCGATGAATCTCGCGATGAATAAAATCAATCTGCTGATATCATGTAACTACAAAAACTCAAATATCTCACGAACTGCTCAATTTTTTGTATTTGAATAAGAGTACCTTTTTCATGTAATTTTCTTCGCTCCATCGAATGCTCCTGTTTTTTCACCGAAGATAATACAGGGAAAAAAGTTTTCTACAAAAAATCATGACTCACCCTCTGAAAACACCCTTTATAACAATATCAGAAATGTGGAAGTGTGACGAAAAAATGTATTCTGACAACATACATTCATGCACAAAATTTCAATCGGGTGGCTTTCATCGTTCAGAAGTTATGCGGAGAAATTATTTTAATTTTATCAACTTTGGAAGGATATATCTCCCTTGATATGCATTTTGGGCCATGAGTTTAATCATCAAACTACACTTATTTTTCAATGTTCTATCACCCCCAGAAAGCTCGGTACACATTTTTGACTCACCCTGTATATTCGGATTCCAATGTTGCGAGGACAGTTCTGGATTAAACTCAATCTACTTTGTGGGGTACTTAGAAGATTTTGATTTCGAGTGAAATAGTTATGAATGTCTTTGCGACAAAGCAGATTGTTTTTTCTTTTATAGATATAACAGGCCACTTCCAATATGTAAAGACATGTGAGTGGTAATATCTGAAGTTCTTTGATGAATAAAGGTTTACTTGGTTCGGATTTAGCTTTGCATAACAAAGCTCTGATGCATTTTTTCTGGACAATAAAGAGTGCTTTTGCTGTTGTAGACTGTCCCCACAGTATTATACCATATATTCATGAATATCAATATGTAGATAGTGGACAATGCATCCCATTTTGGTTTGAGACTGCTAGGTTTCTCGGATGTTGATCTGATTGGGCCATCATGAGTGTCAAAAAAATTAGGAGAGGAACGTGAAAACCGTAAGGCTCCATCTCCAATATCAACCGACATACCAGCCGGTTTCCACCAAAATGGAATGCACTGTACAATTATTGACCTGAGAAATAAAGGGTTGCATTTCACTGAGAGATCAAGGAACTGACATTATAATGAATGATTCTTTATGTAATGTTGGATAGGACAGGATTTGAAAAAAAACACATAAGGCACTTCTTAGATGAACATCGTTCTAACTACAGAATGAGAGATAATGATGAAAGGGAAAAAAGCGTTACTTTCCATCACTAGCAGATTATTTTCATAAACGTGTTTTCTCGAGAACTACTGCATTGAATTCCAAAAATAACGAAGCGTTGGTAAGAGATTTCGATTACCTTCAGAATGATGTATCACTTGACCACTCATATCATTCGAGATTCAAGGGTTGGAGCTCACCCCTCCGAGGGGTTTGAAGTAAAAAAGTTGACAATATGCGCAAAATATGTCCCCCTCGAAATAAAAATCGAACGGTTCGAGAGTATGCTCGATATCAACAAATTTCGAAATTCAGTAAGAATCTACTGTAACAATTATTATTCTATATCTGAATATCACTGTGGAAACTAGTGATGCACAACTATTTTTAAAAATATTTTTTCGTGTCATAGTTTGTCTTATTTTTTAATGTCCTGATATTGTATTATTCATATAAGTGTAGGTAATCATGCTTTGTCAACAAGATGTTCTAATCTTCGAAAATAACGCATATTTCAACTCAACTTGACAAGAGAAAATTCACTCGATAGGATTCAAGTCTGGCAAACGAGGTGGCCGAACGAACCCGAAAAAAAAAAACCTAAATCGAACGATTCTCCGGGTCTATTTAGGCATGTTCATGGAGGTACTAACCGAGGTACTGACCTATGCCGGCTGTTCGTGGGCAGACAACCGCACGGGCAGGAGCACACCGACGCCTCGTCGGGGTCCAACGACGTCGTTTCGGTGCAATGGTGGCCCAATTGGCCGCTCAGAATCGAGCCGTTGGCCGTGATGACGTCTCCTTCGAGACGCACCGCCCCCGCCAACGCCTGTAACCCAATAGAGAGAATTTTTCAAGAACATCGTGTGGTTTTATGGAAATACGATGCGAGTGGAACTTTTATTCGGTTGGTTGACTGAACATTTTCGCAGAATTATACCATTTTCATTTTTTTTGTTTTTTTTTCAATTTTGAAAAAAAAAATGAGTTTTATTTCCTATAAAAATTCCCCATCGAAATTAGGAACTATCAACATGAGTAGTGAAATCAGCATTCATGAAACTAACTTTATCAAATATCTTGTTATAATGATTGTCAATAATTTGAAATGGGAACATGATATTGAGCTTGTCTTCAAAAAATAAGATTCTTCATTGTTGAATATTTTTCTAAGTGTCAATCAGTTAATGGAATTTTAGGATGAGAAGGATTGAAGTTAGCATATTTGAACAGGTTATGAATCGTACAAAAATGGATTTCAGAAATTATTCCTCATCGAAATTAGGAAATAACAAAATAAGTAGTGAAATCAGCATTTACGAAACTAACTTTATCAAATATCTTGTTATAATGATTGACAATAATTTGAAATGGGAACATGTTATTGAGCTTGTCTTCAAAAAATAAGATTCTTCATTGTTGAATATTTTTCTATGGCTCAGTGTCAATCAGTTAATGGAATTTTAGGATGGGAAGGATTGAAGCTAGCATATTTGGAAAGGTTATGAATTGTACAAAAATGGATTTCAGAAATTATTCATGAAAAGATTATTTGCCTCCTACTACAATTCTATTCAAGGAATCTAAGAAAATGAATATAAGTCAACTCTTTATGTTCATTCTACTGATTTACATTTTCAAAAAAATGAGATTGAAGACCATATTCACGATATTAGAACCAGAAATACTATCACATTCAAACATAAATTAAAGTATTCCATTACTCACTTGCGATAACCAATATCATATATTAAATTTGAAACACTCATCCTTTTCACACACATATGTTTAACCTATGTAAACAAGACACGATTTAAAATATGTTCTGTATTTCATTTGAATAAATAAATGAATACATCAGACGATTTTTTCAACATGAAAAAAAGTTGCGCATTCAGAAGAATCAGGTGGTGCGAAAAACTTCAATCAAAAATCAAAAATATATACAGGGTGAGTCAAAAATGTGTACCGAGCTTTCTGGGGGTGATAGAACATTGAAAAATAAGTGTAGTTTGATGATTAAACTCATGGCCCAAAATGCATATTAAGGGAGATATATTCTTCCAAAGTTGATAAAATTAAAATAATTTCTCCGCATAACTTCTGAACGATGAAAGCCACCCGATTGAAATTTCGTGCATGAATGTATGTTGTAAAAATACATTTTTTCGTCACACTTCCACATTTCTGATATTGTTATAAAGGGTGTTTTCAGAGGGTGAGTCATGAACAGGAGCGAAGAAAATTACATGAAGAAGGTACTCTTATTCAAATACAAAAAATTGAGCCGTTCGTGAGATATTTGAGTTTTTGTAGTTACATGATATCAGCAGATTGATTTTATTCATCGCGGGATTCATCGGTATTACGATATTTTAGCAGGCCATGATGAATAATTTTGTTCTCAATTTTGACGTTCATGTCATCAACATTCGAGTCAACATTGTTGTAGTCGATTTGTTCGTGTGTCGATTTGTTCGTGTGTCATTTATCACTGCGATTATCAACTGAGTTTTTTAAGAAATATGGCAGGTTATTCGTTCTCTGAACAAACTGATATGCTTCTAATGCTTGGCGAGTGCTTCGGAAATGCAAATGCTGCTGAAATATCGTTATACCGATGAATCTCGCCATGAATAAAATCAATCTGCAATCAATCATGTGACTACAAAAACTCAAATATCTCACGAACGGCTCAATTTTTTGTATTTGAATAAGAGTACACCTTTTTCATGTAATTTTCTTCGCTCCATCGAATGCTCCTGTTTTGTCACCGAAAATAATACAGGGAAGAAAGTTTTCTACAAAAAATCATGACTCACCCTCTGAAAACACCCTTTATAACAATATCAGAAATGTGGAAGTTGGGCCATGAGTTTAATCATCAAACTACACTTATTTTTCAATGGTCTATCACCCCCAGAAAGCTCGGTACACATTTTTGACTCACCCTGTATATTATAGCTCCCTATTTATATGGAAAAGAGGAAAATTTCGAAAAATTAGCTTCACTAGTTTTCAACGTAAATATTAAAAATAAATTCAAAAAATAAATAATTGAATCAAAATAAAAAATTAATTACGAATAAAAGTGACCGTATTCGAAAAAATGCATTTGATGACGGTTTCACGAAAACGAATCTTCATCACCACGTTGAATCATACATATAAAAATTGATGTGAAGAATCATGATTCATGATTTCAGTTACGGAAATATCTCCTGTATATCATGTCGATATTCATGTCTTTTTACTCGCCTGCATAGCTTGCGCCTCGTCTCGCCGCTCGTCCTCAGTATTCATAGTGACGAAACGCAGGACCAGCAAGTTGAGAGAGGCCGCCACAATCGCCAGGCCGAACAGGATGAAGATCAACGCGAACATCACGTACTCCGGCTTCTGGCTCAGCGCGTTGTCCTTTTGCAGCGCCACCTGTCGATTCAATTCGAATATTTTTTGCCCAAAATGAAAATTACGGGAATTACAAGACAGCTTTTCACTTAGGAAATGTGCGGGTACCTAACTATATTGTTTATTGTATAAGAAACTTAACTGTTTATAAAAGGGATATATTATGATATTAATACGTATTATACATAATAAATACATGAAAATCTAACATAAAATATAACATAACTACAATAATTCATGATGGATTGGAAACGAAATAGCAGTGAATTACGAATAATGAATAATAATGGAATATGTAACTGAAACTGGAATTCTTTTCTTTATCAAAATCTAATGATCTCCTCCAATCAGAGTATTCTGGGCGAATATTTGTTCAAACTGATTTTGAATCATCTTGCTTCAGTTATATCTTTCAATTCATTTGGCAGTGCGTTGTATAAAATAATTCCATTGCGATTGTTTAGCAATATTTGATTTATTAAGATTTGTTATGAATAAATTTAATTGTCGTTTCATGTGAATGGATTGTATTAACTTCATTTGAATTCAGGTTAGATATTTTCAATTTGTGCTTGTCGTAATGAATTTAGCAACAAATTTCGAGTTCATATAATGAAACCAAATTCAATGAATCTTTAGGTTTGTATAAATTCACAGTTGGTTCTGGAAAATTTAAATCAAATTTGAAAATTCATTCGATATTGTGTTCCTTCGATGAGAGAACTTGTATTTTGCAGTTATTGATTATCTTCCAGAAAATCTATTATTTACATTTTATAAAAATGAGTAGTTATACTTTATTACATTTCGAAAAAGACAAAAAAAAAACAGAATGAAATATTGCGACAATGTCAGCGAAATCAGCGATTATTATTATTAGTTTACATTACATTTTTATACTTTTATTTATTCATTCATTTACATTAATTTCAAAAGGAAATATCATGAATTATCAGATAGAAATGACTGGTATAAGATTATTCATGAATTTTCAAATGATTGAGAAAAAAAAATACAGAAATAGTGAATGAACATTCACAAAACGGCGAACAAAGAAAAAGTTTAGAAAATTGTCATAATTAGGTGTCATATGATTAGTTTTGTTCATTTCTTTCACATATGATCAGTTTTCACTTTTCTTTTGAAAACACCTATATCTCTGCAGTTTTTGTCAAGGTGGGATAAATTATTTTGTCTGGTTTCGTGATGATGAATTTCACAATTCCTAATCTAAAGAATATTAGACTTGGAATTTTTCATTAATGATATTATAGAAGTTTTTTAGAGTTTTCATAAAGTTCGTCTAAAAGATACGTGTTTATTATTTCAAACACTTGAGGAATGTCATATGGAAAAAAGGTACAGTACTTCTAATGATTTCCTATATAATGCGACCGAGTGTATGTGAATGGAGAGTTTGGTCGATAGGTTGAAGAAATGTTTTCTTTCATTTTTTTTGCAGAGTAATCTTATATATCAAAGTGATATTTTTGTGTATCCTGTTTAATGGAGAGTTAATTTTTCATACAGATTTTCTTCTTATTTTATTATTTTATATTATTATATTATTTAATCTATTAAATTCTTTCAATTCAATTTATTCTTCTTTTATCTTCCCCTCCTCCTTTAACGGGTCTCGGTTTTCTGACTCCATAGAATGCCAAATCCACCAGATCTGGTAGGGTTCTTTGATTTATTCAATCAATTCATTAATTTTATCAATTTATCTAAATCCATAAAAATTACCCACCATATCCCCGAATCCGATGGTGGTGAGCGTGATGAAGCAATAGTAGACCGAATCGAAGTAGCTCCAACCCTCGTAGCGAGAGAAAGCAGCCGCCCCCCCGGCTATCGTCAGAGAACTCAGAAACGTCACGACGCAGATGAGGTCCAATTCGGACGCCGTCGTCTGTCGACAGTGCAGGGAAGACTTCACCGAACGGATTATCACGCTGCGAAACGATTTACGGATGAGTGAGTAACTTTTTCCACTACTAACCTGAGAAATCAGCATTATTCAAGGAATTCCTCTAATGAGGAGTGACGCTTTTTTGACCTAGGTTAATGAACTGTCAATAGCGTCGATGATTTATAGTAGGCACACGTGAAGATACGAAATATTCATTATTAACGGAACGGGTAATTTTGCACTTATCATGCGATGTTTTTTTTTTTTCGTTTTTTTTGTACTTACGAATTTCGACCTCAGGAATCCGAATTTCACAATAAAAACGTGTGCGAACTTATATTTTTTGAGATATTCCATGAAGAAGTATGAAAATTAACCTTCTTTCTTCAAATACTGTCTGTAAGTTCTTCGAGGAGGTGGTATATTCATTTTTCAGCTTTTAATGGGATTTTCTCTCTTCGTTTCTATAAAATAGAGTAGAAGTTATTAAAAATTATTGCAATATATTTGTAGTAAGGACAGATTTAGGATCTGCGCCAAAATGTTACTGCGCTTGAAATTAAACCTTTAGATAGCTAAAAGAGAAATTCTCTATTGGTCAGTGACACCTTGTTTTTGAAAAATTTGGAAATACAAATATATTTAATAAGAATAAAACCTCTACTTATCTTGGTGGACGTTTCGGGAACGAACGGGAGCAGATTCGTTCCCGAAACGTCCACCAAGATAAGTAGAGGTTTTATTCTTATTAAATATATTTGTATTTCCAAATTTTTCAAAAACAAGGTGTCACTGACCAATAGAGAATTTCTCTTTTAGGTATCTAGAGGTTTAATTTCAAGCGCAGTGACATTTTGGGACAGATCCTAAATCTGTCCTTAATACAAATATATTGCAATAATTTTTAATAACTTCTACTCTATTTTTTAGAAACGAGGAGAGAAAATCCCATTAAAAGCTGAAAAATGAATACTTCTTTCTTCAGCTCGTTTTGGGTAGGCATGGAGTTTCTTTTCTCACACAGGATACTTTTTATACCTTCCTTGAAGATTCAAAAAGTCAAAAAAAAAGGGAAAACATCTTCGAATTAGTTAAATCAACGTCCTTTAGCATCTTGGAGGAAGGTGGATCCAGCATTTTTCATATGGACGGCGCTGTCAAATGAGAATCTACGTCAGAATCACTAGTTCTGTGAGTCAAAAGATCACAGATTGACATTTGACAGCGCCGTCCATATGAAAGAAGGATTCATCGAAGACGCTGAAGGCGATGAATTTAACTTCTCAGAGGATATTTCTCCTTCTTTTTAGCTTCTAGAATGTATAAGGAAGATATAAAGAGTATCTTATGTGAGAAATGAAACTTCGAATGGCTATGGTGCCTACCCAAAACAGGCCGAAACAAGAAAGGTAAATTTCATACTTTTTCCTGGAATATCTCGAAAAATATAAGTTTGCGTACGTTTTTATTGTGAAATTCAAGTTCCTGAGGTCGAAATACTGAAAGCACCAAAAAAAAAATCGAAAAAAAAAACCCATCGCATGATAAGTGCAAAATTACCACGGAACGTAAAGGAAATATAGATACGACTGCGAAATTCTACAGCCCAAAGCGATTTCTGCAATCATAAAAATGTTTGGAATTATGAATAATTATCAATTCAAAAATGTCACAAATCATACGAGAGCTGAGCTGTCACTGTCATGTGCTTATTAGAGATGGGCATCAACCGAGATGTCAGTTGTGTATAGAACAGTGGGGCAAGTGATGTTGAATCTCAAGTAAGCAAGTCATGATTGAGACACTTTTTGATCAGCATCCGATAAAGTTCCTTCCAAGGCATTTCCAAATCCTACCCCGCGGCGCGAAAGAAAATTGGAATACCTGCTGAGCCTGTTGACCCTCTCGCCGATGCTCTGGAACATGACCAGGCCCAAGGGGATGCCGATGATGGCGTAGAACATGGTGAACAGCTTGCCGGCGACGGTGCTCGGCGTCGAATGCCCGTACCCGATGGTCGTCAAGACGGTGGTGGCGTAGTAGAACGCCCCCGTGAACTTCCACTGTTGGCCGGCCCGGTGGGGCTCCGATTTCTGCACGATGGTCTCCATGATGCGGAAGTCCTCGGCGGTGATGTTGTACTTGCGTCTGACGATCGCTTGGATCTCTGCGAGACAACACAGACTACATTGTTTAGAAGGTGTAATAGGGTCAAAATAACACTAGTCGGTCATATAACGTTTTTTCCTAAGTCACTTCCAAGGGAGATATCGGGCCTCATGGATATACCTTAGAATTGACTTTTTTGGCTGTAAGTTTTGAATCACTTCGTATATCGTCGTAATGATTTTCTAGTGCAATGTTGCATCAAAAAAAAAGGCCATTATTTGACACAAAAACCATGTTTCTGTTCTCAGCAGAATGACAAACATTAAACATTATTTTCAGCTCTGAACAACATTTTTGGATGCTCTTGAGATATTTATTTAAAAAAGGTAGTCTTTCTTGATTTCGATAGAACTAAGGGTTCAACAAAAACGATGGTTATTTTTCAGCTTTTTGTGCGATTTTCTCTCCTCGTTCGTTTCAAAAAAATGAAGTAGAAATTATTAAAAATTATTTCAATATATATCTGAAGGTTTAATTTCAAGGACAGTGACATTTAGGGGCAGATCACAAAATCTGTCCCAACTACAAATATATTAAAATAATTGTTGATAACTTTTACTTCTATTTTTCAGAAACGAGGAGAGAAACTCCTACAAATAGCTGGAAAAAGAATGTACCACCTCCTCGAAAAACTTACAGACAGTATTAAAATAATGTTATTGAAAAAATGTAAGCTTTTTTTTTTCGTTTCGGTGGTTTTGGTGTCAAATAATTGCTCTTTTTTGGTGAAACATGTGAAGTTTTTGGGAACTGCTTAGATATGCAAGAAGATATCCAAAAGCTTGCCAATTCAATCTCTCGATTTTGGGGCTAATGAGTTTATCATCGATTTTAAGGCTCGAAAATCACAAATAAATTGAAATAATGATGAAATATTTGTCAAATTAGTATAAAAAACATGTTTACTGATTCTTGGTATTTTCTCCCTCGTTTCCAAATTATAATAATTACTACAATATATTTGTAGGAGGGACAGATTTGTGATCGGCTTCAAAATGTCACTACATTTGAAATTCAACTTTCATATACCAAAATTAGAAATTCTCTGTTTGTCAGTGACACTTTGTTTTCGAAAAATTTGGAAATTCAAATATATTTCCAATGAATATCAAAATTTCTATTGATCTTAGTGATGGATGTTTCGGGAACGAATCTGCTGCCGAAAAATTTGTGATCTCTGCAGAAAAAATTAAATTCTTCTGACCGGAGAAAATCACATTGATCCGATTGAAAAAACAAGGTGTCACTGATAAATACTGAAATAATCATTGAAACTATTTTTATTTTTCAAAACAAAAATCCTTGAAATCTGGAAAAATGAGTATACCACCTCCTCGATTATCCTACAGACAAAAATTCTTCACATATTTGTAAAGTCCAGAGCATTTTGTGCAACTTTCACTCTCATTGAATACTAAATCTAGAATGAAGAAATCCAGATCGATTTCAATTTCCAAATCATAATTGCATCGAATCTAAATTTTTTCAAGATCGATCAGTATGGTGATGTTTTCGCGTATCGCCTTTTCGGCCACAGGAAAATAAATGCGCAGAGTGCGAATACCTTGCAAAACGATTTTCCTCTGGTTCTCGGTTTTGGACTCGAGGGCGTCGAAGACTGCTGCGCCTATGAGCAGATAGGTGAAGGTGCACACGATCAGAGATAAGGTGCGAACGTTTTGCTTCTTCATTCTCTAGCGCCCCTCATGCTGGCACCAGGGGGGCTCCCAAGCCGCTATCTGCCTCCCGAAACGCATTTTCGGTGCCGCATAACGCCCCCTGGAAGGGAACATCCAGTATAGATAAAATTCGATTTTTGTTTCGAACAAATTTCAAAACGCACTGGCGATGAGGCCAATATCGTTTATGTTGAATTGTTCATTTCCTTCAGAACCACACGGTTCAAAAAATATACTATGAGATCTATAAACTGTGTTTACAATTTTTTATGATTTTTCAAATTGAAGTGAAAAGTAGCAAAATTATATTCTTATTATTCGTAGAATTCGTATTTACGATTAGAAAATGGTGAAAATAGGTGGAAAATTCCATTGAGAAGTAAAAATGCTGATCGAAATGAAATTCAGACTTTGATCTTTGTTACGAATATAACAAAACAGTATCACAAACTGAAAAAAAAGAGTATTTTATTATATGAAAATTTAGGTTTCGATGAGTTATAGCTTGTTAGTTGATAATTACAAACTTTTCAAGACAGATTTCTAATTTTACAAAAGAAACAATCAATAAATCATAAAAATCGTCGAGAAATCAAAATGTGCGAATATTTCAAAACAACTAAATCAAAATATGCATATTTGATGGTATTGAAATTGAAATCAATGTTTAATAAGTTGATGAGTTTATTCAATGCAGAATTGAATTCTTAGAAAAGGAAATCGTAAATTTATGAATAATGCTCATGAAATTTCAATTCAAAATTGGATCTATGGAACGAATATCGTATGAAACATATTAACAAAATCAACATGAGGTTACTTTCATGAAAATATTCACACAGCTAGTTTGGAAAAATTTCCCATTTTTCATGGAATGCTTGTTTGTTGAGTTAGTTCATTTTTAGGAAAGGAAAAGTAAGAAAAATAACCAAATTAGAAAGATTCATTATTTTAGAAATTTCAAAAGGTTAAAGTCGATATGCATATCGATAATAATTGATTGACAATTTTGCATTTTTCAATGCAGAAAACTACTTTTAGAGAAGAAAACATTCACAATTTAAAAAACAATGCTGATGAATATTAAATTCAAATTTGATCTGTGTAGCGCAAATATTACGAAATAACAATGAATTTTTCATTGAATGAAAATTAATGGTTTGATAAATACAGTTGGATAGCTAAAAAACACATTTTCTAAGAAAGATTCTCACTATCAGAAAAATCCACAATCAAAAACAAAGATTTGATAAATTATAGTGGTAAATAATATATCTAGTTAGTTTTAAAATACATAATTTCAAAATCGAATACAAATCAAATCAATTCAAACTTTTTTCTACGCGAATATATTTCACAGGAAAAAAAAAACGAAATCAAAATAAGAAGATTTGAAAATTCCAGTTTCGATGAATTATAGCCGATTGCTTGAAAATTTCCATTTTCCATGCATAATCCAACTTAGAGCGAAAATTTCACTATTCACGATCGCGTTGAAAAAATTTTGTACGAACTAAAAGTAAACCATTCACCCACCACAACAAAACATCTAGTTCGCCCCGCAACACCACCTATCCTTCCCCCACCCACTAAAAATAATCACTTCCTCCATCGCTTCTCATCTCCAACTGACCGCTCTCCATATCCGTACTTGTTACCTTTCCCGAAATAGCGCGCGATACAACAATGCACCCAATTTAATAATTCAATCCAATTTTTTCGCCTGCTCCCGTTTCCTTCTTCGTGACACACGCGGTCCCGAATCCGGAAAATGATCGATAACGACGTCGCAATGACGTCACGGGAGCCACTGCTTGATCGAGATCATCGCAGCATCCGCGGCGGCGTTGCCGGTTCGCCGATTTTGTAGGATAAAGGCGAAATGACGATACAAGCAGTGTTGCCACAGCGGTACATTCGTACTAAATTTTGGTACATTGTCGATAGCATTGTCATATATTTTATGTCTATAGTTCATTGTCTCAACATTGTGAATTTAGTCATCGTTGGGATCCTATGGATTCCGTTGTATCTATATTGAAGGAACTATATATATAATTCCTTTATTTATTAGTTATATGAACTAATACAAATAATCATCGAGAAAATACACATGAAAATTAGGACATGAAATAAAACTAATAAAACTATAGAATTTGGTCATGTGAAGTAAGACTAATACAGACATGTCACTCATGAAAACTACACATTAAGATCAGTTGTATTTTCAAATAGACAATTGGATTTCATAAAGCATCATTTCAAATTCGAATTTGAAATTTTATTTTGTTAAATTTCATTCGTATTTCAAAAAAGTGAACTTCATTTGTATTTCAAAACAGCCATTTTGTATTTCACGAAGTATCAATGTTATTCTGAATTATTGAAATTAATTTCAATAGCTAACATTTTGCAATTTCCAAAATAGTAATTTTTGTTTCCAAATGTATCGAATGACAATATGTTACTGAAGTGTAAGAGGTAATATTTATTCACCCTGTATGTTACTACATATAAATATTTTCAAATGATTTTTTTTTTTTAAATAATGCGACAAATTTGAAATACATTTGATGTGTTTTGAAATGAAACTTATAGATTTGAAATACATATACTTTTCGAGATGTAATCAACTAATTTAGAATACAATTGAAAAATTTGAAATATAATTGATAATTCTGGAAAACATTCTACACATTTCTAAATTCATTGTACTAATTTCAAACACAACTGATAGCTTTTGGGAAATGAATGAATTTGAGCTTTAATATTTCGGCAAATGTGAGTCAGTCACATTAGCAAATATCTTATTCTTATATCTTATATCTTATATCTTTTTATCGTTATTGCAGTTTCTTGTGTGTATTGTTTGTGTGTTTTTCCCAATTTTTTTTTCCAATTGTACCAAAACGATAGATTCTCAAGTATCTGATAATGAACGCGGCAACACTGAAGGTATAAAAAAATACAGCTCAGGTGCGTTATCATTATCAGCAAATCTGTGTCGTGTATGGCTGGACCAAAAACTATTTCAACCTCTTTTGCTGAAGTGAAAGGTGGGAATTAGGTGAATCCAATTTACTTATACTCGCATTGGTAAGTTAGTTACCTACTGAGAAAATTTGAATTCGATTGAAAAAAATCGTTAGTGATTTCATTTTGAGATTGGGAATATGCGAATACTATGACCAGCGTGAAGTTAGGTAACCAAATCACGAAAATACCCGATCGATCATAGACGTACGCAAGTTTTATCAAAACTTTGCATGTCGAATTTTTATTCACAACCTTTCGAAACGAAGATTTCTTATTTTGATGCACATAGGTGGGTGTTGAAAGAAAATTATTCTCATAACATTTTTATTCAAAATAGTATATTACACGAAATTTATGAGGGCTGCTCTTTCATTGAAATAGATACGCAAAGATAGAATGGTATATTGTACAAGCTACGTATCGTACGGATTTTCCAGTGCGAGTTTCGCACTATACTTGTTCTACGACTATGCACACGCTGCGACGATCGATGGTACCTTAGACTCATACGGAAAATGGGTTAAAACGGGTAAAAACAAAGTTCAAAGTCGTATTTTGAAAATAGAAGACCATGATGTAAATTTTCGAATGACTTGAGAGACAAAAATCCTTTTCAAATCAAATATCATGTTCCTACATCTATAGTCCGATAGATACAGATAGATACCTATCCTATGAGAATTGGCTTTGGCATATTTATGAGACCAGGAAGTAAAAACGAATAAGATGCATTGATACACAATGTATCTTACAAGAGATATTAAAGATGATCCTTTTTCTTCAGTCAAAGCGGCAACGGTGCATCAATGAAAATATCATCAATCGTTCGTTAGATTGACGTAGACAGAGTTTCAGAATACCCTGATATCTCATTTTCCGTATGCGTCTAAGGCCTCATCGACCATGAGACACTCAGAAAAACATATCGGCATAACGAAAATAACTTTTTGCACGCCTATGATCGATCGGAAATTTCCGGTTATCTTGGCAGCTAAATATTGAGAGCCAACTTCAGGGTTCTGTGTACAAAATATCAAAATATTCTGTAGTCTACTAGTTTTGATCAAATTCCACTCTCTCCAAGACTTACTGTTCTACCAATTGAGATGTGTATCTATCAATCTGCAATATCCAGCAACATGTGATGAGGAAATATAAAAATTATTGTCTCTTCACTTTCCATGTTTGGAAGAATAATATTTAACACCATCTATCTTCGAGGCCCTCGCATGTTTGGCCAACAATGCATTCACATCTAGTTTGACTGTTGCTAAACGTCTGAAATAAAAGATATGACTCGATGAAACAAATTTCATAACTACTCACTTTATGTATGGTGTTATCTCAGGAACACTCCACTTCTCTTTTACTTGAAACAGTTTTATGAACCTTTCATTGATATCCTCCGGTAAAGTGGTCTCATCAAAAGCAAAAATAACATTTGGATCAGAATTTCTATTGATGACTGCTATACCATGAAGCATTTCTTCATCACAAATCATCCCTTCAGGTACAGATTCTTCCCAAGCTTGCAGAAACTCACTCAATTTGAACCTTCCGGTCCCATGTAACAAAACTTGTGCAAAAAATTTGCATACTAGATCGTCTTTGTAGCGATACAGCTGTAAACAGTCTATGAGTTTTGATTCCTCAGTGTACTTTTCAAATAAACAGCAGATAACTTCTCTTGGAGCTAAATCTCTCAGGGCTTCTAGTGTTTCATCATAGTCTATTTCATCTAACTGCCAAGAATTCTCATCTACCAGTTTCAACATGAGAGACAACACTCTGAAATGGTACTGGAAATCTAAAAGTCTTACTTTGTTATTTAATACTAGGACAGTTGTTGCTTCAAGTGCTTCTTTCACTTCCTTGTTCGAAGCTTGTATTTTATCACAAAGTTGTTCCAATGTAAGCAAACTGTCATGATCTATTTGGAATTCAAGCTCTGGGCCTTTATAAACTGACTTATTGAGCAACTGATGTAGTTTTTTCAAATGTGGTTTCCCAACTACAGCTTCCAAATAATCATAGAATATGCTGCTTACCACAATACTATTGATTTGTGGCTCATCATTGTCTTTGATATCACCGTTAAATTTCAAGTTTTTTACCAACAGTAAGCTGTTGGACGTTTCAGCTTCTGTGACATGAAATGTATGTGTCTCTGAACAGATGACAACTTCCTCATCATCATCTCCTTTGATGAACAGTGTATTTCCTTCTTTTATTTCGTTCAGAAGATGGGGGTCAAGTTGCAGCAACTTGTAATTATTTTCAAGGAGATTTTCTGATGTGAAACGAACTGTTTGTGCTACTGGCTTGACATCATTGGCGCTGAGTTTTGCTAAAGTGAGGATTTCATGTATATCCTCTAAATTTCGCCTGAAACGAATATGATCAGAACTTATTTAATAACAACTGTTTACTTACACTCCCTGAGAACCCATTTATCCAAAATAATACCGCAAAAAGCCCGAAGTTCATGTAAAAACAAACTCAAAAACTAGAAAAACCGGTAGGTTAGAATCGTTAGAAAGTTTGAAGTTGGGTTTAATTGACAAATGACACGTTTACAGTGCTACCAGTTTTATATCTAAAAGGTACTAGATAACACTGAAGATTCCGTAGATTGTATAAACGTACTGAATGAGGAATTAATTAAACTAAAAAAAGTGATAGAAAGGTTGAAATTCTATCATTATATATGCTCAAATATATAAAATAATGCACCACAAAATAAGAGAAAATGTTGAAAACATACGAAGGCAAACAACAGGAATAGGGTATTCTGTATCACAGAACTAAAACTTTCGCGGACAGCGCTTCTTCAATTTGAATTAATTAACTACACTTCCGTTGGAGAACAGGTCTGGTGAACAGTTACAGTGACAATGAGAAGAATAATAGTCGATGTAGACGCTGGAACTGACGATTATTTGGCGCTACTGCTGTTGCTGAGAGCTGAAAAAGAGCGACAACTCAAAATCGAAGCCATAATTTGTTCAGCTGGCAACACCTCCCTGGAAAACGTTATCAATAATGTGGCGCGACTTTTACGTCTTGTTGGAAGGACAGATGTATGTATGATAAAATATTTGACCAATTCACTTACCTCTGTTGGTGCATTTGAAAGTTTTCGGAGCGTTCAATATGTTTCGCGAAATTTATTTCCAAGTACAACGACCATTACACGTCAGTCGTTAATGTGTCTAGTGAGAAGTATGTTGCCAACTATGTAACACAAAAAACACTATATTTTTTCAAGATTCCCGTATTCAAAGGAATAAGACACCAACTGATACTCTTCAACGAGAACATAAAAAAGTATCACGGCGAAGATGGTTTCGGGGACATGAGTTCAACTTCCGCTCCAGACACTTCATTCGTCCAAGAGCAACCTGCTGCCTTGGCCCTCTACGATTTGGTGAGCAACAATCCTGGGGAACTGACTGTCATCGTACTCGGACCTCTGACCAATCTGGCTTTGGCCATAAAATTGTACGACGACATGACCGACAAGATGAAGGAGGTTTGGATAATGGGAGGCAATTTTACAGGTGACGTAAATATAGACGTGTGGCCCAACTCTCTATACCCAGCCACATGAAAAGTTGTAGACTTTCCGTCTAGTTGATCATGTCAAATTTTGATACCTTACTAAGGCTTCCTAAGATCGAGCCTAGATGGCGTCACCTCTGTTCTCTAATCGTTATATTGGTGGTTCAGGAAAACACGATATTTTTCAGAAACTGAATGTATACAATGTGTGGTATCTATAGTACCTAAATCTCAGAGCAAAAAAAGACACTAATACCTGAATAATCGAACATTTTAACAGCTGCCATCCTAATTAGGACGGACATTTTGACGGCCATCTTGAATTGAAAAAAATTTTAGGTATGCTACCCATATATGTATTAACTACGAATATTGATAATAAGGACAGCCTATCTGATGTCAAAATAAAAGAGTGTAATTGGCAAGGATTCATTTATGCGCATGCGCCAAAATGAAAGTGGACGATGACAGACTCTCTTAGTGTTGTTTCACTCTTACGCCTGTCGTTGCTACTCAAATTGGGAATGATCGTGCGTCGTGTGTCTTATACTTAATACTTTTTGTGCAGCGCAATTATTCAAACAACCAGATTCTATGAACTGTCGTCTTGTCTATATTTAAGAATTGAATATTTTTATTACTCGTAATTAGCGTTATTGTTTTTTCCGGTTCTGGATTATTCAGTGTTTGTGTTTAGACGTTAGTTCATAGTTGTTGTTCTTTGTAGTATTCGTAGTTTAAGTTTGTAACTGTTCACAAAATGTCCGCAAAAAACGTACAAATTTGTTTTCTCTACGACTCCAAGAGCTCCAATACATATCATCGGTAAGAAATTCATCACACACAATACTGAGGACATCTTATATTTCTACTGAGATTTCTACCATTTTTTAAATATTGATTGCTCCATTCTATTCAATCTGAAAAATACGTACCTGTATATCAAAGATTAGTATATGTTATGTTGTCTACCATCAATATATACATATTCAAATATATATTTTCCAAATAACATGATTATTCACACAAAAAATCTTAGATGAGGATGATCTAAGGAGAAAATAGATGGGTAGTACACAAACATAACCTGTAAACTGAAGAGATTGACACATTACACATGAAGTTTAGAAATTTGAATTTTGCGCATGCGCCCTCGATCATCGTTGCCAATTAGACAAGAAAAGACGTATATAATGAAGCATCACTTTTCTAACATTGCTCTTATGGCGTTTGGTCAATATTGTAGTTAATACATATATGATGCTACCACATCAACAGAATTCATTTAAATTTGCGGTAATTATATTGTCTCTATAAAATGAACAGTGCTTCTAGTTCATTCAATGAGAAAAACTTAATTCACCACGCATTTTTCATAGGTATTGGAAATACATCTTGTGCCGCCGAATTCAACTTTTATTTGGATCCAGAAGCAGCTTACATTGTTCTGGAGTGTTTAAAATGCCCCATTATCATACTACCTTGGGAACCATGTATGCAGCAACCTTTATCTTGGGTAAGCACTCCTATATGCAATACCTCCGAGCATAAAGAGACTTTTTCTACAACAGGCATGATGATAGATTTTGAAAAACTAACCTATAATGCTCTGAAACATATAATAATTAATAGCATATATTTCTGCAGATGATAAAGGTTTAGTTTCATAGGTTAGGTTTCACTTTGCACCACTGTTTATTTTTATCTGTGGACAACACGAAAGGGGAACCTCTAATGTTCGAGGAACATCGTGTTAGCCAGCGGTGGAATTTTGGGAGAGAAGGAAGGTGTTGGAATTTTTCTTGACAGTTTGGAGGTTGTAAGTATCAGTAGTCTGAGCTCGTCTGGTTTGTCTACTTGGAATCGCGCGTGGTGGCATAATAGATGATATTTCCGTTGAGCACCGACCGTGAAAGGAGAATACATTTTACCCTACGAATTTTCAGGAATGGCGACTGAACAAGCTCGGCAATTCAACGCCCGAACTGGACTTGCTGACCAAAGCAGAAAAATCGATATTTTCGAAAGAAGAGGACTGCGAGCGATGGATGCCTTGCGACGCCATCTTGACGTTCTGCTCCTTGAACCCAGAGAGGAACATCGAGCGGAAATCGGTTCACCACGCCACCGTCGAGCTTCACGGAGGTCTCACCAGGGGGCAGGTCGTCCTGGACCATTTGAAGAACAAGAAGCCCAACGTCACGATCATCGAAAGATTCGACGAAGAATTATTCAAAGAAGAACTTCTCAAACTTCGACAACCGTTATGATGAATGAATACTCAATCAGATAGTCAAATATACACAAGGTATACGGAAACAACGCGTATTATTTCAATTACTGATTTGTTGAATTAACGAAATATTTCAAAGTTCTCAGGATATTACAGCGCGAAAAATAATCTGTTATTTTGACGGATAATTTCTAACCTACAAATGGTGAAGATACAAACATATGAAAACCTGTTGCTTCGACGTGCTTCAAGTGTTAAAAATCCAAGGAAATAAGAGTAGTTTTTCTTGTTTGAATTGCACTACTTTTAGGCATTTATATTGTTTTACAAAAAAAAAAACTACAAAAACAGGGAAGTCGGCCATGATATGTTGAACACCAATCAGAACGAATGACGTCACTTTTGAGCAATCAAGTAAACAAACATCTGTTTCTCTGTGATTTTATTTACGATTCTATTTTGTTCATACCGAATAACAAATCGAAAGTGAAATGAAGGATTTACAAAGACATTACTAAGACTAATATTCACACCGATCCTATCAGATGATATTCCACATTTTTATATTATTATTATTATTATTATTATCTATTAGCCCAAGAAACATTACTGTTTAAAACAGGAATGCATGAAATGAATACATAAACATGGATAACAATTATTTAACATAAAATATAACACATAACACATAACATCCATGATGAGTTGAAAAAAAAGTAGCAATAAATGACGAATGATAAATAATCATTGATTGATAATCTATGAAATATACAATTGAAACAGGAATTCATTTCATTATAATATCCTAATGATTTCTTACCCTCCCTCCCTCCCTCCCCCCCCCCCTCCCCCCCTAGATCAGATTAGTAATTTTTCTAGTAATCAAGAAAATCCATTTGGAATTCTGCTTGAAATTTGTTGATATTACTTCGTTATTATATTGTAGCTATTTCGTATGTATGCTATTTAGGTAAGTATAGGTATGTTTTTAATTCTTTTTCAATTATAAATGACAACTTTTAGTAAAAATAGGAATCATAATGAATAAATGAAAAAGAGTGTTAAGGGAGTGAAAATACGGACCAAAAATAAGAAACCACGATTTCATATTCATTCACTAGTTGAAACAATGTTCATCACGGAAATTAGGCATTGATATCTTATCTATCTAAAAAGAAAACATGTAAATAGCCATAATTATCTTTGGTTTAATATTTGACCTAGCATTTTTATTTGTTTAAAAATATATTCTTGATAACAAATGATGAGAATCAAATCCTAGAACACATATTCAGTATTGTTGAGCGATCCTCAAAGTTCGGCGACCTCAAAAAATGAGGCGAGTTATAATAGACGCAGACACAGGCACCGATGATTTCCTTGCATTACTATGGCTCCTGAAAGCCGAAGAATGGGGCGAAATCAAGATAGAAGGGATCATTTGTACAATGGGCAACACAACTTTGACGAATGTCGAGAAAAATACTGTCAGATTACTGGAAACTGCTAAGAGAACAGATGTAAGTATGCAAGTTGATTTCTGGTGATCTGCAATACAGATTCCCAACGGAAATTAATCGAGATACATGATTGAAGAGCGAATTCGTAAAAATTAATGAAATAAAAATATTTTTCATGGAACCACTTAATTCAAATTGACTACTATGTACAGATATACCTTTTATACATCTTTTACATCGCCAAACAGCTCGACTGAAAAAATGAAATGAAAACTATTTCATAAATATTCTTATAAGTAGTTGAGTTGGGTTGAGGATTTCATCAATTTTACTGGAATTTCGGATTGAATTACACAATTCGATTCAATACTGTTTGTAAGTTTTTCGAGGAGGTGGTACATTCATTTTCCAGCTTTTTGTGGGATTTTCTCTCCTTCTTGGTGAACGTTTCGGGAACGAATCTGCTCCCGTTCTCAACACAATTGAAATATTTTTCTCTCCGCAAAATTTTTTCAATATGTTTTCGGCTGAAAAGTGACTGTCAAAACCGACAACATAAAAATTTTGCGCAGAGAAAAATATTTTAATTGTGTTGAGAACGGGAGCAGATTCGTTTCCGAAACGTCCAACAAGGAAGAGAGAAAATCCCACAAAATCTGTGAAAAAAAAAACAATTCGATTGAGTTTGTTGATCTTGATAAATTCGTGTTGATTTCGACACTATTCCAGATCCCCATATACAGAGGGACCAAACACCAGCTGATCGTGCCGTCGGGTGACCCAAACAGAAGCCACGGATCGGACGGATTCGGTGATTTGCGATGGGATAGAGAGCCTGATACGTCCATCATTTCCGACGTACCGGCAAGCGTGGCTATCCGAAATATGGTCGAAAAATATCCCGGCGAAATTTCGATCATTTGCATTGGACCCCTCACCAACTTTGCTCTCGCCATCAAACTGTACGACGATATGATACCCAAAATTAAGGATGTGTGGATTATGGGTGGAAACTATACAGGTAACTCCCACCCAATATCATAGTTATTTACACAGCAAGGTAGTAAAGAATATCGATATTTGATAATGATGTTCTTTACCCGAGGTGTATATCAAATGTTTTCCACCACTAGCGATATATTACAATCATTATGGCTCTAGGAAACTCAAATATAAGCCTACTGTCACCAGTATGAAAGCATAGATATTTATATTTTACCGTTCGAAATGTTGGTAGCAGTGGAACTCTCTTTCTTCTCACCACCAATCACCGCGCGCTGTCACTGGGCTCGTTTATAGCGCAACCCTGCCAACTCTTCATGGTGCCTGTCAGTTGGTTGTTGCTCTGATGTTTCGTGCTCTGTGGTTAGGTTAGGCGATTGAAAAAAAAATGATGTTTGATTGACTAATCCAACTGTAAAAATTTGAGATATATTATATTCTAGTCCCGAACTTGATATTTGAAAAAAAAAAATGTAATTCAGGTCGAGGTAACGTAACACAGTCGGCGGAACACAACTTCTATGTTGATCCAGAGGCAGCTTCGATAGTACTACAATGTGTGCAGTCCCCAATTTATATACTACCATGGGAAACGTGCCAAACACCAAGAATCACAACGGTGAGCGATCAATAGAATGCAACCACCTGCCATTGTCATCTGTCATTGTCATCTGTCGTTGTCATCTGTCGTTGTCATCTGTCGTTGTCAGCAAGACGGCATCATGAAATTCTCTAGGGAAAAATTGGCCTTTCCAGGAATGGCGGCACCAAATCCTAGGAAACTCGACACCGGAGCTCGACATGTTATCCAAAGCGGAAAAAACGCTGCCGAGATTCAAGAACACCCACTGGGTGTCCTGCGACACCATCCTGATATTCTGCTTTCTCGACCCCGAAAGGCATATTACGAAGAAAAGTTCGCGATTAGCGACGGTCGAACTTCACGGCAAGCTCACCAGAGGGCAGGTGGTGTTGGATCATTCCAAAATGGACGGCCACAACGTCGTGATCATAGAAGATGTCCATACGGAATTGCTGAAAGAATCATTGCTGAAATTGAAATGATTATATGTCGGTATATATATGTGACAATTCTTCATTTTACTTTAATGTATGTGATTTAGCTCAGAAAAAAACTAGTTAGATGCAGTCTATTTTTATTAGAAGAACTACAATAAATTACAAGGCACTTGAAAATAGTTACGCTTGGAAAGACTATACAAATCTAGATAATAAAATTCATTAATCGTCAATACTCGATAAAACGTGCATCCGAGCCTTTGGAATCCCAGCCAAAAGCTTTCGATCCAACCGAAATATCACAATCATCCACGAGGCACTCACTATCAGAGATAAAAACAATTACATGAGAAAAAAAATATTAAAACCCACTACTTATCCTCGCGATTCAAAGTCTGCACGAACGCTTTTCGAATTTCCCTGCCGAGGGCGGCGCCCAAGGGAGGCGGCACGGCGTTGCCAACTTGGCGGTGTTTGTCCAAAATGTTCCCGAAAAATTTGTATTTGTCGGGGAAGCCCTGCGATCGGGCGCACTCTCGCACGCTCACCACCCTGTTCTGTTCCGGGTGCAACACTACGAAAATATACAGAGGGTGTCGTTAGTGTACTGCAGGAACTGGGAGAGGGGCGAGGGAATTATACTGGGTGCTCAAACTATTCGACCCTTCACACTTTGATTGACACTTACGTTTTTGCACAACTGTCAGAAAAAACTTTACTTTTCTGCATCTCTATCACTGCCAAAATTATTCACAAAATGGACTGGAAAAATTACTTTTTGAAGGATTTACTTTCAACAGAGTCGATTATCAATTCATTCTTCATCATATAACAATTTTATTTCATGGAATAATAACTGATAGTAAAGTTTGAACAATTACTTCCAACATAAATTCTTGAAGATGTTCCATGTTGCTGCTGATCAGAAACGTTAGATATTTCTTGAAGAATTGATTACACAATTTTATCAGATATTTTAATTTGTTTGGAAGAAAATGGACAGTTCAATATTTTATTTGAGATCTCAATTTTGTTATTCAAACTATCTTCTATATAAGCTTCTGGTACGGAGGTGGATTTCCATTCACAGTAGTACAAAAAATGATATTTGTATTTCGTCTATGAAATTCGTATTTTCGTGGCACATTCGAGAGAATTTTTGACTTTGGCTTGCTCATGTGTCATTAAAAAAAGAAACTCATTTTACGCACTCGATACAAGAATAAGGGACGGTTGCATAAAGGTTCATTAAGTATTTAACGTCACATTAAATATTTGACGTGACGTTATTTATGGAATTCGGTTGCATAAACATTCATCATATACTTGATGGTATGTTAACTTAATCACCTAATTAACTTGAGAAAATGCCCGATTAGGTAAAAAAGCAGTTGCACAAAAGCCAATCAACTTTAAACGTCACATCGAATCGCCTTAATCCTGGCATTAACATAATCAGTGCTCAATGACTGATCATGTATTCCGTTTTTTTTTAAAGATATGGTATCGGACTGTTTGCATTCTATTATATTTTTATATCTGTGAAGGAATGAATTGGATATATGAGTGTTCCAATCGAAAGATAGGTACCAAATTTTAGATATTATGGTAAACTATACGTACTTTTCAACAATCTCCAGCAGTGTTGTTTTTTTTCTGATTCCGTATAGTTTGCCACCCCCGATTTTTCTTCAAGCTATCCATGTATCAATATCCATACTGTCACAGATCTGTGTGAAACTGCTTCGTCAAATCAAATAATTAAACCTAACCTATAAATGCGAAAAGCATCATCATTCACAAGCACAGAACGTGTAGATCCAGCAAATTAGCCCTGTTGCCACGCATTTTTCGTCGTTAGTTAATGGAACGATAATCATTACATACGATAGTTTTATGCAACGCAAATTGGATTTAACGTAACATCACCGCTAATGTGACATCAGATAATCACATGATTAATTTTTCTTCATGCAACCGACCCTAACTATTTCATTATATTCCTTTGAAAACCTCTCACTCTCTCTCACCTTTGCCTTGCTTGCACACCGGCTCCGGATCGGTCGAAGAATCCCGCTCAGTTTCGAAAAATTCGTAAGAAAATTCCAAGAAATCTCAATGTTGAATATAGCGCATTCGAATTGAATACAAAGCCCCTGATTTTCAACTGCGACAACCCACCCACTTCTTGCGATAACTGCGGATCGCACAGGGTGTTCAATTCGATGAATCCATGAGCAAACCTCACCCGAAAAATCCCGAAACGTTATGACTCACCTCTGCCCTGCTTGCCCATCGGTTCCGGATTGGTGATGGTCGTGCCGAAGTAGCCGTCCCACTCGAGCCGGCCGTAGAGCCCCGCCCAGTGGTTGTGCCGGTCGGCGGTGTGCGGCAGGCACCAGGGGATCAGCGTGTTCAGCTGCTTGTCGGCGGCTGCGCATCCGCCCCCGACGCTGCACTGGCAAACGCCGCGAGGCCGCTCCTCGCCCTTCTGCCGCTTGGTCCTGGAAGCGAATTTCTCTGATTCTCCGTTTGTCTCTAAGTACTAATATTTATTGAAATTCGCGATTTTCATAATAACCGAAAGTTCCTCATTCATTACGACATACGTTTCGACTATATTTTCATGTCTTACTCATAGTTTCTGACAGAAATAACCATTATTCTTGTATGAACACGGCTGGCTAGAAACGACACGAAGCGTTGACAAGAGTCGAGCGTCTAGTGGTAATGCATGTAGAGCAACTTCATGATAATTACGTCAACAGTTTGAATGAGTTTTTGGATACTGCTGTGATTTAAATTCGAAAATAAAGCATGCCAGTTGACTTTGAGAACGAATGATGCCATTACGTGATGTTTTGGTATGAGAACATCATCACAAAGATGGTTTCAGTTGGAAATTCGATAGGTGTGTACACCCCCGTTGTATTTGCTAGCTTCTACAATGCGTGTACCTATCAAAGTTGAGAAATGTCCAGTTTGAGTGAGTTTCTGGATACTGCTGTGATTCGAATTCGAAAATGAAGCATGCGAGTTAACTTTCAGTAGGAATGATGCCGTTTTTGTATGAGAACATCATCACAAAGATGGTTTCAGTTAGAAATTCAATAGATGTGTACACCCCCGTTGTATCTGCTAGCTTCTACAATGCGTGTACCTATCAAAGTTAAGGAATGTTTAGTTGGAATGAGTTTTTGGATACTGCTGTAATTCGAATTCGAAAATGAAGCATGCGAGTTAACTTTCAAAAAGAATGATGCCGTTTTGGTATGAGAACATCATCACAAAGATGGTTTTAGTTGGAAATTCGAGGTGTGTGCACCCCCGTTGTATTTGCTAGCTTCTACAATGCGTGTACCCATCAAAGTTGAGGAATGTTTAGTTTGAATGAGTTTTTGGATAGTTCTGTGATTCGAATTCGAAAATGAAGCATGCGAGTTAACTTTCAAAAAGGAATGATGCCGTTTTGGTATATGAACATCATCACAAAGATGGTTTCAGTTGGAAATTCGAGGTGTGTGCACCCCCGTTGTATCTGCTAGCTTCTACAATGCGTGTACCTATCAAAGTTAAGGAATGTTTAGTTTGAATGAGTTTTTGGATACTGCTGTGATTCGAATTCGAAAATGAAGCATGCGAGTTAACTTTCAGAAGGAATGATGCCGTTTTTGTATGAGAACATCATCACAAAGATTGTTTCAGTTGGAAATTCAACAGATGTGTACACCCCAGTTGTATCTGCTAGCTCCTACAATGCGTGTACCTATCAAAGTTAAGGAATGTTTAGTTTGAATGAGTTTTTGGATAGTTCTGTGATTCGAATTCGAAAATAAAGCATGCGAGTTAACTTTCAAAATGAATGATGCCGTTTTTGTATGGGGACATCCTCACAAAGATGGTTTCAGTTGGAAATTCGATAGGTGTGTGCACCCCCATTGTATCTGCTAGCTTCTACAATGCGTGTACCTATCAAAGTTAAGGAATGTTTAGTTTGAATGAGTTTTTGGATACTGCTGTGATTCGAATTCGAAAATAAAGCATGCGATTCAACTTTCAAAAAGGAATGATGCCGTTTTTGTATGAGAACATCATCACAAAGATGGTTTCAGTTGGAAATTCAACAGATTTATACACCCCCGTTGTATCTGCTAGCTCCTACAATGCGTGTACCTATCAAAGTTAAGGAATGTTTAGTTTGAATGAGTTTTTGGATAGTTCTGTGATTCGAATTCGAAAATGAAGCATGCGAGTTAACTTTCAGAAGGAATGATGCCGTTTTTGTATGAGAACATCCTCACAAAGATGGTTTCAGTTGGAAATTCGATAGGTGTGTGCACCCCCATTGTATCTGCTAGCTTCTACAATGCGTGTACCTATCAAAGTTGAGAAATATTTAGTTTGAATGAGTTTTTGGATACTGCTGTGATTCGAATTCGAAAATAAAGCATGCGAGTTAACTTTCAGTAGGAATGATGCCGTTTTCGTACGAATCCAGTAGGAGCGCACCGGATCGGCCACGCTATGCTCACCTATAGGGATACTTCAACACGTTGCTCAACGTCCCGTCGGCCAACGGCACCGCCATATTGGGCAGATCGCGCCAATCGGACCCGGCCGCCGTCGGGATGTTCCTGATGCGGGCCTCCACCAGATCGGACATCTCCTTGCACACGTGGTCGAGGACCAGCACGCGCTCTTCGTTGCCGCGCGCGCGCTTCTGGAAGTGCGACAGCGCGTCGACGCCGTCGTACGGCGTCTCCGGCTTGCTCCAGCCGTTCGGCACGGCGGGCAGGTCGGACATGGCGTCGCGCACCGTGATGGTGCGGTAGGGCGCCGCGTCGCTCCAGGCGCAGCCTGAGGAGAAGACAATCGCATTCACCAAGAACAATAAATCGGTTATATTATATCGTAAATATTGACATCCTTCAAATCACACTTCGTCGCCCTTCTACTCACACAACAGTTGGGCGTGACTCACGTTGAAGGAGGCGTGGTTCATGTTGAAGGACGCGTCACTCACGTTGACAAACGTGTTGCTACTGTTGAAGGCGGCGTAGCTTATATAACAGAGGGACGTGGCTTGCGCTAAAGTAGGCGTGACTTGTGTTGAAGGGGGCGTGGCAAATATAAATAGGGAAGTTGTTTACGCAGAAGGAGGCGGGGCTTCAGTTGGAGGAGGTGTGGCTAGAGTTGAGGGAGGCGTGGCTAGAGTTGAAGAAGGCGTGGTTTACTCGAGAAGAGGCGTGGCTTAGGCGAAAAGGGGGCGTGGCTTATGCAGCAGAGTAAAAACCGCCGAGAAAACTCACCGTTGAAGTAGCGTCTGCCGTCGACGGTGAACGACAGTTGACAGCCGCGCTTGTTGAAGACGTGCATCGGCTCCGGATACTGCGGCAGCACGAGGCCCGGCGCGGCCGCCATGATGATGAGGCGTCGGCGCGTCTGCGGCACGCCGTAATGGCCGGCCTGCAGCACGCCGAACGTCACCTGGTAGCCCATCGCGAGCAGGCAGCGCAGCGTCAGCTTCAGCACCATGCTGCGCTTGAACGAGACGAAGTTGCGCACGTTCTCCAGGATGAAGTATTTCGGCCTGAATACGAAGAATCGCGTTGAAACAAAAAATCGATCAACTTCTGGAAGCTACTAGCTTCAGGAAACACCGTTATGTTGTGCGAAATAGGAATTTTTTTGGAAGGTTATCAAATTGCGGACTACCCATTATACAGAGTGACTTTTGGGCCCATTTCACTGTCAAAAGAGTTAGGGCACTTTTAAATGAATAATGACAATATACACAGCGCCCTCTAGGCCCTCCACATAAAAATTGATAAAAAGTTTTGATTTCCCACTTCAAAAAAAAACCCAAAAAAATGAGGTTAAGTAAAAGTTTATAATGAAATAATATCACCAACAAATAACGTCCATAAACAGAGCTCCCTCTATCCGCCTCCCTCTCTCACCTATAGAACTCGCAGAAGCTGAGATAGGAGACGACCAGCGAGTTCTTGAAGAGCGAATACTGGCCGGCGTTGAACCGGTTCATGCCGGAGAAGCCCTGGCACGGCGGCCCGCCCACCAGCAGCTCCACCTGCCCCTTGCCGGGCAGGCCGCGCCGCCCGCCCTCGCCGCCCAACACCGCCTTGAGGATGTCGTTGCAGTCGTCGGAGAAGACCTTGCAGTCGGGGTTGTTGGAGCGGTACGCGTTCGCCGCCGCTATGTCTTTCTCGATCTGAACGGAAACGGGGATTTTCTAATTGTTTTTCATACAACAATAATAATAACATCTATCGATCCCAAGAAACTTACATGCTTATGGAGATACATAAGAAACGGTGGAGATCGCGATTTATCACAGTTGGCGCAGTCGGTAGGACATTTGCAGTTGAAGAGGTGAATGGATCAAAATAAGAGACAAACTTGATGAAATACCTTGCTTGTGGTGTATGGAGAGACACAAGAGAAAAACTGATTTAATGAGTGAATGAATGAAATATCAAGTCAGATAACTTGAAAATGAATCAAAAACGAAAAATTATATCAAAGATTTTTGCGAGTCATTTTGTTGGTCCTACACTCGCGGCAACATTTTTTTCTTCAACTTCAACTCTAACGACAGCGACTGATTATATTTCTACTGGGGTGAATTGAAATCACTCACCGCCCATTTGGGTTCAGCAATTCCAGCTTGATGAAGCCCTTCTGACAGTCCTCCGCATCCAGCAAACACGTCCATGCATCTGAGCGGTCTGTCGAGGGCCCCCCAATCGGGGGGCAATTCCGGCAAATCGACCTTTACTTTGGATTTTCCTTTAACCCCTTGAATGAACGATAATGAAGTAAGTGATATTTTGAGTGATACTTTCCAAATTAATTATTGATATTGTTAGAGAATTACCTATAACAAGATAGCGAAAATTCTAGAGAAGGAAAAAGACGTTTATACAGGACGACAAAACCACCAGTGTTTCTGGCTCCATTCAATAAAACTATGAGTTACTTTGTAGAATAATATGTTAGTTGAAAATGGACAATTTTTTTTTTCCATCCTAACAGTAATTAAAAAAATTTTGCGAAGAAAAGTGTTTTAATTGTCGTTAATCTTCGTTCCCGAAACGTCCATCAAGATAAGTAAAAGTTTTATTCTCATTGAGTATATTTATAATTTCAAATTTTTTCATAAACAAGGTGTCACTGACAAATAGAGAATTTCTCTTTTATGTATCTTAAGGTTTAATTTCAAGCGCAGTAACATTTTGGCGCAGATCACAAATCTGTCATCACTACTAATATATTGAGATTTAATAACGTCTACTTTATTTTTCATAAACGAGGAGAGAAAATCCCACAAAAAACTAAATTCCTCAAATTATAATTATGAATACAAAACTACAAAATTAGAGATCAGTTTCAGATATATGGGAATGGAAATTCACAATAAACTTCCACTAGCCATTAGAAGCATATATACATTCAGTAATTTCAAAATGACAATCAAATTTTTGATAGCTTGAACAGTACTGATTGAAATATCGGTGCACATTTTTTCCAGAATTTCATCGAATTTTAGAATCTTTAATTTTGGAACTAAGAATATGAATAATATATATTTTTTGTGTGAAATCAATTATATGAATGATTTACCTTTTCCTTTCCCAGCAGATCCAATATTTTTAGCCCGCGAAGGCACCTCTTCGTAATTATGAGTTTTTGGATCATACATTTCTGTGAAGTAGAACCTGTACGGCCCTTTTTCACTCCATTCGCTCGTCGAACTCAAATTTTCCCCAAAAGACAAATAACACTTTCCCAAGACATTCTCAAATGGCACCCAAACCACTGAAAAATTAACAAAAATATAGCCAAAACATGTTTCACCGATTTTCCCAGAAATTTTACCTTCTTCCGAGTAGTAAAGTAAATTCAAATCGTGGATGTTCGTTGAATTCGTGGGGCCTTTAGTGTTTTCAGGTCGGAAAAATATCCTCACTTGGACTTTGATTACTTTACTTTCTTTATTGAAATCTTCTATGATTCCTATCGTGAAAGGCTCCGAAGTGTCATTGTTTGATCCCTTTATGTTGTCACTCTTTTTTCTATAGAATTCTGGGTACAGAACATCATCGTTTATTCTCTAAAATTCCACAAGAGAATATTCATTATCGACAAATAAATGCTCAATTATATGGAAATTTCATTGGTGTGACATAAAATCGAGCATTCAGCAAACTTTCGTGATTTTTTCATTTTTGTGATCCGAGATTTTTTGTGAAATGACAAAAAAACTTGAATATAATAAATAGTTTATTTTCTGACGACAAATATGGCAAAATTGTAGACAAATTTCATAATTGATGTCCTATACCTAAGTCCATATTTTGTCAAAAATGACGTTTGCAGGCCTGAACAAAACTATTTATTTTCTTTCTCCTATATGAAAGCCTTTATCATTCAATTGTCTATTCCAAAAATTCATAGTTTTTTCAATTGTACAAATGCTTGACGGCTTTCAAATTTTGTTATTAGTTGGCTAGTATTTTTACAAAAGAAAAATGTTGCATACAATATATTATTTCAATAATAGCCAATATTTCGAAAAGTACAAATTTTTCAAACAGGCAATCTTGTAAGAAAACACCCTTATTTTTGATGAGAAATATAGTAAAACTGTAAAAATAGATGGTTTCCAGCGTATTTCAATATAATTTTTAGTTTTTGGTCATCCTGTATTTATTTATTATATTAGATAACCTTCTATAAGGAAACCAATCCCAATTGAATAATCAATACTTATGGGAGAAAAAAAATGATTTTTGTTTAGGATCACAAAAGTGATTTTTTACAATAAATTTGAAGTATGTCGAAAACGGTTGGACTAAGATACAGGACATCATTCATCAAATGAGATTAGAATTTTACGTAGAACCTGAAAATTAAATATTAAATATGTAGGGTGTTCTATTTGAAACAAGCAAGTTTACATCAACTTGGCAACACAATTTCATCTGTACTCACATTACTCGTCGGTTCTACAGTCTTGATGATTTTTTGGAATGTGTATGTACTCGGATCGAGAAAAACTCCTGTGCCGACTTTGTATTTCTCGTTTTTCCACTGGATCTGATTTTCACACAAGACTGGCGTGTCGGATATTTTTTGTTCGGATATTCGTCTGTGAAAAATAGAATGCCATTGCCTCATAATCTAACTATAAATATGATCAAATGGGAAATTTAGTTTGTTCATTCGTGAATCTGACATTTTGCTACTACATACTATTATACAAAGTATATCAATATTCTATCAAACAATTAAATAATATAAATCTCTGAGTTTAAAAACGGTTAAATCAGAATTTTGAAATTAAATGGTAATACCAAACTACTCAGTATAAAGAAATGTTGTTTCAACAACTTTTCTGAATAGTTTTTTATAATGTCGAAAATAAGGTTTTCTTACTCTTGAACAACATTCCTATTTTCTCATTTTTCTACATATACCAATTGTGAATTCGGAAATTTGATGATTCCAATGGAAATTTTCCGCAATGCACTAATTTTCATTAGAATGCCATTTTTTTCAGGTGTTCTTTTCAGTCTCAATCAAGGATATCTTCAATCATCCTTAATAAATTATTGAAAGCTTATTACTGTTATTTCATAATACCATCTTGTTGATACAGATTTTTTAATTGATATATGAAATTTTCCTGTTAATTTTCATGAATGAAAGCCTTGATTATATACATAAGTTGAATACTCAAGGATAAAAGTCAAAACTGAAGATGACACATAATTTTTTTTTCAAAGTGAAGCAATTGAAATATACCTAAACCAATTTACCCTTTCACCCTTTTGAAATCAACCAATGATAAAATCCAACAAAACTCTATCGAAAACCTTTTCCCAAAATTTCAACACTGTACAAATATTGATTTGACTAAACACCCTGTGCAATAACAAAATATTACCTGCATGAATCACATCCTCCTTTCCATTTATCATCGTCACAACTGACATCAACGAATCTATTGTCGCAGTATCTTTTAGAATAGAAAAACGTTTTGCCGTCATCTTCGTGGGTTTCTTCCAAATTCAAATCTCCACCGAGAGTCGACCAATTGTCAGGCATCTTTCTATATTCCACCTGAAAGCGAAATATAACCTCCGATCATTTTAGAAAATATAATTTCGTGAATTATATTTCATATACAGGGTGAGTCAAAAATGTGTACCGAGCTTTCTGGGGGTGATAGAACATTGAAAAATAAGTGTAGTTTGATGATTAAACTCATGGCCCAAAATGCATATTAAGGGAGATATATCCTTCCAAAGTTGATAAAATTAAAATAATTTCTCCGCATAACTTCTGAACGATGAAAGCCACCCGATTGAAATTTTGTGCATGAATGTATGTTGTCAAAATACATTTTTTCGTCACACTTCCACATTTCTGATATTGTTTTAAAGGGTGTTTTCAGAGGGTGAGTCATGATTTTTTGTAGAAAACTTTTTTCCCTGTATTATTTTCGGTGAAAAAACAGGAGCATTCGATGGAGCGAAGAGAATTACATGAAAAAGGTACTCTTATTCAAATACAAAAAATTGAGCCGTTCGTGAGATATTTGAGTTTTTGTAGTTACATGATATCAGCAGATTGATTTTATTCATCGCGAGATTCATCGGTATAACGATATTTCAGCAGCATTTGCATTTCCGAAGCACTCGCCAAGCATTAGAAGCATATCAGTTTGTTCAGAGAACGAATAACCTGCCATATTTCTTAAAATCTCAGTTGATAATCGCAGTGATAAATGACACAGAAAAACCACACGAACAAATCGACTACAACAATGTTGACTCGAATGTTGATGACATGAACGTCAAAATTGAGAACAAAATTATTCATCATGGCCTGCTAAAATATCGTTATACCGATGAATCTCGCGATGAATAAAATCAATTTGCTGATATCATGTAACTACAAAAACTCAAATATCTCACGAACGGCTCAATTTTTTGTATTTGAATAAGAGTACCTTTTTTTCATGTAATTTTCTTCGCTCCATCGAATGCTCCTGTTTTTTCACCGAAAATAATACAGGGAAAAAAGTTTTCTACAAAAAATCATGACTCACCCTCTGAAAACACCCTTTATAACAATATCAGAAATGTGGAAATGTGACGAAAAAATGTATTTTGACAACATACATTCGTGCACAAAATTTCAATCGGGTGGCTTTCATCGTTCAGAAGTTATGCGGAGAAATTATTTTAATTTTATCAATTTTGGAAGGATATATCTCCCTCAATATGCATTTTGGGCCATGAGTTTAATCATCAAACTACACTTATTTTTCAATGGTCTATCACCCCCAGAAAGCTCGGTACACATTTTTGACTCACCCTGTATATGTATATCTCAAAATAGGTTCAAATAACTTCAATTTTACTTTTTAAAAACGAGGAGAGAAAATCTCACACGAAAGCTGGGAAAATGAATGCACCACCTCCTCGAATAAGTTACAAACAGTATTTACGCAATATCAAATCGAGTAATGGATGCCGTCGAAAGTTGTACAATGCTCAACAATACAATATCTTGAACCATTCATTTCTTTCCGAATATTTCATTCGGAATCCATCGTATAGAGGCTCGATAAAACTTTTTAGATCGAAAAATCCTCCTCACCTCTGCCTTACGCACTATGCTGCCCAGCGGCAGATCCTCGCACGCGTCGGCGAGGAACAGTTCCCTGGGATCGGACGTCTCGCCCAAGATGGTGTCCGATCCGCGGCAGAAAAAGTGGCCGTGGAAGAGGAACCTCTGCGGCGGTCGGTCGAACATCCGGACGACGCGCGCCACGCACAACGGCTCTCCGACGTTCTCCGACCTCAGCATCACGCAGTCGCCGGGGCCGACGGTCAAATCGCCTGCGAAAAGAGGAAATTATAATTGTAAGAATACTCTGTAATTTAATACTCTTAATGTTATTCAAATTTTTTTTTTTTTTTTCATCTGTGGACAACACGAAAGGGAAACCTCTAATGTTCGAGGAACATCGTGTTAGCCAGCGGTGGAATTTTGGGAGAGTATATTGTCAAAATTTCTATTTTTATTTTAAGAAACAATGAGAGAAAATTGATGTACAATAATTTTTTTTGTGGACATCAGTTCATTTGCCATGAAAAAGCTTGTATTTTTCCACTATATCATATAGAAAGTCTAAAAAAAATAGAAAAATAATTACCAACGACTGCCGAGGAATAACATTCATATCCTTTGTATTTTTCAGAAGATTTGTCTACCCAAGTGACTTTATGCAGTATTCTCTTAGAAAACTGTTTGAAATTCTTCTTTTTAGGTTCCTCCTTTGCGTCATCTGTTTCTTCTTCATTGTCTGATAATTCAGCATCCAAAATAGCCATATTGGGACACCTAATTAAAAAAAAAGGAAACTAACAAGGCAATTTTTTTCACAAATATCAAATACCTTCTGTGTTTGCAAGCCTGTTTGGATTTCCCAGTTCCACCAAATTTCAACATATCTCTACAGTGGTTGCATTCTCCACAGTCAGGAGATTGACAAGCCTCGCAAACCCCACATCTTTTCTTCCGGTGGCCTTTGGTTTCATCTTTTTTATCCAGTTGATCTGGAAAAAAATTCTTGAAAACGTCGGCCACCAATTTTGTTGTCACAGCCTTGCTCCATGTTGGTCCCTTCTTGATCTTGATGTCCTAAATAAAACAGGAATTTTTTTGATATTTTCATTGATCTCTCCTGGTTATACAGATATCTCATGAGAACAGATGAATGGAATGAAAAAAAAAAAACATAATAATTATTGATTTTTTCAATATGTTCAATTCAAAATGGAATACCAATTATTTTGCAAGAAGATAAATGTTAAATGATGTTCTTTTTGGGATGAACTTTGCATAAATAAATGTGAGAATACATACTTGGGTTTCTGTTTTCCTCACTTTCTTACGTTTTTGAAATGTTACTCCAGCTATTTTCACCAAAGTTCTCATGCAAGAGAGAGAAATAAAAGGTTTTTCATCATCAGAAGATGCCTGATCGTAGCTGAGTACCTAAAACAGAATACACCACATTTATTCTTGAGGAAATAGGATAATTCATGGCAAAAAATGTGAATTACAACATAGACGTGGGTTGGCAATTTGAATTAAAACAATAATAACACAAATATTTTAATACTTAATTTACATTCACCTGATCACAAATGAATTGTGCATTTTGCAGTAGAATATCTTCAACATTCTCATACAATCCAACACTCTGAACTTGCTGCACCAAATCCTCATAATTAGGGTTTTCCCAAGCCTCATCCAGAAGAAACTCAATCACAATTTTTGACAACTGTATCTTTTCCTTGATCTTATTGAATATCACTTCATACTCAGAAGATGGGTCCATGAGAAAATAATTGGCATATTCTGTTGAGAAGCCGATTCGTAGTTTTTCTCCTCCATCATAGCCAGCTGTCCACCATTCGTTGATGGGCCCCAAATCGAAACCAGGAACACCATCGTCTGGTGAAGGATTTTCATCGTAGACAGGTTTCAAGTAGCCAGAAGCGAATATTCTAATGTTGGTCTCGATAAGTCCAGCGTCCAACGAACAAAGGTGACCTTTTTCGTCATAAACACTAAAGTATGTAAGCTGCAAACATGTATTTTCAGATATAGTTAGATTCTGAGCACATTTGATTTACCTGGTGTGTAGGAATTTCATCATTTTCATGGATATTCTCTTCCTTGCCAGTGAACAAAGAAAGCTTATCGTCCGTCAATGCTATGAATTCTTCGTTTGAATGATTAGGATGTCCGTTATAAAGTGGCACATTATCCAAGAACTGCTTGCATTTAATACACCTCTCAGATTTGGCCGAAGATTTAATTTTGAGAGACTCAACTATTTCATCTTTAATTACTTCTGCACCAAGGCTTTGACTTTCTGTCTTGATTCTCTTGTTTGCTTGTTCATCTGCTTCAGCTGGCAATTCTGAACACACCATCTTCGACTTTTTTTACTGAAAAAAGGGAGTGATAACTTGAAACATTTACCCACTACCAAGTCACTTTCAGCTATCTTATCAACTTCATCATTTGAATTTCTGGTAAATCTGTCCTAGTAACCGTTCAATAACAAGCGAACGAAATCACAAGATAAACATCGAAGAAACGAATGGCGGGAGGCGGGATAAAGTTGAAATTTTGAGGCTAACCTAAAAAGAAAGTCTTCTTCTCGAATACTGTGCCACTTCGATTTGGTTAGGTATTTTTTCTACTCTTTTAGTCCACTCACATGACATTGACATATCATATGTGTCAGTCACGTCACTATCTTTTCCATTCCATTTTCCATTATCCACTCACACGTCAACGTCTTTGAATATAATGATTGGGTGTAATGTTTAACGAAGTAGTTAAATGACAAATTCTTATTAGATTATTATTTTCACAATACACAAACATGGTGAGTGTACGAATATTCGACCGTCGAAATCTAAACCTTCGTTACGAGCTCACCATCGATATTTGTTTATACCAATAATTTGTTTTCAGGTGCTGATAGCAGCAGCAGTCTGCACCAAAGCAGGCAAAAGTATGTCGTGTGAATGTCTCATGTTCTCCTTTACAATGACGATGTTTCAGCTATTGTGTCCAGGCAGTTTGTCGAAATGACGAAAGCGAGAATCGAGGGACTGCTTGCTGCATTCCCCAAGCTCATACCAACAGGAACCCAACATACTTTCGTTGAAACGGATTCTGTGCGCTATGTCTATCAGCCGCTCGAGAGACTCTATATGCTGCTGATAACGACAAAAGCCAGCAACATATTGGAGGATCTGGAAACCCTCCGTTTGTTTGCCAGAGTTGTGAGTTAACTATATGTATGATTAGTCATGTATGTATACCCCAAAATGGCAATGAAAGTTAAATATTGTAATCGTGGAAACCAAATCAAATTTGATCTAGACTCCAGCGTCGATCTCTTAATGCACACAGCTGTTATTTTCATTGAAATATTTAAAAAAAGGTCACATCTGTTTGATTGTTAATGTACATCATAGAGAGGCATATTGAAACAGCATTACCATTTGAGCAGAAATTCTATTAGAGAAATTCTGGCTGTTATAATTACAAACATATCAGTGAGACATTTTAATCTCATCATCATAAATAATTACATCACAAATATGAGTTATAAACGTTTGTCTATTCTTTTGAATATCTGTTGTAAATTTAATCAACATTGACTACTACTCAAGGTTTGTAGCCATTCATACTTTTGGAATTAATATAAATACAGGGTATTACTTAAAGGTACGTACTGAATTGAAGGGAGTATTTCTTTAATAATAGAAGCATAGCATAAGTAGATAAGTTCATATAAACATGTGTCTTTGAATATCTGGATTTAAATATACAGGGTGTTGAAGTTTCTCTTTTAAATTGATTTTTTATTTATATTCAAAACACCATTTTGTCCATATTGTTGAAATTCGACAGTGTAATTTATGATAGAAATATTTGTTTTTAATCAAATGGTAACTTTTTCATGGCTGTGGGAAAATTGTCACCCTGTATCTTGAAAACTGTAAAAAATTTCATTTTATTTGATTTGTTCCAGTGATAATGTAACACCTTGTATAAATTCAAGTTTAGATTTCTTATTGCTATTTCTCCATTGGTTTGTCAAGCATTATTTTTCTATTGTGAATATAGAAGAAATATTTTGCTTCTTCTAATGATTATACAGTAAGAGTAAATGAACACAATCATTATTTACAGTTGAAATGTGTTCATCACAAATTCTCCAGTAATTCAATGTGACTGTAGATAGTGAATTCAATAAAAGACTATCACATACAATGAAATGTTTTGAGTAATTTTATGAAGCAAATACCCAATATCTATTTGAAATAAAAAACTAATAGATGAATTTATTGGTATTGGTATTTTTGTGTTCTCTTCATTTTCATTCCTCAGAGGAGCCTGAAAATATTCATATAATCATGATCATTATTATTTGATTTCTTATTTAATATGAACAGCTATATAATCATCATCAAAATCAATGGTACTGGCCACCCAGTTGACTATGTCTAACTCCAATTATCTATCCATTTGAAGGGTGTCCAATTAAAATTGTGTAATGTGTAGTAAAAAAAAAACTAAACTTATGTTAACTCTTATTTGTTTTCATAGATTCCAGAATACTGTAGGTCCCTGGAAGAAAATGAAATTGCCGAAAATGCTTTCTCTCTCATTTTCGCTTTTGATGAAATAGTGGCACTGGGATATAGAGAAAGCGTCAATTTATCTCAAATCCGCACTTTCGTTGAGATGGATTCCCACGAAGAAAAAGTTTACCAAGCTGTTAGACAGGTCAGCAAAGATTTTTCCGTTAAAAACAATGAACTATGTCTTTTAAAGAATTGGAAGGTACTTGTAATAATAAAAAAGTGAGACAAATGAATTTTCATAAGCTGATAATTTCGAATAGGTCTGCCAAAATTTGTGCTCATGCATATCCTCTTCCGCATGTGTTGATTTTCATTAGTTTCAATCTACATAATCATATCAAGAATATTAAAACATGGTTGGGTTTGTATTCCTGAAAAATAGTTCACATTCATCGTCACCTAAAGGTAAATTTGTATCGCAACATATCACACAATCATTCCCTCTCACTTTGTTTCCAATAATTGCCTCCTTAGACAGACTTTACTGCATAAAAAAACCGGAACAACCCAACAAGATTTGTATTTTCTGTAATTTCGCAGACCCAAGAGAGAGAGGCTAAAAACAAGATGCGGGAAAAAGCTAAGGAGTTGCAAAGACAAAAGATGGAATTAGTGAAGAAGGGCATCAAGCCGGGTTTCGGAAAGAGCGGAGGTTTCGGGAGTTCCACAGGGTATACCCCGGCTCCGTCTGTCGGCGATGTTGCCAATGTTTCGAATGATGTTAAGCCAGCTTACACACCTGCTACTGTCCAGTAAGTATTTTTCGATCTGTAGCAAAATCATTTTTTGGAAAAAAATCGAAAAGTTCAATTTTTTTTATCGAATAAATTGTGATTTTTTGATTCACACTTATTTTATACTACCATTTATTTGCTGATAATTTTTATTTGCTATTTTTTATATATGTACGTAATATTATAAACTCTGAGTTGTTTTTGTTGTTGTAAACTGTTTGTGTTTTGTTAAGTTTATTTTACGAATATTTACGTTGGACTAATGAAGATTAGTTATGTTTTTACCCTCACATATGACATTCTGAAAATTAAAAGTTTCTAATACATGTTTCACCAAAAGTGAAAAACGATATTTTCAGGAAATCATACAAAATGCAATTTCATGCAATGAAATCTGTTGACTTTTCGAAACTCAGCATTTCAAGAAATTTTTATAAGCAGAGAAAAATCAGAAAAATGTCAAGAATCATGCAATCATTTATCAAGCCTACTCAATTTTGACGTATTGAGTGTCAAAATTATTATCACCATGTGAAATAAATTCCATTTATATCTATCATTTTTTTTTTCAGGAAAGCCAAAGGAATGAAATTGGGTGGAAAAGGACGTGACGTAGAATCGTTCGTAGATCAACTGAAATCTGAAGGTGAAAATGTGATAACGCCAGTGAAGAACAGTATTTCTCAAGTGGGCACTAAAATTCCAGCCATCAAAACGGACGTCGATGAGTATGTTTCGCGAAATATAATTGTCTCTAGCTTGTTTCAGTTCTTTCTGTTTTTTCATCATGCGATTGCGAAAGCAAAAAGATTAATTTTTACTGTCAACTTGAAATCATTTTCTCTATCAGAAGATGCATGTTGTTCAAATTTTTCTCAACACTCAATATTTTTATGATTAGTACTTGAATTCGTTTATTCAATCAAAAACGATACATCAGATTATTCTGAAAATTTGGCTAATAGCTCGTGATCTGAAATATTTATTTGAAATATTTTCAGCAATACAGCATTTGTGGTTACCTTCTGAATCTCTTCATATGTTACTTCCCTGTTCTAATCTTTAATGGTTTTCGAGTTGATAATTATTTTCTATATTTTGTCTTCAAAACGTATCTAATTTAAAATTCATCACTGTGAAATTTTGAAATTTTTGGCGTAGGATACCAAGGTTCTTTGTAATATTTTTTTTTTATGGAGTGTCGCTGAAGATTCGTGAATATATTTCTCGTAGAAAGCATGAAATGTCATAATGTGTCACACATGAAAATTTGAGAATTTTACAATTGATGTGTCGATAACAATAGATTTGCGCACAACTTGAGAGAAGTATCACAAAAATATGACAAATTCCGATTCCCAAGTATTAGATAGAAAAAAAGAATCAGAAAGTTATCACGAACCCAAAAATTCAATAATATAGATGGTGTCTCATTTGAAATATTATTATTATTGTTTATCATCCCAAGAAACATTATGAAATAAATACATGTACGTAATTAATGTATGATAATCTAACATGAAATATAACAGAATAAAGCAACAAAATATGAGTTCGAAGAATGAAACCAAATGTAAGATATATATAATATAATCAAATATCCAAGATAATGCTACTTTTTGGAATAATCGGCAACGCTGCATTGCTGAAAATGTTGAATCGTTGAGCCACGAGCGATTACTGAGGTATAGAATAAGTGAAGAATAGAAGCAAGAACTGAAGAATAACCAATCTCTCATTTTCCGTACACGTCCAGAATATTTCCAGCAATACAGTGTTGCCGCTTGTAACAGAAAATAGTAGTTCTACCGAAATTTGCGAGAACTTTTTTTTCCAGCGTTCATTTGAGATTGGAAGAGAAACTGGTGGTGCGACTGGGTCGCGACGGCGGCGTCCAACAGTTCGAGCTGTTGGGCCTGGTGACGTTGCACATCGGGGACGAAAGGTGGGGCAGAATCCGCGTGCAGCTGGAGGACCAGAACGCGCACGGCGTCCAGCTGCAGACGCATCCGAACGTCGACAAGGAGCTGTTCAAAATGCGCTCGCAGGTGAATCCCCCATAGTCGTTTCAATTACTCCCCCTTTGCGACTTCAAATTGGGATTTATCATTTTCGAATTGGGAACGGGGGTGTGCCAGGGCTGTTGTCTATCCCCTCTATCTCGATTCTGATGTCATACTAGTGGGTTGAGTTTTCACATCAGCTCTTATTGGTGCATTCGTGATTGGGATGATTTAGTTTATTTACTATAAAAACTATAAGCCTACTCAATCGAGGCGAAAAGATCCCTGATAAATTCGCTAACTTTTGGTGAAAAACAAGATTCAATAATATAAATCATTACTAAGTTATAGCATTGTGAAGAAATTCCGTTTTAATGAAAATCAGAACTTTGAAATACAAAATACTATTTTTCGCCAATGTGAAATTGCTGTATGAAGAGAATGACTGAGTATGACAAACAAGGATGATGCATTCATTTTTCAGCTTTTTCTGGGATTTTCTCTCCTCGTTTCTGAAAAATTTAAAGTAGAAGTTATCAATCATCAATCAATCAAATATACTTTATTGTCAAAGATTGATACATCTTATGGACAAAGCAAATATAAAACTGAGTGCCAATAGGACAAACAATACAAAGGTAATACAGAATAGATAGATAGATAAATTTATTCAAAGAATTGTAAATTTACAGTTACATGTATATCAACAATTAAATGAATATGACGTCAGACAGGTTAAAAAGAGTTGAACAACTACAATATAATACAAAAACATCAGTAATCACATTACAGATCACAAGTGAAAGTAAAAGAAGGCATATTTATATAAAAAAACTATCTCTCTGTAAGTTCTCGAACAGTGTAAGGTTCTATCTTCAAAATGTTATGAAAAACAAGTTTTTTAAATTTTTTAAAACAGGATTCTTGCTGTATCTCTTTCGGTAATAAGTTGAAGAATTTAATACACGAGTAAGTAGGAGCTCTTTCTGTCTGTGCCAATCTATGTGCTGGAAAGTTTAAATTTAGACTCCTCGTATTGAACTCATGTTTTATTTCGAATTGGTCGAACTTTTCTCTATTTTTAAACAAAAACACCAAGCATTCATACACATACACACCAGGTAGTGTTAATATATTGAATTTTCTGAAATTTCCTCTGCAAGATTCATTATGTTTGAGGCCAAGTAGTATTCTAATGGCTCTTTTCTGAATAATAAAAACTTTTTCAGCATCACCGCTTCCGTCCCAGAAAGCAATCCCATAGCGCATCACTGAGTATATGCTTGCGTAGTAAATAGCTCTTAAACTACCTATATCTAAATATTTGGCAGCGATTCTGAATGAGTAGCAGGCTGAGTTGAGTTTTTTTTTTGAGTTTTAAGAATTTATTGTTCTCTGCTAAGGTTATCTTTTTGGACTGGAGAGTAATTTCTTCAGGAATACTAGTATTTTTTGTTTTTGTTCTAATGCAAATGTGATTCGTTTTTTCTGTGTTCAAAATTAAAATCTTAAAATAAAATAATAGTCAATCAATAAAAATACACAGAGAATAGGCATTTATAAAATCAGAAAACATCTCGAATTCTTTCCTCAAAAAATTCGCGAATCTCATAGTATGGTCTACAAAGTAAAAATTCTTTAACTGTCTTCCTGAATAGTACATAGGCAGTATTCAATATCACAGAGAGTTTATGTTTTCTAAGTATTCCTTAATCAGAATTTTGAATTTTATAACAGTATCACATTCTTTTATATTTTGGGGGTGACAATTATACTTATTTACGCCTTCATAAAACATTGAGTTCATACCCCTACATGTATGCATTCTGATGAGATAAAAATCGTTGTGAGATCTTGTTGAATGCCATGTATTTCTCTGCTAAAAACAACAAATTGATTGAAATACTTTGACATCGAACCCTTCAATAAGATGAAAGTGGAAATCAATGCAAAAGTTACGATCTAGCATTACTATCTTATGACTACAGAACCGTAATACAATAATTGAAGTGTGATCGAATAATAGTATTGTACACTGTTATTTTAGTTTCGATGGAAAACACAGATGCACAGATGAAAAGAAAAATAGTTCGATATTTTATCATAATAAAAAGACAACTTTTCATCAAGTTTATCACCCAAATATCCAAAGTTACGTACAATTTCCATTCATTTGCCTTGAATAATTGATTGAGTATTAACCTCATGTTTTTCATTTCAGATTGGTTTGAAGCAGCCGTCGAAGCCCTTCCCGTTGCACACCGACGTCGGCGTGTTGAAGTGGAGAATGCAGAGCTCCGACGAAGCTATGGTGCCGCTGCTCATAAATTGCTGGCCATCCGAAGCCGGAGACGGCAGCTGCGACGTCAACATAGAGTACGAACTCGCCCACACCGATTTGGAACTCATCGACGTCAATATTGCCATCCCGCTGCCGTAAGTTTGCGAGGGTTTTCGAAATTGGCGCAGTCGGTAGGATATCGTAATTTTGTCATTGAAAGATTTATAGGTATTACTTTAATTTCTCACAAAACATTATTATATATGGGAAATATGGAATGAATACATATACATTATGATGCAAATGTATAAAATGTCGAATAAACAGCAATAAAATACAAATGAAAAATAACACAGGTCAACGCGAATTTTTACATTGATGGAAGGGTATGAAATAACGATAGATTCATAAATTAGACACTTTCTAGACGACATCAACCTTCTACAAAACAGTTGATATTTATTTATCACTTGAATAATATCTGTGATGCAGTGTGAAAGTTACGACCACTTTATTTTTTCGCGGTATTTTTAAATATATCAGAACTATTAACTATTCGATATTTCTACAATTACTCGAAAAAATTTATTATTATAATTACCACAAATGCTAACTTCATATGGACTGATTTTGAATCTTCTTGCTTCAGTTATATTTTCCAATTTATTGGGCAATGTGTTGTAAAAAATGATTCCATTGTGAAAAATTTAGTGTTTGCCAATACTTGATGAATAAGTATTTGTTATCAGTGGTGTCGTATTTCATGAGAATTGATTGATTAACTTGAAATTCAAAATTTACATTTTCAATTATTTCTTGAGAAAATGAATAAAGCAACAAATTATGAGTTCATATGATGATGTATGAAATTCAATAAATCTTTAGGTTTGGATAAATTCAAAGTTGGTTCTAGAAAATTCAAATTGATGGTTTCATTTTGTGAATTTATTAGTGGCTTCAAACATGAAATATTTATATTCCCTCAGAAATATATTAAATATCGTAAATTTGAAGAAATAAGATGAAACTAAATATTTCCCAAGTATCTCATAGGATTAACATTCCGGATTTCAATTAAAATCCCTGTGATCGGTTTCAGTTTTCTTCTCAAACGATGAATTTAATTATTTTGCAATAATCTTTCATTAATATGAAGGCCTAAAAATTTCGTTACATTTGCATACAACAAAGTTGTCATTGCGCTTTAATGTATTGTTGGATATATGAGACAAATTTCTTGATATGTGATCTGTGTGATGTTATAAAAGTACCCAGGAATTTATATTCTTTAAAATAATTGACTTGTTACGATGTTCTACCGACTGTCAATTTCGAAGATAACACGGTTTTGCTGGAATTCTCGTGTTTCAGGATCGGATGTTCTCCTGTAATTGGTGAATGCGATGGTACTTATACTCACGAATCGAGACGCAATCAACTCGTTTGGAATCTGCCGCTTGTGGATGCCAACAATAAATCTGGTTCTTTGGAATTTAGCGCTCCCAGGGCCATTCCTAACGACTTTTTCCCACTTTCTGTCACATTCAATTCAAAATCTTCGTACGCCAATATCAAGGTATTTATACAAACATTATTAGTTTTTTGACACTTTGTTAGTAATTACTCAAGATTACTTTTTTTTTCAGATAACAGAAGTTTTGCTAGTGGATGACGATTCTCCGGTTAAATATTCAGTTGATACTGTATTGTATCCAGATAAGTATGAGATAGTATAGAGGGTTTGATTATATAGATTGGAATTAAAAATAAACACACTTGTAAAGAAAATAATTTTCAACTAATTCCCTATCCATTATAATATAGTGTTGCTTTTGTACAAAAATGTTATGAAAATTTATCTTTATTTTTATCTACGTAAATAAAGTAAGAGAAAACAATCATTACATCTTGTTTACTTTATCTGATATTCATATATTTGTCATTCGAAATTATTATTTCTTGAGTTTATATCCGATCAGATCGAATAAAATTGGATTTTTCATGTGGTATTCATTTATTGCGCCAACCTAATCAAACTCCATATCGATTGCAGACACTTTTTATTGGCAAATATCGATGTTTTTTAGGATCAGAAAAAATAACAACTTATGCAGAAAAACATATTTTAATGATCAAGATATTAATGGAGATGTTTTTTGACGAAATACATGATTAGTGTATCTTTATAATTTGAAATGAATATCTTATACAAAACCAGACATTGGTGGTACCACAGATTCAAATTGAACATCAAATATACCTGATCACATTTTGAAACACAAAAATGTCTCAAATGTAGCCGCTCTCATGACACAAAATTCAATTAAAATGAGACGAAAACACAGTCTTTTATTCTTTGGACGTTGGAAAATAAGTTTGCACATATAATGTCAATTTTGTTATTTTCATCATATAAAAATATTTCTAGGGAACACATTTCATCGACTCTTTAATAATCAACTAATAAAAATCTCAAAAAAAAAACATCAAGCAGCACAGAGATAGATGGATACAATATTGATTTTGTGAGAATACTGAATTGAGATAGTTTTAGGAACTTTCTTCTGATACTGAAAAATTCTGATCAATGTATTTATCCTCGATTAAAAAAAACCTCTCTCAGAGCAAATGCCAACTCCAAACATCCTGCCAGTTTCAAAAAAATCTGATGATAACTCAACAGTTCAGCAGTATGGTACTTCTAAAAAAATTCAAAAATTTCACACTTCCAGAGAAAATAACTACCTACTCAACTAGACACCACTACACTCAATATTTTTTTTTCCAATCAATAAGCACCAAATTGTACTGTCAAGATATCTGATTAGAAACATAAATATTTATATTCGTTCATTATGTATAACTATGTAAAAACATTGTATCAGTAAGGTGTAGAAGCTTCTGAACATGTAGAGTCTTGGTGGCAACTCAACGAGTGTTGCAATGCCATCGGCATCAGCCATTCTTTAGGGAGACATCTTTCAAGAAATGGCACCCAACTACTAAAATACGCTAGACGGTTGACCCAAGATGGAATATCTTGCCCACACAAAATCTGAACATCAAACAAACATATTACAAATGGTACAACAATTGATTGATATACAAACCTTTGTGAACGATCCTGAAAAATGGTTGCAATTGTTATTCATGAGATGATATCTATTACCCTTGAATTCTTTGCCTAGTTCATTTATTATTCTGCTAACATCCCTCTCAGTGAAGTCTGTGTATCCGATTTGTACTGTTTGCCTGAAAAACAACTCCTTCATTCACCATTTCCCAATTTTTTGAGGTTCTCACCTAAATCTGAATTGCTCACCCAATTCTTGCTCATTTCTAGGAGCAATTTCAAATATACCAGTGAACGAATATCTGTGCCCACCATAAGCATACTCTGTCCCGTACACTTCCACCCCAGAATGGAATACTCCTATGCCTATGTTGCTGGTGTACTCGTTCATTTTATACATATCATAGACGTTTAGCAAGATAGGCTCTCGGAACATTTTGTTGGGTAGGAGTTCGTCGGAGCCAGAATCTCGGGCTGCACTCATACAACTGAACGGGAGGTTGCATGTTAGGCCATTAGAAAACATCTAGAAGATATCAGCATATTTTCGTTTCATCTCTTTGTTCACATACTCACTTTTGATATTTAACAAAAGGTAGAATCACCTCAATCTTGTGTCAGACATGAACAAGTTCTCTCAGTTGAGAGAAATATCAATGAACAATTTGGAAGCAGGAACCAAATAATTTATACTTTGTGTGAATTTTAGGCTCCTGGAGTTTTAGGTTATATTGTGATTTTGACAAAGTTGATGACAACAAAGAACAATTCAGTGTTTGGTTGGCACAACTGTTTTTATATCATTCTGTTGACCTCTCTGCTCATACATAGAAATTAGCTGTCATCAATCAATGTCGTTCATAAAAAAAACAGCAATGACAGAGATTAGTAACTCATCTATGCTTCTGTGTGTGAGTTCTATGATGTCGTTCTGTCTCAAATAATGTGGTTCTTTCTTTGTCAGGTTTATTCCAGTTTATTCATAAATGAGCAAGGTTTATTTATATTCCCTAAAAATAAACCGTTTTCCCGGTTATTAAATTCATTTTGCTATAGTGATAGAAGCAGCTGATACAGGATGGTGATTATAAATTCTTTCAAATATCCTGAATCTATCATTCGATGCCAAAAAGAGGATGTCAAACTCATTCTCGATAAAAGAGATCTTGGTATTGGGACTCTTTATGTGAGCGAAAGGTGAATGCTGGCCTTTTTCCTAACCAAACACAAATGTATATCTGACTTTCATTTTAGTACTGTGTGCTGGCAACACAGAGAGCAGGATAACTATGGCCTCACTATCAACTACCCAGACATAACTCTTCATGCAATTTCCAGAGATGTGGCTATTTACTCTGGAGAATGTGTATTCATCATGGTTGATGGACTGATTCGTATGCCAGGTAGGACTCACGTAACTTAGTTGAGTACATGAGAGACGATAAGTTGATATTTAAGGTGACCCATCATCAGAACAAGATGTAAGTGACAACAGCGATGCAGGGTCCTTATCAGATATTGCAGACCTAGTGCTAGTACCACCCACTTCAAATGATATAAAAGAAATATATGAGGCTATAACAGTTTGCCAGGTCAGTATCTTTAAGCAAGTTCATTAAAGAGGTATCTGTAATACTTCTCAAGATTGGTTGGAATCCTATTTACACTCGACCATAGCCAAATTGTGAAATCATCAATTTGCTCTAACTTAAATAGTATAGATTTTAGTTTACCACTAGGGTCTGTGTAAGGTTTTTTCTGATATTCCCATATTATAAACGATTTTGATATGTTGAACAATATTCATAGTCATTTTATCCTTATCGTAGATTTGTTTGTATTTTTTTGATGTTATAGTTTGTCCACTATCATTTGTTGGTCACATCTTCACAATTTTTTACATTGACTTTTTCATGATTCTTTTTCACCCTAATTGATCTTCCTAGGAATTGAATCCTGATCCAAATGATGTGGACGATGATAGTGGGGAGGAAGATGACAATCTCTATGAAGATGCTGAGGATGACATGAATGAAGAAGAAAGGGGAGGAGGTGATGCTGATATTGATGATCTAGCTAGAAGAATTCGTGAGAATCTTCCCGATGTTCATTTGAATTACGTCAATGGGCATAATGAAGAGGAGGAGTTTCAAGATGCTGACTGAACAATTTCTAAGATGAATATTTGTTTTTTTGTACTTTTATAATTGATGTGATCTCAGTATTGTATCAAAGCTAGTTGTAGTTACTCTCTAAGAGCAGTTGCTCAGAGAGAAAATGAATTAAACTTGTTTTCGATAATTTAAGGGTATTAATTCTTTCAGAATACCCTCAAGAAAGCCCAGTTTAGTGTTCAACTGATAATGGAAGTTCTCTCTATGCATTTTTTTTTTTTTTTCAAAAATATTGCTTCATATGATTTGAGATAAAAATAAGGTGTCAAAACATCCAGTCGAATATTTTCAGTTTTATTTTCGAGCCATTCCGTATATGGTAGCTAACTTTTCAATGGATATCATTCAATTTTTATCTGAAATTAATCCTTGCATACTCCCTTACAATTATTGTCGGATTTTCTTGCATTCACTATTTCTACAAATTCTGGCTTCAATGATGCTCCACCAACCAAAAATCCATCGATATCAGCTTGTCTGCCCAGTTCCTTACAATTTGCAGCATTCACAGATCCACCATACTGAATTCTGATATTTTGTCCAACTTCAGGACTTATATTTTTACACATAAAGTCTCTCAACGACTTGTGGACTTGTTGAGCTTGTTCGGGTGTAGCAGTTTTTCCAGTTCCTATGGCCCAAACTGGTTCGTAGGCAATCACTACATTTTCCCAATTCTTGATTTTGTCTGCGATAGCTTTGGTCTGCCTGAATACGACTTCTTCTGTTTTGCCAGATTCACGTTCCTCCAGTGTTTCACCAATGCAAGCTATTACTTTTAGACCATTCTGTAGGGCGAAAGCAACTTTATCAGCGATGAGCTCATCAGACTCTCCGAAGATTTGTCTCCGTTCGGAGTGTCCCAAAATCACCCAATTGACACCAATGTCTAACAACATAAGTGCAGAAATTTCACCGGTGAATGCTCCTTTCTCCACTTTATAACAATTTTGGGCAGCGACTTCGACATTTGAAGGAATTTTGCTCTTAACGTAGTCCAAATATATAGCTGGAACTCCAACAATGACCTCTGTTTCACTGTCCAGTGGGCCAGCTTCCAAAAATTTCAATATCTCGTCAATTTGCTTTTTGCTACCATTCATTTTCCAATTACCACCAACTACAAATTTCCGGCCCATCTTGCCTTAGATTCGGTGAATAATCAAAAAAAATGAAGACGTCGTACGAAAAATTTTAAACTTCAATTTCTTTCTAAAGTACAATAATCACACATGACCTTTACGACCTTCAAATTGACTTTTTGACTTTTGCTCCCCCACCCTTTGCTGATCGTCGCACTCAACACGTATTTGTTTCTATTTCACACAGAAGAATAGATATACCCTGAGTGCATACATTTATCCCAGTGAAAAACGGTGTAAGTAATTTGCTCCACACAAATGAACACCATCAGATTGAGTAACACAAACGAACAGACGTTTTTCTACTACACCTGCTCTAAGCATTACAACACAAACGAACAGACTTATTAAGACTACCGTAATTTATGTTGGCGAGACTGAGTTCGTAGTTGGCACTTTTGGTAGTGTTGGCAGCATTGACAACGCTACGCCATTTGTAATTGTTGTGCGTTTTGCATTTGGGAGGTAAAATAAAAATCTATGTTTTTTACTTCTAGTTTTGCAAATTACGAATTGTTTGTTGTGTAAAATGAGTTCAAATATAGACCCGGCCAAATTAAAAGTCGTTGATTTACGCAACGAACTCTCCACCAGAGGTTTGGACACGAAGGGTAATAAAGCGGCTCTAGTGAAACGCTTGAAGGATGCCCTCGAAGGCGAATTAAATAAAGGTAAAGCATCTTTGAACATATCTTCCTGAATGTATGGGGTTGATCTGCTGCATGGATATTTGGTCATCCTAATTGATGATTGAACTTTTAACCTGAGTTTGGGCCTCCGGCGTCAGGTGACCCTGAAAAAATCTAGATTCATGGTAGATCACACATGAATGATAATGATCTGAGATTGATAATAATCACTGCAATGAGTGAACTCTCCTAGTTATTCATTATTATTCATTGCCACAGTTGCAGTTCTTTGAAATCTTGTAGTACTTTTCATTCAAATCTTATCATCTGGATATTTTCTATATATTTTCAAGAACTATTTTCCCAGCATAATTGTCTTTTTGAGAATTATTTTCACTGTGTGTGATTATTTTCAGAGCTGCCAAATACTTCCATTGCAGACACATCCACTGAGGATTTAGATGCATCGGTCACAGAAAGTCCTGAAAAGGCTAAGCCAGGAGGTGCAGAACTGGAGGTAGATTTTTTCTTCACTAAGCATCGTTAAAATGTTGAATGAATGAATGAAATTTAATTTTCAGGCACAAGAACTGCCGCCTACCAGAACACCAGAGAAACCAAATGCTGAGTTAAAAGTTTTTGTTGAAAAATCCCTAGAAAAACCCAAACCTGCTGATAAATCTCCAGAAAAAGTTGCACAGCCACCAGAGAATGTGACTAAGTCCCCAGAAAAAAGTGCAAAGTCACCAGAAAAAGAAGCTAAGCCCTTGGTAGAAGATCAACTTGCTTCAACTGAACAGACTGAACTTACAAAGGCAGCTAATCAAGACAGTTCAGAGTCTAATGAAACAGAACTGACAAACAGTCAACAGGAAGATGTAAGTTTTTTTTTATATTTTTCTTTAAGAATTTACACCTATTGTGAAAAATAATCATTGATTTCATTTAGATATAAGTGTCTTGTATAATATTGTCAGTTTTTGGTGCAATTTAATCAGTAGGAAGTTCATCAGGAGATTCAAAAGGAAGTCAGAATAGCAATGTAAAAAAATCTGAATTTATCTAGAGTTAGTAGAGATCATAGTTTCATCGTGTTCATTTGTTTGTATTGATGTAATGATTCATAGGATTTTGAGTAAATCATACTAACAACCAGTGTTTGAGCTGGTTTGAGCAAAAGCATCTCCAACACAATATCTTACAGTATATTACTATCATTGAATGGAGTTACCCAATGATCTGTTCAAAAGTACATATATAAGTTATATTGTAACTACTTTCAATATTTTTTTGTGCAATTAATTTTTTTAGGTTTTCATTTACATTATTTTCACCTCAAACAATACATTTTTTTTTTTATTTCTGTGTTGATTCTTAACCATCTTGAATATAGGTGATTTTGGTCTCAAGCAAATTCATCTAACCCCCATTGAACAAATATTTATTGTTACTGCTCTAAATTTGTCTTTACAGGTTAAATTTAGTTATTGAACTTGAAATTATGACAGTATTCAGCCTGAATCATTCTTGAATCAGCTTGCCTCATCAAAAAAATAAGTCCATTTCACATACTCAAGTGACTCAAATAACCACTATACACACCAAAAAAATCTTGTCTCACTACCAATAAAAAGTTGACAGTCACAAAAACTTGATAATTTAAATAAATAAATAGTTCAGAAATTGAAGAAGAAACTTTTCAACCACCTTCCAGATGTTATAAAGGGCATTCAAAGTGAGCATATTATATCTTGAAAAAATATTACTCTGATCAATTGTGAAGTGTGTTTTTTTGTATATGTCCTAATAATGATATTTCAATTCAATTTTTTTATTGTTGTGTATCATTTATTTAGTTAGATGCATGTACATCAATGATTATTATTCATAGTCTCTTTTTTTAATTTCATATGTATCGATGCTTTGTCAATAAGTTCTTTTGCTTTTGACAATAAAATATATTTCTATCTATCCATCTATTTAATAGACATTCTAATTGAAAAAGTTTCCACAATTTGTTGATATTCCAAATTTACTATCTGATGGGTGCTAAATAATTTACAACAAGACTAACAGGTGTTCAATTTCATATGATAATGAATAATATAAATACAACATACAGGATGTTTTCTGAAGGAAACTTTGAACGGAATTCTTTTGCAGGGTAAAAACGGCGATTCGGCGGAAAAAGAGGAAACAGAAAAAATGGAAACAAATGATGGGGAGGAATCCACCCCCGCCGCCGCCGCCACTGACGAGGCTGCCGGCGACGAGGACCCGGAAAAGAAGAGTGAGAAGCGAAAACGAGATTCGGATTCTCCGGAAAGGGGGCAAAAGAAGCGAGCCAGGTCGCCGAGGCCGATCAAAGAGGACGAACCTGCCATCGATAACGACAAAGTTTTATTGAGTTGGTGTAAGTATGATACGATTTTTTTTTCGTGTAATATTCAATACTGATTGTCAACTCTGTTGATTTGTAATATCGGAATTATTTGAATTCCCATAAAAATCAAGAATCAATACAATCGTCTCTCTTTTTTGAACAATCACCCAAAAGTCATCATCATACTTAATAATTTCCGAGAACATATTTTTTCGTCTAGGAGAATTTTCATTGGAGGGGGTTAATCAGTATAAGTATTGAATGACTTTTGAAAAGTAAAATTTCATTCATAATATCACATTCAATTCCATATGATACAATTTTATAAATGAACAAAAAAATTCATGTAATGAAAACAATTCAATAACCAATCAAAAATAAGTAAATGTCAAACGCAAAATCAATATAAATGAGAATTTATAAACTACCAAAAAAAATATATTAGATCCGTTAGAAATTTTATTTTTCTATTTTTTTCACAACCAAATAAATCTGTCCAATATTATATTGTGTCAATTTGTATGTCCTGATGTATATTCAATCAGGCAAGTTTTGTTATGCAATTCTTAATTTTTTATTTTCGAAGATAATGTTTTTTTTTGGTGATTTTATTCATCGTACATGGGGTCATGGTATTTTTTCAGGAATATGTATTTTTGTCTATTATAATTTTCAGAATCAGAAAAATTTTTAGAGACTAAGAAATTATTTTTGAAGTCAATAGTAACACTTATTCACATTTAACAAACAAGAAAATTTCTTTTCTCTCATCAAAATTAAATCTGATTTTGATAAAAGTTGTATTACAGTAGAATAAACAGGCCAATAAAAAAAACTAGTTAATTGAGCTTACTGCTTGAAAAATTGAAAAAGAAACGGTAGAAATATTTATTTCCATGAATTTATTTCTTATTGTTGTGTTGTGTTCCTATTCTTTATTTATGGCACATACAGGTAGTATCAATTCATTTATTCAATTCGAAAATCAATTAAGTCAACCAAGTTATTACTTCTCTATTCGTTTCATGAATTTGTATTTCATTTCATTTTGTTGTTGATATTTATGTTCTATTTTCCATGAACATGTAGATCTTGTTTCTTGAGAATAATAAATGTTATTATTATTTCAGATGATTCTGATCTGAACCTGCAAATCGACAAGGAGTCCTTCTTGTCCGCCAAACCGCTAACCGATGCCGCCTTCGGTTACGTTTGGGCCGGCGCCAGGGCCAACTACGGAGTCCGCACAGGCAAAGTGAGTATTTTCCAGGAATCCTGAACATCCCAAGTTCATCAATATTTCCATATATCTAAAGGTACATAGGTAGCTCAAATAGCTGTTATAAATATATTTGACTATGTCACAACTCTTCACATTGACTTTTGTCATGGTTTTTCATGCATTCTAAACTTCTTCTGACAATAAATAATATATATCAATATATCTTTTCACGGCTTGTTTTTCCTCTTTAGGTATGCTTTGAGGTGAAGATCACCGAAGAGATCAAATGGGAGGACGATTTTTCGCACCACCGCAACAACAGACGTGAAAACGTCAAGAAAGCCGAGGAGAAGAAAAAGGTAGAAAATTCTGCAAAAGAAAAGGCTGAGATTGACCAAACTGCTGACAAGATGGAAACGGACGAAGTGAAGAGCGAAGCCGCGCCTGAAAAAGCAGAGGAAAATAGCGAAGCTGCGCCTGAAAAATCAGAGGAAGCTAGTGAAGCTGTCCCGAGTAGTGAAGCTGTGCCGGAAAAAGTCGAGGAAAATAGTGAAGCCGCGCCGGAAAATCCGGCAGCGGGCGGGGAGGAAAAGAATGAAAATGAAGCAGTCGTGGCAGAAGAACAGAAACCTGCTGAAACAGAAAGCAAGGCAAGTGATATTGTTTGATTCATTCAATAATAATAACAATTAGTAATCCCAAAAAACATGCATGTTTATGAAGGGACATAATAGAAAACACTAAATTAATAAGAGAATACATCAATAAATGAAGGAAAAGATCAGGTCAAATTGAAGATAAATGGATCATTGTTTTTGATTTTATCTATTCACTGATTATAAGTGTAACATTTTCAGTAGTATGTACAATTGTTGAAGGACATTATTCATGAAGCCCGGTCAATATATATACTTCAACAATAATTATCATATTGGTTTCTCATACTAGGCATTTTTAAAAATGTCCGGGCATTGTCTAATTGATTATATTATCCATCATATTTGAGCGTATATTCATTGTAGTTTGTAATCCATGACATTATTCGATTTTATGAATGATTATATTATTAAAGGAAGTGGAAGCTGTTGTGGAGGAGAAGAAAGAACCTCTTCCGACACACTTTTTCAGAGTCGGTTGGTCAGTGGGGAAGAGTAGTTTGCAATTGGGAGAGGATCAGTTTTCGTTCGCGTACGAATCTACCGGGAAGTTCATCAACAGCGGGGACTTCAACGATTACGGTGTCGGTTTCGGCAGCGGAGATGTTATCGGTGCCTATTTGGTAAGTGTGTGAATTGTTTATTTTTTAGTTATTTTATGGTAACTTTTAGTTTTTGAGATTGCCAACATTCTGTTCTGAAAAAGGCAGCAGATTTGTTCTCAAAACTTCCACTATAATAAGTAGAATTTCACATATTTATAAAAAATATATTTGTCTTCAATTTTTTTTTTTTTAGAGAATTTCTCTTTTAGGTGTCTCAAGGTTGAATTTTAAGCAAAGTGACTTTTTGGGGCAGATCATAAATTTGTCCTTACTACAAATATGGTTATTTCAATTTTTATTTTTAGAAAAGAGTATTAAGAATCCCAAGAAATCTAGAAATCCCAAGAAATTTCTTTCTTATTGTAAAATAAGTACAATGTGTCGATATATAATAGTAAACAAAATGATTCTTATGAAAACATTGAAATTAGTTGAAGAATATTTCATGATCACACTTGATTGTGAAAATATCCAATTTTGATCAATCTAAACATGCATCATATATAAGCATGTATGCATAGATGATATTGTTCATATTTTTGATACACAAAAAACAGATGAAAGTGAGAAATTATTTTACATTCAAATGATTTTCCAGAATTTAAGTTGAATAATCAATAAATGAAATAAAATAAAAAAAACTGTAATTTTTCAAAGATTGCAATTTAGTGTAGATCATTTTTTCTACATAAATGGCTTATTGATGTATGTAAGTTTTCAATTAATATCCAACCATCAATTTTATTTTTTGTTTCATATGTATGTTGTACGTGATTATTCATTTTAAACTGTTTTGTTGTTTGTATGTCCTCGATTTTTTATGAAACAGTTGTTTATCAGATGAAATTTTTCAATGTTCACAGAGAATTTGAGGTGAATAATCAAAAGGATTCTAAAAAATGAAATTCCAATTTCCAAGTGGGTATCAATTCATGTTTATATATGCCTGCCCAGTCTTTTATACCATATGCTGAAACAGATTGAAAACTGATAATTAATTTACTACTAACACTGTTCCTCATTCCTTCCTCATAGATATTCCATTTCATCAACTATTTTGGTTTCATATTCTCATGAAATATAAATGTCATAAAATTAGATTTTCAATTAGTTTCATTCTTTTTCCTCCTTGTATAGGAAATCGGCTCTACCGACGTCGTTCTCACTTACACTGTCAACGGCGAGAAACAGCCCGGCGAGGCGTGCCGCTTCGCGAAAGCCGATCTGCCCGAGGATTTCGTCTTGTTTCCGCACATTCTGACGCGCAACTGCGCCTTCGAGGTGAACTGGGGCGAGCGAGAGGAGTCTTGGTGCCCTCTGGCGGACGCAGATTTCCTTTTCGTGAGCAAGGCGGAGGATAAAGTTGCCGGGCCGATGCGGCCCGACGATAGGAAGGATTGCGAGGTTAGGGATTTTTATTTTATTCAATTTCAATTTAATTTGATCATATAGATGAATATTTTTCCAAAAATAAATACTATATTGTGTACACCTGGGTTCAAGGATCTGTATGTGTACAGATCAAATTTTATTATTGTAATAATTATTATCATTTATTCTATTTATTTTATTTATTGAGCTTGTGATTACAAAACAAAGAATTTCAATGACTGGTTACCTGGTCTGGTATTGATCCAATTTTTTCAAATCAATTCAATGAAATTCTATCATAAACTTGATGACCCGGCGAAATTTGTACCACCAAAAATTGGTTACTCGATTCAATTTATCTTTATAAAATATAAAATTAATTTTCTCGAAAAGTAATTTATTCGCTTCAACCAAACCTATTCTAAACATCTAGAATGAATAACAGATGTATGGTGCAGCTGTCTGGTTCTCATAGAAAATGAGAAAATTTCGATTTTTCGACTGTTCCTATGGGGGTTTTCACACGTTTTTTGGTTGATCGATTTTTTTGAAGCAGAATGAAAAAATTCTATTTACTACTACAGGATCGGTTTATCGTTTTTAAAATGTTTTTCAGAAGATTCCAACAAATATCATGGGCATTCATAACTTCTTACAGATGATCATCAATGATCAATTCATTTGATTGAAAATGGCAGTATATATGTTTGAAATTTGTATATAATTTGAAAGAAAATAAATATTGAGTTTCATCAAAAATTTCCCAAGGTACGCGAATTCGTATGATTTTGAATCGGTTTTGGGAAAATTGCACTAAATTTTGTTGAAAAATTGAGACACATTTTGATATTCATACTTATTTTTCTAAAGGTGTTGTTGATGTGCGGTCTTCCTGCTTCTGGCAAAACGCACTGGGTGAAGGAGCACGTCTCCTCGAACGCCGACAAAGATTACACCATTTTGGGAAAAGTCTCCCTGTTGGAGAGAATGACGGTGAGTCGAAAATGTATAATAAATACTCGCGGATTTATTCAGAACTAACTACTTGAACCAAATTTCTTTATTATGTGTACCAATCGATTAGAATACTACTTGGCCTCAAACATAATGAATCTTGCAGAGGAAATTTCAGAAAATTCAATATATTAACACTACCTGGTGTATATGTGTATGAATGCTTGGTGTTTCTGTTAAAAAATAGAGAAAAGTTCGACCAAATCGAAATAAAACATGAGTTCAATACGAGGAATCTAAATTTAAACTTTCCAGCACATAGATTGGCACAGACAGAAAGAGCTCCTACTTACTCGTGTTAAATTAAATTCTTCAACTTATTACCGAAAGAGATACAGCAAGAATCCTGTTTTAAAAAATTTAAAAAACTTGTTTTTCATAACATTTTGAAGATAGAACCTTACACTGTTCGAGAACTTACAGAGAGATAGTTTTTTATATAAATATGCCTTCTTTTACTTTCACTTGTGATCTGTAATGTGATTACTGATGTTATTGTATTATATTCTAGTTGTTCAACTCTTTTTAACCTGTCTGACGTCATATTCATTTAATTGTTGATATACATGTAACTGTAAATTTACAATTCTTTGAATAAATTTATCTATCTATCAATCAATAATTTCAATTTAAATTTCGTCCTTATTCAAAATAGTTTCTTTGCGAAAAATATGCGAATGTTACAAAGACAATATCTTAAAGAGGGAGTGAAACATCTCCAATAATCAATAATCAATAATAAGAAAATATGTCGAAAATCATGTGCAACTTCGTCGCAAATAACTTTTTCGGATTTACTTATTTATTGAGCTTGTAATTACTAAACAATGAATTTAAAACGGAAATGAATTTTCAGACAGCAATAACTGATATAAGATCATTCATAACTTCTAAATCGATTGAGAGAATAAAATAAATTACAAAAATAGTAAATTTTAGAAAAACTAAACATTGAAATATAATAAAATGGAAGAAACCATTAAACAAAAGAAAATATTGAAACAAAACTTGAATGAAAATGATGACTAATTTTGTTTCAGATCTTATCTGTTTTTCACTTAACTTTTGAGAATACCTATATTTTTGTAGTTTTTCATGTTATCAGGAAATTCATTAATAATAACATGATGAAAACAACAAATATTTTGTTGAAGTTTATTTTCGAACAAGTCAACTAGACTTGAATAATTTCGATCCTGTGCAGATTTCCGGCGAGCCCCTCCAATCGCGTTTCCAAGGAAAATGGCAGGTTTTTCTCGACAAGATGCAGAAATCGCTGAACAAATTGGTGTGGATGGCAGCTCTGCGCAGAAGGAACTACATCATCGACCAGGTAGGTTAGATCTTGCATTTTTTCTTTAGTCGACGACAATTTCGACTTTGAGCATTATTCATGCGGAAGAATTTTCGAAATGTGTAAGTATGCAAACGAATTCTTGAATTGGGGCGCCGGACATCGAGTGTGAGTATGAGCTGGGCTGTTACGGGGTTGGTTAATTAATATTTTCTTCCGAGGCACTATTTCATACTGAAGATTTAGTGTCTTTATTACTTGTTATTTGTGTGTGTTTTTTTCTTCTTTATAATGATTACGAAAAGTGGAAAGCACTAGCAACTGAGCAAATTATGAAAATGCCGTTGTTTATGGATGATTTCCATTACATTCTATATAAACTATAGAAAATTATTAGTATTTTTTTTACTGTGGAGGATTCGCGTTCGTTGTGTCGGGGTTTTCCATTTATTTTATTCTTTCGGAAGCAATTTTTTTGATGAAATACTTTGCAATGAAAAGTTGAAATCACAGCTGAGAAAAATACAATATGACGAATTATTGCATGAATTACTGATCAAATCTGATGCTTTTATGTATGAATCGATTGAAATATAGCCAGAAACAGTGTTCTACAGTGAACACAATACGAAAAGTTTACATTTTTCATCGATAGAATGGATGAAGAAGTGATGAAAGAATCATTTAAATGCTGGTTCCACATGGAATGAAATGACTTTCGTATGAAAAAATATTTGGATGTCAACTGGAATATTTATATAAAGGGTAGGGTGTAGAGGAAAATATTTGAGAATGATAAGAAAACTGAAACTACATCAGTACCAACTCTATTCCCAAAAAAAAAACTGGAGTTCTTGACTAACAACAGATACTTCACATCATTCTAGTGAAATTTGCAGACAACTGCTCAGTTTTTAAAAATATTCTGGTACTTCTGTTGATATATTCTCGATTACGATACTTGAGAATCGTATGGAAGGAGTTATCAAGAAAATAACTAATTGTTACATTTGAAATGAGGAAATAATACTGATTTGGATACTCCATACAGTTCTGTATATTATTTCAAATGCACGGCTTGGGTAAATCACTCTGTATACAGAGTTAGTTTGGATCACAAACTATTTTTTTTTTTCTATTGAGCTGCATCTTCGACTTCGACAAATAAGATTACTTTTTCAATGGAAATTATGTCAAAAGCTAAATAGAAAACTCATTTTTGGCAATTTTCTCTCAATACTCTCGGTTTTCGGTAACAGATATAATTTATCGACTTCTAGAATTACTAAAATAATGTGGAAATAGTAGCATGTACAAAACTTGAACAGGATGTAATGTGGAACCATTACACTATGATCTACATTTGCGATGCTGCCTGAAGGAAGGACTGAACTGAAGGAGATTTTTTTCTGATGAAAACTGAGTCATATCAAGATACTTTGGGACTTCATCTTGGGATTTTTCATTCAAATTGTGTGAAACCATTATGTTATTGTAATATCTTAATGGAAAATAATCCAAAACATGGTTGATCTGAAAAGTCTGTTGTTAGTTATTGAATATGCGATATTGAAGTGGCTAATCAATTTCATGTCATTAAATTCTTACATTGCCAATAGAACTATGAAACTATTCGATTCTCTCTCAGGCAGATCTTTAGAAAGAGGCTGAATAACGGTAATCTCATTGTATTATATTATAGAATATATTGGCAATTATAGAACAAGCTTTAAGAATATTGCAGATAATGAGGAATATAAGAAATGATCACATTAAAATGAGGGTGGTTGAATTGACTGCAAACTCAGTCTATCGCCCCATACATTTGCTGTATTTAAAATAAACCTGTACCATATATGACGAACTTACACAGTAGTAATAAGAAGGGAATAACTTGATAATGAGGTTTAGAATGTTTGAAACCACATCAAATAGCGCCCCATGATGTATTTGCAAAAGTCATAGGTCTCTATTCATATTTCTATGCAATTCTTCGTCATATTGTGATTATTCTTTGTAACCAAATGAAAGTATCTGAAAGACCTTTGTGACTATGTTAACGAAAAAACAAAGATTACGGAGTGCAGTTGACAGAGTACCATCATATTTAATCGATTATATTGAAAGTTGTAGTTTATATCGAGAACAATCGCAGGACGACCGCAGCTCGACAATATACTTCTTAAATTCGATCCAGGATGTTGCCGACAACAACGCATATGATAAGACGATGGAAGTTGTTATGATACCGAAAAAATGCATGGCATATCTTTCACGAGATTATGAGAATGAAACCAGCTGATCACAACGACAACAATTCTACGTATTATGAAACGAATCTACCAGGGGGTAATGTTTATAGATAACTAGTTATGCCATTCTGTCAACTGCAAGCTGTATTTTGTCGGATCGAGATCGAGAGATTTTAGGCGAGTGGGCTGGTATTTAAATAGGATGATTTTTTGTTTTCAGAATATTTACACTAATTAGTCCCATGATTGTTCAATTTTTAATATTTTGATCGACCGATTTTATGAAGAAAATGACTAATATCGCCATTTTTCGAGAAACTGGTTTTATGGCATTAATGAATTCGGATGATTCATCTAAGAATACAGGGAAAATAGTATATAAGTTGCATCAGAGGGAGTACCTGCAAATTTTGATCATAACAACAAGATACAGCATCTGGGCATAAAAATAAAGGAAAACTGATCACGCATCGGTAACAAGAACAAATTCACTCTGGAAATCTGATTTCAGTTCACTGTAATACAATGATATGATAGAGAAATATTTATAACTAGAATTTGAATTATATTAGATCTTAATGTATATGTGTGCGATGAAAGAAGCATATTTAAAAATTACAATAGTTAAGTACCTAATTATATCATACAGATTAATTTGGAGCAAGTAGAAAAATGAAATGAAGATATGGCTGATGAAATGTTTTCATTCTGCTGAAAGCATTTTTTTTGATTATTCTTGGTGCTGAACTTTCGAAAAAAATTTTGATTACTATCTTTTCGATAGAGAGAAACTGGCAGTTTATTGCTAGTCACTTGTGCAGTGCAACAAATCTAAATTTTCGAACATGAAAATGCAGTAATTGTAAAAAATCCTGATGTTTATCACAGTTATATAAATGAGAGGTTGGATATATTTTGTTCTTGTTGAATATGCTAGGTAGAAAGTGACAAACTTTGGAATTAAATTCGATGTGACACACACATACGTATACCTACATCACGTATCGGCAGTTACCGAAATCTCCCAAGGTCAGTGTCTGTCCAACATTTATTTGGTGGGAACAATCCATTGCATAAATCTCTGTATTCTTTGGTAAATCACGTTGTGATATGTATTACTTTACACAGAAGACATTTAGTTATGTGAGCATTAAAAGTGACTGTGGTAACTCACGACACTGGAAATCTGCAGAGAATTTTAATTTATACTGCTGGAAAACAAATAATTATGGTGTTTCCAGTTTGAACGTATCGTCATTACGAAACAATATTCCGTTAGAATTTGTAGTTTATAACTTCTCAATATGAAAATAAAGTATCAGACAATGTGATGTGATGAATGAGGATTAAGAAAAAAACTCATGTTCAGGTTTCTTCGGAATTCTATAAGAAATATAAAGATGTCTGACATTAATTATCAGTCCACTCGTATTATGTCGACAAGAGACGCGTGATAGAAGTTAACAACCCCGGCACTTCGTTCGGTGCCTACCTACTCTCCGATAATTTCCACACACGCACACAAACGAAAAATTGATTGCATTGAGAACGATGTTATAATACCGAGGCTTGTGGCAGACAAACGTGTTTCCATCAGCTCAGCGTCGTAAATTGCGGCCGTTTGAGGGCTTCAAGAGACGGGCGATCATAGTTGTAGTAGCAGACGAGGAACAGGCTAGACGGCAATCTTTACAAGAGGCTCAGGAGGGTAAAGGTGTACCCGAAAGTACTATTCTCGAAATGAAAGGTATATTTATTTTGTTGGTGTTGAATGAATTTTCGCACACGCTATTTCATTTGTTTAGTAACTGTGGATTTCAGTGGGGAAGCGGATTTTTTTTTCAATAATTATTTCAACTACTTTAAAGGAATTTATTGATTACATCCCATTTCTAATTTTTGTCAATACAGATTGAATTTGAATTTCAGTTTCAGAAATTACTTCATTCACGTTAGTCTTTAGCAATTTTTGTTCAGATCGAAGGAATCCAATTGAAAGATTTTGGACGTCAAGTTTTTATTTCTGAAAGTGCGATGCAACGAAAATGATTCAATTTGTGTGCCAATTGCTCACTTAATAGGTTTAATCACCTCAGAATAAGTTGAAGTCCTGAATAATTATCACTGAAATGAATAGAGTGTTTGAGAGAATCGAGGCAACAAATATGATGGATATTTTTTTACAAATTGTATTAGTAGGTTTGAATACCTCATTAATTCAAATCAGAGTATCTTGGAGGTACATGAAGACAACAATGCGATACCAGAACTAATCGAATATACAGGATACTCTAGATACAGTTGGATTGGATAACAGTTTTGTTCCAAACTGATGAAATACATACTTGGATTCAATTTTATGTCGGACGTTAAAACCCGTTTCCCCCTATACCATCATTTGTAATCTTTAGAAGAAAGGGTAATGTATATTTTTTTCTGTTCAAAATATAAGTAAATTTCCAAAGTTATGTTTGTTGCGAAGACTGGGAACTGAAATATGCGTTCAATTTTGTTTATAAGGATAATTCACTAAGAAAAAAACTGTGTTGTAGTGAAGTGTGGAAACTGAAGTTCAAAGTGAAATCTGTTTTATTATTATCAATTCCGAACTACTGGAAAGTAGAAAGCATTTGAGAGAATTTGATGATTGCCACTTTTGTTCCCTTCTATTCACAATGTTATTGATAAAAAAACGTATATTTTTACAAAAAGAGCAATTTAGTCAAATTCTCTATTGTTCAAATAATATGAAGCATTTCGATATTGTTCATTTTTGTTGGAGCGGAGGATCATGGAAGAGATTATGAGTCGTTTGTCCATATATTGAATGATACGCTCATTTTATAGCTTATACATAGAGTACTTTGATAGGGATATCTATGATTGAACTTCAAAACTGATAGCAGGAGTGAATCATTGATTTGATTGAGATTTGGGATATTTCGGGATTTCGAATATATCCCAGTGATATTTTGAAACATCACTAATCATGAGACTAGAATGGATTCTTTTTCCTACAAAATAGGTGTACTGATTATACAGTTAATCAGTTTTTCATATTGTACAAGAAACCCGTGTGGAACATTATACAAAGAATACTTGAATCATTTTGGAGTAGCCTCATTACTTGAAAGGCATATTCCATATTGAAATCATCTATTCACGTAGGCAGCATTATAATATACATTTTCAATATCTTCAAAAACAGAATTTAGATTCTTATATGTGTAACACTATCAATAATGTCAAGTACTATCAATTTAAACTAGAAAGCAATGAAATACTCACTAAAAATTTCTGTTTCAATCAGCCAAAATACCTGAGATCAGATCAGGAAAAAAAAGGCTGTCGAAAAAATTACATCTACTTTTTGCTGTTTGAGAATGAGCGAAATAAAAGCGAGAATGTGCAGAAAATAGGATGGAATTGATATTACTGATAATGATTTTAGTGACTCTATGACTCACTTGATTTTAATTGACTTTGATAAATATAATTTTGCAAAGTTATCAAAGCTTTAAAAGGTTTTTATTGTTTCTACTGCAAAATTCCAATAGTTGCTCACAATTTACCATTAAACTGTCGCATGGACTAGGCTACAAATTTCTGCCCCTATAAAATATTGTAGTACGTCTGTGTACATCAAAGATTGGAGTGACAGAATAATGAAAAATAGGTTTACACGCAAAAATGCCTCTCAAGTAGCGAGGAACTTCAAGTAAATGTTGAAAATCTTCAGGATATCGAAATGCTTCATGAAATCTAATCGATTTATAGAAAGATTTCCTCATAACATTTCTCGAATTGTAGCTGCCATGATCTTACCGGAAAAGGGAGATTGGCTAGAAGAAGTGAGCTATGTAGGGGCTGAAGAGGCCGAAGCTAAAGAGATCGTCAAAAAATACAACACCTCCGGCAGAGCAGCCGGTTACAGTTCTGAAAAGCGATTCGGACATGACAGAAGTAAGTAATTTTGAATTGTTTCTTTTTCATTACGAAACAATACTGTTTATAGCGGGGGTGTATAAAATATATACATATGCAAAAATTAAGTTTGAAATGACATCAAAATGATCATGATAGTGTTCAAAAAAACGGCAATAATGTATGATAGTTATAAGATCAAGTACAAATTCCACAAAAATATGTTTTGTTTCAAATTGGGATTTTATTTGGACACTTTTCATATTATCAAATTGTCTAATGTCATGCTCCTGGGTATCAGAATTGACATTGAAGGCATGATTTTTTTATTTTTAGTAAAATCGATGAAAATGCTTGCTTTTATTTTGAAGAGAGTCAATATTTAACAGATCCGATGGTCCGATATTGATTCCAAATATTTAAGTTTATGAATACATTTTATAGTTTCATTTTTAAGAGGTTTTAGAGGATTTGCAAAACCCCAGATTGATATCAAATACTAGAATACCATTTGAAGTAAATCAAACTGAAATAAATCAATTTCAAACATTTGAGGGTTAGAGTTGTCATTGACAAATGATTTGCAATTTCCTTGCAAATTCAAAGTTGGGACAGAATTTAGATTGATTGATTTGAAAATTGATTTGAAATATTTGTACATGCAGATGAAATTGTCAAATATCGCAAATTCGAATAAATGATTATTTTAAATAAAATTCCTGTGATTGGATTCAGTTTTCGTCATGAATCTTCTTTGTTCAATTTATTACCATCGGTCATCAATACGAAGACCTACATTTCATTATATTCGCATACTTCCATTGGTTTTTATTCACTGTTATTTTTTTAGGGTACGATTCTCGAGGCAGAGGAGGCTTCCGAGGCAACTGGAACAACCAGTACCAGAGGTACGATTCCAGAGGAAAATTCAGACCGTATGGCGGTGGAGGCGGAGGCGGAGGCTGGAACCGCGACAGATACGACAACAGAGATTACAGAGGTCAGTTTCGACTCGATACGATACCATAAATATTCTCATATTCATATTCAAACTCGAGAACTCTTTGTCGTCAAATCATCTGATTGAGCAACTGAATTACATACACATCAAAAAATATGTCTGAAGTTTCAAGTTTAGTATAATTTCTGCACCTTGAATTGATTGGGGAATGAGCGCCATTTTTTCGTGTTCGATGAGGCCGTATAAAGGTGAATTTCCTGCAGGAGGTGGCCGATCGTACGGCGGCGACAGAGACGGCTACCAAAACAACTACCGGTACCGCTCGCACCCGTACGCCCAGCAGCGCGGCGGAGGCGGCAGCCGAGGCTGGGGCGGCGGCGGCGGGTGGGGCGGCCGCGGCGGCCAGGGCGGCGGCTGGAGCCAGCAGGGCGGCCAGAACTGGAGCGCGGGCGGCGGCAACAGCCAATGGAAGAATTCCGGAGGCGGGCAGGGATACGGCGGTGGCGGCGGCGGCGGCGGCGGATATTGGAACAACTACGGGCAGTACGGGGGGCAGAATTGGGGACAGGTGAGTGGCTATAGTCGAGGTACTTGCACCTTTCGCAATCGGATCACAATTGGATGATTTTTTTTTTAAATCACAGCTCCCATTCATGGAAATGAAAGAATGGTACACTAATTTCGAGTCACTATCGGAAGTTTTTTTATTATAACAATATGAAGGGAGAAAAACTTGGAAAAATCCGTGATCAGCGCATTGAAATCTATATAAACGGTGTTGTATTCAAAATTTTTTAGAAATTTCCCGAAATGGCTCGATTTTTCCATGTTTTTTTTTCTTTCGAATTTTGATTTAAAAACATTATAAATGATTAATGTAGAATGTTGATAAAATATTAACATTTCATTCTACTACATTACTTTACTATTTATTAAATGCATCTTATTTATTTCAATGGATCTGTGCCGAAAAAATATTCATGATTCATTTAATATACAGGGTGTTACCTGAAGGTTACCTTTGCTCGTTGCTAGCGTGATATGTCGTAGAAGCCACTCATTACTACAAATTACACCGCCACTGACAAGAGGATGTTTCAAGTATTGTTGAAAAATCGATGGAAAAAAAAAGAATCTTCGACACTCTGTACCTTTATAATTTGAAATTGTTCTCAAAATACACGTTAGAATTTAGTACATACCTTCAAGTGACACCCTGTACTATATTTGATGTTCTACTAGCAATGTACATTCATGAATATTTGTGCTGATTTAGTGTCAGTTTCGAAGTTTCAAGCAAGAGAGTTATGAGAAAAATTCATTTTAATTTGAATTGAATAATGAAACAATCAGCGGCCAGTGTTTGATGATAAATAAGTAAAAAAATATCAAAATTGTGATTAATTTATGGTGATGCTTCAGTCTTTTTTGACAGTGTATCTGATGATATTCTTGAAATAGCACAATCGTAGGACATTAGGATTAATCATCAAAATTTGAATAATATGAAATTGGAGAAGTTATTGATGATAATTGTAATGGTATTAATAAGTTGTGTTTATTAAAAAAAGTTGTCTGAAATGAAATCGATTGAAATAAACGCAATAATTACTCCAATTGATAAACTTTTGCTGAGCTGATTGGTGAGACACATTAATTGTGAATGTTTTTCATTTTTCAGCGTTAAGAATCGCCAGCAAATCGCGCATCCTGTACGCCGTCTAGGGAACTCATCAGGGACGAGGGCGAACTTTGAGAAGCTGCCGGAAAGTGCCGTTTTTTTCGAGAGAATTCCATTCCGCTTTCGCCCCGGAAACATGCACGCGCGGCGTATTCCTGTTGAGTTTTTCCAATTTTATTTCCTCGTACCTTCGCAGAGTAATTGTTGTCTCTCGAGTGTAAATAATTTAGGTTGTAGTCGAAGGTTTTACAATTAGATACAGTATGATCGATGATAGATTTATATTATCGTTTCCATTTTTTTTTTTAATATAATTCGACATGAGTTTGTGTGAAAAATGTAATGTCCTGATTTCCGTGAGCGAATTAGTAGGAATTTTGTAGCTAGTACATGTTATTTCGAGTATCACTACTAATTTGGCTGAGAGTATCGTGTGTGTAAATAGACATATTCCAAAATTATTTTCGAAAAAATTATTTCGATTTTTGTGCAAGGAAATACTTAATTTTCATACTAATTTCGCTTGATTATACGGTTTAAATGTGTATAATTCATATTGATGATAATAATAATAATAATAAAACAAAACAGAGTAAATTATGATAGCGGCTTTATTTTCCTCAATTGTATGTCTGTTCGTTGTTACCCGTTTTCTCAGGAGAACAAAATCGCAAGACAATACGATGACAATAATGATAATTCGATTGGCTTCAACATCAATAATTATTATCGTCAAACGAACAAATTTCAAGGGTGAACAGTGAACATAATATAAAAATATGTTACGACATTCTTTTATTCACAATTTCGGAGTATCGTGAATTTAAATTGAATATTTACATGATACAAAAATAGTAAAACTCCATCATTTCCCTAGTCCTAGTTTTTTCGCTTCGACTTCATAAATTAACAACCTCCACATTTTCACAACGAACACTTCGGCCTCCTCATCTAGAACCTGTGAAAAAGAAATACGAATATACAGAGTTCAACGAAATCAGTCCACACATAAATGAAAGTATTCTTTGGATAAATCCTCATGGAATTTGTTCTTAGCTGAAAAACATCTTTTCCACGGTGGAATATAAATATTGCAATTTTCGAAATAATCCACTGATGATTTTTGACGCGACAAATTGACGTATTTGATAAGTGAAGGTGACATGATCCATATTCAAGTATGGTTGCAACAAATTATTTAAATATATATATTTGATTCAGGGTGATCTTTCTATAGGCTGGTTCATGCAACGTTCATTATAATTACATTTTAATTATATCATGATTAAGAAAAGTTGAAACGCTAATACTGATACGGCGAGTTCATGCAATGCATTTGTGCATTTTCATTACATTAGTTCACTAAAAAGTTGGCCACCTTTCAACTATGCATTATAATTACATTATATTCGTAGTGAAAACAGCTAATTCGCATGCGCCAGGATGTCATTTGCTAGACATAGAGCATAAAATCGAATTCCTGTCACTTCTCCTCACACCAAATCTGCGGTTTCGTGACCTTTTCTTTCAAACTAATACATAAGCAAAGAAGATAACAAAAGTCCAATATGCTGTGATCGAGGTGATGCCATATTTTCACACAAGTAGCACGAATAACGAAAATACAAGACAAAAATTAATTATTAAACACATACAGATGAATTCCACAATTCGTTGAATTTCAAATATCACACATGGTAAAAAAAAGTCTCAATACGCTTGCGCTAATGCGCTGTTAATGTGTTGTATGAACGGGAAGTTTTTCTTAGTGATAATATAATTAAAATGTAATTAAAATGTAATTATAATGAACGTTGCATGAACCAGCCTTTTGTTTCAAATAATGAAATCAAAGGATATTAGTTGATGTTTCTGAATGGACCATTAAAAAATCCGAGTATTGCGCACTATTTTCGTGACACTATGTATAATGTAAGAGATCCATCGATCTATCGGAATGCTCACCATCTGCACGTCCTCGAGTATGACTTGCGGTTGCGATCCGGCCAACACTTTCGAGCAAATGAAATCGACCAAGGTAGGCTCCGGCTCGCCGATGTACTCGATTATTTTCTTGTTGATCCACGGCCGGATTTTGCGCTCCATCAGCCCCACGTCGATGGCGTCCCAGTCGAGCTGGTATGCGAACAGCGCCTCCTGCACGGAAATTAGACAATCGATGCGAGAAATGATCCGGCAAACCCGGTGAATCTCCAAATACTTATGCAGCTGAGCTGGACGAAGGTTTAAAAATGCGAAATTCGATATCTGACATTCTAGGGGGAATAGAAAGAGTTTTACTCGCTCAGCTCAACATTGCAAGCTGATCGCCTTGCATTCTTAGTTGAGAAACTATTAGTATATGCATCACTGAATCAATTCTGAAATCTAGACGTCACTGATTGTCATCAAGTATTTTTTCTCATCAAAAGTACTGGCACTTGAGGCAGATCAATGATCTGTTCTTGCTACAAATATATTGAAATAATTATTTCAATTCCTATTTACATGTTTAAAAACGATGAGAGAAAAGGTAAAATTGAGCACAAAATGAAACTATCGATTTTTTGGTTACCATTCGCATGCGTATTCATTGACAATAGCGATTATCATGGGTCAACAGGCATGGAACAATTTCTTGCGAAGCCTGTAAAACGATGATGTTTACTCTAATTTTTGTTTTTGCAGCCTTTTTCGTAACCGTTTCTGCATAGACAGCGCCCGAGTTTGTTGTTGAAATTTTAATTACATACTTCTCTCTGTCACGAACACTTCAACTGTTGTGCTAACATTATTTCTTCGAACTTGACAGAAATCATCGTGTTTTTCAAAATAAGCGACTACACTCAGCACCAAAGGTCAAGATTGTTCAGTTAATCGTTCATTATTATGAAAAATTCAGTTGTTTGACACTGATAAGTAAATGAAGATTCGATGATCGAAGTGGATGAATCAAGTTGAGACGTTTAGTTTTCTAGGGTTTCTCTTTCTCATCCAGTGTACGATAAATGAAAACGGATTTTCACTTACTGTGTTTTTCGATTAACAGGCAGTGTTTGGAAAATCAACTGTCGAACATCACGTATAGACTCAAAATCAGCATATATAATTAATATAAGGCTGACCCATGATAACTAAATATCAGATTCCAACCAATGAGTTTTCATTTGTGTTTCCGATATTCTACGATTCTTCATATTATTTTTTTGAAAAAGTGCATTTATTGCCTGAATCTGAGAATAAAACAACTTCAGTGAAAGAACTATCATGTCAAAATTTGATTTGATTGTCTTTATTACCCAAGAAACATTACTGTTTATAATAGGGTATACATAAATACACCTAAATGAAACAATAAAGAGAGAAAAAAAATCTTCAAAATACAACCAAGTTCTGAAATATCAATGCTAAGTATCCAAATCAAAGATAATATAAATAAAATTGAAATGTTGTGATAAAGTATTTCTTGAGATTAGTTTTGATTTTTTTTTGTATCCTGTATCCTGATACAGGATTTTGTGATATATGAAAGATGTGATTGTAACATTCTCAACGAATGTTGAATGTAGTGTACAAGTTTTGACGATGTACTTCGACAATGTACTCACGTCGGTTCGTTAAAGTAGTGATGAGTTCATTATGCATTCAGAATCATTCCTTGTTGTTCAAACATATCATGTGAATGTGTGGAATCAATGGCATTTGTTATTCCGTCAGGAAAACCCTTGGTTACTAGAAATATCAATGATTTTATATGAATATATTGTAATAGTATGAGTTTTTTCCTTGTTCAAGGTGATGAAGATATTTATTTTTCCATTGAGATTTTGTTTCATGTTTCAGGCCTTTTCTGAACATTTTCTCAGAGAAATGACTTTGATATCATTGAACTCATCTGCTGTCATCGATAAATCTAAGACATGTCAACAGATGTCACCACTTACCACCGTTCACCGTTTTTCTATAGATCTCCTTCAGTAAATTCAGGTGAATGGGCAGTCATGTATAACGAGTGAGCGTACTGGATATTTAGCCGTCATTGATTCGTACAAGCCTTCGATCATTGAACAGACTAGATAAGTAATCCACACACCTGGCAATACAGTTTGTTTGGAAGCAACATCTATAGTATCTATCTTTGTCTAAACGAGGATAGCAGGAGCTGATTCTCCCAGCACCAGTGCCGTATTGTCGAATTTATTATCAATTCATGATGAAACCAAATTGAAAATCCGTAACAATTTCAGTGGTACTTTTCAGCATTTCTTGGTGGGAAAATGAACAATGACGAGACACTGTCGCAGCTGTCCTATGGGTATAATCAATATAATCTAATCAATTCAATTTAAATTCATTTCTATCCGTTCCATTTGGGAAAATGCTTCAAAATTTCAAATGATACGATAATGGTAACGCACCTATGAAATGACGTGTTTTGATCGCCGGTTCAACATTGTCTTTAACACACCTCACAACGTCTCACCATTATATCAAATCACCAAAACAGGAAATAAACTGAGTTTCTGAGGAATTCTGAGTACACAAAACTGAACACAAGTTGAATAATATCGATAAAATCAAAACGTAAATAATGACAGATACCAAACAAAGCAATAATCGCCGTCGACTGTCAATATCAAATTGCGGTGTTGCAACGTTGAGCAAAAAGTATTCATGATACCCATGCTGGTCCTCGAGCAGTAAAATTGCTTAGTCTCAGAATAATGTAGCAATCTTCTATTAATCAGAACTGATCCATAATCGTCATGACCCAAATTTATTATTATATTTGTGCATTGAACTACATGAATTCATAGAGGACTTTAAATATTATGGACTATTTATCACTTTTTGATGATTGGATATGACAACACTGGCGACGATTGGGTACTAATATTATGATAATTCTGGGAATTCATGTCAGCATCAGAATATTTGTTTTGTGATCCTTCTAGTGGGTTTGTTGTTCGGAGGAACAAGCTGCTGAAAACTCACCTTCTCTGTCGGTATTTTCTCTATGAGCGACTTGATGTGCTTCCGTTTTTCCTCCTGCGACTTGGTCTCGTCCGAAGCTCTTCCCTTCTCCTTCTCGCCGTTCTCCTTCTCCTTATCGAGCTCTTTGTCCTTGTCCTTTTTCGCTTTCTTGTCTTCGCTGTAGTCTGCAACAGAGACGAATATTCGTTAGAGACGTTGATTTTAACGAGGATGGCGCCTAAATTGACACCATGATTGATAACGGAATACGAGGAGTAGTTTTAGAATGGGGTCACATTTTCAGCGAAGAATATACAACAATACTCGGCAAAACCTTTAGATAGATAATTAATTCTTTTTTTAAATTTACATTTTTGGAAACGTCTGAAAGTGAAGCATGTAAAACAAAAACAGGAGAACAATAGTAAAAACAATTTGATCACAGAATTCCATTTGTTGAAATTGACTGAAAAATGCCATGGTAAGTGGCAAGACCACCTTCTTTATTCACTATACAGGGTGTTTCATTAATAATTGGAAATATTTCAACTATAGAATCCTGAGCTCAAAATATGAAGATTAAACCCAAATCACCTAGATGAAATGTGTCTCCTATCTGAGTGTCAGTGTTTTTCCTCAAAGATCAAAAATTATTTGTGCACATTTGGCTTTGGACTATTTTTGACTATTTTCACTTATTTCAACTAAAGTGCTCGAAGAATTAGGTGGACTATAAATCATTTTGACAAATTTTCAAGTTGCCATGACTTTTTCAAAAATTTACTGACTTTCAATCGGATTGAAGCATTCGGAAACTGCATTGTTACTGCTGAAGACGCATTGCTCGAAACTTATTAAATTCTACCGATTTATGATACACCAGGTGTTCAAGAAGAATATTACAAAAAATAAAAAATTTTAATGGTTCCATATTCCTAAGGAACCTTTTGTATTTTTTCAACCACTTTTTTCAAATGCTCGGATATCTCAAAAATTAGTTCCCTATGGTGGAGCTCGAAAAATGGGTACCCAACATTTTGTTGTTACGTACTGAATGGGTGGATAAATCATTATTATCAACATTGTTTACAAAAAATCTTCACATAAAAACCATACCATACCTAGAGGAACCAACTTGCGCTTCTTCACTTGAGTATTGCTGTCGTCCTCGTCGGGATTGAACACGTCCCGAAGACTAGTCTTCTTCCTTTTGGAGTCGCGCGTCGGCGAATGCAACGTGATCGGTTTCGGCAGCGTGATCTTCATGCCGGTGCCGGCCGGCGCCGCCGGCTCCTCCTGGTGCGACGAGAACGAATGCCGCGAGTCCTCGTCGGGCGCCTGGACTTGCGTCCACTGAAAACGGCGAAGATCGTCATTTTTCACGGTCGGCGCAGTCGGTAGGACACTGGCGATCGATAACAGGAAACATCTGTGCCGTGTCCTACCGACTGCGCCAATTCTCGACGAGAGAAAAACTTCCTTTAACGGCAAGCGAAACGTTACTGTTGACAATACGAAAGGGAAACCTATAATGTTCGAGGAACATCGTGTTAGCCACCGGTGGAATTTTAGGAGGCATAATAGATGATATGGCGATGATTGAACGTACCTGGGTCGAGTCCAAATTGTCGAGCGACAAATTTTCCGGTTCGGGCGGTGCCGGACTGTAATGATTGTCCTCTATATCGCTATCGCTGTCGATGGGTTCGGCCTCGACGGCCGCCAATTCCTGTGCGGCCTGTTGCCTCACGTACCTGGAAGAGAAAAAAATTACCCCATATGTATATTTATGTCGAAATATTGGTATACAGTATGACCCACATTATGATGACTCTCTTTTCGAAATGAAAGTATGCCTCAAATTTATTTCATTTATCAATATTTGATTCGTAAGGATTTGTTTTGATTGTCGTGTTTCATGAGAATGGATTGTATCAAAATCATGAAATTTCAGTTTGATATTTTCGACTTTTCACCCGCTCTCGACGAAATTAATAAAGCGACAAATCTTGAGTATATTTAACGAAACCAAATTCAATAAATCTCTAGATACGTATAAATCCACAGTTGAATCTAGAAAATTAGAATTGAAAATGTACTCGATGGTTTTATTTCATAAATGTGGCTTTAAGACGGGCGTTTCACCAAAATGGTTTGGCAGACCCTTTTTTCAGCATGCTTTCCGGCCTTGTCATGGATTCAAACCCAAAAGTAATTGAATTAGTGTAAAGAGGAAGGTTCAAATTAGGGAATGAGTATTTTTTGGAGTCAAAACTCTTCCATTTAAAAAAGTTATGGGTCATTGAAAAATGTAAACATTGTAAAATTTGTGTCTCAGAATCAAATGAAATTACCTCATTCTATGGAACCAAAATTGAGGAATGCTTCACCAAAATATCAGCATCTGAAATGCCTTCCTTCGAACTAAAAGCATGTTTGAATCTGAAATTTGACACAGGGACGCTATTTATGGTTTATTATGTTAGATTCTGAAGGAATTTCGTTCAAAGATGAAGTAGAAAACATTTATTTGCGAGTTCGGACCGGTTCGTACTGGTTCGTACCCTACCTAATAGACGGCGGTACACACGTACACACGTAAACAACCTGCCAAATTCCTAATCATTCGGACGATTAGAAGTGGGTCAAATTCAACTTGCAAGATTTGATGAAACTAAATGAGAGCTTGTATTTTTATTTCGATATTAGGGATTCCTGATCTTCGTATTTTTCTTCTTATACTTACGAAATTGACGTTTCGTAAGTATGTCAACCAATCACCTGTCTGGATTGTATACGAAACGTCAAATTCGTAATCATACGAGGTGGAATACGAGAGATCGGGAATACCCCTCTTATTCTTATAGATGAAAATTCAGTGCGAAATACCCGCGTTCTGCCAAAGCCATCAAGATTTATCTCTGAGAAAGATAAATATCGTCAAAGTAGTCGGCTCGGTTCTACCACGCTGCGCGACCCGCGACATAAATAAATAATCACATTGTCTGGATCGAGACTCCAGACCTATAAAAACAACATACATATAATTATCTTGCGCGGACAGTAACAGCAACCAAATAATATAAAACTTCTACTTCGATGCGACGCTAGTATACCGACACCTATTGAGAACATGCCAGAACTGACCAAAAAGGAGGAAACTACAATAAGGCACCAGCCTTAGGAAAATAATCATATTTTATTACGATCGGGCATCGCATCGCCATCTAGACAGAGTTTCAGAAGTAGGCAGTGAATCCCCGCTCTTAAACGTGAAATATTTGTAATCCTCCAGATAGATATTAAATATTGTTAAAGTTTGAATAAGACAAAAGTAAATATTTTTCAAGTATCTCATGGAAATAACATTTAATATTCTGAATAAACTTGAATAATATTTCATCGATATAAGAGCATGAAAATTTTGTTACATTTGCATAATTAAGGGAGGTTTTATGATTATTGATCTACATTCAAAATTGTGAAATATGTCAGTGAATTTAGAGTCGAGAAATATCACTCTATGAAACTCTTTCTGAAAAGGTCAGAAATTGATGGCGTCACAGGAAAGGGGGGGGGCTTCCGAATAAAGTTGGTCATACTGTATACTCGAGAAACAGAATGTTTGGGAGGTAGTAAATACAACTGAAAGAAGTGCCAAGTGGCGTGATCGAGAATCGATTCGTTCTTACTCTTCTCTCTCCTCTCGCTGCCTTTGCCTGTCCCTCTCTCTGTCCATCTCCCTATTCCTTTCCCTCTCTCTCGCCTTGTGCCGCTCTAATTCCCTCTCTTTTTCCCTCTCCTTCTGCTTCCAGTGCTCCAGGTTGACGTCGATCAGCAGTCGCGGTCTGTACTGGTCTTCTCTTTCTTTTTTCGCCTGGAAAAAGAAGAATCGGATTTTGTACTTTTTCTACGACTGTCGGAAAAAGTGTACTTTCATTTATCATTGTTCAGAGCCGGACATTACAATACAAGAATTTGGAATGGAATTATTACAACAAGAAACATTACTGTGTATACCTGGGATATCACAAAAAAAATATCCACATGAAAGAAAATATTATATCAATCAGGATGAAGTGAAAAAGAGCAATAAATAACAAATCAGTATCTATCAGTACAATTTACATTTCAAACTTCAACGCCAACGAGGTTCAAGTATTAAATTTGAATTGCGTAACTCATTTTGTTTCATGAAAATTTAAAACAAACTAACTAAATATCTTGGTATTTGTATTGATGACAAAATAACATGGGAAAAAAACATGAACAAGTTCTTTAAGTACTGTAACATCTTCCATATGATACACAAACCAATCAACTATATAAAAATACAAATGCATTTTCTCTAGAGGATTACTGTTTAATAGATACTCTAGAAATTTCCTATACCAACATCAATGAAACGCTGAAATCAAATTTCGTATTCACCAGAAATTTTCGAATTTATAATCATCATACTAGATAATATGATTGGTTTTATATCAATGCAACAAATTCTAAAATGGCACAGAAAATCTTTGGAAACAATGAATTATCTGGTGATGTGAAAAATTCTAAAAATATTATGCAATTCAAATTTAGAGTGGAGAAACATATTCTGATGCAAAGAGTTATCAGTCATGAAAATTAATCATCAAAGTTTTACATTTTTTCTTTTGTTCATTGATTTCCCCATTTCAGTACACTTCAATATTTATTATTCGTCAGTGTTTTTATTTGGAGAAAAATGGAAGACAATTACCCTTTCGAATTCCGCGTTGGGATCTTCGTGCTCACCGGCGAATATCCTATTTTTCAGCTCTTCGATCTCCTCTTTTTCCTTCATCCTGTCTCTGCTGTCCAGTTCGGCCTCTTTCAGCCTATCGGCCACTCTTTTTTGCAATTCCCTGCCTCTGAAAAATATTCGATAAATTCGAATTTGACTATTCAAATCATTTATTATTGGTTGACATTAAATGACAATTCCCTCTAGACGTATTTGACAGTACGGAAACTGTCAATTCATCCTAGCATTCTAGATCCAAGATGTACAATATACAGAATGTCCTTGGGTAAAAATTACGGTATTAAATATGACATGAGAATGGATTTTTCGAGAAAAATCGAGGGAAGATTCTAGGCAAAAAATAGGAACATAGTTCTTCCATGAAGTCTGATATATGTGATAATCGTCGATATTTTGTTCTTGATGTAGGATGAACAATGTGGAATTTGGAATGGGTCCGTCATCTTGATACAGTAACGAAATTCTGGTGGGACGTATGAAACAATTCATGAAAACATCCATTGACTGAAACGAATACTTCATGAAATGAAGAATTTGAATATTTTTTTTGGCACAATTTTCTAACAAATTCTATCGATCAAAAATTCCCAAATATGAATATTTTCATCGATTGAAAAAATGAGATTTCGAATACCGTTTTCTACTTATCGAATTCCAAGTATTCTCAATCCTTTTACAACAACGAAAAACTCACTTGTAGTATTTCACATCATCCCGTTCATCATCATAATCTTCTAGGAACTCTTTGAGCCTCTTGGCATCATGTTCTCTCTCCTCCTCTCTCAACCTATCCTTCTCCCTTTCTTTCTCATACTCCTTAGCTTTGCGTCTCTCTCTAGTCTCCCAAGCCCTGAAAAAAATATATGGAAAATATATTAAACGTCGATAAAAAGACTAAATTATAAACATAATCCAACCAAAGGAGTTCCACGAGAAACGGTGTTATTATAAGATAAGATATTTATTGACCTTAAAAAATTATAAAAATGTTTTTGAGATAAATTCACAACATAATTGTGTAGGTACGTCAAGACTGAGGTGTAGTAATATAAAAAATATATAATTTTTCCAGTTGATATCCAATCATATTTTTTTTGTTTCATATTCATGTTGTACGTAACTATTAATTTTTTCTCATATATGTCGTTAATGTTCCATAAAACAAATGTTTAACAGATAAAATTTCATGTTCAAACAGAATTTGAGATGAATTAAATAAATCGATCGAAATAGACTGTGATAAAAACCTATAAATATTTATTTTTCAGCTTTTGTATGGGATTTTCTCCTCCACACAAAAGCTGAAAAATGAATGTACCACCTGAATGAATGTTTTACACATTTACATTGTTTTTTATTTTTTTGACACGAACAATATTGATCTTCACTTTATCATTTTTTTCTGGTTGCATTTCCTCATGAAATGAGAATGTCATGAAATTCTTTTTCAAATTTCGAGTTAGTAAATGAATTTCTTATTATGTAATCATGTATTATGTATTCTCTGTATTTTGTGTTCTTGATTCTTAAAAAAATTATAAAACAATGTAAAAAAAATGAATGAATCAATAAATTAAATACAAAGAATCCGGAATACCCTTGGGAAAAAAAATTGCTACATAAAACAACTTACCTCAACCTCTCCTGATAAGCAGCCTCCTTCTCTCTCGCCCTCCTCTCGGCCTTCTTCTTCTCCTTCGACTCCTCCTCGAGCTCCTTCTCCTTCAGCAAATCCCGCCCGTTCTTCGAATCGTCTCTGTCTCTCTCTCTCTCGCGCGCGCGCTCCCTATCCCTGTCGCGCTCTCTGTCTCTGTCGCGCTCCCTCTCCCGCTCGCGCTCCTTCTCTCTCTCGCGCTCGCGCTGCTCCCGCTCGCGTTCTCTCTCCCTCTCCCGCTCGCGTTCGCGCTCCTTCTCCTTCTCCCTCTCTCGCTCTCTGTCCTTCTCGCGTTCTCTGCTTTTCTCGTGCGACCTGCCGATGAAAAATGATCAATTAATCAATAATAATGGCAAGTTTCTTCAGAGAATTGTTTACAGAATCTCAGTTCGAAATATGCAGTATGTCGAATGAACTTAGAAAAAAACCATACGACGTGAACTTTGTTTATACAAGGTGGCCCAATGAAAACGGAACGAGGTATGCATTTTACTGAGAGATCAAGAAACTGATATTGAAATAAATGATTCTTCATGTAATGTTGAATAGGACAGGATTTAAAGAAAAAACACATAAGGCACTTCTTAGATGAACATCGTTCTAACTACAAATCGAGAGATAGTGATGAAAGGGAAAAAAAAAGCGTTACTTTCCATCACTAGTCGATTATTTCCATAAACGTGTTTTTTCTCGAGAACTACTGCATTGAATTCCAAAAATAACGAAGCGTTGGTAAGAGATTTCGATTACCTTCAAAATGATCTATCCCTTGACACCTTGAAGTGAAAAAGTTGAAAAGATGCGCAACATATTACCCCCTCGAAATAAAAATCGACCGGCTCGAGCGTTTTTTTTTTCTGAAAACGATACTATGTCAAATCGGCCTTGTTTTAGTTCTCATTGGGCCACCCAGTATAAGTGTATATTTTTTATGATTTTCTGTCTTTTTCAATTGCCAATATTTGTATAATTTTGCAGATATTGATTTAAGAAGCAAATGTATTTCTTGGAGAGTCCAATATCCAATTTTTTTTTTCATTTTTAGGCTTATTGTGGACTCAACACAAATGAGAACGGGAGCAGATTCGTTCCCGAAACGTCCACCAAGATAAGTAGAAGTTTGTATTGTTAGTAAATATATTAATATTATATTATATATATTATTATTCCAGCCAGAGTAACTCGAAACACTCAAACGTTTACAATTGATTTCCACAGATGCAATTATGGAAAAACATTCACCATTATCCGGAATTGTATCGAATGCTAATGAAATTCAATTAGATCTGTTCAATATTTCTGAAACTAGCTTGAAACGAAGTTTGCCATCACTTCTAAAAAACAATACTACATAGATGTGCACATATATTATACTCATTCATAGTTTTTAGGTTTAATCTTAATTATAAGGATTCATGTATCATACACTGGGTGCTGCCCGTTAATGAATAAATAAATGAATAAATGTTTCCAAATTTCTGTCACTGACAAACAGAGAATTTTTCTTTTAGGTATCTGCAGGTTTAATTTCAAGCGCAGTGACATTTTGGGGCAGATCACAAAATCTGTCCTTGCTACAAATATATTGAAATAATCTTCAGTAACTTCTACTCTATTTTTCAGAAACGAGGAGAGAAAATCCCACGAAAAGCTGAAAAATTAATGTACAACCTCCTCGAAAAACTTACAGACAATATCCAATTTTTTGTTTCAATTTCATAGCACTGAAGTGATTTTACTGTCTTGATATCTTTCGACGTTTTTATGCCTTTATTTCATGTTTTTCGTGACTTTCCATCCTTTTTGACTTTCCCATCATTCTCAAGAAATTCGCACATGGTTGGTTTAGTGACATTGACAGCTGACAGCTAACTTCATTTTCGCGGGTTTCAATTTTCCTATACTAATCAAGGTCGATAACTTTTTACACGTTCTCTAATGACAGACCAACGGTACATTTTCTTCTGTAAAATCAACCAAACTCTACCTCGATTTCGACCTTCTTCTTTTCTTCTCCTCCTTCTCCTCTTTGCGGTGTCTCTTGCGCACCGGAGTGGGGGAACTCGAAGCGGATCTCGCGTCTCTGTCGCGAGACGATTTTTCCTTTTGCTCTTCCTTCTTCTTGCGCACCTCCTTCTCCTCCTCTTGTTTCTACAAAGAAAAGCCTGCGCGTGACTAAAACCGTCGAATGATTTTTCTCGCGAAAAAACGTCGTAAGGGTGCAGCTGTTCCTACAACAGTCTGTTTGGAAAGTAGGAAAGAGTAATTAAAGACGTCATTTGATGAGGTAGATCACCCCCAAAGATATCGTATTATATATTATCTACTAGATCGAGCTTAGAGAGAGAGGATTTGAACCGTCAATAAGAAAGAGACGCTGCGTTGAAAGATCACATGACTGTTGGCGTTGTCAAAACATTTTGATGTGTCATGACATTGTATTGCGAAATTAGTAATTTTCAGTTATTTCCATTCAAATCGAGTTAATACTGTGACAACATTCACTCAAATCTATTGTTTCGCGACGTTTATTGATCCATAATGTGCTGAAACAAAGAGACTCAGTTTTACTTGTAAGTTGAATATTGAAAATTGGTAAATGATCTTAGTTGGTACAGCCCATCAAGTCGAGGAAGGATTTTAAAATTATGAAATTTTGAAAGATCAGAATATATCATTTTATAAGATAAGTTATTGAATAATGTTGGAGAGATTTCAAATAGCGAACGAGAGAGAGTCAATCAGCAGTGATCAGCAGACTGTTGGCAAAATTTCACCTTCCTTTTTGCACCTCCAGGCGAATCGATAACTCTTTCTTTTTTTAATGTTCGTCTCAATGGTCCTCATGAGTCGATAGGGCAAGGGCTCATTTAGTAGACAATATATAATATCATATCTTCGATCACCACACACTATTGAAGAAAATAGGACAATCTGGTTCTTCGAAACACTTAGTGAATTGGTTCTAGAGGTTTTTTGACAGGTCGGAGGCAGCGGGTTAAGATTGGGGGTACAAATCAAGAGATATTGACTGCTCACCACTCTTTCAATTCAAACACATTTGAATGAATTCGCGTCTTCTAGTAGTAGTCTTTAGCGGCACAGAATAGAGAGCTATTTCCGAAGTGGCTGAGGAAAGTGGTTTCCGAAACGTTGCTGAAAGTTTTGTGGCATATTTTTGAGAAGTATGTTTTGTTTTTGTGAAACCACACACATTTGGTAAGATTACAAACTCACACACGGTATAAACGTGTCCTATAGAGCATATACAGTGTAATCTCAAAGTTGAGTCATTTATTTCAACAGCTTGAAATTTGAGAACGCCCTATACATATTTGAATGAATATTATGTCCATTAAATATTTCCATCAGATTGTAGACAAAAAATATTGTACATCATGATAATACTCCCTCTACTTTCCAAAAAGACCATAGAATTATTTTGATATACACAAGGTGTTCGAAGAGTTTGGAGAGATTTACGGATGATTTTGGGTAGCGATAATGATTGTAGTAGTTTCTTTCATTGAATGAGGCAATTTCCATGGTTATAAGCTGAATATACAGACATTACAAGATATTATAGAGCTTATTAAAATACAACATCCTGTATCTATATTGAAATATTTATACCGAAGGCGAATAATTGAAAAAAAAAACTGATCTAGCACTGCAGATAGATTCAATTTTTACAATCATAATAATGTATTTCAATGGAAAATAATTCTATTTCCACACTTTTAATATATTTTAATGTGACGAATACAAAAAAGATGATGACTTTGTAAATCTATGAAATTTCAAGCGTAATCTTGTTCGAATGAAATTTAATGCCACACAGTACATACATCTAACTGTCTCAATACAGGATGTTTCTGAATTGTGATAACGAATTTTTTAATGAATTCACACATCAAATGAATAATTTCTTTGTCAAACATATTCCCAATTGCTCATTTTTCAAAATATTGAGCATTAAATGTGGTAATCAAATATATACGAATTTTATACATATACATTCTACTCATACTCACTAAATATGCCCAATTGCTAAGGACACAGAATAAAACCGAAAGTGATAATCTGTAAATCATGTATAGAACGATATGTACCTGGAAAAAATAATACATCCGATGGAAACTTTTTGCAATTTTCTGAATTCTGGAAAACACTGAACGATCAAAAAGAGTCTGCAAAATCAAACACCCATAATATAATATTGAGCACTGATGAAAACAGATGAACCAATACGAAATTTCAATGTAAAGAAAGCTCAAGCTGTGTTGAAAACTAACAATTATGGTTTGATTTGAACGCACATTTTGACCAATCCAATCCATCTCTCAACGGTTGAAATCAAAAAAAAACTCCAAACCAATATAGCCTAAAAATATAATTTGATACAGTTTGGATATACATAATTTATAATAACTGCATAAAATGATGGCGAATTATTGGCAAGATACGTGTTTATAACTCAGATGATATAACTCATTTATAACTCACTGCTAATAAGTAATTTTCTTAGATCTATTTAAGTAATATTAAATTCATGTGAAAATCAAAATGTCGAGTGTTTTATATGTATAAAATTTGGATATTTATTTTTCTATGCTTGTCAAGTTTCATGGTTTTAATTTTTCAATGAATATCCATAATATCAGGAAAAAAGATAGTAGTTTTTATCAACACTGAACTACCCTTATTATCGACATTATCAAAAGAGTTCATTTAGAAAAGTTCTTCACAATTGAAAACAATATTCAGATAAGGAATCAATACCAACGCAGCAATTTTTTTACCATTTTTAATGGTTCTACCCTCATAGACAGTACCAGTATCTAATAATACACCTTAGGCGTCTGTTTCATAATACTATAATCTTTTATTGCAAAAATTGATTCAATTTGACTCCTGTAGAAGATGATTTGAATTTTTACTAGTTTTTTTGTTGTCAATTTGATATTGTACCCTGTATTCTAGTGCAAATAATGAATTGTAACAATATTTGAATTGAGATATCGTTATAGTAATATAATAAGCCTAGTCAGTCACAATATATAAAAATCATCAATATAAAGACCTGAAAATTTTGTGACGTATGTATATTTGATAAGTTTATTGTTGAACGATAGTGTTCTATTCGATATGACCGGTGTTCTTTTTGTGATGTACATGTATGAAGATTTATTATAATTTAGAGTTAGCTTACGAACTCGTAACCAAGATGATATTTTCTCTAGAACACTTTTCATGTCCATGATGATACAATTCAAATCTTTAGAGACATAGTCGTGTCTACTTGTACTCTTAAAGAAGCTAGAACCATACAAATGGGAATTTTTAGGAACGGTTTGTTCTATACAACGTTTCTAAATGAACTTTTTTGATAATTTCAAATGATTTTTGTTCCCTCCTGTTCGGTGATTCGGAATTTCGTCAATTGAAAAGCACCAATTTCCATCACGAATAACGAATTTCCTGACGTATGGATAATAAAAAAGTTTCTCGGATGGTGCAAACTTTTTGGACCTCACTGTAAATCCTCCGAGCCCTGATTCTGAAATATTTATCATTCGTTTCAGTTGGAAAGAAATGCGCATAACTGACGAAAGGTGAGAACAAATTATTGCCAATAATTCGCCATTCGACGACATATCTCTGAGGATCAAAAACAAGGATATTTGTACAATGAACTGTTGCAACTTACACTGGAAATTGATGTGGACAATCCTTAGTGAGGTGGACAGATCCGATGTGACGATCGACTCCACAATGTCGTCGACAATAAAAGTTAAGCCACGGATCGTAACTTACGAATACGAACCGCAACGCAAATCTAATATAATAGTTGATAAAGTGGCTGAGCATTAGACAATTGCAATTTCATAATATAGGTAGTAAATTGTGACAGTTTCAAAGAAGTTTCAATCGATTGCCTGGAATATTTTGAAGAAAAATGAGGGGAATGGAAGTATAATTCACAGATGAAATATAATTCTTTTCTTGTGATAGTGAATATTATATTAATAAAGATTGAATGATATTGAATTGCCACAGTTTACACTATAATCTTGTGATGATAATAACATAACTAAAAAATAATTCCCAAGTCACATATTTTATCCCCTAAAATTGAAAATGAATCTTCATTTTTGATATTTCATCTCATTTCACATATTCCTTCCAGTTGCTCACTGATATTCCTCAAAAACAAAATTATATAATACATTGTCAATAGTTTTGAGAAATGTCGAAAACAAACTTTCAGAAAGAAACATACAGTGTGATCTTCAAAAAACAAAATGTAGAATCATCTAAACTCTGAAGGATTGAATTTATTTCGAAATGAATAACAAATACCCAAGTGACTCCAGAAGAGAAGAAATGAAATAATGTCGCTAGCAAAAATAATCACATTTTTCAAACATAGCATTCTTCTCGCAAAACTATCGATATGAAAGGGTCAATGTGTGAGTTGAGAATCAGAATATGATAACTGTTGGTCACGTTACTCACCAGCGGCGCCACGGGCCGAACCTAGGTGGAGCTGCGCCGCTTCCATATGCCTGTTTGGTTTCAAGCACCATATGAGCGCAAACTTACGTCTAGTCCCACAAATAAAAACAATATTTCCCACCCGAAACCCTAAACCAAACAACGTATCGTCACTTGACAGTCTCGTTTTTGTGATGAATCAAAGTTTTTTTGTTGGTCCGTGATGATATGTTGTTCATAGAATGTTTTATATTCATCTCGGTTTTAGGATGAGAATGTATACTTACTTTCATGATTTCTCGAAACTTGCCAATTTCTCTGGTGATCAAATCTCGTTTTTCCTCCTCCACTTCTGCTTCTGCCAACACTTTGTTCCATTTTTCTATAACTTCCTCTGTAAAAAAAAAATTATCAACAGTTTGAAAACAATTATTGAGTGACATATTTTCTATTGTGGAGGAAACCTCTTGATGCATGCTGAAAAATTTCACATATTTTGAAATGGAACAATTTTATAAACTCATTATCTAATAAGTTAAAGATGAATAAATTCATCGGGAAACCTGACTTTTTGATATCTATAATTAGATTCCTAGTTACGGATATTTCATCACTTTTTTAAAAGCTACAGTTTTGAATTTGTTTATGAAGTTCTCTTTTGCATATCATGTATGTATACTGTAAAATAAATGTCCTATTATGAACAACGTTTCTTTTGGGATGAAAAAAATTGAATCAAGTTGAGAACATACCTTCTTTCTTAGCTTCAAAATTATTCATTTCATCCTGATACTCATGAATTATTTGCCTTATTCTTTCCAAAGCAACAGCATCAAGGGCCTGAGTTTCGTCATCTAGTTCTTCTTCTTCCGGTTCATCTTGAAGAGGGGATGTGGTTCCTTTCTGCCTTTTACGCCTCTCAGCTTTGAAAACCAATATATATTTATTCATGACATTGATATAATTTGTATTTATATGCAGATGACATCCTAAAGACAAAAGTTTTTGAGATTACCTTTGTATTCATCTAAAACCAATTTGGTTTTGGCATCAACCTTAGCTACCAATCTCTTATCAGCTATTATCAAATCATGAAGGATTCTTACTGCCCTTAAGCCAGCATCTGGGCCAGCCAATTCACAAAACCCGAAAGCCTTCACTTTCTTCCAACTGATGACATGTCCACAGGCTGCTAGGATATGCCTGATCATAGCATCAGGGGCTCTTTCAGTTATGTTACCTTGAAAATAAACCAAAAATTTCCAGTTGATGTCACAGAAAACTATGGGAATATTTAGCATACCAACGAATACTGTGACGGGAGGCCCTTGCATCTGTTTGTGTTGATCTCTGTTTGAATTCAACTTGGGGTATGCCCTGATTTGAGGAGCACTACTGACCTGGATTGGCACCATCTGCAAGAACAACACTCACAGTTATGAAAATCACCAATCTGGAAGAAAAGTCTTTTTACTTACATGCTGTATTGGCATCATTCCCATAGGAGGTGGGCCTCCCATTGGCATATAGGCCATCGGTAACCCTTGCATCATGGGCGGTCTTCCAGGATACGACATATTTGAATACTAAAAAGAAAAGTTCACGAAAACTGAAATGTCCACTAATTTATGAACGAGCTGCAGGTATGTCACTATGATGGGCCAACTAAATTTTTCACCAACTATTTTCACAACACGGACATCGACCACCAACACTTGAATGTACTGAAGGAATATTCGGTATAGACTTCAAATAGATCAATGTATCGACTGGCCACATAAAACGTAGTTTTACTGAAGTGATCCTTAACATTTTGCAGCCATCATAAATGCTAAATATCGAAAGAAAACTGAAATGTCATTGTCAAATGTCGAAACGTCACCAGCTTCACACCAATCTTCAAACAATAAAAACTATCCGAACAGTGTGCACAACTATTATTATTTTGGTTCATCTTCTTTCGCTTGTAAAAAAATGAGACAGATATGTCGATTATCCTGTACCGTTTCAATATGTCTTCTATCACCGTAGAGAAGTACTTCTATGGTCTTGGAGACTGACAGATTCTGTGAGTTTCCAATATTGAAGGTTATGTATTTCAGAATATAAAATTTTGGGAATTGAAAAAATAATCTAACATTCGGGCCACAAGAGCATGAAAATTAGAATCAGAAAACCACGATCATTGACGGGATCCCAATTAGTGCTTGCCACCTTTCTAGGAGTAGTTGGAGGATATTACATTTGGTTACCTGAATTTGCAAAAAATACGACCGCAACCCTAAAATCTATTGACGCTGCTGCTAAATAATGTCTCTACAATCCTGGCATCGTTCATTTGCGTCCAAACAATCTGGTAATCCAACACTGTTAGTGGTTGCTGTGGTTGGATTTGCATTCAGCTTCTATGGAGTGTATGCATATGCCTACAAGCCTTGGGCCAAGAGAAATAAGTGGAGGCAAGCTGAAACGTATGCTGATTTTATTTACAATAAAGAAAATATGACAACCCAGGAGTCATTTGAATAGTATAGACAAATATTTGTAGTGTGAAAAATAAATTATATAATAGTTTCTACTGTATTGAGTATAATCCATAATTCTATAATTTTCTACTGAAAAACTTTGAAATATCTGTTGATTTCTTGTCCCTAGGTAATCCTGAGGATGTTTTCTGTTGGTTCTTATGTATATTTATAGATGCATTCAATTCTGTATGTAATTTTTTGGCTAGATGATAATCTTCATGCTTGATCTTGTCGTCAAACTTGACTTTCTTATTGCATTCTTGACAAAATTCTCCACTTTCATCTCCATCTGTGACTTCTGTAGCTGAATCTTTGGAACCCTGAAGGAATTTTGAAATGAGTCCTACTTGGGTATCACTGTTTTTCCTTTTTTGATTTTTATTTCTTGAACCAGGTAAAATACTAGATTTCTGAGGAGCTTGAGGTTTATAAAGGTGAGCCTCACTCTTCACAAGTTTCAGAGCATAATGATAATCCATATGTGCTGCTATTTCCGACACAAAAATTTGTTTATTACAATCTGGGCATGTTTGTTTATCAGTAAACATGTTTGCATCTAAAAAAGTATCATTATTTTCTTCATTAGTTGAACAAACTGTATCTTCTGATGTTGAGATAGGATGTTCCTTTATGTTTTTTGCTTCATGGTGTTCAACAAAATCCTGACATGAAGTAGATGTTTCATTTACTTTTGTGACTTTATCAAAATACTGACCAAAAAATGATGTTGATTTCTTTATTTTGATTCCAATAGTTTTGCTGCTTTCAGAAAGTCCACTGTTTTCAGATGCATTTTTTGATTCTACTGGAAAAACATCATCATAATAAATATAAGCTTTTGGATCATCATCAAGTTCCTCTGTGGTAGCAGAATAAATCGACAGATTTTCATCATCACAATCTTCAGATTTATCACTAGAATGTTGTTCAGAATTTTCAGGATCAGTTTCTAAATTATTCCCTATCAAACTGGTCTCAATATCATTTTCTTTTTCATTCAATATGTCAGATCTTTCAGAAGATGAATTGCTTTTTTCTGTGTTTATAGTGGACTTGGAATTTTTACTTTCAGATATATTCTTAAAAAATGATGATATACTCCTTTTGCTATCAATTTCTTGAAAATTACCAACACTGAGTCCAAGAAATGTTATGTTATAGCAGTCATCAATCTTCTTACAATATTTTTTAATAACTTCCATGCTATCTGTGGCTATTCTAGATTGCTTATAGGAATTTAGTGTTTGTGTTCTTGTACTACTTCTTTCACTGTCACTCAATCCTTGTGCAAAACTCACTACGATCTGTCTTGCTTTCCTCTTGTTCTCTTGCAAGTCCTTCTCCAGTCTTTCAGAAATCTCTGTGGCCAATTCGTTCAACCAGTGTTCAACGTTCTTGATTGTTTTCAAACAATTGTTACCTGGAAATCGTTTACAGCAGCCGATTGATTTTGATGTTAGTCTAGTGGTAACTGGATCCGTATCTATACCTCTTGCAATGTTGTACAACCACTTGCTGAAATTGTCACTCAAAGTTATATGAAATTTTGAGGATATAAGCACTGATTTACCCAGTTTTTGCATCAAACTTTTTGATGAGTTCTTTTTCACTAAAATTGATCAGTTCTCCCATCATAGAAATGTGCAATTCTTCAGCCAGAGCATTGCCAAATTTTCCTCCCAAACTTTTGATTTTTTTAATAGGCAAATCCTTATAGAGCATTGCCACAGACTCTTGTGGTAAAATTGTCTGTTTATTTGGCTTATGCAGTCCACAAACTAGTTTTGCTAAAATCTTATTATGAGCAATACCAGCTGAACATTTATAGCCTGAAACCACAACAATGAATCATAGGTGACTCATCAACTCTAAAACTACAAAGCTAACCTGTTTTAATGAACACTTCTCTTCTGATCTCTTCAACAATCATACCACCAACAGCAAGCCACTGATTACTTTTACAAAACTCACTATTGTTATTCAGATTGTACAGAAAATCAGCAGTATCACAGTTAACAACAAAAGTATTTGGTAATTTGCCAATTGTCAATGGTAAACTACTTTCCACTCTGTTCTTAACACTCTCTGTTATATCAAGGTACGCTTCATCAACAGAAGCTCTCTCTAGAAGTGGTGTGAAAGTTTGTAATACTTCAGCAACTCTTTGCCCTGCCTCTCTATACCTTAAAAAAGAAAATCTGTATGTGAAGATGGAGTTGGTTTGATTGTCCTCATTACTTGGTCAAGTCAGCTTTGCCTCGAACATTTGGTACCCTGGCTAGCACGATATCTGGACACATTTTCTTCGCATCATCTCCTCTCATGTGTCTTGTTACTCCTCTATCTCTAGCTGGATAGTTGACTGCAATGATACTATTTTTGCATTGGATTTATCTAATCATTGGAAAGGTTTACGTTTTTTTAATGCCTGACTTACCCTCCACCTCTCCATGCATTGTACTGTACAACTGCTATAGGTTTGCCTTCCAGAGCAGGATCAAGTTTTTCTTCGACTTGACAGTAAAAGCAGTCCATGTCTACAAGAACCACTACTCTGTCGGTGTGAGCCATTAGCGAGAAGTGAAATCGATGACATTAATTTGAATGATTTGAAATATGGTGTTTAAATTCTCGAAATCATAATATTTATTTTGAACTTGGGCGGTTAAAAACACAGAATGATTTTTTGGTTATTTTCTTCTTCTTCCTAATATATTTATGTCCAGTACATGCTACTACTACTACAGTTCAAGGTCTTGCACATGAATGTTCCATGTCAAAATTTGAGGTTATTTTTGATGATTTTTGTTTGGTTATGTTTTTAATTATTCTTAGAGGTGATTTGAAATTGGATATCAATGTAACAAATATATTTCTTCATCTCATGAATCGAATGTGCTGAGCCAATATTGTGAAAATGGAAGAGAAACTCGAAGAAAACCCAGAGAAAAATGTTATTCACCATCTACAACTGTCACCAACTCCAATACGTTTCGAGGCTGTTAATCAGTTAACAAACGTATTCTTTGATGATTCAAATAAAGATGTGAGTTGATTCACAGTCCAAAGTAAATATGTTATACCCAAAACGGCATCATCAACTAACTATCTTGTTCAGAACTGAGAACTGAGTCTCCTAATGGTCAATTTTATTTTTCATTTTTTATTCCAGGTGTTTGCTGTCCGATCTGGTGGTATAATGGGTGTCGTTGTTAAGAATGCAGATGAAAAAATGAGTCCTCTGAAATTCAGGATGGACGACCATGGAACAGTTCTATCAATGAAATTTTCATTAGATCACAAAATTCTTGCTGTACAGAGATCAAACACTTCAGTAGAGTTCATGAATTTTGTGGATAATATGCTTGAATCTGTTTACTCCCAAAGCTGCAAGAAGAATTGTAATATACTGGGTTTTGTATGGTCAAATGTCAATGAAGTAGCCTTCATAACTGATCATGGTATAGAACTGTATATGGTTCTACCAGAAAAGAGGACTTTGAAACATTTGAAAACCATCTCATCGACTGTACAATGGTTTGTTTGGTGTTCAACAAACAAAATTGCTCTTCTGGCTTCTGCTCATGGTTCTAATTTACTACCTATGCATATCAAGCAGGGTACAATCAACAAACAATGCAAGTTAGAAAGTAAGCACTCATAACATAACAGTTTCAAAAGTAATCATCTGGACATATTCATTACAAGCACAAAAACTATTTTACATTTTTTAAACCTAAGTAACAAAACAAGAAGAGAAAATCTTAGAAAATCTAGAGAAATATTGATAATATATATTTATTTACATCAATAAGATTCATCTACCTATCAAAATTAACATGTTTTTTGCTTGATTTGAAGCTGAGGCAGGTCGTATGGCTTTGGAAAGAGACGTCACTGTGGCGACCTTGTATGGTGTGCCTGCAGTGCTGATTCTGAGACACCAGAGTGGCCCCGGTACTGCTGAGGTACATATACACACGTTGAATAGCAATGGACAGTCCCCCGCCAAATCACATGTGTTGAGGTTAGGATTGTCCGGAAGATTTGCAATCAATGTTGTGGACGATGTGGTGTTAGTTCATCATCAGGTGAGTTGAGAGAGATAATGTTCCTTGGGAAATAAAGACTATATTGTTTCACTACAATTTGCGTCCAAAATATTGAACAATTCATGGCTTCAAAATATTTTCATTTAAAATTCAATATTTCATAGAAATATTAAAAATATTTTCACTTAGTGGATATAAAACTAATTGAGTTGAGAATACATCGTCACTTTCATTTTCAGATAGTAAATATACAAAATTTCAGTGACAACAACAAATAAACCAATTTTTTTTAACAATGTGTCACTGCCACTATTATGATTCCTATCTTCATTTTCTGGTAACGAAGAGGAAAAACCATAAAAATGATTGAAGAAATTAACATACCACCTCCTTGATTAAGTCACAAACAGTATTCAACATACACAGACTTAAAATACTAAGTAATACTATAATATCATGAAGCTCTAGTCAGTTTTATCAGCCTTATCTCTCTTGTTATCAAAATCTCTTATTCTACTTCAAAAATACTTTTCAATGCCATAAAATACTATTATCTACTATTATACTAATATTTTTGATTAGTTTTTTTTATTTCATTCTATTTTCGTCTATTACTCATCAAATATTGTTGATATACTCAATTTGAATATGTTATTGTATCTTTTCAGGCATCCAGAAGTTCATTGATATTTGATACAGCCCTACCAGGTGAGAGCGATGGAAGTGTCAGATATCATACGCCTATCGCTCCAGCCAAATCATTCAAACCTGTAAAATTACTACTTCCAGGACTTATAGAGCAGGAAACACACATTTGCGACCTTTGTATCCTTCTGCTTCATTCTTTTCACTATTATTTCTACACTACTAAGTGTTCCTTCACCGGAATGAACCCTTTTACTTCTACGGTTATATTATATCATAGCGAAGTGATTTCACTACAAAAAATTTGATACAGTTTGTTAGATTTGGTGATTTCATATTCTGAGTGACTAAGTCACTTTTGCTGTTCATCATGTAATGATTGTTTTTCTACGATTCGATTGAATAGAGCTGTTTGCATTCAATCTGTCTTCTGCAGGAGACTTCATTATTTTATGACGTGAGGAAATGAAATTGAAGACATACAATGTACATCATTGTTTTATCAAAAATAGTTGAGAAAGAGCAGTTTTGTATTATAGCTGTAGAAAAAAAAAGAGAGCCAAGACTGAACAATCCTTAACAGACAAGTTTAGATTCTCCAAACTGGGTAGTATTTCAGCCCAATATCGTAATCGACGCCAAACTAGGTTGTCTTTGGCACATTTCCCTCTGTCTTACAGAACTATGCAACGAAATAAGTGATATGGCGGTTTGCACTCAAGTAGCGTTGAACAGAACAGACGGTAAAAAAGTCTTATTGGATGTAAGTATTCCGTATCTGAATGTAATTGATAATTTAGTAAGTAGTCCATTTCACTATGTCAACGGGAAAGTAAAACGCACTAGTGTGGAAGTATTTAAAAAACGCACGCTTGCAGTGATTGATGAATATAATGATATTTCACCTGGAAATTTTACTACTGATATCATCACATATATGGTACTTATATTTTAGATTAATTTTGCAACCTAAGCTCTCAGAAAATGATCCTTGAATGATGAAACCACTAACTTCTTTATTTCTTTAAAAATGCGTCTGGTTACATAACCATCACCTCTTCCCTTTTCTGATTTTGATTCCTGTGAATATTATTAATCGACTACATTATTCATAACAACAGCTCAAAAGATACTCAAGCTGAAAATTCATTATTCATGACAACGACAAATAACGCAGTTGACGTTGACTCAGTCGAGTGAAGTTGGTTACCAAAGATGATAGCCGATTGTATTCTTCCGATTGCAGTTGCTGTTGAAGACCGCGAAACAAGACAAAATCCCGCTGGACAAATTCCAAGTATCCTTCAACCACATCAACAGCGTGTACAGAAAGTGGATGGAAATCGAGCTGCAAACCAACATGGCGTCGCCTCCTAACGTCCCTTTCGCACCGAAACCGCAGACGGCGCCTCGGGTGCTCATAGGGCAAGACGACGTCTACCACGAGATACTGCAGAAGTTGGATCCGGAGAAGGATCTGAGGAAGATCGAGTGGTTGCTGACGAGCTATTCGTCTTCTTTGTCCGAATTCAATATACCCATGCAGTACGTGCTCAGCGAAATTTTGGTCACGACTTTGGTAAGAACGAGGATTTGTTCTTCGGACGAATGAAATAATTAGGGCCGTGTTGTCTGTCTTTCTTCTGACGTCAACATACTTGTCAAGACCTTCGTATCGATGGCTTTATAACCAATCAATCCATCATTTTATTAATCCTTTGGAACATATAAGTAATAGGACAGGTCAAAAGAACATTTCTAAAATAAAAACTAATCAAATGGAACATATAATATGAAGAGCCTATGTAGGAGGACAATTCACAAATAAAATTTTAACCAGAATCAATAAATTCTTGTATGGTGTATGGAAATAGATCTATTAGGAACTTCTTCTTGGACACCAAAAGTATTAGGAGACCTTTTGGATATTTCTAGGTGTTTGAAGGGTACATGATAATTTTCTTTTTTACTTGTATTGTGTGAATGTGTGTCGTGAATATCCCGATTCTGATGAATATACGTCAGTATTTCAAAAATAAATATTCCACTGTCAAAATTTTGTGCTCCTTGAAGAGGTTTCGACATGACTGATCTGGTGGGCAACCAACAAGACACCTTATAATGGGCTTGTTAGAAAGGAAGACATTTTGAGCAGCTGAATACAATAATACCATAAGTTATTTTTGAATGAACTTCTGAACTATAGGTCATGGCTTGTTCAGTTCAGTAATTGTTATGATTTTGATCGTGCTTTATAGTCTAATGTATTCGGGGTATTTTCAGTGAGAATTGAATTTTTATCATTCTGATTCATAAGTGAAAAATGAGAAAATTTTGCTCGATTTGTGTCCGGAAGATAGTTGGATATATATATTTCTGCTTTAGATATCAGTCCATCTGTATGTACCGTAGACGTAGGTTTAGGTGCTGATTTCTAATGAGTTTGTCATTTTTGGATTTGTATTGATTTCTGAATATTTTCTAATACGCATCTCCAACGGCTTTCGAGTTAATGATTATTTTGCAGACAAATTTGAATAGTCATTATGAGAGTGAGGTTAATAACATTGCATTTTCAAGTGAAAAACAAGTGATTCTTTAAATGCTCAAATGGATTCACTTTGTTTTAATTCCACGGTAGTTGCTCAACGGATATATCAACTACGCGACCTAAAACACTTCCTTGGGATACACCATTACTGATATGTTTTTGTCTTGAATATACACCATCAACTCTGGATGTTGAGTATGTTGATACCATAGTAGGTATTCGAATTTTCTCTCACACTATGAAAAATTGATTGTTTGCCAATATTCGACGTTTTTGCATATGTGTAAGCATTCTCGTGTTTCATGAGTATTAATTGTATTGATTTCATTGAAATTCATAACTACGATTGAGGTTAGGTTTGGGAGCAACAGTTGAGCTTGATCTTTATCGATGTGGCTTTCAGGCGAGGCAGAAAAAACTGACAGCCCTGCAGCAGCTCCTCCAATACGGGGTGATATCCGACTCGAAGCCGATGGCGTGTTTGCTGCTCGCTCTCGGCAATCTACATTCCGCCGCTACGCAGATGGCGCTGGATATGCTCACCAGGTACAGTGACTTTCAGAAAATGTTTCCATTCGCAATTCATTATGTATTCATATATTATGTAGGGTGTAGAATATTTGAAATCATGGTTCTCATGAAAACACAAAATACAGTTCACTTGAACAAATTTTGACCCTGAGCATTGTACAATAGTGTTTTGATTTTCTAATAACATTCCCGAAATACTCTTATAACTCTTCCAAAGTAATGGTAATGTGAGGCTTCTTTCTTTCTAAGAAAATGTAAGAAATATGTTTTATAGTTGGATTCTTCTTTGAATCCTAACTCTGTTTTTCTTTTTCAAAACTCCCATCATTCTATTCATTCCATTTGCCATTCTTCAATTATTTTCTCAGGTTAAACGCCCCCGAGGAGGTCCAGGAGATCCTGCTGAGCGACGGCCAAGTGCTGGCAGCGCTCAGAATAGCTGATTGCCAGGCTAATCCCAGGAAGTTTCTGTCGATCGCCGAAAAAAGTTCGGACAAAATTTTGTTCCACAGCGTTTTGACGTACTTCAGGAATAATCCGCACTTCGTGCCGTCATTTCAGAAAGGTACAGATATTCTTAACACCCCCTTTGACTATCCTTTAATCTGTAATGGTGATTATGCACTTACCATGCCGATGAGTTTTCTCGAAAGTGTCTCGTATTTCACAATAAAAACGTGCGCGAACTGTTATACATGTGAAATTTTTGGGTCCACTACTCACTACAAATATTATTGAATTTTTATTTATTTTTATTTTATTTATTTCTAGAAACGATTTTCGGATACTCTTTTTGTTTTAGACGAGCGGCTGAAATATTTTTTGCAGCGATACGACACAATGTTCTATGAAAAACAGGATAATTCCTCAATGACACCTGAAGTACGATGAACTGAGCGTCTCGTGTGTGACGAGGCCACCTGTAAACTGTTCGAAGAAATTGTACGCTGATTTCCAGGAGATTCGATGGAATTTACTGAAAAATGTGTAACTAAACCTGTCTTGGAGGCTATAAAAGATGAGCAATGTCGGTACCACTCCAAGATGGCCGCCATAACGTTTGACAAATGACCACATCTGTCATACGTCACTATCGGCCATTGTGAAGTACCAATTTACACCTTTACGTATACTTGCATTTATCCTATATTTGACTCCAAGATACATGAATTTAACAAAAGTGATTAATAATATATTATGTATTTATGTACTAATCAAAGAAAGATATCAATAAAGTTCAACTTTCGATTATATCACGATACAAAAATGAATCTCATGTGTTTGGAAACTTGAAAACATTCTTCTATCTGTGAAAATAGAACTGACCAATAAGGACAACTCAACAAATGACATCATCGCAGAGATAGGTGCAGAAATCAAAGATTTCGAACGTTTAAAACAAGTTTAAGAATCTGATAGTTATTTCCTAATGACAACCTGACCAGATTCTCAATAATTTCAGTCCTCAGTCATTGTCAAAATATTACATTCAGTAATCTGGTGGTTCTGTAGAAATATTACATTATATCCAAAAAAAGTATGATACAATGACATTAATTGCTTGACATGTCTTCCATTATATTGTTTCATCATCATCTACATTTCGTGAAAGGACTGAAAAAAAATACAAAGCGATCAGAGACAAACCGTTTATTGCCCTTGGGGCACTAGATTTTTTTCTTGCTCTGGACATACAATTGAAAATCACGTGATCATATTTAATCTTGATAATTCCGACTATAACATTTGTCAAAAGATCCAGTATTGTTTATTGTCACAAAGCCAATAGATTTTTTTTTCATGAATTGTTCACAGAAACAAAGATACCCTAACCTACAATTTGTCTCGACAGAAGATTCCTAACCGATAACATTCTTGAAAGGACAGCTGAAGAATTCAGAGCAATCATAGACTCCAACTGTTTATTACCCTAATGCCACTAGATTTTCTTCTTAAATCTAACAAGAATTGATCAGGATTCTCAGGATATACAAATAAACAGAAAATGATGTGAAAATTGTCACCTTGGCTTCAATGAAAAATGATTGTTAACCTATAAAATGAGTAAAGGGAAAGGAAAAAAGATTCATAGGGAGCAGAGACAACAGTTATTCATTGCCTCTAGGCAGATAGTTTTTATTTGCTAAATTTAGCCAACATTATTCAGGATATACATGTAAATACAAGTGACAATCCGTCGTCTCGACAGAGAATTCCTAACCTACAATTCGTGAATATAAGAAAGTGCCAGAACTTGAAGTAAACTAATCATTACTCATCGCAAATATGTACAAATAATTAAAAGCGTCTTTGACCGTCGACGTTATACAAAAAAAACAGGGAATCAAATAAAAAAATAATGTATTGAAAAAAAACAGGCACGTACAAAATAAAACATTATCAGTTCTCCTCGATCAATTCACCGCCTTCCTCCTCGTCGAACTCCGCGTCCTCGTCACAAGTCGCCTCCTGATACTGCTGGTACTCAGAAATGAGATCGTTCATATTGGACTCGGCTTCGGTAAACTCCATCTCGTCCATCCCCTCGCCGGTATACCAATGGAGGAAAGCCTTCCTCCTGAACATCGCCGTAAACTGCTCCGATATCCTAGTGAACAGCTCTTGAATAGCCGTCGAGTTGCCTATGAAGGTGGCCGACATTTTGAGCCCCCTAGGCGGGATATCACAAACGGCCGTTTTGATATTGTTGGGGATCCACTCCACGAAGTTACTGCTGTTCTTGTTCTGGACGCCGAGCATCTGCTCCTCCACCTCCTTCATGGACATTCTACCACGGAATATCGTGGCGACAGTGAGATACTTCCCGTTCCTCGGATCGCAGGCCGCCATCATGTTTTTAGAGTCGAACATCTGGGTGGTGAGCTCCTGGACTGAGTGAGCGCTGAACAGCTGCGATCGGCGGGCCGTCAGAGGAGCGAACCCGGTGATGAAGAAGTGCAGACGGGGGAACGGCACCATGTTGACCGCCAGCTTGCGCAGATCCGCGTTCAACTGTCCCGGGAACCTCAGACAAGTGGTGACACCCGACATGGTCAAAGAGACCAGATGGTTGAGATCCCCGTAGGTGGGAGAGGTTAGCTTGAGGGTCCTGATGCAGATGTCGTAGAGCGCCTCGTTGTCGATGCAGAAAGTCTCGTCGGTGTTTTCTATCAGCTGGTGCAACGATAAAGTGGCGTTGTAGGGTTCGACGACAGTCTCTGACACTTTCGGAGAAGGAACCACCGAGTAGGTGTTCATCATCCTGTCGGGGTACTCCTCTCGGATCTTGGAGAGCAGAAGGGTACCCATACCCGCGCCGGTACCACCACCAAGAGAATGAGTGAGCTGGAAGCCTTGCAGGCAGTCGCAAGTCTCGGATTCCTTCCTGATCACGTCGAGCACGGAGTCCACCAGCTCAGCTCCCTCGGTGTAATGACCTTTGGCCCAGTTGTTGCCGGCTCCCGATTGCCCGAAGACGAAGTTGTCGGGTCGGAACAGTCTGCCGTAAGGGCCGGATCGGGCAGAGTCCATGGTGCCGGGCTCCAGGTCCACCAAGACGGCCCTAGGTACGTAGTGGTCACCTGAGGCTTCGCTGTAGTAGACGCTGATTCGCTGCAGCTGGAGATCAGAGTCTCCTTCATATTTGCCGTCCGGGGTGATGCCATGCTCGTCGGATATTATCTCCCAGAACTGAAAACAACGAAAGGATTTCAGATGGTGGTCGGAACAGATATATATACATGTATAGATAGATAGATATTATTTATTGTGAGATTATAATTCAATAGATTAGTTTTGCAACGACACTGCATTGGTTTTGGCCGAAATATATTCCTCTGACTTCATCTCAGATGATGGGATCTGAGAAATTTGTGCATGAATGTGAAGTAAAAAATGACAATATTGACAATTAACATTTTTTTGGGGTAAGGTTGTTACTAATCCAAGAATTTGGAGTCATCTTCACCTTAGCTATATCGACATTTGCTTATACCAGTAGGTGAAAATAGATGACGATTGAGTCATCATCATTCATCTAACTAAATGACGAAAATGCATTTCTGCAGAAATTTATAGGTATGCTAAATCATTGATACATTCATTTAAGAGGAGCGGCCGAAGCATAGACCCTTGGGGTACCCCGAAATCGATGTTATTTCTGTTACAGAAAGTTGATACCTTTACCATTAAGCTGCGGCAAGAAAACACTGCATCATTTATACTTTTGTTTGCTTGGAAATTGATGACCTAGTATTATTCAGAATTCTGTAAGATATCTGTAAGCATTACACAAGCTGTAGTACTCTAAGAGGGTTCTCGGGGAAACATGAAATGTTCCATGTCAGCGCCATCTGATGACGAAACATTCTAAGGTAGGCTTCGAAAGGAAACTACGAGATATGTTATAGGGGTTGGGAACAAGTATTTAGAATTTGTCAGCAATATTATTTATCTGGCTTTAGCTCGACGAATTGGAAAGATCTTCAACCCATATATTTCAGTAAAGAAGTTTTTGCCAAATTTCCTGCGATAATATAGAACACCAGATTCGATTTTATGCGATTCGAATCATTCTGAACAAGATCCGTGGCATTGTCTGAGATTTGAAAAGTTCGACAAGGTTCAAGGATTTTTAAGGAATTTCGGAGAATTTTCAAGGATTCCTCAAGGATTCGCGGTATTTATTGAAGATGGAGAGATTTTTGGCTGATCAAAATTTACCAAGAATTATTTGATTTTTCTTAACTGTGAAATTTATGAATAAGATTGGTTGGATTTTTTAAAGACCAGCGAGATCTATAAAGATAAAAAATGTTCCAATCCTATGAAAATTGGTATTCTGAAGAGAAAAAATTCAATACCAGATGAAGATACTTACGTACCTAGTGTACGTCAATCATGTTCCTTTGGCCAATCGAAAAATGTTATACAGCAGAACGTTTTTACATTACCCATATCAAACATACACACTGTGGATGGCTATGGACGATCTGACCCCAGCAGTCTCAATGCAACCTGTAAAAAGGGGGGCAGGGTAGTTTTTTTGTTGAATGTACCTTTCCACCACAAGAATTTTTTTTTTCCAAGAAAAACAAAATCTCGTTGACAGAGCATCGAAATAAAAAATCTTTTCAAATAATGAACAATAAATGATGGAATGTAGTGACAAGAATTGAGATCACTGGATTAAATCAAGAATAATTTACAAAGCATTCGATTAAAGGCTATGATCATGAAATTCTCACAGTTCTCGATTAGATAACCAACTGAGAACTTTTATGTTTTACATGACTTTGATATCCTCAGAGAAATATGGGGTTGATTGAACAACTTTATATTCGTTAGGATTGTTATAGTCAAACTTCTTTACACAGTGTGTAAAAGCCAAACGGAATATTAAAATATTATTTACAATCAAGATGGAGACCTGCTTACAGTATTCAAAATATTTCTACCTACATTTAGAATCCTTCAAGCTTATTTAGTGAAGTGGTCAGATAAATCGATAACTGGAGGTCAGTTGAAATTTTGAAACTTTCATACTGATCACACATTACCAAAATGTCCCGTCATATGCGAAAAAAAAAATAATGTGACAAAAAAAATTGTTAATTTGATAATTAATGATTCACTTCAAATACAAGAACATTTGATGAATAAATGCAAATGAACGAACTGTCCCAAATGTGTCAAAAATGCTTCTCAAAGCATCAGAAACTTGTGAAAAGTGCATTTTTTATTTTTCGAACAAACTGTAGCCTCTAAAGCAGACGTATCATGATGTTATTTTGAAATGTTTACCAGACCACTGCACTGAATACATACAGAAAGTGTTAGTTGTTTCACCTATACAACAAATTGTAAATTAGCTATAATTAGTATCAAGTATTAGTCATCACAAGCTGGGAAATGATTGATTCCAACAGATTGTTCGAAGTTCGAAGAATCACAATAGATAATGATGAAGCTGTAAACAAGAATAGACAAAATTGTAAATAACTTTATTGATTACTTTGTAAATACTAGTTAGTTTCTTTTTCGACAACTTTTTCCTCCTCCTCATCTTCTTCATCCTCATCAAATTCCTCATCAAAAGTAGCATCCTGATATTGCTGGTACTCAGAAATGAGATCGTTCATATTGGACTCGGCTTCGGTAAACTCCATCTCGTCCATCCCCTCCCCAGTATACCAATGGATGAAAGCCTTCCTCCTGAACATCGCCGTAAACTGCTCCGATATCCTAGTGAACAGCTCTTGAATAGCCGTCGAGTTGCCTATGAAGGTGGCCGCCATTTTGAGCCCCCTAGGCGGTATATCACACACCGCCGACTTGATGTTGTTGGGGATCCACTCCACGAAGTAGCTGCTGTTCTTGTTCTGGACACCTAGCATCTGCTCCTCCACCTCCTTCATCGACATCCTTCCCCGGAATACAGCAGCCGCAGTGAGATACTTCCCGTTCCTGGGATCGCAAGCCGCCATCATGTTCTTAGCGTCGAACATCTGCGTGGTCAGCTCCGGAACAGTCAACGCCCTGTACTGCTGCGACAGCCGTGGTGTCAAAGGAGCGAACCCGGTGATGAAGAAGTGCAGACGGGGGAACGGCACCATGTTGACCGCCAGCTTGCGCAGATCCGCGTTCAACTGTCCCGGGAACCTCAGACAAGTGGTGACACCCGACATGGTCAAAGAGACCAGATGGTTGAGATCGCCGTAGGTGGGGGAGGATAGCTTGAGAGTCCTCATGCAGATGTCGTAGAGCGCCTCGTTGTCGATGCAGAAAGTCTCGTCGGTGTTTTCTATCAGCTGGTGCACCGATAACGTGGCGTTGTAGGGTTCGACGACAGTCTCTGACACTTTCGGAGAAGGAACCACCGAGTAGGTGTTCATCATCCTGTCGGGGTACTCCTCTCGGATCTTGGAGATGAGCAGGGTACCCATACCAGAGCCGGTACCGCCACCAAGAGAATGGGTGAGTTGGAAGCCTTGCAAGCAGTCGCAAGACTCGGATTCCTTCCTGATCACGTCGAGCACGGAGTCCACCAGCTCAGCTCCCTCGGTGTAATGACCTTTGGCCCAGTTGTTGCCGGCTCCCGATTGCCCGAATACGAAGTTGTCGGGTCGGAACAGTGTGCCGTAAGGGCCGGATCGGGCAGAGTCCATGGTGCCGGGCTCCAGGTCCACCAAGACGGCCCTAGGGACATAGTTGCCTCCGGAGGCTTCGCTGTAGTAGACGTTGATCCTTTGGAGCTGCAAGTCGGAGTCGCCTTCGTATTTACCTACTGGGTTGATCCCGTGCTCGTCGGATATTATCTCCCAGAACTGAAAAAGTTTAGCTTTGATTACTAGTTTCGAATGGAGACGGTAGGGAAGTGGAGCAGTGTGGTTTTTTTCAACTCCATCCAGGCGAACTTCTACTTGGAGTGTTCTTGTACAGCTTTGCATCATTTCTCGAATCTTCAAAGCGTTTCCTCCTCCTGGGTTTTCTCAACAATGATTCAGGTAGTGATAATTGATAACAATAGTTTTGGAAAATAATTATTCTGAAGATTGGCACGCTGACTTTTATTTCATGTATAATTTTATCAATTTCCAAAGCGCTTTCGACTATCAAGTGATCATCAGTGTTTCCTTCAAGTGCATACTTTAAATCACAATAATCAAAAATGATTAATGACATATTAGAAAGAGTTTCATTAATTTTGAAAGATACCCTGTATTAAACAAATCATTTGAATTTTTTTGGTCATAGATAAGAACATGGCTAAGCACCACAATGACATACAGGCACATATCTCGTAGCTCAAAATTTTGTGAAGAAAAATTAATTTTTAATCAACGAATTAGGAAATTAGGAATTATTTCAAGTTTCGTCAATATTTTACTCTGAATAGTTTCATATTATTTCCCGCATTTATTTGTCACTATAGAAGTATATTGATTTTTTCATTTGCCCCCCCCCCCCTGAAAAATTGTTCTGGCTACGCCTATATTTCACTCAAGATTGGGAGGCTGTCTGATAATAATCTTCAAAAATTATTATTATATGAAAATGGTATTCAGGATGTATGCAAAATAAATAATACTATTTTTTCTGCAAAAAAGTTTTCGAAAATATGTCGAAATAATATCCAATTTATTCTTATAGTCTTTTAGTCTTTATATATCTTTTATTTATTATATCTTTCAGTCGAGTTTCAAACACTTGCAATCTATGTCCTCAACCTGCAAAAAACACTTATAAGGCTGGGTACATGAATGTCTATTTCAATGTGGGTGCTTTATTACTTCTACTCTTCTGACCTAGCCTTATACGGTGAGTATCCGTAGGAAAGAGATATATAAGCTAGCATCAATTTTTTTTCCAGTCTATTAGTCATAGCCTTCAGAATAATCTCGATTCTTATCGAATATCACTCGAAAATCATTACTTCATCACTCGAAATAACATTATTATACAATTATAATTGCACAAAATACTTACGATTGAATGAATATAGCACTGAACACACAAAACACAAGCATCAACATGATAGACGTCACAATTGCTTTGCAGAAGTACCCACAAGCACGAATACTTTTTTTACCTGAAAAATCAAATACATTTGGAAATTTTTAGAAGCAACAAATAGCCCCAACATTCAGAAGACGGTACACCAAAAAGTATAGTATATTCCTCGGTAAATATATTTTTTCCTTGCAGTAATTAATTTTTGAGAATGTGTTCCTTGACGAATCTCCAATATTGTCCTATAATACGATGACATTTCGAACAAATACATGTCATCGATTTTCGAATAGCAAATACTAATGGAATATTTTTACAATTTCAAATATCAAATTATATAGTTATTGGTAAACAATGAAACTACAGATTTTTTTGGTGAAAATATTGCGATTTAGCACACCTAGCTCAGTTCGAAAGTTGATAATAACCGAGATACCAGGTTTCCAAGGGGAAATTTTGATTTTCGATGTTTTTCAAACCAATATTTTTACATAAACAGGGTGTCCCAAAAATAGTATGGAATACAATTCCGTTAATTTTGGAATTCATCATGAAACACAATGTAAGTACATAAAATTGCATTGACCGTTTCAGAAAAATTATTGGATAACCATCATCAGGAGTGACCCTATATGGTGACCTCTCTTAGGGGCCATTTACCGACCTATGTGTATACGAAGATTCTACTATTTTCGAGCCACCCTATATTTTTTAAATTATGTTTTTTTGGGGCAAGGAATTGGAATTTGGTAATAATTTTCATGTAGATTGTGGAGGACTTTGTGTATTTATGTTTTCATTAAAGAAATCAACTTTCTCACCATTTTTACAAAAGAAAAAAGGTGTAGCTTGTGAATGTCGCTCTTAGAAACTGTTTTCCTGTTTTTTGCATTCATGATTTGTCAGCTGTTTTCATCAAAGTCTCCATTAGAAGTGTACCACAATCAGAAGTCCAACATCACAAATATCACCAAACAATGAGCAGAAAATTCGAAGATGATGTAGTAAAATTAGAGCTAAAAAATGTGTTTTTCTATGAGAGGCCACAAAAAATTGGAAAAGAGTGATAAATGATCCTAAAATGGGTCTAAAGTTATGAAACCTGTTTCATATCAAAATTTATAATTTCAAATTGAACACCATGTATTTTCTAATCAAATGTTGAGGGTGCATCAATAACTGATTGGAATTCAATGATGGATCAGAACATCCATAGTATTCTATTTGAATTTTGGAAGTTTTGTCATTTCCGGTGGAACTGGAGAAATATACCTATTATTATAATTTTGGACATTCTAAAGTTAACTTATTAATAGATATAATAATAAGAAACCTGTACTCCAAATTCGAAAATAAATTACAGGGCTGTTTTCCTGAAAAACTCGAGAAATAATCACCAGGTTTACCTATCAAATATTGTTGCAACAGGTCCCTATGTGTTATTGTTTATAATGAATATTCAATATGGCCGAATTCGAGTCGGGAACACAAAATCATAACTGATGTGAATATTAGTAGGTAATCATTTACAATTGTCTTCGTCTATCTACAGAGATGACACACCTCTCACCAGAATTATTCATGAGGTACCATTTTTCAAGGCTTTTCAGTCCCTGTCGAAAAAGTGAACAGCACCGCTGAGAATCTAACCTACAAAATCAGCCAACGCCTTTTATGATCCAACTGTTCCAATTATATTCCCTTATATGGACGGTAGACCGGTAATGAAATAAGGTTGGGAGTTTTATATGACTAATCTCATTATGAAGTACCCCACGCCAAGCCTTAATAAAATTCAAAGCCGATAAAAATCAACTGAAAATAACAGCTTACAAACATGTACCTATATCGAATACTCACTTTGCATCCAATTTGGTTCCCACATTGTCCAGCTTGAACATGTACAATTTCCCTCATATTTACAATAAAATATCAATTCGTTGGCTTCTACTCAAGCTAGCGAAAGAGGCTGATAAAAGTCTGAACTCTGAGATCTTAAACGGGAATTACGTTATACAAATACCGCACGATTGATAAGATTAGATAGTGTCAAACAGTTGAATAAGGTTTGTAGGTGGTCAAAATTGATAATCGAATAAAAAATTGTTTTGACTAACGATGCTTCTTTCGAGATTCAAGTGTAGTAAACTAAATTTCAACAAATTCTCGAAACCTAAAGATTCTACCAACACTGGTTCACTAGAGTGAAGTTTGTCGCAGACGTCATTGCCAGCGTTGCCAGATTTCAGAAATTAGGTCAATCAAGATCCTGAAAAAGAAGCCTGAGCTACCGGAAAATTGAAATTCTCCAGAGAATCCTATTCATCAAACTATTTCCAACAGAAATCAGGAAGCACGAATTAGTTTTGCTCGGGAATAATCTCCACTGATTCGATTCAGTTTCCTCTTGATTTTGCGATAAATCGCGATACTCGGCAACTCAGGTTAGAGACAAATGAAAGCTGTTAACCGTTTCCATGAGCGTCCCAAGAAAATTTTCTACAGATGCGTGACTATGAAAATGTGAACTAGTTTCATCAGCGAAGCCAGCAAACCTTTTAAAGGGGACCCAGTTCTTTCGCATTGCCTTATGCAGTGCGAATGATTGATTCGCATTATTGTCTTGAATATGCTGTTACCCACCTTATTGTCTTTTTGAGGTTGCGTCTTTACCTTATTTTGCTATTAAACCTCGACCAAAAATAAACCAAACGCCGAAAAAGATAGGGAATCGATGTTTACGTATTTTTTCACGAGAATCAAGCGCAGGATAGGGTGATCGATTTGTATCTAAATCTGATAGTTTCCGAGAAAACCCTGAAACTCATCGAATTTGATCCACCCTGTATATCATATCACAACTGAAGATAGCGCAGTGATCTGTGTGAATCACCATTAGCAACAATGAAACTATCTAGTGAATTATTATAAAAACATGGAAGCTAAAACAAATGATACGCCCGACTCCTTAAAGCTTAAAAGTGAAGACAGACTGGAAAAATGTGAAAATTGGTTGGAAAAGTGTTCTCTCAATAAAATGGAAGATGATGAGTCGATGTTTTCGGAATTGCAAAGTTCTAGGCTCTCTGAAGAATCAGATAACAGTGCTATGACTTCTGGTTATAGATTCGAAAGTGATGAAATAGTATTTTCAGACAAAGTTCTCAGTGGCCAAGACGGAAGTGTATACAGGGTAAGTAGAAAGAAAGATTCTACAAGCAATCAATCGAAATTTATAATCGCGTAACAAATACACACAATGAGTGTAATTAGTTTTCTGCCTTAGGATCCATTTCACGTTTGGTAGGGTTGATTATGGATCACCTCGTATAGTCACTCCAATTGATTATATTTAGAGTAACTATTTTTGTAGCACGATCAACCGGTGGCATTATCAATGAACAAGGAAAGAGCAAATTATAAGCACATAAACATTTACAAATCGAGAAAAGTTCATATTGGGGATGTGACGTACATAAATGGACCAATCACGATCGTCAATGAGAATATTGATAGAGAACCAATAACGTCAATTGACAGCCTGGACAATGCACTGGTGGTTTCTAGAACCAATTGGTTAGCACAGCCGCCTTTAGGAGAAAAGCAGTATTTGAAAGCACCAGCCAAATATGTCATAATTGGTGAGAGTCTTGGTGCTTTTCTGGATTATATTTTTTTCCCATGATTTTCAAACGATTAGTCCAATTTAGTCAAGTTATTCTCTACACATCGATGTGTTGTTACTATATTATGGGTGAGTCAAAAATGTGTACCGAGCATTCTGAGGGTGATAGACTATTGAAAAATAAGTGTAGTTTGATGATTAAACTCATGGCCCAAAATGCATATTAAGGGAGATATATCCTTCCAAATATCTCACGAACGGCTCAATTTTTTGTATTTGAATAAGAGTACCTTTTTCATGTAATTTTCTTCGCTTCATCGAATGCTCCTGTTTTTTCACCGAAAATAATACAGGGAAAAAAGTTTTCTACAAAAAATCATGAGTCACCCTCTGAAAAAACACCTTTTATAACAATATCAGAAATGTGGAAGTGTGACGAAAAAATGTATTTTGACAACATACATTCATGCACAAAATTTCAATCGGGTGGCTTTCATCGTTCAGAAGTTATGCGGAGAAATTATTTTAATTTTATCAACTTTGGAAGGATATATCTCCCTCAATATGCATTCTGGGCCATGAGTTTAATCATCAAACTACAATTATTTTTCAATGTTCTATCACCCCCAGAAAGCTCGGTACACATTTTTGACTCACCCTGTATATAGCTAGACTGAAATTTGCATTTCAATTGTTTCTTTCACAAACATGAAGACCTGTCAAACAACCTTAATGATGCTGCAGCGCTTGAGTATAGATGGCGATGCGATCGTCGATCCTGTAAAGTCAAATCCGCTTCAACTGATAATGACGGATATCCGACAGTAACTTGACTTTTTATTTTCTGATGACGTCCACGAAAGATACCTTATGGACGTCCATGGGATATCCTTCGAATAACTTTCGGACGTCAAATGGATATCCAAAATATCCTGGAAGGATATCCAGTGGACATCCATCGGACGTCCATGTGTTGCATGGGTAGTCTACATCCGGAGCAATCTTGTGTCATTTTTAGGCCACACGGCCACTGAAGAGGGTTTCACGATAGCCGAGAACACGCTTCTGGTCCGCCTGATTCAGACCTTTCACATCGAGAGCAGAAAATGGAACGACATCGCGTACAACTTCCTCATCGGCTCCGACGGGCTGGTCTACGAAGGCAGAGGGTGGGGGGTGGTGGGATCGCACGCCAGGACGTTCAACGATCAGTCGGTAAATAGACGCGGGCATGGGCGAATCGAACGAGACGAATTCGAATTGTATCGACAATGAGATGATTATTTTGCTATTATTTAGTTTGGAACTCCTTGATTGTCAATAACACCTTGTTTTGGAAGATTTCGAAAAAGGACAAATAGAAATATCTGAATGAATATCAATTTCTAGTCAGCTCATACTGAATTTCGGATCGTTTCGAAAAATTATCCTCCATATTTTAAATATAATATAGATACGATTCTAAATAGTTATCGTCCAGTCCTGATGAATATTTCACCCGATTTAGGTGGGCGTCAGCTTCGTCGGCTGCTTCTTGGACCATCTGCCGCCAGAGGCGGCGCTGGAGAAGGCTAAAAAGCTGATCCGGCACGGGGTAGTAAGGGGGTCGATCGACCCCGAGTACGTGTTGATGGGGCATTGCCAGTGCAGCGGCGTGGAAAGTCCGGGAAAGAGGCTCTTCGAGGAAATAAAGACGTGGGAACATTGGGACGGTTCGGGTTCCAAGTTGGAGCCGAAGGTTTGCGGAGAGAACAGGAGGAGTGAGGCTGAGAGGGAAGAAGAAGTGGATTCTGTTCCTTGATTTCCTGAATTCGTCTCTATGTAATTTTGTACGATTTTCTATTGAAACGACTAGGTAAAAGTCTACGAATGAATTCTCAAAATACGAGTAGATTTGTTTTTTCTCTTCTCGTCAAAATTGAATCTGATATTGGTAAAAATGCATTACAGTGTAATAATACTTCACAATGAATTGCCAACAAAACTCAAAAACTTGAGAGGGTTGAAAAATTCGAGGAGAACCAAAGAAATATTTATGTGCCAAATCCAATAAAATCGAATCCAAAAATATTCGTCAAGGTGCCGCCCTGGACGCCACTGGGCTCAATAAATTTAATCAAGCTTGAGCTAAATTAGCTTCCAAATTACAACAAAACGAAGCGAGTTAGGACACATGTTTATATAAACTTTTTGTCTCAAAATCCCAAAATCCGAATAATCGTCTGTGGAAAATATTGTACATACTTAATCAACACCCTGTATAATGTAGTGAAATCTAATTATATATATATATATATATATATATAGGTCTATATATCTTTCTATTGTTTTTCGAGTGTAAATATAAAAGAAATATTTCATGCCATGAAAATATAAAATTTCATTGAATATTTCAGATAAATAATATTTCAGTTGAAGGTACACACTTACTCAATCAGATCGTAGATTCCAAAAATGCAATAATATATAGGGAGGTTCATTGAGAATATCGAAGCTGAGGTCCACTTGTGAGAAGTTTCAGAAAGCTGAGAATATTTCAGCATCAAAATTTCCTTGGAATGAATTTCATTTTGTTCAAAACTATAGTCTAGGCCTTGCAACAGCTTTGAAATTTCTGGAAAATATGTCCGACAAAATACGTCACAGTTTGTGACGTCACAGTTTGTGTTCAGTTGAAAAAGTTTGAAAACATAATAATTTAAAATATTTCAATGTTTATTCTAGACCGTAAAAATGCAATTCACTTTACATGAGGAACAAATTGAAGGAAACTTCTTCCATTGTTGAATATCGAAAAAGATAATCAGTACAATGAATATTGATTGAAATTGAGGTACTTGAGCAACTCACCTATTTCCGATCTGATTTAGTTGTTTCAGTAGTTTGATCCCAGCGTAAAATAAGGCACAAAGTAATTTTTTAAAGACGTTCAAATTCACACCGCACTAAAAAGTTCAAGCAACTTAGACAAAAAGTTTGTTTTTCAGACACGAACTTGACCAAGCAAGGTGAACAACTAACAAAACGCCCTTTCGTTTTTCATTCGATGTAACGATTTCACGGTTCATCGGAAAGCGCTAGGTAACAGATGGTTGCTATACCAAATTTTGGTGTAGGGGTAAAGATCTACCTGACCTCTTCCTGTAGGTATATCCACCTGAATAACAAGAATTATTGCCATTTAGTCGTGCTTAAGAGTATAGACGACGGAATAACAGGTAATGAATGATATTGGGGTTCAATTATTAGGTTAGCTATGGTCTTGTTCAAACGATGGTATTTATAGAATAATGAAGTTATAACTTGGGATACATTCACATTGTTTTCATTTCTAAATAGTATCACCCGATACATTACATGGAGATCCCATGCACGTCCAGTAGATGTCCTTAGGCTGTCAACCTGGACGTCCATAAGATATCCCTTCATGGAAGTCAGAAAATAAGAAAAATCACATCACATGCGATCTTTCGAACATCAGTCTGATACCTTCATCACAACTTAGGATTCGATATGCTATATCAGTATATTATAACCAGTATTCGAGGTGTTGTCTGATGATGTTTCCCATTGCAGTAACTTTCGAAAAGTTTCACAAGAAATAAGTCTGTTTCTATTCCAATTCTACACATGCTTCTCAAATTCCAACGTCTAATTGCAAATTTTGATCTTTGTAATTCTTTAGTATTCACGAAATCGCTATTCTCATTTCACTGACTCACTCACTGGATGTCGATAATTTTTTTCTCATAAGAAAAGCAGACATTGCTTCAATTTTTTTTATCTGAATGCAAAGTTGATGTTGAATTTGGCACCATTTTTGTACTGGAAAAATTGAATAAACTTGAATGAATTTCCACTTGAAATTGTGATAGATTGTGTGAAAGATAACCAAAATTTCTAGCAGTGATTTTCTTGAAGAAAACTATACTGCATGAAATAATTTACATAAAAAAGATCGGGATCGAGTTTTTCTCCCAATGGATCTATAATATATGTTCGATAATCTTTCATCAATGTCAAGACCTAAGTTTATTGTTTAACGATAATGTTTTATTCGATATGTCCGGTGTTTCTGATATTCCCCTCAAAAAAAATAACGTTTGAAGTTGAGACACTTGGAGTGTGAAAAAATTCTGGAAATTCAAACAAATATTCATAATAATCACGCAGAAGAGCTTCAAAGCTTTATTAAACCGAACAACTTCCGGGGACAGGCAGGCAACTGACACAACTTCTGCTCCATTTCCGTTTCCACCCCTTGGCAACCCTGCTTGCAATGGCGCCACCGGATGTGCCTTCCTTTGCCGCAGGTCACGCTGCAACTGGACCAGGACGTCCAATCGTCCCATTTCTCGGTGTTTGCGGCTTTGTTCTCAACTTTGCCATGCTTCTTCGTACCGTGGGTCTCGCTTTTACCTACCCCAACATTGACATATTGACAGAAACTATTTGATTATCAACATAGATTTGAAAATTCGGGTAATCTTGCACCTATCATGCGATGGGTTTTTTTCGTTTTTTTTTTTGGTACTTACGTATTTCGACCTCAGGAACCCGGATTCCACAATGAAAACGTGGGAAAACTTATATTCTTTGAGATATTCCAGGAAAAAGTATGAAAATTACCCTTCTTGTTTAGGCCTGTTTTGGGTAGGCACCATAGCCATTCGAAGTTTCATTTCTCACATAAGATACTCTTTATATCTTCCTTATACATTCTAGAAGCTAAAAAGAAGGAGAAATATCCTCTGAGAAGTTAAATTCATCGCCTTCAGCGTCTTCGATGAATCCTTCTTTCATATGGACGGCGCTGTCAAATGTCAAACTGTGATATTTTGACTCACAGAACTAGTGATTCTGACGTAGATTCTCATTTGACAGCGCCGTCCATATGAAAAATGCTGGATCCACCTTCCTCCAAGACGCTGAAAAACGTTGATTTAACTAATTCGAGGATGTTTTCCCTACTTTTTGACTTCTTGAATGTTCAAGGAAGGTATAAAAAGTATCCTGTGTGAGAAAAGAAACCCCTTGCCTACCCAAAACGAGCCGAAGAAATTTTCATACTTTTTCCTAGAATATCTCGAAGAATATAAGTTCGCGCACGTTCTTATTGTGAAATTCAAGTTCCTGAGGTCGAAATACGTGAGAACCAAAGAAAAAAAAATCAAAAAAAAAACCCATCGCATGATAAGTGCAAAATTACCAAAATTCCATCAACCGTTGGTGATCTGGCTATTTTTAACCAATATTTGATGCGGTGCAAACATAAGATATACACAACATTTATAAACAAATGGATATATTAGGAATCGTTCGTCGTAGAAAAAGTTCATGGGGCCATCTATGAATGGAATGCGATAACATTACCTGTTGAGCTTGCAGTAACTTCTCTTTTCTTGTGATGAGAATTTTGTTTGACAAACTTGGCCAATTTGTGTTTCAATAGATCCAAAGTTGTATCGGCTAGCAATTGTTGAGTGTTTTTATGGTTGGTACATTCTCGTATTTGGTCCACATGACTGTTAGCTATATCGAATTTTTCGTTCAATGGACCTGCTTCTGCAAAGTTTCGTAAAATGAAAATACAAATGTAAGTTTTGATTGCTGTGGACATTGATTTGTTCTGCGAATTGACATCTGTAATTTTGACACAACAATTGTTCTATACTGTGTGTTTGAGAAATCAAATATCTCAGAACATCTAATATGAGCTGCTGATGAAATTTTTTATGTAAGAAGTTTGTCGGTATTCTCAATATTGCAGAAATGATATCACTGGTTCATCATCTCAATTCTGACTTGTATCAACAACTCAACATTGGAGGTTCGTCAAAGTTATGGTGTTTCAATATCCAAGGTATTTCGTGAATAATGAAAAATTGCAAAAGCTGCCAAAAGTGCCCAAAGTGCCAAAAACAACTTTTCTCCGTAAATATTTGCGATATTAAAAACTTTCTGAAAAATTATGAATCATTTATTTAATGTCAGTTCCTTGATCTCTCAGTGAAATGCATACCTTGTTTCGTTTTCATTGAGCCACCATGTATATATCACAAAATTCTGAATAGAACCTCAATTCAAAATCTTGCTTTATACCTCAAAATATTCACGAATCCAGAAGTTGCTCAATATTTCCACTGAATATTTCAAAATTCTGATTCGTATGAGAATTATGATAGATATGCATTTGTGAAGAATACCATCGAATTATCAAGAAAACTTACCTCACAAATCAAGAAAAAAATTTAATTACAAATCTTAACAGTTAATTTTGAGTATATTTTGCAAGTATGAGTTCCGCTAAGTAGAAAAACCTAGTGCTTGAGTAAGTATACAGAAATGTGTCAATTCACAATTCACTAATGATTTTGTGAACAATAAATAAAATCGAATTTTTCTCAACAGCATCCATACTAGTATTATGCTAGTGAATTTCCAAAGTAGTAAAATTAGTTACCATTTATGACGTTTTACATTCATAGTGGACTTATTTTCTAGACATAACTTGACATGAAGTTCTAGTTGTATAAAATACACCTACTAATCTTAAATGGATGAAAACAGTAGTTGGAGGAACAAAAACAAATTCATTTAATCTCGACTAGTTTCGACTAAAAAGTAAGACCGCAGAACTGATCTTCAACTAACTTGAATTTCTCATAGTCCAATCGCCTCCAGAAAAATTTCAAATGTCAGTCTTGAAGTGAAGTTTTAGGCCTGGAATAAGAAACTAAGGTGTAATTAAACAATTTGTTATAACTTTTCGAAATGTGTTTATTGAATATCTATAAAAATTTGAGAAAATAGTAAATAATCACAAAATAAAGATATTGATTGAATCGGTTATTTGTCATCTCAACTTTATTTCAAATGCAATTTGTGTAGGCACTTAAGACGAAACTTTGTCAACCCAAGCATGAAACTGAAGAGTTATTTATAGAAAAATACGCTCAATGGGGTAATATTATTTTGAAAAAAAGATATCTAACCATTCGAAACTATCCAAGTACATCTTGTATATGCCCACTTCAATATTCGAAATATACATCTCCAATATCTATTCAAAAAATATTTCAAAAAGTTAATATTTGTTTCTGAATCATCAGAATTTCTCGTCAAAAATGCCAATGTCATAATTCAACACGTTGACAATTATTTCATGTTTCAAGAATTGTTTTTCGATTTCAAAAATATAAGTATATCAAGTACAGCGTACATTTTTACATAATTTTACGTAGTATTCAGTAGATCATTTTTGCAATATATGGGAAAAAATGTTTCATCGGAAAACCTTAAAACCGATTTTGACCACCAATATGGCGGAAATTTTGAAAAATTATTTACGATCGAGGGACACCCTGTATAATTTCGAAAAATTCAAACAAATGAGTACTGAAACATATTTTGACATCCCCATAAAACAATAATATACATGGTGTTCCGATTAAAAACTGATGAAAACTTCCAACATGTCAAAAATCAACAATTTATTATTTTTCGATAACTTTTCCAATAACCCCTTGTGGGTGGGGAGCAAAAATTCACGAAAAAATCCTGTACCGCTAAATTCATTTGCCGGATGGGCATATACAAGGTGATCGCATGGTGATTTTAATTAGCAGATTTCCTTCCTAGATTAAGAATGAACATGCTTGAGTTCTTGCCTAATTATCAGAAAAATAATCGAATCGCTGTTTTGAAGGTGCCTTCACAGTTTATCGAAAAGAAAAACTGACCTAACGATTATGAAGTCTTATATGATTCTCCTACATAAAAAAAATAGTCACAGTACTATGCATCTATATTTACATATCTTTATTGCCACCCATACCTTGATTGTGCTCCATAAAAAGTTGTCTATCATCGAAGAAAATCGAGAAACCAAAAAATCGCTGAGTATATTTCGATGTAACGTGAAGTCTTGATGAATTTTGATTACAGATTATTAGAGTGTTTTTTTTTTTCGAACTATCTTCCCTCTAACCCGCTCCCTCATGTGAAAGACAACATTTTCTACGGAATTTTTCTTTCGTTGTCTTCCAACTGGTGACAATTGTATGCAATTTTATTCTGCTATCTAACATTCACAAGTATTCTATCCAGATACAAACAAGTGAAAAGTGTTTTGCGTTTTCATTTCAGGTATATTTTCCATCCCGAAATTTCCACAGTGAATCCAGAATTGATAGTCAATTCATTTTTGATTCCAAATGAATATGATTAATGAAAACATAATTGGTCCCGAGAGGTTAACGCCCCGATAAATACGAAATCAAGACAAAACAACTCTTCTGTCAATGTCACATGTCAAATGTCAGTAAACTGATCAGAGCGGGCGTAAAGAATAATGCATCTGCGGGCAGTAATGTGTATTTTACCGCAATCTAGAATTCCGAAACAGCTGCCCTTGAATAAAGAATGCGTATAAATATTTTTTTTTTCATTTCAACTATATGGCAATGCTGAAATGAATAATCTGCATTATTATGATCACGAATTTTAATTCCTGAATTCGATGTGAAACTTTGGGATAGAAATGATACCTGAAAAAAAAAACACCTTTCCAACAATAGTTAATATTCTCAATCGAATGCAATAAATACTAAATTATACTCATATTTATAAATAACACGGAATATGATATGTAATTGGAAATTCAAGAAGATTTAAAGAAGAAAAACATCGAATAAAGTATCTTTAGTGCTACCAAAAACAGTTCGTGAAGAGCTAATACATAACAGAAGATAAAGATTATGATTTTCACTTTCACAAATAGTTGCGATTTTTAGTTTTATTTCGAAAGTCTTGACGGCCGTTGTCCCACTAAAATGCTAACTCAAAAATTAATAGATTTTTTTTCCGCCACTGAGAAAAAAATAAAGAAATTTCAACTATGAAAGTAAATCAATGAAATTCGAAATGACTCTTGAAAACTGAATATTCTGGTTTCAGACTATGAATTTTCAACAACAAAAGCTGACATTTTGAACTTTTTGAATTTTGAATTTTTTTTCTTGATATCTAGTTGACTCAAATCTAAGAATGTTGACATGGGATTAAGACTGAATTTTATTAATTTTCGCTAGGCGAATTTCAAACCTGAAGCCGGAACGTTACTTATAAAATGAGAAAAATGGTTCCACACTAGGAATTTACATGCTGAACACAAAATTTCCACTTTGATCTAGAAATTTTGACTCAAATCTTAAAATGATGACTTCAATTACCAAGTTCTGTATCAAAATTCATGCAATTAGGAAATTTCGATCAAGTGCACACTAGAATTTTTAACGTTCAACTTAAAAATTCATAATTCTGCTTCTGAAAATTTTGGACTGATCGACATTACGAATTTGGATTTCACAAATATTCGTTAATTCAAAATTCGTAGAATTTCGAAAGAGACTTCAACTTGAAACTTGAGAATCAAAATTTTAAGGCCAATTTCGACCTACATAGACTAGAAGTTTCGGTTTCTGTACCAGAATTTCGACCGATATTCTATATACTTCATATCGAAATTCTGTTTCCAAAATTAAAATTTCGATCGGAACAGTAAAGCTTCGAAATTGAGATCTCAAAATTTCAAAATGGAAATTACAGATTCGAAAACATATTTCGATTATAATCTAAAATTCGGAAATTGTAAATCGGAGGAAAGAATTTTCATTCAATCTTGATTAAGTTTTTCTTTTCTTTTTGCATAATATTTTGATATTGGTATAGTGATATAGTCAACATCTCTCAGGGATTTCATGTCATACAGAGTGAAAGCGGAAGATGTATTTCAACACTTTACGGTTTGGAATTATTTAATTTCAAGTCGGAAATTCTATATTGAAGCTGAAATATTGAGGAGTCTGCATTCATAGATTATCGTCGAATTCTGTGTATTTTATAATTGAATGCTGACCCTAAAGGGCTATAATTCTTAGACGATTTTGACAGAAATTCTTTATATGAATATTTATATTATCTATATGAAAGATCCGCAATCGCTTTAGTTTTGAGACTCATGTTGAAAGTCAACCAAAAAACGCTTTGTTTTACAAAAGTACATTTTTTCATGATAAAGATTTTCTCAGTACCCATCAGTGGTTTCCTTGTTGATATTTTTTGCCTTTTCTCAATCAAAATAGTTTTTCGCGAATATATATTATTTGTCAAATTTTGTTCCATCCAAAACTTAAACTTCAATTTATTTGATTAAAAAGGTTTACATAGTTTGTTCATAATAGTTAGAAAAACTGTTTTTCTTTGTTGAATTCCAACAAATTATCCAATAGTCCTATAAGATCAGCATTTAATTGAGAAACACCCTATACTTTTGAATCCTTGAAAGTGAAAATAGCCGGTGGAATCGCAATGTTTAATGGGAAAACCGCCTCGATACCGGAAGAACCGAACCTCTCTTCAACCCTTATTGTAGTAGAAATAAGCAACGAGACCTCCGCCCAACAAAAGAGAGCCTCCTACGATTAAAGGTAAATATAAAGACCTCTTGAGTTGCGTCCATTGTTCGTTGGCGTGTTGCCGTCGCTTCATCTCTCTCACTCGCGTCGAGATGGTCTCCTTCCTTTCGGCCCGTTGCCGTTGTCTCAGCACGAACGACTCGCTGAAAGAAAACACAAAATCTCAATTCATGCGACATTTCACCATGCACGAAGGCGCAATCGATCGACTAACCTGTGTTTCGAATTCGTTAGATCTGATTCGATTACATCGACCACTTCATGTTCCTCATCTTCTTCCTCCACTTCTTTCACTTCTTCCTCTTCATCATCTTCTTCCTCTTCCAATTCATCTTCTTCACTGTACACCTCCTCATGAAATGGACGTTCGGGTCCGATATTATTATAGTTCTGAGAAAAAAAAAATAAACTCTTGATTCACACTGACTTTCAATGAAGATTTATGTCAAACGTCAAAATACCCATCACAGAAGTGACAGTCAAAGATTTTTTTTGGCACATATTTAGGGTTATTATGATTCATTTTCGGATATGGTAGGCGAAGAAAGAATATTTTGACTGAAGGAATGAACAAGAAAAATTCCCAAAACTTTCGTCCCACTTATTTCGACAATTTTCTACGTGTTGAAGTACAATGCACACCTCATCAGTATCACTCTGTATATAGCTTGCCCATTGTCTAGATTATATATATATAGGTTCGACAACTATGTACGAAACACTGGTGCAGTCACTGAAGGTGTTTTGTTTCGTCAAAAACGCTAACGCCATTTTCCGCTATAATGGCCTAATAGTTATGAAACTCCCCAGTAGATGGTGACATTTTTACAGATTTCTGTATAAATAGTTGACGTTTTGAGATTGTAATTATGTAGTTTGATCTAAAATTGAGAAGTAACCAAAATTACTACTTCTGAATCATCATTTTCATAACACTGATTGTGCAATTATCAGTAATACTGATTTTGTTTTCATTTTTGTGTCGCCATCTGACAAGTGACATTTGACTGATTTTCCGCTAAAACGAATAAAATGCTGTTATCAAGTTAGCTGTACGTTAGAGTTGACCATATAATGGCAGAACTGTACGTGCTACAGAAGCCTGTATTGAATTACGGAGATTGGGCAGACCAAAACATACAGCTTGCTAGTTTTTCCCCCCATATTCAGCCTTTGGTACTGAATAAAAGACCGACTCTAAGTTGTTGATTTCCTATAGGAAAAATATGAGATGTCAACCTGTCATGTTCATGTTTTCACGTTCAGAACAGTGTTTCATGGTTCACGCAGTCGAATGCTTTAGAGAAATCGCAAAACACTGCCCCAATAGCTTCTTTATTATTCAAACCGATATACACATCTTCCAGAACAGAGAAGATTGCATCGCCTGTGTTTTTATAGCTTTGGAATCCATATTGAGATTCGCATAGGATGTTATGATGACTTAAGAAGTTCAATATTCTCTTTTTAACAAATTTTTCAATTATTTTTGAGATTGTAGGCCGGAAGTTTGATGGATCATCCATTTCGCCACCTTTATGAAGCGGGATGATTATTTATTTATTTATTTATTTATTTATTTAGCCAAGTACACTACAGGATCGTAATAAAATCCCAAATGGTACATCAAGGGAGTATCGATAAGAAACATAAATATGTCGAGTACACTAAATAGTTAAATCATAACCTGAAAACATTTTCATTAGTCAATAAATACTACACGTAATTGTAATAAAATCACAAATGGTAGACCAAGAATGTTCAATAGAATAAGAAAGTATTCAAGTACTAAGACTAAGATAAAAACATAAAATTAATTAAATAGCGAATATTCAAGAATCTAGCGAACAATGGAAGGATTAAGTTGTCTAATTGCCATTTTTTTGAATCTCAAGTGTGACAACTGGAAAAGATCAAGTTCTGAAAAATTGGTATTAAAATTTTTTTGAAGTCTGCAACTGATTGCCATTGAGCCATAGTTAGTCCTATGGAACCGTAACCCAAACGAAAAGCTCTGATTACTTCTCAAGGTTCTAGAGTTAACAGAAAGGCAGAGTTCTTCTAAAATAGCTGAACAATTATAATAAAAATGTATAATTTTATGTAGAAATAGAACCATCGCGATTTTACGTCTATCCTCGAGTGACATTAAGTCTAATACAGAAAGCCTCATTTCAGGGTTGAATCCAAAATATGGTAAGCCAAGTTTCCATATTATATGTTTAGTGAAACGATTCTGAACTTTTTCGATTCTCCCTTTGTGACAAGCATAACGAGGACACCAAATAACACTGTTGTACTCCAAAATACTTCGAACCAGTGAAAAGTATAACGACTTTATAGCGTCATAGTCTGTGATATGGCGAGTATTCCTTTTAATGAACCCGAGCATTCTCAATGCTTTGTTGCAAATATTATTCACATGATCATTAAAATTTAGATCTTTATCGAATATAATCCCCAGATCGCTTAATTAATTATTGCTAGTTTCAGACATGAAGGAAATCTGCCAGAACGGAATGATTTATTTATGGCCTCCACAAGAATATTTAAAACGTGTTCTGAGAGATTTTCTAAGATTTTAACTGATATTTCATCATAACCAGATGATGTTTTGTTCTTTATTTCATTAATAGTTTGCTTCAGTTCGTATATGTCAATCAATGTATCAAATAGGTGAAAGTTATCTGGAATATTTATATTTTTCATAAACTCGGTTGGATGGATTGTCAGTTGTAATTCGGATGTTATTTTTTGTGCTATCGTACAGTAAAAGTCGTTTAACACGTTTAACACGCATAAGAAGGCAATATATTACTTTTACCACGTAAATTATTTATTATAGCCCAGTTTTCTTTTGTTTTATTTTCTGCCTTATATAGTTTATCTTCAAAATATCTTTGTTTGGCAAGCTTGATCAGTTTTCTGTAAATCGTCCTGTATGTATTGAAATATGATATGAAAAATCCATCAGTTATGAATTTTTTAATAGTATGTAGTGATCTCAAGTTTGCTGCCGATTTTTTTATACCTTGAGTTATCCAGGGCTTTTTCTTTTTATTTTTGATTTTGATCTTTTTTATTGGAAAACACTTCTCGATTATATCTCTTAGGTAGTTTTGGAACATGTTGATTGAATCATCAGAGTTCAACACGTCAGCCCCACGAAAATAAGATACTTCATAACTGGAGAATTTTGAAGAAGGGAACGAAATCTCAACACTACGCACCTTCTCCTTGTTCCCGTAACTCAAATCGTCGTCGGACACGCTCTTCGGTATTTTCGGCAAGGGCCTGTCGACGGGCGGGGCTCCGTTGCGCTTGAGGAGGCTGTCGCCTCTGGGAGGCGGCGATGGAGGCGGCCCCTCCTCGTCCGACTCCGAGGAATCTTCCGAAACGTTCGACGAGACGTTATTACTATTATTATGTACATTGTTTGTCTGGAAAAATAAATCAAAGCGAGCTTGGATAAGTCGCCAAATCGGAATCGCAAACTAAGTAGTGTTGACACTTTATTTGAAAGACATCTCTGAAAGTGGAATTGTTCATTCAATAAGCACCCCGTATATTATGTCACATATGGAAAGAGTTTAGCGATTACAAAACAAAAAGTTCATATAAATGTGTCTCAACTAGCTTTGTTTTCAAGATACAATTTATATTGTAATTCATTTTTGAGAAAAAAGAATTATTAAAATCCAACTAATTGCATAAGGAAGAAGTTTAATTTTTAGATACTCATTCTGAAAGAATACATAGAAAAATACAAAAAGTTACTGACGTATATTTTTTGATATTATATCGTGAAAAGGGATGAAGATATGCAAAGATGTCCTTCTAGTATCAAGCAAACCTCACCTTATTAATTGATTTTTGCACAGGGTTCTTTGAGGATAGGGGGGGATCCAGGATTTCATGGTGCATTTCGGGGGAAATCGTGCTTTTTACATACCTCTTCTGATGTGCCATTTTGGTTGAGTAATAATTTAGCGCCTTCGATAATGGCTTGGTAGGAGAATCTCAACTGTTCAGGTGTTTGAATTAATCCCATTCGGTATTTCCTCATTTCCAACAATATTTCTTTGACATCGACTGAATTTATGCCGTATTTTTCGATCTGGAATCAACCCCAAAACTATTTCATTACAGTATTATTATTATCATATCAATCATGTTTTCATAAATTTTTTTTTGATTATTATTATGTATTGAATAATTGTACTTGTTCCTTCAGAATTAAAAACTTGATGCAATGAAATTATTAAGGTATTTAAACAAGAGATATCTTCAAAATTCAAGATAATTGATTCTGCAGTCAACAAATTCCAGTATGTGAAATTGCGAGTTACAATTATCAAGTTTCAATCAAAATCTACCATCAATCTAGCAAATAAACTTGACAGATTATCTGGCAATTATCAATTTCAGCAACTGCAACTCCAATTAATGATCGAAACAATTTCCACCAATCTGAGCAATTGCAAAATATATTTGTCAATTCTTTTGCTGATTTATGAAAATTCTTGATCAAGATTCAATTATTGTAATTGGAGCTTGTGATATAATTGTTGCAGCTGTCAGTTGCGGTATCTATAGTAAGTAAAGTATGTGAATAAATGGTAATTTTTGTATCGATTGCCATTTCAAGTTTTTGTGATTGATGAAGCACTGTGTAATCTACTAAAGATGTAATTTTGCAATTCTGGTCACAAAAAATAAAAACGAGATTCACAAAATAGAGAATATAAAATTAATTTGGAAACTCACAAGTATCAAACAAGAATCCACGAGACAAAATGTTCCAGACCTCCCGATTCCTGCAGAACAGTGCACAATGGCAGAACCAACAGTGGATTCGAAGACCCCAGCATTTCTCACTTTGCGCAGGAATTCCAAAAAGACAGTGGGCGAGGTGGGTACTCCAAAATCGGGCCATGTGATGTAATGGTACTGCATTATGTCTCGAGAGACTCCACTCTCTGTGTCAGTCAGTCGGAGCACCCTCGTCAAATAATAGGAATGGTCTTGTTGTTCGATGTATTCAACTGTCAAACCCACATCTTGCAGCTGCATTATGTGATCAGGACCGATTTTTGTCGGCCAGTACTGAAAACATTTGTCTTGTTTCTTCTCCACGAGTTTGTTCAACATCACTATCTGAAATTTGCCAAGTTAGACATGATATTTTTGCTAGTATTTGTTCTACTACTTACTGCTTTCGTCTCCTGTTCCCAAACCATTAACCAAAAGTGGCTGTAGGTATTGGCTAGAGGCCCTTGAGTTAATATGTACTGTCTATTTGCTCTCTCTACCTTGATTAAATTCGCATTTATATAATCTGTTGATCCCCTTTTCAATGTAATTCGGCTGTGATCATATGGACTCACATCTCTATATCTGTTGAATACTTTGTTTTGTGGTTTAATAGCTTCTGAACATTTGTTTTCTTCATAACTTTGTGAAGTAATTTTCTGTAAGGAGAATACTGACATCAATCTCATAAATTTACATTACCCTACTGAGAAATCAGATAAAACTAGAGTATTGTGTCTAATCTGAAGTGTAGGTGTATGGTTATCACTACATATAAATGAAAAATCAGTTGAACCGATGGTTGATTAATAATACTGAAAACATACCTGGAAGAGACTTTGCCATTTATTCTTCGAATTCAACTCTAAATATTCTGTTTCTATATTGTTACCAGATGTCATTGTTGATTTACAAAATAAAACTTCCAAAAGAACCTGCAAAAAACTATCAGACTCCTGGAATCATTCTCGGAAAATATTACAAACCTTCAGTAGTTTCCACAAATCATTCCATATAAGCAATAAATAGTAAAACTGATAAATTTCGAGTAATATTGAACAAAGAGTTACTCATACAACAATTTTCTGGTTAAAAACACTACTAAAACAAGAAACGGGAACTGCTGATTACTCGACTTCGCTTCGTAGTCAAAGAAGTGTCAGATGTCAAAACAGTCAAACGTCACTTGTCATATATACAAAAATGTCAACGTCACAGATGTGACAGTTTTCTTTCAGTGGGAAATTTTTAGGTTAGTCAGTAAATGAAAAGGAAGTTTCGGTTGAAGAGCTAATGAATAGGTTGAAACTTCGAAATTGGTATTCAATAAAATAAGCAGTCGTTTTTTTTTAGTTTATCCAGTATGAGTTCCGATAGTAGCGATGATGAATACAATCCTGGAAATGGGAGAGAAAACAGAACTGCTCGTAAATCTGTGTCTCAACCCCAACAAACTTACACAACAAGAAGACAAGCTGCTAGAAATGCAACTAGAGCTCTTCGAGCAACATCAGATCTTTTCATGGCCAATTTCAATCCCGAAACGAGCACCCGAGAAAAAAGAAAATTGAGCAGAAAAATTCATCCACCTAGTAACATTCGGAGACCTGCAGGAGCTGTATGTGATGAAAATGGTGTACACATTTCAACAGGCGTGGATCTGTGTGATTGCTTAAATGAAGACTGTGTCGGGTGCTTTTTCGAATGTCCAAAATGTGGATCACTCAAGTGTGGCATTGATTGCAGGGTTCACAGGAAATATATGATAGAACAAATTGAGTTTCATGGATATGATCATGTAATAAAGAATCCTTTGTACAAACATTGAAATTTTATGAGAGAAAGTTTTATTTTAGTCGATACATGATATATCTACAAAATATTGTATTATGAAATTGAGAGAAACATTAAATTCAGATAATTTGAAAGATTTTATTTACTTGACTGGCCAATGTATTTATCTATTGAATCAAATTTCCAGCTTGTATCTTTGCAGTAGTCCAATTCTTTTCTGAGAGACTTCAATCGAGCTTGGTGTATCTCTTTTAGACCGTTTTCTGCATTCGTTCTCACTATTTCGAAATATCTCGAACATTTCAAAGCCATAGAAACTCCTTGGTATTCTGTAGCGATATCAGATATATCTTCGATTTGTTCCTCCTGGCTAGGAGGCGACAACACGGTTTTTGGTAGATTTGATGCTGACATTTCAACTTTGTTTACTATCTAATTTTTAATAGATTTGGTTATTGATGTTTTTGTTACTATAACCTCAACTTTCTATGATGAAGAGGCTAGAAGAAGATAACCTCATTTTTTGTAACATGGCAGCTATTGACATTTGATAGATTCATTTCTGATTCTGTGAATTTTGATTGATACTGCGCCGTGTTTTTGATTATAAATGTTTTGATTTTTGAAGGGATCTATTTTTTGATTTCAGCTTTATTGAAAATACCTTGTAACTGTTTGTTGAGTCCTCGTTCAAATAATTTAGTTCTATTTTTATGTGTATAATGCTATCAGACATGCAATCCTTCTCAACATTCATGGTGGGTAATGAGCAAGCCTATGGTGGATTCATGTACAAATACAACTGAAATAATTCCTCCTCACTGACGATTTTCGCATATTCTCACCTCAACCGATTTCATTTGATGAAATTCTCAATTGTTTCAGAATGTGGAGAGCACCAGGTCCTATATAGATGATTTATATTCCCAAGATCCCAACAAATGCCTGTCATCGATAATCTGCATAAAAAACTCTGTTATCGGCTCTAATCGCCAAAAAGAAAGTGTCATTGCCCAAGGGATAGTACCCAGATTGATATATCTACTGAGAGACCAAACCACCAGAATGGCTGTTAGAATCGAGACAGCTGTTACTCTTGGATCTCTGGCTAAAGGCACTGATGACCATGTGGAATTGTTGGTGAATTCTGGGACTATTCAAATTTTGTTGGATCTATTAGAAGAAACTGATCCAAGATTGATAGATGCCTGTTTATGTTGTCTGCGCACTCTACTCCACCACCCATCAGCAGCAGATGTTAGATACAGTGTGAAACATTTACACAAATTCCTAACTTTCGCTAGTCCAAGTGAAAGCTTGCAAAGACAGTCCTGCATAGCGAGCATACTCAATTCTGTGTGCAGAAGCCCTGCCGAACAAAATCAGTTGTGTTCTGTTGGTGCACACAGCATTTTGGCTCCTCTACTGACTACCCAGAACTATTCTGTGAGAATATCTGTGGTTGATTGTTTGGCAACTATGTCATTCAATAACCCTTGTGTTTCTTTGGAAATTACAAATACTTTTTGCAAGGATATCAAACTACCGAATTACCTGGAAACTTTGATATCTAGAGACCAACCTGTGGATATGCAACTAGGGGCTGCCAAGTGTCTTACGAATCTACATCGATCTGGGGCTTTACCAGCCTATGATACTATCGTAACCTATAGAACCCTTCCTTGCCTCGTTAGACTCTGCCAAGTAGGTCGAACTCATACTCTTTTTATTTCTTCTAGTTGAAATTTCATCATTATTTTCTGTAGGTTGAGCATTCAGAAGAACATAGGGCTGCAGCAGCCAATACTTTGGCCTATTTAACAGAAGTAGACAGTAATTTGCAACAAATAGCCGCTATTAGTAATCAACTTGTCAGTGCCATGGTGAATCTCTTGAACTGTCCTAGTGCATCTGCAAGAGCAGCTGCCTTCAGGTCAGTATATCTTGCTCTTAATCAATACTGAAAACTCATTCAAAATAGGGATTAAACCTTTGCAGTGCCTCCATGGATTTATAGTTCTAATGTGTTGAATCTTGAAAAATTCACTACATTGGAATTCATATTTCACATTCAAGTCTATGAAATTGCATACATTCCTTTACTTTAGATTATTCTTCAATAGGTTTATATTCTTTGTGGAAACCTTGTTCATACAGAAATAAATTCTATTTATAATACCCAGATCAATGAAATAAACATCACAAATTTTGAGAAAAATATCAGATTTCAGGAATTCTGTAATTTTTTTTTATCTGTAGAATGATAATATGAAGTAAAGTGGTTTTTCTAGGAAATAATATAAATAATGAATATTAAGAAATATAATAATATGAATAATTCGATTCTCACACAAAAAAATAACTTAAAAAACAAACATTCTAACTGGCTTTATTCAATAGTGTCTGTAAGTTTTTCAAGGAGGTGGTACATTCATTTTTCAGCTTTTCGTGGGATTTTCTCTCCTCGTTTCTAAATTTTTCAAAAACAAGGTGTCACTGACCAATAGAGAATTTCTCTTTTAGGTATCTAAAGGTTTAATTTCAAGCGCAGTGACATTTTGGGGCAGATCACAAAATCTGTCCTTACTACAAATATAATGAAATAATTTTCAATAACTTCTGCTCTATTCTTTAGAAACGAGGAGAGAAACTCCCACGAAAAGCTGAAAAATGGCTTTATTCAATTTTGAATTATTTGACATTTCGATTGCTCAAGCCAATTAGGAAATTAGATTCAGAATAAGGACAGAATGAACCACTGAACTCTATACCAAAGAGCTTCTGTGTCCATACACTGCACTATACACATACTGGGTCCACAGTTTGTTCATTCGTTCCAATCTCCAAATAACAAAAAAATTAATATTCTATCCTTTTCTTTCACTATCACTTTACTTTCACGACAAAGTTGACGATATTCTTTCAGAAATAGAAGTTACTGTATTTTCAAATATCCCTTTGTTGGGAATTTTTAGGAATATTTCACTGACAAAGTCAAAATAATTACCAAATCCATATGAAAATCACCAGATGTGGTCATGAATCACGAACATTTTGTTTTCAGTCAAATGGATCCAATCAACGATGTAGAGAAGAATGGTGAAGTCATTGATGGTGTTTTGTTTCACCAAAGCACTAACGGCATTTTCTACTATGAGGGCATAATAGTTATAAAACTCCCTAGAAGATGGCGCTATTTTTGCAGATTTCTGTACAAATTGTGGGTGTTTTGAGATTGTAATTATGTAGGTTGATCATTAACTGAGAAGTAGCCTAGAATTACTATTTGTGAATCAATGTGTTCATACATTTGATTGTACAATTATCAATGAAACTGATCTCAATGATATTTTTGTGTCGCCATCTAACGGTTCACACACGTTCACGAGTACGTTAGAGTTTTGGCAGAATGAAATAGATGGTGATTGGGCAGAGTATCTTCACCATTGTTCCTCACATCATGATCCAATTTAACACAATTTCTCACAGTTCAATTTTGTGGTTGTGTTTTCTGTTAATTTTTGTGTTTGATTATTTTTTCGATCTTTAGAGTTTGGTTATTTTTTTTAAATTACGATATTAGATGTAAGAACTTCTTTTTTGATGCTGCGAGTCTCATTAGCTATATTCATACTAGATCCAGGTGAAACGTCATTGATTATAAGTGGCTGTATTTGAACATGTTATAGATTTCGATTGGTTTACCGATTATGATGATATTTTCGGGGGTGTATATACAAGATATCAATTTTTATCGATACATACATTTCTAGATTTTTTTGCCGAACGATAATAAAAGTTGAGTACGTATTATACAGGGTGTTCGCCTCTCTCGGTGCCAACGACGAAGACATCAGAAAGCGAATAATCGACACGAAATGCTTGATGGACCGAGTCGTGAGTGGTTTGGGTGACGAAAACAAGGATATTCGATTGTCGGCGGTGAGGTGTCTGCATTCTTTGAGCCGATCAGTTCAACAGTTGCGGACCACTTTTCAGGATCACTCTGTATGGCGACCCTTGATGGCTTTACTCACAGGTATTTTTTCGAATTTGTTTTCGAATGTCGACAGCGGAACCAGAACTGGAATAACGTAGTTTTTGAATATTTCTTCTCTTGCATTATTTCTTAACCATTAATTACCACATTCGTGAAAGTTTCACAAAGCCATAATTTAATACTCTGTTATCACGAATTTATTACCTCGAATTCGGTTTTTTTTTTTTCAGTGAAAGAAATAAATCGAGAATTTACAGAACTGAAACTCGATAAACATAGTTTTTGAGAATTCCATATCTTGCATAAATTATTACCAATTAATATACAGGGTGAGTCAAAAATGTGTACCGAGCTTTCTGGGAGTGATAGAACATTGAAAAATAAGTGTAGTTTGATGATTGAACTCATGGCCCAAAATGCATATTAAGGGAGATATATCCTTCCAAAGTTGATAAAATTAAAATAATTTCTCCGCATAACTTCTGAACGATGAAAGCCACCCGATTGAAATTTTGTGCATGAATGTATGTTGTCAAAATACATTTTTTTCGTCACACTTCCACATTTCTGATATTGTTATAAAGGGTGTTTTCAGAGGGTGAGTCTTGATTTTTTGTAGAAAACTTTTTTCCCTGTATTATTTTCGGTGAAAAAACAGAAGCATTCGATGGAGCGAAGAAAATTACATGAAAAAGGTACTCTTATTCAAATACAAAAAATTGAGCCGTTCGTGAGATATTTGAGTTTTTGTAGTTACATGATATCAGCAGATTGATTTTATTCATCGCGAGATTCATCGGTATAACGATATTTCAGCAGCATTTGCATTTCCGAAGCACTCGCCAAGCATTAGAAGCATATCAGTTTGTTCAGAGAACGAATAACCTGCCATATTTCTTAAAATCTCAGTTGATAATCGCAGTGATAAATGACACAGAAAAACCACACGAACAAATCGACTACAACAATGTTGACTCGAATGTTGATAACATGAACGTTAAAATTGAGAACAAAATTATTCATCATGGCCCACCCTGTATATCTCTTTATTCAGCTCAAGAAACTAATTCATTTACATTGAATAATTTTTGAAATAGAGGATCACAAATATAGCAAATGAACATTTTACAAACTATAAACTTATAACAACATTTGCAATTTATTACACGTCACAATTGAATAGAAGTTCATCTGAGTTCGAAATATTTATTTGAACTTCATAAAAATTGTTTCTATTCCAATTCTAAACATTTATCTTGAGTTCAACTTTCAGTCTGTTCAAGTTTTTAGTAATTCCGAAATTTCAGGAAATTGAAAAACAATTAATTAACTGTAAGTCTTTCATACAAGTAGCTCACAATCATGCTATTTACTCTCACTGACTATTGATACATTGATAAAAGATATATATTTTTCGCAAGAAAATGAAAATGTTGCTCAAAATTTTGGCATCATTTTGATACTGGAAAAATTTATATCACTATGATAATACTTCATTGCAGAAATAAGTCCTATTTTTTATTTTCACTAGAATACACTCCTGATCGAAATTCGTAATATTTGTTTTCTCCTCCATCTCGTTTGGTAATTTCGAATTTCGACAGAAGGACATCTAGACATGTATATCTAGTCATCTTTTACGCAAATTGTAATGTAATAAATATTCTTCTTTCCTGATGCTCACAACCTCCAAACTTTCTCTCCCAAAATTCCACCGCTGGCTTACACGATGTTACTTCAACATTATAGGTTGTCAATGAAAGTGTCCCTCAAAAAAAAAAAAAAAAAACGTTTAGTTCAGTCCCACATTTTGGCAAACGAAAGCCTGCAACTATACAGGATGATTTCTTGCGCAGATAACCCTAGTACCGAGCTGCTGACGGCAGCTTCTTCTGCGCTGTGCAACCTGCTGTTGGAGTTCTCCCCGGCCAAAGAGCCGATGATTCAACAGGGCGTCGTCCAACTGCTGGCCACGATCACGGCCCAGTCGGACCCGAGTTTGCGTTTGAACGGCGTTTGGGCCCTGATGAATTTGGCCTTCAAAGCCGAGCAGAGGTTGAAGTCTCAGATTCTGACCATGCTGGGGACGGATCAGATTTTTCGGTTGTTGGCCGATCCGGATACGAAGGTGAAGACTGCTTTATCACTTTAACAGTTTTGGTTTTTGGGATAGCGAACAATGATGAATGTTAGTGGAGTCGATTTGCTGTGCTATAAACCATGAGGATGTGGATGAAATGACTGGAAGAACATTATTTAATACTGTTCATTTGCGAATTGAATAAAGTATGATTGCAAATTAGAAAAAATACCGAAGATCGAAATTCGCCAAGCCTTTGACCTACCTGGAAACTCTAGGGTAGCCAATCTACTAATTCGTGCCTGGGGAAGGGTTGCAACCACCCATTCGATAGTTCAGTGGGCTGTATTCCGGGGATTCTCAATAGAATGCAGCCTTTCGCGGATTTCGCACACTTTCGCGAGGGAAGATTTTTAACGGACGAGAGTTGAGTTGATTCTCTCTCCATTGTCTTCTCGGTCGATCGAAAAGGTTGACGAATTTTGATACGAGGAAGGGAGCATATTATGGTCATGATACGGGAATTCGACTTTGAGAGTATTCTCAGTGGATAATGAAAGCGAATGAATACTAGCAAATAATATTATAACTCAATCTATGCAAAACTTTATTAAAACACTAAGTTAACGCGGAGCGTACATTTGTACAATGAATTCAACAGAGCATTTTTTCGAGTGATTTTAAGATACAAATTTTCACAAAAATATGTTTCCTAACCTACTTCATTTTCAGGATTCACGGTAGTGAACTTTTTTAGAAAAAAATTGTTGATTTAGCTTGATTAGTACTTGATCAAATCTATCAAGTCAATTGGTGTACGCCACTGATCTTTTGTAATTTTTATATATTCTTCTTTGGATTTACCATCTGAAAGTAGAACATTATTGTTCCTTGATTTTTCCTTGTATCTTGCTTAGTTTTCGGGGAAAAATAAATAAATCCACCTAACGCAATGCCACCAAATCACATTTCTTCCTCCTGTTTCAAACTTGGACTTTCAAAAGAAAAACACCACGAAAAAGGAATGACTATTTCTATTCTATTTATGAATAACAAATTGTTTTACTCTGTTTGCTTAGGTTTTGATGAAAACTCTTGGCCTTCTTCGCAACCTTGTCTCTCCTCGAACACACACGGACAGTATGATGGCGTTACACGGCTCCCAAGTGATGCAAAGTGTTGTTCTGGTACTCGAAGGACCTCATTCGCCCGAGGTGAGCATTTTTCTCTGCTTTTCGATTTACGAATAATTATCGGTTAATCAGCGTAGGAGATTTCCAACCGCAACACTATCTCAATTTGAAACTGATTTTCGAAAACAAAAATTCTGTTGTATAGTACTCGACCAGTTTTCTTCGAGAATGGGGACGAATCTAAAATTTTCATATTTTCCAGTGATACTATTGTTAACACCAGACGTGTAATGCAACATTCAAATCCTGTCAAAAATGTTGGATTTCATGATCTTTTGGGAAACAAATAGGTCGAAAAAAAATTGAATTGCAATTTTTTTTTATTCTTATTAAATATATATATGTATTTTCAAATTTTTTAAAAACAAGGTGTCACTGACAAATAGGGAATAGGTACTAAAGGTTTGATTTCAAGCACAGTGACATTTTGGGGCAGATCACAAAATCTGTCCTCAATACAAATATATTGAAATAATTTTTAATAACTTCTATTTTTTAGTAGAACGATGAGAGAAAATCCCTCAAAGAGCTGGAGAATGACTGAATTTCTTTGTTTTCACGCACTTGTGGATCAATAAACTTCGCTAGACGAAGATATACCATGTATATGAACTATTGACAATAATTCATTTCAACATACTCCCCACCTTGAACTAGTAACAGTGTGATCGTTTAATACTAAACTAATCAATTGATATGAATGTGAAGTAATAGATAAAAAAAATATCAGGGTAAGTTATTGAATGATGTTGAATTATGAATCAACTCCTTTTTATCAGTACTAACGAAAAAAAAGTAGTGGTTTGACCCACAAACCATTTTGATGATGAATTTCTAAATATTTGTGAAAGGTACCAATATTTTTGGAGACCTTCAAATTATTTGACGGATGTACCAATAGTTGTGGGAAATATTTTTGAGATTTTCAATATTCTGGAGATTTTCAATTTGTGGAATTGATTAATATTGATAGGGTTTTGTTAGACATGTAAGATTTTTGATAACTTAATCAAGGATTTGTTAGATTCATCGAAAATTTTGATATTTCTGAAGTGTCATCATGGTGTCATTCTTGGGGTTTAATAATTTTTGGAGATCTTCAAAAGATTTGCAATACTAAACTAATCAATTGATATAATACACATAAATACATTTCAACATATAGATATACAGGGTGAGTCAAAAATGTGTACCGAGCTTTCTGGCGGTGATAGACCATTGAAAAATAAGTGTAGTTTGATGATTAAACTCATGGCCAAAAATGCATATTAAGGGAGATATATCCTTCCAAAGTTGATAAAATTAAAATAATTTCTCCGCATAACTTCTGAACGATGAAAGCCACCCGATTGAAATTCTGTGCATGAATGTATGTTGTCAAAATACATTTGTTCGTCACACTTTCACATATTGTTATAAAGGGTGTTTTCAGAGGGTGAGTCATGATTTTTTGTAGAAAACTTTTTTCCCTGTATTATTTTCGGTGAAAAAACAGGAGCATTTGATGGAGCGAAGAAAATTACATGAAAAAAGTACTCTTATTCGAATACAAAAAATTGAGCCGTTCGTGAGATATTTGAGTTTTTGTAGTTACATGATATCAGCAGATTGATATTATTCATCGCGAGATTCATCGGTATAACGATATTTTAGCAGGCCATGATGAATAATTTTGTTCTCAATTTTGACGTTCATGTCATCAACATTCGAGTCAACATTGTTGTAGTCGATTTGTTCGTGTGGTTTTTCTGTGTCATTTATCACTGCGATTATCAACTAAGATTTTAAGAAATATGGCAGGTTATTCGTTCTCTGAACAAACTGATATGCTTCTAATGCTTGGCGAGTGCTTCGGAAATGCAAATGCTGCTGAAATATCGTTATACCGATGAATCTCGCGATGAATAAAATCAATCTGCTGATGATATCATGTAACTACAAAAACTCAAATATCTCACGAACGGCTCAATTTTTTGTATTCGAATAAGAGTACCTTTTTCATGTAATTTTCTTCGTTCCATCGAATGCTCCTGTTTTTTCACCGAAAATAATACAGGGAAAAAAGTTTTCTACAAAAAATCATGACTCACCCTCTGAAAACACCCTTTATAACAATATCAGAAATGTGGAAGTGTGACGAAAAATGTATTTCGACAACATACATTCATGCACAAAATTTCAATCGGGTGGCTTTCATCGTTCAGAAGTTATGCGGAGAAATTATTTTAATTTTATCAACTTTGGAAGGATATATCTCCCTTAATATGCATTTCGGGCTACACTACACTTATTTTTCAATGGTCTATCACCCCCAGAAAGCTCGGTACACATTTTTGACTCACCCTGTATAAATGCTATATTCTAAAGTATCTAGTTGCTGACTTGCTACAAATATACTTGATGTATGCAACGTGGTGAATAAACTATTCTATTCTATTCTATTCTATTCATGTAAGATATTTGATAAAAGTGTACTCCACTCCACTCTACCTGTCTCAGGTGAAAGAGCAAGCCTTGTGCATCCTCGGCAACATCGCGGACGGCGAGCGCGCGCGCGACCACATCATGACCAACGAGGACGTGCTGAAGAAGCTGATCGCGTACGTGACCCACCCGGCCGCCTGTCTGCAAGAGTCTGCCGTCTTCTGCGTCGACAATCTGGCGCGGCGCGGCGAGCCCGGCGCCGGCGAGCGCCAGCGCCGGCTGCGCGAGCTCGGCTTCGTCGACGTGCTGCACCAGCTGCTCGCCACCGACGACACCGTCCTCTTCAATCGGTGAGTTTGGTCTTTGTCCGCCAGGTGGACGGCCCCTATTCGAATCTACTCGACCGGATCGGAATCGACAAGTTGTCGGAACATATTCGATGAGCGACGTTTTCACTCAACGAGTGACCGAACGTATTCAACAAGTGGCAAAAACGTAATCGACAAGTTGCCAAACGTTTTCAACAATTGCACAAACGTATGCAACGAGTTGTCGAAATGTATTCAACAAGTTGTCAAAATGTATTCAACAAGTTGTCGAAATGTATTCAACAAGTTGTCAAAATGTAATCAACAAGTTGCCAAACGTTTTCAACAATTGCACAAATGTATGCAACAAGAAGTGGAAATGCAACCAACAAGTGGGTAAACGTATTCAACGAGTTGTCAACATGTAATCAACAAGTTGTCAAACGTATTCAACAAGTTGTCAAAATGTATTCAAGAAATTGTCAAAATGTATTCAACAAGTTGTCAAAATATATTCAACAAGTTGTCAAAATGTAATCAACAAGTTGCCGAACGTATTCAACAAGTGCACAAACGTATGCAACAAGTAGTGGAAATGCAACCAACAAGTGGGTAAACGTATTCAACGAGTTGTCAACATGTAATCAACAAGTTGTCAAACGTATTCAACAAGTTGTCAAAATGTATTCAAGAAATTGTCAAAATGTATTCAACAAGTTGTCAAAATATATTCAACAAGTTGTCAAAATGTAATCAACAAGTTGCCGAACGTATTCAACAAGTGCACAAACGTATGCAACAAGTAGTGGAAATGCAACCAACAAGTGGGTAAACGTATTCAACGAGTTGTCAACATGTAATCAACAAGTTGTCAAACGTATTCAACAAGTTGTCAAAATGTATTCAAGAAATTGTCAAAATGTATTCAACAAGTTGTCAAAATATATTCAACAAGTTGTCAAAATGTAATCAACAAGTTGCCGAACGTATTCAACAAGTGCACAAACGTATGCAACAAGTAGTGGAAATGCAACCAACAAGTGGGTAAACGTATTCAACGAGTTGTCAAAATGTAATCAACAAGTTGTCAAACGTATTCAACAAGTTGTCAAAATGTATTCAAGAAATTGTCAAAATGTATTCAACAAGTTGTCAAAATGTAATCAACAAGTTGCCAAACGTATTCAACAATTGCACAAACGTATGCAACAAGTAGTGGAAATGCAACCAACAAGTGGGTAAACGTATTCAACGAGTTGTCAAAATGTAATCAACAAGTTGTCATGGTGCTTTTCAGAAGTTGCATTGTTGCGCCATCGTGTTGCAAAACAAGATCTTTCTCACTTTCTTGTTGAACTCGAATGAGTTCCAGTCTTGTACAAGAAGGGGTAACACGGGGTGAAAATGCAACCAACAAGTGGGTGAACGTATTCAACAAGTTGTCAAAATGTAATCAACAAGTTGCCAAGTTGCCAAACGTATTCAACAAGTGCACGAACCTATGCAACAAGTGATAAAAATGCAACCAACAAGTGGGTGGACGTATTCAACAAGTTGTCAAAAAGTGTAATCAACAAGTGCACGAACGTATGCAACAAGTGGTAAAAATGCAACCAACTTGTGGGTAAACGTATTCAACAAGTTGTCGAAATGTACTCGAACAAGTTGCTAAACGTATTCAACAAGTGATTGAAACGTAATCAACAAGTTGCCAAACGCATTCAACAAGTTGTCATGATGGCTGTCAAACTGTCATGTCGTGTTGCAAAGTTGCAAAACGAGATATTTCTCACTTTTTCATTGAAATCGAATGAATTCGTCTTAGATGAGTGTTATCAAAAGCATTACCGAATGTATTGAAAAAGGATCAAAACGTAGTCGTTTAACAAGTGGTCATACGAGTTGCAGGTTTTTGTGTCATTGTTCAAATTTTGACATGTTCTTGTGATAATTTTCGGAAATGTCGGGTGAAAGGTGTATATCAGATGGAGTGGATTCAAGTTTTGTTCCGTTTTGCTACCGATATTTCACAGTTTCTTATTGAAATAGACTGAATTGCAGTCTTGGAAGAGTATTCAAATGGAATACCTAATGTATTGAAGAAGAGTCAAAACGTAATCAACAAGTTGTCAAACGTATTCAACAAGTGGCCAAATGTGGTGGTCAACAATAATTGATGAAACGGTCTCAGAGAAGATGATTCAAGCAAATACGATACATTTCATAGTGATGAATCAGTGACTACACCATTTTTTTAAACATCTATGTCTTGAATTTGCGCGCTTAGTTTTCGATGATCCCAGTTTTCAAATTGGTAATCATTTTTTTTTTCATTTTCAGGGTTAAAGCAGCATTGACACATTTCGCCGATTGCTGTAACTCGTAATAGTTCCCAATTTATGATTCGATGTGATGTAATGTAGACTGAAAAAATTATTGAAACGATACCCTTATTAGAGATTTATGTTACTATTGAGTCAATGAGTCCCACACTTCCAAGAAGTACCTTATTTGAAATTATTTTTGTGTTGATTCGTGTATTTAATTGCACATTAATTAATTATTATAGATGTTATTCTGAGAATGATTGTTGTTTTATTTTCACTAATTATCGTTAGGAAAGGAAATCAACTATAACCCTCTAAAGTTTGTACAGGGTTTCCTGAAATTGAGGAACAAAAAGTTTTTGAGATCTAAAACATTTGAAAGGATGTCACTAGGTCAGAGATATTCAGTATATAGTATATTTTTCTTGTCACTCACATGATAAACTATAATAAATAATTTATAATTGAGAAAGGAATGTTTGGATTGAAAATATTCGATAATCTTTGGTACATATTACAGTCATAGTCAAAAATATATATTATTAAATGCAAATGGATGATCAAAACGCGATATTGTGAATATGGTGGTTACGCTCTATCCCCTGTAGACTTCTCATCAAGAGAGGAATTCGCCAGAGGGTCCAATTCCGCGAACAAACTGAGCCAGGAAACTTGATTTTCGGTAGTTGATGCCTTGATATTCGACACGTTCTCATCTTTGCTTTCATTCTCTTGAGTTTCCTTTGTCACTGGAGGATTCAAAAAATCCAAAAAGTCCTCTCGCATGAGCTTAGAAGGCATGAAATCGCCTCCGAGTAAATCGGAGGACATCGACCAGTTCAGATCTAACAGAGCATCACTAGGCTTGGTTTCTTCTAATTTTGGGGACGATTCTTCACCAGAAGGAGGCGGAGCAAAGTTTCCTTCCAGCAAGTTTGACGTTTCAGCTAATGCTTCTTCACAGCTAGAAACATTTCAATTCATCAAATACAATGCCCAGTGAAGGTGATCAATTGATTCGCATTATTACCCAAGAATTGACTCAATTTTAAAAAAAATAGTGCAAATAGTTATGGAAAATTAAACTTATCCATTATAACTATTCATATAAGAAATTTATTTATTCATTCATTTATTTTAGGATTAGCCAATTTAGAAAAAACAATTATTTCACAGGCAATTCTTATGTACCTCATCTGAATATTAAATTGTTATCAACTTGAGCTAGTTTATATAATGTAATCAGATTTAAAGAGAATTGGGTTTGTATTGATTTACAATTGGTTCCAAAAAAGCAAACCGAAAATACACTTGATCAGTTTATTTTGTAATTCCATGAAGTTGTGGCTTCAAATGATCCCCCAGATCTACAGGGTTTTCAGTAAGCAAGGGAGATAATTGTGTAAGCAGGAAAATAAGAATAGCTTTTATTTACCTTTCAATTTTGCTGTCTTGTCCCCCATTTTTATCTGCAGTTTCATCCTTATAGTCAGCATTGAAAAATGTTTTCTTATCCTTGTCAGTATCGAACGGAGCCAATAATTCCATGAAAGCTGTATTATCTAGTGGTTGTACAGTCTCCAACTTGACAGCTGCTGTGCTCAACGTATCTGAAGATTTCGAGTTGAAGTTGACGATTGCCTTCTGATAAGGGATGAGAGCATGTGAAAACATATTACACCTAGCAGCAGCTAGCAGATCCACTTTTTGAAGACAGGCTAAGGTGTACCTGTCAAATTTCACTTTAGATGTCTTCACATACGATTGAGCCTTCCTGAATCTTTCCAAGCCTTGTCCTGAATCGGGATCCAACTGTGCGGACACAGATTTCATCCAGCTGAGAGCGGCTCTGTATTCGGTCCTAGCTTTTTCCATTTCTACTATAGTTGCACGTGTGTCAGTTATAGCTCTGGCTCTGAACGTGTCTACCTCATTATGCAGCCTGATAAGTGACGGTCTGATCGTCAACCGTTGGTGACCGGTGTATGAGAGGGCTTTGCCAGCGACCGACATTATTTGTCCAGCAGCAGCATTCTTTTCCTTCTTGCCACAATCTTTCAAATATTTACCAAGGGCATTTTCCTCCTGAGCCAAATAGCACAGTCTCTCTTGGTACAGGTCTATTACACGCTGTAGTTTGCTACAGCTTTCATTTATCGACTTGAAAAGCTCAAGTTTAGCATCCAATTCGGCATCAGACGAAACAATACACTCATCTTCTTTACCTCCTAGTTTCCGAAGTACGCTTTTTTTAGTGACCCAATACTGGTGCTGCATCGTATAAGATCTGATAAGAATCAAGGCAAAAAGGTATTTTCATTCATCCATTATTCACTATTTTGTGCAGTTTTATAAAAAAATTTGATAAGAAAACACATCAACGTCAAAATTGACATATCACACGTCACTAGGTTAGCCTTGACGTTGACATTACGGCACAGATCTGACAAATGTCAACAACATATGGAACAAGCAGCTGTGTTGTCATAACTGTCACATTTTCAGGTTATGATGTTATGATGGGAGTGGATATTTGTAGACTGATTATTATGGGTGAATTATATGTAATTAAGGGACAGATGATATGATATTGTGATAGGAAACGCCTCTACAATTCACACCTCTGTGAGAAGATAATGCACTCTTTCATTCTGGCAGAAATATACTAACTTATAGGCGAAAATGGGGTCCGAGACCGATGAAGTTCAAATTGATGATTCCGACGAATCTTTGGATCTCAGAGAGGTTCGTGTCTGCTCGAATATCCGTTACAATGATTGCTTAGAAGCCGATGTTTCAGATTGATGACCTAGAGTTTGATATACCTCATGTTACCCCTCCAACTCTGGAAAGCATACTTTGGGACATGGAATCTGAAGGTAGCGATAACACATCCTTATCGTCCCTTCAGAGCATGTCCAGTAAGTCCCGGTCTATGCTGTACCACTGTATATTGAAAGGGATCACATCTCAAATAAGTTCTGCTGGGGTAATATACTTTACTGGCGTATCGAGAACAACTACATTTGAAATGTAATTCTTGTTATTAGGACAGGGTAGGTGCCGGTTCACCTACAACTATAACAAACGGTGCAAAGTATATCGCAGTGGGTACCTCACATGGTTACATTTTCGCATTCGATTGTGAACAGAGTTTGTGTTGGTACTGCCATGATGCTACAACTTCTGATCAGGGAGCTGTGTCTGCATTATTTTTCAACTTGGACTCAACAAGGCTACTCGTGGGGTGAATTCAATCAAAATATCACACAAACCCCAACTGAATTCTAATTGTTCTAGCTATGAAAGAGGATTTATTTCAATGCTAGATGCTTCGTCTGGAGATGTATTAAGAAGAATGCCAGATGCTCACGCACCTCAAACAGCAGTTCTCCACCTGAGATTCACTTTTTTAAACAACTTGGCGCTGTGTGGAGATTCTTCGGGATGCGTGTTCTCTCTCATGTTCAACAGACGTCTTGGCATAAGAACGTGGGATTCCAAATGTCTTTTTTCCGGGGCTCGAGGTGAAGTCTGCGTTTTTGAGCCTTTGGTTCGTGGGTATGACATTAACTTTCTCAGCCGCCACGTGTTGGTAGCAATGGCTACGTTATCCAAGGTAAATAGGTGACTCTACTCAGCAAAAAAATGGTGAACAGCAAAAAATTAGGATATTGTCCTGATAACAAATGATTGAATTTGTTTATTTGGTTCAGATATTTGACTGTGTCAAGTTATCAATCCGTCAGGATCAGGACATGTTTACTTTCAATTTGTGAATCATATGAATGATTTTGCTTTCTTCAGTAGGATACAATGGAATCATTTTATTGACATTTTGATATGAGATATTATAAAATATGTATGATTGCTAGTTAGTGGATTTTCTGTATTTTAGGTCATTGTGATTTCAATTCGCCCCAAACTGAAAGTGCTTTTCAGTCAGCAGTTACCACACTTGTGCACCTCTCTCCCCTTGATCTCCTGGCAACTGGTCTCCGTAGGCAAAACCTTTCAACCTGTCTTGGCGTGGGGAAGAGGCCACGAACTGAACTACACTAGAGTGATCACGCACGGTTTCAACAACAACAGGATAAGACTGATTCCCTTGAGAGCGGTTCAGCTGCCTTACACGATGACTGCTCTGCATTGGCTGGGCACCAGGCACTTGGCCGTTCTGGATACCGGCGAGAATCTGAGGTTGATCGAAGTGAGGCACCAGCGGGAGCTCGAGGTATTGGATGTGGCTGGCGCAGGGTTGGTATACACGTCTGCCCATTTCAAAGCGCTCGCTGTAGGAGGAGGGGTCAGTGAAGCTTTTGCTCTAGCAGGTAAAAGATAATGATTTTCCTCCAAGATGGGTGTTAATTATTTGGAACTGTTGTTTCGAAACATTGCGAATCTTCTTGAAGCGTGGAAACGAGACTCAAAGTATCTACAAAGCCTTCAAAAATGTTATCAGAAGTTGTAAAAGCGTTTCAAAAGTTCATCATTGTGATGATACACTTATCATCTCAGAGCATTCATGAAGCGTTTCTAAATGTTAAACCGTTTAGAAATCGTTGAAATGTGTCTAAAGCGCTCTAAAGAATAACCGGACTCGTTGAAACGTGTGAAAAGCATCAGAGTTTCAAAAATGAAGAACGTTTTGAAAGCATCCAACGCATTTTTGATATACCATCTCCTCGAATAACCCACAGATAGTATGGTACAAAAATGTTTCAAAGGCACTTTAAAGGATTGTCAAACTTGTCAAACCCTAGGAAACATCAATGAAGCGTTTTCAAATATATTATGAAACGTTTCAAAACTCGTCGAAACGTGTAAAAGCATCAATGAAGAGTTTCAAAGTATCAGAAAAACATTTCAAAACCATCAAACGCGTGTTCGAAGCATTTCAGAACTCATCGAAACGTGTGAAAAGCATCTATGAAGCGTTTCTAAGAGCCTGAAAAACGTTTTAAAAGCATCCGATGCGTTTTTCGAATCATCTCAATGCTCGTTGAAACGATGAAAAAACCATCAACAAAGCGTTTCGAAATATCTAAAGAACGTATCGAAAACATCAAACGCGTGTTCGAAGCGTTTCAGAACTCGTCAAAACGTGTAAAAAGCATCTACGAAGCGTTTCTTAGAGCCTGAAAAACGTTTCAAAAGCATCCGACGAGTTTATCGAATCGTTTCGAAGCTTGTCGAAACGATGAAAAAATCATTAACAAAGCATTTCGAAGTATCTGGAGAACGTTTCGAAAACATCCAACGCGTTTTTGAAGCGTTTCAGAACTCGTCAAAACGTGTAAAAACATCTAAAAAGCGTTTCAGAGAGCCTGAAAAACGTTTTAAAAGCATCCGACGCGTTTTTCGAATCGTTTCGAAACTCGTCGAAACGACGAAAAAACCATTAACAAAGCGTTTCGAAGTATCTGAGGAACGTTTCGAAAACACCCGGCGCGTCTCCGAAGCGTTTTAAAGAGCCTGAAAAATGTTTTAAAAGCACGCGTTTTTCGAATCGTTTCAAATCTCGTCGAAACGACGAAAAAACCATAAACAAAGCGCCTCGAAGTATCTGAGGAACGTTTCGAAAACACCCGACGCGTCTCCGAAGCGTTTTAAAGAGCCTGAAAAACGTTTTAAAAGCACGCGTTTTTCGAATCGTTTCAAATCTCGTCGAAACGACGAAAAAACCATTAACAAAGCGTCTCGAAGTATCTGAAGTACGTTTCATAAACATCCAACGCGTTTTCGAAGCGTTTTAAAGAGCCTGAAAAACGTTTTTAAAAGCACGCGTTTTTCGAATCGATTCAATGCTCGTCGAATCGACGAAAAAAACATTAACAAAGCGTTTCGAAGTATCTGAAGTACGTTTCATAAACATCCAACGCGTTTTCGAAGCGTTCGAAAGAGCCTGAAAAACGTTTCAAAAGCACGCGTTTTTCGAATCGTTTCGAAACTCGTCGAAACGACGAGAAAACCCTTAACAAAGCGTTTCGAAGTATCTGAAGTACGTTTCATAAACATCCAACGCGTTTTCGAAGCGTTTTAAAGAGCCTGAAAAACGTTTCAAAAGCACGCGTTTTTCGAATCGTTTCAAATCTCGTAGAAACGACGAAAAAACCATAAACAAAGCGTTTCGAAGTATCTGAAAAACGTTTCGAAAAGGTTTCGAAAACACCCGACGCGTCTCCGAAGCGTTTCAAAACGTTAAGATGTTCTTGCAGGCGAGCTGGCGTGCTACAACAGCCTGTGCAGCCGCGGCGACCAGCTGCTGGTGCTCGGCACGCGCGCCGTCCACCTGGTGCGGCTGCGCTCGTGGCCCGAACGACTGACGTACCTCGGCGAGCAGGGCCGGTGGGCGGAGGCGCTCGACCTCGCCGCCGCCGCCCGCGAGGACGGGGGCGGCGCCGCGCTGCTCGACCGGTTCTTGGAGAGCGTGCGTCGCGACGGCGTCGCCGTCGACAGGGAAGGGCTCGCCGCGGCGGTCAACTGTTGCGTCAAGTTGAACCAGATGTGAGTGGAGGGTTGCCAGCTTTCATTCCATTATTTCATTCAGAATATTGAAAGTCTAATATACATTTCTCAAGAATAAATCAAGAAAACCTTATGAAGTTAATGATAGGAAGGATTGAAATGAATTGTATATCTCATATACCTATTAAAAAAAATATGCAATATATATCTGGAGTTACACCTCACAATTGTTTATAAACACAATATTCACAATATTTACTTGTTCGTTTTTTTTGGTTTATTCATTATTATTCATTTCTTATCTGTATTAGCATTGTAGGCTTGGACAAAGAAATTTTGACCTTTTTTTGATTTTTTCTGTGATTCGCATCAAATTGTTAATTTTATCTCTATTGTTTTGATAATTGTGTGACGGTGTATATACCAACATCTATGTTATATATATATTTTTATTGTGTGGCTAAGGGCAGGTTGTATAAAGGTTCATAAAGTATTTAACGTCACATTAAATATTTGACGTAACGTTATTTATGGAATTCGGTTGCATAAACATTCATCATATACTTGATATGGTATGTTAACTTGATCACCTAATTAACTTGAGAAAATGCCCGATTAGGTAGAAAAGCAGTTGCACAAAAGCCAATCAACTTTAAACGTCACATCGAATCGCCTTAATCCTGGCATTAACTTAATCAGTGCTCGATGACTGATTATGTATCCCGTTTTTTTTTTCAAAGATATGGTATCGGACTGTTTGCATTCTATTATATTTTTATATCTGTGAAGGAATGAATTGGATATATGAGTGTTCCAATCGAAAGATAGGTACCAAGTTTCAGATATCATGGTAAACTATACGTACTTTTTAACAATCTCCAGCAGTGTTGTTTTTTCTGATTCCGTATAGTTTGCCACCCCCGTTTTTTCTTCAAGCTATCCATATATCAATATCCATACTACCACAGATCTGTGTGAAACTGCTTCGTCGAATCAAATAATTAAACCTAACCTATAAATGCGCAAAGCATCATCATTCACAAGCACGGAACGTGTGGATCCAGCAAATTAGCCCTGTTGCCACGCATTTTTCGTCGTTAGTTAATGGAACGATAATCATAACATACGAGAGTTTTTTGCAACGCAAATTGGATTCAACGTAACATCACCGCTAATGTGGCATCAGATAATCACATGATTAATTTTTCTTTATGCAACCGACCCATAGTATTTTTATTTCTGATATGGTAAATATGGTCTTTGAATTTATTTCATTTTTATTTTTCAAATATTAATCAGTAGACATCAACTTGAAGTTGATTCATAATCTTAGATTCCTTAAATAAAAGTGTAGTAGGAGATAAATAATCTTTTCCATACATAATTTTCCAAATCCATTATTGAGCAATTTCTAATTTTTTCAAATATGTTTGCTTCACTCCTCCCTATCCAAAAAATCCATAAACCACTTGAGACTGAACCAAAGCAAGGTATAACAATATTGATTTGCTGCAGTCATTTTCCAATTGAAGAGAGTATTTTATCAAAAATTTTGATCGAAGACAAGAATACAAATTAAAGATTATTTTTATTTTATTTTATTTAATCTTTTATTTCAGCATTTGAACGGATTCTCGAATTCGTCAGGTATTTGAAATATTGTGTAAAGGAAAATAGTAGTTCTAATTCTCACGATATTACGATTGTTAATTTTTTCATAAATATTTGTTTTAATGTTTCAGCGATATATTGTGTAATGAATTGTTGGAGGCAGTCTCGAGCGACGGAAATAATGAAGACTGGTATTACACTCTGTTAACAAACTATATCTGTGACGGAACTCTGAGAACTTTGAATCCTTCCGTTGCTCAAAGAGTGGTGAAACATTTGGAGGACAAAGATCCGCAATCGCTGGAGCAAGTTCTATTGACGCTCGATATCGCCTGTTTGGATTTGCACCAGGTTTTGAAAATTTGCCGCCGTCTTAAGCTGTACAACGCTTGGATACATATCACGACGAGGACTTTGGGAGACTATGCCGGTCCTCTGGAGGAGTTCCTCGACGAACTCACGCCCGACAATCACAAATTAGGTGAGTTTCGTTGGAAAATCTTCCATCGACCCGGACGTAATCAGGACGTAATGTTGGGATCAAAATAAGACGTTTTCTTCGGAAGAATATGTGTCCTAAAATTCACCACCTCCAAGCTACAGCCACTGTTGATTAGATTCTGTCAACGCATCATTGATCCTTTTCAACATATATTGAATGAATGAAATTGGAAATCCTAATATACATGAAAATACTGTCAGTTGTATGGAAGGTCTGAACAAAAATGGAGGTTTATCTTCTGCTATGCAAAACTAGATTTCTTTTGCACTTTCAAGCCCTTATAAAATAGGGACTTCATTTTATTACACATATTGACACGTGATATATGAAAATTGTCTTTATTTCTGGTATGATAACCATGGATTTGACTGCTGTATTTGAGAATTTCATTTAGATATGATAGATATGTAGATAAGAGAAACACTTGGGATAAATCACGAGTATTGTCAGTGGCTGATAGAAAAAAAAATCTTCTTACACAAAAATATATGATTTTAATAGAGAGATTTATACGGAAATATTCAATCATTTTTCAGCTATTGATGGGATTTTCATTCCTCGTTTCTAAGAAATAGAGTAGAAGTTATTAAAAATTATTGCAATATATTTGTAGTAAGGACAGATTTAGGATCTGTCCCAAAATATCACTGCGCTTGAAATTAAACCTTTAGATACCTAAAAGAGAAATTCTCTATTGGTCAGTGACACCTTGTTTTTGAAAAAATTTGGAAATACAAATATATTTAATAAGAATAAAACCTCTACTTATCTTGGTGGACGTTTCGGGAGCGAATCTGCTCCCGTTCTCAACACAATTGAAATATATTTCTCTTTGCAAAATTTTTTCAATGTTTTCGATTTTGACAGTGAAAAGTGACAATTTGGCAGACGGAGGAATTCATGATGTCGAATGGACTTCCTTCAGTAAAGTATTTTCTATCGCAAAATGAAGGTTATAGATACCTAGCGTGATTAACTATATTCAATAAGCGATTTCATATATCAGTTCAAATACGAGAAGCAGATTAGTGAGAGGTAGCACATTGTTTTCCTAATAATGACACAATAATTTTATATCATACAGAAAAGGACGATGTATAAGGACCTAAAAAGATCCTTAAATTGGAGAAGAATTTTCCAGTCGGCAACAGTGGAACGTATGCACAGATCGTCATTATCCGACAGGCCAATACAGCGTTGTCAAGTTTATACGAAAAAATACATTTCATTGTCAAATAGTGTCCAATACAACTTCATCATGAGTATTAGTTTAGTGGGTATCGCAAAGGAAATAACACGTTTTGCATTCCTACAACCCAAAAATACTGATATTTCAGATGAATAAGCAACAATTCATGAATTATACAGGGTGAGTCAAAAATGTGTACCGAGCTTTCTGAGGGTGATAGAACATTGAAAAATAAGTGTAGTTTGATGATTAAACTCATGGCCCAAAATGCATATTGAGGGAGATATATCCTTCCAAAGTTGATAAATTCAAAATAATTTCTCCGCATAACTTCTGAACGATGAAAGCCACCCGATTGAAATTTTGTGCATGTATGTTGTCAAAATACATTTTTTCGTCACAATTCCACATTTCTGATATTGTTATAAAGGGTGTTTTCAGAGGGTGAGTCATGATTTTTTGTAGAAAACTTTTTTCCCTGTATTATTTTCGGTGAAAAAACAGGAGCATTCGATGGAGCGAAGGAAATTACATGAAAAAGGTACTCTTATTCAAATACAAAAAATTGAGCCGTTCGTGAGATATTTGTAGTTTTTGTAGTTACATCGGTATAACGATATTTTAGCAGGCCATGATGAATAATTTTGTTCTCAATTTTGACGTTCATGTCATCAACATTCGAGTCAACATTGTTGTAGTCGATTTGTTCGTGTGGTTTTTCTGTGTCATTTATCACTGCGATTATCAACTGAGATTTCAAGAAATATGGCAGGTCAATCGTTCTCTGAACAAACTGATATGCTTCTAATGCTTGGCGAGTGCTTCGGAAATGCAAATGCTGCTGAAATATCGTTATACCGATGAATCTCGCGATGAATAAAATCAATCTGCTGATATCATGTAACTACAAAAACTCAAATATCTCACGAACGGCTCAATTTTTTGTATTCGAATAAGAGTACCTTTTTCATGTAATTTTCTTCGCTCCATCGAATGCTCCTGTTTTTCCACCGAAAATAATACAGGGAAAAAAGTTTTCTACAAAAAATCATGACTCACCCTCTGAAAACACCCTTTATAACAATATCAGAAATGTGGAAGTGTGACGAAAAAATGTATTTTGACAACATACATTAATGCACAAAATTTCAATCGGGTGGCTTTCATCGTTCAGAAGTTATGCGGAGAAATTATTTTAATTTTATCAACTTTGGAAGGATATATCTCCCTTAATATGCATTTTGGGCCACGAGTTCAATCATCAAACTACACTTATTTTTCAATGGTCTATCACCCCCAGAAAGCTCGGTACACATTTTTGACTCACCCTGTATATCTGACAGTTTCTGAAATTCACAGATTCTCCCTTACATGTGGCAACTAAGGTATGATCATTGAACTATAACCTAGTTTAGTGCTTGGCATCGTGACGTCAGTGCTATGCGCGGCAAATTTCTGCCGGTTTCGAAGTTTTTGTGGCTTTATTAGTTATTTTCAGACTTCATAATCGATCGAAAAATTCTGAAAAAATTATACATTGAATAGAGACTTCAAGTGAAGATTCTGATTCGATTATTAAATGAACTTAGTCCACTCGCCCATAATGGTGTTGTATTTCTGTGAAATAAACGATGTATCTGTATGTTTCGACGGTCCTCCACGTGTAAAAACCCAACCTTCACCGCAGGCAACATCATGCTGGTGTACGTGTCGTCGTGCCTGGCCGGGGCGGCCTACCCGCCGGGCGGCCCGCCGCCCTCCGACGCCGCGCGCGCCCGCAGCGACGCCCTGCGCTGCCTCGAGACGGCGCACTCCGTGCGAGCCGCCCCCGGCGAGCAGGCCTTCCCGCATCTGCGCGCCCTCTTGCGGTTCGACGCGCGCGAGACCCTCAACGTCGTCGGCATGGCCTTCCTGGAGGAGGAGTTTGGCGGCGAGATGGGACGGCAGAAGAGGATGAGGCTGGCGGGCATCGTGGCGGGGATCGTCCGGGAGCCGGAGTTCTCGGTCAGTCGACGATTTTCTCCTCTCTCTTTGTATGGTTGTTTCTCTCCGATTGGCAGCAAATATTCATTTTGCTGACACATTTCAATCAGCCTAGTGGTTACTTTGCTGCCTAGGCAGCAAAGTTAACCACTCAAAGTCAAATTTTATTCTAATTGAACACTACAGGAAAAATTGAGAGATTGTGGGAATTGTAATAATTTGCAAATACAATATCCTCCTATATCATTATGAACAATCGGAGGAAAAATTATATGTTCAACTCGGCAGCAAAGTAGATTGACTGCCTTAGCTGAATTCCTACTACTTTGCTGCCTAGTTAAACAAATAACCATTATCGATTTGTTTTCTGTTCTATGCGTAGTTTGACCGCGGAAAGACGGTTTTTGATAGATTGAGATGTTGTTCCTTCAATACTCTGTGAATTTTCGAACACAAATATATTTTCAATATAATCATAAAATTTTGTTTATGAAAGCAATAACGAATAGCTATACTAAATACTGTCTATAATTTACCTCTATCAGCAAGGATGAAAGAGCATAAGAACAATATAAAGAAAAGATATACTGACAAATCAAAATTAGCTGAACATATCCTTACTGAAAATGGACAACATAATATTAAGATCATAGGAAAAGAAGTCAACGATCAAAAAGGGACAATCAAAGAGTCTGCTTGCATTCTTCTGAAGGGAGACAATAAAATTGCTTCTTGTGCAGTTGATATAGATAGAACTTTGCATCCACTTCTCAAAACTGAATATGAAAATGGAAAATTCAATAATAATTGATGAAAAACCGCCTGGTAATATATTTGTATTTCCATTTTTTTTTGAGGAACAAGGTGTCACTGACAAATAGAGGATTTCTGTATTTTTTTTTAGGAAACGAGGAGCAAAAATCCCACACAAAAAATTAAAAATGAAGCTGCACTAAAGAGCAGCTACATACTAACCTTAGGATATACTATCTAACTGAAAACAAAATAAAAAACTCAGACAGACATTTTGATCTGCTAAGGTATTATTTTGATTCCATCACGTTTAAAGTAACTATTTAAACATCAGTTAGTGGTGAATTTCGACGAGAAAAAAAAATGAATTTTCGCATTTTTTTCTGGATTATGTGGAGAAGTAGAGGTTTATATCCTTTTTCATTGTGAAATTCGGGTTCCTGAAGTCGAAATATATAAGTATAAAAATAAATTCGAAAAAATTTGGATGGTATGATGAGTGCCTGTTTTTCTACGAGTTTCTTTAAATTTCTATTTTTTCTTGGTGTCGGTTAGCGTTTGGATATTCTTTTTTATAATGCAATTTATGCAATTCGACAGCACAAAAGTGTAATAATGACAGATAACATCGGGGTATGAAATACTCAAACACTTTTCAGTGTCAAAACCGAAAACATATATTTGTATTTCCAAATTCTTTCAAAAACAAGGTGTCACTGACCAATAGAGAATTTCTCTTTTAGGTATCTAAAGGTTTAATTTCAAGCGCAGTGACATTTTGGGACAGATCCCAAATCTGTCCTTACTACAAATATATTAAAATAATTTTTAATAACTTCTACTCTATTTTTTAGAAACGAGGAGAGAAAATCCCATGAAAAGCTGGAAAATGAATGTACCACCTCCTCGAAGAACTTACAGACAGTATTCACATGAATATACTTATATTATATCATTTCTGCAATTTAAAAATGTAATGCAATTTTGGAACCGAAACAAAAAAGAAAACGTGAAATATCATAATTTGACATGTCTAGAATTACTTACAATTACTGTACTGTGAGTACCTGCTCATGTTACTAGTTGTATTCCTATTTTTTCAATAGTACTTCAATTGAGAAGAGAAAAATATCGGTTGATGGTCATTGCTATCATTTTTGTTCCCTATATTTCCATATTTGATTATTTTGCAGCATAAATTAGTACTATTTTTAGGTGATTCTTCCTCTTCCTGCTTCGTTCAAATCGTGCATTAGAGAGATTTTCGAAGTGAGAAACGACATTCCTCACTGCTAAGTCATACAAATAACTATTATGGTGGCTTTATAAAAACTTTTAACATTTAACATTTATCATTTATCACTTTAAGATTCAAGAAATTATAACGGCTTAGGTTATAAAAATATTAACCATTTAAAAAACATTTAAGCTTTGTAAATACTGACGTTTCTTTTCATCAATTGAATAATAAATTCCAAGCACAGAAAGCATCAGAAAACTGGTTAGAGTAATATTACCCATGACAAAAATCCGCAAAAATCCTGAAAACACTTACAATATTCTCGTACAGTAAGAGATAACCTCAATACAGTTTTGAACAAAAGCGGGAAGCAGAGGTGTCACTTGTCGACACTCCCGAAAAACATCATAGGCAAACATGCGCACATCTTATTTTCATTTATGGCCATTCAACAATAATTTCTTAGGATGGAAGTTCGGCATCTTCTTAAATGATAAATGTTAAATGCAAAGTCTTAAATGGTTTTATAACATGAACAATTGTATTTCCATGTTCCATCTGTCTTAAATGTAAAGTCTTAAAAAATGTCAAGTGGTAAATCTTAGGTGATAAAATTTTTTCTATGAAGCCACCATCATTTCTAATATTTCTATTAATTTTCAGGCGACGCAAACGGTCCAGCTGGCCTGTTTCGTGGCCCGCCTCGTCGCCTGCGACAGCATCGACGCCGACGACGCCCTGCTGCTGCCGGCCGTCGCGACGCTGGTGGCGCCGCACCCGACGCTGCCGGCGCGCGAGCAAGCGGAAAGGCAGCACGCGTGGCTGGAGCTGCTGCGGGCGGGCGGGGCGGGCGGTCGCGCGGCCGCCCGCCCGCCCGAGGTCGCCCTGGCCGCGCGATGCTACCGCGTGGCGGAGCGGCTGTTCGAGGAGGGGGGGCAGTTCGACCGCGTGGTGGAGTGCTTTCTGAGGGATCCGGAGCGGCAGGTTGGTACCCCGAAGGCATTCTGGCGAAATGCACCACTTTTATGGGATTTTCTTTGGGGCAAAACAACGTAATGACTGTAAGTTACTCCAAAATGATATTGACCGACTAGCATTTTGGTGTAAAAAAAATAAACTACCCCTGAATATACAGAAATGTCATTACACTGCCTATATTTTGAAAATCAAACCAATCGAATACACCTACACAATAAATCATTTTTTTTTTTGGATAGGTCTGATGTAACAAAAGATCTTGGTATTAATTTTGCCTCCAAATTGAGCTTCTCATCACACATTATCTGAACTGCATCAGCAGCGAAAAAAATGCTCTCTTTACCTCATATGTGAGATCATGTGAGATCATGAATAGAATTCAACGGAAATTCATAAAGTATATTGTATATAGAATTGATGGAATTTATCCTGAACAAGGTTTAGATAATAACTTATTATTAAACAGATTTTCACTATTGTCTCTGGAGGACCGTAGAACTTACCACTCTTGCATATTTATCTATGAACTCACAAACAACCTGACTAATTGCCCAGAGTTATTATCTCAACTAAATTTCAACATACCTCGTTTGAACAGTAAAAGTTCACTTTGTTTTTATTTACCTACTCCAAGAACGAATATACCATTGAAATCTCCAATTCATTCGATGTGCAAAAAGTTCAATCAGATATGCGAAAAAACTGATGTATCTTCAACTCCCATTGGAGTGTTCAAGAAGGAAATAAAACATATTCTTTTTACTTTGTGATGTTTACGGAGCAAATATGAATTAACCCCTCTCTATTCATTCAAGTTATGTTTACTTCCATTTATTTTTTATTATCATTATTATTTATAATCGAAATCACCTTCTGCAACTACTGAAAAAAAAACATCCAAGAAAATACACCCATAAATTATTGTATTGTAAGTGAACCGATTAGTCGTTTTTTTTTTTTGGATTTTCTCCTTGTTTCTGAAAAATTAAATTAAAGTTATTGTAATCATTTCAACAGATTTCAACAGATAGAAAATATTGAAAAAAATAAAACTTGGATTTGATACGGTGAATTGTGATGATTGATTAGTTCTCTGCATGTGAATAGGATTCGTCACTTCAGTTTTGAATTGCCTAATATCATTAGAATTAGAATAGTTGATTAGAATACATCATCATATTCTGTCTGTGAATTTCTCGAGGAGGTGATACATTCATTTTCCAGCTTTTCGTGGGATTTTCTCTCCTCGTTTTTTTTAAAATAGAGTAGAAGTTATTGAAAATTATTTTAATATATTTGTAGTAAGGACAGATTTGGGATATGCCCCAAAATGTCACTGCGCTCGAAATTAAACCTTTAGATACCTAAAAGAGAAATTCTCTATTGGTCAGTGACACCTTGTTTTTGAAAAATTTGGAAATACAAATATATTTAATAAGAATAAAACCTCTACTTATCTTGGTGGACGTTTCGGGAACGAATCTGCCCCCGTTCTCAACACAATTAAAATATTTTTCTTTTTCCAGATTTTCGTGGGATTTTCTCTCCTCGTTTCTAAAAAATAGAGTAGAAGTTATTAAAAATTATTTTAATATATTTGTAGTAAGGACAGATTTGGGATCTGCCCCAAAATGTCACTGTGTTTGAAATTAAACCTTTAGATACCTAAAAGAGAAATTCTCTATTGGTCAGTGACACCTTGTTTTTGAAAACATTTGGAAATACAAATATATTCAATAATAATAAAACCTCTACTTATCTTGGTGGACGTTTCGGGAACGAATCTGCTCCCGTTCTCAACACAAATTAAAATATTTTTGTCTTTGCGAAATTTTTCCAATATGCTGTCGGTTTTGACACTTTATTTTTTCAGAAACGAGGAGAGGAAATCCTACTCAAAAAGCTGGAAAATGAATCATCATATTCATTGAAATCTTTTCTGTCCAATTTTAGAATTCGTTGCATCTAGATGAAACAAATAATATTGTCTAGTATGTGCCTAGCAGGTGTCAGGAAAATTCTAGTCTAGGACTCGAATGACAAAAACAGATTAGGGTATTCACAATAGCCCTTCTAGATTTAGGGAGGCTGCGGAAGCCTATACAACGCAACTATAATCTACATCCACATGTAAACTTACGTTTCCGATGTCTTCCACTGAATAAAAAGATGATTAACGCAGAGCCGCCCGTTTTCCCTCAGATGGAGGCATTCGCGTACGTGGCCGCCCACGCTGGCCACCCGGAGCGCCAGGCGCTGGGCCAGTTCCGCGAACACTTCTCGGAGATGGCGGCCGTGAGCTGCGAAAAATCGGCGGCCATCGTGGCCGAGCACTTCCCCGAGCTGGCGGAGGAGTTCAGCGCGCGGTTGGACGACGTCGCCGACGTGCAGTACGGCTTCCTGGGGGAGCTGGTGGCGGCGGGGGTGAAGTTGCCGCCGGCCGTCGCAGAGAGGTGAGAATCCTAGGTTACCCATGCCTGAGAGCACTGTCACAACAATTGGTGATATTCCTGATCGATTCCAATACCAATTATATATATCTAGTGATTAAGACAGTCGATAATATTGGGGGGGGGGGAGTGTTTTACAAGGCATTCCATTAAAATTTCTCATGACAGATCCTACTTTCTATCTTAAATTTGTTTTTGAAACGTGTCTCTAGCTATCAAAGTCTGACGCACCATTGCTCAACCCTGTTTATCAAATAGAAATACTAAAAATTCGCAGACGATTCTCGACATCAACTTTGTTTAATAGGTACCTGGGCATGGTGTGCGAGCGGGCGCCCTCGGAGGCGCCGGGCTTCCTGCGGGCGGGCCTGTGCCGCCCCGAGGCCGCCCTCGAGATAGCGAGAGGGGCGGGGGCGGCCGCGGCGACGGCGTGGTTGCTCGAGCGGGAGGGCGAGTGGTGGGAGGCGTTGAGCGTGCTGCTCGAGCGCGGATTGGTGGCCGAGGGCGTGGAAGTGTGCGTAAGGGGGGCGGAGCATCTCGACGCCGAGGGTGAGTCTTGGTGGGGATCTTTTCTTCGATGTCTGGCGAGTTTTCATGTGAGCATTTCTCTTCTTCGAATCGGTTTGAGTTACTTTGATATTGGACCTGAAAGTATCGTGAAAAATCATACAGGAATTACGGGTACAAGATCATTTTTCTACCTCATATTTTTTAGAAACTAGGAGAAGAAATCCCACGAAAAGCTGGAAAATCAATGTACCACCTTCTCGAAGAACTAACAGACAGTATTTAAAATATTTTTCTTCTCGCAAAATATTGAAAAATTTTGAATTCCTCAATGTCCAAAGTAATCGATCTGTTCCAGGCGCTCAAACCCTGTGGCTGACCCTCCTCCGGCACCGGCAAACCTCGTCGACGGTGTCGATCGCGCAGCTGCTGCAAGCTGCGGCGCCGCACGTGCCTCCCGCGCAGCTCATCGAACTCATCGCCGACGCCAGCTTCGGTGACGTCAGAGAACTGCTCGGCGGCATGCTCCAGGACGACCGGCGATTGTTCATATTGTCCACCGCCATGAAGATACTCAGCAAGGATCTGCATCTCGGTGAGCTGAGAGGATTTCATGACGCTTCGCGACATTTTTCGAAGGTCGTCTTCGCGCTTCTCGATTCATCTCATCGTCGATGGTTCAGCTCAGGGACTCGACCTAACCCAACCTAACCTAACCTTACCTAACCTTACCTAACCTAACCTAATCTAACCTAACCTAACCTAACCTAACCTTACCTAACCTAACCTAACCTAACCTAACCTAACCTAACCTAACCTAACCTAACCTAACCTAACCTAACCTAACCTAACCTAACCTAACCTAACCTAACCTAACCTAACCTAACCTAACCTAACCTAACCTAACCTAACCTAACCTAACCTAACCTAACCTAACCTAACCTAACCTAACCTAACCTAACCTAACCTAACCTAACCTAACCTAACCTAACCTAACCTAACCTAACCTAACCTAACCTAACCTAACCTAACCTAACCTAACCTAACCTAACCTAACCTAACCTAACCTAACCTAACCTAACCTAACCTAACCTAACCTAACCTAACCTAACCTAACCTAACCTAACCTAACCTTACGTAACCTAACTTAACCTCACACAACATAACCTAACTTAACGTCACACAACATAACCTAACCTAACCCAACCTAACCTAACCTAAACTAACCTAACCTAACCTAACCTTACGTAACCTAACTTAACCTCACATAACATAACCTAACCTAACCTAACTTAACCTAACCTAACCTTACGTAACCTAACTTAACCTCACATAACATAACCTAACCTAACCTAACCTAACTTAACCTAACCTAACCTAACCTTACGTAACCTAACTTAACATAACATAACCTAACCTAACCTAACTTAACATAACATAACCTAACCTGACCTAACTTAACCTCACATAACCTAACATAACCTAACCTAACCTAACCTTACGTAACCTAACTTAACATAACATAACCTAACCTAACCTAACTTAACATAACATAACCCAACCTGACCTAACTTAACCTCACATAACCTAACGTAACCTAACTTAACCTCACATAACCTATTAGAAATATGCAGGAGCTTCCTATGCTTTTCACCCTTTTTAAAATTGTCTTGACCATTTTTATGCCTCTTAATAATCTTCTCTCAGGGTTTTGCAACGATTTTAATTTATTTCAAAGTTTTTCTGACCATTTTAACGCTTCTTATATTTCTTGAAACACCTCTTAGAGCTTTCTCCAGCTCATGTCACGTAATTTCATGTAACATGCTTTTCAACATCAACTTTTGACTGTTCTCGATTTTTTGCGACGCTTTCTTACGATTGAGCTGATGTTATTTAATCTCACGTAACTTAGGAAAACAACGCGAGAGCTTCAATTACGTTTTTCAACTCTTCAGGAATTCTGAAATTTTCCCGATTCCTTGTATTGTAGTCATGGACATCCTTATTGCATTACAAAATCCGTGGAAGGTACGAAGGCAATGCACCTATTCTAATTTCGAATACTAATATAGTATCGCTTTATTGACAACCATTCCGAGTCTCTCTAACATCGAACTTACGAACTCAAGACGAGAACAGTAGAGTATAATTTGGATGGCACGATTTGCTCATCTCACAGTAGCGCAATAATTGAAGTGAGGTAATATCAATGTGTTATACTGGGCGGCCCAATGAAAACGAAACAAGGCCGATTTGACATGGTTATCGTTCTCAGAAAAAAAAAACGCTGGAGTCGGTCTATTTTTATTTCGAGGGGGAAATATTTTGCGCATGTTTACAACTTTTTCACTTCAAACCCCTCGGAAGGGTGAGCACCAACCCTCGAATCTCGAATGGGATAAGGGGTCAAGTGACACATCATTTTGAAGGTTATCGAAATCTCTGACCAACGCTTCCTTGTTTTTGGAATTCAATGCAGTAGTTCTCGAGGAAACACGTTTATGAAAATAATCGGCTAGTGATGGAAAGTGAAGCTTTTCTTCCTTATTTCATCAGTATTTCTCATTTTGTAGTTAGAACAATGTTCTATCTAAGAAGTGCCTTGCGTGGTTTTTTGTAAATCCTGTCCCATCCAACATTACATGAAGAATCATTTATTGTAATGTCAGTTACTTGATCTCTCAGTAAAATGCATACCTTTCATTGGGCCACCGTGTATATCATAATTTTTGCCCATTCTGATAGACGCTAGTAATCTTGATGACATCATTATCGTTTTCTTTGGCACAACTCCACTGATAGATATATCTATTCGTGACTCGATGATTTTACTATATTCCTCTACTTTACACATGAGCATCCATTTTGTTTTCGCTCTATTTACTTTTAGTGCATTTCCACAACAGTACTTATTTAATCCTTCAAGAGTGCTGTTGACTTCATTGAAACAAGTTGTATCACTCCTACTTGTGAAGTATTTCCTGATGCTCACCACCTCCAAACTTTCAAGAAAAATTCCAACACCTTCCTTCTCTCCCGAAATTCCACCGCTGGCTAACACGATGTTCCTCGAGAACATTATAGGTTTCCCTTTCGTGTTGTCCACTGATAAAAAAAACCTCCGAACAACAAACCCACTAGAAGGATCACAAAACAAATATTCTGATGTTAACATGAATTCCCAGAATTATCATAATATTAGTACCCAATTGTCGCCAGTATTGTCATATCCAATCATCAAAAAGTGATAAATAGTCCATAATATTTAAAGTCCTCTATGAATTCATGTAGTTCAAAATGCACAAATATAATAATAAATTTGGGTCATGACGATTATGAATCAGTTCTGATTGATAGAATATTGCAACATTATTCTGAGACTTAGCAATTCAACTTTCTTGGGGGCTCGAGGACCAGCATGGGTATCGTGAATACTTTTTGCTCAACGTTGCAACACCGCAATTTGATATTGACAGTCGACGGCGATTATTGCTTTGTTTGGTATCTGTCATTATTTACGTTTTGATTCATCGATATTATTCAACTTGTGTTCAGTTTTGTGTACTCAGAATTCCTCAGAAACTCAGTTTATTTCCTGTTTTTGGTGATTTGATATAATGGTGAGACGTTGTGAGGTGTGTTAAAGACAATTTGAACCGGCGATCAAAACACGTCATTTCATAGGTGAGTTACCATTGTCGTATCATTCGAGATTTTGGAGCATTTTCCCAAATGGAATGGATAAAAATGAATTTAAATTGAATTGATCAGATTATATTGATTATACCAATAGGTCAGCTGCGACAGTGTCTCGTCATTGTTCATTTTCCCACCAAGAAATGCTGAAAAGTACTTATGAAATTGTTACGGATTTTCAATTTGGTTTCACAACACGACACTGTTGCTGGGAGAATCAGGTTCTGCTATCCTCGTTTAGACAAAGATAGATACTATAGATGTTGCTTCCAAACAAACTGTATTGCCAGGGCTGTGGATTACTTATCTAGTCTGTTCAATGATCGAAGAAAAAAACAATACCAATGGGAAAATAAGGTACAAATGTGGTACAAAGTCAGGAGGAGTAAACGAGTTTTTCTCCCTGCTTCCAGCTCTAGTGAGAACGCTGTCGTCGCACGGCAGGGGCGTCTCCGTCTCCGAGCTGAGCTGCCCCTTGTGTCGGAAACCGCTCCTTTCCAGATGCGACCTGCAGACGGGCCAGACCGCGATCGCGTGGAGCTGCGGCCATTGCTGCCACGCGGACTGCGCGCGGGCTGCCGACGGCTGCCCGCGGTGCCGCGTGCGGGCGGTGCGGCTGCCCAGGCCGGTGGGCGGGGCCCGAGAGGCGGGCGCGGAGGGGGAGGAGGGCAGGCCGAGCCGGCCGGACCTCGAGGGGCGCTTCTGAGTCGCGTTCTAGTCTAGATTATCGACGGCGTGGGTGCGATGATGATGATGTTGAGGATTCATGAATATGTGATATTATATTTTTATTATTTATACTGAAATATATACGTTGGATTCGCGTTTTCGGTCGTGGTTTCTTTGGATTTGGATTTTTTTTTTCGGAGCTCCAGGACTCTTGAATGAATTTTGACGATGATCAGAATTTCATGTTTTCAGAGTTTCACCAATTATTCAAATAGGCAATAAAAAACATCAAATTTCCCTATCAAATTTTATGTTTCTGGCGGAATATTCATGAATATATTATATTTTCATCGAGTATTCATTTTTCTAGATTTTCTGGGATTTCTTTTCGTTTCTAAAAAATAAAAATAAGAGTTGTAATAATTATTTCAATATATTTGTTGTGACAGATCCATGATCTGCCCCAAAATGGCTTTCTATTCGTCATTGACATCTTGTTTTCCAGAAAACTTGGAAATACAAATATATTTAAAAAAAAAAACGAAACTCGTACTTGGTGGAGATTTCGCTTCCGTTTTTAACACTATATTTTTTTTGCCTTCGTGAAGTTTTCATTGTTTTGTTGTTTCGACACTGAAAAGTGACACTGGCTACCAGGTGTTTCTTCATTAATCATGAAAATAAATAACAAAAAAAAACAAAAAACGAAGCAAGATATGTGTATGTGGCGTCAATAATTTCTGAAATATGAAAACAAAATCCCAGATATTTTGTGGCACATGTTCATATGAACTTTTCTACTTGAAATTGTTCCAGAACTACACCCTTGAATCTAGTGTATACGTTTAGGTAACACCCTGTATACATTTTAATGGTTAACTTCCGAACGGCTCAAAATTTTTTTCATTATATTCTTATGGCAGTGCAAGAACTTTATTCAGATAACAGACGAATTATTCAATATAATTTCTCTAACAAGAAGGTTCTAATTTGCAAATATTCAGTTATTTCAAACAGCCTAAAATTGAATGAAAAGTTAAACTGAGATTGATCATCTCCATATTTTTTTATAATATAATAAATGATGATATATTCATAATTCATCACCTACATTGTTCATAAATTCATTGAAAATTTTGGAATGCAAATGTTTGAACAATTCACTGTTAAAAAAATATTACATCACATATATATTCATTGTAAATCACTTTCATACAGAGAAAAATTCCAGACCAATTCGGAATCCTTTACACATACAATTTTTATTACAGTATGAGTATCCATGAATTCGAAATTTTCTCCTACAAGAACAGCCAAATTCATTGGGCGAGAAGGATTGAGTGGCCTGCCGACTCGCCGGACCCGAACCCTGTTGACAAGCATGTCTGGGATCGGCTCCAAAGATCGCTCTGAGACCTTGTAAGTGGTGTATAACAAACAGAAATAATGAAAAGTTCCATTGATACGGCAACAGTTTCGCCACAGTGTTTGGGTTTTCTAAATTTGCACGAATTAATACTGACAAGGAGGAGATGAATTTGAGATAATTATGATTTATAAAACAAGGAGATTCGGGCAGATATATTTGTTCTGAAGTAGATTCAGGGATTTATCTATTTGTTTGTTGCGAAGACCTGAAATCGTGGCATAATTTATAATTTTATTATGAGCGAAGTTTTAACTGTCCTGATGGTCGTGATATTTTTTTTTCGACTTACATAACAATATTTTCGTTTTGGAATGGAGCGTCCTGACATATTGGTCGAACTATTAATATCATTATCATGTGTTGATATCAGGATTTTGGATATGTTCTCTTTCATGCGTCTTTTGATTTTACAATAATCGATTATTTTAATTTTATGATTTCACAAAAGGGTGTTACAACATATTTGTTCAACAAATTCATTTTTTTTTTAATTAAATAATTTTATTTCTGACAGAGATAACAACCAGAACTCTAACGTATAGCTAAATTGATAGCAGCATTTTATTCGTTATAGCAGGAAATCACTCAAGTGTCAATTGTTAGATGGCGACACAAAAATGAAAACAAAACCAGTATTATTGAGAATTGCACAATCAGTGTTATAAAAATGTTGATTTAGAAGAAGTAATTTAGGTTACTTCTCAATTGATGATCGAACTACATAATTACAATCTCAAAACGTCAACTATTTGTACAGAAATCTGTAAAAATGTCACCATCTTCTGGGGAGTTTCATAACTATTAGGCCATTATAGGGGAAAATAGCGTTAGCGATTTTGACGAAACAAAACACCATCAGTGACTACATCGTCATTGAAATAAATATCAGCAAAAGAATTTACTTAACCTTGGAAAATTAGCGTTGAAAGGTCCTCTGAAAGAAGGTAAGGTCCATTTCGATGAAAGTTACTGATTCATGTTGACAATTTCCATTTTTTCTTCATTCTTCATCTTCAAAGCTTTCAAAGCGAACGTATGTTGATGCATCATAAAATTATTGGCGAAATAATTGTTCTGAAAGCTAATACAGGGTCGCTGATATGTATGGAAACGGTCGATTATTTCCTAAAGTAAGATAGCTAGCGAAAAATGTTAAGGTACAAAAGTTGTAGGGTTTTCCAAAATCCATTAAGCTAATGAAAAATTAAGTATACAGGATGAGTCAAAAAGTCAGGACGAAACAAATTTGCTTTTTCTCTAATGGGACAACCTGTATATTATTCCACATTTCAATTCTGCTTGAAATTCTGAACAAAATTGATAGAGCGCATCATTTCCTAAATTCAACCGATTTCGAGATATCGAATTTT